>JAGSMP010000003.1:5653946-8070920 GCA_029286625.1 Parnassius orleans
AACAAGAATGAATTTATAAAACGATGTTTATTAAATAATCACATAAATTTATTTATAAAACGATGATTATGAATTAAACAAAAAAATATAATTAAGTTACTGCCCCTTAAAAAGGTTCAATTTATTATATAGCTGTCTTTTTGTATACTCTATCGCAGTTTTGCGAACAAGATATTTTATCCTAATATCAATATATTTTTGGTGGTGATGTGATGATTTGTTGGACGAAGCACTGAAATGCAAGGAACATACAGAACTCCTTATGTTGGGCTCCCAGTTGGGCCTTTTTATCGCTATCACCCACTTATTTTTTAATTCACGGCTTTTCGGAAAAGTAAAATTAGATAAGTATTTAACCGCATTAAAATTTGTTATGTACCTATATAACAAACTTTAAACAATATAATCAATAATAAACCTTAAACAAATAAATAATTATCCTTTAAATTTTGACATTAGCTACTCTGGGAATTCAATCAAAGAGGTAGACCACAGAACACAATTACTCTCTACCAAGAGAAGAACGCCAACTTCATACTAAAAAACGGAAACACGTGTTTATGAGTGTACACTACAAGCGCTACGGTAGGCGCCCATATAAAACTTTTTCGGCGGGAATTTCAAACCTTTGTATTATGTTAACTTTGAACTTTTAATTCACAAACCTATGGGGTAAATTCCCATACATTTGAGAGGTAGCACCAAAATTACTCGAATATACATTAGATTAGTATGTGGGATAAAATAAAACTATAAATAAGTATAGTTATGTAATTTTATTTTCTATACATTATTATTGAAGTTTTTCATTGCTTTTGCACATATTTCCACGCTTGTTACTGATTTATAACACATGTTATTTTCAGAGAGTTATTCTTCACAGAACATTAACGTAAATTTAAATCATCAAAATTCTCATGGTGAAAACTTAACTCAGCCCAAATACGTGATCTGAAACAGATACAATTCGAGTCAATATAGTAATAATCTCTACAAATAACGGTCAATAAATTCAAAATGTTTATAGACTTACCACAATATTGCCATAAGTTTTTCTTTTCCTATTATAGCAAACCTGCAGAAAGTGATCAGATGATTTTGTGCTTTTTATTTGCACAACACTTACCTTACTTTCGATGATGATCACACATCGTGCATAAAATTTTGAAATAATGAATTCATTTATAGTCAATATCTTATACAGAGTTACATCTCACAAAAAATCTTTACTGTATATTCACGACGATATTATGACTGTGTATTCGCCTACAAACGAAAATGTAGTATTCTGAGCCCATAATATTATATATTATTATAACTTAATTTAAGCAAAAATCAATAATAAATATTAAAATCTAAACCCAAAGAGAATATAATCACTACGTTTATCTAAACCTATGAAATAAATTTGAATAAATTTCAGAAAATATTTTCAATATGACAGTGGTTGACAAACAAATGTCATTTTTTTCTTCTATTAATTCATGGCTTCTTTTGATAGAATTCTGCTAATATTTAATAATTTAATTTTAATTAATTAATAGGTAGATTAATTGTGCAAATCTCAGAGTAATATGTATGTAATTATACTTTAAAGAGCAAACCAAAAAAGTTTAACACAGAAATAACATTTTTAGTTTCTTCCGATATTATATGAATTTTTGTTTATAATTTTTAAAATGGCAATCTAAAACAACATGAAGGAAAGAAACAGCGATATCTTCTTCTCACTTATTTTTTACAAGCCCAACGTGTGAAAAAAACATTATTGTGTGCAGTTTTTTCAACTTTCATACAAAGTTACATCACCCTGAGGTAGACACTACAAAATTTTTGGGTTTGACTATAGTTAATAAGCTGACATGGAAACCTCATATTGATAATCTAATTAAAAAAGTAAAACAACTCTCTTTATAAACTAAGAAAGGTTACTAGTGTTAAAACACTCCTAACAGCCTATCACTGATATGTTGCATCAACCTTAAGGTATGGAATAATGTTTTGGCCAACACTACTGGAAAACAAAGTGTCTTCAAAGCGCAAAAAAATACGTTAGATCCATGTTCGGTCTAAACCAGGATGATTCATGTAAACCGTACTTTCGCAAATATAAAATTCTGACCCTGCCGTGTATGTATATATATGAGATTGCAAGCTTTGTTCGAAATAACCCAATTTATTTTGAAATGAATACTCCCGGAAGTCGGCGTGAAGGCACATTAAAAGTTAATCACAGATGCAAAACCCTTCTCCGACGAATGTATGTAAATTGCATTGCACCAAAAATCTATAATAAAATCCCATTAAATATCCGATTAATTAATGATGTCAAAAGATTTAAAACTGCACTCAATGGCTTCCTTGCTGAAAAAGTGTACTATGACATAAGAATATTTTTGATGGCAAAATGTAAAAATTATTTCAATTATGTTCATATTACCTTTAAGGTGAAAAATGGCTGTACCTAATAATAATTTTGTATGTACATCCTGTAATACCCATGTTTATGAATTAATAAATGATTGATTGATTGAACAAAGCTATTTAATGTTTTATTTTATGATCCATATGGGTTAGGAATACAAAGGCTATTACGGAAGAAATCATGTTATTAAAAAATCTAATTCGGGGAAAATCCGAAGCGCGAGGCACGCGGCACGTGCTGAGTCGCCCCGGCCGCGCGCCTGCTCTTTCACATCACAATTTTGTTAAAATCAGTGTTTTCTTCATCGTTTCATCGAAATATTACATAACGATGAAAATAAATATCATTGTTCTTCTTATTTTGTTTCCGTGAATCAATTTTGCAGCTGGGCACTGCACATTTAACCATGATAGCTAAAATTCTATTAAATACCGTAGAGAGAAATAATCAACGCGCGTGACCTTTCGTGACTAATCACATCGTCCTGGCCATTTGGAGACTGTTCTAACCCGTATTTACAGTGTTGAATTGCTTACGCGCGTTCTATAGCTTGCTTATTAATACTCTAAGATTACAATACATCATTTTAAAAATGTTGTCCATTAGTAGTCTGTGATGTTGTCAAATAGGTTGTTGAAACTCAAAATCACATAGCATTTTAATTTAATCTTATTACATCAACAGAGGCAACATCTCGTGCCACCAGATGGATCTAGTACATTATATTACCACCTAGTAATTGCTGTTAGTTATTGATTACGACAAAATCTAAAAGCTATAACTTTATTAGACTTTACTATAAATGTTCTTTTTTATCCAATGTTCATTTGCATAGAGCAATACTGAGCAACAAGAACTGTCGCTAAAAGTTAGTGATTATATACTCTTTGGTCCTTAAGAGGTTTTTAGGACGACAATGACGACATAATATATAATAATCTGTGTAGAAAAATTGATTTTATATTTGCGGACTGGGGAGAGGAGTTTTGGCGGGAACTTAACCGGCAGCGGATTGCTGCTTCTGTATTATTGTTTGAAGTGGATTCTGATATGTAAAAGTGGTGCGATTTTGTGTATTAAATGTCTGTGCATGTGAACTATTAGTGAAAACGATGAAACAAGTGCTATGATGGTGAAGTGAACGAATCTCAAGATATGGTGTCTGTCAGCTTAGGCGCCTTGAGATACTGTCGCAACTGTCTGCTGGCTCAAGTTGCCGTCAAAATCTCCCAAAAACTACGCAATTTGACGCATCAACATATTGTGAAGCAGTGTATTATAAATGATTATTATCACTTGATACTGAGATAAATGAAGACATGGCTTAAAAGACAAGCAACCAAGCCAAATACATAATTTAAAAAAAATAGAATTTATCTCTCTTTGGATATTATATTTATAAATAAATATCTGTGTTGTGAATATAACGGTCGACCTTAAATTTTAACTTTAATGATTACTTATTCAGACTTAATATTTTATGATACTTACATAATTTTAAACTGGCAGTCAGTACTCAAAATGTATTAACCTAAATTTTCATATCTGTGCTGTTACGTGTAACAAATTTATTTTAGAGGTTATTGACTTTGCAGTATAGCAACATAAAAATGAGAACTAATAAAAGAAACGACGATGACATGGCTACAGTGGATGGAAATCTTCTACAACAACGGAAAGAAGAAACGCAGTCAGTCAGAAACCCTCTTATGAAAGTTAAAACCTACGTGCTAGCTTTACGGCCATGGTCTCTGAGTGGAAGCTTGTTGCCTACCTTATTAGGAGCGGCACTATCATATAGACTACCAGGGGAAAGTGGATTCAGCTGGGTGACGTTACTCCTCACGCTTTGTACAGTTATCCCCGTACATTGTGCCGGTAATGTTGTAAACACATACTTTGATTTCGTAAAAGGAATTGATAACCGTAAATCAGATGATAGAACTCTTGTTGATCGTATATTAAGCATTGATGAAGTTGTGTCATTAGGAGCTATACTGTACATGGCTGGTTGCGCTTTCTTTATGCTTTTAGTTATTTTGTCACCAGCCAGAATGGAACATTTGGCCTTAGTTTATTTTGGTGGTTTATCATCATCATTTCTTTATACTGGTGGCATTGGTTTGAAATATATAGCTCTTGGTGATATTGTTGTTCTAGTCATATTTGGACCAGTGGCTGTTGTTTTTTCCTTCTTAGCTCAGACTGGAAGGGTGGACTGGCCTATTATTTATTATGCGATACCTCTTGCTCTTAACACTGAGGCTATTTTACATAGTAACAATACTAGGGATCTTGAAATAGACAGTAAAGCCGAAATTGTAACATTAGCTATTTTAATAGGTAAAACTGCTTCATATTTGTTGTATGCATTTCTGTTGTTTACACCATATATAATGTTTGTAGTTGCATCTGTCAGGTGCTCTCTTTGGTTCTTGTTGCCTATGTTAACTTTGCCTCGAGCATTTGATATTGAAAGGAGGTTTAGATGCCCAGAAACAATGCAATATGTGCCACGGCAAACAGCAAGGTTGAATTTCTATTTTGGTATGTTATATATAATTACCTGTTTATTTGCATATAGATTGCCATTTCTTTCTTGAAACAAAGCTTTGATAATACAATTATAAAGTGATAATAATAGATTATTATTAATGTGTACTTATTAAGCTTGTGAAGATTGGTGATGCACATAGACTGTCTTTACAATATTAAAATGCAATTTACATGCTTTGTTAATGGAAATTATTCATTTATACATAGTTAATAATAAATTTTAAAATATCAAGTCTTCATAGTATAAATTTTGTAAGATGCCTATCTATCTGTTTAATTAGTTTTAGGCATTTCATATAGAAATATATTCATAATATAAGAATAGAAGTTTATTTTGGACCAAATAATAATAATAACGACAAAACTACTTAATTTAATTAAATTGAATGTATTTGCTTTTCTTAAAAATGTTTACTGTTCATTTATTCTCTTAAATTTATATTGTAGTTATTATTTTCAGAAAGTCCTTTTTATAAAATTACTCCATGGAACCCTCCCCACTCTTCCTTTTCCTTTTAAATGCTGTAAAGACTGTTTGGATAATAATGTATTATATTATATTAAATAAATCATATAATAAATGTACATGTAACAAATATTAATATTACCATTACCGTTACAGCCTATTAAAGTTCACTGCTGAACATAGGCCTCCCCTATAGATTACCTCATAGGGGGGATATTTGCCATAGTTGCCATGCTTGGCTCGTGGGTTGGCAACTGCAGTTTTTTATTTTTTTGTCATTATTAGGAAGTGCTGCTGGCTATAACCTGATTTGTTTCCCTTTGTCGCCTCTTACGACACCCACGGAAAGATATGGGGTAGTGGATATTTTTATACCACCACTACACTAATATTGTTTGTAAATATGTTCTCAAGTAAAAAACAAAATGTTAACATCATGTGTATTAATAATTGTGGTAGCAGGGGTAGCTTTTCTATGTAAGGAGTGAGATAAGGAATGTTGGGTTAGAGATATAATAATTGTAACCATATTATACTAATTGTGATTTCTAAGATGAGTAAATAAATGATGTTGTATCTATTGTATTTTTACAATTTGTAACAATTTCTGTTATATATAAAAAGGTGTGCTTCGTAACAAGTTATATATCTACTAAGCATTTACAATTATTATTTGTAAATTTCAATGCCAACATTTAGCATGGTGTCTTCTATATAATGCACACTAAACTAATTCATGGTTTAGTTAAAAGTATTTATAATATTATTCCAATAACTTCAACATCATTCATGAAAATATGTATTAAAGGTTGCTAATACCATCAGTAGGCAGACTCAAATTCAATGTTTGTTTTTATTCCTGCCCAATAAGACCCTTTATATAAAGACATTTGTAAATGGCAGCTCTACAATTTTTTTGTGAAAGTAAAAATTACCTGGTATTCTTATATTATGCATAGGATAAATCTACTAAACTGCAAACTTATCCAATTCTACTTTCCATGTGCTATGGATCGAATAGTTTGTATTTATAATGACTATCTTAATCTTTTGCATTATCAAATTATTTATGAGGCATCCTCATTGAGGTTATGTATTGTTTAATTTTAGTAAATGTGTAAAATAATATAGCTTATCCTTTTGTTGATTTTTATTATATTTCTAGAATATAAAAGGTCTGTACAAAACATATGTTGATAAATTTCAATGTAATTAATACTGCAAGAAAATATTTAAGCAACAGGATGTTGATTTTGCGAATGGTATGATGGATGTTGTTGATAACATGCTTCAGTCTATACATATGTAAAGCAGCTAGCTTGTGACTGAAATGGATTGTATTTTTATACCATATTATAGTGTCTTGCGTATTCAATTCTTATCTACTATATATTATGCAATGCAAAGATAATACATTATTTGTGATATATGATATAACATTGGTAATTGTTTGAGTACCTACTAAACTTCTCAAATTGATATCAATTCATATTCTTTAGGTCAAGTCACTATCAGTGACATACATACTATAGAGTAGAATATTATTATTCATATTGAAAATGCTATTTGAATAAAATTTTTTTATTACTCTCAAATTTTCCTTGTAAAATAAAAATATGAACAAATGCTTCATGAATATTGTTTTGTCTACATAATAGCATATTTTAGATAATTTAAAATT
This sequence comes from Parnassius orleans, assembly GCA_029286625.1. Taxonomy (NCBI): domain Eukaryota; kingdom Metazoa; phylum Arthropoda; class Insecta; order Lepidoptera; family Papilionidae; genus Parnassius; species Parnassius orleans. The sequence continues at coordinate 5,661,075 of JAGSMP010000003.1, forward strand.
AAAAATTTTGTAAAACCGACCTCAATATAAATTATTAAGAATAACTCAAAAACTATTGGTCAGACATTGATCAAATTTATATGGGACCACATGAGAAGCACCAGCTTTCAAATAAAAAAAGAATCATCGAAATCGGTACACCCAGAAAAAAGTTATGAGGTAACACACATAAAAAAAACATACAGTCGAGTCGAATTGAGTACCTCCTCCTTTTTGAAGTCGGTAGAAAATAGCAAAATATCTCTAATAATTGAAATCTCACTATTTCTACCTCTTATAAGAAAGATGCAAACTTAGCTAAAAGCTCTTTAATCTTTAGATTACAAATAACAATAAATTATCTTTTAAATGTATAAAATTTAAAAAAAGTTTTGTAATTATTATAATTATCACCAGAAATTGACAATAAGTTATTTATTCAAATTTTATATCAGTTTAATAATTATAGTGGATTTCATAACCACATGATTTTCTTTTATTATCCATTGGGTATGGGTAAAAATAAAACCAACCATGCATATTTTACTATAGTTTACTAAAATAATAACATAAGAGACCTTTATCATAGAATCTTCATCATATTATATAATGATAAATACTATTAAATTATCATACAACTGAGACCACAATATTTCAAGAAACAGGTTTATTTAGGAATGCCATTTGCACTCTGTTTGGCAGTGATGAAGCAAATTTATTCAATGGTTGTAATCAAAAATATTTCATACCATAGTTACTAAAAGGACAGCATTGAAATTTATTGAAAGATATTATATTATTTGAGCCAACAAAAATTTTATGCAAAATACAATCCATAAAATAAATTCATTTATTAATTATTATTTCACATAAAATAAGTCTAACATTCCATAAAATACCTACAGGTTTCACATATTTAAATTTAAATCATTAGTTCCACAAATGAATGAGCTTAACCGGCCTAAAAATCGATAATATGTAATACAGTTATATAAAATGCACAATGACAATGTTAAAAACACTAACATTTTGTTATTACTTACTATAATGTACAGGATCGATCTCCCAGCCTCATTTCTAGGAATTGATTCTAACTTTGATTTATACAGTTAGGCCTCACAATAATGTCTTCATGTGATGTTAATATTACATAATGCTATGACACAAAGTACTCTCCAACTTTCGGAAAACATACCTACATTGGCTATTATCCCATCATTTAACTAGCATGCAATTCTAACGGTATAACTACTTGATGAAATAATTTACCTATGTATTAGCAAAAGTGCCAGTAAGAGTAAACGTTATCCAATAAAAAAGTGTTAAGAAGTGAATTAGATTCAAAATTTTTATACTGCCATTGTATATGGTTTATCGGGAAAATTAGGTTTATAAATCTCAAACAAGTGGACTATTTCATTATTTAATGAACCTTAAATTCAATAAAAGCTGAGACATAGGTACACTTATTCCTTGATACAAATTACAGTTTTTTCAGTATTTATAGGCCAGATTAGAAGCTGATTTAAAAGAAATTCGTTATGTCTTTATTCTGATAAATACTATTTTTGATATAACACTTGCACATTAAATAGATGCTTTCCAAATAAACAGATATTAATGCATTTATTTCCTGAATTATTCCTTAATATACTGCTAGTGGTGTTTCAAAACAAATGTGCAATCTATCAAATTTATTCTAATTGAATAAAACTGGTTAATAATAACATAGTTGAATATTTTTAATATGTTCAAATTTATAAACTTTCTCTTGATGTCTCCAATATGTTCTTAAATATTTATCTGGTACGAGGGCGGGTCAAAAAGTTCGCGGAATGGAGGTTAGAGAAGGGAGGGGGATTTTTTAACTGTCACTACTTGGTGACTTGATACAACTGTAAATACTAAGTTTCAGCCAGATCTGTTCATTAACCTTTGAGATATCACATATTAAACAAGTCAATCGGGAAGTGAACACTAACTATGGAGAAAATTAAGTTTCGTGCCGTGATTAAATTCCTCACTGCAAGGAAAGACGCCACATATCATTATGCAAGAGATGTCATCTGTTTACGGGGACTCTTGCCCTGGAAAAACGATGATTTATAAGTGGCAAGCCTTTTCAAGCAAGGCAGAGACTCAATTGAAGACAATCAGCGCTCAGGCCGACCGATTGAGGCAACTTCGTCAGACATTGTCGAAAAAGTTAAAAAACTTGTTCTTGAAGATTGCTCTTTTCTCGTCGTTCTTGTTCGTTCTGAAGAAAAAACAGATCGCAGAAATTACTGGAGTAACATCTAAGATGTTACTCCAGTCATCTGAGGTCAGTGCAAGATGGGTGCCAAGAATGCTCACACCGCTTAAAAAACAGCAGCGGGTCGAGTGTTCGCGCGAGTTTTTGCACCTATGTAATGAGAACAGGGACGAAATTATGAACCACATTGTGACTGTGGATGAAACTTGGGTTTATCACTATGAATCTGAATCTAAGCGGGAGTCAAAGCAGTGACATAAAAAGGCGCAGTACTGCCTAAGAATTTTAAGGTGTCACAATCGGGTGGATAGACTATGGCTTCAGTTTTTTTGGTATTCAGAGAGGATTTAATAGATCGATTTTAAAGATAAAGGTGTCATATGACGGGACAGTATTAAGCTACGCTACTAGAAAATTTAAAAGACACGATTAAAGAAAAAAGAAAGAGAAAGTGGTGTCGAGGTGTGCTCTTTTCACGACTATGCACCCGTTTACAAGAGTCATGTTGAGATGGACACAACAAGCACATGAGTAAAGAAACCGTACAGAGGCAAAGCTTCTAAGGAGCTGTCAAAATTGTTACCTATTTTGGTAGGGTTGTCACAATAGGTGAAGACAAATTAAACAAAACAATATCTATCATATGATTGCATTGTCACTGAAATTACGGTATACAAAATTTCTCAATCAGACATCGGGAAGTGGTTCAAATCTTACTTGCAATATGTGAACTTAACCCACATACCTACTACATACCAACGGTTACCAACCCACCCACATACCTACAAATGTTTAGTAGAAAGTAGTAAGCTTGTAATAACAATAAAAAGGTAAAAACACACCGTATAGTACCCTCTTCTTATTAAAAAACCGTAGGGTACCTCTTCTTATTTAAAATAGGATCATACAATAAAATAAAGGTACTTACTTGAAAAAGTAATAATCAAATATTTACTTACCTACTACTCCTTGGGATATTTAAAGTACGATATATTTTTATTTTTTCTAGTATTATTCATACACACAGTACAATAAACAACCATTATTAATAATACCACGTTTTTACATTAAAATATTTAAACTTGCAACTAACAAAACAAACAACGTGCGTCGCACTGACCCTGAGATTGTTGTCCACTGGCTGTGCCAGCGAACCGGTTTTTTCCAGTCTCGCCGCGTACGCGACAAGCGGCCAGTGGTCACGCACACATGCCCCGCGTGCTTGTAGTTGTGTAACCGATTCGCGCGGTTGAATGAAGCTTTGCCTTTGTACGGTTTCTTTACTCATGTGCAACAAGTGCGGCTTCGAAACTTTAAACCACCCTCCCTAAGTCCAGACGAAGGGGCCTTCGGATTATTATTGGTTCAAATATGAAAAAAGAGCTTCGGGGAAAGAAATTTACAGATGACAAAGTGAAGTCGGCAATTTCTGCCTATTTGAAGGGCTTTGACAAAACATTTTTTTTCCGAAGGTATAAATTTGAACGGTCTGAGAAGTGTATTAGAGTTAATGGAGAGTATATCAAAAAGGAAAAATAATATCATCTTTAATTCCACCCCCTTTCCCTTTCATTCCGCGAACTTTTTGTCCTCTCCTCGTTTATGCGCAAGGTTTTCTGTTTTATATCCGCCCTTATCTCTTAAACTAGACCCAATTTTCTTAAACAATTTATCATATTTGCGCGTTATTTCCCAAGTAAAAATATAAGCGGATATGAACTGTCAAAAATGAGTACATACTAATGTGAATTTGCACATGAAATATATCATATATTAATTACATTACTGCAGTTTGGTTCTTTGTATTGAATAATAATTTACTTGATGACATTGCTAAAACAGTGAATGCTACAATTTTGCTTTATGATTCGTTATAACCATTCATTTCAACATTGCACCGTTATTCCAAATAAAATTTGTAAAAATTTGGTATACATCGTATAGTTTAGCAGTAACCTAATAATAATCTCACATTCATTCATCGGAGCATCTAGTCTATATAAGTATGTATTTATTACATTATATACATCAGACTTTAGAGTTGGCTTTGGACGCTTACGATAATTTCTTCTCGCGTTGCCACTGAATAATCCTCTCTTTGAGTTCTGAAGCTGAAAAAGATGAAGAGACATGTCATTTTAAAACTTAAATAAATGACTTTTATCAGAAGGATATTAATTTGTACTGAAATTAATAATTTCTCATAAATATCTACATTATTAAAATATAATTAATATTTCGCTTGATTGGCAGATGAGACCGCAATCTAAAGACAAACAGTTATGTTTACTCAATTTACAATTGATAACCACTATTAATCTTGGTTTGTATATAACCGATAGTAAATTTTGTGGTTTAACTTACAGCAATAGCATCTATAATGTTGCCAAAATATCAGCTATATAATATAAATATTTCAACGACAGTTACAGGCAACACAGGCCTCCTCTCATTTGTAAGGGGGTTATGAAGCAATCAGTCCCTTCTCGCATGTCTTATATTTTATTCCTTGGATATACAAGTCCCTCTCTCTCCCACCTCCCTCCTCTCTGTTTCCATAGCTATTACCTTATTGTTTTAGCTGTCATATCATACAACAAAATAATATTAACGCTTATTTACTTAAAATACTAGGTCTTAACCTGTGGAATTGCCGTTTTGTTAAACGGGCCACTTTGAACTGTAATTTGCTATGCTATGGTTTGACTGGATTCTAAATTCAAATAAATTTTATATTTAAGGCATTTAAGTATTCCATTTTCTAAATCAGTTATTCATTTGTTTCTTTGAGTTTTGTTTTTTTTTTTCTATTATATCACTTAATTTATAACCATAGAATGAGAAATTTATTGTTATTTAAAAATGTGACTTCCGACGTGGAAAGCATGTCTTACAAACAGCACGCAATATCAATGACGTATACGGATTTAAAACCTTAGACGTTATAGTACTACTAACGAACAAACTGTACTGGTTCAAAGTTTAAATTAATTGCTTTTGTTCCGAAAATGTTGACCTTACAAATATATATATATATATATATATATATATATATATATATAATATGTACTGATCATGAATCACGATATCTCTGGAACCATAAAGCCTAGAGACTTGAAATTTGGTAGGAATATTCCTTTCGCCGAGTAGAGGTCAGCTAAGAACGGATTTTACGAAATACCACCCGCAAGGGGGGGTTGCGGGGGTTAATGTGTTTTTTAACGCCCCCGCAACCCCCCTTTTATTTGATTAAAAAAATCACATTTTCAAACTATAGCTCTTATAGGTATAAAACATGGCCAGAATATTCTTTTTGGCATGTTAAAAATTACCAAGAACGGATTTTAAAAAGGGCAGAGCGGGGGCGTTAAAAAAAAAACTTAATCTATAGCTCCTTTAGTCTCGCTAAAGCTCGAAACGGCTGGATCGATTTTGATGAAGTTTTTTTTGTGTATGTTTGAGTGGGTCCCTGGATGATCTAAACGATTCACAATTGGACCCGGTAGGTGGCGCTGTTGTTGAGATCCAGAAATTACCGCGGGTCGCTAGTCATTGATATATGTACTACGTACTAGAGAAGACACCGTGACGAAATTGTTGTGTTTGGTCTACAAGACCGCAACAAGAAGACGTATTACTACACTACACTACACTGAATTCTTATATCTCTACTATTGGCAGGAATTTATATATGGTCGGGGAAAAAGTTTTTTCGTATTTTATATACAAATTCAAGACATTTTTTTCAAAGTTTAATTACATATAATTATAATATAAGTATATGTGTCATTTTGTTCGCTAACTTGTTGCCATCTTGTAGGTAGTGACATAATCCCGTTGCTGTAGAAATCTTGGGATTATTGATCAAAAAAATGCGACAAGTAGTCAGTCCTCCCTTGATGCCATCAAGTTGATGTTAACCTAACACTACCCAAAGAATTCTGAAGAGACCGAAACAGGTGAAAATCTGAAGGTGCAAGGTCAGGAGCTATATGGTGGATGCATTAACACTTCCCATCCAAGCTCTCTCAATTTTTGCTGAGTGGCCAAAGATGTGTGTGGTCTGGCGTTATCATGATGAATGACCACTCCTTTTCTGTTGATTAATTCCGGCCGTTTTTTCTCAATTTGTTGCTTGAGTCTCATTAGTTGTTGGCAGCAGAGATCCGAATCGATGGTTTTGCCCGGCGGTACAAGCTCATAATAAACGATGTCCTTTCAATCCCACCATACACACAGTTGTTAATCCGGGTTTCGCTACAATCTGTGGAGCTTGACTACCCTTTGACCATGATCTTTTTCGCACGTTCTTGTCGTAGGTGATCCACTTTTCATCACCAGTAGTCAATCTTTTCAAAAATGGTTCGGTTTCATTACGTTTCAATAGAGAATCACAAATGAGTACACGATTCATTAGGTTTCTTTCAGTGAGCTCGTGTGGTACCCAAATATCGAGCTTTTTTGTATAGCCAGACTTTTTAAATGGGTCAAAACTGTTTTATGGTCAATCCTCAATTCCTCGGCTATGTCGTAACTACTAATATGCCGATCTTGCTTCACTTTTTCAAAAATGGCATTTTTTTTAAAACGTACGAGGGGTGATCCAAAAGTAATGATAATGAAAATAAAACACGGTAATTAAAGTTAAAATAATAATTTATTTTTCTACATAGTCTCCTACAAATGAATACATTTAGTCCATCTTTTTTCTAAACCCAGGATTCCCTTTGAAAAAAATTCTTTGTCTTGACCCTCCCAAAACGCTTCAACAGCGGCCATTACTTCGCTATCGTCTTCGAATTTCTTGCCTCGGAGGCGTTCCTTGAGCCGAGGAAAGAGGTAGAAATCACTAGGAGCTAGATCTGGCGAATAGGGAGGGTGTTCGAGTAGTTCGAATCCCGTTTCTTGAATGGCAGCCATCGCAACTGCGGCTTTGTGAGCCGGTGCGTTGTCTTGGTGAAACAGCACTCCAGCTCGCAGTTTGCCGCGTCTTTTTTCCTTAATGGCCTCCCGTAATCTTCTTATTTGGTCTGCGTAGTAAGAGCCCGTAATAGTGGCTCCCTTTTCCAAATATTCCACCATAATTATGCCTTGAGCGTCCCAAAAAACAGATGCCATAACCTTTCCCGCCGAACTTGAAACTTTGAATTTCTTTGGCGTCGGTGAGGAGGCACGTTTCCAAGTCATCGATTGTTGTTTCGTTTCAGGATCAAAATGGTGGATCCAGGTCTCGTCCATGGTCACAAAACGGAACAAAAAATTTTCTTGATCTGCTTGGAACTTTTCCAGATTGACCCTCGAAATGTCAACTCGATTTTTCTTTTGCTCGTCGGTTAACATTCTGGGTACCCAACGCGCAGAGACCTTGTTCATATGCAACTCGTTCGCAAGGATTCTTTGAACGCTGCCATATGAGATCCTTGTGACCTCAGCTACATGCCTGATGGTCACTCTTCGATCTGCCAACACAACATCTTCGACTTTTTTCACGTTGTCTTCAGTGAGGGACGTGGATGGGAGTACTTCGCGATGTTCATCTTCAGTGGATGTTCTGCCCAGTTTAAACTCCTTGGCCCAGCGTGCAACTGTAGGATATGGAGGAGCAGAGTCCCCCAATGTTTCCACTAAGTCACTGTGTATGTCTTTTGAAGACATTTTTTTCAAACAAAGGTACTTGATGACAGCTCTAATTTCGTTTTTCTCCATGTTGATGTTATCTCTTTGACAGTTCGTATTCAAATGAATGTATCTCCCGGAAATCGTGATCTATTTATATGATTTTTTTAGGCTGACGTAGTGAGTATATAAGCAAGCAAAAATTTTTTTTGGATTTTTATGCGGACCTGAAGTAACCGATTATCATTACTTTTGGATCACCCCTCGTATTTTATCCGTATGAGGACGACAAGAGTGAGCTGTATCTTTGACATCAAAATTCCCGAACTGAAAACGCTTGAACCAACTTTGTGCTACTCTTACTGACACTGCATTAGGTCCATAAACTTCCCAAATTTTTTTCGCGGCTTGAGTCGCATTTTTCCCTTTTTTGTAATAAAACTTCAGAATGTATCGAATTTATTCGTTAGATTCACTCATTTTGGCGGACAGAAAAACAATTGGAAAATGGCGGGAAAGTGTTTTATTACTTTTTATTGATATTAAAGTCAGATACAAACAGTACAATCAAGGAGATTTCTCTTCCATTTTATACAAAAAAATACGAAGGCACTTTTTCCCCGACCTATTATGATTGGAGATAATGAGTTATAACACCAAAAACCACAGAATTATCACCCGGTAGAAACGCAGTCTAGTACAAAACACGAGCGTCAAAGTGACGTAAGGTTATTATGTTAGTGTGGGCGAGTCGAATGTGCCTACGCTCGTCATACGCGGCATTCAGTGATACCAGTTTCTGGCGTTTGCAATCAAATTGCGCAAATCCCTATTTTATCAGAATATAAAATGTAATAAACTAAAGACGATAATGACGGTACTAATATAACTTTATTATATATATTTTAATGGTACAAAAATGCAGACGTAATAAAATTTAAGGATATTATGTTACACACTGGCTGGAGAAGCTGGCACTCAAACAAGCTAAATTGGTGAATTGCTCTCCGCCATTGCTTCTTTATGACAACGCCCCGCCACATACTGCACAACAGACTTTAGCAAATTCAAAAGAGCCAAAACCACCATATTCTCCAGACCTTACCCCAACGACCTTTTTGGGTACAATTTCGAAAGAGCAGTAAAGTACGGCTTTAACTGGCATAATATGGCAAGAACGTGTTAATAATAGTTTAGGCAAATATTTTGATTATTGGTTTTGTTGTACATTTTTTCTTAAATCCATACAAATCGGCATTTTCATAGGTAAACACCTACTACAAGATATTGGTTCTACTTAACTTTTTTTTAAGATTAATGAGTATGAACGATATGTCCACCTGATGATTAGTTATACATGGTATTAGCCCCCGCAGGCTTCGTCTAACAATGAAACCTACAGGTGCATCGCAACATTGATGCCAAACTTCGTGTGCATCACTATGCAATACATTCTTTTAGGAACCAAATGTTAAAGGTAATGGAGGAGGGTGCGGACGCAGTCAGCTAGAGATATACTTTTTACCTTTTCTTCTAAACGTTAGCATTCACCCGAGTTCTCGATTACTCTTGTCGTTTATTTTTATTTTCGGTTAATTTAATTTGTTTATAATTATAGTGTAAGTCTAAGGCCCATCACGTCATTTTGTATTTTATTTTTGAATAACAATGCATTTTTATTAATTGCCTTAAGATCAATGTATTTCCGGTTTCTTTTTCATAGTGAAATTGGTGTGCAATTTTTTAATAAAAGTATGTCGAAAATGTTTAAAATAAATTTATTGTAATTTAGCTTGACAAATTTAAGTTCGACTTGGTGACTATTCGGGAATTTATTTAGTGAGTGTATTTTTGCCGTGTGGCAACACTGACATACGCGAAAGTTTGTAAAGGCCGGCCAAGAAAAAACGGTCGAATGGTATTGCCTTATAGCCTGGAATGATATTACCTCGTTATGGTATAATAATATTTATAAATTATGTAATTACCTGGACGCAACTGATCTTCACTGAGCGGTTGCCTGTTGAATGGGTCCGTGGCACTGTTGAGCAGATGCCGTAAGATCACTGACCTGTCCATCACCTGACAAAAATACATACGTTTAATAATATACAACATACAATATTATATTAGGGCCTTTGTTGTGAGCCGTGGTAGCTTAAGTACACCAATAAGATTGTTAAATATGATATACAGGATATAATGATAGAAGGTCCTAGTGTAGGGATAAAACCCCGGATACACTAGGGGACATTTTGTCCCGCCACATGACGCGGACCACTCAATCTACGTGACGATGCAACGTTGCACAGTGACCCGCAACGTTTTACGTGACGCGGGACATGTTGCTTGTTCCCGCTCCGAGAGCGAGCGCACGTGTCCCGGGTCAGTGTCGCGCCATTTGTTACCGGGTGCAGTCGTGTGCGCAACGTGTCTTGCAACATGTCAGTAGTGTGGGGAAACGAATCCGTGCTTTTACTTCTTGAGCTTTACCAGAGTCATGTTTTGTTGTGGGATACTTCAAACCACAAACTTCTGGTACTATTCTGCCGATCAGTTGTTTCGACACTCGAAAAGTGTACAACAAGGAAGCATAAGAATCTCCAGTCGACAAGTATTTTAATGCAATGGCAAGTCTGATATGAGAGCCAACAGCGTTCCGTAGTATTGTATCCTGTTTGGCTATGGAAGGTCCAATCATTTGTAATAAAGTTTCAAAATCAGATGTTGACATTCGAGTAAAATTCACAAAAGATCCGTTAGACATTCGGAGATCACTTAAAATATTAATTCTTCTTTCTTCTCGTTGTAGTAAGAAATTCCGCATCCACCACCTTCTCTTTAGCTTACGTTTCACTCCCGAAATAAGTACTATGTACGCAGCACTAATCGCCACAACATCCTCCGGCGACATTTCTATAAGCACTGACTAGTGTGGCCTGCAAAATGTTCCGCGACATAATATGTCTCGGGACATTCCATTGCGCATTATGCCGCTCCTTTTGTCCCCAAGTATATCTAAGGCTTAACGTTTTTTAAAACGAAATTACGTAAGAAGCTTGGTATATAACCACATAATGGAACTAATGCAAGAAATGTGATTTCAGTGCATGGTCAAGTGGATAGTGATGTATACAATACTTTTGTACTGTAGTAAGTATAAAAAAAATACCTTCCCAGAAGGCAGTAAGACTGGATCTGTCATTAATGTGTCCATAAGTGGATCTCTGAATTCTTCGGGAGCGTCAGCGAATTCGTCACTCTTTTGTTGATTCGATACTGAAAAGAGAAATATAACATTAATTAAACATAACATCATTATGCATAAATTTATTCCTTCACACAAAGAAATTAAATTTCTGGCTTAATGCATCGCTTCTTATGATTCGTATTAATTGTGGTACTATCAAGTGGAGCCGTAGTAGCTTACTATTATGCTAAGGAATGAGCCCAGCAGAAGAACATATGCAGAATGTTTCTTTTTTTTTCATTGTTTCATCTTTAAAAAATATTTAAAGCTAAATGCCACACCGCTATAATGGCAGTTAGAAGTCTCATAAAATGTAAAAAGAATTTAATATACCAAAACTTGGGGAAAAAATTGCATGTGCATTGCATGATGCATGTATGATTTCCATTTTATACACTTTAACTTAAACAAATTATTCTATTACGTCATTTTCAATCTTGTAATAATACAATATACACAATTCTACTGCAACTTCTCTGCAATGGGAAAAAAAATTGTTTCCAAAAAATATCATAAATGTATTACTCACTAGCGATTTGATATGCGTTATCAGCGAGCGCCTTGAAACGCTCTATTTCGGTGGGCGTCTTGATACAAGACTTAGCTAATCTCACAGCTGCTTCCTCGAATAACTCCTTGCGGAATGATCTCTGTGAAGTTACAAAAAACTTTTAATCACTCAAGAAATTACAAATCTTGTGACTAATATATTGTTAATGAATATAAAAAAGTAGTTATTTAAAATACATGTTTTTTTTACTACAATTTGCTTTAAATTAATTTTTTTAATCTGCAACACCGTCGTCGGCGAAGGTATTTTTCCCGGAACGCCAACCGAGCCGCATTATTGCAATGTAAGTTTCCTTATTCAATTAAATATTATTTTATTTTTGCAGGGTAATAAATATTTTCATTATTCTCTGAAAAAGAAAACATGGACAAAGTTTTTACACGGATCCAACAAAGTTTTTACATATTTGTTTAGATGTCTCCGTGATTTTATATTTTATTTTGCTTAATGTTCCCTTTTTTGCTAATTTAATAAAATATAAATTCGGCGATATTTTAAGTTCATTCTTGATTAAAATTTTACAAATTATAGACTGATGTATTTTTAAAAGTATTTTTTTTTTAAATAAAAATAACAAAATTATTCTTTTTTTAAACAAAGTTCTTTAACTTATTGTAATAAGCGTATTGCGCGCACGGAGTATTGTGAGATTTGGCATAGTAAAGTTTATAATATGGAGGAGTTCAGAAAGTTGAAGTGTATATAAAATATGTGTTACAAATATACACAATAAGTAATAGAAAATAAAACATCAATTGTTTACAATCATACTGTCAAAAAGCGTTTATTTTATATATTGTATATGATATTTCTGTTGAAGTAAACTAGAAGTTTTTTTACATTTTTCGCCATCTACCAAATTTGCCAGGTTCTAAAAAACACTATCCATAATATACAAAAAGTCAGCAACCATAGGTTCCAAATGGTGCGAGCGTGCGTACCTCGTCGGCGGCGAGCGCGGCGTGGAACTGCGGCGAGTCGAGGTGCAGGTAGATGTCCACCAGCTGGCTCAGCAGCCGCCGCGGCTCCCACCCGTACTTCTCCGGCCGCCGCACCTGTCGCAACCGTCCCCATCACCGTTACCGTTACACCCCTTCACAAGGCTTTTATACGTGGTAGACCCATGTTTCAGCTATACCATAGTTGTAGCATGAATGGGTCGGCTCGACCGGGGAAGGACCACGCTCTCACAGAATACCAGCGTAAAATAGCAGCTCAATGCTACTGTGTTTCGTATGGTGAGTGTAGAGCACCGGAGACCCTTTTTACTGGATACGAGGCATTCGATCCTAGTCCTCAGAGGTGACAACGCATCTGCATTTTGGTTCGTAATTGAGGGTAGATGTCCATGGGTCACAGCATCCATTTACCATCAGATGGGATGTGTGCTTGCTTGTCAGCCTTATTCTATATAAATAAAAGTTTACTGCTGAACATCCGAGAGGAATGCCAAAAACACGATCCTGAGCCACCTGTATGTATAGTCTTCCTGCATCTCTTACCAGGTCGTCACTCCATCTAGTGGGGGACTTGGCACTAGATTGGAGCTTAACTAGCAGTTATTGAAGTTACTTAACAATATTTGTCCGCAGTTAGTTTTTTCACTGCCTAACTCATTCATTACCAAATGCCACTGTTAATCATAGGCCTTCCCCATACATGGCCTCATTTGCAATAGTTGTCACACTATTTGGTTGGCCACCGCATTTTTTATAAGTTTGATTTATTATCAGTAAGATGCTGCTGCACATGACACTTTCGCATTTCCCTCTATCGCCTCTTATGACACCCACGCGATAATAAATGGCGTAGTAGATTCTCTTTAGTGCACTAAATACTGCAATAAATTTAGCATAATATAGTTCATCTTACAAGCATTTTTTGTCTGAGATTATCGTATGTTCAGAAATATCGTTTTAATACCATTGTTTAAAACATTTAGTCAATCACGCAATCTTAAAAGGAAAAAAAAAGCATTTTATGTAACAAGCAGAAGTCATTGGATATAATGCCGATAAACTAGAAAATAAAGTGGAACGTTACACATTACCTTTAGATTCTTGCATTTAGGTCCACAGAGCTGTTGCAGGTTGAAATTGAGCATGGATGCGAGTCGATCTACTAACTCGGCACGAAGGAACGGCTCCTTGATTTCCACAGTTAGATACTCCAACATGTCAACAGTTTCCCTAAAATATTTTTTAAAATTTATTCAGTACAGAATCATGATGGCGAATAACATAAAATTCAATATATAATATTGTATTAAATTTGGTTGGATATGTTGGAAATCGAGTATGGTCGTATAATGTATTAATACGGTTTTGTTATCCGGAATAAATAAATAATAAAATATTTAGTTATTATTAGAAGCTTTTCCATCGATCTCTAATATAAAAATCAATTGCTGTCCGTTAGTCTTACTAAAACTCGAAAACAGCTTGAACGATTTTGATGAAATTTTTTGTGTGTGTTTGAGTAGCCCCTGGTGCACCAGGGTAGTACCCTGGATGGTTTAGATTCACAATGGATGGAATGGAGATACAAAAGGTTCAAGTGAACTTATCAATAATACTTTTTGACATTCACCCAACGACAGTAGTCCACATACAAACTACACTATTCAAATATATTTGGAGGCGTAAGAAAAACCACCTTAAGGTCTCTAATAGATGGCAGTATGACAATCTATGCCAGATGTTAAATACACAGATAATATTTTTGATTTATTTTACTAGGTGGTAGGCCTCTTTTTCTGCCTGGGAGTCTGCTTCGGTAAGCAAGCAGTGCAAGCCGCAGTGAGGGCACTGTTGTGTTCCGTTCTGAAGAGTATGATTATAGATTGTGAAACATTCTACATATCTCAGTCCTGTGGTGATAACGCATTTGTAGCCTCTTGTTTAAAGTTGATTGCAGGTATCTATGGGCTGCAGTAGCCGCTTACCATTGACTGGACTGTAAGTTTGCTTCAATTTCCAACCGACTTCAAAACGGAGGAGGTACTCAATTTGACTGTATGTTTTTAAATGTATGTTACCTCTATAACTTTTTTCTCGGCGAACACCGCCGGGGAGCACTATTAAAAGTGCAAAACATATTACACGTATTGTGATCACCAATCTGCCTGTCAAGTGGCTCATGGCCATCAGTGAGCTACTACAGGCTGTATTTTTTTAAAAAAAGGGCAAGCGAGCGCGGTCCACCTGATGGTATGTGACTACCACCACTTATGAACAACTGCAACGCCAGGGGAATTGCAGATTAGGTATTTTTATTGAAGGTCTCTAAGTCGTATTCGTATCGTGTAGTCCGGAAAAATCGTTGATAGTAGCTGATTCCTCAAACAAGTTGTGCGAGGAAGAAAACTTCATGCAGATGGTATGGATGGTATCGCTAATTTTGTCGCGATGTGCGATGACTGTAAGAGAAAATAAATAGTTGTGTGGATGAAAGAGATATCCACTAGTACCTGGCCAGCGTTAGATATGAGCGGCACTGGCGCTCGTCCTGGGCGAGAGCTCGCGCTCGCGCTTCGTTGCTGGAGCCGCCCTCCTGTGCCTCGTGGATTCGCTTCAGGTACTGCAAGAAACAAACAAATCATCAACACTGTTAAGGCGAGGATTTTCTACGTTAAAAGGCTTTTACCGCTCCCTTTTCTGCTGCATCCATGTTTGTATAGCACGAAGTAAGCGTGCGATATTCGGTGGACAGAAAGTTACTTTAGTTGAAATGTTTTTGCTTATTATCAGGAAATGAAGGATATAAACAAAAATGTAGCCGATTAACAATCTAATTCAGTAACATGTATTTCATATTATTGAAATTATTATATGGTTATCGCTTATAAAACCGAGAACTCGAACATCAAAGTTTTTTTTGTCGGCGATTAAATTATATTTTGACGTGACAACGTCTTATAAATTGGTTTGCCGGGTGACACTTCAAGAAACTGCGTTACGCTCCGCTCACGTTATGCGCTCACAATGAGAGCGAGTGAGAGGCACGCGTCCCTTCCACTCGGGCATGGTTAGCCCGCCTAAGAGCGAGAGAGACAGACATAATAAAATTATTTTACCACTCAAAGTCGTTGTCACGTAAAACTTTCGCCCGTATACCGACTTTACAGGCAACCAATTTTTTTTTTTTAACTCGATTAATATAACGCATTTTAAAAATTCATTTGATAAAAAAATTTATTGACATGTATACGTATATTTTTTTTCCGAGCATATTCATATATTTTAAGAAGTATTAATTCTCGAGCGTCAAAGTTGTGTTTAAAATACGATATTTTGCCTAACCTGCGGAATATCAGCGTGCGAATTTTTCCTAATAAAAATTATTTAAAAAAATCTTTATCGTGCTGGGTTATAACTGTATAAGACAAAATATATCTCATTTTGCAAAGTATTTGGATATAATACAATTTAAAAATATGACTTCTTAAACTAAATGAAGATTTTTTGTGCAAACTTACCGTGAGACATTCATCCAGCAAGAATGTAGTGTCATTCATGAGCATGTTGATGAACTTGACGAACTGCCTTCCTGAACGAGACTCTTTAACAATTGCCTGAAAGTAATAAATGCAGATTAATACAATAAGATGGGGAAAAATTATAAAATAGCCAATGTACTGCTCAAAAGGATAGTAGACGCTCATGTGAATTAGGTACTTGACACT
This sequence comes from Parnassius orleans, assembly GCA_029286625.1. Classification (NCBI taxonomy): domain Eukaryota; kingdom Metazoa; phylum Arthropoda; class Insecta; order Lepidoptera; family Papilionidae; genus Parnassius; species Parnassius orleans. The sequence continues at coordinate 5,677,429 of JAGSMP010000003.1, forward strand.
TAATTGTCACAATCAATTGAAATACCTTTTTTAGTTGTCTAAACAAACATTTCATAGAAATTGTATGAGGCAGATACTATCCAACCAAGTTCCAATTAATAGATGATGCAATTTAACAAGGGGACAAGTCTGCCGTAATGTCATAGATATCAAACAAACTTCACTTATGTATGATTGGGTACATCATGCCAAAAATAAAATAGAACAAGTAAATATAAACTATTTATTTCGTTCAAAAAAACCTCGCAAAGCAGCTCTGTGGCTGTGGCAACACTGGTCCAGCATAACTATACTGAGTTGGATGCCTTTTCCTTATTGCAATACAATGTACTTGTGTATTTTTTGTTTCTCGGTGTAATGTCTGCATACATTTGGCTTGTGTTACAAAGATAAACTGAAGAAATCATTCATTAATTCATTTGATGGATCATAATATATTACTTATTTTATTGCAGTGGCAAAACGTTGCCAATGGAATTTGTTTGTCTATATCTACAAATACAATGTAAGTACCTGTTTTTTTTTCAAAATAATTTTCTTGAAATCTAGAAACCTTCCAAAATTACTAAAATTTCCCAGTTGTACCGCCATTATAAGATTTCATATTCAGCAAACACATTTTATTAAAAACACTTAAAAGTAATGAGTGGAATATCCCCCTTTAATAAAAATTAAACTCACTTGCTTATGTATAGGCCTCTCCCACATTCCCTTCAATATGATGCTGATGTGGAAACGGATGGTGAACTTATCATAGAACTCCGTGCTCTGTCCCGTCGTCTCTATATCCGTGTAGAATTTCATCAAAGCGCTCGGCAATAAGGTTTGTGACATTGGATGATCCATAAACCTAAAATCAATCATACAATTACTATCCACCACTAATTCAGTTATTGAGTTTTTCCGTCATGAAATTCTCAGTAGCTGCCCGGAGTCAGGAAGTTGGCTATGTCTTATCCCCGTGCCTCGGAAAGCACGTAAAGCAGTTGGTCTGTCGCCTGATCTTTCTCCGGTCGTGTCGGTTTACGGTTTACCGCCCCGCCCCATCGGACAATGAGAGTGAGGGAATAGAGAGTGCACCTGTGCTTGCGCATACACTTGGGCACTATAATCCTGTCCTGCGCCGATGGCTAGTCTCCGTCGAGACTGGCCGCCGTGACCGAAATTCGGTCTAGAGGACATTATTATTATCCGTCATTAGTCCACCGCTGAACATATTCATCACCCGAAAACTGCCACAAAGCAAGACCCAAACTCCTATATAGTCCTTCTTTTATAAAAATATAAGGAAGTCAGCCTTATTTTTTTATAAAAACAAACGAGCATGCGGTTCACCTGATGAACTTTCGCCGCCCATAAACAACTGCAACACCAAGGGAATTGCAAGTACGAAGCTGTCTTTTCTGAAGTAATTTTCTTCCCCTTCGGCTATTGGTTCATTCATATGGCCGACCCATTTTCATATTAGTTTACTAACATAATATTGGTTACAACAGTTCTAGTATCTTCTATGGAATATCCACCATCCATATTTTTTACTACAATATCAATTTTTAATTCATCTGCATTAATTTAATATGTATTTTTTCCAAATCTACAAAAACAAATTAAAACACAAAACACACGTACATTCCTTCCCTAAGAGCAAATTGTCTACTGAAATCCGGACGAGGTGAGGTAAGTCGGATCGGCGGGGAAAGCTAATGATAATTCTGTACGTAGTACTATTATATATACTGTACCAGCTTGGTGGTACAGAATATACTAACTGTTAAGGCGGACACAGACTGGTCCCACGAATGCAACGCATTATGACATCTGAACTCTTGATTTTGTATGAACAACTATGCATTAGAAACACACTTATGGTATGCAACAGATTCACACGCGTTCGACGCAACGTCGATCTGCAATATTCAGATCGGCGTGCGAAGGTGGAGGGGATGTTCGTACGCAATCACACGCGTACAACCAGTGTGTTCCTAGAACTTACGCGTAGCATGTCATAAACAAATAGATCTTTGCACCGTGCACGCGTTTTGTTATCAACATTGGAGATGAATAGCTCTTCGATTTACTAAGGCGATACGAATGTATTTATAATATTAAATGTGTAGAATATAGCGATGCTACATTACGTTATATAGTATGGGAAGAGATAAGCAAAACTACATGGTAAGCCTAGTGAGTACTTATCCACCTATTGCTATCATTTTTGTTAATAACGTGAAAGGGAGAGATCGAGGCGCGAAATTAAAAAAAAGTAGTTCTTTGTATTTTTTTCCTCGTTACGTTAAGATATGAAACATAATCGTATATATTGCGGAAATAACACATTGCATTCTACATATTCATGTATTTGTTTGCATTATAAATAATAATGGCATGCGTCAGATATATCAAAACGAATCTAAAATCCGATTTCAATCACAAATCGTATCGTATCGAATCCGATTTGAAAAATCGACCAAAGCTAAGCTACGATCTTACGATCTGTACCGCCAAACGAATCCGAATCTACAATAAAATCGACAATACCCAAATCCAAACGCAAACTGATGCTTAGAAATCCGTTTTTTCAGTTCTCCCTTTCTAACCAAACACGACATAGCGGAATGAAAAGGATGGCGTGAATTTTGCGATTTGGATTTCGGTTTGTCGGCTATGGAAATCTATTACACATTGAAATATGCAATCAATATTATCCTTACTGTTAAATACTTAAAATCTATATTTGCTTTGCGAGATTATGTGTTGATGAATTTTTGGTTCCGGAATCTTTGAAATATGCGATCAATATCGTTCTTATTATTAAGATGTTAAATACTATATTTGCAAGATTGTGTGATGATTTATTTTTGTTTTTGGTTTAGTCTTTGTTTACTAGAAATAATCTTTTGTTTTCATCTTGTTTTCGTTTAGATGCTAAATTGACCTTGGTGACAAGCGCGCGTGCCGGTTAGTCGTATAAGTGAATTTTAGGATATTTACTGATGTTTATTGCCCGTTTGTTTAGTGGAGTTTAGAGTAAAGAAAATAAAAATTAGTTAACTAAGTGAATACTGTGTGAGTGTATACAAAGGATAATCAAGCAAATCTGTTTCTGTATTACATTTGCGTTTGTCGTTTCTAAGTCGAGTCGTAAAACGAAATCTTAAGTACGCAAACGAATTGGCGTGGCTAAGCGCTACTGAAATCGGATTTTTAAAAACGAATTTTGAAATCGGATAAATATCGGCTTGCGTTCGAATCCAAAAACGCCCATGACTAATTATAAATCATAAATTTTAACAGAATTACTACCTAAACGTTTTCTTTGTAACGTTGATATATTTGTTTATGAACATAAGACTAAGTAAATCATTCTCAACTCACTCTCAGAATCAGAAAACATGATATAAATTTGTACTCGTGCGTCCGCTAAGAAGTGACAAGAGTGTCTGACGCCAAACGTATGTTGCATACGTAGGTCAAGTGTGTACACCAACGTAGTAGCGTTGCATCGCATACGTTGCGTACGTGGGACCAGTCTGTCCCTACTCTTATGCATACGAATATCTTTTATCGTATGCGTAACAGTTAGCGCATTCTTTGAAAGGCACATATCAATTATAGATAAGTCTTATCCTTGTCTATAATCAAAAAAGTTATTGAATTTGATTGACTCAAGATATATATATATATATATATCTAATGTTGGCACTCCCCAATGATTAGCACTTTGCTATTTTAATCTGAATATTAAGAACGTTTTCCTTTTTCTATATCACAGCAACACAGATATTGATAGGATATATAATTTCTTACACTAACAACACATATTTATTTTTAAACTATCAATAATTTTTCTATAAGGGCTATTTTTAAAATGTGTTTCGACAAATCCGTTAAAATTTAATAAAAAGTTAAGGTTTTGTGGTTAGATTTTGAGATAAAAAAGTGATTTTTAGGTAAGTTTATATGCAAGTTTCTATCTATTTTTATCAATTTACGTCATTAAAGCATATTAAATGTTATTTTATCGTTGTGAAAAAGAAGCATCGGCTTTTTTAATTGTGCCAATGAATATACTTTAATTTGTTCGACAACATAATTATTGGCATATATGTCAATCACTATACTTTCTTTCTTTTGTCCAAAGTCTATTCTTGACACTGCCAATTACTGTATCCTTTGAGTAGTGCCAATGATTATGGCTTACGTTTTTCATATTTTAGATTGATGAAGAATACCGATAGCTAAGAGCGGGCGGTTTGGAAAACCCTATAAATATTTATAGAGTTTTTACCTTGACAAATACCTATCAAAAAGCGAAAAGCAGGTAAACAACACCTTCATCCGTTATTTTGTGCTAACAAGTCAAGATTCGGAAGCTGCCGAGATAGAAAAACAATGAAAAAACTGGACACAAATGGAAAAAGTAGAATTGAATTAGTCAGCCAAATATAGAAACAAACTGACAAACAAAACAAGACGAACAAAGCCAAAAATTCTGACATTATAATACTCTCTAAATGTTAATGGAACCAGTCAATACCACAAATTCAGAAAAAGTTGAAACAATTACTGAAGCAGAAAAATTTAAAGTGACTATAGGTAACCATCCAACTACAATACAGGATGAACAGAGACTGCAGCCTTTATCTAAAAGAAATTTATAAAAAGAATATATATAGAAAATAGATTACCAACACATAATAGAATAGGAAAAACCGAGATGAAGGTCTATTTCTACAAAATATCGAGAAAACACGAAAGATTTTACTGAAAAAGGCACATCAAAAAATGTATCCGAAGAAAGAAAGAAACATGGTAGACCAACGAAACCGTTTTCAGATGAAGATCTAAGGAAAATATTTGAAGATTTGTTCAAAATAAGTCTTTTAACAATAAGATGAAGCTTAAAAAGATATGGGTATAACTTTTTAAGACTTCCAATGGTGCCAATGATTATACTTAATTTACAGTGCCATTCACTATGCTAAAGTGCCAATGATTGTAACATTCTCTAGAAAAAAGTTTAATTAGATTTTTAACTTAATTAAACATTTCTTTTTAAACTTAATGCGTCATTTTATTTAAGGCTATGTAAACTAAAATCCAACAAAACAATCAAAAATATAACAAATTTGTTTATTTACGAGAATTAACCACTTACAAGTATAAGTCAGCTTGAAGTGCCAATCATTATACTGCTTACCCTATATATTATGTAAAGAGGGTACTTTATATATAGATATAATAAACTACATACCTTTCATAAACATTCTTGAGCTTCAAGGGTACTGATAGGTTGATCACGAACAACACCTCAACAATCTTTGCCATCAGGTACGGGTTCTTTATGAGGCGCGAATGGCATATGGCTGTCAAAATCCACGTTATTATCGGATCCTCAATGTAATCCGCAACTACTTGCGGCACGTATCTGAAAAGATTAAAATCGAATACAGAATGTTTCAATTTTCATAAATTCTATTTAAAATACAATTTTATTCTGTAGGTAAAGTAAATCGTAAAAGGGGTTCCGTCTTTACCTCTAGTCCACCCACATGGGCCACTAGCCCAGGGTTCTCGAAATTTTGAAACATTCTGTCTATATAATATTTATAACAATTAAAACACATTTTTGTTTTTTTGCATATTGTATAAAAGCCTACCATTTGTTATTGCCTAAAAGTACATTTAGATGATTTTAGTTATTTTTTTTACTTTCTGAAGACCCCTAATTTTAAGTGATCTAGGGCTAATGCATGGTCAAGACGGTTCTGGGTAAAGTAACATTTAAAATAGGGAAACCTACGATGTGACATGAAGATCTTTTTTCTCACCATCTCCTAGTAATTTTTATGACTGACATGAGCGTGTATGACTCGGGTTCAGACATAATTGGAGTTGGGTGTACTATAAAATGTTAGATGAGGGGCTTTGAGCTACTAAGTAAAGACAACATAGTGTATAGAAGTGTTAAAGCTCTGACTTTAGGATGTGAAGTTATTTTTATTTATTTGAGGGGAGCAAGGAATATCACAATTTTAATGTGGTTTTAATAGTTAAAATTTCACCCCTGTTTTACTACCACGACGGGTGGAAATTTTTCTCCGAATTTATATAGCATATGTGAGGGTAATATGGTCAATTTCTTATAACTCAAAAACTACAGCCTTGTTTGTGTAGATCGCTCTGTGCCACGATAGCTTTTCATCAGTTAATCAAATAATAAAGGTCAAAAGGGCGCTACTTTATCGACGCTATCTTGACAGTTGACAGTACAGTTAAAAATGGTTATTAACTGTTTTTTTAAGTTGATTTTTCGAAGTGTTCCTAATTATTGCTATTTTTTCCCTAATATATTAGTTATAGTATATGACTTTGTGTTTTTGTCTCTGTCCTCTTCCTAGTTTTGGTTTTAGAGGGCGGCAAAGCTTAAGGTGAGAATATTACCCTCACGTACCTGACAAAAAAAAAACATGCAGTCGAATTTTTAACATCAGTTTTTTTGAAGACGACTTAAAAATATACTCACTGCACGGCGAAGAGCATGAAGTCCGCGATGTCCTCGACATACCACTCGGGTGTGGCGCGGAAAGCGGCGGCCAGTGCGCCGGTGGCGCCGCGGGCGGCGCTGGCGGGCGTGCTGTCGCCGCCGCTCTCGTTCCCGCTGCCGCTGCCGCTGCTGCCGCTGGCGCCCGCCCCACCGCCCGCGCGCCCCGCGTGCCCCTCGTGCCCCTCGTGCCCCGCGTGCCCCGCGTCGCGCGCCGCCTCCAGCTGCTGCGTGAGCAGCACGCACACCGACGCGTAGAACTGCAGGCTGCGCCGCATCAGCTCGCCGTCCAGAAGTGCCGTCTCGGCGCACTGCTTCGATCTACAATACAACACATTTTATTCTATTTATTTATTTAAATAAAATAATATAGGAGTTTAAAAAAAAACTACGGGTTAGATACTCGCCGGCAGCAATTAAATTGTTAGTTGCAATTTTAAGTGTTGATTTGCCACGTACTCGGCGGTGAAGGAAAACATCGCGAGGAAACCCGCATGTCTGAGAAATAAAAAAAATATATTTCAAAGACATGTGAAATTCGCCAACACACATTGGAGCAGCGCGGCAGACATTTCCTTGTCCTAAAACCCTCTCAGAAACTTATTTCTGAGAGGGTTAAGTGCTTACTGGCCTCCTTAAGAGAAAGCCTATGCCCAGCACTGGAACGAATATAGGCTGTAACTTTAAAACTTAAACAACACACATTGATCATGAGCTGTGATGATCCTGATAATTATTTCATTTTATCCTGATAATCCTGGTCAGGATACTCGGATAAAGTTATTAAATCGCTGTATTATCATAAGTCCTCGTTACGAGTGCAAATTTTTAAGTCAATCAGCCATCCATCTATCAGCCAACAAGGTGATACAATCTGTTACATAGATAATGAGAAAGACAGATACATACAAAGCTAATAAAAGCGTGTTAAAAAAATTAAGCCCTGTATAACGATTTCTTCAATTTACAAAACATTGTTACGGCTCCATAGCGCAGTAGCTTAGCAGTGAGTTGCGACGCTAAGAGCCGCGAGTTCGAGTCCCACACAAGAACTATTTGTGTGGCCTACAAATAATTGTTCCGGGTCTGAATCTTTGTCCTTATCAAATTTATGTATGTAAACTGCCTCCACGATACAGAAAAATATCCTAGTGTACGCGTTACGTTTAAAAAAATTTTAAATTAAAGAAAATAGTAATAATGAAAAAAGTTCACAATAACATGAAATTCGCGAGGAATGCAAAGCTCCCGCCCGCTCCACGTCGAACCTTCCCACAAGCGCACTTGTTGGTATAGTGAGTTGATATAATTCAAACGGATTTCGAACTAAAAATTAAAACTAATATTACGAATTTTATCGCGTTTAATTTGAGCTTCTAATTTTACGGAATTTATCACGTTTAATTTTAATTTTTCGTGTTTAATTTTAACTAAAAGTTAAAACTAAGTACAATAAAACCTGTAAAATTAATTTTATTCCAATTAAAGCCTGTATTTCTATTTAATATGGTGAAGTTATTACGTGAAGTCCGCCAACAGACTGGGACAGCGTGATCAGTCCCTCCTCCGCCCCAAAACCCTTTCAAAAATAGCCTTAATTTAGTTATTACAGTATGTAATATATTTTTTTTGCTTTACATAGGCCAAATTATTATTTATAATATTCCAGTGATAACACAACAACTTGCTTCATCACAACCGGAATTTAATACAAGAGGTCACCCTGAACCGTTCCCTGCGCAAAGGTTCCCATAACACTAGCGGCATTGCCATACTAAATAGCAATCAAATACTCAAAAGTTATTACGAATGTTTTTAATTTCGAAGTCCAAAATTGACATATAGAATAGTTTTTGAGTGACAGACTTACCTGTGTAAACGTTTAATCTGCCGTCGCCATCTACGCAGCAGTTCTCGGTTGCGCAGTGCTGAGAAACTGTTGCGCCACTGCGGCTCCGCAGCCATCAGTTCCTCGATCACTTTCTGCAGATCTCGGAACGCTCTAGGAAACCATCAATAAAAAGCTGTGGAAATCCTTGTGAGAATACTAGGTCATAGTCAAGAAATTATTGTATTGTCATCGGTTTTTAATATATCTGCAAACATTTTGATGGTAACAGAATCATTAAATTAACGACTCTGCGTTTACCAACCCGCTTGCCCTGAGTGGACAGTATATTTTTTATATTATGAGTAAAAAAAGACGATATAACTCATTTTAATAAGTCCATTTTCACAAAACAGCACACCTGACGGTAAATGGCTACTGCAGCCCATGGACATCTGCCAATAACGAAGTCTATACATGAGGATGAGGGCACACTCGTATTATGATAAAATACGAAGGGTTTAGTTTTCCTTTGAACGAAAATAGCACTATATGCATTGCTGTTTGAAGACATAAGTAGGGCGGTACCATCGAGACATACTCCTTGGCAGAAAAGGAGTCTACCATTTTGCAAAAGAGAGTATGGGATGGAGTGTGGGATCATTTGGCTTGTTAATGCATGCCTATATCCATTAAAAGGCCAATAAAGAAGAAAAACAATACATGTCGGAGATGCATCTCCATGCTTTACTTAATATAAATTTACCATATTAACGACACAATTAATAAACAGCAGAACGTGGCTTGCAACAGGCTATATTACGATATTACTACAGTATAGATAGTTATAACTAGGTATATAGTACACATCTGCCACTAAGCTGAGTTACTAAATAATAACCATAAAATTAAATACCATCAGATGGGTAAGTAGTTCCCATTATTACACTAATAGTCTTTTGTCCACAGATTTTCTTAGAAAGCAACATAGGAATTTCTAACAATACGCCAGCTGTGATGCATTAAGATCTGCCAATAATCAATTTTTTACTATCATATTGCCATTTCCGTATGTTAAAATATTTTTAGTTTAAAATTAAGTAAAAAATTATTGCTTTAGGCATGCGAAACGCTCCCGTACGTTCGTCTCGAAATCAAGTCCAAGATAACTGTATGTATTGCATACCAATTAACAAGGAAACAATCGCATTATTATGTCGAGCTGGTAATAATGACCCACTTTAGAACTGATCATTGCATATATACGAGAATATTTAGTGTTATCCACTATACATTTATTCATTAATAGCAATAATTGCTATTAGACAACGACGTAATTAATAAAGATGAGAATCATTTTAAAATGTTTTCTAAATAAGTTTTAATCGACTACAATACAGGAGGAGGTCCTATATTCGATTCTTTTTTGTATATACATGTTAAGCGATATCTACGTCGATTGTGAAGCGATTTCAATTATTTTTTAATGTAAAGGCTATCTCAAAAGCATGGTCTCATTTTAATTTGAAGTATGAATTCCATGTATAAGGGTGAAAAAATTGACGACTTATTGTTTAATCTACTGATATAATATAATAGAAGACAAGTAATGAAACTTTAAACAAAACCGACATTAAAACACTAAAAAGGTAAACTAGAAAGATCGATAGAAATTTAAAAAATTCTAAAGTAAATTCAACAGAAACTATTAAATTATGCGGTGTGGCATTTTATTATTTTTAGTATTCTCAGTTTTCCCTTTGCTTGCGCTAGAAAAACTCTGATATTAAAAAACTTTGTCCTTTTCTGATGGGTTCATTTAAAATGTACTAAAAACTATTCATAAATAATTTGCATTAGTCAGGCTTTATAATGAACTTATTCGTTTCTTAAAAAAAGCCGCACATGCACGTTTTTTTTATAGGATAAGGGTGACAAACGAGCACACAGTCCACATGATGGTAAGTGGTTGCTGTGGCTCATAGACATCTACATCTATCCTCGATTACGAATCAAAATGCAGATGCGTTGTCACCCATGAGGACTAAGATGGAATGCCTCGTTTCCTGTAAAAAGGGTCTCCGGTTCTCTAAATTCACCATAAGAAACACAGCAGCGTTATTTTAGCTGCTATTTTACGTAATTGTTTATTGCAAAGCCTGTTAATGTAACATTGTTTAATTAGTTCATAAAGGAGAATACTGCATTACTGTGATACGGTTTTTTCTATAAAATCAGTACAGAATGTAGGGTTTCTAATGAGTAGGTAGTTAAAGCAAATTACATTGTCACGACTAAAGTTGCGATAAGTTACGTTAGATTTGATTTGTTTATGAGTTGTATATTATGTTTCTTCTTAAATAAAGAAAAATATTCAATGTATAAATTTAGCCCTGTTTTTTTTTACTATATTATATATATTACATACCCAAAATAAATATACAAATAAAACATTTATAAATCGATCCAGTGGCTCTTGACTAAGTGTACGTTTTCATAACTATTATTAACATTCGAGTTGTAGATAGGGTTGCCACCCGTACTTTATAATAAAGTATTGTACGTTATTTCGGGCAAACGTTTTCAAGGTTTTATTTTAATGTTTATTAAAAGAACGAATTATAAACTGGCAAAATATTTTTTATGTAGTAATGATTATGTAAATTTATATACAAAATTGTGTGTCATGTCTGCTATTCATTCCTGTTACTTTAGCTTTATTTACAGAGTTTATTCTTTAATGAATGCTGGGCGATGGGATGAAAGGAACAGAGTATAATCTTAACTTAGACATAGAATGTAAAGATATTATGTGTATAAAATAGCATGCCAAATAAATAATACTTTATTTTTACTTGTCGTACTTTGTTTTTTAGCTTAGAAAAGTATATTATATACTTCATTTACTCAAAAAAAAAGCTGGCAACCCTTGTTGTAGGTATGTAATTAAAATCATGTTGACCACACAATAGATAGATAAATATAAATTAATTATTCTATACGTCCTTTTAAAATTATATGATACTTAAATTAACAATATATAATACTGATTACCTTATACGACGCTGGTGTGTTTGAAGAGCAGGGATAAGAGCGACGTGGTGCATATGCAGCGTCAAGAACCAGCACACCGTCTGGAACTTCGCGTCCGGCCATTTGTGATTTGGGTCTTTGTCTGAATAGAATAGTAAGGAAAAATTTTGCTAAAATATTAATTTGTTGTTTTATTGGTTTAGCGGTTAGTACATTCTACATTCGTAGTCGTTTAGACCTGGGTACGAAGGTTGGTACACGCAGTAGAGGGACAAAGGATGTATCAGTTCACCTTCTCTCAGATGCGTTGTCACCCCTGAGGACTACGATGAAATGCCTCGCAGCCGGTAATTTACGTGGTAGAGCGACGCTGCAGCTGTATAATAGCTGCAGCACTAATGAGTCGACCCGAACGGGGAAAAACCACGGTCTCAGAGAATACCAGTGTGAAACAGCAGTGTAATGCTGCTGTGTTTCGTATGGTGAGTGTAGAAAACCGGAGACTCTTTCCACTAGTAACGAGACATGTATAAAATGCTTGGTTTCTATGAATAAAAACGTTTCGTTTTTACTAAAGACCCGTTCTGTAATACAGTTAGCGCGTAAAAAAAACCTTCACGAAACAAAATACTGGTTTCTAAACATACGATGACAGAAATTTTACTATTTTAAGTCGTCGTAAGTTGACGAACGAACAATTTGTAGACAATGCGAATTTAAATACATTTATATTTCAAATAACACCGCTTGTAATGCAAAACGAAACGTTTCTCAAATATTGGATTTAGGTGTAATCCTCAGGGATGACAACGCAGCAGCATTTTGATTCTTAATCAATGAAAAATGTCGGTGTCTATGGATCACAGCAAGCACTTCCCATCAAATGGAACGTGTGCAGTGTGCACCCTTACTTATCTCCTCAATAAAAATAAATACAACGACTATTTTACCCTCCATACTGGAATACAACAGTGAATGCATTGCTGTTTGGCGGTAGAAATAGATAATAGGGTGGTATCGACCACGTACCACATTATAAACGTAAGGAATGTGATACAAAACATATTTCTTAGTACCTATGCATTGGGTATTGACCCTTTGAGTGGTAAAAATCTATTAATTCGAGCTAGTATAGCGCTAAATTTCCCGTGTGTTGGCGGCCTAAGAGTTTCTATCACTCCACTCCCTACCGTTTCGTAAAGCCGGCTATACATGTTGGTCGAGCGAAGGCGAGTACCAACACAACATTTGCCTAGCCTCGCCATTTCTCGTCGTCGCTCGCCTAGCTGGCGGAGTGCAGGCAAGTGCCAACGTGTATACGGTTCGTTTGGCGTGCCTTGCCACCACTCGGGATCACTCGCTCACTACGGAACAGTGTCGGTTTTTCTGCACAAATCAAAGGCGCTCGCCAGCATTCGGCAATTCGTGTTCACATGTTAGTTGACCATGTCATAACGTTCTCTCATTCAAACTTGCCCAACATGTAAACTGTAGCACTCGCCTTGTATCAATTTGACTACGCTTACGTTGGCTGAGGCTTGGCCAACATGTATTGCCAGCTTAAGAGGTGACTGTGGGAAATACCAGAAAGATCTCAGAGAGAAATGCGTTTGTTCAGCGGTAGCCTTTTATGGACTGATAAAGAAGAGGATAGTGCTAAATATTTTATATTTTGTATTAATTAATTAGGTTCATTTTCAGTAAATAGTACAAATGAAACGCCTTAAAATATTGCGAAGTGTGCAATTATATCGGATATAACGCAGTTGAGTCTTTGATCGTATACGGGAAAGTGCAGACTATGCCGACGAGGTCGCAATCGGCCAAGGTTGACATAAGTACATATCAATTCTAGGCTATCACCTTTGTTCAAAGAACTATGTGCGATAATAATATGGTGTAAAATTCAGGCGTAGTGACAAATCAAGTGTCTAAAATGTTGTAAGTACTTCATATTGTTCAAATAGTGAGGTCTGCCTCACATCGAGAAACTGGCACAATACAAAAATTTACACCGCTATAACAATTAACAGTGCAGAGTCCAAATTACTAGTTAATCTAATTGTTGCGTGGGTTGTTTTCATTTAGACCTATTTACTATTGTAATAATGCTTTAAAAGCGCCAATCAAAATCAAGAATTTAAAATTTTCAAAGAGTTTTTTCCTTTAAATAAGATATACTTATATATGTTATTTATTTAGATAAGGTATTTATTTATTTGTTGTTTATTTAACTTTTAGCTTATGTTAAATACATTTTCTTAATTGATAATTTTTATTTGTGTGATAAAAAATGTTGTAATTTTCTGAATTTTATTTTTATTATTTGGAAGGGCTTTTTAATTCTCTAATAATATACTCTAGTGGTTACAACCAAAAAGATAAAGAAAAAGAACAGAAAAAAGAGAAGAAGCAACCAAATAGATCACAGTTATAAGTCTGCTTTACGACTGACTAGATGAAATGAGAATAGGGTAATTAATAGACCACTCAAGTCTATTTGAATACTTCTTATGACCTATCAAAACGTTACTTCTCTGTTGAAATTGTACGAAAATACATCCAAATTATATATTTTGTTAAAAATGTAATTTAATTTTTAAAAAAAACCAACCTTGAGTCATTAATAATAATACCAAACTCAAATTATAGTATGTAAACATTTATTGTTATTAATAAATGTTATAAAAAATGAACTGAAGCTACCTAAGTTGATAACTTAGTTAATCTACTCTAGTATAATATAATTAAATTTGTTGTGATACACTAATAAACCTAAACTTAAGACTTACTTATCGCATCAAGCCAATCCTGGGCTTCTTGCGACGTGAAGTAAAGTCGTGTGTCATCCCGTATGTTCACCCAAATGTTCGGTTGAAACGTGTAGAATGGATACACGCGCTCAAGCTTGATGCGGACCGACAGCAGCTGCAGTATCGAGCACAAATTCAGCATAAACCCATCGCCTGGAACGAGACAAAGTATTAATTACATAACACCACAAACATAATTTATAAAATTGATTATGACTTAATTCCCTTTCAAACAATATTATAATGAGGTTCATCGAGCGTGACTGTAACATGTGTATAAATCTAATTTTTGTTTTTTCGTATTTTATGCGCTGCCATACCGTTCATCAGATTGTGGTAAAACTTTGTCAACTTATTGCCTGCACTTGTGTGAAGGTTATAGACATAGTACAATTAACTTACAGTAGGTGGCGAGCGTATCATACCGACAAATTTATTTGAGGGTTTTTTTAGAGTTCTATCCACAATCATTACTTATGCGGTTACAACGCGCCGGGTACGAGCTAGTGAGAGGCCTTGTCCGGTATGGACTTCTTACGGGCAAATGAAGAACAGTTAGATTGCTTTCAGACGGAATAGATGTTTTCAATTAACACGTTAAATCATCGTCATATTGAGGCCGTAAGTCAGGTCTGCCATTAGGTGGCGGTGTAAAAACATCCACCACCCCATATCATCCCGTGAGTGTCGTGAGAGGCGACAGAGGGAAAGAAACCGGGCAATGGGCAGCAGTGTCTTCCTTATAATAGCTAGAAAATAAAAACTGCGGTTGCCAACCCCACTGCCAAGCGTAGCAACTATGGTTAGTAACCCCCTTGTGAGACAATCTATGTGAAGGCGTATGTTCAGTAGTGGATTTGATAAGTAAGTATGTAATGATAATGATGACGATGACGTCTTGCGTGGGGCATACTGAGGCCGGTCCATTTCGTGGTTTCGTATAATATACTCGTAGAAAAAAACATACGTGAGTGTCGTGGAACACTCGGTTGGAACGAAGTTCCTTTCGTAGTATATTATTATTGATAAACGTATTATATTATTGATTAACAAATACAAATAAATGAATTACTAGCGTCTATTAAAATGAAGCGTCATTTCAAATAATATTTCTTGCCAAGATAAGAAAAAGTGTGAGGGAGATGGATATTATTCCATCTCGCACGCACTATAGAAAGGGGGTCGTGACGGAAAAATCTTACTTTTTCTCGCCTAGCCCCCATCCGTCAAATTCGTACAGTGCGATAAGGAACTTCGTTCCAAAAATAATTGTCATTCTTGTTAAGCTTAATATATAAGTTTAATTCTTGTTTTATTTCTTTATTAGTTCGATGATGCGTGCAGTCGTGAATTCACCGTAACATTAACGGAATTTCCATTTTGACATCCACTTTTACACTGAGCTGCTGAGCTCCTGTGTTAGGCGCGCGGCTGTAACTGCACGCAGTCAAATTCGATCCGACTACAGATAACTTTTGCAGTCAATTAAATCCACTGCACGCGTGCTGCCTTCGTGCAGAAACCTCGAGACTAATGAAGGTTGTAACTGCATGCACTTAAGTATTTAAATACGAAATTTTCGAACACTTACGTTTTAACACTTTCACTGTCCAATTTTCAGACACAATAGTAAGACAATAGTAATGACCCACACGGGACAACGAAAGGGTTATAATATTGTATGTGTGCATTTGCTACTTTATTGTGTTTATGTATGATGTACGTTGGTTTTTGTATAAATAGATTATTTTAAGATGAGTAAAGCAACAGCCTATATACGTTCCACGGCTAGGTTAGGCTAGGATGCCCATTTCCTCTCATTTCTGAGAGGATCCGCCGCGCAGCTCCTAATGCGTGTTTTCGCATCTTTTTTATTTTTCCAATATGCAGGTTTTACTGACGATGTTTTTATTTAAAGCCGAGCACGTGGTAAATCAGCATTTAAAATTTCATTGGTACCGGAGATGAACGAACCCGGGTTGCTCGCGTAGATACTGTGAAATTTACAGCTAGCGCTTAGCCTCTGAGCTAGCACAATAATTGTTTTTAGATTAATTTATCGGCAATAATTTCTTCACATTTTGACACACAGACGACAATCGCTTTTTTAACCGACTTCAAAAAAGGAGGAGGTACTCAATTCGACTGTATTTTTTTAATGTGTGTTATACCTCAGAACTTTTTTCTAGGTGAACCGATTTTGATGATTCTTTTTTACTTGAAAGCTGGTGCTATTCATGTGGTCCCATATAAATTTGATCAAGATCTGACCAGTAGTTTTGGAGTTATCCTTAATAATGTCTATTTAATTGACTTCGACTACATTGGTGATGTTGATGATTATCGTAATCTCGAGGTAGGGTCGCCTTTTACTATACCTTCATCTTCACCTTATGCATTAAACAAAATGAATCGGTATCGTGCATAACATTTGTATATTAAAAGGGCAAATGCACTGATTTTTAACTGACTTCAAAAAAAAAGGAGGAGGTTTTCAATTCAACTGTATTTTTTTATGTCAGTTAAAGTTATTTTACCTCTGAACTTTTTAATAAGTGAACCGATTTTGATGATTCTTTTTTACTTGAAAGCTGATGCTATTCATGTAGTCCCATATAAATTTGATAAAGATCTGACCAGTAGTTTTGGAGTTCATCCTTAATAATGTGTATTTAATTGACTTCGACTACATTGATGATGTTCTCATTTTATTTATATTGAAGTCGGTTGTACAAAATTTTTAATTTTACCACTTGTTCTGTTTTTGAGTGCTTAGTAAAGCGTAATAAAATCAAGGTACCTAAAGCAGCTTAATTAATGTTATAGCTATACGTATAATGACAATTTATGTTATGAGAACATAGATATCTTTGGATGGTATGTAGATATGGTAGTATCATATTATCTTTCTTGTCTTACATTTTCTACATTAAATGAGTTAATAGGAGGCGTATTGTGCGCAGACTCTATGTTTACCGAAATTTAAACGACGCATTACAGAAAGCAAAACAGACAAACAGTAAACAAACGATTCTCGATAAGCAAGCGGACGATATAATGATCTCGGAAAGTAAATAAATTGGAGTAAAGCCAATAGAAAATTGTGGCGAATAAGAGGTGAGCGACATCCAACGTAATATGTACATCTATTTTCGAAAGTCATTAAACAACGCCGCGTCGGTCGGGACCAACGACGTAGTCAATGTTATCAATAACGTTGAATTGTCGCCTAGCGAAATTTTTATAAAGTATTTATAAAGCAAATAGACTAACTCTTTCTAGAGTGATTTTTTATAGAATAAGGGTGACAAACGAGCACACAGTCCACCTGATGGTAAATGGATGTTGTGGCCCATAGACATTTACATCTATCCTCGATTAAGAACCAAAATCTAGATGCGTTGTCACCCTGAGAACTAAGATGGAACAACCTCGTTTCCAGTAAAAGGATCTTCATGTCTTTGCACTCATCATACGAAACACAGCAGAAGTAAGTTACCATTTTATGCTGGTAACGCGTAGTGATTTTACATTTGGGAATATTTGTTTATTAGATCGCTACCTTCGTCCGATAAAAGTTGTTGTATATTAAAATTATAATCTGACGTGTCCATTATCATTTTGGATGTCCAAATTTCAATAGAGAATATGGTTTAATGCTAACCATCTGCCTGGGCTCTTATAATTCATAAAATTAAATCCCAACCTAAGCATGCCACTGCAAGACTTCAAGATACTGTAAGCTCGTCCTGCGTAGATGGGGCCAAAAATTAATACTCAAAAACTGAAGGTACGAGGGTGCGTTTTTAAGTTCGCGGAATGGGTAGGTAGGTAATAAGTAGGGACGTCGCTGAATTACGTGCTAATTGAGCAACTCATTATTAGTATAAATACCGGGTTTTATTGTAATTAGATCATTAATCTTTGAGTTATCGTCAACCAAACAAGTCAATCGGGAAGAAACTGTGAAATATGGAGAAAATCGTGGTGGTTAAGGTGGCACAATCGGCTGGGAAAATCATGGCGACAGTCTTTTGGGACTCAGAAGGAATCCTATTGATTAATTATAAAGATAAAGGTGTCTCCATAACTGAAATTACTACGCTTCAATCCTAGAACAATTGAAGGAAGCCATAAAGGAGAAAAAGAAGGGAAAATTGACCAAAGGAATCCTTCTTCTGCACGACAACGCGCCTGTACACAAGTGCCATGTTGCGATGGCTGCCTTGCAGAAGGTGGGCTTGAAATTTTGCCACACCCACCCTATAGTCCTGACCTGGCCCCCAGTGATTATTATCTATTTCCAAATTTAAAAAAACAACTTCGTGGGAAAAAGTTTTTAAGTGATGAAGAAGTGAAGGAAGCAGTTTCGGCGTATTTTTTTGACAAAGACAAATCATTTTTTTTGAGGGTACACATCAGTTAATTGAAATATCCGAAAAATGTATTAGGGTGGCAGGTGAATATATTGAAAAGGAAAAATAAATTTGGATTTTTATTTCCACCTTACCCCCATTCCGCGAACTTTAAAATGTCCTCGTAAACCGCTGCCTGGCTAACTATGATAAAATAATTGTCATTCTTGTTAAGCTAAATATATAAGTTTAATTTTGTTTTATTTTTATTAGTTCGATGATGCGTGCAGTCGTGAATTCACCGTAACATTAACGGAACTAAGTAACATCTGTGCTTCCATTTTGACATCCACTTTTACACTGAGCTGCTGAGCTCCTGTGTTAGGCGCGCGGCTGTAACTGCACGCAGTCAAATTCGATAGGACTACAGATAACTTCTGCAGTCAATTAAATCGACTGCATGCGTGCTGCCTCGTGCAGAAACCCGAGACTAATGAAGGTTGTAACTGCATGCACTTAAGTATTTAAATACGAAATTTTCGAACACTTACGTTTTAACACTTTCACTGTCCAATTTTCAGACACAATAGTAAGACAATAGTAATGACCCACACGGGACAACGAAAGGGTTATAATATTGTATGTGTGCATTTGCTACTTTATTGTGTTTGTGTATGATGTACGTTGGTTTTTGTATAAATAGATTATTTTAAGATGAGTAAAGCAACAGCCTATATACGTTCCACGGCTAGGTTAGGCTAGGATACCCATTTCCTCTCATTTCTGAGAGGATCCGCCGCAGCTCTTAATGCGTGTTTTCGCATTTTTTTATTTTTCCAATATGCAGGTTTTACTGACGATGTTTTTATTTAAAGCCGAGCACGTGGTAAATCAGCATTTAAAATTTCATTGGTACCGGCGATGAACGAACCCGGGTTGCTCGCGTAGATACTGTGAAATTTACAGCTAGCGCTTAGCCTCTGAGCTAGCACAATAATTGTTTTTAGATTAATTTATCGGCAATAATTTCTTCACATTTTGACACAGACGACAATCGCTTTTTTAACCGACTTCAAAAAAGGAGGAGGTACTCAATTCGACTGTATTTTTTTAATGTGTATTATACCTCAGAACTTTTTTCTAGGTGAACCGATTTTGATGATTCTTTTTTACTTGAAAGCTGGTGCTATTCATGTGGTCCCATATAAATTTGATCAAGATCTGACCAGTAGTTTTGGAGTTATCCTTAATAATGTCTATTTAATTGACTTCGACTACATTGGTGATGTTGATGATTATCGTAATCTCGAGGTAGGGTCGCCTTTTACTATACCTTCATCTCCACCTTATGCATTAAACAAAATGAATCGGTATCGTGCATAACATTTCTATATTAAAAGGGCAAATGCACTGATTTTTAAGTGACTTCAAAAAAAGGAGGTTTTCAATTCGACTGTATTTTTTTAATGTCAGTTAAAGTTATTTTACCTCTGAACTTTTTAATAAGTGAACCGATTTTGATGATTCTTTTTTACTTGAAAGCTGATGCTATTCATGTAGTCCCATATAAATTTGATAAAGATCTGACCAGTAGTTTTGGAGTTCATCCTTAATAATGTGTATTTAATTGACTTCGACTACATTGATGATGTTCTCATTTTATTTATATTGAAGTCGGTTGTACAAAATTTTTAATTTTACCACTTGTTCTGTTTTTGAGTGCTTAGTAAAGCGTAATAAAATCAAGGTACCTAAAGCAGCTTAATTAATGTTATAGCTATACGTATAATGACAATTTATGTTATGAGAACATAGATATCTTTGGATGGTATGTAGATATGGTAGTATCATATTATCTTTCTTGTCTTACATTTTCTACATTAAATGAGTTAATAGGAGGCGTATTGTGCGCAGACTCTATGTTTACCGAAATTTAAACGACGCATTACAGAAAGCAAAACAGACAAACAGTAAACAAACGATTCTCGATAAGCAAGCGGACGATATAATGATCTCGGAAAGTAAATAAATTGGAGTAAAGCCAATAGAAAATTGTGGCGAATAAGAGGTGAGCGACATCCAACGTAATATGTACATCTATTTTCGAAAGTCATTAAACAACGCCGCGTCGGTCGGGACCAACGACGTAGTCAATGTTATCAATAACGTTGTATTGTCGCCTAGCGAAATTTTTATAAAGTATTTATAAAGTAAATACACTAACTTTTTTCTAGAGTGATTTTTTATAGAATAAGGGTGACAAACGAGCACACAGTCCACCTGATGGTAAATGGATGCTGTGGTCCATAGACATTTACATCTATCCTCGATTAAGAACCAAAATCTAGATGCGTTGTCACCCCTGAGAACTAAGATGGAACAACCTCGTTTCTAGTAAAAAGGATCTTCATGTCTTTGCACTTATCATACGAAACACAGCAGAAGTAAGTTACTATTTTATGCTGGTAACGCGTAGTGATTTTACATTTGGGAATATTTGTTTATTAGATCGCTACCTTCGTCCGATAAAAGTTGTTGTATATTAAAATTATAATCTGACGTGTCCATTATCATTTTGGATGTCCAAATTTCAATAGAGAATATGGTTTAATGCTAACCATCTGCCTGGGCTCTTATAATTCATAAAATTAAATCCCAACCTAAGCATGCCACTGCAAGACTTCAAGATACTGTAAGCTCGTCCTGCGTAGATGGGACCAAAAATTAATACTCAAAACTGAAGGTACGAGGTGCGTTTTAAGTTCGCGGAATGGGTAGGTAGGTACGTCGCTGAATTACGTGCTAATTGAGCAACTCATTATTAGTATAAATACCGGGTTTTATTGTAATTAGATCATTATTCTTTGAGTTATCGTCAACCAAACAAGTCAATCGGGAAGAAACTGTGAAATATGGAGAAAATCGTGGTGGTTAAGGTGGCACAATCGGCTGGGAAAATCATGGCGACAGTCTTTTGGGACTCAGAAGGAATCCTATTGATTAATTATAAAGATAAAGGTGTCTCCATAACCGGAAATTACTACGCTTCAATCCTAGAACAATTGAAGGAAGCCATAAAGGAGAAAAGAAGGGGAAAATTGACCAAAGGAATCCTTCTTCTGCACGACAACGCGCCTGTTCACAAGTGCCATGTTGCGATGGCTGCCTTGCAGAAGGTGGGCTTCGAAATTTTGCCACACCCACCCTATAGTCCTGACCTGGCCCCCAGTGATTATTATCTATTTCCAAATTTAAAAAAAGAACTTCGTGGGAAAAACTTTTTAAGTGATGAAGAAGTGAAGGAAGCAGTTTCGGCGTATTTTTTAGACAAAGACAAATCATTTTTTTGAGGGTATACAAAGTTAATTGAAAGATCCGAAAAATGTATTAGGGTGGCAGGTGAATATATTGAAAAGGAAAAATAAATTTGGATTTTTATTTCCACTCCTTACCCCCCATTCAACGAACTTTAAAATGTCCCCTCATAAACCGGGCTGTCCGGGCTAACTATGATATTGGGACGTCAAATATACAAATCAAATCAAGTCCGTAAAAGTAGTTTTATTAAATGTCTATTATTAGTGTAAATATAATAAATCATTAGTTATAATTACAGGTTTAAATAATAATTTTCGACATAGGGTGATTGATAGTTTTGGGGGAATTTAAAATATTAATGGGAAGTTAAAATGCATAAATTTTTTTGAGATAAATAAAAAATAATAATTAGATGTTACATGTTTTATATTTATTATGTTACTATATATTTTAAAAGTACCATTTTAAAATATATAGTACAGTTTTTTTTTGTTAAATATATTTAATCACAGGGCATTTATTTTATCAATTTTTCGTTATTTAAAAAAAAAACAAGTTTTTCGAAAAATATATAGCTTAGAACACTCTTGGCATTGCTCTATATCTGTTAGTGAAGTTTCAGTTCAGCCATTTTGAAGATTAGCCCGGACAGACAGACGGACAGATAAACAAAAATTAAAAAAATGGTTATACCCGTATTAATGGCATGCAAATAACCCCAGCTTAAAATAACCACAGCTCAATATTAGGCAGTTGTTTCGATATTACATACAGACACTTCAATTCTATTTATATGTATAGATCTTATGGCTATTCGGAGCAGTGTAAAACATAACACTACAGTAACACGAGTGGTAAAATTAAAAAAATTGTACAACCGACTTCAATAAAAATAAAATGAGACCATCATCAATGTAGTCGCAGTCAACTAAATACGCATTATTAAGGATAACTCAAAACTACTTGTCAGTTCTTGATCAAATTTATATGTGGTTCCACCACATGAATAGCACCAGCTTTCAAGTAAAAAAGAATCATCAAAATCGGTTCACTTATTAAAAAGTTCAGAGGTAAAATAACTCTAACTGACATAAAAAAATACAGTTGAATTGAAAACCTCCTCCTTTTTTTGAAGTCAGTTAAAAATCAGTGCATTTCCCCATTTAATATACAAATTTTATGCACGATACCGATTCATTTTGTTTAATGCATAAGGTGAAGATGAAGGTATAGTAAAAGGCGACCCTACCTCGAGATCACAATAATAAACCAAACGACGTACGTTACGTAACCCATGTATTGTGATTGTGATCGCCACAATTTATGGTTATATGTAGAAAAGACGACAATAAATATTCTACGGAAAATTTAAATATATATTTTATATTCTACTAGTCCTACTAGCCCGCGGCTCCACCAGTGAGATAATAGAAACACTTTCATGGTCATTTTTCCTCGGTAACTTTTAAAGGTGGTAAAAATTACCACTAATCCCAGCACCACTACTCTCAACACCACTAAACTAGGAAAGACAAACCACTGACGACAATACGACACGTGTTTCGCCTTACACGAGGCATCTTCAGGTGTAGTAGACTCTGCGGTGACTGACCGCTAATTAACGCAATTGAGGGAAGGCGGGAGGTGATCTTCAAACTAGGTAAGACACATCATTTTATTTTATCTAGCAGATGTACGCAAGGTAATTTTTACAAGCTTTAATATAATGGATTTCCGCAAAGTAACGACTGATTCTATTAATTATCTCGGTAACTTTAGCTACGTCGTAAAAATTATTCGTGACAAACCATGTCTGTGTGCTAAATTACATCAAAATCAGTAAAACCGCTTACGTGTGATTTAGTAACAAATATCCAAACAATTACAAACTTTAAATAATATTAGTATAACTTATCATCATCATCAGTGTTGTTACAACCCTTCACAAGTCTTTATAAAAAACTTCAACTAAGTTGATACCTAACAATATTGAGAATAAGATTCAATTTTACTCAAACAGATTCTCTCTAGCTGGTGAGTGGAACATGTGTCTGTAAACTATGGCCAGTTTTGATGTCCAGTCACTTTTTACATGCCTACATATTAAAGACTGTATCACAATTGTTAAAGAGAACTTCGAAGCTGAAGACCGAATGTTGCAGCATCGTTTCCGGGACACCTGAGATTTTGAGTGAGATTGAGAGGTTCTATGTACAGCGTTTTCAAGCTACTGGACTGGAAAGGATACGGTATTAACATCAATGGCGAGTACATCACTCACCTTCGATTTGCCGACGATATGGTGCTTATCACGATATGCAGAATCACTGGAAGACCTGAGCACTATGCTCAATGACCTCAACTCAATAGTGCATCCCAACGGATAGGTCTTTAGATGAACATGGACAAAAGAAAGGTTATGTGTAACGTTCATCTATGCCAGTAGTTGTTGGGAGCACTACGCTCGAAGTTGTTGACAAGTATATTTACCCGGGACAAATAGTCCGACTAGGTAAGTCCAACTTCGAACAAGATGTCAATCGACGGATTCAATTCGGCTGGGCAGCGTTCGGGAGATTACGACCCATCTTCTCGTCAGGTATACCTTAAAACTTGATAACGAGAGTGTACAACCAGTGCGTGTTGCCGGTGATAACTTATGGATCTGATACGTGGTCCTTCACAGCGGTACTTCGTATGAGGAAGCTCAAGGTCACTCAGCGAGCTAAGGAGCGGGCTATGCTCGAGGTTTATCTGCTTGATAAACTTAGAAATGAGGATATCCGCAGTAGAACCAAAGTGACCGACATAGCCCAACGGATTAGTAAGCTGAAGTGGCAATGGGCCGGGCATATAGCCCGAAGAACCGACAACCGATGGGGAAGAAAGGTTCTCGAGTGGCAGCCTCGTACCGGTAGGCGAAGTGTAGGGCGGCCCCCAACTAGAAGGAGTGATGGATGCAGGTGGCTCAGGTCCGTGTTTTGTGTCATTCCTTGGGGGAGGCCTAGGTTCAGCAGTGGATTTGTGAAGGGCTGTAATGATGATGATGATGATGAAAGAAGAACTGGATATCTATACTCGACAGTAAGGTAGTAACAGACTAATAATGCAATTCTAATGTATTTGTTTAACCAGAATTGGACATACTCGTAGTTTTACCGCCTGCCAAACATGGCAAATATGGAATATATCCCCCCTGTAATATATGGGGGAGGCCTATGGAAAACAGTAACGATAGACATAGTTTTGCAATAATAGTAATAAGATCTGTGTATGACACGAATTGAATGCTCAAATAAGGCGCTATTTGAGTGCTATAGAGGTCAATGACAATAACGCGTATCTTATTTTTGGAAACAACGTTTTGCAATATTGTATTTTACGCTTTGTATACATTAGAAAGTGCTAATCCTATAGCTTGATATATACAAGTAATTTACGAAGATTCAGTATCGAAAAGGAGCGCAATTAGTATAAAAACTTGGTGATATTTTTTATGACACCACAAAGTCACGGAATTAATATTCATGGGGTAGCGACGTAATATGATACAATATTATAATCTTACCCTTTCTTCAATATTTTTTATTTTTATATAAGAGAGCATGCGGCTCACCTGATGGTACGTGACTACCGCCTTTCATAGTATATTGTTAGGAAAATCTTAAGGCTCTTGACAACATCCAATAATCGAAGACTTGTGCTTCGATGGGGACCGCAAGTTTGACAGATGCCTATTACCAGCAGAAGCTCTTTGCGAGCCAATGAAACATAAAAATCTGTGTATCAACATAACTCAAACATGCATACTAAGCAAAATTTCCAGTAAATATCCATTCTCAAAAGAAGAAGCACAGTTGCTCAAATAATCGTAATATTCCTGCACAAACGCAAAATACGCGCTTAGACGCGGAGTTGCGGGAAATAACCCGTCGTAAGCTAACTAACTAACTAAGAAGCACGGTTTAGAAGCTATTTTCAGTTTCGATCAAGCTTTAAATTGGTCATTTTTAAGATGGTCACACAATCTAATTTGTGTCATTAGATTTCTGTAAGAAATTGCGTGGTGGACTTTTTCTTCAAGGTTCAAATGGGACCCTGAAGTATAACCAATTTAATATAAGGATAGTTTTAGTAATTTCAGTACTTTCCGAGAAATCAGTGAACATACATAAGAAAACATACATATGCTTTGAGTATATAACTCCTCGTTTTTGAACTTGGTTAAAAAATGGATTTATAAATATGTGTTGATTTGTAGTTTGTAAAATATCCAAAAGTGAACTTCTTCCTCCACTTACCTGCAAGTGATCTCTCATCAGTTCGAAACCGTACTCTTCGTTCATTCCTCTGCAACAAAACAGCAAAGTAGTTCAAGATAGGTTCTCTCGCTTCCTGGGAGAGCAGTATGTTGTGGCAGATAGTGTGAAGAGTGTTCCTGCTGGCTTCCACTTCGCGCTGGAGAGCAAACGCGAGACTTCGGTCTCCAGTTCCCGTTGCGAACAATCGCTCGGCGAGACGTGGATTTTCCTCCGCAAAAAGCGATATCTGCGTCAATTTGAAAAAATATTACAACTATGCTCTTTAACTAAATAAAACTTGTTAAATCTAGGCATTCGGCTCGAAAGTGTGGCGACAGAAGCAAATCCTATTTTTATGTTTAAATATTAGTACAAATGTGAAAACCAGTAAAACCCCTGCAGTGTAATAAGATTTCTTTTACAAGCAGAGCAATATGGTGTAACCTGTAACCTGAACTGGATGCTTGTCCTTTCTGTGAGTTCATATCGAAGGAAGTAGTAGAGATATATAGGAAATGACAAAAAGATCTTACGGCTTCCGACAGTTGAAGGTGTGAGATCCGACACTTCAATCGTCATGTTAAGCGGCAAGCCTAACACGAAGGCAAGACACTGCTGCCCATCTCTTGGTTTGTTTCCCTCTGTCATCTCTTACGACATCCGCGGGACGATATGGCATAGTAGATATTCGTAGAGGTATTCATGAGGATTGCCCAATGTACAAAAAATAGTTAGCTATCACATTAGAGAGAGTATAGTATTGCAAGAAATTGATTCAGACTTACCGCAAAGAATGGTCCCAGAAAACTGACTCTGGCAATTTCTCGGCCTGGTGCCGTAGTGACAGGGGCAGGACACAAACTTGGCAAGCGGGCGATCAGGGCGCAGACTGGGCGAAGCGCGTGTCTTGGCCCTGCTCGCAGTTCGCACAATGCGCGTAACGCACGCAAGGCTGGCCCGTGTCCTCGTCCATTAAGCGGCGATACGCAACGGCGCATTTCTTCCCTTATCCCCATTAACAAGGGCACAAATACCTAAGAAATGAGAAAGAGTGTCAGCATTTATAAATAGATGAGATAAAAATGAAGCCGGCCACAGTCGAGCGTGTGCCTGCTGTACTACCATATGTCAGAGGTGTCACAGACAAGATTGGCTACATCTTGAAGCGAGCTTCTATTAGAACATTCTTCAAGCCGCCGAAAAAGATTAGTCAGTTTTTACTATCCGTCAAGTGCAATATTCCTCTACAAGATGCAGGAGTGTACAAGCTTGATTGTGAATGTGGTCTCTCATATATAGGGCAAGCAAAACAATCTATCAAAACCCGCGTAAAAGAACACATAGCTGATGTGAAGCACCAACATTCCGGGAAGTCTGTTGTTTGTGATCATATCCTCGACGGCCCCCGTCATTACATTAGATTTGATAAACCACAAATTCTCGCGAAAGAACATCGATTACTGCCAAGGATGATACGTGAGGCTATTGAAATTAAAAGACATCCTAATTTCAATAGAGAGGGAGGCTGGGTATTACCACCTGCTTGGGATCCTGTAATTAATAAAATTTAAAAAAAATTGGTATGCTTGGGTTTAGTTTTACCCAAGCATGCCACTGCAAGACTTCAAGACACAGTTCATTCTGCGTAGATCGGACCAAAATTCTCAGTCCCCCGTGACCATGGATGCTGTAAAGCACTCGAAACGTCGGGAATTAGTAAAAATAGTTAATTAAACGCGATATAATCCGTAAAAGTAGTTTTATTCAATGTGTAGTGTTCACGTAAATATAAGAAATTATTATGAGATAAAAATGTGTTTTAATAAATATTTATGATACACCTATATTTACTACCTAGTATTTTTTATGATATATCTATTTTTATATGTGGTAGAGCCATGCTGCAGCTATATTATGTTTGTACCAAGAACGCGCCGGCTCTCCCGGGGTTTCACCATGCTCTCACAGAATACGGATACCCCTTTAACTGGAAACGATGCATTCCATCTTAGCCCTCAGGTGTGACAACGCATCTGCATTTTGATTCTTAATCAAGGATAAATGTCGATTTCTATGCGCCACAGCATTCACTTACTATCAGGTGGACTGTGAGCTCATTTGTCACCCTTTTCTATAAAAAAAATATTGTATTGTTACTTTCGGCCTAGGAATGAACCCTTTTTACCTATTTCTCCTGCCGAGCAGCAGTATTTCTACTATATTGTGCTTCTGCTTTAAAAGGTATCGAGAACCAGCAGACACATGTTTTATCTTAGTCCTCAAAAGCTAAGAATGCAACTGTAGCTTTCACGTTTGCATTTAGTTGTAGATGTTCATTCCATGGGCTTACAATCACTTATAATCAGATTGACTGTTAACTAAGCTACTTAATCAATATTTTACAGTTAGGTAAGTTTTTCAAGCATTTTTACAAAAGTAAAACATAATTACCTCCTCAAAAGCTTCTTGATCCAAATAAGTAGCCAAAAGTAACTCGGGAAGCAGGCCAATTGGAGTGTTACCAATTAAAATATAAGGAAGAAGCGGAGATTTTCGGCATTTTACCAAATTGAATTTCCCACGAAGCACTAACACTAAATGATTAACAAGTAAAGTTCTTAAACTTTGCAGCATATCACTTAAAGGAGGCTCAGAACTTTTTTTTGGATGTTCCCTCTCATATAGGTTGATGTTGTTATAGAAGCGAAGAATGTAGCTAACAGCTAAACCTTGCACAGGGATAGTTTTGGGTATAGGCAGTGTAGGTGCAGGGCACTCCGCCTTGTCTGAATTTGTGTCTGTCTCAGAACTAAGTGGTCCACTTGTCAAAATATCATCACCACAATCCTCACTGAGTCTTTTTGATGTTTCAGAAACTGCAATTAACTTCTGATTCAATGGATCAGAACCATCTTCAATTTGTGTTATGACATCAATAAGAGCTTCTGATGCTAGTTCCTCTAATCTAAGCTTGGGGTTGTCAAGTAATGAAGCTGCTACTGTTGGTACAAATATGCCTCCTGTAATATAGACTTTGAATTACTCTTTGTTATAGGTTATGCCATATAAAATTCACAGAAACAAAAGTCAACTATGCCATTTAAACCAATAGCCTGTGTAGTATGAGGGTACATTTTTGTCAACAAAAAAGTAATTAAAAGCAAATTAAAAATAAAATTATTTATATGGTAAATTATAGTAACTATCATCTTCATCAGTCTGGACTGAATGGACATTTGCCACTT
Organism: Parnassius orleans; assembly: GCA_029286625.1. NCBI lineage: Eukaryota > Metazoa > Arthropoda > Insecta > Lepidoptera > Papilionidae > Parnassius > Parnassius orleans. The sequence continues at coordinate 5,706,866 of JAGSMP010000003.1, forward strand.
TTACTAGCGAGAATTTAACAGTCTCCACACTTGACAAGCTGATTACAATTGCAGTAAGGGCTTGCAAGCAATTTCATAATGGATTTTCCATTAGTAAATTGCCTCACTGCAAAGTTGAAGGACAGCATTGGTGTTGGGACTATGTGCTCACGGTTACTCTTTGCCTCTAACACACTTTAAATACACCAGACTGTCTCTAGTCATTGAGCATTCACAGCAATCACTTAAAATATTACAGTAACTTAAATTACCAAAAGATTTAATATTGAACAATTCTTACCAACACTGTCTTCAGACCAGGACACCTGAAGGATCTTAGAAACAATATGGCGCAATTGATCTTCAGTGAGCTCAGTGCAGCTCACTGTTCTGGATCTGTGTATTTTCCGTGCTGGTGATTGTGATATATCATCTTCCACCTGCCATATTGTACAATTTTAATAATTAACGACTTTGGAAACAAAAGTAAATGAAGTGGTATCAAAATGAACCAAAAACTTACTCTACCTATTTAAAAAAAAAATCATCTTAATTCATTTAAAACTCATGTAATGCTTAATCTAATAACTTGCTATTTGAATATAGCTGAACAAATTAAGCACATTTTCATGTAAATATGCATAAATCGATTTCAATTTCAATATTTATGCAAACATTTGCAGACAGTTGTTAATAAATTAACAATGATAGTCATTACTAGTAAACTACAGATAACATGCTTTATTCTTTACATAACAAAGTATTTAAGTCAATTTCAAGAATGGTTTACGTAATGACAAAAATGTTTACGTGACTCTAACATTGAATGGAACGTTTTTTTAAGTTCCCGAGTACTTTACAGCAACCATGGTCACATTGAGACGTCGAAAACCTGAATCTCCCTGTGACCATCAATGCTGTAAAGTACTCAAAACGTCAGGATTATAAAATAACTTAAAATGATAAAATCCATAAACCCACATAAAAGAACTCCTAGCTGATGTGAAGAATCACACTCCGGAAAGTGTGCAGTCTGTGAACACGTACAGGATCACCCATGCCACTACAGATTTGATTAACGACAAATCCTCACAAAAGAACACAAATTCCTACCAAGAATGATTCGCAAGGCTATTGAAATCAAAAAACATCCTAATTTTAATAGAGAAGATAGCTGGGTGCTACCATCTGCTTGGGATCCCATAATTAATAAAATTTAATCCAAATACAAGCTTGTTCTTCATAGATGGGACCAAAAATCAATAATTTTAAACTGAAGGTAGCCAAGGGTAACTATGGCATTGACCATGCGGTGAAGAACTTGAACCGTCGGGAATATAAAATAAGTTAATAAAATGTGGTAAATTCTGTAAAACTAGTCTACTTACTACTAGCACTTCATTAAACAAGAATGGTTTACATTTTTACATAAGGAGAGATTGTCTAAGCTAGAATGACGCACCCCTCCACATCCTTTACGTAAATTTCCTGTACTCGATGAGGTGTTCCCGAGTGCTCAGATGTGGAGTTGCAGACATTAGCACAGCTCCACCCAACATATTATTAAATATTGTTACTTAAATTAAGTATTAAACATCTCTACATCTATCTCTTTTATTGCCATTCAATGAAAATAGAGAGAGCAACTCTAAGCATTTTTAAATTGACATCTATGTATGAGACCTAAGTTTTTATATAGTGATACTTAATTACTCACGTCCATTGGTTCCTGATGTGATTGTTCTGATTGTGAATTTCTTTCTGAAGAATCATCCACTTCCATAGATAAAGAACGACGGGAACAACTTGGTGATGCATTACTAGTTCTTGGTCTTACTGGTGGAGGCTCTACAAATTGTGGAGGAGAAACGGATCTTGATGTGCTATCTTCTCGTGTTGATGCACCCTCTGAACCACCCACAGTTGACTGCGGCAAGCTTCCGACCCGAACTGACCCACAACTTAATAATGTGTCATCACCCATGGAATCAAAACTGTTGTACTGTCTAGTCTGGGAGAGATCAGTCATTTTTGTATCTGGCATCTCATCCAGCAAATTGTCAGTTTTTTCAGTCACAATTAACCCATCTGCTGGTATTTTATTCTGATTCGCTACTTCACTGTTACTGACTCCATCTGAGAAGTGTGTTTCCCTATTTGTGTTGACACTATCTGCTGATGTGTTTGATTCTGTGGAGCCCCGAGGTGACGGTGATAAACGTAATGAAGGTTGCTGTGCATTTATTATGTCAGAAGAAGGCACAGAGGCACTCGGAGTGACGGGCGGGCTAGCTAGAGTTGGAGTTGAACTAGTACCTCCAAGAGCTGCTAACCGCGCTAACCGACGACGTCGTATCTACAACCAACGAAATTGTATATTACTACCGAATGTAATTTTGTTACGCTCAAGAAAACTTAACATCGCCACACAAAAGCTTTGTTTTGTTACGAAATTAGATTGGCCATACGCAATATGCCAAGGTTCGTTTAAACAAAATAAATATTCAACTTACCTCCTCCTGACTCAATTCACTCATGACGTATTTTCCTTCGTCGAATTTCAAGGAATAACTAATAGAATTTCTTCACAATTTATTCCTCTTTAGAAAGATTTATCAAGAAAGAACAACGGAGCAAGCCACACAACGTCAAACAGTCAGTTAGCAGTCAGTCACCTCCTTGGCTCAGCTGAGTCGAATATTTGGAGTCGAACTCGAATAGTTGTTTGACGTTTGCGATTGTTAGAGATGACGAGAAATTATTGAAAATACACGCGTCATCCTCAAACCAATGCTATATTTTGAAAAAAAAAACACAGTGTTTTAATAATCTGTGTGTTGTAAATTATATCCAAAGAGTATAGTAATTAGAAACATGTCTCTGAAGACTGTCTTGTACTTTGATCTAAGGTTTTGCTTTTGATATAAATTTGAAACCTGGCAACCTTAAAACTAGTGCTAGTCTGTTTACTGGCCTGATTGACTGCGTGAAGGACTTTCTGAGTGAACTGTCTCTCCTGCGAGTCGTCCATTCCACAGAGTACCTTTCATTCTTTGCGCAACTCTCTTCTTGCTGTATATAAATGATCAGCCGAATGGTGCAATGCCCATTTTGTTAGATTTCACGCCTCCAAAACTGGCGCGTGTCTCTTCACCGCTTAAAGGAGCCCGCTCCTACTTTACAGTATATATTTAAGTCTCTACCCCTAACAACTAAATGCTATGTACGCTTGCATATATAGTATACATAAACACACACACACACACACACACACACATATATATTTACATCCCCTAAGTAATCTTGCGTCCTACATGGGTGAAATTACCCATGATGTTGCGTCCGACCGACTTGTTGCGTCCAGTATACGGACGCAAGATTGACCCACCCTGATAATCAGCCAACAGACTTCATATTATCGGTAAACCATCTGGGCAAAAAATAGGCATGAACGTTATTTCATCATTGAAATGAATTCCGGCGAATATTTTAGTTCCGCGACTTGCCGCACAACATTTGTAGGTCGCTACTTCTCGGCGTATATCAGCGCTGTGTATATTCGACTTTTTCTCCATCTATTACTCCGCGTATCCTGATACCGTATATTTTAGAGATTTTTAAAGTTTTTGTCAACTCAAATCGATGATTTAATTACATCCGCAAAGTGAGTTCACGATATGGGCTGTACGAGGAAGTATAGACGAAAGGGGGCGGGAGGCTCGTACGATTCGCACTCGGGCACGTGGCGAATATTTGTTTACTAGCTAATGGTCGGTGGTCGGTCATTTGTAGTCCGTTTGGAGCGGTCGCTGCATAATTGTAAAAGTGAAGTGAAAATTTTGTGATCGTCTTGTTTTTTCTTAACATTTATTTGAATTGTAGATTTACTGATTGTACTGATTTTATTAAAAAAATTAAACAAAAACAATATTTGATTAATATTATTTTTATTTTTTATCAAAATGCTTTGTCACACATGAGAAGTTTCCTTGAAGAACAAAAATATTAGAAAACATTTATCTTCCAACTCCTCAAGCGCCTCCTCAGATTCAAGCTACCTGAAATCTTGATGAAATAGAGATATAGCTTGTATGTAACCAAGATAGGCCCGAGGTCGCAAATTGGGAACAGGGAGGCGTGCAGAGAGCGTTCGGATGGGGCGTAAAAGCGTTTTTAACAGCGGCAGCTTTTGCTGTCGCACGGATGGGCCGACTCGAACCGGGGTAGTACATGACCTTATAGAATACCAGCGTGAAGTAGAAGTTTACTTCTGCGTTTCGCCTGGTAAGTGCAGGTGATCAGAAGCCCAAATCCCTCCCCCCCTTTAACATCTATACATATAATAAATCTGTAGAAAAGTCGTGTCTGTAATTCTAATATATTCTCGAAAAAACAAGTCCAGGGGACCAAATAAAGGGTTCTGAAACCAAATTAGTGGTTTTTAGAATTTTTGTCTGTCTGTCTGTCTGTCTGTGTACTCCGGATTCACGCAAAAACTACTGGACCGATTTAAATGAAATTTTGCAAATTGGGAGCAGGGACGCGTGCAGTGAGCGTTCGGATGGGGCGTAAAAGCGTTTTAACAGCGGCAGCTTTTCCTGTCGCACGGATGGGCCGACTCGAACCAGGGTGGTACACGACCTCATAGAATACTAGCGTGAAGTAGAAGTTTACTTCTACGTTTCACCTGGTAAGTACAAGTGGACGGAGGCTCGATCCCCCTTAGCGGAGTTAAATAAAACACTACCCCAGGAGGGTACCAGCAAATTTGGTGACGAAGATCCCCGCTTAGCATCCACGCCCACGCTACCCTACTGCAAACCGGTAACATTCATTGCTATGCAGACAACAGCACTGGTGATGCTTTATACACCGGCCGTGCCAATATTTATCAGGAAAACGTCGCCAAGTATCGGAACAAACTTGTGTATGAAGTTGAGACTTTGTTGGACAAAGTCTCGGATTGGGGGTGACTAAATTTAACAGAAGACACAAGTTTGCGCGTTTACCGCTAAAAAGAACCCCTTTGTCGTATCTCCTCAGTTTCAGGGCACTCCCCTTGTTGCCTCAGCCAGTATCGGAACCCTGGGCATCGACATATCGAATGACGTGCGGGGAAGAGAAGGCCAATATGGCCTCTTCTTCTCTTCAAAAAGCTTGGCGTGCTCAGCAGAGCGTGACAGCATTTCATGCCGGTACACTGCCTGCAATTTTACAAGGCGAAGGTTCGGCCTCACATGGAATACTGTTCCCATCTCTGGGCCGGGGCTCCCCAGTGCCAGCTCCTTCCATTTGACCGTATCCAGCGCAGAGTGGTTCGAATTTGCGGTGACCGAGTTCTTTCTGATCGCCTTGACTCACTGACACTGCGAAGAGATGTTGCATCTCTTTGCCTATTTTTTCGCATCTACCACGGAGAGTGTTATGAGAATTGTTTCGACTTATTGCAGCCGCTCAATTCACCATCGCACATCGCGACAATACTTGCGATACCATCTATACCATCCATACCAACCATACACATGATTGGCGGTCCACCACTGTGCGATTTACAAGAAGAATTTTTTTTGCACTCTCGCACAACTTCCTTGTGGAATCGACTACCACCAGCGATTTTTCTGGACCGATACGACTTTTATTAAAAGGCTGGTAACGCACCGGCGATTCCCTTAGTGTTGCAGATGTTCACGGGCGGCAGTCGAAACTTACCATCAGGTGAGCTGCATGTTCGTTTGCCCACTCTTCAATAAAAAAATAACAAAGATTTCTTCGCAATTAATCTTACTCCCGACTGCTCATCAAGTGTAACAGTTGCACTACGAAAACTGCTATGATTTCATACGGGATAGGGACGGTCTCAAGGTCAACGCATTAAGTGAGCAAAACAATTAAACCATAAACGAAATATACAGAGTGCCACATCATTTCCGTCATGAATGGACGCATGAAGTGAGCAAACCATACAAGCCATATACGAAATATACAGAGTGCCACATCATTTCTGTCATGAACGGACGCATAAAGTGAGCAAAACATACGAACTTTATACAGAATATACAGAGTGCCACATCATTTCAGTCATGAACGGATGCATGAAGTGAGCAAAACATACAAACCATATACGGAATATACAGTGTGCATGTGGCACACTGTATCATGAACGGACGTCCTAAATGAGCAAGAATTATTCAAAATAGAATATCGTCCTATCGAATATAAATGGAATGGAATCTGTTAACAAATATTATGATATTTGTTAACAGATAAATTAACAATATTCACTCTTTAAACATTTATTATAACTCATTACATATAATATATACTATTATATAACTATAACTATATATATAACTCATTACATATAATATAACTCATTAACAAGATGCAATAAGTATCTATCGTAAAAAGACGCAAGAAGTCGTCTGCGATGTCAATATATATATATAAGTAAAAACAAGCTGTAACAAACAGTAAGTACGGGTATGAACAGTCTCGAAATTGCAAGGGCGATGCTAGTAGTCACGACTCACGAAAGGACACGTGTGCTGATTATTCCTCTCGCGGGCATTTCCTAAAAGAGTATAATAAGTATATATTGAACGTTTACTTGAATTGTAAGTTACAATGGCAAAATGGAGAGTAACAAACTCTGAAAACGATTCATGATAAAAAAAAAACTTAGAATATATTAAGAATATTTATTTTCATTGGTAAGTAATATTTTGATATGAAAACACTGATTTTAACAAAATTTATCAGGGTGTCAAAGGCTGTTACGGAAGACAATCGGCCGGGTCGACACCATATCTATTTATCTATGCTATATAGTATAGAAGTTTTAGCGGAACTTGATTGGCGGCGGTTTGCTGCTCCTGTATTATTATTTAAATAATGGTTTGAAGTGGATTTTGATATGTAAAAGTGGTGCGATTTTGTGTATTAAGTGTTTGCGCATGTGAATTATTAGTGGAAACGGTGAAACAAGTGCTGTGATGGTGATGTGATTCTCAAGTTATGGTGTCTGTCTGCTCCTTGAGATACCATCGCCAACTGTCAGCTGTCTGCTGACTCAAGTTGCCGTCAAAATCTTCCAAGGGCTGCACAATGTGACGCATCAACATATTGTGAAGCAGTGTACTATGAAGGATAATTAGACATTGTAACTTCAGGCTTAGAAGGGCTAGAACCCAGAGCCGTAAAACCAGTTATAAAAAAAATCTATATAGTATAATTATATCGTAGACAGTGATAGTCATGGGCGTTTTTGGGTTTGAACGCAAACCGATATTTATCCGATTTCAGATTTCAAAATCGATTTCAAAATCCGTTTTTAAAGATCCGTTTTCAGTAACGCTTAGCCACGCCAATTCGTTTGCGTATTTAGATTTCGTTTTATAAGTTAACAAAACGGCAAACGCGAATGTAATACAGAAACAGATTTGCGCGATTGTCCTTTATGTTTCAATCTAGGCTTTGGACTAGCAGAAAAGTTTTGTCTGAAATTAAAACATTTCCGGCGTATTTTAAAATCGGCATATTTACAATGTTTTCGTAACATTTTTTTTTATTTCCAAAATCGGTACTTGTCTTTTGGGCCTAATAAATTTAAGCGTGAGATCGTTTTAAATGAGCTTCTAGATTACCCGTTGTAGATTTATGTGATATATTGTGACTACAATATTTACACACTGCAACACCAGAAGCATTTTCTTTTTGTCAAAATGAGTCCATACTTCTCTGTGTTTTCGCGATATTTTGAAAATCAAAACAGTTATCGTCTTATCAATTAAAAAGTCTAAAGAAAATAACTTGATAGTCAAAATAAAAAATATTTAAATGTTATATTCAATTCAGTTAGTTAACTTATTTTATTTTATACTCTAAACTCTATTAAACAAACAGACAATAAACATCAGTAAATATCCTGTAATACACTGATACGTCTGACCGGCACGCGCGCACTTGTCACCAAGGTGAAATTTGCATCTAAACGAAAACAACATAGTCATGGATTCAACCCCACACAGAGTGATACAAGTACGTGCATAAATGCTATTGCTGACTTTGCACCCTGTGTGTGGCCTATATCGCGACACTAGAGTAAGCAATTGTAATAAGGTCTGCATCAAACATGTATTAGAATAAGTTTGCCATTATGTTAGTACATGAGCTTCTGTACGGACATCTCTTAGTTTTATTTTAGTTTTTAAAAACGCCTCCACCGCTCCCGTTAACTTGACTGGCGCAGCCGGTAGGATCGCCATTTGCTTGCGCCGTCCGCGAATAAATACGTTTAATATAGTTTTCCGCGTTCGTGCTGCGAGGCGATCCTGCGAACCAATATAAATTTGTCAAGTGGAGAGCAGCTGAAGATGACGAAGGCCGGCTGGTGAGTCCAAATTTTCACCATCCTTTCCTTGCCATATTATATAGTTTTGTTATTTTGCAATTAGACCTCTTGCGATATAACGTTATCTGGTTTTACATAAAATCTGTGAAACTTATATTTAAGAATACTTAAACTTAATAACTAGCTGCATATAGAAATACTAGGAATAACTTGATAAGTAAGCGCGTCCATGCAATGACGACGCGATAAGAGCTTGCACTGTGGGAACAAAGCGATTATAACTATTACAAATTATAATTGTAGTGTATGTATGCTTATTAAATTTTTATTGAGGACTCATTTATTTGATATTGTGTATTTTACTTATTAATTGTTTTACTTTTATATTGACTGTGTTTTGATAGTGAGTTTGAATTCTTGTGTTAATTATATTATTTTATCGTCGTATTTTATAAAATAAAGTTGTACAAAATGGAAGATCAAGTGCAAATTAAGATGATTCCTAATGAAATGCTCAAAATTATACCGATATTTAACGGTGATAAGCACCAATTAAATCTTTTTATTCGCAAATGTGAGTATATACTAAATAAATATAGGGGATCCGATGAACAAAATTTATACGTAATGTACGCGATAACAAGTAGACTCGTAGGCGACGCTGCAGCGCTCTTTAGCGAGCGTGAGGACATTAATTCGTGGGAAGATTTTAAAGAACTACTAATTCAACATTTTGGAGACCCTAGGAGTGAAGAATGTATTGCTATAGAACTTGAAGGTTTGCGTATCCGAAACAACGAGTCATTTTTAGATTTCTGTAATAGGATCCAATCCGTTCGTAGTGTTTTAATATCAAAAGTAAATAGATTAACCGATCAGAATGTAAAGTAGCAAAATTATTATATATAATAACACATCTCTAAATGTCTTTTTGTATAATTTGCCAGAAAATATGGTGCGCATTGTTCGCTTAAAAGCGCCCAGTACACTAGAAGAGGCTTTAAGTGTGGTCATGGAAGAAGTCAACTTCCATGAGCAGTATACCTTGCGTAATAAAATGTATAGTAATCCTAGTAATAAACCAACGCCACCCAGTTTACCAAATAATAACCCTACGTTTAAATTCGGTACAAATAATTCAATGGTACCGATGGGCTATAAACCCGAATTAACTAACAAATTTAACTGGACTTTCACAGGGCCACAATTGAAACTACCTCAATTTAATAATAATCAACAAAATTTTGGATACCGCCCACAACAATTTGGCTTCCGCCCACAACAGTTTGGTATAAGCCCGCAACAGTTTAACATGCGTCCACAACAATTTAATATGCGTCCCCAACAGTTCGGAATGCAACCACAAACATTTAATAAACCTCAGCAATTCGGTATGCGCCCACAACAATTTGGAAACCAACAACAAAACTTTTATAAGCCCCAACAATTTGGTTACAAGCCTCAGTTAAATAAAAATCAATACACTGGGCCCAGTGACGTCACAATGCGAACGGCACCACCACTTAAAACAAATCAACAAGGCTTTCAATTAAATGAACTCGACCTAGAAAATACTTATTATGATTATGCGTGCGGCGATGTGTACCCAATTTCTTATGATAACTGCTGCTATGAGGAGTACCCAAGCAGTGGCCTTAATATTCCCGAGCTCAATTATGAAAATGAAAATTCGACAATAATTCCTGAAGTACCACACGGCGTCCCAACCAATATGGACGACGAGGATTTTCAGGTAGAAGCCTCGGAAAGGTCTACGAAAAGATAGAGTTAAATTGTAGTACTAATTTGAGATTGCCGTTTATTTATATACCGGAAATCGACTCTAAATTTATGATTGATACAGGTAGTACGCGATCATTCATTAGTCCATCAAAAGCCCATAAATACTTTCCAGAGTACATAAGTCACGAACCATTCGAAGTCATTAGCACACATGCATCGAGCAGACATAATCAAGTTATTCAAATCCCGTCTTTACCAATTTTCAACTGTAACGATGTTCATAAACTATACATTTACAATGTCGACTCTAGATACGATGGCTTAATTGGGAATGATATACTTTGCAACCTAGAAGCAGTAATAGATTTAAAAAACGAGATTCTTAAAACTAAAACAACCGTAATACCTATAATACATAGTAAATCCTCTTACGTTTTAGAGTTATCTCCCCGTTCCGAGCAGAGAGTCAAACTCCCTACAAATTTATATTCGGGTAATGCTGTAATCGATTATAAAGAATTTTGTAAGGGTGTGCGAATGCCTAGTGCGTTAGTGAGATGTAAGGATGGTTATACGACTACAGTAATCCAGAATACTTTAGATATACCGATAAAATTAACTATTAAAAGACCATTGAATGTAGAAGTATATGAAGAGAGTAAAACGACTAGGTGTGTAGTTAATCATATTAAAGATATATCAGATATTGAAGTAGATAAAATATTAGAGCAAAATTTAGAGAAACTACGCTTAGACCACATGTCGGAAGAAGAACAAAAATCGATATACCACTTATGTAGAGAATATAAAGACATTTTTTATAGCGATCAAATACCCTTATCTTTTGCTAATGAAGTCAAACACTATATTAGAACAAAAAACGAAGACCCTATTTATATCAAACCCTACAGACAACCTGCCGCTCAAACACATGAAATTAAAACCAAGTACAGAAACTTCTAAATGATAATGTGATTCAGGAATCCTTTTCCCCTTGGTCAGCCCCAGTCCATTTAGTTCCTAAAAAGAGAGACGCATCTGGTGAAATAAAGTATAGGATGGTTATCGATTACAGACGTTTAAACGACATAACTGTGGACGATAAGTACCCTTTACCCAATATCACTGACATTTTTGACAAACTGGGTAAGAGTACTTACTTTTCAACCTTGGACTTAGCTAGTGGATACCACCAAATTGAGATCAACGAGTCAGATAGGCAAAAAACGGCATTCAGTACAGAGAACGGACACTATGAATTCCTTAGAATGCCCTTTGGCCTGAAGACAGCTCCAGCCACCTTCCAAAGAGCCATGGATAACATCCTAAGAGGCTTACAAGGAATTCATTGCCTTGTCTATCTTGATGACATAATTATTTTCTCGAGTAGCCTCAAGAACATTTACAAAAATTAAGGACAGTTTTTGACAGATTGAGATCGACTAATTTAAAAATACAACTTGACAAATCAGAATTCTTGAGAAAAGAAGTGCTATACCTAGGGCACGTTATTACTAAAGACGGACTTAAACCAAACAATGATAAGATTCAGGCTGTATTAAACTACCCGTTACCAAGGACGACTACCGAGATCAAGAGTTTCTTAGGATTGATTGGTTATTACAGACGCTTTGTAAAAGACTTCGCCAAAATCACTCAGCCCCTTACAGCATGCCTAAAAAAAGAAATAAAATTGTAGTAGATCAAAAATATATTGATGCATTTCAAGTGTAAAGAACTTCTGACTAATGCACCTTTACTCAATACCCAGACCCAAACAAACCTTATTTTTTAACTACAGATGCTTCTACTGTTGCTTTAGGTGCGGTCTTATCGCAGGGGACAATAGGATCCGATAAGCCCATTGCCTACGCCAGTAGAACTCTCAGCGACACTGAGACCAGATATAGTACAATAGAGCGTGAACTACTCGCCATAATATGGGCCATAAAACATTTTAGACCATACCTTTACGGGCGTAAGTTCACCATATACACCGACCATAGACCACTAGTTTGGCTTTATTCGCTCATAGAACCGAATAGTAAGTTGACCCGTTGGCGGTTACGTCTTCAAGAGTACGATTTCGATATTGTATACAAAACGGAAAACAAAATAGTAATGCTGATGCCTCTCTCGGATAAAACTAAATGCCATAGACTCTGATGACTCACAATCATTGGAAGTAAACCTGGACCCTAAGGAACAAAAGCTGCAAAAATATCTGACTGAATTAACTGACCAAATTATGGACTTGACGACTGAAAACAGGGACGACTCTAAGACAATAACTATAACTGACACATCCGCCACTGTATCCGTCGACCGGTTAGAGACTAACACGAACTACCCGTTACCACCTATATCTACTGATAGTAGTACAGTAACGGTGCATTCTGGACAAGATCTGGAATCTAATGGTATTCCGATATTAAAGGAGGCCATTGATTCAAAACCAAACCAAATTTTAGTTTATACCTGGCATAAAAATGAGGTGCAAGTGAGAAATTTATCCAGGGATAAACAAAAGGTTCTCGAAGTTTTTGCCCCACTTAAGAATGAAGATCTTATTAAAAATTTCTTAAAAGAGTACATTAAGCCGAAGATTAAATATTTTATTTATTTCGAAAACATTCAGCATAGAAAAATTCTCAAAATCATTATACAGCTATTTAAAAGGGAATGGTAAAATTTATTGAATGTACAGAGCGTGTTATATATGTAGAAGACGAGAGAGAACAAAAAGAAATCATACTGCAACATCATGAGGGAAAGACGTGTCACAGAGGAATAAAGGAAACAATGAGTAGAATTAAAAGAAATTATTATTGGCAGAACATGCAAGAGACGATTGCTGCAGTACTTAATGTTTGTGATGCCTGCAGAAAAATGAAGTATGAAAGAAAACCCATTAAACCATTACTTCAATTAACTCAAACCCAAAACGCCCCCTTTCAAGAAGTTTTCATGGACCTTTTTTCAATTGAATCCGTTTATTACCTAACTTTGGTTGACGCATTTAGTAAGTTAGGACAAGCTATCGAAATCCCAAATAGATCCGCACCGGAAATCGTAAGAGCGCTTATTAAATATTTTTCAATATATGGAACACCTAAAAAAATAACTTCTGATCCCGGTAGTGAGTTTAATAATGACCTCATTAGGGAACTTATGACTATGTATAACATACTACACATTACTACTCCGAATAACCCGAATTCAACAGGCATAATAGAGAGATTCCACTCCACAATTATAGAGATATACAGATTGGCGAAATACGAACGAAAGTGTACAGACGCAGCTGCTGTAATGAGTTACTCAATTATGGCTTATAACCACACCATACATAGTACAACCGGCCTTACTCCTTTCGAAATCGTTTTCGGTCATACCGATTCTAATTCAACGTTCGCCGCGAATTTCGAGAAATGTTACACCCAACAACTATTTAAAGATCATGCTAAACGTATTAGACATCTATATAATTACATATCAGATAAAATGTTAGAGAAAAAGGAAAAGGTAAGAGAACAAAAGGGCGGTGAAACAGATAGAAATTTTAGAATAGGAGATGTTATATACGCCAAGGAATCTAACACGAGAAGAAGTAAAGATAAACCGCGATATAGGAAAGCTGTCGTTAGTGGTAATATAGAAAGAAATATAGTTCCTGTTAGGATTGGTAATAGAAATACTTCAGTGCCAATTAAAAACATTAAACGTCCTCCACAGGTGGTGTATAATAATTCTGACGATGGTTCAGAAAGGATGGGCCCTTCAACTTCAAAAACTTGAAAAAAACCCAGGAATCCTGCCTGTCAAACTGGGTCGTGCCTCCTTGCAAATAGATAACTGGCTTATTATTAAAACTTTAAACTTAGAAGGTATAGGTAGTGATTTAGATTTTAGTATATTAAAGTATGACGAATTCGTTGCGTTGATAGATGTTAATAAACCATATATTCATGAATTTTTAGCTATTCGAACACATGTAGGGTATTTAAGAGATGCAACTATAGAAAAATTTCGGCAACTTGTGCCATCGAAAAGATTTAAAAGAGGCATTATTGACCCGCTTGGGTCTATGATAAAAATAGTAACTGGAAATTTGGATCATGATGATGCCATCCGATATGACTCATTGATTTCTAAACTAAACGATAATCAGATAGTGTCGGATAAGAGAATTACATTGGTCTCCAAAATCTTGGATAGTTTCATCAACAGTACAGAGACCTTACATAACAATACTTTAATTTTAGATGAACGCTTAAAGAGAATCGAAAGAATTGTTAAATTCCTAATTACAAAAGAAAACTCCATTTATTCTACTTATGTCTTAGGTATGTTTGACATGTTTTTGAGTTATTTTAGAACTATTAACGTAATACTAGGAGAAATCGAAACTGCACTAGCGTTCAGTAAGGTATCTGTTCTGCATCAATCAATTTTTAACTCTACGGAATTGTTAAATTTATTACAATCAATCGCGACAACTGAAAGTTTGTTATATCCTGTAAATGAAAATAACTTAGTTAAATTAGAAAATTGTATTAAGGTTAAGGCTTTTACAAAAGGAAACCAGATCACGTTTATCTTAGAGGTCCCTTTAGTAGGGAATAAAACATATAGTTATTTCAAAATTTATTCATTGCCAATTACTATTGCAAACAAAACTATTATAGTTATTCCCAAATACCCATACCTATTGGTGAAAGAAAAAAGAATACTTGCCAGTCCAAAAGAGCCTGTAAACAAATAGCTTTGGATAATCAATTCCTGTGCAATAACGACGAAGTGCTGCTGCATACAGAACAAAGCTGCGTGGAACAGCTCATGGAGTTTCAATCAAACCTCGATGCCTGTGAACAGCATACTGTTGACATTGAAGATCCCAAAATCCAACGAATAAGCCACGAAAGCTGGATACTATACGTGAGAAACCATAGGCTACTTACCAGAAAGTGCGACAATGACGTCACTCACGAACTGTTATGTGGTACTTACATAATCACCGTAAACGATTTATGTGAAGGCAAAATTGGAAATATTCATTTTAAATACCACCAATCTTCCTCAGATGACCTAAATTATCGAATTTACCCAATGACAAACTTACGAACTGAAGATTTCGAAACCTCCCAGTGTCAGTGAAGCGAGTTTAAAAGGTATAAATCTAGACGAAACTAAACAATTGGTCCAACTAGTAAAATTTAACAAAATAAATCTCAGTGAAAATGCAAGTGCTATTAACATTAAAAGTGTTAGTTTAGGAACGATAATTTTGTATGTAATTCTACCAATTATTTTCTGTATTGTAATTATAATTAGATATAAGCTGTGTGTAATTAAGCGAAATCATCGGATACCTGAAAATGCCGATAATTTCGCTCTTGAGGAGGGAAGAGTCATGGATTCAACCCCACACAGAGTGATACAAGTACGTGCATAAATGCTATTGCTGACTTTGCACCCTGTGTGTGGCCTATATCGCGACACTAGAGTAAGCAATTGTAATAAGGTCTGCATCAAACATGTATTAGAATAAGTTTGCCATTATGTTAGTACATGAGCTTCTGTACGGACATCTCTTAGTTTTATTTTAGTTTTTAAAAACGCCTCCACCGCTCCCGTTAACTTGACTACATGAAAACAAAAGATTATTTCTAGTAAACAAACACTAAACCAAAACCAAAATAAATCATCACACAATCTCGCAAATATAGTCTTTAACAACTTAATAATAAGAACGAAATTGATCGCATATTTCAAAGGATCTAGTAAGCAAATACCCAAACACGGAACCAAAAATTCATCGACGCATAATCTCGTAAAGCAAATATAGACTTTTAAGCGTACCCGTATGTATTCGTTACTATAACAAATAATACTCGTTACTATCGTATCGTTACGTTACTCGTTACTTCTGATACCTCATAACATGCTATGTTATGTTAGAGCGTCGAATCAAGTCGTATTGCGTACGCGTACAGTACGACGTCGCGGCGTCGCAACATTCGTAATTTGTAGAAAACATACTTAAACATTACATACCAAGCTGCGTAAGGTGCATTTTTTCACTTTTCTGTATTTTGAACCAGACATAGGTTTAAGTTATTCTAAATTTAGTTTGATTTAATAGGTAATTGTAGAACTACAAGTGAACTGTTGACGCAATCTACTAAATTTGCAATGGATTTACTATTTTGTAAATTTTAACGGTGAGCTTATGTTATATCACAATAACATCGCAATCCATTGTGCATTGATTATAATGAAAAAGCAACAAATAGGTTTCGAAAATTATTTGTAGTTGTGTCAATACACGCATCAACGGTACTTGAGTGAACTGAAACAGTGTAGGTACCCATAATACGAAAAATGCGAGTAACGAAATGCATTCGTGTGTAACGTTTCGTTACTCGGTACTAGATGGCGTACCCGTTACTCGGTACCGAATACATACGGTTTGCTACAGCTTTAGGGTATACACTACATTAATCTATGGCCGCATGGTTTTATTTGTTTACGTTTTGATTGTATTATTTTCTAAGCAAGAAAAATATCATTTATTTAACATAACACATAAAATTTAATATAAAATGTTACATTAGATACATATAAACGTGGTGACTTTTCTGCTTGGATACGTCTTATGATTGTGAAACAAAATGTGATTGTGATTAGTGTCTGATAAAAAATAATAATCGATGTGCCTAAATTACAAAAAAATGTTTTTTTCATGATATATGTTTTAAAAAAATGACGTGCTATCAAGTATCAGATTTAGTATCGGGACTTAAATCCCGGCATCCAGAAACTAGGCATAAGGCAATTCGTGAATTATTGCATTTTGCTAAAACTGATCTACGTGAGATGTCCCAGGATACTTTGACTCAGGTTCTTGACGATTTTAACCAACAAATTCATGCCTTGACATCCAGTTACGATAACAATGAGAAGAAAGCTGGTATACTTACTATAGGTAATTTAGAGCTTATGTGTCATTCTTTGATTTGATGTATTTAAAATTTCATTTAGATGCATTTTTAAATTGTTTTCAATTGTTAATGGAATGTCTACATTGAATTTCATAGTCTATCACTTGAAAAAAAAAATACCTTTATACATTTACCTCGAAGGGGATAAAAACATGTTCAGTGTAACATGTTTTTATATCATGATAAATTTATTAAACCTACTACCGTGTGGTAAAAGAATGGGATTGAAAATGGTGTTGCCTCTATTCAACTCTTGCTCGTATACTGTCACTATCTATACCCACACCCGCCGGTAAAGACTGCAAAAAAAAGTACATTGAGACATGCGTTTTCAATACATTCTATAACTTCATTCCAATTTGTCATTGGAATCAATGATAACAAATTCCCATAAACTACGAAAAAATTCAGTCCGGTTTTACTAATAAAGGTACTATGCATTCTGAGAGTTTTCTTCATAATTATTGTTAATTTTGTTTGTTAATATTTTTGTATAAAATATTTACATGCCATTGAGACCTGAGTAACCACTTTTAAAATGTTTGTTTATGTGTCTGACTGAGCTAATCTTCGAAATGACTGAACCGATTGTAATAAAACTTCATGAACAAATAGAGAGTAATACGGGGAGTGATCTAGACTAAATATTATCCAAAAATTTAGAAATTTTATTAAAATAGAAATATTGATAACATAAAATAAATGGTGTTAAATGATTACCTTAAGTCTAAATAAGCCTATCTCACTCTGCGCTTAAGGCATGAAAATATACCTACGCTGCGCAGCCGCCTATGAGAGACTAATTCCGTGAGGTTGTCACGCGCTCGAGCTGATGCACGCCTTACATTAACATAAAAATTATTTTTCTCTAATAAGTATTTAGGCACTTTTGATATTTATTTTTAAATTTTTATTCAAGTATGGCCTCTCAAAAAGCCAAAAGGTACTGTGTAGCATACGGATGCTTAAATAACAATAGGAATGTCGACTACGACATTCAACATTCTTTACTGTTCCTAAGGATACCGAAAGGTAATATATTATTATTTATAAGGAGATCCAAATAAGTTGGTACTTAGTTACTGACGCCATAGTTACAGATTTATTGATTAGTGACCCAACTACAGCTTCGCAGTTTTCGATTTTTTCGCGTATAATGCAAATGACCTTAAAAAAACGTTCACTATTTTTTTTTTTATTACAAGATCAGTATATACTGGTATTTGTTTAACACTTGGTCGATAAAAGAAAGAGATTGAAAGTAGCAGCACTTCTCATTGCCACTCTTTCATTAACCTTAATCTTTATATAATAATCTTTATATAATAATCTAATATTAATCTTTATATTGGTACTGTGTATGGGCTTGATGAGCCGCCATTTCTAATCCCATTCTTTATCCGTATGGACTTTACAATCGATAGAAAGATTTAAACTTGAGGGAGAGATCTAGTTTTTGTTAGTCTAATCTTAAAATATTATGATGTGAAAACTCATAGTTTTTGAGGTATTAATTTTTGAAATTTTATTGCATGTAGGTGATATTTATGAATTTTTTGATTAAAATCATACTTGTGGTGTTTTAATGTGATTTTTTACAACCTACAAAAGATGTATAAAATGTTCTATGTATTATATTACATTATTTCCACAAAAATTATTTACTTGTGCCATCATGCAACATTGCTTGAATAGGATAAAATCCAAAATTGTTGCAGAATTGAATCTGTTACCTGTAAATAGGAAAGAAAAGTCCAAAAAGCTATAGACTTCACATGATACTTGTCTGTCCAACCCCTACCATATTTTTAGAAATATGCAGGTATTATACAAAGCATAGCGGCTGAGGCTGGTCGCTAAAGCCACCAGCAAACCAAAACTGGGTAGGCAAGCATGTTGTATGTAAACCCACTTAACATCATCATCACAAATATTTTGTTAAAAACTATCAGTTTTCACATCAGCCCCCTCACAGGGCAGAGGGATGCTGTCCGCACCCTTGTCCTGCCCCTTCATTTTCTAATCCATTCATACAGTAAGAAATAAAAAAAGTCTTATTTAAAAAAAAGTTAATATGGCAGTAGTTACAATTTTTTATGTAGTTCCAAAAAAATATTATTATTTTAACACAAGAAAAGGTTTATCAGTTCCTAGTTTTATTTTATCTCACTCAATATTTACTCTAGATAAAAAGTTTACATTTTTGTTTTTCTTTTACTACAAATTTGAATTATAACTATATTATTTCAGTCTGTCTTATTGGGGGAGATATCGAGACAACCAAAACAAGATTAAATCGCTACGCTCAATACTTAAGGAACATCTTTCCTTCCAATGATGTGAGTATCTTGGAGTTAGCTGCCAAAACTATGGGCCGCTTGGCTGTGTCACTTGGTGTTAAGAGAGGAGAATATGTTGAAGTTGAAATTAAAAGAGCTTATGAATGGTTGTCTGAGGAAAGAAGTGAAAGTAAGAGACTTTCAGCAGTCCTAATATTACGTGAACTCGCTATTGCTATGCCCTCATATTTTTACCAACATATAGGTGGGTTTTTTCATAATATACCCACTGCACTTAGAGACCCTAAGGAACAGATTCGTGAAACTGCTGCAAAAGCATTAAGAGCTGCATTTGTTGTAACATCACAAAGAGAACAACCAGATCAAAGCAATAAAGCACATTGGTATGCTGACTGCTATGAAGAAGCTATGACATCATTTTCTGATCATAATATAAGAGAGAGAGGGTTAAATAGAGATGAACATGTTCATGGTGCTTTGCTAATTTTAAATGAATTATTAAGATGTTCTAATGCAGCATGGGAGAAAAAGTACACAACACTTATGCAAAAGTTAGATGCAGAACAAGATATATCGGATGAAATGTTTTCTCTGAGTTTTAAAATACATAATACATGGTCAACACAAAATTTTTCTGAGGAGAAAAATTTCCTTCCTGGCATTTATGAGTCAAGTATTTGTAGAAAACTAATTGTTGAAAAATATGAAAAGATAGCTTCAGGTAAGTTCATTTTAAAGTCATAAACATTAATTTTAAAATTGTGAAATATTGCAGGGAAATTATGTTGACTTTTAATTAGTGTAATTATTCTAAATGGTGCTGTGGCTTGTAGTTAACAAATATAATAGAATAATTTTTATTCAATATAGATTATTACATATAATACTTATAGAAAGTAATTCTTTTATTTACCACTGGTTCGGAAAATACCTCTGTCCTGGTAAGAACCAGCAGGAAACCCAGTGGGATTTATTTTTTTAAACATATTTCTCTTTACAATAATTGTGTACAATATTTTAATTTAATTTTAATAGCACCAGGCATGTTAGCGATCACCTTATTCCCAGGGGTTATTTTAATTTATGTATTGTTTGATATTATAATAACCCTTTTTGTACAATTTTTCTTTAATAAAACATTTAAACTTGTTTATTGACAAATTTTGTACATTTGTGTGTGAAATGTTACACCTTGAACACAACTTGACAAGGTCCCACTACCCACTCTCTTTAAATTTGGTATATCATTTTTATACTGCACTAATACGTAAATAAAAGCACATTAATATTAAGAGGAAACACTACCTAATGAATAATACTGGTGCTTTTATTTAAGTTTTGCAATATACATATAAAAAAAGTTCAATGTTTTTTTTTTTTATTGTTGCGGCCCATTAGTATTAATAGTAGTAGTAGTATATAGTAGTATTAGTAGTCTGTGGCAAAAAAAGTGTGTTTCCAAAATAACACTATAAGTTACTGGGTTGCTACTGAGCCTGGTGTACACAATAAATATAAGTGTCAATCAAGTATAATGTTTGAAATTTTGTATATACTTTCCACCATAGTAGGGGATTGTCACTGATAGGAATATGTTTTTCTCCTGCGCACTCGGATTTTCGCCTGTATAGTTTACATACATAAATTTCACAAGGACAAACATCCAGACCCAGAACAATTATTTGTAGGCCATACAAATACTTGTTCCGTGCGGGATTCGATTCCACAGCCTCCAGCGCTGCAACTCATTGCTAAGTCACGTAGCCGTCGTATAAACACAATGAAAATACTCATTTAGAAAATCTGTGTGTGGTGTTAGCATCCTTTTCCTCATCTCACAACTTACATTTTCTTCATCCAATCTGTTAAAAAATTTCATTTTGGACCGAGGCTTGTGCACAGCAGTGGGATGTATATAGGCAGTTACTTAACTTGTTCTTTTACACATACATCTCTTAGTCACATATGTTTATTTTTTTATAATACTTAAGTATTATATAAGCTGAACTAAACTCAACTTCAAACTAGAAGGTCACAGTTGCGTTACACCCCTGAGGGTTAGGATGAAATGCCTTATAGCCTGTAATTGTATTGCCTCTATTATCCTCGAAACCAGAACTCAGCATTTAGTGCACTGCCGCTTGCA
This sequence comes from Parnassius orleans, assembly GCA_029286625.1. Lineage (NCBI taxonomy): Eukaryota > Metazoa > Arthropoda > Insecta > Lepidoptera > Papilionidae > Parnassius > Parnassius orleans. The sequence goes on from JAGSMP010000003.1 coordinate 5,728,388, forward strand.
ATAGGTAAGAGTATGTTTCCATCACACTCAGAATTGTAGGCAAAAAAAACTGTAGTTGCTGTACTGTCATCATCATCATCATCATTACAGTCCTTCACAAGTCGACTGCTGAACATAGATAGGCCGCCCCCAAGGAATGCCACAAAGCACGGTCCTGAGCCACCTGCATCCATCGACTTCCTGCATGTCTTACCAGGTCGTTACTCCATCTAGTGGGGGGTCGCCCTACACTTCGCCTACCGGTATGAGGCTGCCACTCGAGAACCTTTTTTCCCCATCGGTTGTCTGTTCTTCGAGCTATATGGCCGGCCCATTGCCACTTCAGCTTACTAATCCGTTGGGCTATGTCTGTCATTCTAGTTCTACTGCGGATATCCTCATTTCTAAGATTATCACGCAGAGAAACCCCGAGCATAGCCCTCTCCACAGCTCGCTGAGCGACCTTGAGTGTCCTCATACGGCCAGCAATGGTGGACCACGTTTCAGATCCATAATTCATCACTGGCAACACCTAGTATACAATACATTATCCTAAGTTAGATTACATTTACTGTTTCAGAGGTAATGGCTCAACAAATATCGAGATCGCATAGTGTCCACCAAATGCTATTGTTAATCATACCAAGATTAGCTGCCTTAAACCGAGAAGCATTTTCAAAGAAACATCTTAAATCTACAATAAATCATCTGATTACCTTTCTAAGAGGGAGGGAGAAGGAAAAGGCTATGGCCTTTACTACATTAGGACTAGTCTGTGTTGCTGTAGAGTCAGATATCCAGTTATATTTAGGAAGAATTATAGAAATTATAAGATTAACTCTTCCTGCTAAAGATGTGCCGAAAAAACGAAATGGTACTGATACTCCACTATTCAATTGTGTAACTTTATTAGGATTTGCAATGAAAGAAGATGTTGCTAACGAGGTTAAAGAATTATTGGATCCAATGTGTGCTACAGGTTTAAGTCCACAACTTACCACATGCTTTAAGGAACTAAGTGAAAATCTGCCATCATTAAAAACAGAAATAACGGACCGCTTACTTAATATTTTATCATTGATACTTAGAAAGAAACCATACATTAGTAGCCACTCTGAGCAACACTTTGTTCATATGTTGTCTACAGCGTTATTAGGAGAGCCTCACGACGCTAATAAGTTGGTGCTTGCGTTGCGTACTTTGGGTGCTTTCGATTTTGAATGGAATAATACCTTAATGTCTTTTATTAGAAGATGCACAGATTATTATCTACAAAGCGAACAACATGATATACGCTTAGAAGCTGTTAAAACTGCTGCAAAATTGTTGATTAAGGCTATCGAAAGAGGCGCTCAAACGAATTCACGCACATTGAGTTTAATTGTAGACGAATCTCTGGGAAAACTTTTGGCTGTCGGTAGATCAGACTTTGATCAGGAAGTTCGCTATAAAGTTCTCGAGATATTTACTAATCCCATTTTTGACAAGTATTTAGCAAATGAAGAACACCTAAATTGTCTTTTTGTTGCTATTAATGATTCCAACAGTGACGTAAGTGAGTTAGCTTTGTGCGTGGTTGGCAGATTGAGTAATATTAATCCGAGTTATACCACTCCTACTTTACGACAGTTTTTTGTACAAGTTTTAATAGAGTTACAGTATTCGGAATCTACACGAAACAAAGAACAAGCTTTGAGAATGGTCAACAACATCATATCGCATGCTCCAAGGATAACTCGACAATTTGTAGATACTATACTGAAAGTACTTGTACCGAAATTAAAAGAAGAAGTCGGTAATTCGACTATGATTTCTTCAATTTTAAAAGCAATAGGCGACCTTGCCGAAATAAATGGCGGAGGAAATGCTTTAAAACAATGGCTACCGGAATTGATATCGATTCAGTTAGAGATACTTGCTGATCCTAATCAAATCGAAAAGAGAAGTGTAGCATTATGGTCATTTGGACAAGTTATCAGTGCAATAGGGTATGTAGTTACGCCTTATATGGAATATCCCCACCTAATGGACATGCTTCTAAACTTTTTAAAGACTGAACAGCAGGCTAGAGATCGCCGAGAAACGATACGAATATTAGGACTCTTGGGAGCCTTAGATCCATACAAGCATAGAGTAAATCAGGGATTGATTGATTTTCAAACAGTGTCGACGTTAATACCGATTACAGAAACAACGGCGAATTACGAAAATTTTGATGCAAATGTAAGTGACATGTTGGTTAATATGTCCCCATTAGTGCTTGACGAATTTTATCCGGCGATAGTTGTTACATCTTTGATGCGGATATTACGAGATCCGTTGTTAGCAAGGCATCACACTAGCGTGGTGCATTCAGTGACTTTTATTTTCCAAACATTAGGTATAAAGTGTGTCCCATACATATCCCGAGTAACTCCTAGCCTTTTATATGTAATACGTACCACTGACAACAGTAATTTTCGGGAATTTTTATTTACTCAATTAGCTCAATTAATATCTGTCGTGAAAATTCATATAAGAGCATATTTGGAAGACATTTTTGAAATAATCAGAGAGTATTGGACGCCAGATAGTCAACTGCAGCCAACATTGATTTTGTTGGTAGAACACATCACAGTTGCTATTGGTACCGAATTTAAGATTTATCTCAGGAAGATCCTGCCGAACATTTTGCGAGTGTTGAAATACGACAGGAGTAAAGATAAATTTTTAACAGAAAAGCTGTTGCTGGCCATTCAAAAATTTGAGAACAATTTAGACGATGTTCTGCTCTCTATCGTTCCAGCGGTTACTGGTTTGTTTGATGGAAGGAATATTCCCACATCTATATCGAAATTGGCAATGGAAACAATTGAACATTTATCTGTATATCTGTATTTCCGACCATATTCAGCTGTCATTATTCAGGCTCTAGCAAAAGTACTCGACAACAATCCAGTTTTGCGACAAACAGCCATGAACACCTTATGCGCTCTGATAGTGCAAATGGGACGTGAATATATCGACTACATACCATCAATAGATAGAATTTTACTGAAGCACAAAATACAATGCCCTAATTATGTAGTACTAGTGACTCGACTACAAGTAACTTCTACCCTCGCTTCAGACGATGATTATTTGGATGAAACTCGATCGAGGTTACGGAACAAAAAACAGATGTAAGTACCAGTTCCACATAAGTACCCTTTATGTATATAATTCTGGTTTATCGCAATATCATAAAAAATGGGTCAAATTTAAATTCTTAATTTTAGTTTTTTAGCAGACTCATTAACTCAACTAGGAAAACATTACATACATACATAAACAATCACGCCTGTCACCCAGAGGGGTAGGCAGAGACTATGGACTTCCATTTGGCACGATCCTGACACACCTCTCTCGCCACCTCCACATCCATATACCTACGCATACACGCTCGTCAGTTAAGGGTACTCTTAATTTGGCCCATTTTCAATATATCGTCAATTTGGTCGATTAACTTTCGCCTAGGGCGTCCCTTCCCGACTCTGCCGTTCTCCTCTGCAACATAAATTTGCTTTGTCACTCTTTCCTCATTCATTCTTTGTACATGACCAAACCAACCGAAGCATTCCTTTCTTAACCCTGGTCACAACATCATCTTGTAAACCACACTTTTCTCATATCACACAATTTCTCACTCTGTCATTCAGATTCAGCCCTAACATACTCTTTAATGACCGCATTTCTACAGCATTTATTCTACTCTCGTGCTTCTTCTGCCACACCCAACTTTCACTACCATACATTAAAGTAGGGACTAACACAGCATTGTGTATTGCCATACGTGCCTTTTTGGACACATTCTGACTTTCCACAACAGAGTGTAGAGCCCCATTTACTTTATTTCCTGCGTTCACTCGTCGTTCTATATCCTTATCATATCTACCATCCCTGCTAAATACACATCCCAAATACACAAACTCATCTACTTGCTCGACCAATTCCCCTTCTATTCTTATTTCACATCGTTTTACTTTCTTCTCTTTCAAAAACCATAACTTTCGTCTTACTTGCGTTCACCTTCATTCCCCTTTCTTTTAATGAACTGTTCATTAATGTAACCATCATTTGCAACTCGGCCGCCGACGACGCGAGTATAACTTGATCATCGGCGTACAAAAGGCATTTGACGGTTAACTCACCCATTCTTAACCCGCATTCTTCAACTTTCAAATTTTCCAAACAACTGTCCATAAATAGGTTGAACAGCCACGGGGAAGCCACACAGCCTGTCTGACCCCTTTATGGATGCCAAACCAGTCCGAGTAAGCCCCGTTGATCCTGACACAAGCACTGGAGTTCCTATACAGAGACTTCAATGCCTGTATCAACCCAGCGCTCAACCCAAATGAGTTCAGTGTTTGTTTACCATAACACATCCCTGTCCACTCTGTCATAAGCCTTTTCCAAGTCCACGAACGCACAAAAAACCTTTTGGTTTTTGGCCAAAAACTTCTCCGTGATCATGCGCATGGAAAAGACCTGATCCGTACATCCCATTCCCTTTCTAAATCCCGCTTGCACAACCCAAATTTTTTCATCAGTATCTTTCATAACTCTTTCAATTAGTACCTTAGCATACAGTTTTCCCACAATGCTAAGAAGGCTGATACCACGGTAGTTTTTACAGTCCTGCTGCGATCCTTTTCCTTTATATAGTGGGACTATCACGGCTTTGCACCAGTCTCCCGGTACCCGCTTAAGTTCCCAACACAAATTAAACAAGGTGTACAGCAGGTCTGCCACCACTCTCTCTCCAGCCCTTAGCATTTCGAGTGATACACTATCATATCCGGCTGCCTTACCTGCTTTCATACTTTTCATTGCTTTCATTATTTCATCTATACTTATCTCTCTATCTCTTTCCTCTTCTTTCGGAATTTCTATTTCATTTAATTCAAACGTCTCATCACTCATAAACACGCTTTCAAAGTATTCCTTCCATCTCCTTAAACTCGAGACTTCGTCATTCAGAATACAGCCATTCTGGTCTCGTATAGCATTAATTCTAGGCTGTTTTGAATGTCCCCTAGCAGTTCTTACGAGTTTCCAGAACATTTTAATATTTGCCTGGAAGTTATCCGATATTCTTCTATCATTTTTATCCGTTATTTCTTGCTTTTTCCTTTCAACTACTTCTTTTACTCTCTTATTTAGATGTCTAAAGACTGCCTTTTTTCTTTCAATATCATCATTCATACCGCTAGAATAACTAGCCTTGGTTGTACCTCATCATCCCACCATAAAGTGTTATTTTTCCTTACACATACTTCGGTAGCTGCATCCACCAAACCTTTCTTGACATTATACCACACAGTCTCCAAGTCTAAATCATTCATACACAATTCATCCATACCACTTATATTTTCTCTCAGTCTACATTTGAACTTCTCTTTCGCACCTTCATCTTGTAACCTCTCTGTTCTTATATGCTGTAACGCAGTGGTAGACACAGATGTTCGATGCCGCCAACGTCTGAATAGATCATTAATTCGGCATAAGACCAAGTAATAATCCGTCCCTACGTTGGACCCTCGGTAAACCCTTGTATCAACCACTGCGCTCCTCATTCTTTCATCCATAATTATGAAATCTATCATGCTTCCATCACCACCTCTTTCCCATGTATACATGTGAATCTTCTTATGACGAAAGAAAGTGTTCGTCACAAAAATATTCTTTTCCACACATACGGTGAGGAGGTTTTCACCATTCTCATTTATACTTTCATACTTTCAAACATTACATCATACTTTTAAACTTTAAAACATTACATCCGTTTAGAAAAGTCAATATATCAATATAAAGTAGACATTTAATGTTGCTGGGTTTGCTGTGCAACACAAGTACTAATTGTGTTCAAACAGCTTATATACAGGGTTATTTTTCAAAAAGCAGCCATATTTTAAACTTAAGTTCAAATGTATAAATAACGATATACCGTTATTGCAGTTTTTGAAAATGACCCTTACGAATGTGTGCATGTAAAATCAGTTAAAATAATGCATTACTACGTATTTTGAATTAAAAAGATAAAAAGGACAGAATATTTGAGATTTTTTAAAATTATTTTTCTTCACCGTTGGTCTATATTACTTATTCTAAACCTTCTCTGCAAATTTGGCCGGTTACTGCAAAATAACCCTATATATCTTCAGATATTACCGTAATAAAATATAATTCATTTTTGTTTCAGGTGATGACTAACACAAATGAATCACAAGTTCAAAGGCTAACATTAAACATTAATAATTTACGGAAATGTTGGTCCGTGAACGGCCTAATATCTAAAGAGGACTGGCTTGAATGGTTACGACAGCTGAGTGTTGGTTTTCTTACGGAGTCTAACAGTCCCGCCATTAGGTATTTTTAATATTTATGTGATATATGTATAAGCTACTTCTTCCCCTCCATCTGTTCTTAAAAAAGCACTACGGGCCATGGGCCTCTTCCGTTGTATGGAATCGTCCCGCTTGGCTGGCGGATTGACAATACCAAACGTCTTGAACTTTTGACGCTGCTGGTCCTCGTCTAAGCTTATGTCATCTATCGGAAGTCATATTATTTTCTGGCATTTCCCAAAGTCTCCTCATCCTCGGAACGAAATATGGTGATTGGATTATCTTTCGCTGTCATCACAGATACTATTGCTAAATAAAAAATATGATTTATTAAGAACACTTTTTTAAGTGTTCTGTACCAAAATAACCTGAAGGAAACACTTATGGAATCACCTCCTGTATCTGCCACAAACGTTTTTCTCAAAGACTATGTCGTAGTTATTAAAATACGAACGCGAGGTTCAAAATTAAAATTTTGGACTTTCCCTTTTAAGTATCACGCCTGTTATTATACTATACTATATACTATTCTGGATCCGTATTTTATGATCATGTCGCTTTTTTGATGTGTGGGATCTTAAAGCTTCATCATCATCATCATCATTACAGCCCTTCACAAGTCCACTGCTGAACATAAGCCTCCCCCAAGGAATGCCACAAAGCCCGGTCCTGAGCCACCTGCATCCATCGACTTCCTGCATGTCTTACCAGGTCGTCACTCCATCTAGTGGGGGGACGCCCTACACTTCGTCCGACGGTACGAGGCCGCCACTCGAGAACCTTTTTTCCCCATCGGTTGTCGGTTCTTCGAGCTATATGGCCGGCTCATTGCCACTTCAGCTTACTAATCCGTTGGCCTATGTCGGTCTCTTTGGTTCTACTGCGGATATCCTCATTTTTAAGTTTATCGCGCAGATAAACTCCGAGCATGGATAGCCCTCTCCATAGCTCGCTGAGCGACCTTGAGCTTCCTCATCCGGCCAGCAGTGAAGGACCACGTCTCAGTTCCATAGGTCATCACCGGCAACACGCACTGGTTGTACAGTCTCGTTTTCAGGTTTTGAGGTATACCTGACGAGAAGATGTGCCGTAATTTCCTAAATAATAATTGCCCAACCGAGTTGAACCCGTCGATTGACCTCTCGGTCGAAGTTGGATTACCTAGTCGGACTATTTGTCCCAGGTAAACATACTCGTCAACAACTTCGAGCTTAGTGCTCGCAACAACTACCGGCATAGGTGTGACATGGACGTTATACTTGATCTTTGTTTTGTCCATGTTCATCTTAAGCCCTATCCGTTGGGAGGCACTATTGAGTTCATTGAGCATAGCGCTTAGATCCTCCAGCGATTCTGCCATAAGGACTATATCGTAGGCAAATCGAAGGTGAGTGATTTACTCGCTGTTGATGTTAATACCGTATCCTTTCCAGTCCAGAAGCTTGAAAATGTCTTCCAATGCAGCGGTGAAGAGTTTCGGGGATATAACGTCACCATGTCTTACACTCTCTGCAGTTGGATAGGTTTCGTACTCTGGTTCTGCACTCGGATAGCCATCGTAGCCTTACTGTAAAACACTTCAGCACTTCGATATACTGACAGTCAACTTGGCACTGCTGGAGGGACTGCAATACCACCCAAATTTCGACGGAATCAAAGGCTTTCTCATAGTCCACATACGCCAGACATAGTGGCAAATTGTACTTCTCGGACTTCTGTACAATTTGCCGAAGGGTATGTATGTGGTCTATGGTGCTAAAGCCTTTTCGGAAACCGGCTTGTTCGGGAGGCTGGAAGTCGTCGAGTCTGCATGCGAGACGATTTGTAATGACTCTCGAAAACAGCACGTAGACGCGGCTCAGAAGGGAAATCGGTCTGTAGTTCTTCAAGAGGGTGTTGTCGCCTTTCTTGAAGAACAAGATCACCGCACTTCTGCTCCACGCCTCCGGCGTAGTGCCACCATGGAGGACGGAATTAAAGAGCTTCTGAAGGACTTCAAGTACCGGTTTTCCACCCGCTTTCAGAAGCTTCGCTGTAATTCCATCCTCGCCTGGGGCCTTGCCGTTTTAAAGGTGCTGGAGAGCCCTTCTAATCTCGCCCAGACAGACTGACGTCCGGAATATCGTCGGTATTGGGTCGGATAAGACTTGCTCTTGAATCGTTACTCACACTTGCGTGTGGCTCCAACGATGATGTGTACAGCTGCCCATAGAACCTCTCAATCTCACTCAAAATCTCAGGTGTCCCAGAAACGATGCTGCCACATTCGGTCTTCAGCTTCGACAGTTGGCTCTTTCTGGCAGACAGATCTCTAGCAAAGAGTTTGGAGCTCTGGTTCCGCTCGATTAGCTTCGACCGCATGGACACTTTCCACGAGCTTGTCATTCATATCGTCCACTGCATTGCAATCTTCTAGGCACTAAAAAGGTTTCGGGATTCTGGATTAGAGCACGAGGGGGACGGAGCGTTGACTTCATTAGACGTGACCTCTCCAACTTAACGTTTAGGTTCAGTGTGCCTCTCACCATTCGGTGATCGCTGCCGATTTTCACCCTCGCGATCACTGAGACAACACTGAACAGTAGTCGTCTGGTCGTCATAATGAAGTCAATCTCATTTTTTGTCGAACCGTCGGGGCTCGACCAGGTCCACTTCCTGTGGTCCCTTCCGCTTCTGGAAGAAAGAGTTCATCATAGAGAGTCCTTCTTTCTCCATGAAGTCGGCTCGGTTCCGTTGCCCTATTCCAAATTTCCCTGCCTTCAGCTCACCGTTCTCTCTTGTGCCTAGTTTTGCGTTGAAGTCTCCCATTAACACCGTATAGTGGGTTTTGGAGGAATGCAAGGCTCTAGATATATCCTCATACATTTCCTCCACCTCCTCATCGGGATGTGCCAAGGTTGGTGCGTAAACCTGTATGACCTTCAGTGAATACCGTTTGGTGATTCTGAGTATAAGGTACGCAAGCCTCGTCGGCACATTCTCAAACTTTACAACGTTGTTAACGAGAGACTTGTGTAAATCCGACACCTCCTTGGGACAGATGGTCGCCCTCCCGGTGATAGAACAAGTTGCCGGATTCGAGGATTACCATGTCCTCCCCCTCTCTTCGGACCTCAGATAATCCTATAATATTCCAGCGCAACTTGTCTATCTCTTCTTCCAGCTCCAAGATCTTCTCGTCAGTCCTCAGGGTGCGTGCGTTATATGTTGCCAGGTCGAGTCGTCTTAGGTGGCAACCGAACCTCCACCGGAGATTCTTAGCACCTCCTGCCCCGCCGTTACCGTGGTCGCTACCGTAGCCAGGAATAGCGAGGCCGCCGGGGACTGGGGGCCCCGCTATTCCTGGCTACGGTGGCGACATATTCCTACTTCTCTTCGTAACTTTAATCATGGGGAGTATATTGCCATAGTTGCCACGCTTGGCGAGCGCTATGGCAACCGCAGTTTTTTTATTGTTTGTTTTGCTGTTATCAGAAAGATGCGGCTGCCCATCTTCTGCCTCAGTTTCACTCTGTCGCCTCTTACAACACCCACGGGAAGATATGGGGTAGTGGGTATTCTTACCCGCCACTACATGGGGCCTTAAAAGTTTAATATAATATAAATAATGCTTCAAAGTTACTGTCCTCCAATGTAAGTCTGAAAATATTTCTAAGACGATTCTGAAAAAAGGAAATAAGAAATATACATATTTCGAACCATCTTTATGTGCTGTCGTCTCGTATTTCTTCGGTTTTAATATATTATATGCAATATATATATATATATATACAGGGTATTTTGAAACGCTCCCGAAAACGAAGACAGACGACAGTACTAACTATATCTTTGATGATGGGTGAAATATAAAATCGATCCTGATGAAAAAATCATCTTTTCACAACGTTTTATTAGCTTTATTCACGCTCCATCGTGTTAGTATAGTTAAATAAAATGTTAATTTCGTTTAAAAAAATCATGAAATACTTAAAAATAAAACCAGCAGTGGAATTACTGAATTACAATCAGCTGACTAGGGTCAATGTACGCGCGAACGCCGAATTCGCGCGGCCCGCAACTAGCGATGGTACCACAATACCTAATAATTTACAACACTTGTCTAAATACCTAACTTATCTACTTAACCTTTTGCCACTGTGCTTGTCTCTACGTAGCCACTTTAATTCGAATTCACAGGTTAAATAAACCAAATAACTGGTTCGATTCCCCGCTAATGAAAAAAATACTTAAATAAAATGTTAACAAGGTTAGAATCATGCTTTTTTATCCATTGTGTAGGTATGTTTATTATTCTGATGTATTCAGTTATGTATCTTTTCAGATCAGTTCAGTACTAAGTTATTTAAAAAAATTAGGTATGAAACAGCTTACCGATCCTCCGTGGCCTTATGAGATTCTCCAAGGCACATTAGCATGTTGCCGTATTCACGAGCACTATAAACGTACCTACGCGTTAGGCATTATTAAAACAAAACAAAAAACACAAAATGTAACAACAAGAACAATATCATTAAGTAATAAATAACAAGTAATAACGACAATAATTTAATAAACAAAACAACTGAACTTGAACTGTCGCTCGTGATAGTCAACATGGAACTGTCTCAAAAACTAAAATTATAGCCAAAACAAATGCGCACGGAGGTAACGTCCTTGAAGAATGTGGAAATTCCACAGCGCGAGGCGACACGAGGCAGCGTGTATGTGAAAGGGAAGGGTAGAGTGAGTAGTATACCTAATGCATTGTTTCGTACCGATCTAGATAACGAGTTCGGCGCCCGCGAGGATATTGACCCTATTGTCAGCTGATTTTCTTTTTTAAGTTTCACTGCTGGTTTTATGTTTAAGTATTTTCATGATTATTCGGGATCGAATTTCTTTGTGACCCATCATCATAGGTATCCTTAGTACTATCATCTGTCTTCGTTTTCGGGAGCGTTTCACAAACACCCGGTATATATATATGACAAGTTGTTGGAAATAAAAATCCAGAAACATTCCAGATATAACGAAATTTTAATAAATTAATGTCTTAATTTTAAGTTACAGAAAGTAATTTATTTTAGTTATTGTTTTTATAATCTGTACAGGTTTTGTTTCAATGGCAAATTTTTAAATTGAAAAAAAAAGCGGCATTAACTAAGAGTTTACGCTTATGTTTAATAATACTCCAAACATAAGAATTTTAACCTTAGTTGGCGTCGTTAAATGTCCTTTTTTTATATAAAGCAAATTAGAGAAAAAAGTAATCAACAATCTATTTTTATTTATATGTAACTGAATACTGAGTGAAGTCACCAGCAATGTTTTTACTATGGATAATTTCAGGGCATGCTCGACTTTATCACAAAACTATCCTCAGTTAGCGAGCGAATTGTTCAACGCGGCATTTATGTCCTGCTGGACGGAGCTAGGCGAGCAACCTCGCAAGGAACTGGTAGCAGCATTGGAGCGGGCTCTTACAGTTCCAGATGTGCCGGAACTGGCATTAGCTGTTTTGAACTTAGCAGAGTTCTTGGAACATTGCGAAAAGGGAGCTCTGCCTATTCCAATTAAACTTCTCGGAGATACCGCCATCAGTTGTAGGGCGTACGCGAAAGCTCTCTACTACAAGGTATTCATCTGAAAGCATGTTTTATTGAATGTAATAAAGTTTTCTTCTTGCGAAGTTCAAAGTTTTTTCTTACTAAATTAATTTTCATTTAGGAAGAAGAATATCGCAGAAATCCTACGACACAAGTTGTCGAAGCACTCATACATATAAATAATAAACTGCAACAGAAGGAAGCAGCTAATGGACTGCTTGAGAAGGTGATAACGCAAAAGAAGAATGGAGATTGTTCATTGAATGTTCATGTTCGTTGGTACGAAAAACTGCACAATTGGGAACAAGCGTTAGATTTGTATGATAAGAAATTAGAAACTGAGCCGCAGGACTCCGAGTCCCGGTTGGGAATGATGAGATGCTTGGAAGCAATGGGGGAGTGGAGAAAGCTTTATAATTTCACCAGCGACCAATGGGACACTATGACCGAGGATATTAAAAAGAAATGTGCCAAGATAGCCGCTGCCGCCTCATGGGGCTTACAGGAATGGGAGTCCATGAAAAAGTACGTAGATTGTATCCCAGAAGATACACAAGACGGCTCATTTTATCGCGCCATATTAGCTATTCACGAAGGTCAGTGGCCCGAGTCCAGACATTATATAGACGCGGCAAGAAGTTTACTAGATGGCGAATTAACTGCTGTTTTAGGCGAGAGCTATCAGAGATCATACGGAGCCCTTGTCAATGCACAGTTATTAACTGAGTTAGAAGTGGTGACCTACAAGTTGGTAGAAGAAAGGAGGAGTACTATACACAGAACTTGGTGGACTAGGCTTCAAGGCGGTCAGCGCTTGGTCGAAGATTGGCGAAAAATGCTTCAAATACGTAGTCTCGTTATGACGCCACGGGAAAATTTCCAAACGTGGCTCAAATTTGCATCACTCTGCAGAAAAACTGGTTCAATAACACAGGCCCACAAAATTGTTCTCTCCATTTTGGGTTGCGATCCCATAACGAATCCCGATGTGTTATTGCGAATGCAAGATCCGAGGATTGTGTTGGCTTACAGTAAAAACTTGTGGGAGGCGGGGAATAAACGTTACGCTTACGACGTACTGCAAAGATTTGTTGACAACTCCGAACCGGACAACGAAGATCATTGTCGATTACTAGCGAGGTGTCACCTAAAGCTGGGTTCTTGGTGTGAATCTCTCCAAGAAGTAAATGAGTTATCTATCCCAGAAATTTTGAGAAACTACGCCGCGGCCGCAATACTGGCTCCGGAGTGGTACAAAGCATGCCACGCCTGGGCGTTCATGAATTTCGAAACGGTCTTATTTTATAAACAACAAGACAACATTTCCGAAAGTAGTCTTGCCGGTGGCTCCGGAGAGAAAAAAGTCTCGAGGGCAGAATTTATTAACACATATACCATTCCAGCTATAGAAGGGTTCTTTAAATCTATTAGCTTATCAAACGGAAATTCTCTTCAAGATACATTAAGACTTCTTACATTGTGGTTCGACCACGGACATCACCCTGCGATATATGATGCACTATTTGAAGGGATACGTCAAATCGATATCAAAATATGGCTTCAAGTAATACCGCAACTCATAGCTCGAATCGATTCGCCGAGAAGTCTAGTTGCGAAGTTGGTCCATATTTTGTTAATAGATATAAGCAAGTCACACCCACAAGCCCTAGTATACCCATTGACCGTGGCTACGAAATCTTCCTTCGTGACAAGGAAAACCGCTGCCAACTATATATTGAAAACAATGTGCTCTCACTCGCAAAATCTAGTCAATGAGGCAGCTATAATATCGGAGGAATTGATTAAAGTTGCAATTCTGTGGCATGATCAGGTCTTTATAGCATTGGATGAAGCTTCCAGGTACTAAATTTGTGATTATCTTTCTTTTAAAAACACTTTTCGATACGTTATGACACTTTCAACTGACTTCAAAAAGAAGGAGGTACTCAATTCGACTGTATGTTTTTTATGTGTGTTATACCTCATAACCTTTTTCTCGTTGAACCGATTTCGATGATTCTTTTTTTTATAGGATAAGGGTGACAAGCGAGCACACAGTCCACCTGATAGTATGTGATTGCTGTGGCCCATAGACATCTACATCTATCCTTGTTTGCGAATCAAAATGAAGATGCGTTGTCAGCCGTGAAGACTAAGATGGAATGCCTCTTTGCCATAAAAAAGGGTCACTGGTTCTCTACACTCACCATACGAAACACGGCAGCATTAAGCTGCTATTTTACGCTGGTATTCTGTCAGAGCGTGGTTTTCCTTCCCCGGTCGAGCCGACCCATTCGTGCTACAACAATTACTGAATTATATAATTATATTTAATACAATTAATAAAGCTGCAATATGGCTCTACCACGTATAAAAAAATCTTTTTTTATTTGATGCCTGGTGCTTCTCATGTGGTCCCATATAAATTTGATCAAGGTCTGACACACTAAACACATCTGTGTGCTTTATGTTTGGTTTTGTTCAGGAAAAAAATCTCAAAATTCTTGTTAAGAAGAAAACTCATTAACTCGAATTTTGCATTTATCGAGATTCCACTGTAATTGGTTTTGCTGTTATATCCAAATAAAAAAGTTAAATTTGCAAACGAAATATTTATAATCATTAAGTCCACTGCTGAATATAGGCCTCCCCATAGAATGCCACATAACACGGTCCTGAGTAACTTGCATTCATCGATTTCCTGTGTGTCTTAGCAGCAGACGTATTAGCTAACTTTATTGACATTAAAATGATAGTTACATTGCGTCGTATGTTTCATGAGCCGTAGTTAGGGTTGCCAGGTCTCAAAACCGAAAAGCCGGACAGACCAGCCAGACCAGCCAGTTTAGCCGGATAATTGAGTAAAAAGGTCGGATTTCTTAATTTTTAACCGACTTCAAAAAGGATTCTCAATTCGAGTGTGTTTTTTTTGTATGTACATTTTACGCGACATCTTCGCAGATTGTGAACCAATTTTGATGATTTTTTTTATTAAATAGGTTATACTTCAAGAGTGGTGGTCTCATATAAATTTAGGAAAAGATTCCACCCCTAAAGGTAGCAAATAAATAACTTCTTATTTAGCAATTTGAAGTCGGCTTTTACTTTTTGTTAAAAGTTATAATTATTTAGTATTAGTATAACACGACAATTTAAAAAAAAAATTAAAACGGCATTTTTATCATTTACCATAAAATCTTCTTAAATTCTAATGATACAAAAATATAATTGATTGAATCAGTCTTCTTAATTATTAATCATTCAATATTCATTACAATATTAATTTCAATAATTGCAATAATAGTTAGCAGTAACTATTGCAATTTGCAATGGAAAACAAATTAAAACAAAATGTTTATTTACCATAAAATCTTCTAAAATTTTAATGAAATAACAAATTTAACGAAACAGTCTTCTTTCTTAATAATTATCATTCATTTCTTACCGTACTACTATTGCAACTTTCAATGAAAAAGAAAATTAAACAAAACACTAATGGACTAAATAAACTTTAAATTAATTGTAACAGAAAGTAATTAATATTTCGTAATTATTCGCTTGCGCTAGCGATACAAGGTGAGGCGGGCAAAGCGGAAACCAACACATGACAATTGTAAAAAAAAAATGGTCAAATTTAATAAGCCTAACAAAAGCCGGACAGGCCGGACACCGACTAATTTGGCCGCACATGCAACCAAAAAGCCTGACTGTGTCCGGCTTTATTCGAACGCCTGGCAGCCGTAGTAGTTCTCAGAAAGAGATAGAAAGCTATATAGAATGCGCAATGTATACCCATATACATATACTTCAAGTTCTTGATTCAGATCTTTCTTCTGCAGGTTGTATTTTAGTGAAAAAGATTACAGAGGCATGTTCAGAACACTTGATAAAATGCATACAATGCTTGAGCGACCTCCGGAAACTTTGAAAGAGGTTTCCTTCCTGCAAATGTATGGAAGAGATTTACAAGAGGCGCAAAGGTGGTGTGAGCTTTACAAGGTATTAAAAAAATTACATTGACATTAAGATTTCGAACACCACAGTCCCCCTGTAATTGCAAACCACTGAATGTCGGGAATTAAAAATAAGTTAAATTAAATAAGATAAAATCAGTAAATAATTTTAAAGTAACGTTTTGTTATATCGTTAACGAATATTAAATTATATTTTGATTTCCTATTTTACGCAAATTTATTTTATTATTTTTAACCGATTCAGTGCAGATGGCTCGCCTGGCGTGTCATCGTTTATTTTTCTGTGGCGTATGACACGCGAGTCGTGTCATTTTAAATCGTTATAACTCGCTCAAATTGCCATCCAGATCCAATCCAATCCAAACGAAAGCCAATCCAGAACAAAATATTCATTATTAAGCAAGTAGCTCATGCCTACAGCTTCGTTTCTGGATATTTTGAGAATTTGAAATTTTTAGGGGTTGACAACCTTTTTCAAGTTGTACATGGTACTCTTTTTACTGTGGGTTTTTTAAATCATGTTGTGGAAAAATACAAAGTAAATAAATATAAGTAACAAATAATAGCACTCATTGCGATCGCTCACAAACTGAAGTTTCTGGAAAACAAGTCACCTGTTTAAAAAAATGGTTGAACTGCCGTCTTATTACTATCATATGGCCGAATAGACCTACGAAGTACCATGTGCTCTTGTGATATGGTATAAGGTTTATTTTTGCTTGAAACAGTTCAAACGCGTTCATGCATGAAAAAAGTTTGCTAATAAATAGTCTTTTGTTCATCCGCCGCCGTACAGCGCCGGCGCATCTGACTATTGTTTTTTCCTTTTGAAAACTATAACATTTGTAAATATCAATGAATCTTGATTGTTTGATATTTACAAACTTTATTATTAGGTGAAAATTTAATTTAATAAAACCAAGGTTTTTTTAGGGTCATTTAACTGTACCTACTTATATAAATGTTTTTTTTTATAAAACAAAAAATAGTACAAAAGGTTTGTAATCTCTGCATAAAAAAACACGTAGTTAACCACTAAAAAGAAGTATCCTTCCATTTGCAACTGATGTTTGATGTCAACTAAACTTAATCAGGTCTAAACAAGTGAAAAAGGCATAAAAAAGAACATTATTTTTACACTTGGCTGATGGCACAATAGGCGTGTCAACAACTTCTATGGCGTTTGACACGACAGGCGTGTCACGAAATATTTGTTCGCCGCCGCAGCTAAAAGTTGTCGAAAATTGGTGTCGCAACGAATCGGTTAATTCTTGACATTTCGAATGGTGTACAGTCACAAGCTGTGGTGTTTGATTTACTGATATGATACCTTCAGCTTTTAAATATTAACTAGTAGTCGCCCGGTGGTCGAAACTCGACCGTACCATACATAAAAATTTTAAGTTTGAACATTAACGAGGTTCTTTTATCAAAGAGCTATGACCTCTATAATCATTGCATATATTTTTTTAGAATTTTGTTCTACTACGGCAGCTGCGAGCGTGCACAAATACGTCATTAGCGTATGTTGTTCGTCTTAATTCCCTGCAATAACTATATAAAATTTTCTTTTGCATGATGTCAAATGTTCTTTTATCAATAGTCTGTGGAGAGTATGTCAAGGCAAGGCAAGGCAAAAAGCGTTTATTTTAAATTTTGTTTATTAGATATCGTGACTTTAATAAATTAATGCGCAGTTGAAAGTGAAATACAGCTTGCTTAATAATAAATTCTACGGCCGCATCAAATCGTATCTTTTAGTTGTAATCGGTGTTCCTATGCAAGATATATCACTACCTGTGTTAAGCCGAGGAGTATCCTGAGCATGTTCGCAGACAGTTAACTTTGATCAAAATAATCAATGATCAACACGCATTAACAGCTCATGATTAATGCGTGATTAATGCTGACAATCATTTTATTTTATGCTGGTGATCCTGATCAGGATACTAGGATAAAGTTATTAAATTATTGTATTATCATCGGTCCTTGATACGAGAAAAGATTCCGTTACATAGACAGATAGATAGATACACGCGAAGGTAATAAATGCGTGTTAAAATATTAAAGGCTATAAAATCCGTATATTTATTTTGTAATGGATATTGTGTTGTCAGGAAACGAACGAAGACCGTTACCTGAACGAGGCGTGGGACCTGTACTACCACGTGTTCCGGCGGCTGTCGTCGCAGTTCCGGTCGCTGACGTCGCTGGAGCTGCAGTACGTGAGCGAGCGCCTGCACGCCTGCCGCCACCTCGAGCTGGCCGTGCCCGGCTCCTACGTGCCCCAGGAGCGCCTTATCAAAATAGACCACATCAAGAGCCAGTTGCAGGTGCTTTAATAATTATTTTATTATGCCCTTACTTTCTTATTATGACTGTTGTTATATTACCATGTAGTGGAGGTGTAAGAATATCCACTATCCCATATTATCCCGTAGGTGTCGTAAGATATGACAGAGGGAAACAAATCAAGAGATGGGCAGCAGCGTCTTTCTAATAACGACTAAAAATAAAAAACTGTCAAGCGTGGCAACTATGGCAAATATCTCCCCTATGAGGCAATCTATGGGTGAGGCCTATTTTCAGTAGCGGATTTTAATAGGCTGTAACGGTAATTGTTGTTATCATTTATGTATACTGTTTAAATTTTAATATGAAAATGCAGGTTAATAGTCATGTAACGCAATTATACCAAAACCGTTTTAATGTGTACAACAAGTATATAGACCGTGCAACAAACAAGTATCAATAAAGTAAGTCTTTGAATTAAATAATAACAGCCAAAATTCTCCATTGTATCTTTTTTCTGCGAAGTTAGTCGCGCAAGGGCCGAATGCGTATGTGCATATTATCTATATGTCTCTAAACGGAAGATATACAACGTGCATGTTATTTATTTATGCCAGTGAAGTGTAACTTTCAATATACGATAAAAATCAACATTTGTATTTGAATGATAGCATAGAATAGCAGACCGCTGCAGTGTCAACTGCACTATAATAAGACATTTCATCTTTTTGATTCTTCATCGGCGACGCAGCTGTCTATACAATAATGACTGCTACACTACCTTAGGCTGTATGCCTGCTCATTTTTAATTCTTGCTTACCTAAATAAAAATGAAAAGTAGCAAAACATTTTATCACCCATCATGTTCCATCGGCACATCCTTCTCAAGCAGTTTCAGTTTTTTGAACGAGCTAGTCATTTTCATAGTCCACCAGTCTATTTTTTATATGGAATGCCTTTTTTTCTTTCTGTTATGTTCCTTAGAGTCAACCCGTTCTGGTTTTAGCCAAATCATTTGATACTTTTAGGATATGGCCATGCCAACGTCAATTCAGTCTTTCCTACCTTCTAACTTTATAATTGTCTTTATGTATACTGTCCCTAATCAGTATTTTAACTTTATAATTGTCTTTATGTATACTGTCTTTAATCAGTATTTTAACTTTATAATTGTCTTTATGTATACTGTCTTTAATCAGTATTTTAACTTTATAATTGTCTTTATGTATACTGTCTTTAATCAGTATTTTAACATGCTTCTTTGTCAATGTTCATTTTTGCTGATGTTTTTATTTATATTATTTTAGTTAAGCAATATAAATATAAAATAATTTTTATTTATTCAGGTAATAAAATCCAAACAAAGGCCACGCCGTTTAACGATCCAAGGATCTGACGGCAAACAGTACATGTTCCTGCTCAAAGGTCACGAAGACCTCAGACAGGACGAGCGAGTGATGCAACTATTCGGCCTTGTTAATACGCTCCTGCAGTCCGATACAAATACTTATCGCCACGATTTAGCGATACAGCGGTATGCGGTAATCCCTCTGTCACCTAACTCTGGTCTGATTGGCTGGGTACCGCAGTGCGATACATTGTACAATCTTATAAGTGACTATCGAGACAAAAAATCGAATAAACTGGCGTTGAATACCGAGCAACAAATCATGCAGCGAATGGCGTCCGACTACCAAAAGCTTATGTTAAAGCATAAGGTAAGATTTAACAATAAGCATGTCATGATAATTATTCTTCTACGAAAGTTTATCGACCAAATTGGCGATATATTGAAAATGGGCCAAATTAAGAGTAACTTTAACCGACGAGCGTGTATGCGTAGGTATATGGATGTGGAGGAAGCGTGAGAGGTGTGTCAGGATCGTGCCAAATGGAAGTCCATAGTCTCTGCCTACCCCTCTGGGTGACAGGCGTGAGTGTTGAGTGTTTATGATAATTATTCTTGTGTATCCTCTATTTTATCACGTTTCCGAATTTGATTGTACACGGCTATGTTTTAAATAAATCAGTTACCTCATAATGTGATAAATAAATAAAAAAATCAAATAGCACCACAGATTGTAAATTAATATAATAAACATAGAACATTACTAAGTACTTAATTCAATGTCTTATTCGAATATCAAATTACCCGCCCGGCCAGAAGAATTAGCTTCTTTTTGGTTCGCTGCAATATTAAATTCTGTAGTTATTTTTAAATTTATTATGGAGACTAAAATGATGTTTCATGTGTTATTCATTTTAAACATATACAACAGGCCACGCAGAAAGTTCTGCAAAAAAATTTTTTTTTGTTTGACACATTGGTCAGTATATAATTTATTTAGAAAATACAATTATAGTCATTGCGTTATAGCATGGTGCGGGTGACAGCTCACGCTTATGAAGTTTCGTATTTTTTTTTTAGATAAACTGTCATACAGATATTGTTGTACTTCATGGACCGCCCACTTACGACAGTGATGTGCCACGCTAAACTATGCTATGTCATAACGAACAACCACAGACTATCAAAAATCGGTTTTGAAATAAATCGAATATATAAAAATCACGTAAATATATATTGGAATTGGAACTAATCGTTCAACAAATTCTGATTTACGGAAACAAAACTGACATAGACGAATATGCAGTGTTTCCGATGCATGGACGATAAATTATTCGTTGGTCAACTCAGACAAAAAAGTAATTATAAAGTAAACTACGCATTTTGTCAAAAAGACTTTATCATAACTCATGGCGACCAAAATGGCTACAAAAAACCTATTTTTTATTTTTATTTCTTTAGATTTATCCCCGTCGTCCCGATATTTGGCCCATTGGACCTGGCAAAACTAATACACATAGCAAAAGGCGCTAGTACTCGTACCTTGAAAAGCTGCCGGTGCAGTCTACGCCGTACTGAAAATTACAGATGCTGGCAGCAATTTTATTTGTTTAAATGTCAATATGAATGTTGCAATCAACATGAAATAGAAGATGATTTTTATTTTCAAATTAATACATAGTATAATCTATACATTGAAGTGTCTATTTGTAATATCAAAATAACAGCCTTTTACTAAATACACATGAAAGTATATATGGCATTTATAACAAAAAGACAAAAACAATTTTTAAAATGTTTGTCTTACTGTCTGTTTGTTACGGCTTATAGCTGGCACTGACAGATAGCTGATGTTATAAGGAGTAATACAGGCTAATTTTATTTTAGAAAAAAAATTAGGATTCCGCGCAAAAAAATTAAAACCCATGAAATCCAATCGTATTAAATACCAGGCGGACTAGGTCCGGGAACAGCTATTATGTAACTATTATGTCATAATTTGTATTAAACTTTAACTTAATTTTACATACATTGTAGTTTATAAAGAATATTTTTCGGTTTTAATTTTTATATCGATAGCTAATCGATAATTTTTGCTTTGCTTTGTGTATTGTTAATCGCCTTTTTTAAAATCGATTTAACAATGTTCCATCTCTAGACACGCCGAAAGTGTAAGCTGTCACCCGCACCATGCTATAACGCAAAGACTATAGGTTATTGCAAGTAAAAAAACGAATGTTCCATTTTCGAATTCCCCTCCACATTTTTTACGAGCTAAATTAAAATACATATTATCTTGTTTCATTTAAAAATGATGAGATAAGATGTACAATAAAGAATATATTGATTGATTAAATGTTAAATTATGCGATACATGGTACATTTATTTATTTACAGGTAGAAATATTCGAATACACATTATCTCAGACACCAGGCAATGATCTGGCGAGACTGCTTTGGCTGAAGAGCCCTTCGGCAGAAGCGTGGTTCGAGCGACGGACAAATTATACACGTTCTTTGGCTGTTATGAGCATGGTCGGGTATATCCTGGGCTTAGGAGACCGACACCCGTCAAACATAATGTTACATCGAGTCTCCGGGAAAGTATTACATATCGATTTCGGAGACTGCTTCGAAGTCACACAGACTAGAGAGAAGTTTCCGGAGAAGATACCATTCAGGCTGACCAGAATGCTAATCAATGCTATGGAGGTAAGATTTGTTACTTCATTATCTTCAAAATAAATTACCCTAGACGTAAGCCTGTCTCTAGCTGTGAAGATATTTTTATAGGATAAGAGTGACAAACAATCACACAGTCCACCTGATGGTAAGTGGATGCTGTGGCCCATAGACATCTACATCTATCCTCGATTACGAATCAAAATGCAGATGTGTTGTCTCCCGTGAGGACTAAGATGGAATGCCTCGTTACCAGTTAAAAGGGTCTCCGGTTCTCTTACACTGACTATACGAAACACAGCAGTTTTGAGCTGCTATTTTACGCTGATATTCTGTGAGGGCATGGTCCTACCCCGGTCGAGGAGACCCATTCGTACTACAACTATACTACTAATATAGGTGCAGCATCAATCACCAAGGACTTCAGTCACTGCTCTCAGACCGATTGGACAGTTTCCACGTGTTTGTATTTCGTTGTTAGGTTATTGTACAATATGTGCAAATTTTATATCAATAACCTGTCGAATATTCGCGTTTTATTAGACTGTAATTTGCATCATCATTTAGCAAGGACTTGCTTATATTTATATAATATAATTTTTAATTAATAGTTTACTACGGAATTTGTTGATATTGATTATGTTCGTTTACATTAAAGAGTTATATTTTTCGAATAAATTTAAGTATATTTGTCCATTTCTTTGTGAACTCTTGAAGTAACAACAAAGTTTTTTTCATATCTGGGGTCATAGGCACCATATTATGGTACCAATCAAGTGTAATGGTACAAGTCGTATAGGTACAATGTAAAATAGCACTAGCTTATAGGACAGGCACTGTAGCGAACACTGGCACTGATCCTAGTTTTTTTCTAATAATGATTTCTTTTTTTTAAATAATGTTTCAAGTTATGTCATTGTTTTTCACCAGGTAACTGGCATCGAGGGTACTTACCGCTTTACCTGCGAGTCAGTAATGCATGTACTGCACAAACATAGGGACAGCGTCATGGCTGTCTTAGAAGCCTTCGTATACG
The DNA here is from genome assembly GCA_029286625.1 of Parnassius orleans. Classification (NCBI taxonomy): domain Eukaryota; kingdom Metazoa; phylum Arthropoda; class Insecta; order Lepidoptera; family Papilionidae; genus Parnassius; species Parnassius orleans. The sequence goes on from JAGSMP010000003.1 coordinate 5,751,652, forward strand.
ATCCTCTCCTCAACTGGAGGCTCATCGACAATGAAAGACACTCCATCACAGAGTCCTCTTTCTCCTCGGACATCGACTCCTCTTACTCCCTCCCAAGTAGGAGTAGAAATCACTTACACTACGAATCGTTAGAAATACCCCCCGAAGCTAATCTCAACAAGCGAGCGTTAGCTATCCTAAATAGAATAAGAGATAAATTGACAGGGCGAGACTTTCCACAAATAGAAGCGGTTGTCAGTGTGCCCAAACAAGTTGATATGCTAATAAAAATTGCAACTAACAATGAGAATTTGTGTCAATGCTATATTGGGTGGTGTCCGTTTTGGTAATTATAGATAATGAAAATTCACACACGTCGGCATATTAATTTATTATTTGTAATTGATTTAGAGCTTTTTAAAAATCTACGGCTGGACATAATATGATAATTTTGAATATCGAATCAAACTTTCCACACCTTCCACCATTGCTCTTCAACATAGATCTGTCCAGAATTTGGATTAGATTTTCAAATAACTAATTAATGATTAGGTTTTTTTTTGTGATTAAAAATCACATAAATCTCGAGAATAAGTCTTAAATCGAAACCAAAGTATTTATCGAACACTAAGCATTTATTATAGATAATATGAAGTGATTCTTAGGCATTGAGTTTTATTTTATTCCAATTTATCTAAAAAAATGTAATTTAAATATTCCACGATATTTATTGATATAAAACACGAAGTCACGTGAGAGTTGACAGTGATAGTCCAGTCAATTTTTATCATGCATTTACTACATACTAAACTCAGCCGAAACCTTTCCCCGAAAAATATTACAAATGTGGTATTCTTGACTTGACTCGACATGTTGTCGATTTAACCAGTCGAAGTGCTGTATATAGGTACATATTTTGTAAATATACATAATATAATTGTTAAAAGAGGCCCACATTCGTATTTAAAACTAAAAACTCTGACATCGATAATCTAAAAACATCTTGTGTAATATGCGGCAGTTTTCGTGAAACTTGTCATTGACATTTCTTAACATATTGCGTTGAAGTTTGTAATATTAAGACTATAGGCTTCTTCGTGATCAATGTGCCTAGTGCGAGTTCCACAAAATTATTCGAATGAATTCACCATCGCGTTAACCGAGTTAACGTCATAGGTATCGACAAGCGAAGACAAGCGAGTGTGAGTTACAATCGAAGCTAACCCTTCGATTCGTGTTTGCTCACGGTTAATGGCGTTCGTTTATTCTCTTATGTTGGTAGCGCGTTCGCGTCGTGAGAACTAACCAAATCGAGAATTACATTTTTATTTAGTGGTCTTAATATTAGCATCTGTCTATCATAGTTGTGGTTATTACAGTAATCTTTATTACCTATTTGTTTATGTTTCGTAATTTGATTACGGTAACGACAGTTTGTGTTAGTATTATGAGATTGTGAATTAGCCATTTAATTGTTAATTATTGAAAGTATTAAATTGAAAGCAAAAGAACATGAAGATGTTTTCGTTCTAATATGATTTATGGTGACATTTATGGAACAGTAAATGTAATTTAAGTTAATAAATATTAAGTGAACTTATGATGCTTATGTTTTGTAAATAGGTTTCACGGACTAGAATTTATTGGATTTTCGGCATGGAGGCCTCAGCAAAGCATCCTCTAATGCTAGGGATAGGATTTCTTGTATGAAGAATTGGGAGGAATTCTTAATTATTGAATAGTGATGGTAGATTAGCAAAATACTTTAAGCAACCAATCACGAGCGTTAACGTTCTCACTGTCGAATGCGAGTCAATGTTCGATGGTCGATATCGACGACTTAATAAACTCGCACTCATGAATTGTGTTTCCGATTATTGTCACTAGTTGGCGATCTTTTTATTCCATACAAATCGTAGTTAACTTTAACGCTATCTAACGCGTAATAAACTCGCACTAGGCACGCTGCTCCTAAAAATCCCCCTGCTAGATATAGACTTCTCATGTTATGGATGCCATACACGATCCAGTTACCGTCAAGTTTGCAGCGCGCTTGAAGCGCCGTCCGGTAAACTTGACGTTGTATGGCTATCAGTGTGCATGACAAGTCTACTTGAAGCAAAAATTGAATTTCGATTCTGTCGACTTGATCAAGCTTGCAGCGTCATGCAAACTTGAACGTGTGTATGAGCGGTCAAGTATGCATGACGGTAGTCTGATCAAATAAGCGAGAGACACCATGGTTTCAACTGATGCGGCATCATGCAAACTTGACGGCGAACTTGAACGTGAGTGGTCTATATGGATGCACTGCAAACTTGACGCCGCTTCAAGTGCGCTGTAAACTTGACGGTAAACTGGATCGTGTATGGCATCCATTAGAAAGGATTGGCCTTAATCGTCACGCTTGGCAGGCGGATTCGCATTAGCGGTACCAGACCTCTCGCATCTTGACGCTGCTCCCCGTCGCCGGTTTGGGTATTTTACGCCTGGTTTTGACGAGATTATAGCGCCATCAATCGGCAGCCATAATATTATTCAGTCACTTCCCAAAGTCGCCTATTACAATACCCACGGAACGAAATGGAGTATTAGATATTCTTACGCCGCTACCACACGTCAAAAACACGGCTTCCTTTTTTATGCCCAAGTATTTCGTTCACCGCTAAGAATATTTTAAATGTTTATTTGATTTTATTCTCTAAGGCAACAGCTCTGTGTCAACTTACCTGTATATTAATAATTTATCAAAAAATAAAATTTATAATGGAGAAATTTACTTTTTTTTTAAATGACCACCTCACCATACTTAAATCATTAGATAAAAGTAGTTCGATCTAGTTTTTTTTTATTACTATGGTTTTTCATGACAAGTAATGAAAAAATTTATTTGTTTCTTGCCGATCTTTGAATAATCGGAAGCTGTTTATAAACAAGCGCAGAAGATATTATTATTGTGCCTAAAGTGCGCACAAATGGAGATATGCATTTACTGATGTAAGTCAAGGTGTCACTCATACCCAATGTAACTCTTTTATAATAAGGTAGGTGAGGTAAGCTTTTAGGATATCAATGCAGCATCACAGACACGGCTGCTATTACAGAACAAACAGACCCAACAAACAACAGTTTGTAATCCAGAACCGTAGTAAGCGCAATAGACAGGTATTCATCCACTAGACAACGCAGTCGTTGAAACAAAAATAATTATATATCTGTACATGTAAATTAACTTGAAGTGTCTGTCTGTAACATCGAAAGCCTGTGTGTCTGTATCCAGAGCTCAATAGATGGTAATAATTACTATTTATTGAGCTCAGGGGTTATTTACATGCTATTAAACATAAACAACTTTTTTTTTGAAATTTTTGTCTGTCTTCTTCACTTTACGAACAGACAGAGAACTAAACCAGGAATGGCCAAGATTGGAGACTTCGTTTTACGAAGAAAATATGTAAGTATCTCTTTTCTACCGACTTCATAAAGGAGGAGTTACTCAATTCGATTGTATGTTTTTTTTATGTGCGTTACCTCGTAACTTTTTTCTGGGTGAAACGATTTCGATGAATTTTTTAATTTGAAAGCTGGTGATACTCATGTGGTCCCATATAAATTTGATCAAGGTCTGACCAATAGTTTTTGAGTTATTTTTAACAATGTATATTGAAGTCGGTTGTACAAAATTTTTAATTATTTTATTTATCCTTGTTTACATTATTTGCTTATTTATGAGGTGATCGGACAAAACATCTTCATCCTGCAGGGCATCTGCGTGGTGACTCACGTGCAGGTGGCGCAATGGTCTAAGTAAGTACAATTGCGTTTTATAATTAAAGTACGAGTATTATCTATAAAATGAGTTTAAGCAGAGAAGTTTTAGTTAAAACCGATTGGAAAATTAAAAATAAATCCAATAAACCGGATTTATTTTTAATTTTTCAATCGGTATTTAAAACTTCTCTGCTTAAAGTCATTTTATAGATAATACTAATTAAGGTTCCGTAGTTAGACAACAAGGAACCCTTATAGTGTCGCCATGTCCATCCGTCCGTCCGCGGTTTTGCTCAGAGACCCTAGGTGCTACAAATCTGTAATTTGGCATAATTATAGATATTAATCACGCCTAGAAAACTGTGAAATAAAATCTTAAACACATTTATTTTTGGGTACTTCCCATACAAGTAAATGGAGGATGAGTTTTTTACCCGTCTATTCCATCGTGTGGGATATCGTTGGATAAATCTTTCAAAAACTCTGGAGGTATGGAACAACATTTTTTAGATTCAGGGGTCCGTTTGCGAAATATTTAGGTTTAAAGTGGTATTTTTCATTTGAGAGTGTCTCCCCCTCTTTGGTAGAGGGGGAGACACGGATGGAAATGTCAAAAGTACCCACGATAATAGCCTATAATGAAGGTAAAAGGAAAACTATCAGAGCTAAGTAGAATTAACGTGTGTGTTAATTAAGTGAACGAGTAATAGTCGACCAACTTATAAAATACCCTTGGATTAGTAAAAATTTCGTTATAGCCATAGAAAATTACTTAAAACTAGATGCATTATAACTTTGTGATGTTATTATAACTGTAAGAAATAAACATTATATGAAGAAACCAAATAAAACCACTTATTATATGCATTACTACTATAGCTTTCCTTTTTCCTTTACAGGATAGGCAGGGAGGATACTTTCACTTATTTTTTTAGTTGGTAGTTATTGTAAGTCTCAAAGTATTCATACAATCATAGCCTGATACGGTTTCATTCGTCACACTCTTGGTTTACGCGGGCGCCCTCAGGATAGTTTAGGGCAGTGGTAGCAGGCGCGGTCCGAAGGGGAGGGCCACAGGGGACATGACACCCCCCCCCCAAATCGTAGACGTCAAATTGAAAAATCCTATAAAAATTACTGACAGACTCTTCGCGATAATTATGAAGGAAATTACGAGGAATATATTCGGAGGACTGTTTATATTCCACTGATAGATAGCATAATGACTGAACTACAGGATCGACTTTCTGCGGATACGAGGGCGACACTGAACGTTTTTAGAACTGGCCACTTTGAAACGATATAATAAAAAAATAAGTTCAAGTTTTGAAAATGGAACTCTTTGTTAATATTATTGTGTGTGTATTTTATTAATTTGTCATTTGTTTACGATTTGGCGGTAAATTGAAAATTGTCTGTGTCACGTCAGCATGAACTTAACGCGAGAAAATTTTCGTACAATGATTTTTTATGACTTTCGATGTCATTTAAGTCAACAAGAAAGTTATGATAGACTTCGATTGGCCTTTCACGATGAAGCCCCATCTCGTGCCACTGTTTACAACTGGTTTAATGAGTTTAAACGTGGTCGCACTAATCTCACCGATGATCTGCGTGAGGGACGGCCTTCTACGGCGACGACTGAAGATAACATCAGTGTTGTGCGGCGTATGATAGAGACTGACAAAAGAGAAGACTTATCAGCAGATTCGGACAAGCTTAGGCATCGGCATGAGTCAAGTACACAAAATCCTCCATTAACATTTAGCGGTCAGGAATGTTTGTGCCCGGTGGATACCTCATAGTTTGACAGAGGCCCAAAAACTCCGTCGTGTTGATTGGTGTCGTGAAATGGTTCAAAGATTTAACGGAGGTGACTCAAATGCTGTGTTCGACATACTTACGGGTGACGAAAGCTGGATTTATTGTTATGATCCTGAAACTAAGAGCTGCTGTCTGGGTGTTCAGTGCCCGATTTAGAGTTCCGACAGCCCTAGGCTAACTAAGAATATGCGCCCCCCAACGGCCTGTTCTGTCTGTGCCTGCCCAGCCCACTTTCCACACCGCGGTTTGCCCACATTAAATCAAATTTTGCTGATAGTAAGTGTTGACCATCGCCCATAATAACCATAAATAACCAGGGAAATTGCAGGCGCGTTGCCGGCCTTTTTAAAAGGAGTAAGCTCGTTGCTTGAAGGTCTCTAAGTCGTATCGGCCCGGAAAAAATCGCCAGTGGTAGATGATTCCACAAAGAAGTATTGCGAGGAAGAAAACTTCTAGTAAATCGCACAGTTATGGTGCACCGCCAAGCGTCCAGATGGCGTGGATGGTACGTGGAATTTGGCGGCTGGAATAATTCCGAAAATTAATGAAAATCCGCACAATTTATCTAAGTACTCCCCTGGAAAACGCGATAGAAAATGCAATGGGATGCAACATCTCTTCGCAGCGCCAGTGAATCGAGCCGATCAGAAAGAACTCGGTGGTCTACGATTCGAGCCACTCTTTGCTGGATGCGGTCAAGAGGAAGGAGCTGGCACTGGGGTGCCCCGGTCCAGAGATGAAACCAGTACTCCATGCGAGACTAAACTTGCGCCTTGTAAAGTTGCAAATGGGTGCCAACAGGATATACTGTCCCACTCTGCTGAGCACGCCAAGCTTTTTAGAGGCCAATTTAGCCTTCCCTACCAAGTGACCGCAAACTGTACGTCATTCGATATGTCGATGCCGGTGAGATTGAGGAGAAGTTGAGGAGATGCGACAAAGGGGTTATTTTTATCGGTAACCTAGCAAACCTGTGTCTTCTAAAGTTTAAACTGGACTAGAGTCGTCCCCAATCCGAGGTTTTGTTTATTAAAGACTGGACTTCAGACACAAGTTTTTTCCGATACTAGATGACGTGTTCCCGAAAAATATTAGCACGGCCGGTGTAAAAATCATCACCAGTGTTACAACCAGTAACAGCAGGTTGTGTGTATCGCCAGCAACGCAAAGTCAGGAATTTGCATTTAGAAAAACCCAAAATTAGGGGCTTTTTAGGTGCTAATTAGGTGCCAAGTTTAAAAATTAGGTGCTCCAAAATTTTCACCGCAACGAACTGTTAAAATTTGCGTTGCTATCAAAACGTATCGCTAGCAACGCAATGAAGTTATTAGATATACGATAAATATTAATAGCAAGGAATTAAGTGCTAATTAGGTGCTGCAAGTATAGGCAATGACAAGGCGCCCCTAATTAAAATAAAGTCGTTATTCAGAACAAAGCAGATGCAAAATTCAGGTTTTCTGAAAATCAGAATAGAATCAAAATTGCTTTCAGAAAAAGCCCAAATTAGGGGCTTTTTAGGTGCTAATTAGGTACCAAGATTAAAAATTAGTTGCTCTAAAATTTTCACCGCAACGAACTGTTGAAATTTGCGTTGCTGGCAAAATGTATCGCTAGCAACGCATTGACGATAATAGATATACGATAAATATTAATTTGCATTTAGAAAAACCCATAATTAGCCCCTAATTATGGGTTTTTAAATGCAAATTTCTGACTTTGCGTTGCTGGCGAGACACAGCTGTAACAGCAACATATAATTGATATACAGAAGAAACAGCGTAGGTGATAACAGGTTAACAGGCAGCCTTGTGAAATACTAGCATTAATAAGCTTGTAGTCAGTGTATACACCGTCTACTGCGACCTTGATGCTCCGATCTGCAAGAAAACTGATGATCCAATAATTGTATAATTTCTCGGGAAGCCCATAGGAAGGATGCTTCTAAAGAAGTGCTTTGTGCCAAAGCCCATCGAAGGCCTTCGCTATGTCCAAAGTAACGACCAAGGACTCTACTGCATCCGCTCATCTATGAGTCAGGTAAATTAGAAGATTAGAACTAGAACCAGCTGATTATTGACCGCGTTAGTGGTCCTCAAAGTACCTTATGAGCTGGCAGTTTATAATGGATTCAATTACTTTGGAGAAGGAGGAGGCGATGGCGATAAGCCTGTAGTTGGACGGGTCTGATCGGTCGACTTTTAGGGATCGGGTGCACTAAAGCTGTCTGCCATTCGTTCAGCATTAACCTAACCTAAGGAGTAGGCGTACCAACCGGAAAAGACGCGTTAGAACCGATGCTTACTCCAGAGCACTCGTCTTCAGCACAATAGGAGGGTCTCTATCAGACCCACTCGACTTGTTGACGTCCAGGGAGAGGAGTGCTTTGCACACTGAGCGCTGTGTAAACCGCACATCCAGCATGGAGCAATCACACCGCGGGATGTTCGGCGGTGTGTATCCCCAGTCATCGAAAGTCGAGTTGGACTCAAAAAGAGAACTTAAAAGATCGACTTTCTCCTTTGCGGCACGGGCCAGTGAATCGTTCTTCCTGTGCAGAGATGGAACACATGGCTGACAGAAGTTGTCTTGGACAGCCTTAGCATAACACCTTAATAAAATTAGAGGTAGAGGAGAGAGCTTGAGCAGTTTAAATCTTTGAATCACTAGACTTTGACTGACTAGAGTCAACGAAAAACTAAAGGTGCCAAATAATTCTTATTTTTAAAATCTGCTTATTTGTTTTGTACCAAAAATGAAGAATGAGCAAAAAGTAAAATACCTACTCGCGGCACTTACTCTATCATAGAATATTATATTATACCAAATTTTATTCTGAACATAAGTGTGTGCTTACAAAGGCAAGCTCGGCGCCCTCCTCGAACCTTGCGCCTAGGCTCCAGCCTGGTTAGCCTGTGGGTAAATCAGGCCCTGTGGGTGTTTCCTTCCGAGGAGTTGCCAACTAAAGTGAAGAGAGGTCGAAGCGTGTGAAAAAAGATGGTGGCCTCGTTCTTCGGAAGGACAGGTCATTACGCAACAATTGTTTTAGGGGATCGAAAAACAGTTACTGCAGAGTGGTACACTAACAATTGTTTGCCACTTGTCTTGGAAAAAGTTCGGGAGAAACGACCTCGCAGTAGGATCCTCCTTCACCGCGACAACGCCTCGTCGCACACTGCCAAGCAAACAATCGACTACTTGGCGACGTCAGATGTGGAATTACTGGGTCACTCGCCCTATAGCCCCGACCTCGCACCTTGCGACTTTTATTTATTTCCGAAAATAAAAGAGAAACTTCGAGGAAAACGATTTATGGACGCCGAGGAAGCAGTGGCTGAGTTTCAAAATGCCATCGAAGAGACCCCTAAGGACGAGTGGGCAAAGTGCTTTTCTCATTGGTTTTCTCAGTAGTTCCATCGGATGCAGCGATGTATTGATGTAAATGGACACTATTTTGAAAAGATATAATAAAACTAATAAGCTAGTTTGTTCAGTTTTTGATTTTTTAAGAACTTTCAGTGTCACCCTCGTACGATGAACCTGTTCGGATTAGGCATTTTTATGCTAAAATCTGAATATACAGAAGAAGATCTTAATGTGAAGAAAGTATCAGAATGTTATTCCCATTTCTTGAGTGTTGCTGCTGCCTGCCACTCTCGTTAGTGTGTGGTTTCTACAATCGAAGTTTGCGACGATAAAACATAATAAATATAAATAATAATAAATAAACATAAATATAAAAATTATACGTGGTAGAGCCATGCTACAGCTATATTAATAGTATAGTTGTAGCACGATTGGGTCGGCTCGACCGGGGAAGGATCACGCTCTCACAGAATACCAGCGTAAAATAGCAGCTTAATGCTGCTGTGTTTCGTTTGTTGAGTGTACCGAGAACCGAAGACCCTTTTTACTGGAAAAGAGGCATTCCATCTTAGTCCTCACGGCTGACAACGCATCTGCATTTTATTCGCAAACGAGGATAGATGTAGATGTCTATGGGCCACAGCAACCACTTACCATCAGGTGGACTGTGTGCTCGCTTGTCACCCTTATCCTATAAAAAAAGACTGCTGAAAATTCTGGCAACTCTTCCTATAAGCGGTGCGACATCAGAGAGATCATTTTCTACGCTAAGGCTTGGTTGAGAGCAAAAATGTGAGAAGAGAGGCTGACAGGTTCTTCTAAATATTCATCCAGAGATAGCCCCAGACGTCTCAAATATTATCACCAGATTTGCCAATAAAAATAGAAGACTTCCATTTGTTTTATAATGTGTGCAATAAAGTCTAATTTACTCGACATATTTTTTTATTAGTGACCCCCTCCAAAATTTCAGGCTGTGACCGCGCCTGAGTGGTAGTTTACGGGAAGGTTCATTACGGTAATATATATTTCTCACAGCCGGGAATATATAGATAAATAGTCAACTATGACCATCTTTGTACGGACTTGGCATGTGAATGATTTGATGTAGGTAGATTGTATTATTTTCAAAATCGAAAAGTTTTTTTTAACCTTTTTTGAATACCACTTCCTTATAAGTCTGATTGGAAAATAAGTCCTTCAGTTACCATCGTACTATTTAGGCCCATTTTTAGGGTTCCGTAGTCACACAACAAGGAACCCTTATAGTTTTGCCATGTCTGTCCGTCCGTCCGTCCGCGGTTTTGCTCAGAGACCCTAGGTGCTACAAATCTGACACGCCTAGAAAACTGTGAAATAAAATTTTAAAAAACATTTTTATTTTCGGTAACTTCCCATACAAGTAAATGGAGGATGATTTTTTTTTACCCGTATATTCCATCATGTGGGGTATCGTTGGTTAGGTCTTTCAAAAACACTGGGGGTGTGCAACGACATCTTTTCGATTCAGGGGTCCGTTTGCGAAATATTTAGTTTTAAAACGGTATTTTTCATTAGAGTCATGTGCCCCCCCCCCCCCCCTCTACCAACTAAACCGCTGTTTTTGGAAATGTGAAAAATATACACAATAGTAGTATATATAACGAAGTTAAAAGGAAAACTATCACAGCTAAATAGACTTAGGAAGTAAACGAGTAATAGTCGACCAACTTATAAAATGCACTTGGATTAGTAAAAATTTCGTTAAGACTCCATAAAAAATGACCTAAAACTAGGTGCATTATAACTTTGTAATGTTGTTATAAACTGTTAAAAATAAACATTTTATATATGCATTACTACTATAGCTTTACTTTTTCATTTGCGGGATAGATCTATTATCAAAATCGAAAAGTTTTTTAATATTTTTTGAATATACCACTCTCTATAAGGCTGATTTGAAATTAAGTCCTTCGGTTACGATCTTCCTATTTGGGCCCATTTTTAGTAGTTATAGCGATGAAACCGCGAACTCACTTATTATGCTCATTATCAAGGAAGCCCATGTATTGTGACGGGCAACTACGGAACCCTACCTTTACATTGTGCGTGGCCCTACACGCACTTGGCAAGTTTTTATTAGTCCTTAAAGCGGTCAAACCACGAACTCAATATGCTCATTATCAAGAAAGCCCCTTCTAAGTTCACGTATTGTGACGAACAACTACGGAACCCTACTTTTTAAACCCAAACCTATGGCCAGTTTTTTCTTTATACGGATAATAAAGTACTGCTACTGTTACCATGCCATGATAACTTGTCGCAATTAAACGCTATGAATACATTAAATATATCATGCGATAGCTTCAATTCCGGTCATAAGCATAAAATATCTATATCCAATTCAAGTCATTTACGATAACAGGACTTCCCCACACAAACAATAACTAATATTGTTTCCTTTCCCAAGAGATCATCGACACAAAATGGGCGTCTCTGACCTGGAAGTGAGTACGATTAAATTTATAAGTTATTTATGCCATGTACATAAAATTACACACTAAGAAATTCTCAAACTAATTTACTTTACAGATATTTCAACGTGGCGAAAAATTCTAGATTTAGTATGAATTTTGTCTCACGTAAATAATAACAACAGCAAAGGAAAAAAAATTAACCCAAAAAAAAAACTATTTGGTTTATAGTATTTTTCGTTTTGGGGCATACGTTTGTAAAAACAACGATGTGTGTGGCTTTTCATATTTTTATCATGATATTAAATAATAACAATCTAGTCTATTGAACCTGCGCCCTTCATATTATCATTCATTACACATCAGGAAGCATCAAATCAAAACAGTTTGCGTCATAAACTTGTGTTATAAAATTATTACATATGTGTTGTAATTATTTATTACTTACAAAAGATAATGTATTTTTGAAATACAAATAAATATAAAATCATAGCATTTTCCTTAAACCACTCACTCGATCGTTGTTCCAAGTAAATATTATATTGTTATTAGTCTCATTAAGCCACACTGTCTTATTTGAAGCTCCTGAATGCCAGGGGTAATAACTGCGATAACTTTGTGCATAAAACTTTATCCATAGCAGGTTTGCTTAAATAAATTTCAATATCACCGTCAGAGCCACAGAACTCACTTAGGGTCTGTCTACATACACCACATGGGGCTGTGAAACTTTCTTGTTGATGGGCTACGATTGCTATCATTTTGAATTTCAAGTATCCGTCACATACAGCTTTAGGAACTGCCGCGCGTTCTGCGCAGATGCATGGCGCTAACGCTGCATTTTCAATGTTACAACCTGTGTATACTTTCGAGTCATCCTGCGTGAGTATGGCTGCCCCAACAGCAAAATTTGAGTACGGACAGTATGCATTTTTCCGCACTTGAACTGCTTGCCGTACTAAGTCTTGTACGGTGTCATCTGAAAAATAAGCGATAAACGATAATGCATTCGTTGCATAAAAATATTACGTAGGTAAGCGTTTTTTGATACATTATCCTGATTAACGAGTTTATTGATGACTTCGGCTTCGGATATGCAAGATAAAAGTCAAGTTCGTATTTAATATTAATGATTGTCTGTAATTTATCAATCAAATTATAACGAAAATTGTTTTCTTATATCATCTAATTTCATTTTTATTCTGCTGGTATTTTTTTATATTTACATCGGCGTAAATCAATTGAACGAAAATTGGTTTCTTATTTTACATTTTACTTAATTTTTATTCTGCTGGTTTTTATTTAAAACAGCGTACATTCGCGACGGTCGTTGCGTATTACTAGTTACGTGCGAAAATAGATTTACTCAACATCGTTGCATTTTGCGAGATCTGAATGAATTTAGAAAGGAGAAGGATAAGATATCCCTATAAACATTTTATAATAAATAATTAAGGTTAAAATAAAAATAAACTAGGTGAATACTTACTCAAAGATTTGAAATCAACTATTTCATAGTTATCCATAGGATTGCTAATGTTCCGCAGTTCGTCTGGTGTAGAAAGAGCAGGGTCGTGCGATATTTCGAGCGGTCAGCGTCCAACTGATTAAGCCAAACGATCGTTGATTAGATATCGTGGTTTATGATTGAATGCCCCTTGTGAGTTGTGACAATCGTTTGAAAGTGCCGATCAAACGATTGTTTTTTTTTACCCTGCTTGGTTCGAATTAATTTGGTAAAGCAATAATTAGCCTTTTTGTACGTGATAAATGTACCGTGTGCGTTTCAATTACTTATATCAACTTAATTTACTTATTATACCTATGTAGTTTACTTATAAGAAATGCCAAAACTCCGCTTATTTGACCTATCTAAGTTTGAACCCCATGAGCAAAAAAATTGTAAATTTCGACTAAGCGCTGATTTTCCATCAAGTGCTTGGTTGTGAAAGAGAAAATCACGAAGTAACCTTGGCTACAAAGCTACAAACTCAATATCGATTCAACCTGCAAATCCATTCAAATATTAATGACCTTCTGTCATTTACTTATTTTAAACTACTGTAGCACAGAATAAATAATTGCCTATAGGCAATGCCAACAGAAACAATCAACAGTCAGATTTAAGAATATTAGAAACACTGTGACTGAACAATACACCAATTATACACAAGTTTGGAAAAATAAAAATTACCATGTTTTGCAACTATTGGTTTTAGATCGGACCTAACGTCGTTTACTTATTTCATACATAATATTCCAAACCGATACTAATGTTAGGTGTACACCTACTTGAAATATCGCCAGTCTGCTAACAATAACAAATCCTACAAAAAGTCTTCTTATCTATTTTTTCATACCGTAAAAGTAACAGCTACGTAAAGCATACATATTGGCAGGATTCTTGTTTAAATAATTAACTGAGACACAGTAGCAGTCATTGAATACTGACGCAGAGGCAGGTGAAAGTCTATAATCAAGGTGATGAACTAGAATTAACTGACTGGCCGTAAAATAACATATTATACAAGGTAATTTGTTGTTTTTCCTCACTTATTTTTACTTGATTGTTCCTTTTTATTTAAAGTGGTAGAAAAAAATAACGACTGTTACGAGTAGGACTCGCTCCTTTCTACTTTCACACTTTTTGGAACATTTTGAATGGGCTAAGGAATATCACAAACTCAAGGTAGCCACTAGAATATACTAAATTCTTCATCCCCTATTTTCGCATATCGAAATTTATTCCCAAATTTATATGGGACCAACCCTGAAGTTACCGTTAGAGCCTATCAAAAGTCCACTGCTTAACATAAGCCTCCTAAAGATTACCTCATAAGTGGGATATTTGCCATATTGCTACGCTAGGCAGGCGGGTTGGTAACCGCAGTTTTTTATTTTTTAGTTGTTACTAGGAAGACGCTGCTGCCCATTTCCTGGTTTGTTTACTCTGCCGCCTCTTACGATACCCACGGAATGATATGAATATTGTTACACCGCCACTACACAATTCACCCCTGAAGTATTACCACAGAAAGAAGTATTACTTAAGAATTATTGAAATCGGTTCACTATTGACGAACATATATTATAACGTGACCTGCCTGCATAAAAATGATCGAAGCCATTATATAGTTGGATAATCTGTTATTTAAAATAGATATCTAATATATGACATAATATGTTATATTATAATGTTTGTTTGTTCGTATTTTATGCACTGCCATACAGTTCATCAGATTGCGGTAAAACTTTGTCAACTAATTGCTGGCACTTTCGCGAATGTTATAGGCATAGTACAATTAACTTACAGTGGGTGGCGCGCGTATCGTACCGACAAATTTATTTGAAAGTCATAATATGTCATTCAATTTCAATGATGTATTATCATTTCCAATTAAACAATATAGGTAGCTCTTCCAAATTTAAAACGATATTTCCACAATTATTCTGCGACTGCAACGCGCCGGGTACCAGCTAGTATTCATGAAAAATACAGGTTTCCGTGCAGTGTCATTGTGAAAGAGCCCATTATCTCGATGTAAGAGTAGACTCAAAATCTCTTGCAGAACCTCTTCCTGATTTGAAGTTGGCTAATAAGGTAAGTGGAAGTGAATCAAATAAAACTTAACGTTCCAGTAGAAAATTATGTTGTGTAAATCTACATTGCGGTTGATGCTTCATTTGTAATTGTAATTTTTTTACCGCAAAAAAACAATTTGTTTACGTGATTTAACTATAAATTAACAATTTCCTTTACTTGTGTTTGTGAGACCTTGCTTCTTGCCAAATGTCAAATTTGTAAAGCCAAGGCTGTCCAAGAGAACTTCTGTCAGCAATCTCTTTCATCTCTGCACAGGGAAGACTCACTGGTCCTTGCCGCAAAGGGGAAAGTATAAAATATTTTTAACATAAGTAAAATATACCTATACTTTTGCGGTAGAGTGGTGGTGGCGCCACGCCGGGAATTATACTATTTTGTGCCGTGGCTATTGTCGAGGGTAATTTATGAATTAATTATGATTGAAAAAAAACCTAAGTTTTTTTATAGAATAAGGATGACAAAGGAGCACAAATTCCACCTGATGGTAAGTGGATGCTGTGGCCCATATCCTATATACATCTACATTTATCCTCGATTAAAAAACAAAATGCAGATGTGTTATCACCTCTAAGGACTAAGATGGAATGCCTCGTTTCCAGTAAAAATGGTCTCCGATTCTCAACACTCACCAACCGAAACACAGCAGCATTAAGCTGCTATTTTACGCTGGTATTCTGTGAGCGTGGTCCTTCCCGGTCGATCCGACCCATTCGTGCTACAAACATGATATAGCTGCAGCGTAGCTCTACCGCGTATAATGGAGTCATAGATTCATTCGGGGTAAGACCACGCGACGGGTAAAAGTTCGCTGTAGCCCGATCTCCGATAGAGGTGATGAAGCCTATGTTCACGTAAGTTAGTGGTGCTCATGTCACCGATTCGGAGCCATGTTGCGCGCTGGCGTAAAATAAGAACTTATCGCCATAGGTCGCCGAACACGTTAACTGCAAATATTTCTTTTGATATTTGTGTCGGGGAAGTGTGTTGTAGGTACATGGTGGCATGGATCTGAGCCAGTTTGTTACATTTATATAGTTCGGCTATTGTACTATTTTATGTAACCGTTATCATATTCTCTAAAATACATGGATCTGTGTGTTGTGACTTATCCTTTAATATTTTTGCCGATTGGGGTTCTTACCCCAATTCGCAAATATATTAAAGGTTAAGATAATCATGCACACTCTTGTGCGCATGCTTATTGCTTATTATTACCCATGGCTTGTACTTATAAGCCAATGCAAGAAAAATATCTAAATTATTTATTCTTTCAGAATACTGCAAAATGCAAAGTAATTATCGAGGGTTTACTGG
This sequence comes from Parnassius orleans, assembly GCA_029286625.1. Lineage (NCBI taxonomy): Eukaryota > Metazoa > Arthropoda > Insecta > Lepidoptera > Papilionidae > Parnassius > Parnassius orleans. The sequence goes on from JAGSMP010000003.1 coordinate 5,767,963, forward strand.
TAAAACCAGTTATCTGCATTTTTTTTGTGAAAATGAGAGTTAAATATACACTTCGACTGAGTTTTTTCTCAATTTTCTGGTAAACCCGACTATTAGATATGACCATTATTTACGGAGATATTTCGTGGTAATACCGTGTATCAGCATGCTAAGGTTAAAAAATGTCCACGTGAAACAGTTTTAAGCCTTTATTGGTTCGAGTTATTTTATCTCTTACTATGAAAACATGTTACAATTCCATAACTTATGTTACTGTAAACACAAGTTCCAAAATGCTTACTTGATGGAACAGTTATGCACATTTAATTATTTTACTAGAAATCGATCACAAAATGTTATTTACCATTCTTTAGCAGGAAAAACCGAATAAGTGCTACTAGTCGTTAAGCTTATTTGTTTCCCTTTAGATAAGTGTTTATAACTGCTTTTACATGAGACCTATTACATAAAAAACATCAACTAAATATTCTTAAGTAGCGCCTATATGAATATAAATACCAAAATCAAATAATAACAGTAAAGAAAGAACATACAATATCACAGGAATAATTAAAGCAGTTGCCTCAATGGATGAGATAGAGCAAATTGAAGAGATTGAGATATAGCAGTTTGCTTAAAATTATTTAATAGAGAAGGAGGAACTCTTTATGATGAACCCTTTCTTCCAGGAGCATACCCACAGAAAGTGGACCTGGCCTAGTCCCGACTCTTCGACGAAAAATGAGATTGACTTCATAATCACGACCAGACGTCAACAGTTCCCCGATGTCTTAGTAATCACGAAAATGAAAACTGGTAGAGAACACCGAATGGTGAGAGGCACCTGAGATTTTAAGTGAGATTAAGAGGTTCTAAGGACAGCTGTACACACCATCGTTGGACGAACACGTAAGTGTGAGTAACGATTCAAGAACTATCTTTAAATAGATATCTGAATCTATTCCGATGATATCCGGGGCGTCAGTCTAAGCAAAGATTAGAATGACTGTTCCGCACATTAAAAACGGCAAGACCCGGGTGGAATAGAATTACAGCGGAGCTTATTAAAGTGGGTGAAAAATTGCTACTTGAAGTCCTTCAAAAGCTTTTCAATTCCATCCTTCATGGTGGCACTATAGAGACCACCGCACTTCTGGCTATCCCGAAGGAGTGAAGCTGAAAGGCAGTAACCTAATTCTTAAAAAGAGGGCAAAAACGCTCAATTGAAGTACTAAAAACCAATTATTCTCCTCGGCCGCTTCTACGTGCTGTATTCTAGTTCTAGAGACTTTACAAATTATCTCGAACGCGGAATTGATAACTTCCAGCCTATCGAACAAGCCGGTTTTCGAAAAGACATAATATCATAGATCACATACATCCTTCGGCAAATTGTATAGACATTTTACGTGGTAGAGCCATGCTGCAGCTATATTAGTAGTATAGTTGTAGCACGAATGGGTTGGCTCGACCGGGGAAGGACCACGCTCTCACAGAATACCAGCGTAAAATATCAGCCTAACGCTGCTGTTTCGTATGGTGAGTGTAGAGAACCGGAGACCCTTTTTACTGGAAACGAGGCATTCCATCTTAGTCCTCACGGGTGACAACGCATCTGCATTTTGACACGTAATCGAGGTGTTCTTATTTTTATTGATTATTATGTGAAACGTACTACAGTTTTTAAGTAAAGTAATAATAGTTGATAATTATATAAACATGATTCACAGATTGTGTAGTGTAAGAGAATATTCAAGAAAGACCCTTGAACACGAGAAAAACAGAATTTTAAAATGGTCAGGTAAAACCAGTTAACTGCTCGACTTTTCGCACTTTTTTATTTTCTGCAGAAATTATTATTAAAACGGCTTTTTTTCTTTCAAATATCTCTTCCTTAATAATCAACTTATCATTAAAAGTAAGTAAATTGTTATTAACGTCGCACGATGTGACTGTATTGAGTTATGAATTTTCAAACATTTAGAAGCCGTTTTCTCAATTTGGCAAAATTGACAGATAACTGGTTTTACCAGTAAACCCTCGTTATGTAAATCAGGAACCACAACAAGCCCTTATATGAACAAATAAATAGAAGTAAAAATCTAATCAAGGAAGAAGTCGAGAGACCTGCTGCTGCTATGAAAAAGAGGCTAATTTGTTAAAGTTACTGATTATATTGATTTCAAAGTTTAATAAATGTTGATTTTCGCTAAAAGTTATTTTATTTTAGTATCCTATCACATTTCTTTAAATGCGTACGTTTACTTCGCATGCGTAATTTTACCCCAAGGCTTGCGTAATTTTACCCGCATGTCGGGACTAGAGTACGCATCCAGAGCAATTTACTTTAAAAGCATATTTAGTAAAAATCTAACTAATCTTGAATGTAAATTTACTGAAATATTGAAAATATATAAAATTCTCTACAAACTTTATATCTAATTAGCTCAGATATCTCATTTTTAAACTTCGTTGGGATCACAGAAAACAAAGTGCGTTTTCTTGACTCGAATCACCCTAGAAAATTTAACGGTCATGCTATAAGAGCAAAGACCGTAAAATTTTCCTACCTCGTTTAGAGCCTGGGACACGCCATAGGCGGCTATCTGAGTAAATAGCGCAAATATGTCTCTGAGAGGTTTTGAATGATGATTTACATATTTGTAACATTTTCTGTAACGCCTATTAGTCCGTGGGGTCATGTGAAGGTTAAAATTGTATCCACGGCTAGTTGTCGCCGCTGGAGACGAGGGCTAGTTCTTTTTTCGCTAAAAGGCTAAGTATAGCCACTTAGCGAGGAAACGCTGCTATGGTTCTTGGAACTACAGAGCGGGGTGTAGTACTGTACGATATTTATTATTATTTTTTAATTTATTATTATTATAATAAATAGTGTAATCAAATTTTATATCAAAAATTAAGTGTAAAGTTCATCTTTTTACGGAAATAATTGTTTATATTAAAATTGCTTTTAGTTCAACAGTTTCATTGTCACACACGGAATCCTAACATTATCAATTTGTCTATCTATCGCTAATGTGGCATAACTGCTTCGATAAAAAAATCTTCTTCATAGATAATTCATAGATAAAAAATCTATCTTGTTAGATAACGAAATTTTAAGAATTTTACAATCAGTTACATAACGTGTGTAACATTAGAATATGTAATGTACTTTCCACCACTAAAAATAAAAGATAAATTTTTCTTTTTCATCTTAATTTAACTCTAATTTATTGAAATAATTTAGCTAAAAACAGCTCCTGCCGATTACTTTCGATTCCAATTATAACGAATACTGACATTTAAACTTTAGAAAACATGAGATAATATTTTCACACAACGTAATCCGCGCAAGGCAAATTACGGGTTTCACACTTGGCCGATATTTGTCTAGAAATGGAAAATAAATACCATAGAACTTCAATGTGAGTGACATAATTAATTTAAATGTAAATAAATCACGAACTATATTCAATAATTTTTTTATTAAACGAATAACTTGACAATACATAAAATTAGGTACCGTTTACCTACACAACTATAAAATTATTAAACTTATATTTAATATAAGATATTTTGTTGCCGGATTATAATTGACACAGCAACAAACATAATACAATGGCATGGCACAACATTGTACAGCTTGAAAAGTTTTAATCATAATTCATAATTATACCACTTATAGATTAAACTATTTCATACTTACAAGGACGTACAAGTAAGTATAAGACCTATAGAAAATGCCAACAGAAATAATGAACAGTCAGATTTAAGAATATTAAAGAGAATAAGAGACACTGTGACTGAATAATGCACCTAATTGAATAAAACTATGTTTAAGGATTTTATCGCGTTTAATTTACTATTTTAGTCCCTTCTGTGACCATGGGTTGCAGTAAAGCACCCGAAACGTCGGGAATTAAAATAGTTAATTAAACGCGATAAAATCCGTAAACATAGTTTTATTGAATGTGTAGTGTTCGCGTAAATATACGAAATCATAATGCACCAAGTTTGAAAAGATAAAAATGACCATGTTTTGCAAATATTGGTTTTAGATCAGATTCGAACTCAAACCCACAACTCAACGGGAAGGTACGTTGATCACTAGGCCATATGTAGGACCAACATACGTAAGTTGATGTGATATACTTTTAACTTAGTATATTACTATTAATAAATGCACACCAACTTCTTTTATTTACAATTCCGATTTGTATTTGCCTAAAAACTTAATAAAGATAACATAAGCCGAACTATCAAACGATTGAAGAAAAAACGATAAAGCTAAAAGATTAGTAAGCATTATCGATAACTCTATAAATATTTACTTGCTTACAAATGTAAAGACAAACATGAGTGTCAATCGATCGACTTTGCATAGATAAATTTTACATTATTACCAATTTAAAAAACCTATTTTAGTATATTTAATATATGATAAGTCATTGTTACAACCATTATATTCCAAACTATATACATAGCCTATATTGTGCTTACGCATATTAATGCTGTTTTTTAAAACTGCATATAAATTTAAAGTAACTGTCCATCAGCCATAATAGTAAGTCTAATAAAATATACGCACACAAAATACGAGCTTCTTTGGCAGTGTGTAAATGCAATTATAGTTATAATGTTATAAAACAAAAAAATATCCATATATTTTATGTGATACGTCATGGTCTTGCATTAAGCAAGATCAGCAATTTGCGTGGCTATTTGCATGTCCAAAAATTTATAACAAAATAAATCAGCAATCAAGTACAATTTCTAGTATCGCTGACTTATTTTGCAATGTCCAATTCCTTAATTATAATTTTTAACATTTAATAGCAGTAAAATTATCAAATAGGAGGGAATAATGGATTAATTGTATTTTGACAGTGAGTTTTATGCTATTTTTGGCAGTTATTTATGCGAGGCATTGGTTCAGTAGTTCAAAAAAATAAACGCAGAATATGTCAAAAATTCCAATATCCAAGGCCAAACGAAGCAAAGATCGGAAAGATCGTACATTCCATTATTCACCAAAATGGACACCAACCAACATAGCACTGACAAAGGTTCTCGTTGCTGGTTGCCTGTTGAATCAGCAAGTCAACTTGCTTCTGCACTGACACGCAAGACAGGTCATCAATATGGGTGAAGTCGCGTCCGGTCAGTTTGTCCCTAACCCTATTCACAATGACCAGAGCCCGCTTGTTCAAGTTAGTTTCCGCTGGTTGGTCAAGTGTATCGTTTCCTCCTATCTGCGGTCTACTTTTGCTGGTAAGCGGTGAAGAGGAAGCTTCCGAGTTCTCCGTGTCGCCTCTCGATCGACGCCCGGCGTCTATGAGTCTCCAGTTGAGAAGAGGATCGTATACGAACGCTTCGAGGACGGCCATCACGCTGTCCTTGTGCCTGTGAAGCACCTCCATAACGGACTCGCAGGTGCGACGGTATGTACCTTCGATGCCAGTTACCTTAAGAAAAAGACGTCAAGAAATTAATGGAGTGGGAAATATATTATCTACTTAAATTGCTTTCTTGAATATAATATAACTTAAATTTAAAATTTAAAAAACCCCCGAAACAAAGAGCTGATGATCTTCAAATGGCTGAACCGATTATGATAAACATGTTTAAGAACCACCGCTAGAAAACTGGCTTTAAAATTTAAAAAAAAAATAGCTTGGAAAACCCAGAAGTGCACGCCTCATGAGCGTTTCATTTAATTTTGATGAAAAAATTAAAAATAGTGAAGATAATTTTTACAAGAAAAAAATCTGAGAATCTGATCGACTTTCATTAATAACTTTTAAACGGTGTTGAGTTCAATAACAAAAATCAATAGATCCTCCTTAGAATATATGGAATCTTATTTAATACTATATATCTCAATCTAGCGAGAAGACTCATTTTTTCAATTACATTTTTGTTATCTAATCTAAAGTAAATCAACTAGAAAATATACTAATGTTATAATTCAATGTCCGTATTTGTTGTATAATATGGATTTGATGTCTAGCTAAAAGTATAAGACTCTGTGCTACAACAGATCCCATCCGCAGAGATCATGATCCCCGGTGATTTTAACGCCCACCACGCTGAATGGCTTGGTTCCCATTTTAACCGATCATGCGGGTAGATCTGTTTATGAATTTGCCTTATAATATGGTCTGACACAACTGGTAACTTCGCCTATGCGGATCCCAGATGTGGAGGATCATGTACCTTCCCTGTTGGACCTTCTGCTGACCTCTCATCCGGACGGATATCAGGTCTCCGTCGACGCCCCTCTTGGCTCTTCAGACCATTGTTTCATCCGGAATACGGTGCTACTTACGCTCCCATCGCGGTTGCGTTCTACAGGTTGCCGCCGTGTTTGGCAATATACAGGGTTATTTTTCAAACAGTAGCCAAATTTTAAACTTAAGTTCAAATATATAAATAATGATATACCGTTATTGCAGTTTTTGAGAATATGAGTAAATAAGACTTCTACTTTTATTTGAAATTATTTCAAATTGAATGTGATTTATGGGCAACAACTACGCGTACGCGCGCTCCTCTGTGAGCGAATTTTTTTACTACGTAAAATAGTAGGCGTTAGATATTTATGAATGACAATCAGTTAAAATAATGCATTAGCACTCATTTTGAATTTAAAATATAAAGAGGACAGAATGTTTAAGATTTTTTTAAATTAGTTTTTTTTTCACCATTTACCTATATTACTTATTCTGAACCTTCTTTGCAAATTTGGCCGCTTATTGCAAAATAACCCTGTAGGTCGGCCGATTGGAACATGATGCGGTCTCTTTTGCATCCTACCCTTTGCAGGTTTGCTTTTCGCCGGATGATCTCAACGTTATTGATGATTCTTTCGTGATGTGGTACTTCCGGGAATTAAACTTTTTATGCCATCATCTGTCGTGCCTATCGGAGACAGGAGTCAGCAATGGTGTGGTCACTCCTGTAAAATTGCATCACGCCATAAACAGGAGTGCTACCGGGCATGGGCTGACACATCAACGTTTCGGGATGCAAACACCAGCGCTCTTAAAAAGAAGTATAATTCCGCCTCCAGGTCCTTAAAAGTGTCATTGCCAAGGCAAAATCAGAGCACATCGGTAGAATTATCGAGAAACTAGTTCGAATTCCTTCGGGAACACGTGCATTCTGGTCTCTCGCCAAGGCAGTCCAAGGGAACTTCTGTCAGCCATCTCTACCGTCTCTGCACAGGGAGGACGACTCACTAGTAGCTAGTGACTAGCCTAAGCCGTAAAGGAAAAAGCCGATCTGCTAGGCTCTCTCTCTTTGCGTCCAACTCTACTCTCGATGACGGATGGAACACACCGCCGACGTCACGCGTTGTGAGGGATCCATGCAGGATGTGCTGTTTACACAGCGTTCGGTGCGCAAAGCACTCCTCTCTTTGGACATCAACAAGTCGAGTGGGCTGTTGGAGTCCCTGCCATTGTGCTGACGACGTGTGTGTTTCGGAGTTGGCACCGGTTTTAACGAGTATTTTCCGGTACTCCTACACCCTAGGCGTAGTCCCGAATTCATGAAAGACAGCTTTGGTCCAACTGATTTCTAAAAAAGGCGACCGCTCAGACCTGTCTAAATACAGGCTTATCGTCATTACCTCCTAATTCTCCAAAATAATGTAATCTATATAAACTACCAGCTCATGAGGTACCCAACTGCTTTAGTGACCGCCAACACAGTTTCCGTCGAGTTCGATCAGCTGGTGATCTTCTGGTCTACCGACTCAAAGATATAAGATGGGCGGAGACAGTTGAGTTCAAGGGGGAGGTCTTGGCCGTTAGTTTTGTACATAGCGAAGACCTTCGATCGGGTTTGTCAAGTCTATTAACGCTGGTATTCCACAAAGCTGCGTGCTATCAACAACGCTTTGTTTTTGCATATCAATGATATGTTGAAAGCTGGTAACATTCAATGCTATGCAGACGACAGCACTGGTGACGCTTTATACACCGGCCGTGCCAATATTTCTCATACGATAGTTCACGTTACCGAGTACCGGACCAAACTTGTGTCTGAAGTCGAGACTTTGAACAAAGTCTCGGATTGGGGGCGAATAAATCTAACCCAGTTCAAACCCCAGAAGACACAAGTTTGCGCGTTTACCACTAAAAAGAACCCCTTTGTTGTATCTCCTCAATTCCAGGGCATTGCCCTATTTGCCTCAGCCAGTATCGGAATCTTCGGCGTCGACATATCGAATAAAGTGCAGTTTCGTGATCACTTGGAAGAGAAGGCCAAATTGGCCTCTTTAAAGTTTGGCTCAGCAGAGCGGGACAGTATTTCAGGCCTGCAATTTTACAAGGCGCAGGTTCGGCCTCACATGTAAGTATCTATCTCATGGAGGTGCCCATCTCTGGGCCGGGGCTCTCCAGAGACAGCTCCTTCCATTTGATCGCATCCAGCGCAGATCGGTTCAAATCGTCGGCGACCGAGCTCTTTCTAATCGGCTTGCCTCACTGACACTGCGAAGAGATGTGTGTGTGATGATGTTTGTGTCCACACAAGAAAGTTGTGGAATCGACTACCATCAGCGATTTTTAATACGGATGTAATACGGATACGGATTTGTAATACGATTACGAATACGGTTTAAAAAAGAACCGATATATGGGTAATTCAGCACAGGGAAACGGAACCCAAGAGGTCAATAGTTGATCAAGGGACTCTTTATAACGAAATTTTTCTTCCAAAAGCGGCTCCACAGAAAGTGGACCTGGTCGAGCCGCGACGGTCCGACAAAAAATTACATTGACTTCATTATGACGACCAGACAGAACAGACAACTGTCCAGTGATGTCTCGGAGATCGCGAGGGTGAAAACTGGTAATGATCTCCAATTGGTAAGAGGCACACTGAACCTTAACGTTAAGTTGGATTCGTCACGTCTTATGGAGTCAACGCGCCGTCCTACTCGTGCTCTAATCTAAAACCCTATGTTTAGCAGTGGAATTGTGAAGTGCTGTAATGATGATTTTGATGATGAGGGTCAGGATTTAATATTTTTTTTATAAATACATGATCCGCCTTGATGCCGCCATAATGTGAACACTGTCTTATTTAAAACATTTTTTTTTACATACTTAACACCTAAAATTATATACATAACTAAAAAATAAATCCTATAGATGTATATATATATATGTTTGTCTCTTTTTTAGTATCGCTTTTTCGTTTCATCGAGTTTCAAAATCACAACGATCTTAAAGAAGTTTTCACTTCAATAAAACTATACATGTTAAACGTCTAAATATGTTGCTGGAATTAACATCCCACTTTGATCCTTCAAGGTTTTTAAGTAATGTGATGACTAAAGAATTCGCTTTTGCTGGCTATGCTAATTTGTAAACTAAATACATTAATAAAAAAAACAATATGAGCTAATCTTGGTAATGCGCAAAATTTTACATCATTACCTATGTTTACATAAAGCCCCGGATACACTAGGGAACATTTTGTCCCGCAATATGACGCGGACCACTCAATCTACGTGACGATGCAACGTTGCACAGTGACCAGCAACATTTTACGTGACGCGGGACATGTTGCTTGTTCCCGCTCCGAGAGCGAGCGCACGTGTCCCGGGTCAGTGTCGCGCGCCATTTGTTACCGGGTGCAGTCGTGTGCGCAACGTGCCTTGCAACATGTCAGTAGTGTGGGGAAACGAAACCGTGCTTTTACTTCTTGAGCTTTACCAGAGTCATGTTTTGTTGTGGGATACTTCAAACTACAAAGTTCTGGTAATATTCTGCCGATCAGTTATTTCGACACTCGAAAAGTGTACAACAAGGAAGCATAAGAATGTCCAGTCGACAAGTTTCTTAATGCAATGGCAAGTCTGATATGAGGGCCAACAGCGTTCCGTAGTATTGAATCCGAATGTTTGGCTATGGAAGGTCCGATCATTTGTAATAAAGTTTCAAAATCAGATGTTGACAATCGAGTAAAATTCACAAAAGATCAGTCAGACATTCGGAGATCACTTGAAATATTAAATCTTCTTTCTTCTCGTTGTAGAAAGAAATTCCGCATCCACCACCTTCTCTTTCGCTTACGTTTCACTCCCGAAATACTATGTACGCAGCACTAATCGCTACAACATCCTCGGGCGACATTTCTATAAGCACTAACTGTAACCTGCAAAATGTTCCGCGACTAAAAGCTAGACTAACTTCACACCAAAAGCCCGGCTTATCGCTCCATACTAATTGCTATATAAACAATCGTAGTTATATTTCATTATAGAACATTTTGCCACAGGTTAGAAAGGGAGCGATCGTCTTCTCGAAAGCCCGGTAAAAAGCACACGCGTGCGAGAGAGACGACTAATCGCTCAACTTAACTCCTTTTTTATGACAGCAGTATCACGCAGTTTTGCCGCGTGTTGACGTTACATAATAAGGCTACGAGGTCATGACCTGTGTAGAACTGAGAAGCGCGCGGGAAATTTGAAATAGTTTGAAACAGTTTACGAGTTATTTTATTAGTTGATATTTTGATTGAGCAGTTAGATAGGGAAAGCCCGGCTTCTCGGCTTCTATGGAGGCTTCGCTACCGCATGCAGGATTTTAGTATTAGATAGTTCTATGGTAGGTTAGTTACTGATTAGTTTCTTTCAAGTATAAGCATGTTAGTATTAATTAATTTACATTATATATAGCACATTTTGTTCTTAAATTATTTCTTAAAATATTTGTACCTAACCTTTAGCTTTAGTTTTCTCATGTGGGTTTTTTAATATTACGTAGTTTAAAATAGTATAGTTGCTGTAAGTTACATTTTAAAATTCGTCAATATTTGTATTATTACATTATTGCATATTATTGTATGTGTATAGTTATATCATTTTATTCCGTGAACATTTTTTCGCCATTTAGTAGAAGAAGGTGTTTTGTTTCCCTACAATATATTTTAATTTATTTATATATATTTATAAATAGTACCTACACAGGTTCTCAATCAAGTCTTGAAAATGCCTTCAAGAAAAAGATCTAATCTTTCTCAATATAGCAGACAAGCTAAACGAATGAGACAAATTCGTTCTCAAGAGTCAAACGAAAGTCATGAGGCTCGAATTATAAGTGCTCGGCAATGTCAGGCTGTAAGTCGGGAATTAGAAAGTTCAACTCAACGGGAAGCTCGACTTCTAGTACAGCGTGCAAGAACAGCGACTTTTAGATCACAAGAAATGGAAGAGGAACGTGAAGTGACTTAGAACTTTGAGAATAACGATTTATTTTGTTACCACTTATAGATACAGTAATGATATAAATCGTTTATATTCTCTTACCTAAACGTCAAATTCTTTGAGTAAAATCTATATACGCGAGCTACGCCGCGGGCACAGCTGTTAAAAATAAATAAATAAATAATACACATACCTATCAGCATGTTTTTTTAAAAGACCTTTAAACAGCTTTAGATTGTTACATGAACATGTACTAATACGATATAATTAATAACGTTCTCTTTGTCATTATGTAACAATAATAATCATCGTTCAAAATCATCTTCTTTTACACCTAAAATGTCTTCAAATAAGATGCATTATTAAATTGCTTAATTTAATTAAAGAAGACTTATTCTTTGGGATCTTCAAATAATTTCAATCAATCAATAAACTTGATGTTTTGTTTGACATTTTATACTTAAGTTCAATAATCCATCATTATTAAGCCGTCATTATCTATATCCTGAAAATACCAGTTATTAGAATATAATTTATGGACATTTGAACTTTATTTTACATGGTCACACAAGGGATAAGAATATAAATAAAATAATATTGATACAGCTTGGCAATTTTGACTACTATCCCACTAGATGGTAAATGTAGCAGAAAATGTTAAAACGCACTGTCTTAGCTTAACTAAAGCCTATTCATTCTTGCCTGGAAGCCACCCACATTGTAATCGGATGGAAAGACAGAAGCTGGCAATCTAATCCACTCCGTTTAGTGTAACTGTGGCCTGCAAAATGTTCCGCGACATATGTCTCGGGACATTCCACGTAGTTGTTGAGCGACATGTTGCCCAACATGCCGCTCCTTTTGTCCCCAAGTATATCCAAGGCTTAATACTTAAATATTAACTACGATAACATGGCCCGCCCCTCCGAAATTCTAAAAGTTTGAAAGTATTTACAAAGCGCCACCAAGACTCATAACGCATGTGTGCGTCCTGAGACGGCCGTCAAACAAAAATAAATCGAAGGATTTGTTGCTCGACTAGCGGCGTCATTAATAGCTCATTACTATTAATATGGCGATGCAGTGACGCACTCTATGAAAATGACACGTGCTTTGTCTTGTGCGGTCGGCTAAGTTATGATTAGTTGACCAACAAATCTGGTAATAAGTGAGACTTACTACTAGACTACTTTAACCTAGTACAGGGGCCCTTGCGACTGGTTTAAAATGTTTCATTGTAAATCAATAAATCATTTCATTTTCATTACAATACATACAAACTCTTTCGTAAGGATGTGACTACACACATTGAAACAGTAATTTGGAGGGGCGAGCCTTGTTATCGTAGTTATACTCTAGCCCATTTCACCATACCTCCATAGCATTGATGAGCATCCGTGTCAATCGGAAAGGTATTTTCTCCGGGAACTTATCCCGAGTGACGGCCACTTCGAAGCAGTCTCCGAAATCGATGTGAAGGAACTTCCCGGTGACTCTGTCCAGCATGATGTTGGACGGATGGCGATCTCCCAAGCCCAGGATGTACCCGACCATACTCATAACGGCTAAGGAGCGTGTGTAATTCGTTCTTCGCTCAAACCAAACTTCTGATGAAGGACTCTTTAGCCAGAGCAACTTGGCTAAGTCGTCGCCGGCTGTGTGCTCCAACGCATGTTCAAATACTTCCACCTGCAAAAATGATTCGCTATATTAAGAAGATATATGTATATGGATGTAGTCGAAGAAAAACAATTTAAATGAAATACATAGTCATTTGAAGAACAGTACAAGAAAAATATATTTTAAAGAAATGTGAGAATGACCCTTTTACTGGAAACGAGGCATTCCATCTTAGTCCTCAGGGATGACAACACATCTGCATTTTGATCCTTAATTGGGCATAAATGTACATATATGTCTATGGACTACAGCATCCACTAAACTTATCATCAGGTGGATTGTGTACTAGTTTGTCACCCTTATTCCATAAAAAAAAACAATGAGACAGCGTAGCTAGAAAACTTTGCAACTAAAGCTTAAATTATACTAGCTGTGCCCCGCGGTTTCACCCGCATCATCACGTGTCCGAGGCGCGCGACATTACATGACACCTAGTTCAAGCATTTTAGATAGCAATGAATGGAAAAACTGACATAATTAATGGAGTACTTAGTACGTTATAGAGCGAAGTTAAATTTTATCCACTTTCCCTCCCCCTACCGGTTGAGCGCCCCCAACCTCCACCCCCCATGTCCCAGAAAGAGTCCCGAAGCGCGATTTTTTCCAGTTTTAAAGAAAACCGTACACGATACATGAAAAGTGTGCAGACATGAAATGATTCTTGATAAATTTGTTATCAACGTCTTATACTTATTAATCAATTAAATTTTCAAAATACCATAGCAGGGTGAAATGAAAGAGTCACCCGGGAGATAGATAAAAGTACTCAATTAATTTTGATTGTTTTTTTAGCTATAATAATTGAACTAACCTCGCTCATAGAAGCATTCAATACCGGTTTCTATCGGTTCTCACCGGGCGGCTAGGGTTTATGCGTCGTTCGCGCGCCAAGCCAGGTATTGAATTATTTTAACTTTACATTATCTCTTAAACTATGCGTCCAAATAACATGCTATAAGGAGCAAAGCTTATCTTTATAAAATTGTCTTGATGATGAATTAACTTTCGTTCGTAAGAATAAATATGCCATACCTAATAATAACGCTCATAAATCATTTCGGGAGCGCTTTTTTTCTGACTTGCTTAATAAAATCAATATTTAAGGCTAGCTGAGATATATAGCCTATACTCCACATGAATCTGGCTATAATATACAAAAATAATTTTTCAAATCGGACTGGTAGTTCCAGAGATTAGCGCGTTTAAACAAACAAAAAAACTCTTCCGCTTTATTATATTAGTATAGATAAGGATTAGATTTATAACAAATAATAAAATAATATATTTTATTAAAACTACTTTTTACGGGTTTATTCCTATGCTCGAGCGGTCCAGCTGATGAAAGAGATTAATATTTAAACAGCGTAATACGTAATTTTCTCTGGCAATGCTGCAAGACCAATTTTCGTACGTGGGTAGGAATAACACTGGCAGAGTATCATTGGCAAAACAAACGAGCCATAATTTTTTTTAAAGAAGAATTATCAACTATGAATATTATATCAAAATTAAAATTAACATTTTCGTATTAAAAGTTATAGTTACCAACCTTTTGCATTAGCATTAACTTCTCTAGATCAGAAGCCATCCTCTGCATTATTCTATGCTCAATGTTGAGTAAGCATTTACGTTTCTCTCTATAGTCTCGTATTAACGAATGCAGAGTGTCACAGTGAGGAACCCAGCCAATGAGGCCAGAGTTCGTAGAGAGCGGTATTACAGCATATCGTTGTATAGCGAGGTCTCGACGGAAGGTGTCAGGGTCTGCTTGGAGCAGGGTGTTGACCAGGCCAAAGAGCTGCATGACTCTTTCGTCTTGTCGCAAGTCCTCATGGCCCTTTAGTAGGAACATGTAGTCTTTGCCGTTGGAGCCACGAATACAGAGGCGGCGCGGCCTTTGCTTTGATGTTATAACCTGTAAGAAAAAGATTAATAAGAAACAATAATGTTTTAAACGTGTCATGTCACATGATTATTAAACATATACGAGTATCTTATAGATAATATTATATATGGGATCTGTCAACATTTCTGGCATTTTATTCGTATGGTAGTGATCATATTCTTTTTTACAAGAATCTATATATTCATATGTGAAGGGAATTTATACTTTGTACCCCTTTTAATATGCCTTAAGGCATTAAGTCCGCCGTATGTACGATTTTTCTTTTGTGCATAAAAGTTTAAACAAGTAAATAAATAAAAATAAATAAGTAATATGCCTAATATTGCGCACACGGACGAGTGCGAGATTTGGAACTTACACTGCCGTCAGTCATGTTTTGCCATTGAACTAATATGTACTACGTACTAGAAACAGACAGCGTACAAAATCTGTGCGGTAATGCAAGGCGCGTGGAAAGAGACACAGAGTACCATTTTATTGCACATACTAAGTTTGGGCCTATAGGCTCTAATTAGTATTACAAACGATCAAGTCTTGTGATCGTGAGAGTGACTGACAAGGCTGTAAAGGATTAAAGTTTATATGGAGAAGTGCAGACAAGCTAAAATATATTTAATGTGTTACAAATACATTAAATTAAATAAAACAAAACAGTCATTGCTTACGTCATACTCACAATGTAAAACAGTCAGTGGTCAAACAGTCGCACAGAGATTGTCGCTACGGAATTTTAAAATGTTGCCAACAAATAATAACTACTTAATTTTGTGTAAATTAAGTAGTGTAGAAGAAGGAACATTTGAATGTTCCTTCTTCTATAGTATGTCAAGGCAAAAAAAAAACGTTTATGTATTTTATATTTTGTGTATAAGATATCTGTTTTAATGTGCAGTTGAAAGTAAAATACAGCTTCCATAGTTTACAAACTTAGATTTAAATGGATTACCTAATTATTAACCGCCTCAAAAAAAAGGTGAAGGTTCTCAATTCAACTGTATGTTTTTTTTTTGTATGTATGTTACGCGATATCTTCGGCAATTGTAAACTAATTTTCTTTTTTATAGAATATATTTATTGGGTGGCCTCATATAAATTTGAACGTTGTAAAATTAAACTTTTAATAAAACGTAAAAGCCGGTTTCAAGAACTAAAAATAGTAAAATAATTTCCACATAACAGCACGTGAAGTCGGTATTTAAATTCTTTTAAACACTATGTTTTAGCACAGACTTCTGAAGCTGTTGAGTGCAAATTATCTTATTCCTTTTAGTTCTTTGAGCTTCAGCATTTTATTTAAAAAATTCATCTAATAAAAATTTAATATACTATATTAGCGACAAATCCATTACTTATAAACATTAATGACAAAAATCAAGATATTCTTATGTCTTGACTTGAGCTTCAGCTTTCTGTTAAAAGTTATTCGGATTCAAATTATATTTTGTTACAGTTTGGGATCTAAAAATGCAGCCAGTAGGCGAAACAAGTCAACAAAAACATGCTTGTGTTTTTATGTAGGCCATGGTATTTAGCTACCTCCCACCAGTAACTTTGATCCACCCAATAAAGATCCCGAGAATAATGTTACACTAATGACTAAAAATTACAGCCCTCTAGATCAGGTTGTCGTCGATATGGAATTGCGGGTGTAGTGCATATGGACTACACACCTGCACGTACTGCAGCTGCGGGACACCTGGAGACGTGGTGCGTGTGCGCTACACAGTACACACTACACACCTGCACGTACTGCAGCTGCGGGACACCAGAAGACGTGGTGCGTGTGCGCTACACAGTACACACTACACACCTGCACGTACTGCAGCTGCGGGACACCTGAAGACGTGGTGCGTGTGCGCTACACAGTACACACTACACACCTGCACGTACTGCAGCTGCGGGACACCTGGAGACGTGGTGCGTGTGCGCTACACAGTACACACTACACACATGCACGTACTGCAGCTGCGGGACACCTGGAGACGTGGTGCGTGTGCGGTACACAGTACACACTACACACTACACACCTGCAGGCTGCTCTGTATGTGCGCGATGCGGATGAGGTCCGCGTCGGGCACGTAGGAGCCGGGCACGGCCAGCTGCAGCTCGCGGCAGGCCAGCAGGCGCGGGCTCACGTACTGCAGCTCCAGCGACGTCAGCTGCGGCAGCTGCCGGCTGATGCGCCGGAACACGTGGTAGTACAGGTCCCACGCCTGGTTAAGGTCGCGCACCTGCCCAGACTCCTGCCAAATCGTAGCACGCGGATCAAAAATCTCAACAATTAGAAGTGAACATTACTCTTATACAATAAAAATTGATTTCATTGAAATGCATGTAAATGCCTTGAGTATGTGTTGGTGACATTACTTACTCAGGTAATAAGTTCAGTCAAAAACTTTTTATAAAATTAATGATACACTTTTTGATAATTATATAGAAATTTTATATGAAATGAAAGGTAATTTAATTTTGAATACAATTTTATTTACATTATTCAAAATGCCCTCCCCTATTTTGCATACATGCCCTTAATCGACGCGGCCAATCATCAACCGCAGCACGCACCACACTCATATCTCACTCTATGGAATTTAAAAGTATTTGAACAAGCCTTTATATTTTGTTTAAGCAATGATTCGGCGACAGTAAGAGAAGAATTTAACGATTTTGTTGCCAAAAAAGGAACATCAGTAAAATGTTTCTCAAAAGCCATAGCAACTTCTTGATCAGATCGAGTTAAATTATTGTTAATATTCAATTGAAAATCCGAGTTGCGCGGTTTGACCTTGCCCGTTTCACTATTTATTATTCTCCAGGTCATTTTAATTTTGTTACTTAAATGTAAAGCCTTAGCTGTGGAGCACACTTTTTTAAATATTTTAGAATATGTTTTTACATAATCTCTAAATATAACACTACTATTATCTTTCATTATAAAGCTCGTGTAACTTTCGCCTAGTTTTATAAATTCCTACTGTCGCCCATTCATTAAATGATTTGCGACTGTTAAAAGAGAAAGTTTTAGAAGTAAATATTCTACTAAATTCACAAGTTATAATTTTAAATAATGTACCATACAAATAATTAGCACTATTTTTAAATGAAAGTGATGGAAGTCTTTTTATTATATTACTTCTAAACCTCTCCAAGCGATGTTTATTTATTGGAACAAACACAACTTTCTTATTTTTCTGTTTTTTTTTTTCTATGTAAGGATCTGAACTTAAATTTTGAATAATTGATTTATGCAAGGGCTTAAAATCTGTAAAAATATTATCTATACAGGTCGTACTAGGCCCATCAATACGTGTTGGTTCTAAGAATAAATTATAAAGATTATACGATTACTTGATTAATGATAGTAGTCGACTACAGGGAAGTGAAGAAATACCTGGATCTAAGAAAGTTTCACACAGCAATAGGGTCGTTATTGAACAGTTATCAAAAAAAAAAGTTATGAAAAATTAAACGATGTTTCAGACAAGTAAGTATAATATAAGGTTTCTTTTATATTCCAGTAATATTAGTGGAAAATATTCTTTTATTGGAATGAAGTTCCTTATCACACGGTACGAATTTGACGGATTAGGCGAGAAAAAGTGTAAGATTATTCCGTCACGGCCACCTTTCTATAGTGCGAGCGAGATGGAATAATATCCATCTCCCTCGCACTTTTTCTTATCTTGCCATGAAATTAATATTATTTTAAATGACGCTTCATTTTCATAGACGCTAGTAATTCATTTATTTGTATTTTTTTAATCAATAATAATATACTACGAAAGGAACTTCGTTCCAACCGAGTGTTCCACGACACTCCCGCATATTTTTATTTCTTTCAGAAAAATACGAAAGAGAAAATGTACCGATGACGTTAACAGTCAATCGAAGAAAATACAAAACCGAGACAGTGTGTGAATATTTACAACAATGGGATTTGCCTATTAAAGTAACTTCAATAAGAGACGAGGTATGTATCTGTTGATTAAAACTGGTGTTTACTTTCGCATGATAGGTAAATATTATAGTAACACATTGGTTTTATTGTAACAGATTCTGACGATAAAGGATTGGAATCACAGAATAGTGGACTTTATATATTTTACTGAAGAACTTATGCGGATATATAGCCATGAATCATTATTCGAATGTTCGTTCAACACCATGAAGCTAGTTTCAGAAACAAAACATGGTTTAGTTTCGAAGTTTTTATATACATGCGCCTTGTGCAAAAAAAATTAGTATCAAGAACTCGCCTGAAAACTTGAATACCAAAGCAGTTGAAGGTGCAATGGCTGCTGGCTGTGGTAACACACTATTAGGACAAATAACAGCGTCTTTAGATTTACCATATTTATCAGACTACACTTACGATGTTTGCCAAAATCATATATGTCAGGAATGGGATACTACAGCTTGGGACGAAATAAAAAAGGCAGGTGATAGGGAAAGAGAGACTGCTATAAAGGAAGGTAAAGTTAATAAAGACGATATTCCATTAATAGACGTCATCGCCGATGGATGCTGGTCAAAACGTTCATATAAAACGAATTATGCTGCCCTCTCTGGGGCCGCTGCTATAATAGGCAGACGTTTTGGGCAGGTATTATTTATGAGCGTAAAAAACAAATATTGTTGCATTTGTGCGAGGTCAGAAAAGCAAAATATGACGCCTAAACAACACGAATGTTTCAAAAATTACAGTGGGACTTCTACAGCAATGGAGTCTATCATATTAGCAGAGGGTTTTAAACAATCAATAGAAATGCATCAAGTAATATACGCACGATTTATAGCAGATGGAGATAGTAGCACTTATGCCAAAATTTTGGAATCCCGACCGTATTCTGACATAACAGTAGAGAAAATTAACTGCCGTAATCATATTTTGAGGAATTTCTGCAATAAAATCCAACCAAGAAAAAGCGACACAAAATACGATTTGATGAATAGGAAAAAAATTACAACTGAAAAAATACTGAGTGCAAGGAAATACATTACCGATGCTATAAAATACTACAGTGAAAACAGGCAATTAGATAGAATAAAACAGTTACACACGGACATTAATCAATCAATTAATCATGCGTTTGACAAGCATAGCGAGTGCAATACAAATATATGCTCAAATAAAAAAGAAACGCAAATATGCTCTTTTTCAACAGTTGCATATTTCATAAAATAAGATTTATTGCCTCACGCGCAAGAAGCCTTATAGAAAACGTTGACAGTAACGTATTGGAACGTTTCAATGGAGTGATTGCAAAATTTGTGGGCGGGAAAAGAATAAATTACTCCTTAAGACGCTCGTACCGAGCACGTTGTGCAGGAGCTGTTATTTCTTTCAACAGTGGCAAAATTCACACAACAATTTCAAAAAATATTTACAAAAAATCTCCAACAAAAAGGCTAGTCATATGAGGAAAAAATTGATAAAAGGAGGCAATACCACAGAATAATTAAAAGAAGAAAGAACCGCAATTTGTTGCCATAAAAAATTGATTTCAATTACGGTGAAAACGTCGAAACTCCAGATATGGACGCAGAAACGTATGAAATTTCAAAGACAACGTTTTTGAAAACTTTGGAAAAGACATATGACGATTTACTCGTAATAAACCAATTCGGTGTCCACATTACGTAACAAAAAAGAAGAATAAAGAAAATGTGCATAATGGCGCTAAAAAAGAAGAACAAAATAACATTACAAATGTAGTTATAAATTCTGTTATACAGTATAATCAGTTTTAAAAATTATGTCTTAGTGTTTCAATAAATAAATAAATATAAACTTTGTTGATTTCTCTTTTAATAAACTAACATGACGACAACAAAATGACATATACAACTACATGTTATTATACAACAAGACAATAAATAATGCAAAACATTAAAAACGTAAGAAACAATTAGTATGTCGCGACTCAAAAGCTTTCTTGTTCCTTTCTGTTGACCGCGCGTTGACCCCCGATTGGGCATTTGGCGCGAATTTCAAATTTTAGGAATCGAGTGACGAGTGTCGCTAGCGGGGCGCAGGAGGGAATAGGCGGAGCCATTTTAAACGTTTATTTTCGATGTGTCGTCTTAATTCCTAACAGCCCTTCAAAAGACAACAGGCCTCCCCAAATAAATGCTACAAAGCACGGTCTCGAGCGACCTGCATCCATCAACCTCCCGCATGTCTTACCTGGTAGTCACTCTTTTTAGAAAGGAGGGGACGCCCTACCCCGTTACCGTTACTGCTTATTAAAGTCCACTGCTGAACATAGGATTAGATTCCCCATAGATTGCCTCATACAACCACAGTTTTTTTTTATTTTTAGTCGTTATTAGGAACACGCTGCTGCCCATCTCCTAAATTTTTTTTTTTAAATTTCAAACTATTTATTTCATCATGCATACATTTATATTATTACACTAGCTGTCCCCCGCGACTTCGCCCGCGTGGAATTTACTACGATTTCATGGTTTTTAATTTTTTTTTGCGTGGAACCCTAATTCTTTTTCTTACTCCTTATAACATCAGCTATCTGTCAGTGAAAGTCCCGTCAAAATCGGTCCAGCCGTTTCGCAGATTAGCCGGAACAAACAGAAGGCAGACACAAAAATTTTAAAATAGTTTTTTTGTCATTAGTATCATATATACTTTCATATGCATTTAGTAAAAAGCTGCTATTTTAACATTACAAACAGACACTTCAATTTTATTTATTTGTATAGATTAACTTTTTCAATTATCCTTAATTATCTCTTTACGCCAAACGTAAATATTACTCAGAGCGGCAATGGCGAGCAGCGTCAAAAATGAAAAATTTGCAGAGGTCGCCTGTCCCACTACTAAGCATGGCGATTATGGCAAATTCTCCCTGCAATAGGAGTGGCCTATGTCCAGCAAAAATATTTTACAAGCTGGTGAAGAAGAATCAATTATCCAACACATATTCAAGGAGAATAGACAGGAAATTAAAAGATATGTATCATAAAAAAAAATACCTTATATCGGTTGCACCATTCTTGCGCCTCGTTAAGATCCCTTCCATATGCCTGACTGAAGGACGCTTCTTTCATTGTCTGTGGACCCAACTCCAGCATCGCATGCAGCGGTTCCAGAGTCTTAAACATTGCTTTAACGTCGTGTTCACTGAAGTACAGTCTAGAAGCTTCTTCCAGTGCCTCGTGCCATTGCTCATGCCAGAGTATCGCGACTCTGATAAGCTCCTCCGAGATCATAGCAGCCTGGTTGACTAAATTGCTTGAATGAGTACACATAGACTTTAGAATCTGGTTTGCAGCGTTCTTTCGCGCTACAAAAGAAGACTTTGATGCCACAGTGAGAGGGTAGACAAGAGCCTGGGGATGTGACTTTCCTATGTCGATTAGGAGAGAGTGTATTAATTTTCCCACTAAAGCCCTTGGAGTATCAATCCTGGCAATTAGTTGGGGTATTACTTGAAGCCAAACGTTAATTTCAATAGTCCTGATGCTTTCAACTAAGGCTTCATGAACAGCAGGATGGTGGCCGTAATCAAACCATAATGTTAACAATCTTAGGGTATCTTGCAACGAACTGCCGTGAGAAAGATTGATTGATTTGAAAAATCCTTCCACAGCTGGAACTGTATGCTGTTGGATAAACTCGGGCGCGGGTTTCTTGTTACCAGAGTTGTCATTATTTGTTTCTTGATGCTTGTAAAACAACACCGTTTCGAAATTCATATATGCCCAAGCATGCCAGGCTTTGTACCAATCGGACGACAGTGCCGCCGCTGTTGCATAGTTACGAAGTATTTCAGGAATCGAGAGCTCGTTGATACCTAGCAGAGATTCACACCAAGACCCTAGTTTTAAATGACATCGGGCCAGAAGCCTACAATGCTCCTCGTCGCCTGTCTCCACTGTGTCTACGTATCGTTGCAGTTGATCGTACGCTAACTTTTTATCGCCAGCTACCCACAAATGTTTGGCATAGGCGAGAGTCAACCTCGGCTCGTGAGTTGGTAATGGTAGGTCACGATTCTTGCTCGGATCTATGCCCAACAACATAACCAATGTTCTATGAGCTTGTCGTGGAGCGCCACTTTTCCTGCAAAGGGAAGCAAATTTAAGCCATGTAGCCATATCTTCTTGAGGTGTCAATACAAGGCTTCGCACTTGCAGTATCTTGCGCCAGTCTTCAACCAATCTCTGACCACCTTGTAGCCTAGTCCACCATGCTTGTCTTATAGACTCTCTTCTCTCATTAACCAACTTGTATGTTATCACTTCTTCCAGCTCAGCCAACAACTGAGCGTTAACTAACGCACCATACGCTCGCTGATAGCTTTCGCCAGCCACGGCTGTCAATTCAGAGTCTAGCAATGAACGTGCTTGATCAATATATAGTTTTGATACGTTATAATCGCCTTTGTGTATGTTTAAAACTGCTCTATAGAAGGCGCCATCTTGGGTGTTTTCTGGTAGGAAGTTGACGTAATTGGTCATGGAATCCCATTCATTCATACCCCAGGCAGCGGCGGCAGCCAATCTTGCAGTTTTAAATTTCTCTTCATCGCTCATTTTGGGCCAACGTTTGGAGACTGCCTTATACAGTTTGACCCATTCTCCCAATGCTTCGAAACATCGCAGTTCTCCCAGGTACGCATCTTTATTTTCTGGATCCACTGATAGCTTTTCGTCGTACAAATTCAAGGCCTTTTCCCAGTTGTGTAATTTCTCGTACCATCGTATTTGAACTTTTAAGTTAGCGTCGCCTGCTTCTCGCTGCGCCATCACCCTTTCTAGCAATCCTTCAGCGGCTTCTTTTTGTTGTAGTTTATTATTTATGTGTATTAGTGCTTCGACTACTTGAGATGTAGCGCCATTTCTAAATTCTTCTTCCTAAAAAATAGAATATCAAAAATATCAATGAAGAATACGCGACGTATTTAAGAAGAAGTAAAAATCTATATAAAGTGATAAAAATCGGTGAAATCACATTCTTATGTTTTCATCAAGAACAAAATTAATGAGCCGTTTCGACAATATTATAACTATTTACAAATCAGTTTTCCCTGCATATACGCATTGGTACCAAGGTAGCCGATATAGTTTAACAGATCAGTAAGCTGAACTGGCAAGGGCCGGGTCATATAGTTCAAAGAACTGACAGCCAATGGGAAAGAGGTTTTCGAATGGCAGACTCGAATTAGTAAGCAAAGTGAAGGACGCGGCCTACTTCTAGATATAGTATGTGACGACTTGGTAAGACAAGTCGACAGACGCAGGTGGCTGAGAATCGTGTAGTATATTCAGCAGTGGACTTGTGACAAAAAGTTAAATATCCTAGCCCGTCCACATAGATTGCCTCATTGGAAGGATATTTGCCATAGTTATCATGCTTGCCAGGCAGGTTGTTAACTGCTGTTTTATATTATTCAACTGTTATCAGGAGAATGCTGCCATCCATCTTGTGACTTTTCTGTCGCCTTATACTACCTACGGGATGATATAGGTTTTTCTAACGCCGCCACAACACAGTCACCCAGACAGATTTTTTTTATACAGCCTATATACATCCCACTGCTGGGCACAGGTCTCCCCTCATTTCTGAGAGGGTTTTAGTGCAAGGAAATGTCCGCCGCGCTGCCCCAATGTGTGTTGGTGTACTTCAATGTCTTCGAAATTTTTTTCTTATTTCTCAGACATGCAGGTTTCCTCACGATGTTTTCATACACCGCCGAGCACGTGCTAAATCAGCACTTAAAATTGCAATTAACAATGTCATTGGTGCCGGCGGGATCGAACCCGGGTTGTTCGCGTACTGTGAAATTTACAGCGAGAGCTAACCATCTGAGCTCCCACGCGTCCAGACAGAATAGAATAGAATATTTTTTAATTACAAGTATGCTTATCAATAGTTCGGAAGAACCAGTAAGAAACACAGCGGGATTATTTTTTAAACAATAATTTACAATATTGTTACGAGCTTGGGGTTCGAGACAATTAAAAACTACCGAGTGAATTACCAAAATTGACACTTTAATTACAGAACACTAATTACAACTTAAAACCACACTAATAATAAAACACAATTGTACTACTGTGTGCCTAGTGCGAGTTTCACAAAATCATTCGAATGACTTCACCATCGCGTTAACCGAGTTAACGTCATAGGTATCGACAAGCGAAGAGTGTAAGTTACAATCGAAGCTAACCCTTCGATCCGCGTTTGCTCACTGTGAATGGCGTTCCTTTATTCTCTTACGTTGGCAGCGCGTTCCCGTCGTAAGATAAACTAACCAAATTGAGAACGACATTTTTATTTAGTGGTCTTAATATTAGCATCTGTCTATCAAAGTTGTGGTTATTGTAGCGATCTTTATTACCTATTTGTTTAGGTTTCGACAGTTAGTGTTAGTATTATGAGATTGTGAATTTGCCATTTAATTGTTAATTATTGAAAGTATTAAATTGAAAGCAAAAAACATGAAGATGTTTTCGTTCTAATATGATTTTATGGTGACATTTATTAGATTTTCGGCATCGAGGCCATAGCAAAGCATCCTCTAATACAAGTGTTAGGATGGCCTGTATGAAGAATTAGGAGGAATTGACTTAATTATTGAATAGTGATGGTAGGAACTTGGATTTATCAAACGCTATTTACACAGAAACTTGAATACTTTCTTGGAAAAGGCGATATCTATCCTTAAATTGCCTGTCATCGGGGTGTAACAAAGGACTAAAATATGCACGAGCTCTTGCTTCAACATTAGCGTTATAATAGCAGTCATCTATTATTATTAGTTATTAATGCCTTTGCGGCTGCAAACATTCTCCAAACGAAAAAAAAACGTCATGCCAAAATTATATATCGTTCTCACAAAACGAAATAAAATTAACTCTTCAACACTTCACACAAAACTTTTATTCTCATTCTTCTATCTCACTGTAAAAATCTAGGTGAAAACTTTTTCGATATCGACGGCGTAAAGTTTACATAAGTTACGTCTCGAACGATCGAAATTGGCGCCCGCACTCGCAAAATACTTGAAACAACCAATCACATGCGTTAACGTTCTCACTGTCGAATGCGAGTCAATGCTCGCTGGTCGATATCGACAACTTAATAAAAATAACGATTATTGCCACTAGTTGGCGCTGATTTTATTCCATACAAATCGTAGTTAACTTTCTCGGGATCGAACACGTAAAAAAACTCGCAATAGGCACGCTGATCACTTTAGTTCGCAGTTGTATCGCTTCGAAGTATTCGCTTGTATCGCCAATTCAATACTGACCCGGTCGCGGTCTATACCGGCCTTATATAGGGCTTCAAATAGTTTCCATAACCTTCTACTGTAGAAACATCTAGAATGTTCGAGTACATATCGGTTCCGATTGACTAGGTGTCGATAGTTCTAGAAAGTTCTTCCATGGAAATTTCTAGAAGGATCTTGACTCTCCTAGTTCTGCTACTCGATACTCGATAGCTTCAAGCTAAATGGTACGGTCCGTCCCATTTAGCTTGAAGCTTATGAGATTACCCTTTGCTGCGAAATGGAATGTGCAACAACACTAGTGAACCTTCGTCGAACCCTTTGTTGTTCATTTTGCGGTCATACCGGGTTTTCATCTTTTCAGACATTTGCTGGCCCGATTGTCTGACGTGCTCATAAATGTCATTCATTTTGTTCCGCAAGTCATTTGCATAATCGGTTATACTGCGTGGGGCATCAGGTGGTATTCCGGTGATCAGGTCTGCAGGCAGCCGTAATTCTCTTCCTAAGTTTGCAAAAGCTGGTGTCACTGATGTACTTTCGTGAACAGCGTTTCGATATGACAACAAAAACGGTTGTATGTGCGTGTCCCAGTCTCGTTGCCGATTTTCCACAACTTTTGCTAGGTACCTCTCCAATGTCTGATTAAATCGTTCTACCATTCCATCAGATTGTGGGTGGTAAGAAGTTGTTCTTGTTTTATGAGTACCCATAACTCGGCAAGTTTCCTGGAATATTTGAGACTCAAAATTCCTTCCTTGATCGCTGTGAATCTCTAAAGGTACTCCAAAACGACAGAAGACTTCATGAACTAGTTTATCTGCAACTGTTGAAGCTTGTTGATTTGGAATGGCGAAGACTTCTAGCCACTTAGTGAAGTAATCCATTACAACCATGAATTACTTGTTACCACTTTCACTTTCCGGAAACGGCCCCGCAACGTCAAGGGCTATCCTCTCCCATGGTGCACCAACATTGTACAATTTCAATGCACCTCTACTACGAGTCTGAGGTCCCTTTACAGCCGCACAACTTGTGCATTTGCGACACCAGTCCTCGACATCGTCACGACAGTGGACCCAGTAAAACCGTTCTCGGATCTTCAGTAGAGTTCGTTTAACTCCCAAATGGCCTCCTGAACAACCATTATGGTACAGCTGTAGAACATCCGGTACTTTAGCTTTAGGGACAATCATTTGCAAATGACAGCTGTCTCCCCGACCATTTTCCCATTTACGGCACAGGACTCCATCTTGAATCAGCAAGCTGTCCCATTGGGCCCAATAGCTTTTCGTGGTCGAACTCATCGCTGAGACGTCGCTCCACTTGGGCTTAGGAGCACTGGCCTTCATCTATTCCAGAATCGGCTTGATGTCCGGATCTTCCTGCTGTGTATGTTGTACGCTGTCCTTCTACTCATTGCTGAGCTGGTCTGTCCTGAGCATCCTCACAGATACCACTTCCTTACCCTCTTGCCTAGTACAATGCTTGCAATGTTCAGGACAAGGTCTTCTTGACAATGCATCTGTGTTGCCATGAGATTTCCCGCTGCGCTGGGCGGTGCTGTTAGCCGCACTACCCTCTCGAAATCGATCATCTTCCCTTTCTACACGTCGCTTAGGGCAGCTGGATCGAAGATGGCCCCTTTCCCCACAGCTGTAGCACCTAGGGCTGTATCCTTTATTGCGGTCGCGAACTGTAGCTGCTGCAACCTCCCTGACGCGATGGGAACGATGATCCTGCCGCACGGCTTCCACCTCCAGTGCATGGGCCAAGGCGTCCTTAAGCGTCTCGTGGTGCCCGAGCCTCACAGCAGCTCTGACTTCAAGGTCGCGGATGCCGTCGATGAATGTCTGCACCAGGTTCCCTACAATGAGCGCAGGTCCAGATTGGTATGCTTTTCGAACCAGCTTCTCCACCTCAACGGCCCACTGCTGCAGGTTTTCGTTGCTGCGTTGCACGCGATCTTTGAGCTGCGCACGAAAGACGTGTTCCAGGTGAGCGTTGCCATATCTCGCCTCCAATGCCTCATCGTAACTCACTTCCTTACTGAGAGCTTCCAGAACACTTAAGGCCTGGTCGCGCAGGCCTAGGGTGAGAGCAGTCATGGCCTGACTTTTATTCCAGCCGTTCGCCTTCATGACAGCCTCGAATTGGATTTTGTAGGCCGACCAGGAAGAAGTCCCGTCGAACCCGTGTTGTAGCTACCACGGGAGCTGTAACTCCATTCCCAAGTTTGAGGTCGTCCGGCGTTTTCTTCACGTCAGCCATCACGTTGTCAAGCCGATTGTTCACTTGGTCGATTCGGGTTTCAGCATACGACAGGCGGTTGTCATGTTGAGCAATCCTATTCTTCACCTCCCTTATCTCTTTCCCGAAGTTAGCGTGAAGGTCCTTCATGAGGAGCATCTGCTCTTCCTTATCGCGTTTGAGCTGCTCTTCCAAACAACGGACCTGTTCCTCCTGTCCGCGCTGCAGTTGCTCTTCCAACCGACGGGATTGTTCTTCCTGTCCGCGTTGCAGCCGCTCTTCCAACCGACGGGCCTGTTCCTCCTGTCCGCGCTGCAGCTGCTCTTCCAACCGACGGGCCTGTTCCTCCTGTCGGCGGGCCTGTTCCTCCTGTTGGCGAGCCTGCTCCTGCAGCATCATCATCAGAGCACCTAAGTCAGGTGCTGCAGATGCAGGAGCTGCTGACGGGCCGGCCTCCGTGGTCGGCAGCTGGCCCTCCGACGTTTGCGGTGTTGCGCCACCAAATCGTCTCTGGTCCGTCTCCTGTTAGCGTTGACTTCGGGTACGGATACCCTCCGTGTCGTCCTTAGGTAAAATCGGTATGATTTGATCCCACTTCTGACACCAATTGTTACGAGCTTGGGGTTCGAGACAATTAAAAACTGCCGAGTGAATTACCAAAATTGACACTTTAATTACAGAACACTAATAACAACTTAAAACCACACTAATAACAAAACACAATTGTACTACTGATCACTTTAGATCGCAGTTGTATCGCTTCGAAGTATTCGCTTGTATCGCCAATTCAATACTGACCCGGTCGCGGTCTATACCGGCCTTATATAGGGCCTCAGATAGTTTCCAGAACCTTCTACTGTAGAAACATTTAGAATGTTCGAGTACATATCGGTCCCGACTGACTAGGTGTCGATAGTTCTAGAAAGTTCTTCCATGGAAATTTCTAGAAGGATCTTGACTCTCCTAGTTCTGCTATTTGATACTAGAGGGCACTAGTGGTAACTAGTGTTGCCAGGTACCAGGCATTCATAGTGGTGCTCAACAATATGTATACCAAAATATTGTACAATCAAATACAGAATGGCCCAGAAAGAAATTCATATTTGAAACTGATTTCTAAACGCTATAAAGGAGGGGCGCGGGGGAGGTATCAGTGCGTAGCGCTGCCATTTTAATCTTAGTAACCATGAGTTGCTATACGGGAGAACAGCGCGCGTTCTGTGTCAGCGCCTATTACGAGAACCTTCGATCTTACGTGACTGTTCGACGTCTTTTTCGTGTCAAATTCGAACTACGGCGTATTAGTGAGTGTCCGAGCACTAATTTAATTAAACAGTGGGTAAAGAGATTTGACAGAACAGGATCAACACAAAAAACGCGCCCTCAAGGTCGCCAAAGAGTTAACGCACTGACGAAAACATTCAGCAAGTTCGAGAATCTGCGCTCGAATCCAAGAATGTCGACTCTAAACGTTCCTTTGCTTTAGGTGTGTCTAGATCCACGTTGCAGCGAATTTTGCACCTGGATATGAAATTGCATCCCTATAGGATTCAATTAGTACAGGAATTGAATCGAAAAGACTTTTAATCGAGATTAAATTTTGCAAATGAAATGTTCGACAATTTAACTGACTTTAATAACATTATCTTTTCCGATGAAGCTCATTTTCATATACACGGTTTCGTGAATAAGCAAAATTGCCGGTATTGGGCTGCAGATAATCCCCATCTAAAACACCAGAAGCCACTTCACTCACCAAAGGTAACGGTTTAGGCTGGAATCGCCAGATGGGGTATCATCGGGCCGTTTTTCTTTCAAGACAATCGTGGTCGAACAGTTACCGTAAATCCAGAGCGGTACATAGTTATGCTGACGGATTTTTTGGATCGTAAATTGCAAGAATCGCGAGGTTACAATAGGAACACTTGGTTTCAGCATGATGGAGCCACGTGGTGAGGGATATGTTTCCACAAAAACTGATTTCACGGAGAGGTGACATTTCCTGGCCCCCACGGAGCCCTGATTTAAGTCCAGCAGACTTTTTTCTATGGGGACACTTAAAAGTAGAGTATACTCCAATAATCCGACAACGTTACGGCAATTTAAGCTGAATATTCAACAAGAAATGGAATCCATTTTAAGAGAAACTCTTACGAAAGTTTTTCAGAATTTTCGTGCTCGTTTGGAAGAGTGTCGTAACCGCCAAACGCATCATCTTAATGATATAATTTTCAAAAAATAAAATAACTATTAATTAACTTTACATTGTAACAAATAAAACGCTTTTCAATATATTTTTTTTTACTTTTATATTTCAAATGTGCATTCCTTTCTGGGCCAACCTGTATAAAAACATTTAGAAATAGTATGGTAGCGATCACCTCATTCCCAGGGATTATTTTATAAATCATGTACTCTTTAGTAGTGTATTAACCTTTATCAAACAAGTTTATGCTTAATTAAATTTTTTTACTATTTGATAGATAAGTACTGCATGTTTTCTGAGATTTTGTTGTAATTTTTTTTTTTTTTTTATTGGATAGGGTGACAAACGAGCACACAGTCCACCTGATGGTAAGTGGTTGCTGTGACCCATAGACATCTACATCTATCTTCCATAAAGAATCAAAATGCAGATGCGTTGTCACCCGTGAGGACTAAGATGGAATGCCTCTTTTCCAGTAAAAGGGTCTCCGGTTCTCTACACTCACCATACCAAAACACAGCAGTGTTAAGCTGCTATTTTACGCTGGTATTCTGTGAGAGCGTGGTCCTTCCCCGGTCGAGCCGACCCATTCGTACTACAACTATACTACTAATATAGCTGCAGCATGGCTCTACCACGTAATAATTTTTTATAGAATAAGGGTGATAAATGAGTACATAGTTGACCTGATGGTAAGTGATGTTGTAACCCATAGATATCTATGTCTATCCTGGATTAAGATTCAAAATGCATGAAAAAACGACTAAGATGGAATGCTTCATTTACAGTAAAAAAAGGGTCACCGGTTTTGTGCACTTACCATACGAAACACAGTATTTAGTTGCTATTTTACAGTGGTATTCTGTGAGGGCGTGGCTCGCAGTGCTCCAGGAACTCGGCCAGGTTGAGCACGGTGTAACAGTACCTTGTAGTGCAGCGCCTTGGCGTAGGCGCGGCAGTGCATGGCGCGCTCGCCCAGCAGGTGCGCGGGCACGGGCAGCGCGCCGCCCTCGCAGTGCTCCAGGAACTCGGCCAGGTTGAGCACGGTGTGCGCCAGCTCGGGCGCGTCGGGCGCCGTCAGCGCCTGCTCCAGCGCGCCCGCCAGCTCCGCGCGCCACGCAGGCTCCAGCTCTGTCCAGCACGACACGAACGCCGCGTTGAACAGGTCGCGCAGCAGTTGCGAGTAGTTGTGCGCCAGGGCCAGGCATGCTCTAGAATAAGAGTTTTTTTATAGAATATGGGTGACAAAATAGCATACAGTCCACCGCACCGGTGCAAGTGGATGCCGTGGCTCGTAGATTGTAAGTAGTTGTTGGCTAGAGCCAAACATGCTCTGAGAGAAGTTTTTTTTTTATAGAATATAGGTGACAGACAAGCACACAGTTCACCTGTGTAAGTGGATGCTATACCTCGTAGATTGCGAGTACTTGTGCGCTAGGACCAGACAAGGTTTGAGACAAACGTTATTTTTATAAAATATGGATGAAAAAATAACACACAGTAAACCTGTGTAAGTGGATGCTGTGACTCATAGATCGCGAGTAGTTGTGGACTAGGGTCAAGTACGAGGGTGATCCAAAAGTAATGATAATGAAAATAAAACACGGTAATTAAAGTTAAAATAATAATTTATTTTCTACATACTCTAACAAATCAATACATTTAGTCCATCTTTTTCTAAACCCAGGATTCCCTTTGAAAAAAATTGTTGTCTTGACCCTCCCAAAACGCTTCAACAGCGGCCATTACTTCGCTATCGTCTTCGAATTTCTTGCCTCAGGCGTTCCTTGAGCCGAGGAAAGAGGTAGAAATCACTAGGAGCTAGATCTGGCGAATAGGGAGGTGTTCGAGCAGTTCGAATCCCGTTTCTTGAAACAGAAACAGAAACAGAAACAGAAACTTTTTATTCAATATAGATTATAAATAATACTTATTGAAAGTCACTCTTTGTCTAATTACCACTGGTTCGAAAAAAACCTCTATCCTGGGAAGAACCAGCAAGAAACCAGCGGAACTTTTTTTTTAAATAACAGCTTACAATCATGTATATTACACAATTAACCACACAAAACAAATTAGAAACAGCCTGGCAGCGAACACCTCATTCCCAGGGTTATTATCATCCATAAATTCCTTAACATTATAATAACCCTTTTTATACAAACTATGTTTAATAAAGTTTTTGAATTTTGAGCAGGTCAAATTTTGTATATTTTCTGGGATTTTGTTGTAAAAGCGTATACATCGCCCCAAGAATGAATTACTGACTCGGTGGAGTCGAGTAACTGGTACTACTAGCTTGTGTTTGTTCCTAGTATTTACAGAATGAATATCACTTATTTTTGTATAACTACTTTTATTTTGTGTACGTACATTACATTTTCATAAATGTATTGAGAGGCCAAAGTTAATATATTAATTTCCTTAAATTTTGTCTGAGCGACTCTTTAGGTTTTAAATCATAGATTGCTCTTATAGCCCTTCTGTAAAACAAATATAATTTCAGTGTCAGTTGCGTGTCCCCATAGCAAAATACCATACGACATTATGCTATGGAAATAGCTAAAGTAAACAAGTCTAGCTGTTTCACACTGGTAAGATTTCTAATCTTTTTACAGCATATGCTGCAGAACTAAGTCTGCTTGCTAACTTTGATATATGGGGCTCCATTGAAGCTTCGCGTCTAGTGTTATTCAAGAAAAATGGTGGTATCGACAAGACTCAGTTCCTCCCATTTAAAATTACATTAGTATTTAATTGTCTGACATTTGGAGTCATGAACTTCATACATTTCGTTTTAGTGCTATTTAAATGCAAGTTATTAACATTAAACCAATTTACTAATTTAGATATAGCATTATTTACTTCGTCATATTTTAATAATTGTCGTTTTAATTTGAAAATTAATGAAGTGTCATCAGCAAATAATACTATATTATGGTTATCCCCTACTATGTAAGCAAGTCATTAATATATACAAGAAACAGAAAGGGGCCGAGGTTGAGCCTTGAGGCACGCCCATTTGTACTATCGACCCGGAAGAGCTCATACTATTAATGACAACTTTTTGAGTTCTGTTACTTAAATATGAAACAATTAATTTAAGAGCATTACTTCTTACACCGTAGTGCTGTAGTTTCCTGATTAATGTTTCATGGTGAACACAATCGAAGGCTTTGGATAGGTCACAGAATATACCCAAAGCATCCTGTGAATTCTCCCATGCATTGAAAATATATTTAATCAGCTCAACACCAGCATCAGTTGTCGAGCGACCCCTTGTGAAACCGAATTGATTTTTATGAAGTAAATTATTAACATTAAAAAAAATTAACATTTGATCAAGAATAATTTTTTCAAAAATTTTACTTAGTGTTGGCAGTACAGAAATGGGTCTAAAATTGGCGGGGTCTAATGTACTACCAGATTTAAATAAAGGTATTACTTTACTATGCTTCATCAAATCAGAAACACACCATATTCGATACTAGTATTAAAAATAATAGCTAGTTGAGGCGCGATTATATCGATTATAGACGCAATAACTTTAACGGAAATGCCCCACAGATCCGCAGTTTTCTTAACATCAATAGTTTTAAAATATTTTACTATATCTTTTGATGATATTTTATGAAATGTAAAATTCTTTGTACACGCATTTACATTTTGTTTAAGCAATGATTCGGCGACGGCAGGAGAAGAATTCAGTGACATAGTGGTTAAGATCGGAATATCCGTAAAATACTTCTCAAAACCATTGCAACAGCCTGATCTGATTCCGTTAATTTATTGTTAAAACTCAACCGGTAGTTTGAATTGCGAGAGTTGACCTTACCAGTTTCACTATTAATTATACTCACGTCATTTTAATTTTATTAGAAGCCGTCTTAATTTTGTTGCTCAAATGCAAAGACTTGGCTTTGGAGCACACTCCTTTAAATATTTTTGAATATTTTTAACATATTCCTAAATTCGACGCTAGGGTTATATGACCTTTCATGGTAAAGTTCATATAACCTTTGTCTCTCTTATGGACTCCTACTGTCGCCCATTCATTGAAAGCCTTCCGACTGTTCAGGAGAACGTTTTAAGTAAAAATATTATCAAATTCATTGCAAATAAGTTTAAACACTGTTCCATACAAAAATTAGGATCATTTTGGTATGAAAGTGATGGAAGTTTCTTCACTATGTTACTTCTAAACTTCTCCAAGCGACGTGCATTTACAGGAACAAACACAATTTTCTCATCTACTTGCTTTTGTGAACATAAGGTAACGAAACTAACTGTCCACAGTGATCAGAACTCAATTTTGAATTATACATTTATGCAACGGCTTAACATTTGTAAAAATGTTATCTATACATGTTGCTACATTCAAGTAATACGCGTTGGCTCTAAAAATAAATTAAAAGACCATATGATTTAAACAATGATCTAAATTTAATATTGGTGGAGGAAGCTTCTAGGAGATTGATATTAAAGTCTCACATATTACAACAGATTTATTCTGTTTATTAAACAACAAAAACTTCCTCCATAATTTTTCAAAAGTATTGTATATAGAACATGGGGTCTGTAGATGCACACAACAATGAGGTGCTCAAACTCAACACATGCCATTTCTACAGTTCGCTCAACAGAGAGGCTCACAATATCTTTACGTTCCTTACATGATAATAATTTACTAGCTAATATTAACGAGCCACCTCTTAAAACCGTTTTTCTATTGAACGAACTGACCACCTGGTGATTACTGAAATTAAACATTATGTTATAAGCTAAACCAATGTTCAGTAATACATAAAATATGAATATTGTTGCTATTTAAGAACAATTCAATTTCTAGCTCTTTGCCTATCATGCCTTGTATATTCTGATGCACCAGGTGTAAACAATTTTATTATCACTCTGTGAGTCATACAATGAAGGTTTTGTAAGCTACCATGGCATGACATTTGAATGGCAGCCATCGCAACTGCAGCTTTGTGAGCCGGTGCGTTGTCTTGGTGAAACAACACTCCAGCTCGCGGTTTGCCGCGTCTTTTTCCTAATGGCCTCCCGTAATCTTCTTATTTGGTCTGCGTAGTAAGAGCCCGTAATAGTGGCTCCCTTTTCCAAATATTCCACCATAATTATGCCTTGAGCGTCCCAAAACAGATGCCATAACCTTTCCCGCCGAACTTGAAACTTTGAATTTCTTTGGCGTCAGTGAGGAGGCTCGCTTCAAGTCATAGATTGTTGTTTCGTTTCAGGATCAAAATGGTGGATCCAGGTCTCGTCCATAGTCACAAAACGGAACAAAAATTTTCTTGATCTGCTTGGAACTTTCGAGATTGACCCTCGAAATGTCAACTCGATTTTCTTTTGCTCGTCGGTTAACATTCTGGGTACCCAACGCGCAGAGACCTTTTCATATGCAACTCGTTCGCAAGGATTCTTTGAACGCTGCCATATGAGATACCTGTGACCTCAGCTACATGCCTGATGGTCACTCTTCGATCTGCCAACACAACATCTTCGACTTTTTCACGTTGTCTTTAGTGAGGGACGTGGATGGGCGTCCTTCGCGATGTTCATCTTCAGTGGATGTTCTGCCCAGTTTAAACTCCTTGGCTCAGCGTGCAACTGTAGAATATGGAGGAGCAGAGTCCCCAATGTTTCTACTAAGTCACTGTGTATGTCTTTTGAAGACATTTTTTCAAACAGAGGTACTTGATGACAGCTCTAATTTCGTTTTCTCCATGTTGATGTTATCTCTTTGACAGTTCGTATTCAAATGAATGTATCTCCCGAAATCGTGATCTATTTATATGATTTTTTTCTCTACTTATATCTACTTATATTATTTATTTGACGTAGTGAGTATATAAGCAAGCAAAAATATTTTTTGGATTTTATGCGGACCTGAAGTAACCGATTATCATTACTTTTGGATCACCCTCGTAGGTTCTGTGGCAAGCGTTATTTTTATAGAATAAGAGTGACATATAGGTTGTCCCAGAGTGGAGGTCAAGCTGGAATCGGGTGATACGTCAAGTCATAATAGTTAACAGAAAAATAAAAAATAAATGCTTCTGAAAACTGTTGCTTAAAATTTACAGCCAACTGCTCCAGTCCAGAAGGAAATGTAATTTTTTTCCCAACCAAGTATTCAAAATTAATACTTTGCCCAGTTTTAAATGACTGCACTGAAAAAAAAATGTACTACACGAGTTTGGCAAGTAACTTTAAAAGTTGGCGCATTTAATAAGGATTCCAAAATGGTATAACAATTGCAAGATTATTTGTTAAATTATGGAAAAAAAATCTTAATGAAACCCAGTTGTAAATTAATTTTCCTTACCTGTCTAAAATTATTTTTGTGTACCACAAGGCTTTCCTCAAGCCTGTTACTTAAGATTCTAGTTAAGAGTCTAGTTTAGCTTAAGATTGTAGTTTAAGTGAAACAGAGGGAACCAGTAGACAAAGTGTGAGCGAGACAGATTGACGCTAACGTGACAAAGACGGAGGGAGTAATTTTACGTGGTTTGAGCGAGACAGATAGTGACGCTACTTTTTCGCTGTCGCACACACAATTAAGTTCAGTACGTTACGCTCCTTCATTTACTTCTATCTTCTGTCTTTCTGTATTCATTCGTGTTGATTTCGTACTAACCATATTTGGTTTCGTTTATTGGACTTGATTGCTTGTGATTTGGATTTGGCCTGTTTAATTTCTTTTTAAGACGGCCTTTGCTTTCCCGTGGACTATCGTTGACAGTGTGATTGTGCAGTACCACCATGTCTGTGTACACCACACAAGAATATGCTAACATGCACATCATTTATAGGGAATGCAGATGCAACGCTAGTTCTGCAGCTAGACTTTATCGTGAGAGATTCAAAAATGCTGCACGTCATCCGGTTCATGGAGTGTCCATCGTTTATTCTTCTCAGAGAGCCGACTCTCAGTCCAAGCACATGGTGATGAGAGACCTTCCCTCCCTTACGAGGATGTTGTGCTAGAAGCTGTCGAAGAAGACCAGAGTACTTCAGTGCGTGCAATAGAATTAAGAACTGCAGTGTCCAAAAGTGCAGCTCACAGGATATGTCAAAAAAATTAGCTTCACCCATACCACGTACATCAAGTACAAACTCTTCTTCCCCGAGATTATGAGCCTCGGGTTGCTTTTTGGTCAAACAATTCTAGAAAGAAACAGGTAAGATCCACAATTTCTTGAAAAAAATTTATGGTCGAATGAGTCCACATTTAAAAGAGATGGATCTGCATAACTTACACGAGTGGCACGTAGAAAATCCAAATTTGATGAAAGAAGATCGATCACAGTATCGCTTTAAGATTAACCTTTGGACCGGAATCTTGAATGGACAAATTATCGGTCCTTTTGAGCTGCCATAGATTTTGACTAGTGCAGTGTATTTGAATTTCTTACAAAATTATTTGCCAAATTTATTGGAGGACGTGCCACTAAGTCTACAGGGACATGTGGTTTCAACAAGAAGGTTTCCCAGCACTAGGCCCGCTCACTGAGAGAATATCTCGATAAAGAATACCCAAACAGATGGATAGAGCGGTCTGGTACAATCTCGTGGCCAACCAGCCGTCAAAGAAAAGTTTATTTAAAACCGATTGGAAATGTAGCTGAGCTACGGCAAAGTCTAACTGAAGCGGCTGAATTTGTAAATAATGGTAGATTCGCTCGTCTGATAATCCGATCCTTTTTAAGATGATGCAGAGCTTGCAGTGCAGTGAAGGAAGGCAGTTTCAGCATTTGCTGTAAATGTTCCATCCTTGAATTTTAATTAAGGCATTTTGTTTGTTTAATTCAGAGATTATCAAACTTATTTCTTTTACCGCCCCTTTACAAATCAATTATTTTTCAGCGCTCCCAATTTTATGCACTCCTAAAACTTAAAAACCACAATTTCATTACTTTAATTAATTTAGTTATGGTGTGCTATATTAGTCGGTTCTGGTGTTTAAACTTACATTCTAAACTAGACATTATTACCAGTGAGAGCAATTAAAACGCAACTTTATAATATTAAGAATATATTTTAATCAAATTAAAAGAAACAATATAGATAGGTAATCAATTTTAGTTTTAAAACTAATCTAATGAGATGGATGAATTTGGATTTTAACAAGTTTTTGATATCAGGTTTGATTTTAATCAAAAACAGTCGTAAGTCGCCGCGTTCGGTAACATGCAAACGATTTCTTTTTAGCAAGCAGCGTTGTCACAGCGCTAAATCCACATTCACACAAATATGACGATGGGAATGCTATCAAAATCGTTGAACGATCGACCACAATCCAGGGTATAACTGCGTGATTGACTTTTGTAGCCAAAATTCTTGGTAGCCATTTTGAATTTAATTTTATTTCCTCGTTCGTTGTCAGTTCTATAAGTTGGGTGATATTGCTATGTTGACATTTGAAAAGGATCTAACACCCAGTCTGGTATTTCCAATTTCAAAATGTCCTGGAATCTTTCAATGAATTCACTGTGGAGATTTTCCAAATGTTGGCAGTAGACAAGCAAGTCGTCGTTGTTGCAGGATACTGATAAATTGGGAAAATGATGGAACGAAATTCTTCTTGTGTAAGAGCAGCTTGGCCACGAAAGCAGCGACGACATTTTTGTTTTATTAAGTTCAAGTCATCGCCTTGAAGTTGGAGATTCATATCATTAAGCGATTTATAAAGGTCTGTCAGGTATGTGATATCATTCTTTGATGTAATATCATTCTTTGATGTAATATCATTCTTTGATGTGATGAGGTTGCCGCGCAATTCTGTGTCTTTGTTTTCCAAGCACTCTACGACAGAGTCAAAAGATTGTAAAATCGAGTCAGACAATTTCCTTTTGATAGCCAACGCACTTCTGTGTGAAAGATCAATCGGTTGAAATCTTCATCATTAGTACACAAAGCTGATTAAATAATCTGTCATTTAAAGAGTTATTTCGGATTTTGTTGACTGCTCTGATGACATGTTGCAATGATTGAAACAGTCGTTCACTTAAATTT
Source organism: Parnassius orleans (assembly GCA_029286625.1). Lineage (NCBI taxonomy): Eukaryota > Metazoa > Arthropoda > Insecta > Lepidoptera > Papilionidae > Parnassius > Parnassius orleans. The sequence continues at coordinate 5,807,502 of JAGSMP010000003.1, forward strand.
CTAGCGACCAAATGTTGTCGATGTATAACGCAATGTACAGCAAGCACATCTGGAATTTTGTTTTTTAAGTATGCTATGAAGCCTTTTTGACACCCCGTCACAGGTGGAGCACCATCTGTAGCAGCTGATATAATATTCTTCAAGGGAATTCCTTTTTCATCACAAAACTTTTCCAGTGTTTTAAATATGGTTTCTCCTTTGTGTCTGTCTCTAAATTTCTAGCAAATAATAGTTCTTGACATATTTTTTCATCTTTAATAAACCTCACGTAAGACAGCAACAATGCTTCATTAGTTGGTAAAGTGGACTCACCCAACTGAATTGACAGATGGATGCACAATGACTCTTCAATGTTTTCAGACATTTCATCAATTCGTCTTTGCACAGAACTATTGCTCAAAGGAATTTTCCGAATTATGTCTGCCGTCGGTTTATGGAGCACAGTAGTTATAACTTCTTTTATTGCCCGTAAAATTAACGTTTCTCCGATGGTGTGTGGTTTACCTGTTTGAGCAATTAACAAAGAGATAATGTATGAAGCTCCAAGTCCGTCATCGTCTTGATTAGCAGCCACCGAAAAAAGCTTTGATACACTTGGCTGAGCATTATGCTTCTTTTCCAGTTCTTGAAAATAGGCTACATTTTTGTCCTTCTTATCTGGATGCATTTTATTCAAATGATCTTGAAGTATTGAAGGCTTCATCGGTTCGTTTGAAAATGTTTTTGAACAAAGAAGGCACAAAGGCAAAGATGGATTTGTCGAATTTTCTATGAATCCATATTTAATATATTCTACACTATATTGCCGTCTCTTCTTTTTTGCTTCCGACATGACTTTGTTTTTACAAATATGTAAATAAAGTGTTGAACTTAAATACTTGTTTAAAGATTGCGCGCGAAACCACAAATGAAAATATAAAAATTATTACGAGCTTTTATATAGGATTTAAATAAAGCACGCACCGACAGGAATAAGACAAACACGCACAATCTCGTTTATCTCTTTCAACGCTCAATCGTACTGAGCAAGTTAAGTCAAGTATCGATGAGCCAGCCGATTGCTACCGGATTGCACCAATAGCGTTATTTAACAAAAACTTGTTAAAACTTGATTGCGTACGGCGTACGGGCTATCCTACGAAATCTATGTTAAGTATTTCTAGTTTATATACCATCATAGAGGGCAGAAATATAAACTAATTATTCGATATTGAATAGTAGGTAGGTTTTAATTTTAGTAAATTTTAAAATATAAAGTATTTAATGAAATTACGAATCAACCATCGCCCCAAAACCACGCCAACGCTCCCCATTTTTTTCTGGGCCCCTTAACGCCCTCTAGGTCTCCAACGCCCACAAGGGGGCGATATCGCCCACTTTGAAAAAGACTGGTTTAATTTAAGACATTGTGTGAGTTTAATAAATTTTAGCATTCAAATAATCGATGTTTAAATTATTAATTTAAAACTTTTCTAAAAAAATTGATAATCCTAATTTTAAAGCAAATACACTGAGTCAACATTACTATGGCTTGTGGTGATTTTGAACTACCTGAAAAGACGATTTCTGTCTCGATCACACTTCGTCAACTGGTTCCCTCTATTTCACTTAAACTAGAATCTTAAGTAACAGGCTTGAGGAAAGCCTTGGGGTACACAAAAATAATTTTAGACAGGTAAGGAAAATTAGTTTACAACTGGGTTTCTATAAAAAAAATTCTTTTGCATAATTTAACAAATAATCTTGGAAGTGTTATACCATTTTGGAATCCTTATTAAATGTGCCAACTTTTAAAGTTACTTGCCAAACTCGTGTAGTACATTTTTTTTTCAGTACATTCATTTAAAACTGGGCAAAGTATTAATTTTGAATACTTGGTCGGGAAAAAATCATTTCCTTCTGGACTGGAGCAATTGGCTGTAAATTTTAAGCAACAGTTTTCAGAAGCATTATTTAGGAATACATAATAAAAGAAAATTAAAAAAAGGAGTTAAAAGACCGTCACAGGCTGCAGATTTTCTCGATTTTTTTTATAAATGCCTGTAATTTTAAAATACATAACAAAGACTTTTTATATTTTTCTGTTAACTATTATTACTTGACCTATCACCCGATTCCGGCTCGACGTCGACTTCCGCGACAACTTATATAAGCACACAATAAACCTGTGTAAGTGGATGCTGTGGCTCATAAATTGCGAGTAGTTGTGAACCTACTCTGGGACAAGCGTTTTATGGAGGAGGTTTACAATTCAACTATGTTTTATTGTATATATTATGTGAACGGATTTTATGATTCTGTTTCATTAAATAGATAATGAAGTATAACCTATTTAATTTAAGAGATGGTCCCATATAAATTTGGAGAAAAATTCCTCTCCTGAGTGTGGCTTAATAGGGAATGTAGTTTTTAATGTAACTATTTAGACGACATTGACTCATAGACTCGCCGTGGTAGCTCAGATGGTTAGCGCTCGCTGTAAGTTACACAGTACGTGAGCAACCGGGTTCGATACCCGCCGGCACCAATGAAATTGTTAATTACAATTTTAAGTGCTGATTTACCACGTGCTCGGCGGTGAAGGAAAACATCGTGAGGAAACCTGCATGTCGGAGAAATCAAAAAAATTTCCAAGACATGTGAAGTTCGCCAACACGCATTGGGGCAGCGCGGCGGACATTTCCTTGCCTAAAACCCTCTCAGAAATGAGAGAGGCCTGTGCCAGCAGTGGGACACGTATATTGGCTGTAACAGTGACTCATAGACTCAAAAGGGTAAATACGTGTTAAGGTATAGTGTATAGAAATATAGTGGCGGTGTAAGAGGTGACAGAGGAAACATTGTCATTTGTCGTTGTTTCGCGGCGTCTTTCTAATGACGACTAAAAATAAAAAAGGAGCGATTGCCAACCCGCTTACCAAGCGTGGCAACTATGGCAAATATCACTCCTATGAGACAATGGGCGGTTTTCCATTTACCGGCACGGCGACGGCACGGCGATGACTCCCACCGGTGCCGTGACAACAAGCTTCCCACTCGTTGCCGGCCGGCAAAACTGCATGTGTATTATGTACGTATTGCAGCCGTGCGCGTGTGCGCGAGCCGAAGTAGAAGGGACGCATTGAGATTGAGACTGACATTGACTTGTGAAATGATGAAACGTCTCCTCGTTCATGCGGAAGTAGTTGAAATATTTTTAAAGTTCATTTCAACTTTTAAAATTTGACTTATCTGCGTTGATGATATTTTCGTCTTAAATGTAAAGATATAACAAATAAAAATACGACGACTTGACGAGACCATTTTTACGTGCTGTAGAACTGAAGTCTGTGTTAGTACTGCCCAAAAACCGAGCGTAGACCGGCACCGGCACCGGCGCAGTGGAAAAACGAAGCCGTCGCCGTGCCGGTAAATAGAAAACCGCCCATTCTATGGGGGCCTATGCTCCGAAGTGGACTTTAATAGGCAGTAACGGTTTTAGTACTTTGAAGTGGACTAAGCTTTTTATTAAAGGTTAATTTTATGGAATAATGCGAAATACAATCAGCACAATTAAAATCTACATTACCTTAAAGCAGGGCTATGAGATTCTGTAAGAAGACCGATACTAAAACGACGCAGCCATTCCAACCAGTCGTCCTTGGAGACGCGGCTGCTGACCGTCCACGCAACCTTCAGGTTGTGTGCGTTGACGTACAACTTGCGTATCGACTGCGACGAATCCGCGAACACTATGCGGGCCTGTTGGGAAACACAAAGATCGTAAAGCTAATAATACGAAGATTCTATAGAATTAAATAAATTAACGAATAAGAATGATAGTTGAACAACTACGTTTATAATGATTTTAGATATAATATTTTGATCATATATATTGATACATATTATATAGGTATGACAATTCACAAAAAATATTTACATTGTCGAAAACAACGTTAGAGGTTAGAACTAGTCTTTTCGCCCTCTCGAAGTCGACTAAAGGCCGCAGAGCCATATTAGTTTACATATGAATTGTTTTATTTATGTTACGCAACACTTTTAGTGTACCCCACGTAGGAGTTGCGGGAAAAATTCTTCAATATTTTTGCAACTGATTTACCATGATGATGTCGTTAGCGAAACCGATCAGTTTAATTAATAAATAATTACAGTGAAACTAGCATAACCATCATCCATCAGTCACATACGCAACGGTGATGGAGTGTCACTAAAGAAATATGAGGAGCAACACAAAAAATTGCAAAAAGTGTAAGGAGAAATGGGAAAACTTCATACTACAGAAATACCTGGAAAAGTAAAAAAATATATAGATTTATTTAAAAAAGAAACAGAAAAGTAACTGACCTCTTGATTATTATTCCGCGGCTTGCGTCGAGTGCTTTGTAAAAAGTCATCTACACCCAATGTAGAAGTAGCTTGTAACTTTGAAAGCAGCAACTCATAGTTCTGGTGCGTGATTCTGTGTTTTACAATGACTTTCTGTACCAAAGGTATGAAGTCCATGTATTTACGACCAAGTTGTACAATTAGAGCACACAACGTGTCCATCGCAGTTGTGCGTAACGCATAACATGTATCCAAACTTCTAACAAGGGGATGGATTATTCTAGAAACCAGCTCGTTGTAATTCAAAGAATCTGAAAGGTAGTCAACAGTCTCCATAGCTACTTTAGCCACTGGTATAGGACAATCCGTCGCATCAAATAGCTTCACTATTGATGGAATAATTAAATGCATATAATCGTCTAAATTATCTTCGAATTTTTGCAAGGCATAAAGGAGTTTTTCTGTAACAAATCTGTCTTTACTCGCGTCATGTGCAAGTACGCGTAGTATATGCGGCATAAGTTGAGGCAAATAAACTTTGAATTCCGATCCCAGTGCGATCGCAATATGTTCCACTAACAATATCAATGTAGGCTGTAACGGACTGTTTGGAGTCCAAAATTCCTTAATAAGATCAAATATTTTGTCAAGATAGTTCCGAATATGTTGCTTCACGATCGCTATAAGTTTTGCAAGTTGCGTGAATAAAAATTCTCGAAAGTTATTATTATCAGTTGCTCGAGCTACGTACAGGAGACTTGGAGTTACTCGGGAGATATATGGGACACATTTAATGCCCAACGACTGGAATATAAAAGTCACAGCTTGTACCACACTCGTGTGATGCTGTTGTAGTGTCGGATCGCGAAGTATTCGCATCAATGTAGAGATAACAATTGCAGGGTAGTACTCGTCTAATACTGATGATGACATATTAACTAACATTTCACTCGTAGTCATATCGAAGTTATTCTCCTCAGCTTTACTGTCCGCAACTGGAACTAGAACTAGACTAGAGTCAGGTTGTCCATCAATTAAACCACGCGTCAGCTTGTGTTTATACGGATCAAGAGCTCCTAGGAGCCCTAAAACGCGTATAGTCTCTCTCCTGTCTTTCGGCTGTTGTTCTGTTTTTAGGAAGTTCAAAAGTACGTCCATTAGATTAGGGTATTCGGTGTATGGAGTGACTACGTAACCTGTGGCGCTGATCAATTGACCAAACGCCCATAAAGCAACGCTTCTCTTTTCAGTTGCACTAGCATCAGACAACAGTTCTAAAAGAATGCTTAAGATCTCAGGCAGACATTTCTTTAAACCACTATTATCTCCATGCACATCAGCTAAGTCTCCAATAGTTTTTAAAACGCTAATAACTACGCCTGGATTTGAGTCGGATTCTTTGAGTTTCGGCACTAAAACATTTAGTATTGTTTCCATATATGGCTTAACAAGTTTTGGAGCATGCAAAATGAGATTATCAAGCATTCTAGCTGCTTGTTCTTTATTTCTACTCATTCCAGAATGTTCCAACTCCGTCAAAAACTGAATTAATGTCTTCCTTAGACCTGGCATAATATAAGCGGGATTTACGGTACTTAGTCGACCTATAGTGCATATAGCTAATTCACGTATTTCCAAATGTTCGTCATTCATAGCTATAAAAAGGAAACGTAAATTCTCTATTTGTGCTAAGTGTGTGTCAAATATGGCAGTCAAAGATTCTAAGACCCAATAGCGCACTTCGTAATCTGGATCGGTAACAGACACCACTAGCATTTTCCCTACAACTTCGGCAGTTAGCATAGTGAGTGTTTTAGAAGGGTTTTTCATAGTCCTCGCAGTGGCATCTGCCAATAATTTCGCAGCGGTTTTTACTGCCTCTAATCTGATTTCTTGTTGGTCGCTTTGTAAAAAGTGATCGGCGCATCGCCTTACAAAAGTAAGCAAGCTGTGCTGACCTTCAAACTGAAAAGTACCTAACGTTCGTAACGCCAGAACAATACTTGCAGTATCTTGTGGTTCGATGACTAGACTCATGGTGCTCTGTTGTTCCATGCTTCTTGGAACACCTGGGTGTAGGAAAGGTTTGTTCCTCAAAACTAGCGAGAGCATGTTTAGTAATCCTTCTGATATTTCTTCTCTTAGCGGTGGAAGGTTTTGGCTCAATTCTTTGAGACATATTGTCAGTGATGGACTAAGACCTGTTGCAAACATTGCGTCCAAAAGTTCTTTAATATCACTTACTACTAAATCCTTTACAGCGCTTCCTAGTAACGTAATACACGCGAAAATAGACGGATCAATCCACATTCTTTTCTTGCTTTGTGAATCTCTGATAGGTAATGCTTGCTTTATAAAATCCATTATGGTACGAATATAGTTTTTAATATCGCCTTCAATAGCTGCTGCCATTAAACCTAATGTTGTGAAGGCCATGTTTTTGTCTTTTTCTCTACTACGAAGCGACGTTAATAAATAATTCATTGTAGAATTAAGATACTTCTTCATAAAAATTTCTTTATTAAAAGCAGCTAGTCTCGGAATTATGATAAGGAGTATTTGGGGAACTCCTTGGGTTTTTAGAAATCTCTGGCTCATCACATCTGAAAAATTCATAATATGTACTTATATTATTTTTACACAAGACGATGCTAATAAAAAAATGCATTATATAACTTTATATATTGCATCTATATGTTATATTACTAGTAAGAAATAAACGTCAAAAAGGAAGTATTTACATTTAAATCATATGATATAGAAAACCAATTTGAGGGTCGTGTACACTATTATTGAATACTAGCGATCCGCCCCGGCTTCACACGGGTGATTTCTGGGTCTCGACCACAGCGTCACCTAAAGGGTCCAATTGTGAATCTAAATCATCCAGGGACCCACTCAAACATACACAAAAAATCCAACTGGCATTAAAACATATAAAAAATATATCACATATATTTTCTTAATGTAGCTTAGCATCATCATCATCAGCCAGGCCAAAGCACATTCAACTGGCACACATGCCCTTCTCCCACAGTAGGAGGAGGATTTGCTATGATTATCACACTTGGCAGGAATTTTGACACCACAAAAAACAATATGACAGTGATTAGTTTCAGTGGTCTAACATAAAATATAAATTGGTTTAATAACACGTAAAATTCCTTTTATACATTGAAAACCAGCTATAAAATATTATGTAGTTATTATCTAGTATGTGTTTTATGCAAATAAAATATAGAGCTTATTTCTTTTAGAGTCAAAAACTGTCGTATATATTATCTGTAGTAATTAAAAACTAAGTATTTTAAAATTACCTTTACAAATTCGGTCATATTCTTCATTTAATAGTTTTTTACATACATCAGATTCATAAATAGGTACTGGATATTGCACATTTTCAGTCTTAAAACCATCACACAGATAGCCCCTCTTTACTGAAGGACTATGCAACTTAGAGCTCATGAATATTATATCATCAGAAACTGTTATATCTCTCTGTGTGTCCAAGCTCTGCATTAATTGTGTATACTTTTTCTCCCAAGCAGCATTAGAGCACCTTAAAAGTTCATTTAGAATAAGAAGACCTCCATGCACTTTATCTTCTTTAGTGATACCTTTCTCTTTGGGAATATCCTCAAATGACACCATAGCCTCTTCATAACATTGCAAGTACCACTGTGGTTTTGCAGTAGACTGCTTTGCTGTTTCCCTCTGAGCAGTGACCACTAGTCCAGCTCTTAACGCCTTAGCAGCTGCTTCTCTGATTTGTTGCTTTGGATCCTTTAACGCAACCAATATGTGATCAAAGAAACCAGAGACTTGTTGATAGAAATAGGTTGGCATAGCAATAGCCAATTCTTTAAGCAATAAAACAGCTGAATGTCGCCTGCCCTCATTTCTTTCTTCTGACAGCCACTCAAATGCTCGCTTTACTTCAAATTCAACATATTCGGCTCTTTTGACTCCAGACACAGTAGCCAAGCGACCAACTGTCTTAGCTGCTAGTTCCATAACACCAGCATCAGAGGATGGAAGCAAATTTCTTAAATAATTTGCAAATCTCGTTATCCGGGTTTTTGTTGTGTCACAGTCACCACCTATGAGACATACTGGAAAAAATCATAATAAAATTAATGACAAGTGGCTTCTTTGCAACAATTATCCAGAGCAATATGATTGTAGATAGTATTAATATGTGAATACAGTGTAACCTTGATATAACTAACCTCAACATAACGAATTCCTCGATTTAACGAATTTTTCGAAATCCCCTAGAATTGCCCATAAAAGCTAATGCAAAATATACCTCTACATTGCGAATACATTTATCAAAAACCTCTTTCTAATGAATTTTTAATCATTGCTGAATATAGATAGAAGGTATTATTTACCTCTATTTAACGAATTTTTTCAACTTAGAACCTTGACATAACGTATCCTATTAATTATTTCCACTTAATTCCACAATAAATCATGTTGTGTTGACAGGTTTAGATACGTTAGAGAGGATTTACGTAATGTTGAGGCTAATAAACAAGTTTTCTTACCTTGTTAAAACGAATGGTAGTCCCACCTAACCTCTATATAACGAATTACTCGGTATAACGAATATTTTCTAATGACCACGACTTTTTCTGCCACCAGGGCGGGGCCACTTAAACGTGAGGTATAATATTTATTGATTCTTTCTGCACTATTAGCTATATTTTATATTAATAAGGTTAAAAATAAATAAACCAAACCACAGATATTCATAAAAGTAGAAAAATTTAAAAAAAGTTAAAAATGTGCTAAAAGTTAAAGAGCAAACCACTTAGGCATTGTTTTGTGTATTAATATAATACACTAGAAACTGATAAACTTTTATTAAAAACTAACTTCTCAATTAAATTACATTGTGTAACAAAAAACTTTACCTCAGTGTCAACTAGCGACTTCTGGTGAGCAGAAAATTATTAGTCCTCATTCCCTTCAGTTTCGTTATATCAAGGTTGCACTGTATTTCACAGGCTAAAATATTTTGGCATACACTGAGTTGAGCAGGTGTTCTAATGAGGCATGGGGGTAGCAAATATGGGTAGTTCAACAGGGTACGGTCTTTGGTCCACTCCGGAAAAAATTAATGGTTATGCCCATGTTCAAAGGTTTATCATTTATTTAAAATTGATAGGGGAAACATCGATTATATATAACATTACAATATTATCCAAATTTATATCAAAATTTAAGAAAATTAACTTTCGCCTCTCAATATATTTACGAAAATGTAATGTATGTCCACAAAAATATAAGTTTTAATAAAATACTTAAGTGATATTCACTCTGTAAATACTAGGAACAGACACGATCTAGAAATACCAGTTAACTTCAATATTGTAAACTGTTAATTTTTCAAAAATAAAAAGTCCTGCTGGGTTTCTAGTTAGTTCTATGTCCTATAGGTATTTTCCGAACCAGTGGTAAATTAAGCATAAGAGTGAATTAAGATAAGTATTATTTATAATCTATATCGAATTAAACAGTTTCTATTTCTATTTACATATTTAGACTTAAAAACAATAGGAATCAATAAATGCATATTTATTATCAGAGTGAACTGAAAATTATCTATTACACTTATTAATTTTTTGCTTATTTATTCATCTTTTTTGACATTAATTTTCTTCATTGATTGATACAGACTATCCTTTAGTTTAAATTAACATTGAACACTTGATTGACCAGACAAAATGCAGTGGTCAAAATGCAGTTATTTTTATGATTGGTTTCATGGACATATTTATTAACAGCAAACACCTTATAGTGAATAGATATTATGAGTGGAATTAATGTAAAATAAAACATTTATAGATTGTTTGTAGATTGCAATAGTTCACTTTAGAACGCCACAAGTTTGTTTTAAATCGATGTGTTTACAATTTTTTATCATACATTTCATATAAGTAGAAAATCACTTTGACTATCTGAACAGTCCATCACAAGTTTACTGTTAAACATAAACCTCCTACATGGATTGCCGCAAAGTATGGTCCCGAGCAACCAGCATTCATCAACTTACTGCATGTTTCATCAGGTTTACTGCCATTTGAGAAAGTTTCGTCCCCATCGGTTGTCGGTTTTTCAAGCTTCATGGCCGGCCCATTGCCACTTCAGCTTAATAATCTGTTCGGCTATGTAGATTACTCTGGTTTTACTGCAGATATCCTCACTTCTGAGTCTATCAAGCAGTAACCCTCTTCGTAGCTCGCCGAGCGACACGAGTTTCCTCATACATCCAGCAGTGAAGAACTATGGCTCAAATTTGTCTTCACTGGCAACATGTTGTGCACTGGTTGTGCATGTTGCCAGTAAAGATAGATAGTAAGAAGAGATTTATAATACAAGTTTTGTTTTGAGTGCATTTTTTTATTAGAATTTTATTTCTGGTCGATAATATCAGAAGTGGGATTGTGCTTCGTCACCTACCCGCTTTTGGAACACCTGACCAATATTAAAATTAAGAAGATTAGTGTCGTAATTAGATTTTAAAGATTTAGTAGTTTGCTTTTGTTTAGCGTTCGGTTTATTAATCTCAAAATGTCTGAACAACAATCTCGCTCCCGTAAACGCAAACATGAGTCAAACAAGGATCTACAGAATGCTATCCTTGCTAGATTGAATACGCTTAAGGAACGTTTTACGTACGAGATTACGACTCGACGGAAGGTCACGCACCTGTTTCGGTAGCACGGGAAAGCGTTGCCACAGGCGGGGCCACAACTGGCAGAATCGTGGAGGCCATCACTTCGTTAGTTAAAGTAAGATCTAATAATTAATATAATATTTCTAACTTTGACCCTCCTTTTCACAATATCGACGTTTGGTGCGAAGAAGTAGATATGGCTAAAGAAACTAACGTATGGGACGATAACGAGTGTTTGTCGCGAATCGGTAAATTTTTGAAGGGAGAAGCACGTGTGTGGCTTAACGAGTGGTCTAACAACGATCGTTCATGGACGAATTTCAAACGAGAATTTAAAATGCTGTGCCCGCGAACCGTCGATATTGCGTCTATTCTTTACGAAGTGATGAAAGATTTAAAAAGTTATGCTACTTACTCCGAATACGCTAGACGTTCGTTGTTAAGGTTGGGTTTGGTAAAGGGACTATCTGACGAACTGATAGTTGCTAGATGCTCATATTAAAGCTGCAGCTACTAATGCAAAGTTACAACCCAATGATTTAGTGCAATTTTTGTCGATGTAAATAAAACCAAAAAAATGATTTTCGGTCAACTTTTGTTCCCAAATGCTGTCTAGCCGAGTTGGATCATTTGCTTAGGTCCCCTAGCGATTCCGCCATAATGACTACATCGTCGGCAAATCGAACGCGAGAGATTTATTCGCCATTATCGTTAATACTGTATCCTTTTCAGTCCAGCAGTTAAAAATGTCTTCTAATACAGCAGAAAAGAGTTTCGTTAAACATTGTAGTATTACTATACAAGCACTTCAGTACCTCGATATACAGACTGTCAACTTGGCACTGAAAGTTTGATACTCAAACTCGCGTGCGGTTGTTTCAACAAAGTACCCAGAAAATGATGCTGCAAATATCAACTTACAACTTTGTAAATTGATTTCTTAAGGCAGACAGATTTTTAGCAAAGGCTTTAAAGCCCTGGTTCAGCTCTATTGCTTATTCAATACGAGCTGTCTTCAAGCAGCGTAAGTCTCACCGCATACATTTCAATAGCCTTTTAACCGACATATCAGTTGAAGACTGCAGTCTCATTTCCCATCTAGCAGCCATTAAATTAAGACAGTGATAAATATAAGGAGAGTTATTGGGTGTTACTGTGGTGAGTCTTGCAATATTTTGCTATGATTGCATGTAGGGTTGCCAGGTCACAAAACCGAAATGCCGAACAGACCAGCCAGTTTAGCCGGACATTTGAGTAAAAAGGCCCGACACCGTTAATTTTTAACCGACTTCAGAAAGGAGGAGGTTTTCAATTCGAGTGTATGTTTTTTGTATGTATGTTACGCGACATCTTCGCAGATTGTGAACAATTTTGATGGGTTTTTGGAACGAAGTTCCTTATCGCGAATGGTACGAATTTAGCGGATGGGGGCTAGGCGAGAAAAAATGTAAGATTTTTCCGTCACGACCCCTTCTGACGTAGTGTAGACGGCCTTGGCGGCTATAAGGAAGCGAGATGGAATAATATCCATCTCCCTCGCACTTTTTCTTATCTTGCCATGAAAGAAATATTATTTTGTTTTAAATGACGCTTCATTTTAATAGACGCTAGTAATTAATTTATTTGTATTTGTTAATCAATAATATAATACGTTTATCAATAATAATATACTACGAAAGGAACTTCGTTCTAACCGAGTGGTTAACTACACTTACGCATGTTTTTTTTTTAAATTAAATAGATAAATTTTATTTAATTAAATATAATTTTTTCAATTAAATAAATAATTAAATATACTTCAAGAGTGGTCCCATATAAATTTGGAGAAAAAATTCCTCCCCTAAGGGTAGCAGATAAATAACTTATTTTTTAGCAATTTGAAGTTGGTTTTTATTTTTTGTTAAAAGTTATAACTATTCTCTGTTTTAGTATTCTAATCTTAATATAACAAGACAAATTTTAAAATTAAAATGGTTCTTTTATCATTTACCATAAAATCTTCTTAAATTCTAATGATACAACAATAAAATTGATTGAATTTTTAATTATTAATCATTCAATATTCATTACAATATTAATTTCAATAGTTGCAATTGCAATGCAAAAAAAAAATTGCGCAATTTGTGATGAAAAACAAAATGTTTATTTACCATAAAATCTTCTAAAATTTTAATGAAATAACAAAGGAGACTGTTTGTTTAAAAACAGTCTTCTTTCTTAATAATTATCATTAATTTCTTGCCGTACTACTATTGCAATTTGCAATGGAAAACAAAATTAAACAAAACTAATTAAAATCTTCTTAGATTATATACAATGTGTCCGGTTACCGGTGTCGGAGCTTTTAATGCTATAAAATATAATCAATTTCATCGACAAATCATGTCTCAAATCTCATTTAGACCTAGCTGTATTTAAATGGCAGCCATTTAAATTTTTCAGTGTCACCACCTCGACCCCGCGCATTAAAATTACAATATTCACCGATGTAGAAGTCATACATTCTTAAAAGATGTCTCATTGGATAGATAAAGATACGCATAATAAAATAAAAGCAAACTTTTAACTGCAAAATTGTATTTAGATCCTAAAAAGACTAAGAAAAGAAAAAAAATGTAAAAAAAAATCGGTTATTTTTTCACATTGTTTGATGTTCTAAACAAGTGTGCTTGGGACAACAAAAACAGTCGTCCCTCGCCACGCGTTGTGATTACACTACTTTTGCCCCTCTAAGATCGCTTTGTTGTTATTGTTAAAAAAAAAACGTTTTGTGGAACTTTTTAAGTTTGTGGTGAAGTTTATAGTTATTTTGATATTTTCAAAAATGGCAGATGGTGAATACTCAAACCAGCATGTCGCTGATATCCACTTTGTGTATGGATTGTGCAACGGCAACGCAAACAGAGCTGTCACAGAGTACGCCAGAATGGGAAACATCTCTGTTTGCGTTGCCGTTTTATTTATTCACTTTCACTAGCGATACAAGCTGAGGCGGGCGAGGTGGAAACCAACACATGACAAATGTAAAAAAAAATGGTCAAATTTAAAAACAAAACCTAACAAAAGCCGGACAGGCCAGACACAATAATTTGGCCGCACACACATCCAAAAAGCCTGACTGTATCAGGCTTTATGCGGACGCCTGGCAACGCTAATTGCGTGGAGTATTCACAAGCTTATAATTGATATTGTCCACCATATTGCAATTTTCTAGGCACTGGAAACAATTTTGTAGCTTGAGCTGAATTCTGGGTCAGTTAATGAAGAGGTTGGAACATTGACTTCATAAAAATTGGATCTCTCTAGTGTAATGTTAACATTCAGTATGCCTTTAACCATTTAGTGATTGCTGCAGGTTTTTACCCCAGCAATCACAGAGATATCACACAAATGGCTGTTGTTTAGTCATCCGAATGAAAACAATCTTAGGCTAAACTATCTCCACTTCGCTTCTGGAAGAAGAAATTCTGCAAATAGAGGCTTTCCTTCTCCATGAAGTCAGCTAGTTGTTGCCTTTGTGAGTTCCATTCAACAATTGTAAAGTTCCCCATTCTCAGTGTTGACTTTTCTAGTGTCTAGTTTTGCGTTGAAGTCGCCCATGAGCCTAAGTAATGTTCTTTAACTTTTGTTTTAAAAATCCACTTGTTAGTTAATACTCTTAGTTCAGATTTGATAATTGTCGTCGTAGTAGAGCTACATAACCTGATTCTTAAAAAATACATACTAACCGATAGCCAATACTCCGCCTTTCTTTTCATGAACATCATTGCTTGAAACCATTTCAAAAATTTGGTGGTTGAATTCATCAAGGAATTGCGTAAGTTCTTCTTGTGGTACTTCTCGGAGTTCTGTTTTTGCATAATGATAGAGCTCCCGAGCCGTTTTAGTTTGTATGTCGACATTTCGGGATTTTAATCCAGCTACAAATTGTGTGACTTGATTTGACATTTTAAATGTATTATATTTTATAACAAATCACAATCTCTGTTTGAGAAAGGTTGGTATTCCATATTTTATTTTTGTTTTAACACTTATAATGTCTTTAATACATTCAATTAAAAAATAAAAAATAATTCAATACAAATGAAATTTGACATCTGAGTAAATCTTTGACCATTTTTGACATTGACACAAAATTACAAAATAGGGATGCGTCAGATATATCAAAACGAATCTAAAATCCCATTTCAAACACAAATCGAATCGTATCGATTTCTCAAACGACCTAACTAAGCTACGATCTGTACACCCAAACGAATCCGAATCGAGAATAACCAAATCCAAAGTTTGATTTCTATAGAAATCCGTTTTCTCAGTTTCTCTCTTTCTAACCAAACACGACATAGCGGAATGTAAAGTATGGCATGAATTTTGCGATTTGGATTTCAGTTTGTCGGCTATAGAAATCTATCGCACATTGAAATATGCGATCAATATTATCCTTACTGCTAAGTACTTGAAGTCTATATTTGCTTTGTGAGATTATGTGTTGATGAATTTTTAGTTCCGTGATTGGGTGTTTGCTTATTAGAATCTTTGAAATATGCGATCAATATCGTTCTTACTATTAAGTTGTTAAAGACTATATTTTGGTTTAGTGTTTGTTTATTAGAAATAATCTTTTGTTTTCATGTTGCTTTTGTTTAAATGCAAACGTGACCTTAGTGATAAGTGCGCGCGTGCCGGTCAGTCGTATCAGTGAATTACAGGATATGTTGTAATTACAAGTATGTTTATTGCCTGTTTGTTTAGTAGAATTTAGTGTTAAAAAAATAAGTTAACTAAGTGAATTGTGTGTGAGTATATATATAAGTAAGCTTACATAACAGTGAGGTATGGACTCATTTCGACAAAAAAGAAAATGCTTCTGGAGTTGCAGTGTAAATATTATAGTCAAAATATATCATATAAATCTACAACGGGTAATCTAGAAGCTCATTTAAAACGATCTCACGCTTCAATTTATTTGGCGCAAAAGACACGTACCGATTTAGGAAATAAAAAATATATATTAAGAAATCTTTGTAAATATGCCGATTTTAAAATGCGCCGGATAAGTTTTAATTTCATACAAAACCTTTCTGCTATTCCTCTTATCTACGCTTAGATTGAAGCATAAAGGATAATCGCTCAAATCTGTTTCTGTATTACATTTGCGTTTGTCGTTTCGTTAATTTATAAAACGAAATATAAATACGCAAACGAATTGGCGTGGCTAAGCGCTACTGAAATCGGATTTTGAAAAACGGATTTTGAAATCGATTTTGAAATCTGAAATCGGATAAATATCCGTTTACGTGCAAATCCAAAAACGCCCATGACTATTACAAAACACAATATCCACTTTTTTATTAAGATTTTCGGCTTGGATGCTAGTTCTTTAAGCCATGTCTTCATTTCATTCGGGATCTTCGTTTTTATAGATTTTCAGTATCAAATAATAACAATCTTTTTTGGGAGATTTTGACAGCAACTTGAGGTTTCTATCTTTTCCCACGGGCACTTGTCATCTGTCCATGTCTGCGGCATAGTGTGGTTAGCATATATTCATGTTTCATCAAAGAACATACGTTGTTCCAATTATCGTATCGTAAAAATGTTATTCTTTTCATTTATGTCTTTAAATGATTATTTTGGGTTTGTCAATTTTTTAATATCAAAAGTCAATTCCTTTTGAATTGATTCTCAACTACTCTATACTACCATTCTAAAAGCCAGCACCTTCTTAACTTACTCGCAACTTCGCCATAGTGGGATTCACAGAAATTATTTAAAAAATAAAATTTTTAATAAAGAAATATTAAATTAAAAAATATAAAGCTTCAATCGAAAGATTATTTGAATATTTTTACCGATTATTCGCATTAGCATGAATTTGAATCATTCAAACGCTACGATAAGGTACATAAACGACATATCATTGAAACAACGTCCAACAAAAAGTTGATTCTGGTTAATATTTTTATGTTTTGCTTTGTTTGAAAGATTAGAATTTAAATTAGTGATAAAAACATATACATTTTGTATTGAAATATAGATAACTTCATATTTCTTTGTATTTACATAAAAGGTTATGTTAAATCGTGTGAGTACGCTTGTACAAAAAACACACATTTAAACAAAACAACAAAGCTTTTAATTAATTCGTAATTAATTATACATAAAATGAAAAAAAAATTTGCATCGATTATCAATATGAATACTTAGTGATAAATTATTTAAATGCTGAATAAAAAAAATATTGATAGTTAATTTTAATTCATAAACCCAATTATACCTGATTACTTAATTTATTTATTATTATGATTAATTATCAATAAAAATACTTACAACAAGTATTTTCTCTGGTTTAATTGGCCTTCTAAATCTTGAGTTTTCCATAGAAAGATTGGTTTTAGTATATATAGCAATTCTTGAAATTTCTTGTATGTTAAATGCAAATATCTAAAAAATCGTTTATCATCATCTAATAAGTCTTTAAATGAAGTATAATATTCTCCATACAATTGCCTTTTTAAATTAATATTAGGAATTCAAAATCTTCTTTTTCTTCGAATTTTATTTTCTTCTTCCTCTGCCAATAAGCAGGCTATAACTCTATTTTCCATAGTGATTTCGAACGATCAATGTCACTGTACCGTTTTACAACAGTGGTTGGGAAAAACTGCAAAAGTTGTTGGCAATACAAAAGATTTGCACGGCATGGACTGTGAGTACATGCGAATGTGCGAGGCCATCAGTAAAATTCGGACAAATGTACGTTCAGCTTAACTAGTGGTGTAGGTTATGATCTACGATATCGACCCTGATTTGTGATCAACAATCTACGACCTAAGCGTAGTGACTATACAGGTACTCTTTACTACGATCTAAAATGTTGAAAATAGTGTTTTGATAAAATACTCTGCCATAGAGTATAGTAATTCAACTGGGACTCCTTGCATTGTTTTGATCTGTATCATAGATTTATTGCATCTACGACAAAGTCTAGGACTGATAATTTCTTGATAGAAAATCCAATATTTTTATATTCAGTTGTAATCGGATTTGCATCCGGCACCAGGCATGGCTTAAAGAACAAGCATCCAAGCAAAAAATCTTAAAAAATGTCTGTTCGTATTTCGTAGCAGAGAATATCACTTTGGTTCGTCGTTATTCTATTTACTCTATGGTCTGTTCTGTCCTATAGTTACCTGTGTACGGGCGGTCATCGTTCAAGATATCCGTATAAATTATTAAATGAAGGTGCTATAAGTGTTAATTTTATGAAAAATCTGTAGGTTATAAATTATTAAATAATGATCTTGCTGGAGATCAATAATAGAATTATAGAAGAAACCCTTACAGTTAAATATAAAAATGCACTGGCGGGGTGAGTACGTTACGCTTAGAAAGTTTACCAGTTTTTATGGCCGTTGCGTGTATAATGTTAGTTGTAAATAATACGTTATATCCATATTATTAAAAAGGTGTTTTACTTCACTTAATAGTTCTGGTTATCATTGAAATTTATCTATAACCCCTTTTCCTGAGTATCTTGACAAGTGTCAAATACCATTTCTCCAGGGTGGGCCCACGTTGGCTGCCGCAATCCAAGAGATTTATTGTTTTACATTAATTTATGAGGTAATACATATGATTTTCCTCAATTCAATGACTAGGTATGACGTGATACGGTTCATATCAGCATGGATGACTCATATGGGTTGTTTGTACATACTTGAGGGGGGAGTGCGGAAACGTCCCATAAAGTGTTTTTGGATTCCAATTGGTGTAAACAATATACATTAAATTTGATATGTAGCACTGATATACTGAAACAACAATGAGGGATGTAGATAAACATTCTTTATTGTTAGGATATGAGTAATTATCATATGTTTATTGTTTCATATGTTTATTAGTAATTGGACTGTTCCAGCTTAAAACCTGAATCCATTGATGTGACAGTTGCTGACTTTGATGGAGTGCTTTTTCATATATCTAATGTTAATGGAGATAAAACCAAAGTTAGGGTATGTATATGTTTTCAAATTATTATGCCATTGCTAATATAGGTGTGTCAAATGATCTAAAATACATTTTACAGCTGTGTCAGTCACTTCATAGTTGAGTCTTACTATAGACAAATTTGAGATAGATAATAAAATATTTTGTAATGAAATAGCCATTATTAAACAATATTTATAATATATTGATAGATAGATATATTTTAAATGTTGTAAATAATATTGTCAGTACCTCTTTTAAGCAGTAATAAACTGGGATTAATAAAGAACCTATCATTTCCAGGTTAGTATATCATTAAAGTTTTACAAGCAGTTAGAGGAACATGGTGCAGATGAACTTCTCAAAAGGGTGTATGGACCACTCCTCACTGAAACAGAATCAGGTAAATATAAAAAGTTACAGCATACTATATCCAAGTCCTAGGCACAGGCCCCCTCTCATTTCTGAGAAGGTATGAAGGGCAGGAAAAGTCTGCCTCACTGCCCCAATGCGTGTTGGTGGATGGTTGGCTAGGTTAATTAATAAATTGTGAAGATTGACATTTTTATAAATTTAGTCTCATGTTTTAAAAGTAATTTTAGTCTCAAGTAGAAGTGTAAAACTAACTTCCAATCTACTACTCCATATCATTCCATGGATATGGAAAGAGGTACACATATTGTAATGAAACAAGAGATGGGCTGCAGCATCTTATTTATAACAACTCAAAATGGCAGTAAACTTTTGATAAACAGTGCTGAATGATGAATTAACTAACTTCAAAGAAGCAAGGAATATATAATGATGTATATTTAAACATTTGCTTGTTGCATTAACCAGTTGGGCTCACGGAAGCATCTATATATGCTTCATAAATTATTCTAACCTAATTTGCAGTAATTACTTCTCATTAATGCACACTAGTTTTCACTATTTATAAGATGTTTGCAAATTATGTATACTCCCTACTATTAAAAAATGCTTGTTTAAAAAAAGCAATTCATGGTAGTTTTCATGGGGTAGATTTTGAGCCATGATACATTTCATAATATATTTTATAATAATTGTATTTAAACAACTTATTTTTCACATTGTTAACATTTTGTGACTGAAGCTAGAAACATGATTTTGTTATGCTTTGTTGTGATGACGTGACGGTGATTGTGCACATTAATGTGTTATGTCTGACAGTATGTTTTTTTCTGATTCAGATACTGATTTTGAAGAGGACAATATCTTCTATTAATGAAACTTCTTGAGAGCAAAATAATAAAAGATCACTTTGTAAACTTTGCCTTGTTAAAAAAATTTGAGAGTGACGAAGAGAGATAGAGATTCCATCAATATTTTAGGATAACATAGAATTCTTTACTTTCACACAAGTTAAATTATTTTGTGCAACAATTTTTAAATAAAATTACATAACCATCTAATAGATGCACATGTCATAAGCCCCATGACACAACACCATACCTAAATGTATGAAACAGATATGCTTCTGACGCATCACAACACACCACCACACTTTAGTATGTTTCTAGTGTCATTTAAAAAAATAATTATGTTACATTATTGCTTATTGTAACAATTTGATAGCTTTATATCCGTAAGCTGATAAGATAAAAACTTGTTGATATGGGTGTAAATTCTTATAAAATTTACATATCTAAATATTCTTATTTCATCTTAATCTCCTTCAAATCTTACTCACCTTTCGGTTAATCGATTCTCACAAAAAAAATGGCAGTAAATAATGAACAAAATTTTTATTATACAGGCTACAATGTCTCAGTGTTACTGGATATGGAGAATGTTCCCGATGATTGGGAAGAAATAGTAAAGAAAGTTGGTCTCTTGAAAAGAAATTGCTTTGCATCTGTATTCGAGCGCTATTTTCGGCTGCAGGAAGATGGGGATGTTGGTCACAAACGTGCAGTTATCAACTATCGGCAGGATGAAACTTTGTAATGTTTTTATCAGTATATTTTTTTTATAATGCATTTAGTGAATGCTTAATATCTATACAACATTATTTAAATTTTTTGTAAATTTTGTTATTTTAAATATAATATTTTACTTACTTGAAAAAATTATGATACCAATGTTTTACCGATGATGCCCTACCATTTTCATGGTTGAGAAATACACAGGAATATTGTTAATAGAAATTATGTAATTACATATTTGCATTCTGACTGGAAGATGTAAAAACAATGTCATGCATAAGCGTTATTGTGTTGAAAATTCCTCCACCTCATAGTGATGATAAAGATGATGACTTACAAAAATGCTTAAATAAGATCATCTTTTCCAATTTATACCAGAGTATTTGGTCTTGATCCAAAATATACACACCAAATTTATACTAATGTAAGAATACAGAATAGAGAATATGCATAATGTTAGCCATAGATAATGTCCATATAGTTACAATACTGATTATATTGCAGGTATGTGGAGGCACAGGAAGATCGTGTGACTGTAGTCTTTTCCACTGTATTCCGTCATGAAGATGATATGGTTATTGGCAAGGTGTTCATGCAAGAGCTTAAAGAGGGAAGGAGAGCTTCACACACTGCGCCTCAGGTACAGTCAGATTTGCATTCAAAATTTAAATTCACTTAGTTTATGATCACTGTGAAAAAACTATAAACATATATAAAATATTACCTTTAATGTCATTTTCAAATAACTAATGAAGTCATTATTACAAGGAAAAAGGACTTATATTCAGTTATTATAATAAAGGCCTTTCTACAAAAATTATTTTTCTATGGCAACAAGTTTTGAATTTTATCAATAGTTATTAACTTATGGTGATCAAGAAAAGGTGTTGCTAGAAATAAATTATCTTATCTTTTTGCAAGATAACAGACTGTTATTTTGGAACAGGCTACTGGAACTCCTCTTTTCAAAGGAACAAAAACAGGTGGAACAGATTTCTAACCTTACCTAGTACAGCCTATTCCTAAAAATGGCTCATATTGATTTTGTGGTTTTAAAGAATCAAAGAATGCTTTACTTTGAGTAGTATGTGAGTTTCTGGCACAAAAGTGATACAATCAACCAAACTCAGGAATCTGGATCAAAATTTTTGTCTATCCTACCTCACCCACCATAATTCCCAATGTTTAATGTTACATTGTGCAAGTGATACTATATGTTTTGTGAAAGATGATCTGTAACATGATTGTGTAACTTTGGTGGTGCCAGTGGTAACCACTTTTCAACTGCTTAAAAAGTTACAGCCTGTATACGTCTCACTGCTGGGCACAGGCCTCCCCTCATTTCTGAGAGGGTTTTAGGGCAAGGAAAAGTCCAACGCGTTGCCCCAATGCGTGGTGGCGAACTTCACATGTCTTCGAAATATATTTTTTTCTTATTTTTCAGACATGCTGGTTTCCTCATGATGTTTTCCTTCACAGCCGAGCACGTGGTAAATCAGCACTTAAAATTGCAATTAACAATTTCATTGGTGCCGGCGGGGATCGAACCCGGGTTGCTCGCGTACTATGTTATTTACAACAAGCGCTAACCATCTGAGCTACCACGGCTCTAATACTATTACTATTTAATACGACCCGGGACAATAAAAGTTGACCATATTTTTCATAATTTTTGGTTTCAATTGCCGTACAATATAATATAATATATTGCTTACTGTGATACTTACAGCGAGCGCTAACCATCTGAGCTACCACGGCTCTGAGCTTCACCTGATTATTTTATTTAAAAAAAAAATTGGTTTAGACTTAAAACTATATTTACACAATACAATCAATTTTGATCCCACTAAGGATACACAATTGTACTGCAGGTGTAAAACAAGTAGCAGATTTATAACTATAAAGTATGTACTATTGATTTCATTTCAGGTTCTATTTTCACACAAAGAGCCACCGTTAGAACTCGTCGATACAGACGCAAGAGTTGGTGAAAATATCAGTTATGTTACATTTGGTAAGTGCCGAAATTTGTTTATCTCTTACACTTTTTAAAGTTTCACACACCAAATTTTATAAACTATTAAACATTTTTTGGTTTCCTTTCTTTGGACCTGTGTTGTTTTTTTTTATAGGATGAGGGTGATAAGCGAGCACACAGTCCACCTGATGGTATATATACATTGACATCTACATCTATCCTCATTTGCGAATCAAAATGCATATGCATTGTCAGCCATGAGGACTAAGATGGAATGCCTCTTTTCCAGTAAAAAGGGTCTCTGGTTCTCCACACTCACCATATGAAACAGCAGCATTAACCTGCTATTATTACGCTGGTATTCTGTGAGAGCGTGGTCCTTCCCCGGTCGAGCCGACCCATTTGTGCTACAACTATACAATTAATATAGCTGCAGCATGGCTCTACCACGTAAAGAATGGCTCTACCACGTAAATATACCTTGTATATATATAATAATAATATACCATGATAGTATAACAAACAGCAAATAAGTAATGAGCTAGATAAAAAAAGGTGTTGTGTTATATTTTAAGCTATTTCTATCTTTGATAATTTCCTGGTATATCAGAGATTTACTTCATATTTAATTTAAAATATTTTTTTTAGTAGTTATTAACAAATAAAAAAAAAATCATACAATTTCGTGATTTTTTTAAATTTTTAGTAAAGCTTCATGTATTCATGTGTAAAAACAACTGCAACACCAGGGGAATTGCAGATGCGTTGCCGGCCTTTTAAAAAGGAGTAGGCTCTTTTCTTGAAGGTCCCTAAGTCGTATTGGTCCGGAAAAATCGCTGGTGGTAATCGATTCCACAAGAAAGTTGTGCGAGGAAGAAAACATTTTCTAATTCGCACAGTGGTGGACCGCCATCATCCAGATGGTGTGGATGGTATCCGGAGTTCTGCCGCGATGTGCGTTTGTGAAATTTGGCGGCTGGGATTAATCCGAACAATTCCTCAGAACACTCCCCGTGGTAAATGCGAAAGAAAATGCAAAGGGATGCAACATCTCTTCGCAGCGCCAATGAATCGAGCCGATCAGAAAGGACTCGGTCGTCGACGATTCGAGCCGCTCTGCGCTGGATGCGGTCAAGTGGAAGGAGCTGGCACTGGGGAGCCCCAGCCCAGAGATGGGAACATTATTCCATGTGAGGCCGAACCTGCGCCTTGTAAAGTTGCAGGCGTTGAGCCGGCATGAAATACTGTCCCGCTCTGCTGAGCACGCTGCTTTTAGAGGCCAATTTGGCCTTCTTCCAAGTGACCACGTAACTGCACGTCACTCGATATGTCGACGCCGAGGATTTCGATACTAGCTGAAGCAACAAGGGGAGTGCCTTGAAACTGAGGAGATACGACAAAGGGGTTCTTTTTAGCAAACTTGTGTCTTCTAAGGATTACTTTGGACTAGATTTAGTCGCGCCCAATCCGAGACTTTGTTCAGCAAAGACTCGACTTCAGACACAAGTTTGTTCCGGTACTCGGCGACGTTTTCCCGAGAAATATTGGCACGGCCGGTGTATAGAGCATCACCAGTGCTGTCATCCGCATAGTAATTAATGTTACCGGTTTGCAACATATCATTCATATGTAGAAGAAACAGCGTTGGTGATAGCATGCAGCCTTGTGGAACACCAGCGCATTAGAAGCTTGTAGTCGGAGCATGCACCGTCTACAGCGACCTTAATGCTCCGATCTGCAAGAAAGCTGGTGATCCAATTGCACATAACATTTTTGCACACAACACAACATAACAGCCCATAGGAAGGAGCTTGAAAGAAGCGCTTTGTGCCAAACCCGATCGAAGGCCTTCGCAATGTTCAAACTAACGGCCTATGCCTCCCTTGACTCTACTGCCTCCGCCCATCTATGAGTCAAGTAGACCAGAAGATCACCAGCTGATAGACCCCGAAGAAAACCGTATTGGCGGTCTCTAATCAGCTGGTGATCCTCAAGATACCGCATGAGCTGGCAGTTTATAATGGATTCCATTATTTTGGAGAACAAGGAGTTGATGGCGATAGGCCTGTAATTGGACGGGTCTGAGTGGTCGCCTTTTTTAGGGATCGGGTGGACAAAAGCTGTCTTCCATGGAATAGAATAGAATAATTTCGGCACTACGCCTAGGGAGTAGGAGTACCGGAAAAGACGCGTTAGAAGCGGTGCCAACTCCGGAGCACACGTCCTCAGCACAATTGGGGGTTTCCGTCAGGCCCAATCGACTTGGGGATGTCCAGGGAGAGGAGTGCTTTGCGAACCGAGCGCTGTGAGAACCGCACATCCGGCATGGAGCACTCACACCGCGGTATGGTCGACGGTGTGTTCCCCCCGTCATCAAGAGTCGAGTTGGACGCAGAAAGGGAGCCTAAAAGGTCGGCTTTCTCTTTTGTGGCGTGGGCCAGTGAGTCGTCCTCCCTGTGCAGAGATGGTAGTGATGGTTTACAGAAATTCCCTTGGACAGCCTTAGCGAGAGGCCAATTCTGCCCATGTGCTCTGACTTTGCCTTGGCAATCGTCTCATTGCAAAATGGGTTGAGAAGTTTGAAGAGACTGGGTCAACTCTGGAGAAACCAAAATCTGGGCGACCAAGAACATCAAGAACAGCCAGCGTGGACAGTGTTACTCAGTCTATTCGAGATGATCCAAACCTCTCGATTCGGGCGTGCTGTTGCTTTAAATGTGCACAGATCTTCATTATGCCGCATTTACACAAAGATTTAAAGCTGCACATTACAAAATTCAGTTAGTGCAGAACTGAAGCCTCAAGATGCTGGTCAGAGGCTTGCCTTTGTAAATCAGATGATTGAGCGCTTTCAACGTTCACCAACATCTTGTTTTCCGATGAAGCCCATTTTCACCTGAATGGGCATGTAAACAAGCAAAATTGTCGTTACTGGAGTGCAACCAACCCAAAACAAAACATCAGAAACCGCTACATTCACCCAAAGTCACCATATGGGCAGCGATGTCGGCGCGGTTATCGGCGTACTTTTTTGAAGATGGAAGGGCGCACCTCACGGTGAATTCAGGCGTTATGTGGAGATGTTAGACGAGTTTTCGTACCCCAACTGCAAAACTTTCCTGGTTACAACCAAAGAACATGGTTCCAGCAGGATGGAGCAACTTCACACCGTCCACAGATCTCTGCCTCGAGTTCGAGAAATTTTCCGAACAAATTAATCTCCTGGCGGTGACATAAATTGGCCTCCACAGGTCGATTTAACGCCTATGGATTTTTTCCTGTGGGGTTATGTCAAATCAAAAGTTTACGCTAATAAACCGACTTCCTGGCACAATTAAAAGAAAATATCCGTCATGAAATGGCAGCCATCACGGAGACTACCTGCCGAGCTGTCATAGGCAATTTTAGTGCCCGACTAAATGAATGCCGAGCGCAACGGTTTACATTTGGACAATGTTATTTTAAAATAAATTCCCAAACAGTGTACTTCAATATAAAATAAACATTTTTCAATAAAGCTAAGACTTTTCTTTTAAAAAAGATTTAAATGTGAACTTTCTTTTGAGACACCTTGTACCATGATAGTATAACAAACAGCAAATAAGTAATGAGCTAGATAAAAAAAGGTGTTGTGTTATATTTTAAGCTATTTCTATCTTTGATAATTTCCTGGTATATCAGAGATTTACTTCATATTTAATTTAAAATATTTTTTTTAGTAGTTATTAACAAATAAAAAAAAAATCATACAAATTCGTGATTTTTTTAAATTTTTAGTAAAGCTTCATGTATTCATGTGTAAAAACAACTGCAACACCAGGGGAATTGCAGATGCGTTGCCGGCCTTTTAAAAAGGAGTAGGCTCTTTTCTTGAAGGTCCCTAAGTCGTATTGGTCCGGAAAAATCGCTGGTGGTAATCGATTCCACAAGAAAGTTGTGCGAGGAAGAAAACATCTTCTAAATCGCACAGTGGTGGACCGCCATCATCCAGATGGTGTGGATGGTATCCGGAGTTCTGCCGCGATGTGCGTTCGTGAAATTTGGCGGCTGGGATTAATCCGAACAATTCCTCAGAACACTCCCCGTGGTAAATGCGAAAGAAAATGCAAAGGGATGCAACATCTCTTCGCAGCGCCAATGAATCGAGCCGATCAGAAAGGACTCGGTCGTCGACGATTCGAGCCGCTCTGCGCTGGATGCGGTCAAGTGGAAGGAGCTGGCACTGGGGAGCCCCAGCCCAGAGATGGGAACATTATTCCATGTGAGGCCGAACCTGCGCCTTGTAAAGTTGCAGGCGTTGAGCCGGCATGAAATACTGTCCCGCTCTGCTGAGCACGCCAAGCTTTTTAGAGGCCAATTTGGCCTTCTCTTCCAAGTGACCACGTAACTGCACGTCACTCGATATGTCGACGCCGAGGATTTCGATACTAGCTGAAGCAACAAGGGGAGTGCCTTGAAACTGAGGAGATACGACAAAGGGGTTCTTTTTAGCAAACTTGTGTCTTCTAAGGATTACTTTGGACTAGATTTAGTCGCGCCCAATCCGAGACTTTGTTCAGCAAAGACTCGACTTCAGACACAAGTTTGTTCCGGTACTCGGCGACGTTTTCCCGAGAAATATTGGCACGGCCGGTGTATAGAGCATCACCAGTGCTGTCATCCGCATAGTAATTAATGTTACCGGTTTGCAACATATCATTCATATGTAGAAGAAACAGCGTTGGTGATAGCACGCAGCCTTGTGGAACACCAGCGTTAATAGGCTTGTAGTCGGAGCATGCACCGTCTACAGCGACCTTAATGCTCCGATCTGCAAGAAAGCTGGTGATCCAATTGCACATAACATTTTTTGCACACAACACAACATAACAGCCCATAGGAAGGGAGCTTCGAAAGAAGCGCTTTGTGCCAAACCCGATCGAAGGCCTTCGCAATGTTCAAACTAACGGCCAATGCCTCCCCCTTGGACTCTACTGCCTCCGCCCATCTATGAGTCAAGTAGACCAGAAGATCACCAGCTGATAGACCCCGAAGAAAACCGTATTGGCGATCTCTAATCAGCTGGTGATCCTCAAGATACCGCATGAGCTGGCAGTTTATAATGGATTCCATTATTTTGGAGAACAAGGAGTTGATGGCGATAGGCCTGTAATTGGACGGGTCTGAGTGGTCGCCTTTTTTAGGGATCGGGTGGACAAAAGCTGTCTTCCATGATTTCGGGACTACGCCTAGGGAGTAGGAGTACCGGAAAAGACGCGTTAGAAGCGGTGCCAACTCCGGAGCACACGTCCTCAGCACAATTGGGGGTTTCCGTCAGGCCCAATCGACTTGGGGATGTCCAGGGAGAGGAGTGCTTTGCGAACCGAGCGCTGTGAGAACCGCACATCCGGCATGGAGCACTCACACCGCGGTATGGTCGACGGTGTGTTCCCCCCGTCATCAAGAGTCGAGTTGGACGCAGAAAGGGAGCCTAAAAGGTCGGCTTTCTCTTTTGTGGCGTGGGCCAGTGAGTCGTCCTCCCTGTGCAGAGATGGTAGTGATGGTTTACAGAAATTCCCTTGGACAGCCTTAGCGAGAGGCCAATTCTGCCCATGTGCTCTGACTTTGCCTTGGCAATAACTCTTTTGAAGGACCTGGAGGCGAAGTTATACTTCTTTTTAAGCATGCTGGTGTTTACATCCCGAGCCGCCGAACCCTCAGCCCAGGCCTGATGACACTCCTGCTTACTGCGTAATGCAGTCTTACAGGGGCGACCAAACCAAGGCTGAGATCTGCCTCCGATGGGTACCACAGATGATGGAATAAATAGTTCCATTCCCTGTAGCACCACATCAGTGACAGAGTCAGCAACAGCGCTGGGATCATCAAACCCGCCCCCATGGATAGGATGCAAAGAACGCGATGAAACCTGATGAAGCCTGAATGGCATCGACGGAAACCTGATATCCGTCCGAATGAGAGGTCAGTAGAAGGTCCAACAGGGAAGGTGTATGATTCTCCACTTCTGGAATCCGCGTAGGCGAAGTAACCAGTTGTGTCAGACCATATGCCAAGGCAAAGTCATAAACAGATCTCCCCGCATGATCGGTTAAACGTGAACCGAGCCATTCGGCGTGGTGGGCGTTAAAATCTCCAAGAATCACGATCTCTGCGGATGGGACCTGTTGTAGCAAGGAATCTGTAGCCATTTGGACGTGGTCGATGAGTCGGTCTGTTTCGGCATTACCGCTATGGGACCTATACAGGCACCCGTAGACATGGGGATGGTCGTCGCTGTCTACGCGCAGCCAAAGGATGGACAAGTCCGTACCTTCAAGACTGCCGAGGCGTCGAGAACAGATGTCCTCTCTGATGTATACGCAAACTCCAGCCCGAGGCACAAAGGAGTGTTCCAATTTGTACCCCGGGTAGGAGAGATACGAAGTATCAGCCGGAGAGGACACCTGCGTCTCGGTCAGAAAGAGCAAGCCCGGCTTCGCCGTCTCAAGATGGTAGTGGACGGCGTTTAGGTTCGAGTGAAGTCCCCTGATGTTGCAGAAATTCACGGATAGCGTGGCAGGGGTCGCCGTGGTCGTGTTGCTCAGTTTGCCCCGAGCAGTTTTTGTTTTGAGCGGAATTTTGGATTCGAATCCGCATTACGGCGTTATTAATGGCGTGAGCCACTACTAACATAAGCATTTTAGGCTTATCAGGAGTGGTTAAAGGGAATACTAGAATTTTGAAAAAAATATTAGCATGGATTTGGCTTAGTTTTTGCGTCAATTGAAATGTACGCAGCGCTCCATCTTACTCTCTCTGTTGGTCTGAGCTGTATGTATAAAGCAAACACAATAAAAACGTAGTAAACGTATGTACAATGTGTCCTCGCATGTGCATGTGCGCAGTGCTGTTCCCGCGGCACACGTGCTCGGCGGCGCGCGACAACACGATCGACCTGCTGCACATGTTCCGCGACTACCTGCACTACCACATCAAGTGCTCCAAGGTGTACGTGCACTCGCGCATGCGCGCCAAGGCCGGCGACCTGCTCAAGGTGCTCAACCGCGCGCGCCCGCAGACCTCCACGCGACCCACCGAGCGGAAGACTATCACGTTAGTACTCCTTTATTTATTTATTCTTAATTGTACAGTGTACACCTTCACTAAAAGGATTACAAAGGGCGGACTTAATGCCTTTTGGCATTCTCTCCCAGTCAACCTGGGACGTGTGGAAATAATGTGATAGGTGCCAAAAATAAAAGAACAATATTGTAAATGACGAATTTCCTCATTTAAAGTAAGTCTTTTTAGCAACTTTTAAAGTAAAAGCTACTTTATAATCGTAATTTGAAACTCGATTAACCGAAAAAGCGACACTGAAAAGGGACAAACATATACATCTATAGGATTTAGCCTCTTAATTAATTAAGTTTAATGTTAGTATCAACACTGGTGACAATAATCTAAAAATAGTAACTAAAAGAAGAGCACAAACAATTGTGAATAGATATTAGCTGTTCATAGTTTAAATGTGGTCCCAACCAATACCCAATGTGGTAGTAGAGGAGTTTTTCAATTTGACTTTGTGGTTTTTTAGCCAAATTCAAGAAAAGAAAGAGGTTCTTAAGTCGACTGTGCTTTTTTGTGTGTATATTGCGCCATATCTTCGCCAGTTGTGAACCGTGAAACATCGAGATGTGAACCTAAAGATGGAAAAATTGAGGATAAAATTTTTAGTGTAACTATTTAGACGGCAGTCTAGTTGACATTGTAATATTTATTTATTTCCCACAATTTGATTATACACAGCTTAAAGAAATATACAAATGTTGTGGAGGGGACTAGTGTCCAAACTAGGTACAAACCTGTATTATGGATCACCAGGCCTCCACCCTTCGGATATTACTTTGAGATTGTTAAAAAAAATAAAAACCTACTTCAAAAAACTAAAAACAATACCTTTTTTATTAGAAACGAGGCATTCCATCTCAGTTCTTAGGGATGACAACGCATCTGCATTTTGATTCTTAATCGAGGATAAATGTGAGATGTATATGGTCCACAGCATCCACTTACCATCAGGTAGTATAAAAAAGCATAAAATTATTTCTTTATAACTCTAGCTTCCGAAGTCGGTGCTAAGTCAGTGCATCAACGAATTAAAGCCCCGAAGTTCAGTCCGCCTTTGTACTATGTGTAACAAAGTTTAAATCAATAAATAAATAATTCCAGGGGAAGAACGTTTATTAGGCGAGATTGAGTGTTGCGTGCCTGCGGGTCGTAGGCGCCGAATACAGCGTAGCTGTTCTGTTCACGCGACACCGGCGCGCCACTCCGGGAACACCTGCCTCCAGCGCCGCATCGTGTTCACTGCAGACGATACTCTTACTTATAGCTATCATTTTAAGAGCCAGACTTGATTGACGTGACACTAGAGATATTATTCGAGTGGACGCGTTAACCTACCCCGAAGCTCCCACAATGTGCGTATTTCTCATATCCACCGTATAATTGAAGATTAAATATGTACTTGGTGTTGAGTTTTGAGTATTTATCGAAAATAATATTCGTCTCAAAGTACTTACTATTCACCACGTTTTGCCAACATTCATTATTCGAAACTGATTGCCAAATATTGCATATGCTCAATATTTATACCATTAGATTATTTTGCAAACGCGAAACGAAATGTGCACATTGTTATACAGATATTTATTAACTATAAACTCTTGAAGCCTTAGCCTAGTGAAGTCAAATGTTGCTGTAGTGTTTGTTGACAAAATTATGCTTTATTATTATTATAATGAGAGTTCTATTTATAGCGATGGCACTGCGACGTTCGTAATTTGGGTTCCTAAATCTATAGTATACACTGTCATGTAAATGCATTGATAGATCACTTTAGCGGCCATCAGGAGTGGACCTTTCTATTAGCTTATTTACGTAATTTTGTTGATGTAAGTTATGCAAATACCGATCCTCATGTAGAGTAAAACTGTATTATAAAATGTAGCCTATACTAACTGTTTCAGGTTACAAACTTGTTGAAATGTATATCTCTGGAGTAAGAGACAAGTATAATGCACAAATTCTTACGAATTAATCAATGGTTATTTTGAAATGCACTCCTCTATTTTATTGCTCTATGCAATAATGTGAACAATAATAATTTTAAATGTTATTCTGTATTGTTTTTAGGTAGGCCCCATTCAATTATTAATATAAGTGAAAGTGTATAAATAATTCCCAATAGATACTTCCATAGTCAAGAGAATTTGATAAATGAATTATAATGGCCTTATTTATAAAAAAAAATATATATATTTAAATTCCATTTGCCTGGTTTGTTGAAGCCATTGACGCTCTGGTTGTTAGTTTCGCTAGTTTAAAACTTGGTATGTTTCTGATATCTGTAACTTAAGTGGAATTCGTTGATTCACATAATTTATTCCATTATGCATTTTTTCATTGGATTAAGTTGAAATTTGTTTTTAAACCTTAGAAATTGTATTTATAATTGTATCGTTATTGAAAATTTTAAATTTTAAAATACCAACAACAGTCATAAAAAAAAATATTTTATTCCCATACTACTTAAGTTGCTCAACAAACAAAGGTTTTAAGTTTTAAAATTGTTACAGCTTCAACAATTTTTCCATAAATTTTACACACACAAAATGAACTGTAAAACAAAATTAAATGAGTAATTAGTGGATAAGGTCATTATTTTATTTGCATGAGAATGTGGCAAATCTAGAAAGTCATGGACTGAGAATTTTAGGATATCAAAAAAGTGTTTGGAAATCCAATGGATAAAATTCACTAAGTCATACTTATTAATTAGATATAATTGTGGCATAAAAACGATATTCGTGACAGGCGAAAATACAATTATGTTTTAAATAAAAAGAAACGTAATATCATCACGTAGAAACAATTTATAACTATTTAAAAATTGTAGCTAACTTGAATTTTATGTAATTTTTATTTGCAAGATGTATTATTTATGTATTATAAAGTAAGTTAAATGTTGCTTTAAAGTTATTGCTTACAATTTGATCATTGTTTTTACTGACAGGTTTTAACGCGAGATTATGTAAACTGTGCGTAATGTAAACGTTATTTGTGAATATGTAATTATTCTTGTGATCTAATATCCGTTTATACTGTGTTTTTTATTTTCTAGATTAAAGAAGACATTTTACTGCAACAAATATTAATTATTTGACTCTTAATACAGGTACACAATACAATAAACATTGTTTTTATTTTTATTATACATTTCTTTTTAACGGTCTCTATAAGCCCACTGCTGGATATAGGTATTCTCATGTAAGAACTTAATGCATACACACTGTTAGATTTGTCTATACATACTACGCTTGGTGAGCTGGTAAGCGGACAAGGGTGTTCTGAGAACACATCCTACACTTATTTACTTATTCACTACATTGGTCAGCATCAAGTCTATTAGTCTGCACTACAAGTTAATAACTTTTGATTCGCTTCCAAGCAGTTTCTAAAATAAATTTTGTACTTAAATAGTTTGTACAACCATTATTGTAAAATTTACTTTTAAAAAAAAGTCCCTCTGGGTTTCTTGCTGGTTCTTCCCAGGACAGAAGTTTTTTTTCGAACCAGTGGTAAAGTAAAAAATTACTTTCAATAAGAATTACACATGTAATCTATATTGAATAAAAAAAATATTCTATTCTATTATTCTATTCTATTCTTATAAGTAGCGATAGGCCTTGTGCTTCCGTCTCTGCATTCAAGCTTTCCTCCGTGTCGTATTCTACAGTAACTCGGAAAGTATAAAAGATTCGCGCACCGTAATGTAAGTCACGTGATGTAATTCACTGTGCTATGAATATGCATGGACGACGTTTTTTTTTTGTTGGGCTAGTGATAACATTACATAAACTGGTGGTCGAAATTGGACCGTAATTCAATAAATTTTTGCTTTTTTACAATAATATTTATCCTCGTTAATTATACTATTCTTATTTCTAATAAATTATTTTTACCTTTTTGTTCTATTAAAGCGCATTTTTAAATATATAATTTATTTTTCACTTTTTAGTAATCCTGGCGATCCTGTTCAGGATAATGGGACGAGCTTATCAAAATTATTGTATTGATAAGTATGCAAAGTTTCAATTTAATTTGAAGATAAAAGTATGAATAAACCCCAAATAAAAAAGACACGTGTCCAGTTCACTTTAAAAATGACGACAGCAAGCATGAAACAATTTTAAGGCAAGGACAGGAGTGTCGCAAACGTGTTGTAAGCGATATATTATATTATATTGTACGGCAACTGAAACCAAAAATTATGAAAAATATGGTCAACTTTTATCGTCCCGGGTCGTATTAAATAATAATAGTAATAGTAATAGAGCCGTGGTAGCTCAGATGGTTAGCGTTTGTTGTAAATAACACAGTACGCGAGCAACCCGGGTTCGATCCCCGCCGGCACTAATGAAATTGTTAATTGCAATTTTAAGTGCTGATTTACTTCGTGCTCGGCGGTGAAGGAAAACATCGTGAGGAAACCTGCATGTCTGAGAAATAAGAAAAAAAAATTTCGAAGACGTGAAGTCCGCTAACACGCATTGGGGCAGCGCGGCGGACATTTCCTTGCCCTAAAGCCCTCTCAGAAATGAGGGGAGGCCTGTGCCCAGGACGTATACAGGCTGTAACTTTAACTTTAATCTTACGTGGTAGAGCCATGCTGCAGCTATCTTATGGTTGTAGCACGAATAGGTCGGCTCTACCGGTAAAGGACCACGCTCTCACAGAATACCAGCTTAAAATAGCAGCTTAATGCTGTTGTTCGTTCGCTTTGTTTCGTATGGATCCTTTTTATTGGTTATGAGGCATTCCATCTTAGTCCTCAGGGGTGGCAACGCATCTGCATTTTGATTCTTAATAGATGATAGATGTAGGTGTCTATGGGCTACAACATCCACTTACCATCAGGTGTGCTGTGTGCTCGCTCGTGTCACCCTAACTCTATAATAAAAAATACATAAACTTTTAGCAAATTAGCAATGGAGTTCCAATGTGGGAGTGTGTTTATCTTTTAATTTTTGGGTCTAGATGCTTACTTAGCCTATACTGTTTTCTTAGCCTTGTAAAGGCTTGTGGTCACTGATCATACTAGACAGGCGTAAGCTTTGGATAGGAGCAAAATGCTTCTCAAGAATATAACTACTCAGTTATAATTAGTAAGTGAGGCTTACTAGCTTCTGTTTAAATCAAAGTTGATGACGTGTACACACTATCTTTTCAATTAAAGTTACCAGTTTAACGTATCGTTTAATGTCACGAAAACAGAGCCGACCCTACCATAGGACAAATGGAGCAAAGCCGCTCCATGCATCCCAAGTAAGTCCCAGGGGGCGAAACTATGACAGCATGCGCGCTATATGCATATTTAGTATAGCTAATTATATCAATGTCATAAAAAAGAAATATACGTCGTCGTTCTCGCCAACGGAGATGGTGAACGACATCTATTCGTCGAAATAGAACGACGCTTCCGTAACGAGCACTCGATTCGGACTGCGTTTGCACGAGTATGTGGCCAGCCACTCGCGCTCATGTTGCCAGTCCTTTGACTTGCGCAAAAAAAACCGACAAAACAGAGAGTGATGGGCATGACGAGGAACTTGACGTGTGGCATGACGAGTATTGTGGCCACACTACGTCTCTGCCTCCTTTCCTTGCTACTTCCTATGCCACTCTACGAGTGTGTGACTGGGGGGTAACAAAAAAAACTGTTTACTGTTTGAAAAATCTTTATTTCTTTATTCATATGTTTCGTGAGATTCTCAGCAATTTTTAAATACTAAAACTAATGTCTTCTAAGGATTATTCAGAAAACTTTAAAAATCTATTTTGTTTCCGGACGGAGACGGCGTCGGCGACTTTGTCTGCCTGACTTTGGATAGATTTGCTACTTTTGTTGCAAACTTGACAAAATTCAATCCGGATACTTGAGGTTCCGGCTTCTGACCGCTTTCCGGTTGAAATGACGCGTCCAGCGAACCTAGATGATGTGGAGAACACGTTGTATTTTAAATTCATGTAATGAGACAAATATCATCATCATCATTTCAGCCCTTAAAAATAGGAAAAAAGGTTCTCGAGACAAATATAAATTAGACTAATTATATGCTTAAGACGAATTTATAAAGTAGGTATTTCACAAACAAAAGTCATACTATAGGCTGGCTGGCTGGGGCTCACAATCTTAGTTCGATCCTCGTTGATATGTAACATTTGTAAAAAGTAATTTAACGAGACTAGAAATCCTTTAATTTGTGATGAACAATGACCGATAACCTAATGAAACATACCTACAGATATTTGCATTACGTTTACGCGGGTGGCACAAGACCCGTATATTGTGGTAAGTAGTCTGGTATTCTGGTGGCTTTTGTTCAGCTGTGGACTCTTGATGGGATGTAATGATGATGATTATACACAAAAATGGGCTTGGTAGAGAATCGAGCCTAGGGTCTACAACGTGGCAGGAAGGGAAACTGACTGCGGAGCAATGCTATTTATGGCCAATATATATATATATATATATTGGCCATAAATACCATAAATAGCAATAGCCCAAGGGCTAAGTGTTCACCGTAAATTTTACAGTCCGCAAGCAATCCAAGTTCGATCTCAACCGGCCTGTGAAATTGTCAATTGCAATTTTAAATGCTTGTTAACTGCTCGACGTGAAAGAAAACATCGTGAGAAAACCTGCATGTCTGCGAAATAAAATATTTTGAGAAAATATGAAGATAAAGCCTGTATTTATAGTTTTTACTTTTGACGTTTCCTAAATACAAAACAAGCTGATTTAAAAATCGATTACTGTTCATGAGGGTTCCGTATATCGAAAATTTGGTTGTTCTGTTAATGTTTCCTGATATGTTTCTGACCCTACACATCGTGCTAACCTCTGGCCTTATCGTTATTTAAAATTTATAAGCGTTATTTATAAGGATTTACTACCTACATTAAATTATTTGATAAAGAGTACACATACACACGAACCACGCACGCACGCACGCACACACACACACACACACACACACGCTAAACCTACTAAAACAAAAAAATATGATATAATTAATTTTTGTAAACAGGCATCCCATCATGTCCTCAGGGATGACAATGCATCTGCCTTTTTATTTTTAATTACCATTTACGATAATATGACTATTTGCTCCTTTACAAAATATTCTCTATAATAATACACATAATATATTGGTTTCTTATTTAAGAAATATATTTATATAACTTAGTTAATATTTATAATCTACTTTCTCTGCGCCAGGGCTTTTTTAAAATAAATTAACGCCTAATACAACAACACTCCGCAATCTTGACCTGCCTCAAATGTGTTCCCATCTTTTCGCAAACTTCTCTTAAAGTTCTAAACAAAATAGTTAATGCTTATAACAAACTATCTTTTTCAAAATTTCCCTTACTCTGCTGTGGCGACATGATGGAGCTAGGCTGCGATCCCTGCTGATTGTCCTCCATTGGATGAATTTTTTCGTGGAGCAATTCCAGAGCTGACGGTAGCGAGGCAGCGAAACAAAGTAATATTTATGTCATATGAGTTCATCGCTTTGATATTATCTTATCAATATGCACAACAAACACCTGACAAGATTCTATTTACTTTCATATAATATAATCATACATGTCCACGTAAACACGACGGGATCTGTCAAGTTCTCACATTAAAGTTTCAAGTAGTACTTACTCAGTAATTAGAAGAACATTAGTATGAAACAAAGACTTCTATGTACTCTACTAAATAATAAACGGACTCTGCAGCCCACTAGTTACGGTCAATTCTCCGTAACTCCTTTAGACGACTGCGAGCGAGCGAGAAGATTAGTTCTTTGTTTTTAAACCGCGAACGTTGTTTTCGACAATCTAACACTGATTTTGTTTAGTGTGACTAAGAAAACGCTATCATTATTTATGTGTGCACTTTTTCAACGTCATTTGATGTTTATCTATATACATATAAGCGAAATACCGCTGACTCTCACTCATCACGAGATCTCCAAAACCATAAGCTTGAAATTTGGCATATATAGGTACTCCTTTCTCGATGTAGACCCATCCCCTAAGAAAGGATTTTGGAAAATTCAACCCCTGAGGGGATGAAATAGAGTGTAAGAACTTGTTTCAGACATGTATATATACGTAACTATGTTGCAGAAGTAAACAGCAGAGTCGGGAAGGGACGCCCTAGGCGACGCACAAGGCTGCGTGCCATCACCTACGCTGTTCCTTCTGCATATCAATGACATGTTGCAAACCAGTAGCATTCATTGCTATGCGGACGACAGCACAGTTGATGCTTTTTACACCGGCCGTGCCAATATTTACATCACGTCATCCAGTAGCGGAACAAACTTGTTGTTGCGGAACAAACATGAAGTTGAGTCGTTGTTAAACAAAGTCTCGGATTGGAGACGACTAAATCTAGTCTAGTTTAACCCTCAGAAGACACAGGTTTGCGCGTTTACCGCTAAAAAGAACCCCTTTTTCGTGTGTCGCTCTTCAATTTCAGGGCATTCCCCTTGCTGCCTCAACTAGCATCGGAATTCTTGGCGTTGACATATCGCACAACCGTTTGTGGAATCTTTTACCACTAGCAATTTTTCCGGACCGATACCACCTAGGGACCTTCAAGAAAAGTGCTTACTCCTTTCTAAAAGGCCAGCAACGCACCTGCGATTTCCCTGGATTTGCAGTTGTTCATGGGCGGCGGTAGCCACTTACCGTCAGGTGAGCCTCATGCACGTTTGCCCCCTCTTCTATAAAAAAGGCGAAAGTTTCTTTACCAAATTGGCGATATATTGTAAATGGGAGATTAAGAGTACCTTGGGTAAGATAAAGATACCCGATGAGCATGTATGCGTAGGTAGGTATAGGTATGGACGTAAAGCAGGCGAGAGGGGTGTATCAGGATCGTGCCAAATGGAAGCCCAAGCCCAGTCTCTGCCTACCCCTATGGGTGACAGGCGTGAGTGTTTATGTATGTATGTAATACGAAATAAAGTTACATTATATATATGCAACTTTATGTCGTATTTGCCCAAAACCAGTACTTATAACTATCGTAAATGAAAATGCAACTGCGTGGCATATTTACCGTGCCAGCTACCCGCCTATTCAGCGCTAAAAAAATCCGTAGGATTCCATAGATGCTACTTCAAAATAGCCGTAGATCCGGAGACTTCTTAAGAAGATCGAAAATTTTGTTTTTGTCATAGAATAGATTAATTTTTTGGAGAAATTCTTTATGTCATGTAAAATTCTTGTTGTAAGTTCAATTTTAGTATAAAATCGAATCAAGCTACACATATAAGAAAAAAGTACCATAACAAGTGGTAAAATTAAAATTTTGTACAACCGACTTCAATGTAAATAATTTATTGTTGAATTTTTTAAAACCGCTCGACCGATTTCGATAAAATTTAAATGGGACCACTTGGGAAATATATCCCAAGTGGTCCCATTTAAATTTAGTAAAAAGCAAATAAAATAACACTTAAATATTTGTGGATAGTTATACTTGAAAAATTACGTTACAAACTTGAAGCTGGAAATTTTGAAGCAATAATTGGACGAATGAAAAAGAACGGACCATCTTCACTAAAATTAACATACACAATTTTTTTTTCTGGTTTCTGTTAGTTTATTTAATAAATTACGATGTTTCAGACTTGGGTAATTTATGTAACTGAAAAACTATATAATTAACAACTTTTGAGAAATTCGAAAAAAAAAGATCGAATAAAAGCGAAGACTTATTCGGCAGAATTTTTTTAATAATTGTAAAAACAATTGGGACAGCCTGGATTAGAAAATATTGAGACATAAGTGACAATTCAATCGTCTATGAAAATTTTATAAGCGTTTAGGTATATTAATTAAATGCCTATTTTCCAAGAAGTGTTCGAAATTCGAAATAAACGTAATTTAATGCAAAATATCTACGCAATTTTTTTTTAATTTGAAATCGATTAACCTCATCGAAAAATTAGATATTTATAAGCAAAAATATTTTTTTAATACAGACATCATAGAAAAAGAGAGAGAATGACATTGTCAGCTAACTTCACACTCATGATAAAAATGGTTTTCTTGTTAAGTTTTTAAAAATTCCGTAGATTTCAACCTCAAATTTCGTAGTTCCGTAGATGATGACAAAATTCCGTAGAGTTGGCAACGCTGGCGGGCGGTTTACGGCTGTGATACAGTTTTTGTTCTGAATTACCGATCTAGTAGTATACACAGAAGTCTTTGGTATGAAGTTCCCTAGACACTGGGATGACACTAAATATTACTCTCGGTAGAGAGTAATAGTTCTGTGCTAAATATCTTGATCTGAAAACGAATAACTTTTTATCATGAATAAGAGACCGGCTAAGAACTAAGCACAGAATCAACGGTGCTAAAACTTTACATTTACACACATAACGTGTCTCCCTTTTACATGTGTATCTTTGCTTAGCTTTTAATACAAATTGCTGTAAGATGATATACAATAAATGAAAATTTGAAATGTTAAATTCAATATTAAAAGAGATAAATTTTCATACAAAATAGATAATATATTCTTAAAACTAATAACAACACCATATACTAAGTCAATCGTATTAGTTATATTTATCTTTGAAAGTGGCAACGTCGCGTTTGTTTTCCGTACACACGAGCACTGATTTTTTTCTGACTATCTGAATCCGATTAAACTTGCATTATAATGAGATAAATGCGGTGTTTGGATTCGGAGACACAATCTAAAACTAATAATTTATTCTGTGCATCACAAATATGGCTTTGGGATCCAAATCCAGGACCCACGATTCAATGGGCAGTTACCTATATTAACTACTGAGCCTTGCGGTAAATACTTTTAACAAACTTTTAAAACAATCTTTATCATAATATTGAAACTAAAAAATAGACGACTTATCTGTGATTATATAATTAAAATACATAGGTATATTAATTTGTATTTACTAAATGTATTTAGGTAAGTATATACAGTGATAATGGATAGTACCACAGAATAAATAATAGTACAAGAACTGATAGTACTAAAGGAGCGTCTGATATATTTTTAATGTAATAATAACAATACTTTGAAAGCTTGGTGACTAAATACCGTCTTTTAAGGACATAGCATCCATCTTGGAATCTTGAATAGTTTCAAGTTCCTGACGGAACTTAGAGGTGATCTTCCGGCGCTGGTAGTCCGCCTCGATCTGCTGCTTGGTGCGTGGTATACGGAAACGGAAACAGCAGCAGAGCATTACAACTGTAGTTAGAAATTATAAATAAATATTTAATCGTATTTGGATCATTTTTTTTGTAAATGCGTTAAACATAATTCTATAAATAAAATATCACAATTGTTGAATAATATTTGCATTATGAATTTCATGTTTGATGTAACAAATGATTCCGAAAACTATAGAGAATGACGATAAAACGTGAGTAACAACATACTAAGTAGGTATGTGTACATATAAAATATGAGTATTTTGAATAGAACACAGGATCAAATCTAGGTATATGAATGATTTGTCGAATCACTACTATTTGACGGCAGATTGTCTGTAACTTACAACAAGAAC
Source organism: Parnassius orleans (assembly GCA_029286625.1). Classification (NCBI taxonomy): domain Eukaryota; kingdom Metazoa; phylum Arthropoda; class Insecta; order Lepidoptera; family Papilionidae; genus Parnassius; species Parnassius orleans. The sequence continues at coordinate 5,849,085 of JAGSMP010000003.1, forward strand.
TATTAGTTGAAACACGCTTGCCCGAATTCTGCCTTACTTTAACTTTATTTTTTTAAAGATTTTTAATATCTAATAGTAGTTATTAATTTTATGTACCTAGTAAAATTTCATATAGGAGATCAGTCAGAGACGAAAGTTGCATTTATTTTTCTTACTATTAACGCGTGAACGAGCATAGGAATCTGCGTGAAGCATTCCTGATACCTATATGAAAATTACTCTGTGGTGAAGAATAAATAACAATACTCACTCAAAGACGTTATTCCACCCAAACAAAGAAACAGAATTTGCCAAACTCTTAATTCACCAATAACGGTCCTTTCAAGCCATTCTGGCTCCGCAGAATTTTTGATAGCATCCATTAGTGGATCCATTTTAATTTGTTATAAAAACAATCGAGATGCAACAAGTAACGCGTCCGCAAAACACTTCAGTTAAAGCGAAAACTAATTGTCCCAATTTCAAGGAGTGGTTAATAGCCGCACCTATGCTATCACCCTCGGCACACCCTTAGTTTTCATTTGTAGTCGTGCTATTGACATGTACTATTGATTCATATCCTATTGCATTAAAATAAAACTCATTCTTCTGTATAACTAATAGCTTAAAAGCATGTTATATTCATTTAAGAATATTAAATAAAAAATCAGGATTTAATTGTGTATTTTGAATCTCCCGCACACGCATTGCGCGCGATTGTTTCGGGTTTCTATATATAAAAAATAAAACATTATATAATATGTAGAAGACATTCTTTTTCAATTGTTTATAACAGCTATATTTAATGTAAAGAATTAAAATATAATGATTTTGCATATACTCATAAAATCTTAAAGGAAAAGAAGTTAGAGTTAAAATATTTATTAGTGTAAATAAAGTGATAATTGCTTTTTCAATGTAATTTTTTTTTTGTTTTTTTATCGTAATAAATATAATATTATGTATTTAAAGTGCTAATTAAATTAAATAAAATCATTTTTGTGTGACTACACACTTGTCCTAAAATATTTTGAAAAATGACAACATATTAATTCGATCGTTTTTCTCTTTCATTTGAAGACTGTTTCATATTCCCGCAGAAAATAGGGTGTCGAATCTGTCCTATAACCTCCGATATATTTATTACTATTTAAAGATTGAAGATGTATCTTTTATGATAATTGTGATTTAATTTGTGTAAAGGTTGTTCTAAGTGATGTTGTGTAAGATCTACCGTATTCCTGCGGTCATTTTGTAGCATTTTAAAAATTAAACATGGCCTCGAACCGAGGAATTCAGATTGGATCCGCGTGGTTTCAACGGAAGCTGAACTTAAGGCCGCAACATCGGGGCGTACACCTTGTTACTGAGGAAATCCTCAAGCAGGTGCCTGAACTCTCACAGTTCGCGGTCGGTCTCTGCCATATTCAAAGTGAGTACTACTTCATAAGACGGCAAACTTGCCGCCGACGATCTGCATCCCATTCCTTCCACTGCTTATTTCCTTTTAGAGTTAAATATTGTGCCAATATTCAATAGGTAACGTTTATTTATCTTTTAATGACAATAATAACATGACTGTTTGCTCTCCTATATCATTATCGTCCTGTCATTACAGTAATGCATACTTCGGCAAGTCTTGCACTCAACGAAAGTTGGGACCCTGATGTCAGAGACGATATGGAAATGATGCTTAACAAAATAGTGCCAGAAGGCTTGCCTTACCGCCACTCATGTGAAGGCCCTGATGACATGGTAAGATCGCAACTCTTATTTTAGAAATACCTGTGTTGTTCTAAATTCAAATTTGACTATTGAATGTCTAACCTGATATATTTATTATTTGCATATTGTGTCAATGTTTATCAACACACATTATTTATTAAGCCTTACTTTAGTAATTTAAATACTCATTGTAAATAATTGGTTGTATTATGAAGTTTGTAGTTATTTATACATATACATTATAAATAATTAACTGTTTCTAAATGTTAAGAAATCAACAGTATTTTTTAATGTGATTAACATTTAGTAGTCTTGGAGATATTAAGAGTTTGTTGATTTTTTAATCAAGTATACTTCCAAAGGTCTCACATATATAAATTTCAAGCTGCTCCAATATTAATTGAAATTGGTTTATTTAATTTATTTAAAAAAATCTTATTATATAATTTCAGTAAATTAATGTTTGTGGCAAACATTAATTTATGTTTACCACAAACATTAATTTAATTATATATGTATGTATGGTTATTTAATAAAATTCCATAATTTACATTATTTCATATTTACATGACCTGAAATCGTACAAATTATGCTAATTTATGGCAGGGATTTAGCTATGTATATGTCTGCTGTATCAAGGATACAGGAACCTCAAGCTAGAGGGGCCCTAGTATACCTCTGTCCAGTTAGATTTTTTCTAAAAAGGGATCTGTAAATATTTTTAAACAGGCCCACTAGTACTGGCCCTAACTTATGTCAGTAATTAATTATACTACTGTGTTATTTTTCAATTACTGTTAAAATGTCAATTATCCTGTTGTTGTGCAGTTTTGCATGCAACATGATAATGACTAGTGTATAATGTTATATTAACCTATTCAGTGTCCAGTGTACTACATATAGGTCATTACTATTGTCTTACTATTGTGTCTGAAAATCAGACTGAAACAATGATCCATAATAATTAATGAACTTTCCTTCGAAATCATACAGGCTTAGGACTGACAGGATGAATGTTATTTAATGATTATGAAAAACAAACCATAGTTGCTTAACAATTCAAATGCTTAAGTATGCCAAAGAACACACAATACACTTTAGTCTTTGTTTGTACACTTATTGCCACAATATCCAATACTGCACACTTTTTATTAATTATATGTCGGAACTAGCTCATGTCGGAACTAGCGGGAATATACATTAGGAAAGGTTAGTTCTTAAAAACACTAAAAGTGTGAGAGTCAACTTGTTCTCTTGCTTACGCAATTAATCATTAGCGGCAATGAAACAGCATAACTACATTATACATTCAGTATAGGCAATTACATTTCGACCATACCGTAATATGACCTCGTTACAATTACTTACTGGTGTAACGTGAAGGACAAGGACCAACAGCAACATCATCCTTCTTGCCTGCACCAGAAGAATCACTACAACGGACTGAACCACAACTTTATCGTAGCACACGTAAAATGACTCAAGAGGAATCCCTTCAGATAATCACCCACTACTGAATGTAGCATGGACGGGCGCACCAGGCCCTACCCTCCAGCTTTAATACCATGACTGCAAATGGGTCCGGGCACCTTGAGCCCCTTCAACACCATAAATTTTTTAGAACATGAAACGAAACCCGTGATTCTCATACGAACAATTATAACACAGTGAGATAAGAGATTTACTTACACGCATGTGTCTGAACTTGGGATATGCTCGTGTTTGACTCATTACCTGATGTGGTGTGAGTATCGGAGCTAGTAGTTACAGTACTATAGGATCGACAACGCATCACTATCGCTATCGACTGGCTCTAATGGACATCTCCTTCTTATTGATCATTGCTGTAGCGACTTCTTTTAACCCCTCGACATCAAACCCCAATTTTGTCGACTACATAATATTCAGAGCATACCGTAACAGTTATCAGCACATTAGAACACAAAAAGGCTACTTATTCCTTTAATTCATAGCATGTTAAAGTTAAACATTTCTTTTTGGTATATCTCTAAACATTTTCGAACTATAAAATTTACTTCATGTAAATCATACTTCGCATGAACTATCAAACTATAACTTAACTCGAGCAGTTGAAATTTTCACTGAATGCAAAACTATAACTCATCTAGGTACCTTCAACATTTGTTAACATTTTTGGGTGCATTAAGAAATTATAAAAGTACTTACGGGTACCTTTAATGTAAATCGAAGAAAGAGAATTAACTTTTGGCTTAAAACATTTCACTTTAAACGTTTACTCTACACTTTAATGATACGCTAATGTCAAGAACAGCAAATTTCATTACGACATAAAAACAAAGGCATGCATCATAGTCTCTCATAAACGTAATAACCCTCAGACTATTTCAAGATTATATGTGGGCGATTACAGGGACTTTATCCCACTTTTGATGACAGAACTAGCGCATGTTAGAGCTAGCGGGAATACGTCAGGAAAATTTAGTTGTTAAAAACAGTAAAAGTGTGAGAGCGGATGTTCAACTTGCTCTCTTGCTTACGCAATTAATCATTAGCGGCAATAAAACAGCGTAACTACACTATACGTTCAGTATAGGCAATTACATTTCGACCATACCGTAATATGACCTCGTCACAATTACTTACTGGTGTAAGGTGAAGGACATAATTACATGATAACACCAAAGTATGCAAACCAACAGCAACACTACCCATCTCAATGTAACACAGCCCAGCCTCTCAGCAACACCATCCTCCTTGCCTGCACCAGAAGAATCACTACAACGGACAGAACCACGACTCTATCTTAGCACGCGTTGATATTTACAATAGGAAAAATAAATATTTACAGTTTTTGAAACACTAACAACTTTTTGAAATTACATAAAAGTGGCATTAATGCAATCAATAAAAAAATCTGTTATTGCTGTTGGCATAATACTAAACAAAAATCAAAACAAAAGTACAATTTTCTGCATCTGTTGTGTTATTGAAACTGACTGTCATTATTGTGTATTAAAATTGACATAGTTCTAATTACCTTAAAAACAAAATTGTGGTTTTAAATATGCAACTTGAAAACGCAAGATAATAGACATATTTAAAATATTAAAATGAAAGATAAACTTTATGTTAAGCATTGAGTGAGGGGTTATAATAGATCGGTCACCAAATTATAGGCATAGTTAAGTTATTATCTGAGTAGCGCCCTTTCTCTCTCACCTATTGCTATTGCATATTTGCCAGGATAAAGTAACAGGATTACAAGAGCAGGTTAGATAGGACTTCAATAATGAGTTATACATTGCATAAGAATAATGCATTACATTTTATCTGTTATTGTATACCACCACTACTAATAAGTAGCTATATAACTTTTTAATCTATAAAACTACATACAAACTTTAAGAAAGTGTTCCTTGTCATTGCCATCATTGTCTATTTGAAAATAAACCATAAATTTACTCAAAGCACCCAGAATTTACACAAACATAATTTTCATATCAGTGAAAACTATTAGCTTCATCTTAAATGCTTGAAATTGTAGCACTATTATTATCAAGGTTTAGTATATTATATAATACTCTGGCTGGTTTAGGAATTTAATTTAAACACTAAGTGACAATTACTTGTGCTGTGTGGCATCACTTGGTTTTACAAAAGCTTATACAGTGGAATCTCGACAACTCGAATTTCAAGATAAACCCTAAAAATTTTGAATTAATGAGTTTTCAACTTATCAAGAAAGAACAAACATAAACAAACATAACTAAGTACACAGATGTGTTACTTAGAAAGTTTACTAAATGTATCCGTTTATTGCCTGTGTACATAGTACACACAGTAGAACAGAAGTGACAAACATTCCTTTTGGATTTTATTGCTACGAGTTTGGGGAATTACAAGTAATACGTTTTTAATATATGACGTAGTAATACAACAAAGAAATGCGTTTTATACAAGGTGCGGCCAATTATTCTGAATTTAAGATATACAAGTCAGGAATAAACTGTAATTTTTTTTAAGATACTTCATCCCCTTCAAGTTCAATGCATTGCTTTTTTAATATCTGTTACATTTGGTTAATTTGCAATTCTCCACTAATGCCCGCTATCCTTTTCTTTAATAATTAATCATAAAAAATTAATATTTTACTAACTTCAACTTACAGTCTGCTTTTCGAAATTTGAGTTATAGAGTATAAATATGTACTATCAATACCTCGCAGGGAAATAACATTTTGTTTGAGTTACAAAGTCCAAATAATTCAAAATACTGCATATCTAGGGGTTCAGCGGAAGAGAATGGCAATTTTTTTATCTTACTGAGGATTACGACTTAATGAGATTCGAGTTATCGAGATTCCACTACATATTTTATGATACTTTATTTCATTTATCAATCCACTGGCCAAACATGATAGTTATATATACAATGGATAGCAACCTGAGAATCAAAGTCATATATTAAAGTTAATTTATTAAATCTTTACTTAATACATAAAAAAATATAAAAATTTACTTGGTAAATATTGATTTGCAGTGTTTGATTTGATTTTTTTTGTACAGCCAGCACATGTGAAAGCATGTTTCTTAGGCTCATCCCTCACTATACCAATCACAGATGGAAAGTTGAATCTTGGTACATGGCAAGGAGTATGGCTGTGTGAACATCGGAATCATGCTGGCAGTCGAAAGGTAAATTAACATTATATTATATTCTTAATTCATTATAATATATTATTTTTATTTTAATGAAAATACTAGAAAGACTATTGGCATTACTAATATTCCTATTTACCACTCCAGGTAAACTTTTTTTTTATAGGATAAGAGTGACAAGCGAGCATACAGTCCACCCGATGGTAAGTGGCTGCTGTGGCCCATAGACATCTACATCTATCCTCATTTGCGAATAAAATGCAGTTGCGTTGTCAGCCGTGAGGACTAAGATGGAATGCCTCTTTTCAGTAAAAAGGGTTTCCGGTTCCCTACACTCACCATACGAAACACAGCAGCATTAAGCTGCTATTTTACGCTGGTATTCTGTGAGAGTGTGGTCTTTTCCCGTTCGAGCCGACCCATTCGTGTTACAACTATACTATTAATATAGCTGTAGCATAGCTCTACCACATATGAAAAGCTTAAAATGCTTGTGGTTAACAACAGTAGTCCATCCATAATAATGGCGGATTTGAAACTAAATTTTTGAGTGACTGTCCGCACCCTAACAATACCTATAACATGGCTTCTTACTTAGTTTGATGGTAACTTGAGCCAAATTAAATGACATATTTTATTAGAATTTTGTTTTAAAAATGCATGTTGTGGAATGCAAAGTTTTTGATTGTGTCCTAGTTGGAATTATTATCTTATAACAGTCAAGATACATTGAGTCCATTATTCTAGCATTTATCTGCATAGTTTATAATATATGTTCAGAAATATGTTAACAGTACTTAGATTGGGATATTTTTAGGTCATTAAAGTATATTGTTTTACTTACAGTTGAAGTAAGGGAAGTACAGGCATAATATAAGATATATATAATATTAAATATAGCTTTTGACCATGTGACATAATGGTCTGGTACCCAATTAGTACTTTAGGGACCTTGAGTTTGAAGATTGACAGAGCCAAAATCAGCGTGAAAATACACAACATCATTAAGCTGGTATTCTGTGAGAGCGTGGGCCTTTCCAGGTCAAGCCATCCCATTCATACTGCAACCATAATATAGCTACAGCGTGGCTCTACCACTTTAAATGTGTGTCATGTATTTATCATTACATAATATGTTACCATGGCCTGCAGGTTGTGGTAACGCTGTCAGGGTGCCCAAGAGACTCGCCACTGTCGCCGGTATCCGCCGCTTCATGTTCCAGTTAGGAGCGGGGGGGGGGCGCGACCCCCCACACGCACTCTCACTCGCGCCCCTCCTCCAAGAGCACGCGGAGGTAAACCCCGCGACTACACCTTTTATATCCCATACATAACCTAGACGTTAGTCCTTACTCTTATCTTCAAGTGACAATATGTACATAAGATATAATAATTTGGTACACTTTGCATGGCAGTTTGCTTGAGCCTTATCTAAAACGAGCTTTAACAATTATCAGGATTTATTCAATGTAACAATATTTTTTATGATCTAATGCATTAATATACCTTAACAGAGACTAGCTGGCTGTTCAAATTTGGCCTGGAGGGACATTTCATTATGCCTCGACATTCAGGAACCATGCTGATATGACTATCATAGTTCTCTTATTTGGACTCATTGCCAAATTGCCATGCAATGTAAAAAGCCCTATCGATGTTATGTTCAGTTAAATTAGCTGAGCCGGTTGAATTTGTACATAAATATTATGTGCGACAATTTTAAAGTATACATTAAAAAGTAACTGTTGTTTTGTTATTGCAACTTGTCAATATGTACATAGATCGCGCATGGACATTGTAACATTCAGCTTAGTACGTTCAGTTGTTGACCAGGTTGATGTGATACCCTGTTTAAACATAACTAAGTGCTTTGTTAGCATGAATTAAATGAATTAAAGGTAGAGTGAGTTTGTTTCTATGAATTGTCTATTTTTCACGACTGCACTTGTTTAAATATTTCCAAAAGTAACACACTGGGAGACACATATGTTTTCTATCATAACACCAAGTTAATATTTTTTATTACAAACACTGAATTTACTATACCACCTTTGTATGTAATTGCACTGGTTAACAGTTCATGTAAGTTTTGAAATGCATATAGGTTATAATATTAAGTATGTTGTACATTTACGATATCACTCTACTCTTTCTGTATTAGATTAGTTTTTATTAACATTTAATACATGAAACATGTCCATAGCTTTAAATGTGTCACACCCGTTGTATCAATGGGTCCTTTGTGAGATGACAAAAAGCAAAATTTGGTACCACTAGTATGTAGTTATATCATTACTATTAAGGTCATATAAGTGCCTCAAATTTATGGGGTGATCATATGTTAATTTGCAGGCATGTTTCAGGCTTTGCATGTCACACATTGCCATGAGAGTATGGATTTTTGAAGTTTACCATTATGGTAGTACAATCATTCATTTATTCAATCGATAACATTTTCTTAATTATGGCCACATGATGCAGCATAATTCCTAAATAATTTTATATTTGCGTTGTGTTAAAGGCGTGTATTTATAGTTATATAAGTCTTCCTGTTTAAGATCCATCACATAAGATCAGGATTAACGTAATTTTGGAGAAAAGGTAACACAGGTTTGTGAACGGAATTAGGGTACAGCATCACTTTATGTCTGGCCACAACTGTATAACTTAGGCTGTAATGATTTAACCTTAGAAAGCTTCAATAATCCGAATCTTTGCCGACTTAGCGGTATATACATAGATGTTAATATAGAAATGTAAAAGGGAGTAACTGATAGCATGTCGTTTTATATGAATCATAAATTAGATCATTTTAAAGAGTAATATAAAGTCTTTAATAAAAAATTCAGGGTATAGTGAGCAAAACTATCCATGTTTCGTAAAACGATTTGCCACAAACACCATGTGTAATGTGTGGGTGTTTCAAACTTTATTTCGAAACTTATCAATTCATTATATTTCATTTTTATAAATAAGTTCAGGAATTTTAAATTGAAGTCCCAATAACACTGCATTAAGGTATAGAAAGAATTCGGATGAATTCAGCTTTAAAAATAGTAAACTCTTGGGGATTGTATTTTGCACAATGTAACTGAAGAATTAGTTAGGTTGTAATAAATTATAAATAGTAGATTATGGGTTAGGTATATTTAAGCTGTGCTGGCTGTGGAGGTATGAGTCCATCTTTCTACTGTCTGTACTGGGCTTAATTCATAAACGCACAACAGGGGCTAGCTGCCGGTCAGCGTTGCAACAATGTTGTCGCAGTCTTAATTGACATTGTTTTGATACCGCATTGTACAAAGATTAGATGTCACAGATATTATGATCAGTTTGTCACGTAGACAACTACAAACATATTAATTCGCATAAAAACTTTCGTAAAATCACTATATTGGATTCATTTTTGCATAATTATGTGTAATAGTTTGCATATTATCTACATATTATGCTTATCGCGTCAGATTTGTAATAATTAAGCACAAATTGTTGATTAATTTATCACTTAGATTTCCTTGGTAATAATCACATTTCTCTTTTGAATAGTATTTTGGGAGTGGATTTAGATGGGTTAATAAGTGCTTTTTAATATTAATAAGGTTTGTATATATTCTTTTGCATTGATATAGTATACATTTATTAATATCTGTGTACATAATAGTAATTCATATGTAAAAAAATCGAGTGCTATTTGTGTGTGGGTGTTAGGCATGCCACTGCCATTACCAATTTGCCTCTTTACATTTATTGGATACAAAGTTATTTGGCATGTTGTTGTCAATTTTATGGGTTTGTATTAAAAGTCATCATGTAAGTGTATATTATCTAGGTAAAATATAGTGAAATAGTAAGTTTTCCTAAGTGAAATGACATTAGCGACTGGTTCGCTTAGGTTTTGTTACATTCCTTTTTATACATATTAAAGCAATCTCCATACATTCCGGTGCAATGTTTTATTTGTTGAAGCACTTAAGTTAGCATGTGAATATTTGAACGTTAACCCATTTTAGGCTGTTTTATTACAACGAATGTGTTTAGAAATTTACCTTTAAGTGAATTTTAAATGAAATACTTTGTTATTAGATGTTGTACAACCTTAACCTATGTTCAATCAAACTTAAAACTATTTTTGACAATTACTATGTGGAGACATTCATTGTTTTGATTTTAAACCAACAAAATAATTTGTATTGGTAGAAGTATCTGTAGTTTAAACATGTTTTATAATATATACTTAGTTATTGCAGTGTCAAAGTGAGGTCAAAGGGGTGTTAAACACCTAATATAAGTAGCGTCATGAAAGTCTAGCGGTGACCGTTATTGCGCATAAGTCGAAAATAAGGTATCATGGGGTAGTAAGCGGGTCCGGGGCGGGCGTGCGTCGTTCGCGCGCTGATTGGCTCGTGCATATCGTTCGCACGCGCTGATTGGCTCGTGCATATCGTTCGCACGCGCTGATTGGCTCTCCAGTCGCATTCGTGCAATTCAATTCGTGCGCGACAGTACCTATGCGCAGCTATCCCCTCCACGTTTCGTTCAGCGCTAGAGTTACGTGCCGCGACTTATTATAACAGTTTTATTAACTTTTTTCAGTAAGTATACACTTTTATGTATTTATGTTTTGTGTTACCACATGTTTTTTTAACAATTTCTACGTTAATTTATTTAAATACCTACTAATCGGAACAGAATATTATGTAGTAATCATTGCTTAAACTTAATTTTTATAGTTTTGTTAATACACTATAAAACATTGCAGTTGCGGAGTTATTCCCACCAAAGTTATACAATCGCACTGCAGATCTTATGATGGAATTTCGATGGGCGCCATGTTTTTAGGTGGAAAAGCAATAAAATAAAAATATGTTAATAATATGTAATTTTTGAAGTAAATTAATAAGAAAATTAGGTTTTATCGGCGCTCAAATGAAATTCCGTTGAAATTTGTTCGTTCTTTTTTTATTAAGCTTGGTAACTTTTGTGGCAAATGGATGCTGATTACCTATTAAAAATTTTCTCGAAAATTTAATGTAGAATTGTTTGTATTTATCACTAATTTAAAATTTGTATATAATTAAAATATTTTTTTAATAACTCAAGAATGACTTTATTTTTCCGTAATTTAATGTCATCGATAAATGTTAAACTCCTAAGTTCAAACTTACTTTAAGATCATGGCATCTCAAACACCTGTTGTTTATTCATGAATATTATACACAAATTTGAAGAAGACTATAGGCGGTGGAAAAGAGACTTTAGTTTGTTTTTAGGTTTAGGCGTAATTTTGTGGCTCAGAAATATTATGGATTATATAAAAATAGTTAAACGTGAATTTAGTAGCATTGTTTTTGAAGACCAATGACACAAATAGTTAAATCATGTTATATAACAATTTTTGTTTTCACGATTTGAAAATTATTATAAATTAAATTAAAGGTTTGTAAGGGCACAGACTTTGAATTAGATTAGTTTGTCGGAATAGGTGAGTTTATTTATTAATATTGCACATAGGAAATTGAGGTTGTAAACAGGTTTTAATAAAATTAAAAATGAGACAAATAATTTTCCTGTATATTGTTTAAGATCAATAAAATTATAATTGTATGATTATATGTACAGTTCAATTCACGATTTCTAACAGTAAACAGAATCCTTGTCAGTTTGTATATTTGTTGATTTTGTGCGCTTGTGACATTTGGATATTTGTCACAGTAAAATTTAATTGTAACATAACTTGTACAATATAAATATTATAGAACCACAATTATGAAAGAGATTAAATATTTGCAAAAGTTATTTAGACTTTTATTTTTGACAAATAAAACACATTTTCTAAATCAGTCAAATTACATGTTAATATCTAGTTTGTTTAGAACTTATGTAATATTTATTATTAGATCTACATTATTTGGTACAAATTTATTTATTTTCACTGTTTTGATTTCTCGTCGTTGTCGATGTTGTGGGGACCTGCACCGCCATCTAAAATTGAAAAGTTCAATGTTTTACTAAAAATTTTAAATCAAAATTGAATATGTACCTTGACCTGCATTTGATTGATCTCAATTAATTGAACCGTAAATATCTTAATTAACACAAAGGTAAGCAAATTGAAAAGATTTGGCAAGTTTTCTGTATCTTATTCTAATAGATATAATTGACATTGTGCTGATTCAGGTTACAATGACGAGTTCGATACACTACATGTACAGTTTTATTGCCATTGTTCTTTTTTTAAAGAGTGAGTTTATACTTACTGTCAAGTTTTGATTGTACAGTTTTCAGATTAGATTTTGCTTTGTCCAATGCGTCTCCAAGACCAGTCTTAATCTGGCTGAACTCCTGTGTCACAAGAGACAACCTTCCTAGTAGGTAATTCAAATTATCGTCCACTTCAGTCATGCGCGTCGTAATCAAACCCACCTGGGAAGAGAAGCGATCAAAATAATAAACTTGGCTAAGACCTTATTCTGTAAACATAAAGGTTCATTTTGCGGCTTACTTTATCATTCATGCTTTCCAGAGTGGCCGCGCTGCTATTAACGTATTGCTCAGTTTGTCCCTGCAAGTATGTGAAATAATAATTACTATTTTGAGCGACAGGGTTGGTAGTTAAATTTAAATATACACTAGAATTTATATTATCGGTAATGCAATAAGAAAAAAAGCTACTTTACATTCGTTAAAATGTATAGTACCAAGTCGTGGCAATCTCACTAAATGTAATGAAATTCCATTTAGCCAAATGGCTACTATTCATGTCACTTTCTATTACAGTAATGAATGAATGTTTTTTGATAAGGGTGTTAGTATTATAAAGGTGTATGTAGGTTTTTAAATTACATGCTTTGAAATTTCACCATAAATTTTCACCTTGTTTTAAAACTAAATAATTACTTTTAAACCCCCGACGTAAACAGAGGGGTGTTATATGTTTAACGTGTGTGTAACTGTGTGTCTGTCTGTGGCATCGTAGCTCCCAAACGGATGAACCGATTTAGATTTAGTATTTCTGTCTGAAAGGTGACTTGTCCGAGTGTTCTTAGCTACGAAGAAAATCTTTTCAGCCGTTTGAAGATCATCAGCTCTTATTGTTTCGGTTATTGTTAAGTTATTGTTAATGTCTAGGTTATGAGGTTTATGAAATATAACAAATATTTTGCAATATTCTTTATTTAATTAATAGAGTCGTGGTAACTCAGGGGCTAAGCGTTAGCCGAAATTTTACAGTAGGGTTTTAAATAGTTGATTGTAATTTTAAGTGCTGATTACGTTCTCGGCAATGCTGGAAAACATCGTGAGGAAACATTTCTGAGAAAAACACATTGGTAAATTAAGGCGGTGCGGCGAAAATTTCCTTGCTGTAAAAACCCTCTTAGTATTGGGAGGAGTCTTGTGCCCAGCAGCGGGACGAATATAGTATTTTTTAATATTTATTTAATATTTAAACAATGCGCATTATAAACTAACCGTAAGCTTGTCGAGCGATGCTTTGCTGGCAGTTAGCTGCTGGTACATAATGCCGATCTGGCGCCAAACTTGTGTCATCTCAGACTCAATCTTGCCAGTCAACGCCACCATCGCGCCCATTTGGCTGCTCACTATCGACGACTCCGTCTCATTGATCCTACCGATGTATCATACCTTGAGCAGTGGCGTAGCTATGTAACTAAGGGCCCCGGGGCAAAAATGAAATTGGGGACCTATTTAAACTTAACTAAATACTTTAAAGGTGCAAAACTACTTCATCATCAGCTCCTTGTCGCCCACTGCAGGGCATAGTAAAGCAAAGCTACTTACTACTAAGTATTATGTGTAACGCGTAAATAATGACGAAGTAGATTACATTTAATAATATAGGCAGACAAAATAACAGTGGAAGAGCCACACGACAGCTTTCGCTGTCGCACGGGTGGGCCAGACTAGGTGGAGTGACGACCTGGTAAGAGATGAAATGAAGAGCTGTAATGAATGAATGTAATGAATGGGTGGACCACGACCAAGATAACCAGCGTGAAGTAGAAGTTTACTTCGCCTGGTAAGTGCAGGTGGTCGGAGGCCTAACCCCTCTCCCCCTTAACATGGTAGTGTAATTAAATAAGAAACCATCCCAGGAGGGTACCAGCACCTCTGGTATTGGAGAATCCCTGGCTGAGCATCTACGCCCAAGCTACCCTACTCTTCCTTAGCGCGGGTGCTCAGGCTGCCTGGCGTATCCTGGGGAGGGGCGGGGCGAAATTCCGCTTAAGACTAATACTGCTCGTGGCAAGTAGAGCAATAAGACAAAGACCCTGGCCCCTGCCACGCTATCCGTGAATTTCTGCAACATCAGGGGATTTCATTCGAACATTAACGAAGTCCACTAGGTACCATCTGAAGACGGCGAAGCCGACCTTGCTCTTTCTAAACAAGACGCAGGTGTCCTCTCCGGTGGATACTTCTCTCCTATCCGGGGTACAAATTAGATCACCTTTGTGCCTCGGGTTGGAGATTGCGTATACGTCAGAGAGGACATCTGTTCTCGACGCCTCGGCAGTCTTGAAGGTCAGCGATGACCATCCTCGCGTCAACGGGTGACTCTATAGGTAATGCCGACACAGACCAACTCATCGACCACGTCCAAATCGCTGCAGACTCCGTGCTACAACAGGTCCCATCTGCAGAGATCGTGATCCTTGGTGATTTTAACGGCCACCACGCTGAATGGCTTGGTTTTAGTTTAACCGATCATGCGGGAAGATCTGTTTATGACTTTGCCTTGGCATATGGTTACTTCGCCTACGGGGATTCTAGATGTGGAGGATCGTGCACCTTCCCTGTTGGACCTTCTGCTGACCTCTCATCAGGATGGATATCAGGACTCCGTCGACGCCTCTCTTGGCTCTCCGGACTATGGTGCGACTCGCACTCCCATCGCGGTTGCGTTCTGCAGATCGCCGCCGTGTTTGGCACTATAGGTTGGCCGATTGGGACAGGATGCGGTCTCTTATTGCATCCTTCCCTTGAGGACAAGGGTGGGTATGCTTCTCGCCGGATGATCCCAACGTGATTCTGTCGCTGATGTGATACTTCGGGGGATGGAACTCTATATTCTATCATCTGTGGTGCCTGGTTTGGTCGCTCCTGTAAGTAACCGAACGTAACTGAAAATAACCGAAAAGTCGACCGTCGATCGGGTTTGACACAAAGCGCTTCTATCGAAACTCCCTTCCTATGGGCTTCCTGAGAATTTGTGCAATGGATTGGCAGTTCTCTTGCAGATTGGAGCAACAAAGTTGTAGTAGAAGGTGCATACTCCATTTACAAGCCTATTTATGCTGGTGTTCCACAAGGCTACGTGGACCGTACTACGCTGTTTCTTCTGCTTATCAATAATATGTTGCGAGCCAGTAACGTGCACTGGTGATGCTTTATACACCGGCTGTGTCTATATTTCTCGGGAAAACGTCGCCGAGTACCGGAACAAACTTGTGTCTGAAGTCGAGTCTTTGCCGGATAAGGTCTCGGATTGGGGCGACTAAATCTAATTAAGTTCAATGCCCAGAAAACACAAGTTTGCGCGTTTACCACTAAAAAGAACCCCTTTGTCGTAACTGCTCAATTTCAGGGCATTGCCCTTGTTACTTCAGCCAGTATCGGAATCTTCGGCGTTGACATATCGAATAACGTGCAGTTTCGTGGTCACTTGGAAAGGAAAGCTGAATTGGCCTCTAAACCGCTTGGCGTGCTCAGCAGAGCGGGACTGTATTTTGTGCCGGCACACTGCTTGCAACTTTACAAGGGGCAGGTTCGGCCTAACATGGAATACTGTTCTCATCCCTGGGCCAGGGCTTCCTAGGGCCAGGCCTCCTTTTTGCGATCAAGTGGAAGGATGCCTTCCAGGGCCTCCTTCCACTTGATCGCATCCATCGCAGAGCGGCTCGAATCGTCGACGACCGACGAAGACGAAAGATGAGACGAAGAAATGTTGCATCCCTTTGCATTTTCTATCGCATTTACCACAGGGAGTGTTCAGAGGAATTGTTCGGATTAATTCTAGCCACAAAATTTCATCAACGCATTTCACAAATCCACATCATCGGGATGTTTGGCGGTCTACTACTGTCCCATTCACTAGGAGTTTTTTTCCTCGCACGAATTCTTTGTGGAATCGTTTACCACCGGCGATTTTTCCGGACCGATACGACTTAAGGACCTTCAAGAAACGAGCTTACTCCTTTTTAAAAAGCCGGCAACGCGCCTACAATTTCCCTGGTGTTGTATTTGTTAATAGGCGGTGGTCGACACTTGCCATCAGGTGAGCCGCATGCTCGTTTATCCCCCTCTTCTATATAAAAAAGACAATAAAACGAAGTAGACAATTATCTTTAACAATGTTATATTTATGTTCTGGAAGTGGGAGCAAAGCTCCAATAAGTCCTATGGGAAGGTGTAAGAGGCGACTATGGGAAACGCTAAAAAGACCTCATGGCCCCAAGAGTGGTGGTATTAACCAGGTCTATACCTTAGACTGGCAATGAAGAGCAGCGTAGAAGGCGTGAAAACGTACGATCGATAAACTTCCTACGGGAATTATGACAAATATCACCTGCTATAGCAGAGGTTTATCTTTAACGTGATCACGAAAATTATGATAGTTATGAGAGCCGTGAATAACATAAAAATGGATCGATTTTCGTGAATTTTATTTCATTACAAACACTGACAAGAATTGCCCATTAATACCAAGCGGAGAATTTATTATTTACGCTAGACATGTTATTGTTATAAATTTTAAATCAAAATATTTATTAGTTTTAATTTAAAATGACAGGAGCTGTTGTGATTTGTAAGGGCAAACATTTTGACCTTATAGATGACGATTGAAGAATTTAGGTTAATGTAAGTACCTAATAAACATATGTGGGTGGAATTTGTTATCAGTAAATATCAATTTGGTTCAATACAGAATGGAAATGAGCAAAAATATTAAGTTCGTTGTCAATTGTTGCTTGTGAAAATGCTAAATTAATTATTACAATTATTTTAATACAATTGAGGAAATGAGGGTGACAAATTAGTAATAAAACTTGTTTAAAAATTGTGTTGTCCTGGCCGTAATAAAAACTTTTAATTTGTATAGTTTTTTTTTCAGTCTAACGTTGTAAGTTTTTTTAATACGTTTTCGAACGAATTCGTTCGAGAACGTATTAAAAAAACACTTATTGTCGGCAACATTTATCTTAATGGAGATTATGTTTGCACACCGAAAATCATGTATAATATGTTACATTTGAAAAGTACTATGTACAAACCTGTCAACGAGCGTTTTATTCAAATGCAGGGTCTGGCCGCGGACCAGATCCCTCATCTCCAGCAGTATCAGATGAATACCGTGGTCAATGCGCTTTTTGTTTGCGATCACGTTGTCGGCTGTTTGTAACATCACATGTTCATTCTTTGAGAGGGCTTGGACCTGTTTGTAAAAATTAAGATTAGGTATTAAAACTCAAGACTGTATTATTTTAAATGATTTGTAAGAATAAGCTGCTTTGCGGTGAACGCACATTTGTCAGAACCGTACGCGCCACATTTTAAAATTCGTTAGGTATATGAAATCATATGAATCATCGCACATTTCACCCGCACTGTACGCGCCGTATTTTATAAAATACGGAAGGAGGCATGCTGATGACGTCATATAATGCGACGCGTTCGGCGCGTACGGCGCGTACGGCGCTTGCGGCGCGTACGGTGCTGATAAATGTGCGTTCACCTTTGTGCAGAAATAAACATCTGCTTATTTGTCCCTTAAACCCACAACCGTTACCGTTACAACCTATAGAGTCCACTGCTGAACATAGGCCTCTCCTATAGATTGCCTCACAGGGGGGATATTTGCCATAATTGTCGCGCTTAGCAGGCGGGGTTGGCAACCGCAGTCTTATTTTTTAGTTGTTATTAGGAGAAACTGCTGCTCATCTCCTGGTTTGTTCCCCTCTTTCGCCTCTTATGACACCCACGGGACGATATGGGGTAGTAGATACACCGCGACAATACTACTGAGCCACGGGGCATCAGTACGACATTTGTACAAAAGTATAAATTATTGATGTTCGGGTAGCCATGTGTGTGTTATTGACGTTACATTGTAGTACATAATATGATCCCATAATTTATTGGAGTATCGTTATATTGGGTAGGCAATGGCGGCCTTTTATCATTGATGGCGGCATCGTTTATACGGAAATTGCACGCTTTTCTAAATATCTATTTATAAAATATATTTTATAAATAATTATATGAACGATACAATGATAAAATGAAATAAGTTCTAGCGACGTTATAATGAAGAAAGGAATTTTTTAATTCTTTATTTATACCGTCAATTATAGATAATGTATTTTTACTTTTAAAAAGTGTGTGAAAAAATTGCATAAAAAATTGTATTCACAGTCTTTTTAATATTAAAGTTGCAACAGGTGGTAAGCGGTAACTCCAACTGCAACCAATGAGGGCTAAAATGATATACCTCACTTTAATCATAATAATTGTTCGCAGCAATCCTCGCAGGCCAGTCTCAACGGAGACTGATCTGCGAGGATTAGAGTGTCCAAGTGTATGCGCAAATACCGGTGAATTCTCTATTCGCTCACTCTAATAGTCGACGGTAATCCGACAAGGACCGGAGAGAGATCAGGCAAAGGACCAACCAACGACGGCTTTACGTACTTTCGGGGGGACGGGGTTGGAACACCACCAACTTTCTGACTCCGGGCTGCTACTGAGAACTTCTTGACAGAAAAAAAAACAATAACTGATTTTGGCCCAACTTGGGATTTGAACCCAGAAACTCATGATTTTGCTGATCAGCGCTGTTTTGCGCGTTTACGACTATAGTAGATTAGAATAACGAGGCAGTCAACTATAATTATAAAACTGGCTCTGCCCACAAACCGGATCAGGGTATTTGGTGCACTGTTGCTTGTCGACAGAAATAGGTATTAACACTTTCACTGTCAGATTTTCAGACATAATAGTAAGACAATAGCAATGAACTATATGTTAGTACACTGGACAGTGAATGGGTTAACCTTTTAAAAATAAAAAATGTAGGAACTGAATGTAAAATTTAACGTAAATATATGTTAGGTAAGTTTGTAATAACCTCTGTAAGCAATGTGCCGTAGCTGCTTGAGATGTCGTTGTATGCGCGCTCACTCATTGTGTTGCTTTGTGTCAGGCTGTTCTGAATGTCTTCGTTGGTGGCCGCCA
Source organism: Parnassius orleans (assembly GCA_029286625.1). Classification (NCBI taxonomy): domain Eukaryota; kingdom Metazoa; phylum Arthropoda; class Insecta; order Lepidoptera; family Papilionidae; genus Parnassius; species Parnassius orleans. The sequence continues at coordinate 5,868,683 of JAGSMP010000003.1, forward strand.
GGCGATCGCTCATTTCACGAAGTTTGTTCGTTATTTTTGATACAGCTGTGGAAAAACGAAAATTTAAAAAAGTGTATTACATAAAGCAATTTTTTTTATTATTTTATTAAATCTTATTTATATGATCATTATAGCAATAGGGGAGAAGGAGTACCTCAGCATTGTGCTTAATGACCTCTATATCTAACAAATGGCACTGTAACAATCAAACTTTGTTAGTGCTAAAAGTAACTCTATAAATATACCAAGGAATTGAAGGATGCCATCCGCTTAAACCAATCAATATTATAGATAGTTAAGTAGATACTCTAAACTGTACACCACACAAAACAAATCAAGTAGAGAAATACATTGTACATGTTTGCGAAAGTAATATATAAGTACCACCCATTATAGACATAGACAGAGATAATGACAGAACATAAAGACAAAAAAGAAAAGAAAAGGTTAAAGTACAACTTTTGTTTATAGCGCTTAAAATTTGTGAGAGTTTTTGATGATATCTGTCACCTTCTTTTTGAAAGTTAACTTGCTTGAGCGAAATAAGTCAACCTGGCTAAACTTTGCATTATTTGGTAACCTAACATGACAGTATTAGAACCGTAGTTAGTGCGACGTTGAGGCACATTTAATAGTGGTGTGTGACGTGTTCGACGCCTAGGAGCGCAGAATGCTACTTTATGCAACAGATCTGAGCAATCTACTCTGTCCCAAACAATATCAAATAGGAAGCAAACATCTATTGTGTCCCGTCTTGTGTGTCTCGTGACAGGCTCGGGTATATGATTCGTGCGACCGACGACGCCGATACGAGATGTGTCTTAAAAATATTTTTTTGTATGCGCTGGAGGCGTTTTTTATAGACCTTGTATTAAGGGGACCAAATCTGACTAGCGTACTCTGGTAGACTCCGTACATATGCACAGTATACAACCTTCAGTGAGCCTATATTCTTAAATGTCTTGCAGGCCCGCAAGACGAATCCCAAATTTTTATATGCCTTTTTTGTGACTAAGTCAATATGATCAGTAAATGACATTTTGCTATCGAGGTAAACTCCCAGGTCACGAACCAAATTGACTCTTTCAATGTGAATACCATTAAAATTATTTGTGTGTAAGATGGGGTTCGCTTTGCGAGTGAAAAATATGCACTGACATTTTTTGGCATTCACTGTTATCCTATTAGTCATGTAATAATTATATAATACGTCCAGTTCCGCCTTTATCGTGTAACAATCATTGATATCATTTATTCTCAAAAAGATCTTTTTATCCTCCGCGTACATCAAATGTTTAGAATCCATGAGACAGTTAGGCAAGTCGTAAATGTACGCATTGTAGAAGAGAGGTCCCAAGTGCGAACCTTGGGTGACGCCGGAGGGTATTTCTGTGTAATCTGATCTGAATCCACGCACCACAACCGCCTGGGAACGTTTACTTAGGTAAGATTCTATCCATCTTAGAACATCCCCGTGTATGCCAAGTTTCCCTAGTTTGTTTAAGAGTATAGAGTGATCTACCCAGTCAAACACCTTCTCAAAGTCCGTGTAGATCACGTCCACCTGCCCACCATTTTCCATATTACTAATCACGTATTCTGAGAAACAAGCCAGGTTAGTGACAGTCGATCGCTTTTTAAGGAAACCGTGTTGATTCTCGGGTATTTTGTTGGGCTATTATGGGGTAAATATTGGCTATAAATATTTTTTTCAAAAATCTTGCTTAATGTATTGAGTATCGAGATACCTCTATAATTTTCAACTTGGGTTTTAGAGCCTTTTTTATAAATGGGTACGAAGAGAGCTTTTTTACATATATCAGGAAAGACACCTTCCTTTAAAGAAAAATTGAAAATATATGCAATAGGCACAGCGAGAACTTTTGTACATTTGACCCAGAATATTGGGGGGATCCCGTCGCAACCAGAACCTTTATTAATGTCTAAAGATTTTAGATGATTTTCCACTAAACTATCAGATATAGTGATTTCATCACTTACCATACGGAACACAACATCTTTATGCTACTATTTTACGTTGGTATTTTGTTAGAGAAGCGTTAAAGGTGAAAAAAGCCTTGTACTGCGATCGTCAACCCACCAACTAACCGTGGCGATTAAGGCAAATCCTCCCTACCACGAGAGAGACCTACATATACCAGTGAACTTTTACAGACTGATAATGATGATGCCGCGAGCGCAAGTTTCTTTCCGGGCGAGCCTCAAGTCGAGTTCCTTTTCGCGCTACAATAGCGTGGCTCTACATAATCTAGTGTGACTCTACATTTGGTTAAACATAATTACCGGAATTTAAAGTTTATAATATATAATATAAAGTTAGATAAAGTTTACTCACAATTCTCCTCTATTTCTGTAAGATTATGTTTGATACTTTCAATTCCCTCTAACGTAAGATTCAAAGCGAGCTGCAACTCCGAGCGCCGAGGAAGCTCCTTCCATGTGCTTTCAGCATCGGAGAGCAATTGTTGAATTTTCTTTATATCCGCTTCTTGGCGTTCCATGACTGTTAATAAAAATAAGAAGGATAACAAAACGAAGTGTTAATTTTATTACAATGGTAAAACTTAGTTGTTTTAGATTAGACTAAAAACGATTTTGTTGGTAGTGATATTTATTTGGGCGTGTTGAGCATATAATTTAAAATAATTTCATGACTACATCACACTTTTCAGCGTTTAGTCTCATGTCAAAGATTGATCAAAACGGTATGATTAATCTGATTAGCTTTCCTTCTCTCATTCTTTTTCACATACATGGAGGTTTTGAGAAAGATAAATAATGTGATCATAAACTCAATTTTAATCTAATTCATAATGATTTTTAAATTAATTTCTTGTATATATATGAATAAAGTAAAAAAAAATGACGACAGTACATGTTAATTTTCTTTTGCTTAATTATAGTTTTATTTATATATTTTTTAATACTAATTAAAAAATTGTATTTAATTTTAATTAAATAATAATACGGTCTTCAATTTAATAATTTCTATATAGTGCTTGCTTGATTATATTTCATATTAATATAATGTAGAGCCGGATTTAATCCTGTAGGTTACCTAGGGAATGCAAGTCTCGAGGCCTCCTATTTATTTTTTAATGTTTATTCCAAGCCTCTTAAAAACGTATTGATCACAGGCCGCGGGGCCATTGGTAGTTTCTTACTTTGCCTTCAGATTAATCCGGCTCTGATTTAAGGACGTACCGGTAGTCATCTTGTTATGCCAGGCTTCATCAGCGAGAGCAACTTCGCTGAGCGGAACGAAGTCTGTGGGCACCTTGTTCACGGTCTCGTTGTATTCGTTTAGTTTCAGCTCGTATTTATTCAACAGTTTCTCTGCCTCAGTAATATGACGTCCGAAAGGATTCACCTCGGTCACGATGCCCATGCACATGGTGTGCAAAGATTCCTGCTCAAAAAAGAAAAATTGAAACATAAACCATTGCAAATACATGAGGTAAATATGTCTACTATTTTATATAAATTAAAGTTTACTGTTGGAAGTAGAACACTCTTTCTGCCATTTCTTTATCTATTTCAGCGGTCAAGGAGTGTATGTGCTGGTACACACTGCTGTGTGCTGGTTTACTCTCAGTACGAGAGCCAGGAATTTAAATATTTCTAGGCAGTGAGGTGATATTTCTCCAGCACCTTAAAACGGCAAGTCCCCGGGCGAGGATGGAATTACAGCGGAGCTTCTGAAAGCGGGTGGAAAACCGGTACTTGAAGTCCTTCAGATGCTCTTTAATTCCGTCATCCATGGTGGCAGAAGCGTGGAGCAGAAGTGCGGTGGTCTTGTTCTTCAAGAAAGGCGACAATGCTCTCTTGAAGAACTACAGACCGATTTCCCTTCTGAGCCGCGTCTACGTGCTGTTTTCGAGAATCATTACGAATCGTCTCGCACGCAGACACGACGACTTCCAGCTTCCCGAATAAGCCGGTTTCCGAAAAGGCTTTAACACCATAGACCACATACATACCCTTCGGCAAATTGTACAGAAGTCCGAGGAGTACAATTTGCCACTATGTCTTGCGTATATGGACTATGAGAAAGCCTTTGATTCCGTCGAAATTTCCGTCGGTGCTGCAGTCCCTTAAGCGGTGCCAAGTTGACTGTCGGTATATCGAAGTGCTGAAGTGTTTGTACAGAAGGGCTAGGTAAGTCCAACTTCGACCGAGAGGTCAATCGACGGATTCAACTCGGCTGGGCAGCGTTCGGGAAATTACGACACATCTTCTCGTCAGGTATACCTCAAAACTTGAAAACGAGACTGTACAACCAGTGCGTGTTGCCAGTAATGATTTATGGATCTGAGACGTGGTCCTTCACTGCTGGCAGTATAAGGACGCTCAAGGTCGCTCAGCGAGCTATGGAGAGGGTTATTCTCGGGGTTCCTCTGTGTGATAAACTTAGAAATGAGGATATCCGCAGTAGAACCAGAGTGACCGACATTGCCCAACGGATTTGTAAGCTGAAGTGGCAATAGGCCGGCCATATAGCTCGAAGAACCGACAGCCGATGGGGAAAAAGGTAATCTCGAGTGGCAGCTTCGGGCGAAGTGTAGGGCGACCCCCCACTAGATGGAGTGACGACCTGGTAAGACATGCAGGAAGTCAATGGATGCAGGTGTCTCAGGACCGTGCTTTGTGGCATTCCTTGGGGGAGGCCTATGTTCAGCAATGGACTTGTGAAGGGCTGTAATGATGATGATGATGATGAGGCAGTGAGGCATTTCAAGTCTTTAGGGGTGGCAATTCCTTTTTGTTTGAAGTTGGTTGCAGTGTTGCATCTCGCCCACTAATTGTACGATGGACTGTCTCAAGATTTCAGGAACTGGAAACTCTTCGTCATCCATTGATGAACTCGACGTAGCTAGACTTTTCTTCTACTTATTACATTTTTTTGGAGTTTGAATAAATTTTACAGGGAATAATCTGATCAGACAATGAAACATTCAAAGAATTAACTGACTCCCGTACCCGCGATTTCTCTCAGAGATGTGAAGTTATGAATGTAATTTATATAGATATTGTATTATATTTCTTCATTTATTACCCTAATTTAAAACTAAAAAGTACTAAACCTTAATACTAAAAACTCACTTACCTTGCTCAAACTTTTCTTCAATACTTCAATCTCTTTCTGTATTAGGTCTAATTTTTGATCTGTGCTATCAAGTCTTTTATTTACGGAGTCCTCATTCGTGGTTAAATTGTTCTCCATGTCTGACGTTGTGCTGATAGCTTTGATATTTTTAGTTACTGTGGCTGTGAGTGTTTGAATAGATTTCTTTATTTCATCAAGCGTTTCCTCAGTCTTTTTTCGCTGTCCTTTCTCTCTTTCCTCTTTCTGATATAAAAATACCCATTTTATTACAATTCATTTTCATGACTATACTATTATTACGGTAATTATTTTAAAATAATTATATCAATATTAAAGTAGTTTGAAATCATACCTTAAGGATAAACAAATTGTATTGTTATATTTTTTTTTTTTTTATTTTACGTTCTTTATTATTTAGTGACGGAATGGCTGGCTTTCTAAGAGTACTTAATAACTGTACCCCAAATCCTGGTTCCGAATCTTAGCTGGGGTCAAATTTGTGCAGTTGATTCTTAAATCCATATTCGAGCCTCTCATCATGTACAGGTTCAAGAAGTGGTGTGCAACTAGTGCATGTGGTAACATGCATTGGTTGCACACACAATGGTGATTACCATTGTATGTACAATCCTAATCCCGTGTTTACATTGTGTTTGTAGAATCCTTCACTGCTGAGCTTGGGAAGAATCAGGGCACTCGATGGATACAGGTGGTTCAGTACCGTGTTTTGTGGGAGACACGTGATCAGCAGTGGACATGATTATGAGTTCGCATGATAACGATATGATATTTACTTAAAAATAATTTCTTCCTACATTATAAATCGAACGATCTCTAGCTTGTATAATTCGAGCCTATTCATTTGTTTTAATTAAAGTTTTTTATTGATGCATAATATGATAATTACCTGTAACAGTATCGTCTCAACATTAGACAATCTGTCATCAAGTCTCGACACGGTGCCCTTCATTGGTTCGAGCGCCCGATGCCTCTTCTCCAAACCAGCGACCATCTTTTTTAGTTGCTCCCCGAAATTCCTTTCGCGGAACTCGTGCCGCTCCAGCTTGTCTTCTGATACACGGAACATGTGGATAAGAGAAAGCATCGCGTCTCGGATGTCTTCCGTGCTGGAATAAAGTAAAACAAATATCAATCATAGCCCTCGTAGCTCGCAGGCTGAGCATGTAAGTCCACCAATTCTCAATGGAGAGCGGCGGATACTTCCCTTTATTATAAACCTATATTTTACAAAGAAATGAGAGGAGTATGACGGCTGCTATACTTTACTTTTAAATACTGCTCAAACGGAAGATAAAATTTGCTTTGTCATTAATCACTATTCATAATTTTAGTCTAATACATAACACATATTAATCTTACATTTAACAATAAAGTTTCCTCAGTTAAGTAACTCATGATCAAACATACTTTGGTGTGTAAAACTAAAGTTAAGTTAAGTTAAAGTAAAGTGTAATATTAAAGTGAAATATTAATTTTAACTATTACCCATTACAGTTTCAATTTCCTTTTTAAACTGTCCATATGACAGAGAAAATACATCAACATGTGAAAAGATGTTATTATAAGATTTACATGCACGAGTTATAAAATTGTTCTTGCCATATTTAGTGCGCATAGTAGAAGTACAAAATAAAAGTTTCTTTCTAGCACTTATCCTTTGGCATCTGAAATTTATTTCACTTAGAAGTGGTATGGAGTCGACCCTATTATGAATGATTTTATACAAAAACATCTGATCCCTGACAGTACGGCGAGATACTTAAAGTTTAGTTAGAGATACTTAAAGAGAGAATTAAATTCTATTCTTTAAAGTTTATTCTTTTATTCTCTTCTCTCACAAATTTAGTAATTAACATAAACAAACAACTTAATATTAATATGCTACAATCAATTTGTGAGAGACTGGTGTCCGTACTAGGATTCCATGTATGAGAGATTATCAGACCCCACCTACAGACCAATCTATAATCTAGGTAATATTAGGTGTATGACAAACAATAAATATACGAAAAGCAAATGTGTGTGTGTGTGTGTGTGTATGCGCGTGTGTGAGTGCATGTGTGTGTGTATAGCGTTTGGGATTTATTTCATGATTTTAAGTAGTTCCTCAGTCGTTTCATAATCTTGACTTAATAGCCATAGGGTTACCATCTTTTTGCATTTAAATTTGGCAAATTTGTATATAGATAAAATGGAATTAATTTTGTTATATAGATGAGAACCTAAAAAGCAGAAGAAGTTATGTGTATAGCTACTTTTGAATGGTGCAATATTACAGATTTTACTTTTGTTTCTTTTATTTGTAAGAAGAGAAGGATCATAATATGACAGAGAATGTTGTTTCATAATAGTATGTAAAATAAATAATTGGCGGACTGTGAGAACTTTACAGTTTTAAAGTTAGAAATATGAGTGTTAATTTTTTTAAATGTAAATGACATATATTTTGTTTTAGAGACATTCAGCATTAATTTATTATGTGTTAGTCAGTTCATAATTAAATTGAAACCTCTTTGGGAATTCAGGTATACTCAGTATCATCGGCATAAGAAACAATCGTCCCATTAATCAATTTTGTCTGGCACATGCTGTTTATATAGGTCAAAAACAGGGTAGGACCTAAAATACTGCTTTGTGGTACGCCATGTGAAACGGGAAGATCATCACTTATCCAATTTCCTATTTTGACGCATTGCGATCGGTTAGAGACTTTCAAAAAAATTCAAATGTAATCCTCTGACACCTAGCTTGTATGATTTGTGGAATTAACAGTGGAATAGAGACCGTGTCAAATGCCCTAGCCAAATCAAGAAATACTGCTATTACTTTTTTCTTGTCGTCCATATGTTTAACGGTATAACTTAAGAATTCATGTACTGCATCACTTGTAGCTTTGCCATTTCTAAAACCATGCGCATATGATAAGAGATTTTTTGATTCAAGATATTTACTACTTTTTCTAAGATTTTCGAAAATGCTGGCAGTACAGAAATGGGCCGATAATTATCGACACAGTCTCTATTGCCGCTCTTATGAATAGGGTGGATCATTGAACGTTTGAATTCGTGAGGAAATACTCCATTATTTAGAGATAGATTACAATATGTGAGTATAGTGGAGTATAGGTGTTAGAATATTTTTGTATCGTTTTATAAGAGAACTTGAAATATTGTCCCGTCCCGTACAGTTATTTTTAAGCCTTGATATAATTATTTCGACTTCAGAGTCGTCTACTGGAAGTAATGCAAATGAGTGACTAGATGATATGTCTGGTATGCCCAAAGATAAGTCAGTCGTGCAGTTCTTAATAGACTCAGCTATAGTTTTTCCTATGTTCACAAAATATTCATTTATGTCATAAACCGACTTTCTAGGATCATTAGAAAGAAATTCTGTAGCTTTATTGCTTAAAGCTGTAGCTTTGATTTTTGACGTGAGAGTTATGTTTTTTATTATTTCCCACAGTTTTTTGCTATTAGATTTACCTTTACAAAGTTTCGCCTTTTCATATTCTTGTTTTACCTTTTTTAAGTATGTTATTACAAAAATTCCTATATCTAGTGTATGTTGTTCGAAGAATTGTGTCATTAGGATGGTTTCTTGATTTAATATGTAAATTGTCCCTATTTTTCATGCATTTTAGCAAGCCACGATTTATCCAAGGTTTTATAGTTCGTTTACGTCTCGAGACCGTTATGTTTTTAGTACATTTGTCAATAGCTAGATTAAGAGTATTAATTAAAAACGTAACTGCATCATTTACATTTCGCATTAAGTATACAGGTTTAAAATCTAATTCATTAAAAGTTAAATCTAAGGCCTTATAGTCAAGTTGATTAATTGTAAAGCCTAAAACGTAACATAAAATTATAATAAATTAAGGCCCTGGATCTCAAAAACTACTATGAGGATTTTAATTTGCTTTTTATAAATAGACCGACTAATTTACTGAGAAGGTTTATAATTTATAAATATTTTGTGCAAATTAAGAATATCTACTACCCCACATTGTCCCGTGGGTGACGTAAAAGGCGACATTGGGAAACCGCCTGCCAAGTGCAGCAACCATGGCAAATATCCCCCATATGAGGTAATGAGGGGTCCTATGTTCAGTAGTGATTGGCTGTTCTTATCCGATGATGCTGCAGCCCATCTTCTATTTCAGTTTCCCTCTGTCATCTCTTATGACACCTACGGGGTGATATGGGGTAGTGGATATTCACGCAACTTCACAGCACTGGCTAAATGTGAATTTAGCCAGTATTATTACAAACTACACAGACTGTGCTTGATTTCGTATTTGCTCTTATGGATGACTGCCTCGTTGATGTATTAGTCGTATACGCGATTGCTGATCGCGAGGTCCCGGGTTTGAATCCCGGATCGGGCCGAAATCAGTTATTGGGTATTCTGTCAAGAAATTCTCAGTAGCAGCCCGGAGTCAGGAAGTTGGCGGTGTTTCACCGCCGTGCCTCGGAGCACGTAAAGCCATTGGTCTTGTGCCTGACTTCTCACGGGTCGTGTCGGATAACCGTGCCATCGGCCTATGAGAGTGAAGGAACAGAGAGTGCAACTATGCTTGCGCTCACACTCGGGCACTATAATTTTGTCCTCCGCAGAGGCTAGTGTCGATTGAGACTAGCCGCCGGAGGATATTTATTCATGGTTGATTTTGTATCTGTGACCGTTTTCGTTTGAAGTTGGTTGAAGCTTCAGAACACTATTACTTCTAGGCTGTTGTATCAGTGGACTTGCAGTAGGGTAGCTCGTTTCACTAGGTACGATGCATGATTTATTGTTTGTTGTAATGATTCGTATTGTAATCTCATTAGAGATGCTAGAAGTCACGATCATGTCGTACACCGACACCACATGGCACCATATGGCAACAAATCTAAATACTATTGGTACGAGTAAATACCTCTTACTCAATTGCGAAGTGCTGCCATATGTACACGTATTTTTTCGGCCAAACATAGGGGTTTCAAATTAGCATAGTTAAGGACGTAAGAACCTACATCCAGCAGCAAATAAGACGAAATTTAATTAAGGAGTCCTTTCACTATAAAATAACTGTATAGTAAATTTTAGTTTTCAACTGATTGATACTTTAGAATATTTTCTAAGTAGGGAAATGTTTAGTATCGCTCCGTCAAGAGTTGTACAGTGAGTACAACTTTTGACACAGTTGTATCACTGTATATATATGTACATTTTTTTATCAGTTTAAAAAAGTCGGATAGTCAGCTATGAACTTTTTGTGGTTACAGAGATTTTATTTATTCCTTATTTGTATACCTTACCTTACTGAAATAAAAGCGGAATTAGCGTCTATTATTAAGTCTCTACCAATATCAATCGGTCATGTTTTTTTAATTCAAGTTTTATTTTTTTTCTATTTCTATCTCAAAGGGTCTAATGAAATTCTTTTTAAAACAAGTAGTCAGACAGATCGAATATGATACTTCAAACTTAGAATAATGTGAGCTTTAATAAAGGTATAAGTACTAAAACTTTGTTTTCATTAAAGGATCTCGTATTTTAAAATTTTATACTTGATGTGGCTCGAAAGTACGTTTTGATACCTTAGAGTATAAATAAGCATAACTTGCTTATAAATACTCTAAGTTTGATACCGATTAAAATAGAATATTTTAATTGAATATATTTTGTATATTTAATAGAATATTTAATTCCCTGAGGACTAAGGTAGAATGCTTTGTTACCAGTAAAAAAGGTCTTCAGCTCTCTACTCATCTCATCATACGAAACACAGCAACATTAAGCTATTATTTTACGCTGACCTTAGGCCTTTAAAAAACTGGAAGAGGGTGATTAATAACTATTGTACATCTTTAATATCTAATTTTTACTATAATATCTAATTTTATTACATATTATAGTAAAAAATTAATATTCTATATACCGGTATGGATTTCTATGGATTTTACAATTTTAATGGTGAGGAGATATACTCATGATTACATGAAACTTGGAAACCCAATAATTAAGACGATAAACAAATTGCGAACAAAAAGACTAGTATAAGTAACTACATTACAATCTATTAACTGCTATCTAATTTTCCACTTCAAGTGCACTCGAATTCTCGATCGAACTTAATTATAAATACACGTTACACACCACTTGTGCCTCGTTTGCTTTTCTTATTTTCGACAGTCATTATATAAGTTCCTTATCGGTGTAGGAACAAATTCGTGTGTACTAATTCGTAGTTACTGATGTTACATAAAGTATACATATTCTCCTGCTAACCTCATTGTTTAAAACTTAGGGACGTTATGTAACGTGCGTAATGCTTCTTTACGTATCTATTGATTCATAATTACATATTGAAGAAAAATTTACATGCGCGTACTTGTTGATATATTTATATAAGCAAGGGTTACGCTGTTATTTATAAACGAGCACAGAGTCCCACTGTTAGTTAGTGGATGCTCTGGCCCGTAAATACCTTCTCTGTCGTTCTCTATCTTTCCTCTATTAGCAAAAGCTTTTAGTGGGTAGGCAGATGGCGAAGTACGAGTATAATAAGAATGTTTGTTTTTAATTTTTACTTTGAAACTTTTTGAAATGTGATGTATCGTCATATTCGTACCATATATTCACTGCCACGTCTGCAACATTGGCACGAATACTATTGTACCAATGTTGCAGACGTGGCAGTGAGTTTATAATATCTCGCGCAAGTCACTATAATACAAACGCAATGATTTTTTTAGCATAATTTATATAATAAAAAATAAAACCTGAGATTGATAAGAGAATGAATACGGAATCAGGGGAGCAATGTGCTTAATACCAAAATATATTATACCATGAGACTACGAGTAAATCTAGTTGCCATTACACCTGAAAGTTTTAATGACGGTATTTCATATCAAAAAAATTTTAGATCAAACCTTCGATGTTCAAAATATAATAATGTCTGTATTGTATTGCTTCGAATTTTTAAGTTTTGGTCGTTAAAAATTATTGAAATCAGCATTTTAATGCACGCACACAGTCATAAGAAATCACATTAAAAGATCAACGATCTAGTGATTTGAATAATCCATCGGCATTTCTATTCATAGAATTCGGCTTCTCTAATTGAGAAGCTGAGAGAGGTGGATGCACGTACATTATCATGGTATCCATTAGCCGTTCAATAGAGATTTATTGCATTCTGTTAACTCATGATTTAGGGGGAGATAAAAGTAAAACTGTTTGTGTTTTTTAAAATTATTTATAAGTTACTACCGTCGATAAAACGAATCTATGTTTCAGAGAAATATTTTGTTTTTGTAGATTTTTTTGCCACTAAAGTGTGTCCACGGAACTGAGTCATTTTAACATAATAAGAGCCAGCTTAAAATTTTCTGCTTGTGGTAAAATCTGGAATGAAATTTCTGGGGTAGGTATTAGACTTATCTCAATGAATAAGTTATTTAAATACAATGAACGGAATACTAACAATGGGCCGCCCTTTTAAGAACCGCCATACCGTTGAGAATATAAGGTGGCCAAGCTGTGCAACGTTATATTAATAAGATGTCAGCTTAAAGTATGCTTAGCTGTGGGTTACAAACGGGCTACAATAAAATCATTCTTATTTAGCACGCCTTTTAGCAATAATTAAAATTTAAAATTGTGTACAACCGACTTCAATATAAATTATTAAGAATAACTCAAAAACCATTGGTCAGACCTTGATCAAATTTATATGGGAACACAAGAGAAGCACCAGCTTTCAAATAAAAAAAGAATCATCGAAATCGTTTCACCCAGAAAAAAGTTATGAGGTAACATACATAAAAAGAAAAAATAACATACAGTCGAATTGAGTACCGTCTCCTTTTTAAAGTCGGTAGAAAAATCTAAAGTATTGACTTTTGACCAACAAAATTTGACCTGCGAAGGTAAAGAAAACGAAATTATTGTTGATGGTTACACACATTGAAGCAGGGCATCAGACTAATTCCTCCAAAATCACATCAGAAATGAGTGGAGGCCTGTGTCATATATATTCGGTAACTTTACTCACTTTAAACATTAGAGTGCATGCTATATTTATAATTTTACAAACAACAATAAATAATGTACTTTTTTTGTTTTTTATATTTTGTTTTCAGTTTCATCCCTTGCGTATACATGTTTTATGTTACAGAAACCATTTCATAAATAATTAACTGCCCCGTCTGACTTAATTTCGACGTATGGTTGTTGTGTTCTAACAATTTTATGAACGTTAATTATTACGTTTAACTGTTTTAAAGGCTGGAAACGTGATTACTCTAAAGTTCGTTCCACCTTATCAAATCGTGAAAACAAAAGAAAATTTTCAGTAAAACTAGGTGTTTTCACGCAAAACATAAAGAAATCCTTTTGACATAATTGCCAACTGTTCTTGAAAGAAGCTTACTCTCAAATACACAAAAGAACCGAGGTAGAAGAGGAGCATGGTTGGATCGAGCCATGTAGAATTTTTCCACTTTCACATTTCCCAATAGAATAGAATAATTTTTAATTCAATTTAGATTATGAAATAAATAACTATTATTTAAATTCATTTTATACTTTAGCCACTGGTTCGGAAAAAAGTTCTGGGAAGAACCATCAAGAAGCCCAAAATTTCCAAATTTCTAAATTAGCATTTTACAACAAAAAAGATGAGCTTGTACAACTTACAAAACTCATTTCAGAAACAACTTGGAAGCTATCACATATATTATAATAACACTTTTTAGAGACTGTGTTTAATATGAAAATTAAACTTGGTAATAGACAGACCTTGTATATTTTCTGGGACTTTGTTGTATACATTGGCCCATGAATGAATTACGTGTAGTCGAGTAACTAGCATTACAGCTTGTGTTTGTTCACTTTGTTCCTGGTGTTTACAAGAGTCTATCCTTTTATTAAAACTAATTTTGTTTTTGTTAACATACATTAAATTTTTGTGAATATTGAGAGCCAAAGTTAATATACTTATTTCTTTGAATTTTTCTCTGTATGTTTCGGTTTTAAGTTAAAAATAGCGCGTATGGCCCAATTCTGAAAGCAAAATAGTTGCCAAATCAGTTATTTCCCCATAGCAAAGTAAAATATTATTATGCTATGGAAATAACAGAAATCTAAAAATCTAGCTCTCTCATCACTAGTGAGACTTCTAATATTTCTACAGCTTAAGCTGCAGAGCTTAGTCTACGTTCTAGTTCAACATTTTAACCTTCAGACCCAGCGTCCATTTCAATGGACGTTTTATGTGCATGAAATATGAGGTCGGTTAATAAAAACGCTAGTGTAAACATTTGATTGTACCGACCAGTTACCTAGAAACGTTACGATAAACAAAACACCAAAGGATTTATTGTAGGTAGGATGAAATAATTAGTCAAGTGTTGACGTTCGCCATGGATACGCGCAATGCGAGTAAGTCTTTAGTGTTATTTTATTTACTCCAAAACGATTTGATCGATTGTTTAGATATTTTTATTCTGCATAGTGATCATATTAGCTAAGATATACATTTTAAAAATACTAAATATGCGGTTGTTTCATAATTTTGAAGATAAAGTCGATGTCCATTTCAGTGGACATGGGGTCCTAATCGCTGTAAACCAAACGTATTTACAATGAAACTTTGTATTGAATTTTACATGTTATTTTTATTCCTTTTAGGTTTTGATCTATCTAAAAGTCAAGATGTGGATAATTTACTCAATTTATTAGAAAACGGAACAATATCGGATCTCGAAGAAGATAGTGACGATGAAATTGTACAGGCAATACCACAAAAAATGTTCGTGTAGGTAGTAACATAACGCTACCAACCGAAAGAGATAGGTAATCACTCTGAAGGAGGACGATATAGTAGGGAAGAAGACTTAGAGGAGGTGGAATCTCGACCCGGATCAAGTAGTAAGCCTAAAATGAAATAATTTGGAGAAAACATTTACAGCTTGAACCACCACAATTCATTTGGTCAGCGCCACCACCGTCTGAAATTGATTCACCTCGCGTTCCCATTGATTATTTTCTAAATATATATCAGAGTCTCTAATTGAAGATTTTACATTCAATACAAATTTGTATGTGGTGAGAAATGAAGTCCGTAATTTCAAGCCATGTACTTCAACAGAAATTAAAATATTTTTCGGCCTTCATATCATAATGGGTAACCTAAAGTTTCCTCGTATTCGTTTGTATTGGGATTCCAGTTTAGATATGAAAATATTTTTAGAGAACATGGCCAGAGATAGATTTCTTCAGATGAGAAACAATTTGCATGTAATTGATAACAATTCTATTCCACAAAATAACACCGATCGTTTTATAAAAGTTCGACCTTTATATGATTCAGTTAGAAAACGATGTCTAGAACTAAAATTAGAGCAAATATTGAGCGTTGATGAACAGATTGTACCTTTTCGAGGAAAACTTGAAGTCAAACAATATGTCAAGGAAAACCACAGCCATGGGGTGTAAAGATATTTATGATTTGCGGTAAGAGCGGATTAGTTTATGATTTTATTATTTATCAAGGCGCAACTACAAATCTAGACAAAATGACGTTTTGAAATATGGCACATCTGCTGCTTATGTAAATGCCTTGTCAAAGAGAATAAATAGGTCTGGTCATTACCTCTTCTTTGATAATTATTTCTCCAACTACGTTTTGCTGAAGGATCTTCGCGAGAGGAAATTTATGCAGGAGGAACGATCAGAATAAATCGTTTTGGAAAACCGCCACTCATAACTGACAAGGAAGGATCAAAAAGATAGGGATATACTGATCAAGTTACGAATAATACTAAAGATGTGGTTGTTATCAAGTGGATTGACAACAAAGGTGTAGTACTTGCTTCAAATTTTGTTGGAATAGGAAATCAAGATGAAGTTCGACGATGGAATAAAATATCTAAAACTACGTAACTATACCGCGTCCTGAACTTGTGCAATTATATAACAATGGTATGGGCGGTGTAGATAAAACTGATCATCTGATTAGTTTGTATCGAATCTTCATTAGATCCAAAAAATGGACATTGCGTATGATATTTCACGCCATTGACCTAGCACTAACCAATAGCTGGCTGGAATACCAAGAAGATTGCAAAATCTGTAATATACCAAGTACAGACGTTTTGGATTTGTTGCACTTTCGGCAGCGCGTTGCAGAAGCTCTAATAAAAATGGGGCATCAATTCCTATCAGAAAAGAGGACGGCCCGCATCTGGTGGTAGCAGTCCAGTAAATTCACCAGTTACACAAAACAACACCGTTTCAGGACTGAAATAAGACCAGCGAGCGAAATCGGTATGACACTGTCGACCATTTGCCAGAATATGATCAAAAGAAAAAGAAGCTACAAGATGTAAAAATCCAGGATGTAAAGGAAAGACGCATGTTTACTGTCTGAAATGTGAAATACATCTGTGTTTTACTGGTGAGCAAATTGCTTTCGAAAATTTCATCAAAAACAAGAATAATCCTAACAGTGTAAAATGTTAAATAAAAATAAACTATTATAATAATATTGCACAGTTTTACTGACTTACTTCAATATATTACTACAAAACATTTATTCATTAAATATATTAAATACAACACTATAAACCTGATGTCCACTTGGTGGACATCAAAATTCAAAAATCTGAAAACGATAAATCATATTTTTACAAAATCCCATAATTACACTTCTAACTCACAGAAAAACCTTAACAATATTTTTATTGATGCTTTATATAAATTCAGGTCCGAAGGGTTAAAGTACATAGATTGTTAACGTTAAGTTAATGTACTAATTTTGATATGGCATTATTCACTTCGTCATATTTTCATGATTGCCGTATAAGTTTGCAAAGCAATGAAGTATTTTCTGCAAATAAAACTACATCATGATTGTCACCAACACGGTAAGGTATCTAATCATCATAATATAAGCTAGGAATAGGAATGGACCGAGATTTGAGCTCTAAGGAATACCCATTAATACAGGTAGCCCGGAAGAATTTTTGCCATTAATAAGTTTAAGAGCAATGTTCTTTATACAGTAATGCTGTAGTTTCCTGATTAATATCTCATGGTTAACACAGACAAAACCCTTGAAAAGGTCACAAAATATACCAAATAATTCTTATTATATATGCACAGAAAATATGTTTGCTCTACTCAACACCGACGTCTCTTGTAAATTCAAATTGATTTTTATACCGTAATTTCTGTCGAGGTGACCCCGACAATTTTCATTGCAAAATTCCAAACTGACTACGGGGTAAATTCATTTCATCAAACTATTTGTTAAGCGTGGTGATTATGGCAAATCATCCCAACAGCGAGAGAGGTTCTTGACCAGCAGTGGACTCTTACATACTTATGAAGAAGATGATGAATACCATTACGAAAATCCCTGGAAATGATACGGCTTTTACTGCTCGCGTTCTAACGAACGTGTCGATTTATAAGTTAATAAGGGGTTATAAGCCTTTTTTAAATTTATTAAAAATTTACTACTTTGTTTAAAAGAAGCTTCATTTTTATCAGGTGTCTATAATTTACCAACAATTTCTACATCTATATAATATATGTACCTATATACAATGTTCTTCAAACAAAATTTCGGTCACGGTGGCCAGTCTCAACGGAGACTAAGTGTCTGCGCAAGATAGTATTATAATGACGAGTGTGTGCGCAAGCACAAGTGCACTATCTATTCCTTTACTCTCATAGTCCGATGGAACGGCAATCCAACACTACCGCAGAGAGATCAGGCGCAGGAGCGGAGGAACAAAGGCTTGTTTTCCGAGGCCCTGGAGTGAAACACCACCAACTTCCTGACTTCACGCTCCTACTGAGAGTCTCTTGACAGAAAAACCCAATTACCGATTTTTGGCCCAACCAGGGTTTTGGAACCACACCAAACATATTTGGGACCACATGATTAGCAGCAATGTTTACAACATCAGGCCAATTAAGGCAGTTGTAATAAATAATATATCAAAGGGACGAGAACAGAAGATGAAATGATTACTTACGTGACATTGCGACAGCGTGCGGACGGACTCCATATCACCAGTATCGTGACAGTCAACCACAAAAGTCTCTGTGGAGAAAACGATATTTGTGTTAGAATTTTAGTTAGGTACTTTCAAGAATAATTTTGTTATCCATATCATCTCGTGGGTGTCGTAAGAGGCGAGAGGTGCAACAAATCAGGGATGGGCAGCAGCGTCTTCATAATAACGACTAAAAATAAAAAACTGTGGTTGCCAACCCGCTTGCAACTGGCAGCGGCGCAGCGTGGCAACTATGGTAAATATCACCTCTATGAAGTAACCTATGTTCAGCAGTGCACTTTAAGGCTGTAACGGTGTGAAGTAAAATGACTTTAGAATAGATATACTATGCCGTGACCTTTTTTGGGCCATTAATTGGGAGGCGCTTAATATCCCTCCTAGCCCAATATTGATGCTTAGCACAAGTCAATGGTTTCTTGCAAAAAGTGGTTCCTATGTTGTTGCTTACGATCTCATGACACTATGCAACTCGACAGCATCAGGTATTCAAATCAATATGATGAGTAATTTACAACCATAGAAGAATAGTAATGTTTAATTTATGAATAAGTTTACAGTAATTTTAATATTGTTACGAGCTTGGGGTTCGAGACAATTAAAAACTGCCGAGTGAATTACCAAAATTGACACTTTAATTACAGAACACTAATTACAACTAAAAACCACACTAATAACAAAATACAATTGTACTACAGATCACTTTAATCCGCAGTTGTATCGCTTCGAAGTATTCGCTTGTATCGCCAATTCAATACTGACTCGGTCGCGGTCTATACCGGCCTTATATAGGGCCTCAGATAGTTTCCAGAACCTTCTACTGTAGAAACATCTAGAATGTTCGAGTATATATCGGTCCCGAAATTTCTAGAAGGATCTTGACTCTCCTAGTTCTGCTACTCGATACTAGAGGGCGCTAGTGGTAACTAGTGTTGCCATGTATAAACCATTAATAGTGGCGCGCAACACTGCCCCCTCCTAAGACATGCTCGTCCCGAGCATTATTGGCCCCATAATAACGCGCCAGTCGATCCACATGGACGATCTTAGGAGTACCTCTTGCACCTTTCTGTATCCGGTAGGTTACGTCATTGATCCTTGTCACAATCCGTACGGTCCGTCCCATTTAGCTTGAAGCTTAGGAGATTTCCCTTTGCTGCGAACTGGATTGTGTAACCACACTAGTGAACCTTCGTCAAACCCTTTGTTGTTCATTTTGCGGTCATACCGTGTTTTCTTCTCAGACGTTTGCTGGCCCGACTGTCTGACGTGCTCATAAATGTCATTCATTTTGTCCCGCAAGTCATTTGCATAATCGGTTATACTGCGTGGGGCATCAGGTGGTATTCCGGTGATCAGGTCTGCAGGCAGCCGTAATTCTCTCCCAAAATTTGCTAAAGCTGGTGTCACTGATGTACTTTCGTGAACAGCGCTTCGATATGACAACAAAACGGTTGTATGTGCCTGTCCCAGTCTCGTTGCCGTTTTCCACAACTTTTGCTAGGTACCTCTCAATGTCTGATTAAATCTTTCTACCATTCCATCAGATTGTGGGTGGTAAGTTGTTCTTGTTTTATAGTACCCATAACTCGGCAAGTTTCCTGGAATATTTGAGACTCAAAATTCCTTCCTTGATCGCTGTGAATCTCTAAGGTACTCCAAAACATTCCGTCCGTGAAGCTTGTTACAAGCAGTTGTGTACTTTGCTGTTCCATTATTTGTAATATTTTTAACGTTTGAGTATCGAAACTATTGCAATATCCATAAGTAACAATTTTGTGTGACTAGTGCACTTTTTATTTGACTGTCTCACTTGCGTCGTGACTAAGTGTCGTATAACAAAAAGGACCGCTCAACATATTCGCAGCTTGATTTGAAAAGGACGACGATATGACGGCGAACATGCAGCGAACTCCCCCGAATCAATTTAAGTTGTGTTCATCTAATCCGGACTTGTCAACCGCTTCAACTTCAACTGATAATAATATCTTTGTTAATATGCGTAAACGCAAACAACCTGAACCCGACGAGTTGAACTCAATTATGAATACGTTAGAGTTGAAAATAGCTAACCAAATGGAATCTTTTAAAGTTAGCATTGAGGCGGTAGTCACAGATTCTGTTAAAAATGCCGTAAATCTGGTACTCGAGAGAGAAATTTGCAAAATAACAACATCCATTAATGAAACCCTGAACCAATTTAATCTTCGGTTAAACGATATGCATGATTCGGTAAACTATGTGAGTAATAGGCAAGATGCTTTTGACGCCCGCTTAAAAACGATGGAAGAGGATTCTCTACGGCGTAAAGAAGTCCCCACTCAGTTATCAATGCTGGAATCTAAAATAGATATGATGGAGCAACAGGTCAGGCAGTCTAATATAGAAATTGTCAATCTCCCAGAACGTCGTGATGAAAATTTGATAGCTGTACTTCAAAACATTGGCTCAATTATTAAGCACCCTATTAATCCTGCCGACATAGTATCAGTTCACAGAGTGCCGCATATGGATAAAAAAAATCCCCACCCGAAAATGTTATCGTGAAATTCTCCACCAAAATAATACGGGATAACGTGATTGCTGCTGCGGGTAGTAAAATGTGTCAAATCAGATCAACTACTGATATCAGGTACCTCTCGAAATATTTACATCAATGAACACCTGACACCTAAAAATAAGAAATTATTTCTACTCAGTCGTGAAGTGGCCAGAAAAAACAATTACAAATTTGTCTGGATTAAACATGGTACCATACTGGTTCGTCAAAACGACACTTCTCCCATATTCTCAATTCGTGGTGAACAAGATATTAATAAATTAAGCCCTAATAATA
This sequence comes from Parnassius orleans, assembly GCA_029286625.1. Taxonomy (NCBI): domain Eukaryota; kingdom Metazoa; phylum Arthropoda; class Insecta; order Lepidoptera; family Papilionidae; genus Parnassius; species Parnassius orleans. The sequence continues at coordinate 5,889,747 of JAGSMP010000003.1, forward strand.
TTAAGAATTCACCTTATTGTTATGATAACTTAGTAATAACTATTCACCATTGTCTAACCCACGTCTATAAATCTAATCGTATCTACTCGTACATAATAAAAGTTTTGTGATCTCATTGTATGATGGCAATAATAATTTACCTAAAAGTATTTGGCTATATCGCATATTAAATCATAAAATAATATTCATAAAATTGTTAAACATAATTTTCTCATCACATTTATCATGCCACAATATGCTATGTGTGCTTAATATTTTATTTATATCTCACACATTTTCCATCCGCATATTGCACCGAACGGTTTTAATTACTTGTTATAAATACAATAAATCGAAATTCAATTCTAATATGTTAACTATATATTGCCTAAATTCTCGAGGATTACGTACTAAGCTGCATACTCTTTATATGAATATTATCTCACACGTTCATAATTCTACTCGTATATACATAATAAAAGTTTTGTGAACTCATTGTATGATGGCAAAATAATTTACCTAAAAGTATTTCGCTATATCGCATATTAAATCTTAAAAATCATATTCAGAAAACTGTTAAACACAATTTAACTTATCACATTTATCATGCCACAATATGTTCTGTGTTATTAATATTTTATTTATATCTCACAACATTTTCTATCCGCATATTGCACCGAACGGTTTTACTTATTGGTTATAATACAATAAATCGAAATTCAATTCTAATATGTTAACTGTATATTACCAAAATTGTCGAGGATTACGTACTAAACTACATACTCTTTATATGAATATTATCTCTCATACATACGACATAATTGTATTAACGGAAACTTGGTTACACGAGGATATCAGCGACAATGAATTTATAGACGATAGGTATCATATTTTTAGAAAGGACAGAAATCGTGCAACGACCGGCCGGCAAGACGGCGGAGGCATACTGATAGCGGTGCACCGTTCGCTTTGTGCTGTAGCCCGTCTCGAAACACTGACGCATGACTTTGAGCCCTCCGCCTCTTGTTGATTTTTATTAATAGAGTTATGCATTGCAAACTATGTTTATATTCTCTCAGCAGTCTATATCCCACCTAATCAAAATTTTGATACATATAATATTTTTTAATTTATTACAAAACCAACTATCTGGATCGACTACAAGTTTTATTATAATTGGTGATTTTAATCTGCCGAGTCTTGGCTGGAATAATACCGGCCAGCCTTGTACCTATAATAGATTTGAACTTGAATTCCTCATGCTGGTGCCTAATTAATTTTATATCACTAATAAACGGTCATCAGATGAACTATATTCTTAATAAAATAACAGAATCCTAGACTTAGCTATAACAAATACAACTAAGTGTAGCCTATCATCAGTGACCTCACCGTTGGTACCTCGATGCTCTTCACCCCCTTTTGAAGTTTTCATTACTTTATCAGAATCACAAAATACCTAGAAGTAATATAACATTTCGACAATGCTATAGATTGGCTAACTATGATAAAATAAAAGATGAAATTATAAAAATCGATTGGGAAAATCTGTTTTTGGGCAAAGATGCCGAAGATGCTGTTGAATGCTTTTATGAGTCAATTTACAAAATTATTAAAAAACATGTGCCAATCAAAGAAGTCAAACCTAATCGTTTCCCCTGTTGGTTTACGCCTGAATTAATTCAGATATACAATAAAAAAAACCGGGCTTGGACAAAAATGAAAAAATATCGAAGTGAATCGAATTACAATATCTTTTCCATATACAGAAATAAATTCAAAAAAGTTTCAGAGCGCTGCTATAATAACTATATTAGTAAAGTAGAGAGTAGTATTAGGGATAACAGTAAATTCTTTTGGACTTATTTGAAAAATCGTAAAAAGATCTCTGACATACCGAGTACTGTTAATTTTAAAGATAGGGTGGCCACAGGTCCTAACGAAGTTTGCTCAATATTCTCTAGCTTTTTTCATTCGGTTTTTGAGCCAACTATGGTCACTGATGACTTTGATATTCAAGATATCGTTATTGACGATACTAAAACACCTGATATTCTTATAAACGACATCAAACTTACAAAACTTGAAGTCACTAACCTATTAAAGATGTTAGATGTAACGAAGGGTGCTGGGGTGGACAATGTCCATGCTCTGTTTCTAAAAGCAACTGCTGAGGTTATTGATGAACCGGTATGCCTCTTGTATAATAAATGTTTGCAATGTGGAATTTTTCCCAAAGTCTGGAAAACAGCTAGAATAGTGCCCGTACACAAAGGAGGGTCTAAGAAAGAAGTTGAAAATTATAGACCTATCTCCATACTACCTACGTTAGCGAAGATTTTTGAACGATTAGTACATAACGCCGTTTATCCGCTCTTACGTAACGTAATATTGCCACAACAGCATGGCTTTGTTAAGAATCGATCCACTGTGACTAATTTAATTATTTACTCGACCTTCCTATTTCAAGCTCTCGATGCACGTAAGCAAGTTGACTGTGTGTATACAGATTTTCGCAAGGCATTTGACCGGGTTGACCATAAAATGCTACTAGAAAAAATTGCCTATAATGGAATAAGAGGTAATCTATGGCGGTGGTTTAAGTCTTACATTTCAAACAGAATGCAAAAAGTGGTTATTAGGGGTCATGAATCGGAATGTACCGATAACTTCAGGCGTACCACAAGGATCTATTATTGGTCCTTTTCTATTCATAATATTTATAAATGACATTAATATGTGCTTCCGTTCAAGTAGGTTCTTTTATATGCTGATGACTTAAGGTATACAAAATTATCAACAACACTAATGACCATTTAGAATTCCAGGATGATTTAAACCGTTTCACTTCGTACTGTAATAGGAATAAATTAGAACTCAGTCTTAACAAATGTAAATCTATAACTTTTACAAAAAAGGAAAAAATCAGCTCTTGCATCTATTATTTATGTGGTACCCCCTTATCTCAAGAAGTAGCAATCAGGGATCTTGGAGTAACTTTAGACACTAAACTACATCTAAGTATACACATTGAAAATATTATTAACAAAGCTTATAAGATGTATGGTTTCGTCATCCGATCTGGTAATACGTTTAAAAATCCATTGACTTACTTACATCTTTATAAATCCTTAATACGATGTCATTTAGAGTATGCAGTGACTATTTGGAATCCTCTATATAAAAAATATACTGATAAACTAGAAATTGTGCAGAAGAAATTTCTTAAATACATCCATTATAAATATGCGAGAAAAAAAATACCGTACAATGAACTCATGGCAAAATATAATCTTACCACTCTTAAATCAAGGCGTACAATTCTCGAGGCAATGTTATTTTATGATCTGTGTCACAATAGATACGACTGTATGGATATAACTGAGAATATAAATTATAGGGTACCTACCAGAGCACATCAGCGTGGCCCATTCTCATAAACTTTTCCGTATTAATTTATGTCGAACTAACATGGGACGAAGGTCCTCTTTATCACGTATGATGCACTCGTACAATGAAATTTTAATGATATCGATATTAATGCCACTAAACGAGGTAATTATAAGAAGATTGTCACTGAGAATTTAAACAAGTACTCATTGAGTAGATAATGGAATATATGACACGAACATTTAAAAAAAAAAAAAAAACTGATAAGCAGTGGTCATATTTCCTATCATAACCCTACAATATTTGTCAGTCGATACTGTATTTAGATTTTTACTTCTAGATTAAGAATAATAAGATATTGTCAATGTCAAGTTATAATGTAACAAGCTTTATTTATTGTTGAAAAGTGTTATAATTAAGTAAGTGACCAGCGTTGCTGAGTTCACAATAATAAAAAATGTTTAGTAATTATATTAGATAAGTTAATAATTGTGAACTTGTTTGTGGTCCTAAGTTTAATAAATTAAAAAAAAAAAAAAAAAAACGACAGAAGACTTCATGAACTAGTTTATCTGCAACTGTTGAAGCTTCTTGATTTGGAATGGCGAAGACTTCTGGCCATAGTGAAGTAATCCATCACAACCATGAAATACTTGTTACCACTTTCACTTTCCGGAAACGGCCCGCAACGTCAATGGCTATCCTCTCCCATGGTGCACCAACATTGTACAATTTCAATGCACCTCTACTACGAGTTTGAGTCCCTTTACAGCCGCACAACTTGTACATTTGCGACACCAGTCCTCGACATCGTCACGACAGTGGACCCAGTAAAACCGTTCTCGGATCTTCAGTAGAGTTCGTTTAACTCCCAGGTGGCCTCCTGAACAACCATTATGGTACAGCTGTAGAACATCCGGTACTTTAGCTTTAGGGACAACCATTTGCAAATGACAACTGTCTCCCGACCATTTTCCCATTTACGGCACAAGACTCCATCCTGAATCAGCAAGCTGTCCCATTGGGCCCAATAGCTTTTCGTGGTCGAACTCATCGCTGAAACGTCACTCCACTTGGGCTTAGGGCACTGGCCTTCATCCATTCTAGAATCGGCTTGATGTCCGAATCTTCCTGCTGTGCATGTCGTAGGCTGTCTTTCCACTCATTGTTGAGCTGGTCTGTCATAAGCATCCTCACAGATACCACTTCCTTACCCTCTTGCCTAGTACAATGCTTGCAATCTTCAGGACAAGGTCTTCTTGACAATGCATCTGCGTTGCCATGAGATTTCCGCTGCGATGTTCGATCACAAAGTCGTATTCCTGTAGTAGCTCAATCCATCTCGCAACTTGTCCTTCTGGATTTTGAACTGCAATAGCCATTTCAGTGCAGCATGGTCAGTTCGTAAGAGAATTTCCGCCCCAGAAGATATTTGCTAAAATGCTGCAAGGACTTTACCACAGCAAGCAATTCCCGTCTTGTGACACAATAGTTCCTTTCCGGCTTTGACAAAGACTTGCTGAAGTACGCTATCACAACCTCTTGATCACCATTCCTTTGAGACAACACACCGCCAAGTCCTATATCACTTGCGTCTGTATCAACTATAAATTCCTTGCTCGCATCAGGGTACCCCAAAATAGGTGTTTTGCACAGACGGTCCTTGAGCTCCTGGAATGCGATATCGCAACTTTCATCCCAGCAGAAATGTCGCTTCTCCTCGGTTAGCTTGTGCAGAGGTTTGGCTATATCTGCAAAGTTCTTACAAATCGCCGATAATAGGAGCACAAACCCAAAATGCTCTAACCCGTGTCTTGTCTTTTGGAACCGGCCAACCTTGACAGCGGCAATTTTCTGGATCCGTGCGGATACCTTCTTCCGACACTACATACCCCAAAAGCTAACTTGCCGTTTGAATAGTGAGCATTTCTTCGGACTCAACTTGAGGTTGGCACTCTGGATCTTCATGAGCACGCGTTCCAGGTTTTGAAGGTGTTCCTCAAACGTACGGCCTACGATGATGATGTCATCCAAGTAGACCAGACAGGCGTCGCCAATTAGCCCGGTAGTACAAGCTCCATCAACCTTTCAAACGTTGCTGGAGCATTGCACAATCCAAACGGCATGACTTTAAATTGCCACAGACCCTTTCCTGTGGAGAATGCAGTTTTCCTTGTCCTTAGGGTCTATTTCAACCTGCCAGTAGCCACTTTTCAGGTCCAGCGTACTAAACCACTTTACGCCTGTAAGCATGTCCAGCGTGTCATCAATTCTGGCAAGGATAGCTGTCCTTCTTCGTAACGTCGTTCAGACGGCGGTAGTCAACACAAAACCGCATGCTACCGTCCTTCTTCTTTACCAGCACCACAGGTGAACACCATGGACTAGATGAAGGTTCAATAACACCATCCTTCACCATTCCCTCAATCATGGTTTCCACTTCCTTTCACGTGCTACCGGCAATCTTCTTGGCGCTGACGGATAGGCAATTCTTCTCCTGTGTTTATTTTGTGTTGAACTAAGCCAGTCTTTCCTATGTCAGCTTGTTTGACGAGAAAACATCGGCGTACTTGAGTAACAACTTCTTCGCCTTGACCACTTCATTCGGGAGAGAACGCTGCGACAGTCTTCTAAAAGTGTGGTCACCCTCGTTTGTGCATCCTTGCTGGGGTCCCAGTCGATGGGTATTGGCACCTACGCAACCAATCCACTTCCTCACAAGTACCAACCAGTGTGCCTTTTCCATAATCTGTTCCTGATCACAAAGGTTCAGCACACGTACTCCTGAGATGTCGGTGGTTCTGACCAAAGTTCGAGCCACTTTCCACGGAAGGTCATTGTCCACCCTTTCCACGAGTACACAACGATGAGCTTGCCCAGGATTCCGAGGAAGACTAACCGGCACAATCGTTTCCGATCTCGGCGGCAGAACAATCTTCTTAAGGCTGTACACATTCCCCGGTATCGCTCCTTCCACGAAGTTCCTCATGTCCATTTCAAAACACCTTGCTTAACATCGATCTCACAACAATTCTTCCTCATGAAGTCTAGGCCCAGGATGCAGTCGTCCATTATACGAGGGTGGATTGAAAAGTACTCGGCCTAACACAGATCCATTCAATTCTAAAATCAAATCTACCCACATTATTTAGTTCAGTTCAGACTAGTTCATTGTGTGAAGTTCGAAACGTGTGCGATAATTAGTTGTGATTTTATAAATTTATTAACAAAGTAATCGGACATAATTTCCGCAGAATGGAGCAAATCGAGCAGCGTGCCGTCATTAAGTACCTCCATAAGAAGGGCTATCATCAAAGCCATCCATGATGACATGGTCAGTACATTAGGCGATTGTGCTCTGTCATATTCATCCGTCAAAAAATGGATAGCAGAATTTAAGCGTGGTAGAGAGAGTGTGAAAGATGAACCCCGCTCTGGAAGGCCTTCGACGTCAACTACTGACGAAAATATTAAAAAGTACTTGATTTAATAATGGGAGACCGCAGATTAAAATTAGAGAGATAGCCGAGATTATAGGCATCTCTTATGAACGAACTCAAAACATCATTGTCAACGAGTTGGGTTTCCACAAGGTGTCTGCGAGGTGGGTTACGCGACTGCTTTCAGTTGAACAAAAAAGGACGCGATTGACTATTTCACGCGACTGTTTGGAGTTATTTGAAGCCGAAGCAGATGATTTTTGAATCGTTTTGTTACTATGGACGAAACATTGGTTCATTACTGTACACCGGAAACAAAACAACAATCAAAACAGTGGAAGACCTGGTTCACCACCCCTAAAAGGCTAAGTCGATTTTGTCGGCAAATAAGGTGATGGCTTCAGTATTCTGGGACTCGAAAGGTGTGATTATGATTGATTATCTTGAAAGGGTCAGACTATAAACTCTGATTACTACTGCACCTTACTACGTCGTTTGAGAGGAAATAAAAGAAAACGTCGAGGAATGCTCAGAAGAAAAGTCCTGTTTCATCAAGATAACGCCCGTGTTCACACGTCAGTACAGTCAATGGCTGAAATTCACAACTGTGGCTTTGAACTGTTACCGCATCCGCCGTATTCACCTGATCTGGCACCATCAGACTTCTTTCTGTTCCCTAACCTAAAAAGCACTTGGGAGGTCAAAGATTTTCGACAAACGACGAGGTTAAAGCAGCTGTAGACGCATATTTTGACTCTAAGGAAGAATCATTTTTTCAACGGTCTAAATGCTTGGAAGGAGGTGGCAAAAGTGTATTGAGCTTGATGGTGATTATGTAGAAAAATAAAAATATTACTGATTTAGTATGTGTTTATTTTCTTGGTTAGGCCGAGTACTTTTCAATCCACCCTCGTATCAGCCACGATGACATTATGCAGGTAGATCATGTTGCCTAGCTTCAACTCCATCTCCTTCTCTCCACGGACGGGTATGCGCTGACCGGTGGCTGTTACCAAATTAATGCGCTCTCGGTTGTATGCAGGTCCCAAGGAACTGACTTATAAGTTGGGAACTGACAACCGTGCGAGAGGCTCCAGTGTCTATGGTCAGTTTACACGGCGTTCCGTTGACCTCGCCTTTGATGATTAGGCTGTTCCCATCATGGGTTTGTGAGATCGAAATCCTTGGGGCTCTTTAACATCAGCCAGCACCCGCCCGCAGTCCTGGCTTTTACTCGTTTCCTGCTGCTGCGGGGCGGTGCTGTTAGCCGCACTACCCTCTCGAGATCGATCACCTCCTTTCTACAGTTCGCTTAGGCAGCTGGATCGAAGATGGCCCTTTCCCACAGCCGTAGCACCTAGGGCTGTATCCTTTATTGTAGTCGCGAACTGCAGCTGCTGCAACCTCCTGACGCGATGGGATCGATGATCCTGCCGTACGGCTTCCACCTCCAGTGCATGGGCTAACGCGTCCTTAAGCGTCTCGTGGTGCCCGAGCCTCACAGCAGCTCTGACTTCAAGGTCGCGGATGCCGTCGATGAATGTCTGCACCAGGTTCCTACAATGAGCGCAGGTACAGACTGGTATGCTTTTCGAACCAGCTTTTCCACCTCAAGGGCCCACTGCTGCAGGTTTTCGTTGCTGCGTTGCACGCGATCTTTGAGCTGCGCACGAAAGACGTGTTCCAGGTGAGCGTCGCCATATCTCGCCTCCAATGCCTCAAGGAGCTGCTCGTAAGTCACTTCCTTACCGAGAGCTTCCAGAACAGTTAAGGCCTGGTCGCGCAGGCCTAGGGTGAGAGCAGTCATGGCCTGACTTTTATTCCAGTCGTTCGCCTTCATGACAGGCTCGAACTGGATTTTGTAGGCCGACCAGGAAGAAGTTCCGTCGAACGGCGGCACTTTGAATCCACGTAGCGAAGGTGTTGTAGCTACCACGGGAGCTGTAATTCCATCCCCAATTTTAGTTCGTCCAGCGTTTTCTTCACGTCAGCCATCACGTTGTTAACCCGATTGTTCACTTGGTTGATTCGGGTTTCAGCTTCCGACAGGCGGTTGTCATGTTGAGCAACCTATCCTTCACCTCCTTATCTCTTTCCTGAAGGTAGCGTGAAGGTCCTTCATGAAAAGCACCTGCTCCTCCTGTCCCCGCTGCAGCCGCTCTTCCAACCGACGGGCCTGTTCTTCCTGTCGGCGGGCCTGTTCCTCCTGTCGGCGGGCCTGCTCCTGCAGCATCATCATCAGAGCACCTAAGTCAGGTGCTGCAAATGCAGGAGCTGCTGACGGGCCGACCTCCGTGGTCGGCAGCTGGCCCTCCGACGCTTGCGATGTTGTACCACCAAATCGTCTCTGGTCCGTCTCCTGTTGGCGTTGACTTCGGGTACGGATACCCTCCGTGTCATCTTTAGGTAAAATCGGCATGATTAAATCCCACTTCTGACACCAATTGTTACGAGCTTGGGGTTCGAGACAATTAAAACTGCCAGTGAATTACCAAAATTGACACTTTAATTACAGAACACTAATTACAACTAAAACCACACTAATAACAAAATACAATTGTACTACAGATCACTTTAATTCGCAGTTGTATCGCTTCAGTATTCGCTTGTATCGCCAATTCAATACTGACTCGGTCGCGGTCTATACCGGCCTTATATAGGGCCTCAGATAGTTTCCAGAACCTTCTACTGTAGAAACATCTAGAATGTTCAGTACATATCGGTCCCGAAATTTCTAGAAGGATCTTGACTCTCCTAGTTCTGCTACTCGATACTAGAGGGCGCTAGTGGTAACTAGTGTTGCCATGTATAAACCATTAATAGTGGCGCGCAACAATATCATACGCGAGTATTACGACGTTATGTTAAGTTGAAGCCATATTTTCCGTTTTAATGTGTTTATCAAATAAATATTCTTTCTTTTTTTAATGAATAAGTATCTGGGCGACCGATATTTGCTCGGCGTTAAAAAAATTTTTTCAGAGATGATAGCTATCTATATAAACTTGGAAAGTAAAACATCATATTTTATTTTATAGAGTCGTTACCGAGAAACCAATTACATTATAATAATGTACAAGAATTGCTAACTTAAAGTATTTATTAAGTGCCAGAATACTCTAACTCGTACGCATTTACTATTTATTGACCGGCTTGGTAGAGCACGCTACGTAAATAGCGCGGGATCGATTCCCTCAGGGAACAATTTTTTGTATGACCTACGAATGATGATTGTGGGTTTCACTCATAGAGCAATACAGGCCAACGGCGCGGCGCGGCGGTCAGGGTTCCACTGCTGAATTTACGGCGACACTCAATTTCTCAGTTTTTGAACTAAGCCCATAATAATTACTTATTTCACAATTCGTCATTCACAAACAATGTACTTACTATAACCTATTTGTGTGCTATAACTAGCATATTACCGCAATGTGTTAAAGTAGAATAATAATATTACGTAGACAAACATCTACACAAAACAAATAGCAAATGTAGTGTACTACGTAAACGTGATAATCTGTTAGGGTCAGGTTATCGCGTGATCCCATGTCTCATCTTTTAATTTAACGCTTGTTTAATAGCTAACAAACGCTCTAGGCTTGGCTAAGATTCATAAGCACATTATGGTAAGACTTATTCCGTCTTTTATATTAGGTCTTTACCTATGAAATTGCCGTTTTTATGAAATAAGTTAACGTAATTTTTATATTTATAGCTAGTACCATTACGTTACTTTTATAGCTAGTAGTACGTTAATTATTAATATTGATTTGTTTTATATTTATAGATTTCAGATTACTGTTTGTGGACTTTTAGGAAGAATTTTTTGGTTGAAATACTTTAATTACAATTGTTCAATTATTAGTGAGAAATTTGTAACCACTCATAAATAGGGCTCGTATAGCTTGCAGTCTATTTAAAAATGTAAAAAATGGTATTTGTTATTAAACTCGTCAGGCACTTTCACAGTGACGAAAATCAGATAAAGGTATCAATCAACAAATTGTAAGTTTTATTTGTATGTTGAGCAAACTTGATTGAATTTTTAGCCAGTAATGTTACACGCCTTTTACTTAATAAAATATTATTTTACAAGTACTCTACACCGTGAAAACAAAGAACATTTCTTTTTGTTCTCTTTGTATTTTATAAAATAAAAAAATGGCACTTAATAAAAGGTGATTTTATAACTACTCTACGAGTGTGCAATCAAGCGACACGTACGTGTATTGAATGTTATTAAGTGATACGCGTTAGATTTTCCCTGTAGAATATGTTATACTTTTTGAAGCGAGTTGGGAATATAAAGTATCATTTAGAAAACATACAGCCTATTTTCGCGCCTATGCTTAATTAGAGGACTACGAACATACAGAAAGGAAGCTAGTTATCTATACACATATATAAATAATATTGAAGGGTCCCTGAACCCTTATAGTTTTGCCATGTCCGTCCGTTCGCGGTTTTACTTAGAGACCCTAGGTGCTACAATTCTGTAATTTGGCACAGTTATATACACACACAGTATACAGGGTTATTTTGCAATAACAGGCCAAATTTGCAGAGAAGGTTCAGAATAAGTAATATAGACAAATGGTGAAGAAATATTAATTTAAAAAAATCTCAATAATTCTGTCCTTTTTATCTTTTAAATTCAAAATGCGTGGTAATGCATTATTTCAACTGATTTTACTGCGCACGCACACATTCGTAAGGGTCGGTCGGTAGGCAAAAATGTTGTTGCCCACATAAATCGCATTCAATATGGGATGATTTCAAATAAAAGTAGAATTCTTATATACTACTATTTTCAAAAACTACAATAACGGTATATCATTACTTATTTATATATTTGAACTTAAGTTTATATTACTAGCAGCCCGCCCCGGCTTTGCCCGGGTTGAACAATTGTCTATATAGGTATAATATATTTCAGATTTAGCTTAGTAGATATAACTTATTTTAAAACTTCTTTATATACCACATTTTTTGTTCCATTTTTCTGCGGCTTTAATATAAATTGATTCTCCACATTTCCTGACCTAGAGAGACCAATATATAATTGTCCGTGAGCAAAACAATCTTCCCTTATGTCAAGTCCAATATATTTGTATGTTTAGCCGTGGGATTTGTTGATGGTGATGGCGAAAAAATTTTATATTGGAAACTGTAATCGCTTATATTGGAAAGGTAAATCTGTAGGGATCATGGGAATACGGGGAATATCAGTCAACTGACCTGGCGCTGGTCCTGTAAAAATAATGCTCTTAATCACATTATTACGTAGCGATTTTACTTGAAGTCTAGTTCCATTGCACAAATTAGGCGGATTCAGGTTTCGCAATAAAGTTATTGGAATAACGATTTTAATTTTTAGAGTATGAGGGGGAAGTCCTGAAGGGTTAAGGGACTTAAGGAATTCCTGTGGGTAATGCACACCGTCCTCTGTATCTAATACGGTATCAACGGATTTATATATTTTTTGATTACCTGGTATTCTTTCTAATATTTGTTTATTGATATGATCAACAGAAGAATTTCTTGGCGCAACTATTGACATCTCCCATATCCATGTGTAATCTTTTTGAGAAATATTCTCAATTGCTAGGTTCAAAAAATTAAACATTTAGAATCAAATCATTAAGACTTGAGATAGACTTTTCTAACTCATGTATTTTAATAAAGTCAAAGGATTGACTTTTTACGATAAAGGTAATATTTTCGGAGTTGTGAATTATTAAAGGTTTGAAAAATCAAAAATCGTGCGAGAGTTTTTATATAAAAATGGTTATTGTGAGTTATCCTTAGAAAATAGACATATACTGTCGCAGACTTTTTTTTGAGCTTTTCAAGAGGAACAATTCAGCAATACATTATTTTCATGCAACTTTACCTACTGATGCAGCGCACGCGGTGAAAGCTCACAAGAGGCACGACTTTTTCCGACTTAGTTGACAAATATCATCATAACTTTTAGTCATAATATAAATATATACACATAATATATAGCCTATAACCATCTGGAATAATGTACTTTTCAAATGGTGAAAGGAAATTTCAAATAGGTGCAGTGGTTCCGGAGATTACCCTCCACACATATACAAACTCGCAAAATTCGCACTCTCTCTTTATAATATTAGTATAGATTGTGAGTTATCCTTAGAAGGTAGACAGACATATTATGCTGTCGCGGACTTTTCGAACTTTTTAAGAGGAAGAATTCAGTTATACATTATTTTCGTGCAATTTTAACCATTGATGCAGCGCATGCTGTGGAAGCTGAGAAACTCTCAAGAGGCACGACTTTTTCCGGCTGAGTTGACAAATATCATTATAAATTTTAGCCATAATATAAACATATATACACAATATATAGCCTATGACCATCTGGAATAATGTACCTTTCAAATGGTGAAAGAAAATTTCAAATATGTGCAGTGGTTCCGGAGATTACCCTCCACATATATACAAACTCACAAAATTCGCACTCTCTCTTTATAATATTAGTATAGATTCACGCCCACAAAACTATGAAATTAAATCTTAAAAAACATTTCTATTTTAGGTACCTCCCATATAGGTAAATGGAGGATGATTTTTTTACCCGTCTATTCCATCGTGTGGAGTAGTGTTGGATAGGTATTTCAAAAACACTGGCGGTATGGAAGAACATTTTTTCGATTAAGGGGTCCGTTTGCGAAATATTTAGCTTTAAAGTGGTATTTTTCATTAGAGTCATGTGTCTTCCGCCTCTACCAACTAAACCGCTGCTTTTGGAAATGTGACAAGTATACACGATAGTAGTATATATAATGAAGTTAAAAGGTAAACTACCACAGCTAAGTAGAATTACCAAGTTAATATATATAGTAATAGTCATGTGGTAGAGCCATGCTGCAGCTATATTAGTAGTATAGCTGTAGCACGAATGAGTCGGCGCCACCGGGCAAGGACCACATTCTCACAGAATACCAGCGTAAAATAGCAGCTTTAACACTGCTGTATTTCGTATGGTCAATGTAGAGAACCGGAGACCCTTTTTTACTGGAAAAGAGGCATTCCATCTTAGTACTCACGGGATAGATGTAGATGTCTATGGGCACACATCACTTAACATCACACTAACCACTTACCATCAGGTGGACTGTGTGCTAGTTTGTCACCCTATCCTATAAAAAAAAACAACTTATAAAATGTACTTGAATTAGTGATGATGACCTAAAACTAGCTGCATTATAACTTTGTAATATTTTTGTAAACTGTAAGAAATAAATATTTATGAAGAAAACGATTTATATGCATTATTTCTATAACTTTACTTTTTCCTATGCGGGATAGGCAGGGTAGATCTTTCTTACTTACTAAGCCTCCGCTGTCCGTCCGTCTGTCTGTCAGCGGGCTGTATCTCATGATCCGTAATAGGTAGATAGTTAAAATTTTCACTGAATGTGTATTTCTGTTGCCGCTATAACAACAAATAATAAAAATAACAAAACAAATAAAAATTAAAGGGGGCCTCCACTACTAGAAACGTGTTTTATGATGGTACGGAACCCTTCATGCGCGAGTCCGACTCGCACTTGGGCGGCTTTTTTAGTTGGTAGTTATTGTCGGCCTCATTCAAAGTATTCATACAATCATATAGCCTCATACAGTTTCATTCGTGGTACTCTTGGTTTACGCGGGCGACCCTCAGGATAATTTAGGGCAGTGATGGTTTACGGGAAGGTTCGTTACAGTCATATATATTTTAGGGTTGCACTGCCGGGAATATATAGATAGATAGTCCAACTATGATCATCTTTGCACGGACTTGGTATGTGAATGATATGATGTAGATTGTATTATTTTCAAAATCGTAAAGTTTTTTAATCTTTTTTGAATACCACTCCCCATAAGTATGATTGGAAAATAAGTCCTTCAGTTACCATCGTCCTATTTAGGCCCATTTTTAGTCGTTATAGCGGTGAAACCGCGAACTCAATTAATGTGCTTATTATCAAGAAAGCTCACGTATTGTGACGGGCAACTACGGAACCCTACCTCTACATTGTGCGTGACCCGACACGCACTTGGCCAGTTGTTTTAAAGTTTGTGTCTGTCTGTCTGTCCGGGCTAATCTTTGGAATGGCTGAACTGATTATGATGAAACTTCACGATAGAGAATAGTACCAGGAGTGATCTAATCTACTTATATTTTATTCGAAATATATGCATACATTTTTACGTGGTAGAGCCACGCTGCAGCTATATTAGTTGTAGCACGAATTAGGTTTTTTATTTAATTTTAATTAGGGACCACGCTCTCACAGAATACCATCGTAAAGTAGCAGCCTAACGCTGCTGTGTTTCGTATGGTGAGTGTCGAGATCTGGAGATCCTTTTTACTTGAAACGAGGCATTCCACATTAGTCCTCAGGGGTGACAACGAATCTGCATTTTGATTTTTAATCGAGGATAAATGTAGATGTCTATGGGCCACAGCATCCACTTACCAGCAGGTGGACTGTGTGCTCGTTTGTCACCTTAATTCTATAAAAAAAATGCGGAATTGTTATGGATAATCGAAAAACGGATAAAATAAATGGTTTTTGATGATTATCTCATAAACTATAAGATATATAAAATAGAATCGAGCAGAAATTTTTTGTTACTTAACACAAAAATGGTTCTAACACTTTGTATCCCATCTCTTTGATACAAAATCAATTTTTAATTTTTTTAGTTCAACACCAATTTACAACATAACTGTGTTGAAGTTGCTTCAAGTGATAAGACCTTTTTTACGTGAAATTAGTAGATCTTAAATTTTTATTTTAACATTTTCCCATATCGCACATAGTTTTCGAGATAAATAGCCAAACTAAATTTAACGTGATTTTTCGATAATTGAACTACTGGCCCGAATATCACTTTTATAGAAGTGCAGGTATTTTTAAGTTCACGCGGATAAAGTCGCGGGTAAAAGTTAGTTTATAAATAAAACTATAATAAATATAAAATTTGTCTTTCTAAGACTATCACATTGCATGTGGTTCTGTGTAAGATAAAACTGAATTACTTATTATTAGTATGATTATTTAAGACACATGTCTGACACGTCAAGTAGTTGCAGTATAATGCCTCGGCTTCTACAGGAGTAACACGAGACAACTTCTAAAAATAATTTGTCATTTAACTAGGAGCGAGCTCGGGTTTAAATTAGTTAACCCAGAATATATCAACGGAAATTTGTAATTATTTCGTGTGATTTAAGAGTCAGTATCACCTGCCACGATCAGTTTTAAACATTTATTTTTCAATAGATCTTCTTGCTATGTTCATTCAAGTCTGGCTTTTTATCCTTTATTATATCAGACATGTAACATTGCTGGACAACTTGGCTACTATCCAGTAATTTGTGCTTTACTCAACTTATAACTTTTGTAGCCTGCAGAATGTCTAGTTTTCAGTCTCGCTATCGAGTATGCGATGGTAAGGGACTTTTACGCCAGTTGTTAAAGAGAGTATCGTCTAGAAGTAGTTTTTCTTCTTTTCATCAACCCACAAAAGTTCATAGCTGAATGTGCCTACTAATTTACTAACCTGGGTAACTGTAAGTGACGGAAAACAAAAGGAAGCGTCGGTAACTACTCCCACATAACTGATTTAGGCAAATCCATCCGCTACTTTATGTGGTTACTTGATTTTAGGAGCAGATCTAGGGTTGTTGTTTATCGAGGTGGTGGAGCTTCATTTCTCCTTGGCGTCTCTCTGGATTGGAATCACCTTCGTATCTATTTTTACTTCTAAGCAGCAGTGAATCCAGTGCTGTGTAGTATGTATGGTTAGAAGAAAAAAAATCAGTATAGTCACAGGCTGCGAGGCATTTCATCACTGTCTTTAGGAGTGGCAACACATCCGCGCACTCCTTGTTTGAATTTGGTATTTTATATGTCCATGGGCTGCATAGAATATATCTCGAGGATCCACCAAGAAATGTTCTACGTGGAAGAACTCCAGTAGATAAAGTGACGACCTGGCAAGACATGCAGGAAGACTATGGGTACAGGTGGCTCAGGATCAGGAAAGTGTTTTATGACAGTCTATGGGTTTCAGCAGTGGACTTGTGTTTGGTTGTGTTAGCGTAGATGATGAATTGTAAAAAATGCAGTATTAAAGTAAGCTCATGATAATAATGTAGTCACTAGGTCATAATTCTTTGCGACTATGCTATCAAGGTATGTCGGTAAACTACCCGACATACATAATTAATCAAAATGCATCTATTTTGTCGAAAGCCACGAGATCTTCTTAGCATTTCTCTAAATAAACTCTTACAACATACAAAGAGCGAGACGAAATAACTCTCCTTTATATAGAAGCTATAGATGCATGGAATTTAAACGTCTTAACGGGGGAGGAGTACCAAGTATCGATAATTTGTAATTTTGAGATTTTTCCTTTTAAGCCTAAAGATTTATCTTGATGACAAATTTCATGTTTCTAAGTTTCTATAAATGGTCTAGGTTTTTAATTTTGATAAGTGAGTCAGTAAATGATAAATATGGACTTTTCAGACCTTAATAACTCAAGAACTATAATAGATTTATTCAAGATATTCGGGATGGAATCCTATACGACGTGCGTGCGTTGCCCTTTTATTTTCCGAACTTTGAACATCATTACCTATTTCTAGATGACGGAAAGAGGCATGGTACCTTATTAAAATTTCTATTTTCATTTATTAACTAGTAAATAATTATAGAATATGCAGTTTGCTGAATTGTAACATTTTATAATCGTGTAGTGGCGGTGTAAGAACACCCACTACCCCATATCATCCCGTGGGTGTCGTAAGAGGCAACAGAGGGAAACTGAAACAGGAGATGGGCAGCAGCATCTTCCTGATAACAACTCAAAATTATAAAAAACTGCGGTTGCCAACCCGCTCGCCAAGTGAGTGTTGCAAAATCCCTCTAAGAGGAAATTTTTGGGGGAGGCCTATGTTCAGCAGTGGACTTTTTATAGGCTGATTTAGTATTATGCATTCGTTCCATTGTTGCTAATTTATGAATTACACGTTGCAAACATGTACGTGCTAAACATAAAAAGCAACGATTCTCGAAGGGAGATTAACTGTAGACGTTATTCGTTAATCTTTTAGTCTTTTAGGATACTCATTCAAAGTTTGTACTAAAACTAGTAAATCCTAAAAGGCCTTGAATTTACACGATAGAAGTTATTGGAAAAATACTTTTAGAACATATATACATCTAATAACGAATTGTAGCCGCGATATAAGAAAATATGTTCAAATTAAAACATATATTTTATTTAGTTTAGACTTATTTAAAGCTCTTATGAACGTTAAAGTTAAAATCTAAATGAAAAGTAAAAGCTGACTTGGAATAACTAAAAAGAAGAAAATAATCTCCACATAACAGATTCCGAAGTTGGAGCTTTAATTTTTCTCTACACAATGTCTTAGCATAATATAAATGAAATTATTTTATTCGTTTTAGTTTTTTGAAGGCGGCCTTTATTTTTTAATATAAGTAATTTTGTGTAGACTAAGGAATATCACAAGCTCAAGGTAACAACTAAAATGTCGTCTAAATAATTACCTACATTAAAAACTTCATGCTCAATTTTTTTTCTCCAATGACCTCTGAAGTATAACATATTTAATGAAAAGAATAATTAAAATCGTTTATAATCATTAAGAATAAATAATATTTTAAATCGATAAGAATTAACGATAGCATTGTGTATAAAATACAGTACTAATATTATTGTATACACACAAAAAAACATACAGTCGAATTAAGAACCATCTCTTTTTTGTATTCGCTAAAAATCTAGGTGCCACTTTTATAATATTCATTGTTATCCGTTAGGTTATGAAAGCGGATGGATATAGAAGGGATGTAGAGGGAGGCCTAGAAAAAGATGGATGGACTGTGTGAGAAGTTTGTGAATAGGAAATTCCTTGACTTAACAAATCGACTTGTTAATGGCAAAAAGTAAAAGTCGACTTCAAATAATTAAAAATAATAAAATAATTTCACATTCTGAAGTCGGGGCTTTAATTCTTCTATACAATATTATAGCGTAGGCTAGTCAATATAGGCTGTAACTTTAACTTTAACTTATTTGAAGTCGGCTTATGTAGAAGGCAAGTGATCAGTAAGAATATAAAATAATTCGTCGTCCGTTCATAGTTAAAAAAAAACTATCAAGAATGCAGTGTTACAATAATAATTTATGTATTTATAAGTGTGTTCTTGAAAAGAACCATTGGAAGTCACCACTGGAAGCTTATTCCGATTCGTTATTATCCTAATGCATTTAGCATTAGCTAGTCGGGCCTTCTTGAATCTTGAGGAAGACAGTTATGGCATAATATGGTTGGCTTGCCTTATGCAAATAATGGACATTATTACAATATACCTATAATGTGATAAATGAAGAAAATCTAAAAGCCATGTTATTAAAAAGTTGAATAAATTATTAATAAAGCACAGTAATGTAACAAGCCGATATTCTTTGCTCATTCTTCTCCGAGAATAAAATACCTCAGTGTTAAACGACTTATAATAAAAATAACAGTTTATTTTACATATTGTTAAATGAAACTAATTTTTACGGATTTTATCGCGTTTAATTTAACTTGTTAATTCCCGACGTTTCGGGTGCTTTACAGCACCCTTAGTCTGATTTTGGTCCGATCTACGCAGAATGAGCTTACAGTATCTTGAAGTCTTGATGTGGTATACTTGGGTTTGGATTTAATTTTGTTAATTATAAGATCCCAAGCAGATGGCTGCAGCAATCCATCTTCTGTATTGAAATTAGGATGTTTTTAATTTCAATAGCCTCATAGATCCTTCGATTCCTACCATCCTGGTAGGAATCGGTGTTCTTTTGCGAGGATTTGTGGTCTATCAAATCTAATGTAATGGCGGGGACGATCTTGAACATGTTCACACACTGCAGACTTCCCGGAACGTCGGTGCTTCAAGTCAGCTATATGTTCTTTTACGCGGCTTTTTATAGATCTTTTTGTTTGTCCTATGTAAGAGAGACCACATTCACAATCCAGCTTGTACACTCCTGTATCTTGTAGAGGGATATGACACTTGACGGATGATAAAGATTGACTAATCTTCTTCAGCGGCTTGAAGAAGAGTAGTACAGCAGGCACACGCTCGACTGTGGCTGGCTTCACTCGGTCACTGTGACGTAGGCGCGGGACCCGAAGCTTGTTGTCTTGCAATTCTGGCTCGACGTGCTGAAGCTCGGCGGCCAGTTGTTTCCTGTCACAGATCCCTCGTGCTCTCTGAAACAAAGATTTTCCCACGGTAGCTAATTGTGATGGATGATGGTGCGATTCACCATTTAAATAGCGGTTGTTATGGGTCTTTTTCCTATACACAGTGTGACCAATAGTGTTATCAGGATTTCGGATGACTAAAACATCTAGGAAAGCTAAAGACTTGTTTGCTTCTAACTCCATTGTGAATTGTATTTTAGAGTTTATGGAATAAAGGTGGTCTAAAAATGCAGTTACTTTGTCAGATGGTAAAATTTTGAAAGTATTGTCTACGTACCGCTTGTGGAATCTTGGAATTACAGCAGTAAGAAAGGCTTTCTCCTGAAAGTCCTCCATCAATATGTCGGCGACTACGGGAGATACAGATGAGCCCATCGCCACACCATCTACTTGCTTGTAGAACTCTTCCTTCCACAATAGATAGCCAGATGTGAGGCAGTGTTTGAGTAATACTGCATATTCTGTAGGCATGTTGTTATCTTCTAGCTTCCTAGTTACAATTGAGATGCAGTCTTCAATAGGTAAGCATGTGAATAGTGACTGAACATCAAAACTGACCATAGTTTCATTGTCAGCGAGATGTAGGTCTTTTATCTCACTAACAAAATGGTATGAATCCTTTGTGTGTGCTCTGATATGTCCTCTCAGTGGTGACAGTATTTTTGCAAAGTGTTGAGCCAACTTATAAGTTGGTGAATCGTTCTGGCTTACTATGGGACGTAGTGGAGCGTTAGGTTTGTGTATTTTCGGTAACCCATACAACCTCGGTGGTTTGGCACAAACGAATTCACGTCGAAAAAGAAAATTGAGGTGCGCGTGTTTGTTTGCGACTGCACGGATCTATATTTCTGCTGAAAGATTTTGTGGGTAAGTCCAGAATTTTAGTACGTATTTATTGCTGATACTATTATTCTAAGTACTAAAGCGTTATATCTAGCAATAAAATTTTCTTTTTTTTAAACAACTGTATATGTATTTTATTTTTATTTTCAATTCTAATACAAAACGATAGTTTGGGGTTATGTCAATTCTAATACAAAACGATAGTTTGGGGTTATGACGCTCAAGTAAACGCCATTACCCCTTAATGATGTTTTATATATTTTTTAACAGATATGTCTAGAAAACGTCAAAGAACCACCGCCAAAGGAGCTTGGAACTAAGAAGATCTACTAAAAGCGAAACTGCAATCGAAAGGGAGATGTCCAAGACAAGCAGCGAAAACAAATGACTTTTGATTCACTTCTTCGAGGGATATAATGTGTATGAGCTAAATAACAAACCACAATTAGGTTATAAGCCGGTCGATAAGAAAACCAACGGAAAATCTTAGAAACTCATCTCAGAAACCGAAGATGAAGAAAATAAAAATCTTTGCAACAATGACAGTGGTGATGAAATGGACGTGGACGGTAAAATCTATAACAAATTCAAACTTTGCGAAAAATGTTGACGAAATAATTAGATGTGATATCGCTGTACCACATGCGGACTGTGATCTCATGCCATGTGCTCTAGAAGGTTCTCTAGGTTCTAGGTTCTCCAGAAGGATATAGGTATCTGGGATTTACGTGCCTAATATTAAGTCTGTTAATAAGTCATAGCTCTTATTTCTAATATGGAAAAATTGTGGTTGATTGCGATTGGTAAGTTTTACTTTAGTTGATTATAGTAGATCTAAGGTGTTTGATTATTGAAAATTTATTTATTTATGAATTTCAGGAAGGTTTACAGGCTAATATCTTCGTAACGTTACAAAATGGTGATAAGAATTGCTAATTATTACAAGCCTCCACATATTACTTTCATCCGACTTTACGCAAATTTAAAGTACTCCAGGAATTTCTTAAACTACCCACAAAAACAATAACAAAATAAGCATAGTTTAACCTGCCGTGAGACAGGAGCTTGCAGTTTGAGTCATGCTAATTGCGGCAGAGTGTGTAAAAAAACTGATGAACACAGAGTTTTTCTCTTTGTTCATCAGTTTTTTTTACAGATTTCGAAATAGAAGAAAATAGGTTAATATCTAATACAGATGAAAGCTTATTTAATTCCACTGTGCTACGCAGTAAAAAAAATCTTCTATAATTTGTTGCAGCAAGAGGTATATACAGCAAGGGTCGCTCTCTAAATCTCATTAAAGTGGTCCTAATAATTAGGTGAGTAAGTAGCTCAGAACAATCGATAGATCTATTTACTATATTAACTAAGACACAATTGCACACTAGATCGATCTATTTACTATATATTAACAAAAACATTGACTTCTATATTCCAACGGCAAAAAATGATATCTCTAACATCTTTCAAGATAATTGTCTGAATTTTTTGTGTTTTGAATCGAATAATCGAAGAGTATAATACTTTCGATAATATAGATAGATATAAACTTTATATTGTGGGTTAGTTTGTGGGTACTTGGGACACATATTCTAAATGGCTACGCACATAATATGAACAATATAAAATCTTTATAGTGTTCTCCTTGTTATATTCAAACAAATAGGTATGAGCGTCATTGCCTCTAAACCTGAGCGGTATTACTTATAGTTAGTCAGGGGCAATAGCGCTCAAACCTGTATTTTGTAAGGTTTCCTACTGATATACTGAAAATATATTTCTTTAGTGTTAGAATGTGGATTAATAATTAGTTAAACCTTTGTTGTTCTTCCGTATTTAAAAAAAAACTATAATATTTTTTAAATAGAGCGTTTTTTTCTTAAGTGATCGGCATTCCCCCTGCTTCCCCTACATCATAAGAGAAAAATAGAGTAAAATGGATGAAAAAAAATTAACTTCTTGGTGAAAAATAACGTTGATAAAATAATATTATGAATGTTATTTTTATTACCATAATATTAAAGTACTCTTGTTAGAGCAACGCGTTATATTAATATTTCGCAAGAGCCGCCATAAATAAAGAAAAATTACCTAGGTATAATTTTTCTTGGCAGACAGACCGACAGCCCTATGATATAATGGACGATTTGTGATCCTTTAAACAATTCTTTCACTAACTACTGAAATCGTAATAAGTTTACTAAGAATCATACAGTTCACATAAAATTTAAGTTCTTCAAATTATTTATGGTAATAAAAAAAAACTATTTCTAAGTTAAAACTTACATCTCAGTAAAGAATCGATTGTCTATATAAAAAAATGGTTGCGCAGTTGTGCGCGCATCATGGAAAAACTACTGGATAGATTTCAATTAGGTTTTATTTCTTAGACACTTGGCCCTTATCTAAAAAAAAATATTGCGATGTCTTCATTTAATATACAGTTATTAAAGTTTTAAGAAACAACGATTTTTATAAGCACTACGTGTTCAGTGATGTGTGTAAGCAACGCGGACGAAGTCGCGGGTATCAGTTACTTTTGAATAAAAACAACGGTTTAAAATTTAAATGATAACCAATCCGTAGTAAATATGGGTATGTTTGGGTGTAATATTTATGCTGATAAGGAACTGAGATTGTTTGGGCAACAGGTACATTATTTACAGTGTAAATACCTAATATTTGAGGTTACAATTATACAATTTTGGCACCTATGTAGCAATGTTACGAGTACATTTACAATGGATAGAGTAGAAAACTAGTTTACTTTGATAACGTATAAGGATATTAAAGTATTTTTATAAGTAAGGGTAACAAGCGAGCACACATTTCACCCGATAAGAAGTGAATGCTTTGGCCCATATACCTCTAAGTAAATGCAGACGCGTGTCGCCGCTGAGCACTAAGATGGAATGCTTGATTGCTTGCTTTACCAGTAAAAATAGTTTTCGGTTCTCGATACGAAATACTACCTGGTATTTTTTAAATGCATAAATTACAATATAGCTTCAGCATGGCTCTACTCTACCACATATGAAACTTACATACACATGCTCGGAAAAAAGTTGTTGCTCTAGTAAATTATAAGTATTGATTCTACTAAATTATAATTAATACTAGTGACTATTCTAAATTGTTAAAATTGTAATAAAATATAAAAAGAACCTCCTCATTTTTTGAACTCGGTTAAAAACTCAGTATGCTGCTAAAAAAACCTGCATATCCATAATAGTTGTCTTTAGACAAGTAGTTCAATTATCATAAAACCATTTTAGACTCAGCTTTTTTGCTATTATCTCGAAAACTATGTGCAGTATGGGAAAATCATTACATTAAAAATTAAAGGAACTATTAATTTCACGTAAAAAGGTCTTATGATCACTTTATACTTTAAAACTCATAGTTTTGTTGTAGAAAAGTGTCAGGACCTTTTTGTGTTAAATTACAAGTTAAATAACTTTTGTCCGTAACTTTTTTTATACCTTTTATAGTTTATGAGATAATCATCAAAACAATTTATATTTTATCATGTTTTCAATTTCACAAAAAATCTGCATGTTTTACGGATAAAATATAGCTTAGATCAGTTATGGTATTGCTCTCTATCCGTTCGTTAAGTTTCATCGCAATCGGTTCAGCCATTCCGAAGATTAGCCCGGACAGACAGTCAGACAAATATTTTAAAATGGTAATTCATGTCTTAATAGCATGCAAAGAATCTCCT
The DNA here is from genome assembly GCA_029286625.1 of Parnassius orleans. NCBI lineage: Eukaryota > Metazoa > Arthropoda > Insecta > Lepidoptera > Papilionidae > Parnassius > Parnassius orleans. The sequence goes on from JAGSMP010000003.1 coordinate 5,914,438, forward strand.
CATATACATAACATATTAGAAGTCACGTATGTCACATTATATTATATCAGACAGACACTTCAATTTTATAATTATAAATATATTTAAAAAAAATCTGGAACCTAGCGTGCATTTTAGTGGATGTAACAAACATTTGAACTAAGTTATCTATTATGCTATAAACATCAGTTTTCCCACCAAAGATTCAACCAGGTTTCCTTATAACCTCAATAATTTAAATCATAGTATTGACTTAATAAAGGTTACGTTCGTTATGCCCATATGCAATGCTGCCAGCCGCACATTAAATTGAGATTTATGTTCTGCAATCTTAAGATACAAGGGTACCTTTTAAAGTAAGGCGCTCTAAATCCCTCAACTGTTTTATTTCAGAATGGACTCTGAACACATTGTAAACCTTAATATTATAGCAAAAAGTTTAAATAATACAATTTTGTAACTTATTCATCATCATCATCATTACAGCCCATCACAAGTCCACTACTGAACATAGACCTCCCCCAAGGAATGCCACAAAGCATGGTCCTGACTTGCATCCATCGACTTCCTGCTTGCCTTACCAGGTTATCACTCCATCTAGTGGGGGGGACGCCCTACACTTCGCCTGCCAGTAAGAGGCTGCCACTCGAGAACCTTTCTTCCCCATCGGTTGTCGGTTCTTCGAGCTATATGGCCGGCCCGTTGCCACTTCAGCTTACTAATCCGTTGGGCTGTGTCGGTTACTTTGGTGCTACTGTGGATATCCTCATATTTAAGTCTATCACGCAGAGAAATCCCGAGTATAGACCTCTCCATAACTCGCTGAGCGAATATCAGGCTAAAAGATAACTTACCACCGTATTTGCCCTGTGGTGGTTTTTTTTCTAGGATAAGGGTGACAAACGAGACACAGTCCACCTGATGGTAAGTGGTTGCTGTGGTCCATAGTTAATGCAGATGCGTTGTCACCCGTAAGGACTAAGATGGAATGCCTCGTTTCCAGTAAAAAGGGTCTCCGGTTCTCTACACTCACCATACGAAACCATACGAAACACAGCAGCGTTAAGCTGCTATTTTACGCTGGTATTCTGTGAGAGCGTGGTCCTTCCCCGGTCGAGGCAACCCATTCGTGCTAAAACTATACTACTAATATAGCTGCAGCATGGCTCTACCACGTAAAAAGAATGGTAGCGTAAGAGAATCCATCACCACATTTCGATATGGGTGTAGTGAGAGGCGACTATGGGATTTGCCAAAAATATATGGCTTCCAATAGATGGCGGACCAGCGCGTTAACACCCGACGTAAAATTCCCAGACCGAGGAAGGGAAGCAGTGTCAAAGGTATGAAACGTCTGGTACTGTGAACGTCAATCTGACTGTCAAGCGTGGTATCTATTAAAATATATAAATTGTCATACAGAGGTACCTAACACTTATTTCGAGACCGGGCACTTGCACCAATAAAAGTGTTGTTTTTACATGATACTCAGTTCAATAAAAGGCACTTATTTTGATATTACAGACGGACACTTCAATTTTATTCATATGTATAGATTACAGACTATATTTTATTCGAAAAACTTGGAGTTTTTGTTTCAAGAAACTAAAATATTTATAAAAGAAATAGTCGTTGATGACTGTCTTAAATCTAGATAACGCCACATTAATAGACCTCACCCAGGCAAAGCAGGGGCGTGTCGCTAGCATAAAATATATTACAAGCATAAAATGTATTTGACAACAAATCGAACTTTAATACAATTACGACTACGACGGTATTTTTTTAAAGATAAAGCTTCTGCGTAGGAGTGCACGTGCGATATTTTACGTATGGCTTAATCGAGATCATAAAAACGCCGTCTATTAGAGGATCTGAGATCTTTTTGGAAGCAGCCTCTTACGACACCCACGGGACAAATAGTATGATGAATCTTCTCACGCTACCACCACAGGGCAGCAAGAAGTTCGATTACTACCATCCTTGTGCGTATTTTTGTATCAAAGAATTGTGCTGGTTGTGTTCCAGTTGTAATATCATAAACCCATCAGAAGGGTAAGACGCAACATAGTTCTCAGGGGTGGCAACAACGCACCTGTAACCTTTTTTTGGAGTAAACTGCCATGCGTGGTGTCCATGAGCTGTAGTGACTATTTACCACTGGTTGACAGCAACCGACTAAGTCCAGATGTGGGATGTTTCTGGTCGTGTGCTTCGTTGACTTGTTTTATTGAATATCATGCATTACGTTACTAATGCAAAAGACAAATAGTATCCAAGGATGACGTTAGTGACAAAGGGAAAGGAATCTGAGATCAGAAACGTTGAGTGAAAGACCTTGGCCGAAATCCAGGCAAATCGCATAAATAAATTAGCCCAACATAGAAATAAATTTATAGGAGTAGGAATAATCCTGTTAAGCATATGTATTTATACAGTTTGTGGTTTCTAAACATATAACATAATATGAAATATTTAATAAACTATTTTGTGAATGAGCGATCAACATTGCTTGCTGTCTTTAATATAGTTTTGTACAAGAGGAGCTAACCTCTCAAGAAGCTAAGCTTACGCATAAAATTAAAATTTTGATGTCACAACTATTTAATTATTTAGTTTATCATCAACATGAAAACCTATTAGTCTACGGTTGAACATCGACCTCACCCGATAAATTGCATCATTTGGCAGGCGGATTGGTCACCGTGGTTTATTTTGTCATCAAGAGATGCTGCTGCTTAATTCCTGTTTCACTTTCTCTATGTTACCTTATACATCTACGGGATGATATTATGGGATAGTGGATTCTCTTGCGTCGCCACTACACGGCGATTTTTTTTTCATTTTTTCATTAATTAACACGGATTAACCAATCACACTAATTTAAAAGTATCAACACAACAAAATAATCAAAATGAGAATTAAAAAAAAAACACACGAGCAATAATGCTAAGGGCTGTTGGGCTTGCACATTCCAAGAAATTAAATACTAATAACGTAGGGCTAGTAGTATAATTAATTCATTGGAGAATCCAGACATCGATAATTATTATTTATTAATCTGTGCAATGTTATAAACAACTGAACTCTATAGTTTCAATAACTAACTAACTAACTTCCACAGATAAGACAATACCATCACGGTACAAACTGTGCTGCACCTACGATACGTACCCAATGGAGAAAAGTATAATATAAATGGATACAACATAGTGATGCACTGGTAAGAGATGCAGAAAGTCGATGGAAGCAGATGGCTCAGGATCGTGCTTTGTGGCATTCCTTGGTATGTACCTAATGACGGTGATGATGATGATGATGAAACACTTAGGATTTTGGTCCGATCCGACAACCCCTCCACCATTTTCGACGTCGGTATATAATATAATATAAAGGTTTCTTAAACAGAACCATTATCTAAACCAAAGAGTTACCTCTTTAACTTTAAGTACATCGCTATGATACTCAGATAAAGAAAATTGAAAATGTTTATTTTTAAAACCATCTAAATCTATTTACACTGGCAACTCGTAAACCGCGTGTTTATTGTTTCGAATCCTTGGTTATAGGTTACTTTCACAGTTCACGGAAAGTAACGTGTTAAATTTATGGCTTAAGCTAACACAGACCTAATAAAGATAAAAAGGTCTGTAGCCATATTCATATCGCAATCATAATGTTCTGTCTCAAGCTCAATTAGATATAAAGAAAATTGACGAGCAATCTGCACCTTTATTTATTTCAAATGCAGGTCATATATTTTTATCCCCGAAAATTATTTATAAACTTAAGTACGACGATGAAAGTCGTACTTACATTAAAAAGCAAGCTTAAATGTAAAGAAAATTGACGAGTTATTTGCACCATCTTTTTTTTTTCAAATACAGATCAGCGACAGCGACATCTGGTGAGCGGAGGATTATGAGCCCTGTTAATTTGTTACAATGTTTTTTTTCTTTCTATTGACTATTCATAAGAGCTTGTAAATGCGCCTATGTGAATAAAAATAAATAAATAAGATCATGTACTTTTATGCTTATGAAAGTCGCTCATTAAAAATAATATTTATCTGAAAGATACAACTGTAACAGTTAAGCTTCTTCTTGCACTGGTAAAATACGCACTGGTTGAACACTCTTGTTTTTACGTTTTGGAATGAAGACTTGGTAAGACATGCAGAAAGCTGATGGATGCAGGTGGCTTAGGACCTTGTTTTGTGGCATTCCTTGAAGGATGCCTATGTTCAGCTGTGGACTTGCGAAGGGCTGTAATAATGATCATGACGATGAATTATAGCACAAGTGGGGAGTAAGGAGAATATGAAACTCGGTGCACATAGCTGATTGACAAACAAGGCCCTGGCGACTGACGGCGGTAATTCATTCAAAAACACTGAACTTAAATTTGATTGGCTGCTCTTATTACCAGTGCGAGGGCATGGACTTCGAATCTACATTTACCGACCCAACCTGCGCTAGCATGATATGTAGACAAACCTTCCTAGCAATTGGTGCATATTTGTATGGGCGCCAGTAAGACTACAAAAGGCAGTTGATGGCGGAAATCTTTGAACTAAAACACCCGAAACGGTTTGCGAAGATCCTTCATATTATTGAATCGATAGGTGTTTCACGAAAAATAATTTACAATTATTACATGTGACTGGAGGTTTAGCGATCCTGGTAACGACTTTCGCGCACGCTCGCATTTCCATCGCAGTGTCTATGGTAGAATAGGCGCTACATGTTGAAGAGTAGCAGAGTCTGTGATGGTCAATAGTTTGGGATATTCTAGGTCTGGGAATATTTAAAATCACTAAACCGCTATTTCCCTACAATTTTTTTTTTCATAAAGTGTAAGTGAAACGATATGTGAAATAAAAATAGAATGGAAGCTAGTCGTACGAGTGGGTGAGTTTGTGTATTTAGAATGTGTTTAGCAGGGATGGTAGACATCACATGGATATAGAACGAAGAGTGAATGCAGGATACAGAGTAAATGGGGCTGTTCATTCTATTGTGGGAAGTAGTCCCTGCATTAATATGGTAGTAAAAGTTGGGTGTGGCAAAAGCAGTTTTTCAATTTAATATTTTGCGAGCTTTCCTTTCGGTACGTTTGCAGCTGATGGCTGCATATAAGGGAATGATGAATTTTCCCACATTACACAAGGGAAATATATTACGAAGTAAGTATATATACCTATATGATTTGAATTTTAACAAATTCCTTATTAAAAATAATGAAATTCTAAAAAATCTTTGTTTATTCATAAATTCATGAGCCTGTCTTCATGTGATAATTATACATTCGAATAATTAATATTGCACATGCAAACACTACCACAAGAAATATTGATTACTTTAACATTTAACACTTTTATTTCTAAAGATTCTTAATCCCCGTTAAGTTTTACAAACTTATTTCATTAAGGATAATAAACGTGATAATATCCTTCGCGTTTTCCTAGAATAAAAACATGCATGCGTCGTGATCACTAGTTACGGAGGCGCGAAAACCGCAGCAAGTGCAGCAGCCTGGGGCAATAAACTTTCATAACGATAGCTATGGGAATTATTGATGAGGCGAGAATTTATGACAACTCTATAAATGCCTGCCCTTCGAAACTTGAATTTTTTAGGTCGCATTACGTATTCGAAGTATACACTAGAGATCTTTGAAAGTGAATGGATGTAAGTAATTTATTCAAATGCTTTCTTTCATGATTTCATGTTATAAAAATATTGATAATTTAAACAGCATCAGCATTGACATATTTATCTTTATATATTATGTTAAATGTTTATTATTTTAATTACGCATTATTGGTAATTATATATTCGTAAGTGCTGTAGAGTTCTAATTTTTATAAAATATGCGTTTCTTGGATGTAGACATAAATCTCTTAGACGAGCATAATTAATAATTCCGTATTAAGATAGAAATTAACGCACTGATAATTAAATCCAAAGTATTTTTTATTTTCTTAAAATAGTTCATAATATGTAAAGAGGAACACTATCTACTTTTTTTTATAACCAAGAACAGTTTATGAGCTTATTTCTTACTAGATGGTAGAACTCCTTAGTCAGTATAGGCAGGTATCCTCTTATCAATTTCAAGCGCCAAATAGTGGTGCTTGCACTTGCTATGTTCCAGTCTGAAGGGTAAGTACAGAGAGCCAGAATAATTACAGGCTGTGAAACATTCCACCTTAGTCCTCAGAGGTGACAACGCATCTGTAGCCTTCTTTGTTTGAAGTTGGCTGTGGGAGTCCATGGACTGCAGTAGCCATCCATCAGGCAAACCGTGTAGGTTCCTTTGTCACTTCAGTTGTAAAAAAAATTATAAAGATTACAACCTTAATATTTGCTACTTCATAGTTATAATTAACACTTAACAGAATCTCATATTTATTTTGTTTCATACTCAAATAAAAAAAAAACTTACCAGACACTTCATAGCGCTGTCGTCTTTTTAACTTCTAATTTAAAATAAGAACAGTTTTGGTTGTATTAGTTGTTCGTGCGGCAGATGCGTTCTAAATTCGTGTGTGTAACAACCGCGCACGTGCGCTGTCGGTCGCGAACTGAGCTGATCGATGAACTTTGCGGTTGCGCCGGCGGCCGGTGCAAGGAGGGTGAACGAATGCCGTGTTTGTGGAGCCTCGATTGATGCTTTTTTTTTCAATAAAAGGCAACATCACGTCAAGGCGAAGACTTCTGTATCAACAGACGAACTGCAGTAAAAACTAATACTGCGATACATACATACTTGTTAGATTAATGTCTTATCACAACAATTAAGGTTACCAAGACATTGGTTCTATCAAGTGACTGCGCTATCGGACAGTCGCAAATCGAAGGTCAGTGTGGTAATGTTGTAAAGATTTCATAGGGTTATGTCAACACGGCATATGCTTCCATTAGCGAGTGATTGCTCAGTAGCGGTGCATTAAGTTTTACAACATAGGTACAAGCGACTAAGTTAACAAAGACACATTTGAAACTGTTAATTGCAATTATATGGCGATTTGTAGGCCTTGCCTAGGCCTACGAATCGCCATATAATTGCACGTACCGATGCATATAAATAAAGAAGTGACTGCAGGACACATAGTAAATGGGGCTCTTGACTCATTGTGGTAAAATGTGTCACAAAAGGCACGTGTAGAAGAACTTAATGTATGGTAGTGAAAGTTGGGTGTGGCAGAAGAAGCATGAAAGTAAAACGAATTCTGTAGAAATGCGGTCATTAAGGAGTATGCTAGGGCTGACTCTGAATGATAGGGTGAGAAATTGTGTGATAAGAGAAAAGTGTGGTTTGCAAGATGATGTTGTGACTAGGATTAAAAAAGAATGCTTTGGTAGTTTAGACAAGTAGAAAGAATGAGGAAAGAGTGACAATGTAAATTTATGCTGCAGTGTGAGAGTCGGCAAGGGACGCCCTAGACGGAAGTTTGTCGACCAAATTGGTGATTTATTAAAGATGGGCAAAATTAAGATTACCCCCAACCGACGAGCATGTGTGCGTAGATATATGGATATAAAATATGCGAGAGAGGTGGCAGGATCATGACAAACGGAAGTCCGTAATCTCTACCTACACTTGTGGGGAACAGGCGTGAAAGTTTATGTATGTATCACATCAATCTAATAAGATAATAGCCGTATGTTCATATACACTCATGCACCTGTACTTGTGCACGAGTGTGTGCGGAAGTACAGGTGCCATTTCTATCCCCTTACTCCAATTGGACGGCAATCCGACACAAACGGAGAGAGATCAGGCGCAAGGTCGGCTTTACGTGTTTTCCGAGACATGGAGATGAAATGCCGCCAATTTCCTGAATCCGGGCTGCTAATTAGTATTCCTTGTCAGAAAAACCAAATAACCTATTTCGGTCCGACCCGGGATCACATGCTTGTGACCACTAGAGAGAGGTAGTCAATAAGAAGTTAGGTGTAAGCTTTGATGCAGTGCCAGACACTGGGAAAGCCACAATATATCGAGGTCTGAAAATCAATCATTTATGATTTCCTTGTATATTGGCTCCGATTAATCATCATCATTACAACCATTCACAAGTCCAAAGCTGAACATAGGCCTCCCTCAAGGAATGCCACAAAGCACGGTCCTGAGCCTCCTGCATATATTGACGAGTACCTTTCTTCCCCATCGGTTATTGGTTCTTCGGGGCATCTACGGTTCCTCCGGCGCCACGATTTGAAGGCGGATTCGCATAGATCTCGACGAGATACGCCGAAAAGTAAAATATTTTTTTTCGATATCTCGCTTAGTTTCCGAGATATCGATACTCAAAAATCGAATACTGAAACTGAATCAGCACGCCCCGACTCCACGTTGTCTTGTCTGCCCTACCCCTAGAATGTTTTTGTAAAGCCGTATGGGCGGAGAGAGAGCAGCCCCCGCCCGCTGTAGCAAATAGCACCTTTCCGAGCCGTAGCGGCTGAGGCTGGTCGCCGAAGGTGACCAATAAGCCAAAGTTGCGGAGGTGAGCAGTGAGTGAGTGAGGAGAGAGTTCACATTTGTTACGCAAGGGCGAAGGGTCTGCACTTCCCGCAGCGCCGAAGCCGTTGCAGAAGTAACTTTGGGTCAATATTCCTGTGTAAAAAAAATAATTTTTGAGTATCGATATCTCGGAAACTAAGCGAGATGTCGAAAACTTTTTTTCTTACTTTTCGGCGTATCTCGTAGACATCTATGGGAATCTATTCAAATCGTGGCGCCATAAGAACCGTAGTCTTGCCGTTCTTCGAGCTATATGGCCGGTATATCTATACATATAATAAATCTGTAGAAAAGTCGTGTCTGTAATTCTAATATATTCTTGAAAAAACAAGGCCAGGGGACTAATTAAAGGGTTCTGAAGCCAAATTAGTGGTTTTTAGAATCTGTCATCAAATGGAAAAAGTAGTATATTTTGCCTTAAGTTGCATAGTTATAAATTAAATAATATAAATAACTTACAAAAATTTTAATAATTAGATTTTAAAATTATTTAAAAATTCTAACGTTTAGTTTTTAATATTTTGTTATTTCATTTTAAAAGTGTAATAATTTCAATAGATAAAAATGACGTATATCAAAAATATGAAAATTGATAAGGTTTTTCTTAGAGTATTTATAATAGCTTGCTTATAAACACTCTAAGAGATTTTTATATTGTTAGCTTCTATCGCTGATATTATCTACTAGGTAGTATATTTTTGGCTTTCATTATTTCATCTAACAATAGCTCCATCTACTTACTTCTAAATAAACTAAAATGGTTAGTCATGATAAAATTAAATAATAGAATGCTACTGAATATACGATATCTATTGAACTACGTTAAAAAGACGTCCCAATGCCACGCGCAAGTAAGTTCTCATCCTCGAGAGGGTTGAGTCCAACGCGGTTGCTCGATGCATGTTGACAGAATTCTTCTTCATCAGCGTTGAAGTCCACTGCTTGATATGGGCTTCTCCCGTTGAAAAGGGTGGATTTGACTTAATCGTCACGATTATTAGGCCGATCAGGCCATCACCGCAGTACCTGAAATGTCGATCCTGTGACGCAGTTTCGTTTAACATATTATGTCTGTTCGGTGGTAGAATTCTCATGTCCTCAATTGTTTTTTATAAATTTCACAGATATTTTTACAACTGCTGCAGCTATATTACGCCTAATTGTAGCACGAATGAGTCAGCTCGACAGGGGAAAGACCACGCTCTCACAGAATAATAAAATAGCAGCTTAATACTGTATGGTGAGTGTAGAGAACCGGAGATCCTTTTTACAGGTAAGTCCTCAGGGGTGACAACGCATCTACATTTTGACACTAAAACGAGAATAGATATATAGGTGTATATGAGCCACAGCATCTGCTTAGCATCAGGTGGACTGTCTGCCCGTTTGTCACCTTTATTCTAAATTAAATTATATATAAGATATTGAATTATCTAAAACGAATATTGAAATTATAAATTAAATATATAAATTGAATTATCTAAAAAAAAAATACCTAACGTACTCGTTCATACGAAAATAATTTAATTGCAAACAGCTGTCCAAATATCTTCTTAGGCCTATAATTCATTTGTGAAATACACAAAGCATATTTCCGTCATCAGATAAGGCGTAGGACAATGCTCTTTACGATTTCGGTTATGTTAACAAAACTAGTTACTAGGTCGGTGTCTTTGTGGTGACACATTCTATTAGCGCTTTATATGATCATTGCCCGAATGATATCATATTTGAAAGTTGCTTCTTCAATTTTGCTAAGACAGTGCTATGAAAATATTTTGAGAAATATTTTTACATTCATTTATACAATTATATATTTGGAATCCTTTTTTAAAATAGTGTATCACGTTTTAACATAAATAATTCTTACGTATCAATAACCAAAATGTAGAAAAAGGCGATACCTTTTCTAAAAATAAAGATACGGAAATAAAGATATAGAATTCTTATAACAGTAAGAATGGAACGGAAATCCTAATGTTTTGTTTTCGTGCACGATTTGATGGATTGTACCAAGCTAATACATTAATAGAAATAAAGAAAGTATGTTTAATAATACCAAATATAGCATTTAATAATGCGTAATTTATTCACATTTAACAATAAAACCGATCGATGATAAAACCTAATAAAATGTTCCTTATTACTCTGTGTTTATAGTCTATGGAAACTGTCCAACAAGCAATTAATATTATGAATGTTATATTAAAAACGCCTCAATTTTTTTTTTCTGGGAGATAGATTTAAGATTTTTAAAAAAACATGCGTGAGTGTCGTGGAACACTCGGTTGGAACGAAGTTACTTTCATAGTATATTATTATTGATAAATGTATTATATTATTGATTAACAAATACAAATAATAAATGAATTACTAGCGTCTATTAAAATGAAGCGTCATTTAAAATAATATAATATTTCTTTGATGGCAAGATAAGAAAAAGTGATATATGATATGGATATTATTCCATCTCGCTTCCTTATAGCCGCCAAGGCCGCCTACACTACGACGTCAGAAGGGGTCGTGACGGAAAAATCTTACACTTTTTCTCGCCTAGCCCCCATCCGCCAAATTCGTACCGTCCGATAAGGAACTTCGTTCCAATAAATTAAGGCAGCTAAAGTGCGGGTAGAACTTGAAATAAAAAATAAACTAGTAATGTGTACAATTATATTGCAAGAACAAACATCAGTGAGACTGTACAATAAATAAATTCAAAACGAACGATAACAGAAGATCGAGTACGAACTAAATAACAAATAGGACTTCAAGTGTTTTTTATACTTCTGTGGACTATTCGCTTATGCCTACTAACGCAACCGGCCGTTCTAAAAGTTTTTCCACACTCCTGGCAAGTGAAGGGTCTTTCGTCTGTGTGAGTTCTGTTATGGACCTTTAAAATATCGAGGGTATTAAACCGTTTCCCGCATGTTTCGCAGCCATACTTCCTTTCATTAGCGTGGTATACAAAGTGCCGCCTATACTGTGCTAAAATGTGGAAAGTTTTACCGCATACTTCACACGTTTTCCTCGGCGTTGGATTGTGCACAGCTTTGTGTATGACCAGACCGCTTTTAAACTTGAATTTCTTGTCACACAAATCGCAAGAGTAGGTCTTCCCTTTCGAGTGCGTGTCTAAATGACTGATGAGATTTCTCGTATGCTTGCCACAAACTTCGCAAACTTTCCTGTAGTCGTATTTCAGTTTTCGTGGTTTCTTCCTCTTTCTGCGTATTTCTTTTTCGTGTTTCACTATTGCGTTTGATTTTCTCATTGCCATGACTTGAAATTTGTCGCATTGCGTAACCGTCAGTTCTTCTTTATCTGCTTCTTCGTGCATATCGTCAACGGTTGTGTCATTCTCTTCAGCTAACAATTCAGTTTTTATTGAATTGTCATTTGCTATACCTTTGTCTCTAAATTGACGATCTGTTTCCTGACATTTTCGTCGAAATTTATAAGCGTTTTCTAACTCTCTGACACAATTCAAACAAATATGTGAAGGTAAACTATCTGACTGTTCCACCTGAAATAGATATTCCAATTACAACACTAATATTTATATCGCTAGCTTTTTAAAATATTAATTCCATTACAGCCTATGAAAAGTGCACTGCTGAACATAGGTCTCCCCCATAGGTTACCTCATAGGGGGGATTTTGCCATAGTTAACACGCTTGGCGAGCGGGTTGGCAACCGCAGTATTTTTATTATTTTGAGTTGTTATCAAGAAGATGCTGCTGCCCATCACCTGTTTCAATTTGCCTCTGTCGCCTCTTTCGACACCCACGGGACGATATGGGGCAGTGGATATTCTTACACCGCCTCTACACGGTTTAATATTAATTATTTTAAATGAATACCATAAAATAGTTATCAATTTCTTTTAATTTGAAAAGCCGACTGTTTCAAAATTTTACTTGTTGGCAGATGCAAGACAGAAAATACATAAAATAATTAAAATGAAGTAATCACGTAAGTATAAATGACATTAACACTGTCTGTTACCGCTCTTTTTGAAACAGCGACTAATTGATAAGAATAGGTGACGATTTACTACGTAATGTGGACTTACAATATACGTTCAGTGGCATTAATTCATTTAAAATATATGATGTTTCTGAATTATTTTTTCTATAGTCACCTATACGATAGAAGCCTTCGCGACAGTGGTAGAGATGAAAAGTAAGATAAACTTAATCCGCCTTATTACAAAACGTGTATTATACTACATTTAAGAAAAGACCTCATGGAAAAAGTCCCTTAGCAGCGCCACAGTCTTTGCGGAATTGACATTTGACGTCAAACTAAATAGTTTTGACGTGACAACGTCTTATAAATTGGTTTGCCGGGTGACACTTCAGAAACTGCGTTACGCTCCGCTCACGTTATGCGCTCACAATGAGAGCGAGTGAGAGGCACGCGTCCCTTCCACTCAGGCATGGTTAGCCCGCCTAAGAGCGAGAGACAGACATAATAAAATTATTTTACCACTCAAAGTCGTTGTCACGTAAAACTTTCGCCCGTATACCGACTTTACAGGCAACCAATTTTTAATTTTAGTTCGCATATTTTCCACAGTAATTCTTTATTGAATTCTATTTTAAATCTGGGACTAATTATAGTCTACTTTTTGTAATAAGGCGGAATGTGTTGTTGACGTTCCAAATCATACAAAGAAATAAATAAATAAATTACCTCAACTCCTCCTATAAGTTTTAACTTGAGCGCTAGGTTGACACCTTCTTCATCTTTTTCCTCGAATACGTTAACACAGCCATCTTCGTTGGAACAAGACCTGCACTGATTTCCGTCCCCATATTCATACTTCGGCTTCACATGCCACATTTGCTTCAAGTCAAGCAGTTTTATATCGTCTTCAAAATCATCCTCAACTGCCGGCTCTTCAATCTCTATTTGGATTTTTTGACTTTCTTTCTGTGTTTCATTTTCGAGATCAAAGTACTGTGCAACTGCGCCGTAATATGGCCATTGTTCGTTCAGTAGTCCTTTATTTGCGAATTTTTGTTTCCACTGCGAATGAAGTTTATTGTTATAAGAAATTTAAGGGCCTAAATCGTTCAACGATTATTTACAATAAAATATAAAATATTGTTAGAGTGACATTTTATAACATAGTTTAGCCGAAAAGTTTTTAGATGTTATATTTCATCATCCATCCACATAGCTCAATACAATACTGATCATAAGACTGCCAAATTTATTAATATTTGTTATAATGTTTACAAGTTGGCTAAATGTGATCGCGTTAAAAGATTTCTTGTATTTTAATTGTTTTGGTTAAGTTTCGTGGGTAAGAGAGTTAACTGGCTTTTAGATAGTTTGCGTAGTTAGAGGTTACACGATTTTATTGTGTTTATCTTAATAATTTTTAAAGTACCCAATAAGCAAAAATACACAACCTATATACACCCCCTCGCTGGGCACAGGCCTCCTCTCAAAAATATAAGCCGCGCTGCTCAAGTGCGTGTTAGTGGGTCCTTGTCTTACCTGAGTAAGTACCACTACTTTCCTATTTATCCTGCCAAATAGTGAGTGCTCTGCTGTGTCCCGGTCTGAAGAGTAAAGAGAGCCAGTATAATTACAGACTGTTAGGTATTCTATCTTAGTTCTCAGAAGTGACAACGCATCTGTAGCCTTCTCCATTTGAAGTTGGTTGCAGATGTCTATGGGCTTCAGTAGCCCATAGACACCTTACCAGCAGATAGACTGCAAGTTTGTTTGTCACCTCAATTTTATAAAAGAAAATATTTTGTTTTGAAGCCATGCATGACCGTCGACCACTAAATTGCAACTAGCTTTTTGTTAGTACCGGGGATTGAAATCGGGTTGCTCGCCTACTATAACATTTATGGCGAGCGCCTAGCCCCAGTGCTACCACGGCTCTTACGCCGAAGACTTACTTATAATAATATATTGTTTTATTTATATAATTTATCGTAGTTAGTATGCGATCCGAAACTTCGATTTTGAAGGCGAGTCAGGGAAGGGTCATGACAACGTGGACAATATACTCGTAATATGGGTTAATAACACACATAATACAATAGTAAAAATTTTGTTAGCATTCAATTTAAAGTAATATATTAATAAGGTATCAATGCTTAAATAATAAACCATACCTTAAACGTTTTCAATAGATGTGTCCAAATCTCTGGTATCTCAAGTAAACTGTGGTCCAGAGGTATGCCAATATTACGCAGTTTCTTCTCCACTTCTCTAAACAACATTAAAAATTTCAACTTAAACACTAACAAAAGGATTACCTAGCACCGAAGTGATTACCCATCCTTACGCATAAATAATCAACGTCAACATCGCTTGCTGCGACTATCGTGGTTAGCTATGATCCAAGTTTTTTTTTATAGGATAAGGGTGACAAGCGAGCACACAGTCCACCTAATGGTAAGTGGTTGCTGTGACCTATAGACATCTGCATCTGTCCTCGTTTGCGAATCAAAATGCAGATGCGTTGTCAGCCGTGAGGACTAAGATGAAATGCCTCTTTTCCAGTAAAAATGGTCTCCGGTTCTCTACACTCACCATACGAATAACAGCAGCATTAAACTGCTATTTTACGCTGGTATTCCGTGAGAGCGTGGTCCTCTCCCGGTCGAGCCGACCCATTCGTGCTACAACTATACAATTAATACAGCTGCTGCTCTACAGCGTTTAATAAATAACTAAGTTTTAAAATTTAAAAAACCCCCAAAACCAAATGCGCTGATGATTTTCAAAGGCTGAAAATTATTTCTTGAATCATAGCTAAGAACACTCGATCACGTCACCTCTCAAACAAAAAAACTAAATCTAAATCGGTTCATCCGTTTGGGAGCTACGATGCCACAGACAGACACACAGTTACACACGTTAAACATATAACACCCCTCTGTTTGCGTCGGGGGTTAAAAAAACTAAAAATCATGTTTTTAAATCAAGATACCTGCAAGCGTAGCTGGTATTGTGGCAAATGCTAATTTCCATTCTTGTTTTACGAAGCTTCAACATTAATAATAATCCGCCAGTATAAAAAAGCCGTTAAATTTTATTAATCTGACAATGAACTGGAGTTATTAACGATTATTTATTAGATATTATTAGTAATTCATTCATTACAGCCTATCAAAGTCCTCTGGTGAACGTAGGCTTCCCCATATATTGTGTCAAAGGAGGGATATTTGGCATAGTTGCCAAGCTTGGTAAGCAAGGTGGCAACCGCAGTTTTTCATTAACCCCCAACGCAAAAAGAGGGGTGTTATAAGTTTGACTGCTATGCGTGTCTGTCTGTGCACCGTAGATCTTAAACGGGTGAACCGATTTGGGTGCGGTTTTTTTTATTTAAAAGCTGGTTTTCTAGTGGTGTTTTATCAAAATCGGTTCAGCCTTTTTAAGGTCATCAGCTGTTTTGTTAGCTACGGCAGGGTTCTTTTCAGGGGTTTTTAAAATTTTCAATGTTAGTTATTTTCTAGATGTTATTAGGAAGAGGCTACTGCTCATCTTCTATTTGTTTCCTCCTTTCGCCTCTTACGACACCCTCGGGACGATATGGGGTAGTGGATGGTCTTACACCGCCATTACATGGTGAATTATTAGTAATAACAGAAAAATGTCAATTAAATATTTTAAGCATTAAACTGCTAGTTTAAGACAATCGCTCAATATCAACTTTTAAAGACTTCATCGTTCGAAACTTTTCTGAAAAATTTCTAACTAACTACTCACCCTCAAATTCTACTAAAATCAACTAAACTAAAGCAAATTATTTTTTTTAAATTTATTTAAACTTAACCAGTCAAAATCGATGTCGGAAGAAAAAATACCTATATAAACTTTAAGCACTCGACCGGACAAAAACCTATCCTTTCCCAATCCAGTTTGTTTAAAATACACTTTTAATGCATCGTAAACATTAGATGACGTTAACTCGAAGGTCTAATTTTATAACAGTTTAAAATACGTAATTGCTGACAATGAACTGCGGAGAATAAAGGAAGACGAAGAAATGTTTTCTTTGTTCACTTGTTCACACACGTAAGAGAAGATTATAAAATGGTGAAAAATAAATAAAGAGCGAGTTAGAGAATATATTCAGATTGACACAAAATGTAGAATATTGAGTAATGATAACAATGTTGAATCACTGAATATATAAATTTAAAAAAAATAGTTTGGAGAAATTTTATGAATAAGCAAGCTCTGTGTATACAAAACACATAACCCATCGCTCGCTATAAAAATGCTATTAAAATGGTATTATGTCTTTCGCCATCCTAATAAATTTTAAAACAATATATTATATTAGGTCCTTACATATGAAATTAGCGTTTTGTCGTACTGACCACTTTGATCTGAAATATCTCCTCTTTGGTTAAGAATTCCAAATTCAAATTTATAAATTCATTTAGCTGGTACATTTGAATTTTGAAAACAGCCATTCATTTGTTTTTTCCTCATTATTTTTTTCTTTGGCGTCGCTTATTACCGCACAATGGAAGCTTTCTAAAATCTGGCCAAACGATTACGGCAGATATCTATTGTCAGCAACTGCAAACCATGAAGGAAGAACTAGCTGCTAAACAACCGAGATTGGTCAATCGCTCTAGGCCACTAGTGCTTCACGACAACGCAAGACCACACACTGCACAACAAACAACCACTAAGTTAGATGAGCTACAATTGGAATGTCTGCGACATCCACCGTACTCCCCGGACCTTGCTCCAACAGATTACCATTTATTCCGGAATTTGGACAACTTGTTACAAGGAAAAAAATTCAACTCCGATGCGGCAGTCCAAACCGCCTTCAAAGAGTTTATTGATTCTCGCCCCCATGGTTTTTTTTTAGTAAAGGGATCAATGAACTACCTATGAGACGGCAAAAGTGCATAGATAACAACGGTGCATACTTTGATTAATTAATATATATTACAAAAAAAATGACTTTATATTCCTCCCGTACAAAACGCTAATTTCATATGTAAGGACCTAATATTAATAAAACAATGTTTATTTCATTATTTTTTTTTTATATTGTAATATTTTTTATCACAATACTGCAATACAATAAAGTAACAGTAGCCTTTGAGTTTTAGGATATGGTTCAGACTACAAAATACGAGTATAACGTGAGTTCAAATTGTGAACGAACTTCACATTTAAACTTAACTAGCATTTAGGGTTTGTTAGTGTGACTAAGGTAGTAAGAGACTAATTAAAATGATTAATAGATAATTAATTACATTTATACACATAAATATGCCAATCGGCGTGTTTGCTGTGGCAAAAGATAAACAAAATTAAAACAAGCAAAAGAGCGCCCTAGTTCATCCGAGACAGAGATGAATGATGAATGTCTAGTGAAACTCTACGACGAATTTAGCCACATTTAGCTAAGAGAATATTCAGTTATTTTGGAGGAACAACAAAGAGGTCTATAGAAATTTCCAGTCTTAAGGAACAATGGGTCAATATGATTTATGCAAACGCGCGAGATGTAAACACTTTAAGGAACCTGTTCTTTGTCATGTCGTTGTTTTGTATCATGTAAAAAAGGTAAACGAAGCAGACAGCATTAATGAATTTTGAAACGAAAAAAAAAACAGAATGAAATCATCGTAAATTACTTGCCCAATTTTGAATAAAATAAAATGTACGCTGCCGTTTTAGCCGACTTCAAAAATGGAGCAGGTTAACGGTATGTAAAGAAAATTTTGAGCCATGCTGATTTTGAAACAGTTTTATTTTGCTATTTAAGAGGTCATAAAAATAAAAGATTGCATTTATTTTATAAATAATGCATAAATTAGGCAGATTTTTTTTGTAGAATAAGTGTGACAAACGAGCCACAGTCCACCTGACGGTAAGTGGATGCTGTAGCCCAGTGGCGGCGTAGCGTGAGATTTCGCCGCCCGGGGCCGACCGGAATTTTGCCATTTTTTGGAATTTTTAAACAAATTAAATCAAAACCACATATTGCTATCCATACTTAGTCATAAAAACAACAAAAACAAACCAATAAACTCTTTTACTTACCGAAAGTAAGATATCCCATCCTTTTTAACGTTCTTGACGTAATATTTTTACAATTTTTTAACGAACAACACGAGGGACGCTATACATTTTATGAGGACGATTTTGAGACGCTGAGTGTGTATCTTGGATTTTTAGTATATCAATGCTCGTGACGCGAAGATTTATAAATAAATCTGTCAGATATCGAGTCAATTTGAAGCTCAGTTGATTATACTACATCACTATTTACGGCTGACCAAAAAATTGCAATATTTACTGCTAATGTCATTTTAATGACTAGGTTTAAAAAACATAGTTTAAGTAAGTAGTAGGTATACGATATCTATAACGAACAACGACAGAAATTGAAAATCTGAAACAATTTTTTTTTTATCTACTTACCTTTACTCATATGTCTTTGGGAACTCGAGGATGTTCCCGAAGACGATAGGTATAAAACATGTATTTTTATTTGTTTCAAACAAACACCAAACTACTAATAAATGGTAAGTAGGTATTTACAGTAACAAAATAATTTACTATTCGTACTTTACACTACACTTGACACTTTCAAAGTCTTAGTACGAATTACCATGTCGTAGTTCAATTACATTCTGAAATAAGTCTTCGCGTAATGAAAATAAGAAGTGTTATTGTTTTGTTTGATGTCTCACCGCCGGCGAGTAAGCGATTAGCTATCAACTGTTTTCTCGCTCAAGAAACGAACAAAAAATATAGATTCCGTGTCAATAAAAGAGACACGTATATTATTAATCGTTGATCGCTGGCCGTTCACACTGCCGGCGAGAACTCGCTCGCCACTATTTTGTCGCAGCGACTACAACACTCGCTCAGCGATACTCGCTCAGCGATACTCGCTCAGCGATACTCGCTCAGCGATACTCGCTCAGCGATACGCGCTCAGTGATACGCGCTCAGCGATACTCGCTTGGCGGTCAGAACACACACCGTGAGAAGAACCAGCGGTCATTTCTCTACTAGTGTGGATCTGAGTGCACGCATTGTAATGAATTTAGAGCAATCATTAGAACTATCATTGTTGTCTAGTTCAGACGACGATGATGATGTATTTTATGATAGCATTTGTGTGTTGTAGCACGCGCTCAGCGAGTGGCGAGAGTATCGTCCGCCGCACTCGCTTACTCGCTTCATAGCCCAGCGAGACAACTGGAACTGCACACTCGCTTCTCGCTGCTCGCCAACTCGTTTCTACTTTCTAGCTCTACTCGCTTCTCGCTCATCGCCAGCGGTGAGACAAGTGCCTAAATAACTGGGTTGTCGCTAGCACTTCGACAGTACTCGACTTCATCTCGCCTCCTCTCTTTTGCACCCTTGTGGTTTCGCTTGGCACGTTACATTGCGGGTGCGATTTAGAGTTTTTTTTTTGCCGCTGCTCCTTTCGTATGCCGCCCGGGCCATGGCCTCCTCTGCCCCCCCCCCCAAGCTACTCTACTGCTCTAGCCCATAAACATTCTAAGTCTATCGCCGATTAAGAATCAAAATGTAAATGCGTTGTCACCCCTAAGGACTTGGTTGGAATGCCTCGTTTCCAGTAAAAATTGTCTTCGGTTCTCTTCTCACCGTACGAAACACAGCAAGTATTGAGCTACTATTTTACGTCGGTATTCTGTGAGAGCGTGGTCTTTCCTCGGGCGACCCTCGACCTAATTTAATTGATTCACATCAACCCTCACGTTAAACATTATTATGGATTTATTTTAATTATCAAACAGTTTGTGTGAGGTAATTACGTCAATTAATACAATATTATTAACGCTACGGTACAAAGATTTTTTACTATTAATTTTGTCAACCGTTTTTGTTTTACCTAACAGCCTGATTAATGGAACTCACCACCAAATGATAATAAAATACGCAAAAAAAACAATGTTTATATTTGGTTATTGTAAACAATAACATAACATCGATGTAAAGTTACTGTCAAATGTCTATAAAGTTTGTTATTACATTTATACGCTTGACAAAGGTAGCAAACTCTTCAGCCCATTCTATGACGTCATTATTATTAAAGGTATAAAAAATTATAAAAAATTCACTACATACAACTAGAAAACAAAAATAATTAAAATTGGTGTTTATAATACATTATCTTTATAGCAAAAAATATAAAAACGACACCTTAAAAAAAGTTTACATACCAAATGCGACTGTTTTTTTCTGACACAAAAGAAAAAAACGCAATATCTTCGTTAACTGTAAATCGATCCTTTTTTATTACATACGTTTACTTCAGGGTTAAAATTGTAGCCCTAAAGGTGGAATAATAGTGTATTACGTTTTGAATGTAACTATTTGAACGCCATTCAAGTTTTGTTTTACTGAGCTTGGCTTGTTATATTCCTTAGTCCACTCAATAGAGTAAAACAATCAAACATTTTTAATAAAAAGTAAATGCCGACCTAAAGAGACTAAAAAGAATGAAATAACTGAAGTCGGCCTTTAATTCTTCTATACACGATGTGTTAGTACCAGCCGTATATATTCTGATCTATTTTAAGTATATTTTCTCATCTATAAAACTTGTGCTTAGTCGTTGAATGGATAATATTAGTGGGCTGGTTTCAAGTCTGTATACCCATATTGGTTGCTCTGACCATAAGAAGCTAGGGCAAAAATCTAGTTAGTTTGCGACTTACGAGATTTATTTGTTGTCTTTGAACTTTCAAAACAAGTCTGCTAACTGCCTATTTATACGTTACGTTAGTTAAACAAATTAGAACGAAAGTTTATAGGTGGCCATGCTGCAGCTGTAATATAGGTGCAGCGCGAATTGGTCAGCTCGACCCGCGATCAGAGAAATCGTTACCGTTACCACTACAACCTATCAAAAGTCCACTGCTGAACATGGAAAGCCTCCCTCATTGATTGCCTTAAAGGGGATATTTTTTATATTCAGTTGCCACACTTGGCAGTAGAGTTGGCAACCGCAGTTCTATTATTTTTTATTATTTCTATTTATGAAGACGCTGCTGGCCATCTCCTGATTTGTTCCCTCTGTCGCCTCTTACGACACCCACGACGATATGAAGTAGTGGATTTTCTTACACCGCCACTACATGGTTTGTGTCGTTTAACGACTAGGACCACGGACTCTCGTTACTAGGGTGAAAACTCATTTTCATTTTGATTCTTAATCTATGACAGTTGTAGGTGCCAATGGGCCACATCATTCACCTACCATCAGTTGGACTGTGTGCCTCACGCCTATTCTATAATAAAAAAATAAGTTTATAAATTGATTAGATTAACAAAATTAGAAAACTATTCTATCGAAAAAATTACACTATTGCAATAAATATGTTCACTAACAATAATTGTTCAAAACAAATAATTGGAACATTACTATTGCCTCTAATATAGGTATCAAGGTAATTGTATTTGTAAAATAGACTTCGAATTGTTTTACACACTTAATTATAAAACAAGAAGTATTATTTGTTGATTTTCGAATCGATTGGTGAAAAAGTTCTGGGTTGAGCGACGAGCCACCTCTATTATAGCCTTATAGATTATAGAAGTGATCTCTGTGGTATTATAGAAGTGATATCTTTATACCCTTGGTGAATAAATATGAGCTGTAGTTCGTGAGTACTAAATCAGAATGCAATATTGCTAATTAATATGTTATACAGTATACGAGATGCAACAGTCTTATGTTGCGCACATAAACATTTCGCTAGTACCGTGAAATAGTCGAGATGTTCCGAGTCGATTTTATTTAAAACGTACCCTTAAACTAGAATCTATTTTGATATAATAAGGGTGACAAACGTTCACACACAGTTCACCTGATGGTAAGTGGATGCTGTGGCCTATAGACATCTACATCTATTCTTGATTAAGAATAAAAAAGCAGGTACATTGTCAGCCCTGAGGCCTAAGTTAGAATGTTTCCAGTAACAAGGGTCTCCGGTTCTCTACACTCACCATAGAAACACAGCAGCATGAAGCTGCTATTTTAGCTGATATTCTGTGAGAGCGTGGTCCTACCACGGTCTAGCCGACCTATTCGTGCTACATACATAATATAGCTGCAGCGTGGCTCTACCACGTAAATTACATATCTTAAGAGACATTTTATAAATTACATATGTGCAACCATCCAGACCCGGAAATACCAGCATGATGAGTAGGTATAGGCAAATCTTTGAAGAAAGGCATCATTAACCGCATTCTTCAAAATAACTACCTACCTAGTAGTGGGTTCCAAAGAGATACGTAATGATTTCTTGTTTAAACGAAAAAAACATAGCGTAAATTATTTATATTACTAATTTTATATTTTTTATATTTTATTTTAATATTTATATCTGTAAAAATTTAGTTTAATTCAAGAGAGATAGTAATTGATTCCATTCCACCGTCTTTCGGCATGACCTTTAATCCGATGGAAAACTGAAACTATTTGACCGGAGGAGCCAGTACCTTAGACATGAGAACAGTTATATCATTTAGATCTAAAGACCAAAATATAAGTGCGGAGCGCGTTAATGCAGTAATATATCACAGCAATTTTAATTAGCATGATATCTCTCTCTAAATTGCATTAGTTCTCCATGGTTAAGTTTACGAAAATACTAAAAGTTTAAAAAACGTCAAACAGCGATAATAAGGAAAGTAGCCAGTCTTCCAGATTTTAGGATACAGATCCACAATAACAATTGTAGCTCCACACTAGCTTATTCTTTTTTTTTTCTTGCTTTGTCTTACTATGTTATTAATTCCTATCGACCTACGGAGATTGATACGATCACGATTAAAACTCATTAAACCAATGGGTAAACAGTAACACGAGACCTGGCTTCATAATGAAACGCCAATCGAAGTATCTCATAAGTACCTTAGTTGCTGTCAACCTACACGCGCACGGAGGCTACAGTGATCGGCTGCCTAAACTATCGGCCAGCTTCAAAATAGATGTATGAGTGATTAATGGCCAAATACTCAAACGTCTCGTGGTGTCACAGTCACTTTGACCTAAAGTGATAGAGACAGCACGAGACTTAACGGCATCTTAAAATTGAGAAGCGCAGCGTTTCAAATCATTTTAAAACTGGCCGACTTATATTTGTAACCCAAATAACCCAAATACTCAATATTTGTTCATAAGTCGACGAGACATAATATTCCCTTACTATATGTGCAAGGGAATTTTGTGTCTCGTCACAGACACAAAATTCCCTAGCACATATCATTATGCTTAGGCTGCGCTTGAGCCCGGTTATTAGTCGACACGTCGCCTTTATAAAGCCACTCGCTTTTTATATCGTGCCGAAATTAATGAAATCGACATTGTATCGGGAAAAATAATGCCTTTGGTTCAAGCATGCCTCTCAGGATGTGATCTAAAATGTTTGTAGAAACGAACAAATTGTCCCTTCACTTGTCTTGCATATAATAATGGATGCACACAGTATTTTTTTTCGGCGTACCTTATAACGCCTTCTAAAGAAGGAGAGCACAAACATCATGCTACATCTAATTATCGAATATTAATTATATAATATCATGAAATCCATATTGAACTGATCCAACATTTACTCGCTGTAAATTTTATATTACGCGAGCAACCCGGGTTCGATCTCCGCCGGCACTAATGAAATTGTTAATTGCAATTTTAATTGCTGATTTACCACGTGCACAACGATGAAGGAAAACATCACGAGAAAACCCGTATGTCTGAAAAAAAAATAATCAAAGACATGGTGTGCGAAATTGCGTGTCCGCCAACACGCATTGGGGCAGCGCGGTGGACACTTCCTTCCCCTAAAACCCTCTCAGTAATGAGAGGAGGCCTGTGCCCAGGAGTAGGACGTTTATAGGCTGTAACTTTACTTTTAATTCATCTTGCCACGCTACACATACTTTTCAAATTAGCGCCAATATGTTAAAAGTAAAAATTACTAATAATTTCTTATATCAGGTTACGTAGGTTACTTTTTCAAATCTTAATATTTTTTTCAATTATTGTTTCTTTTAACAAGTTCTAAAAACTTTCAATATCAGTACATATAATTGTATAATTTTTATGGAAAAACTCCGTTAATGTTGTGTACTTAAAAATAAAGCAATTACTTTTGACAGTCAATAAAGGTAATGACTGTCAAAAGACATCTATAGCTATCTTCGGTAAAAATAAAAATTTAGATACGCTGTCACCTCTGAGGATTAAGAAGAATGCCTCGTTACCAATAAAAAAGGGTCTTCAGTTGTCTACACTCTCTATACCAGGCCGTTTTACGCTAGTAATCTGTATGAGCATGGTTCTTCCATGGTTGAGTGAACAGCGATATTCTACAGCGTATACATACATATAGCCATGTATTTATGTATAGCTATACACCACAGTAGAACTAATGTACCGTTATAATCATGGAAAGTTTGGAGTTTTTATTTATAACTAGCTGATATCCGCGACTTCGTCCACATTGCTTGATATATCAAGAAAACACACATCACTGAACACGTGGTGATTATAAAAATCGTTATTCCTTAAAATTTTAATATTAATAATAACATTATAATTAATGAAGATATCGCAATAATTATTTTTTTTAGATAAGGGCCAAGTGTCTAAGAAATAAAACTTAAAAAACATTAATGAAATCTATACAGTAGTTTTTCCGTGAAGCGCGCACAACTGCAAACCTCTATCATTTTATTTATATAGATACCATAAGTCTCTTCGTAAGCTCGTGGGTGTCCCGTAGGATGCGACGTTGTCGAAATTTTCATAGCTCGGTAGAGCCATGATGCAGCTATATTTTGGTTGTAGCACGAATGAGTCGGGTAGACTGGGGAAGGACCAAGCTCTCACAGAATACCAGCGTGAAATAGCAACTTAATGCTGCTGTGTTTTGTATGGTGAGTGTGCTGTGTTTTGTATGGTGAGTGTAGAGAACCGGAGACCCTTTTTACTGGACACGTGGCATTTCATCTTAACCCTCAGGGGTGACAACGCATCTGCATTTTGGTTCTTAATCGAGGGTAGATGGGTATGTCTATGGGCATCAGCATCCACTTACCACCAGGTGGACTGTGTGCTCGTAGGTCACCCTCATTCTATAAAAAAACTCATCAACAGCCAAGGGACAAAACGTGTAATAGATTCTTCACCTGAAAACCTTATGCAAATGATATATTTATTAAAATGACTGTAACTCACCTCCAACCTCCAGTGTGGTCCTTGGGGCTCTTAAACAAATGATGTAAGTCGGTTCTTGCGCTAATTAGGTTGAAAACCCACTCCTCGTGCCCTGTTCCGTTTATTAAACATTACTTAAAATAACAAAACTAAAGTAAGAGCCAGTTAAAATCCCACGCAGGGAACAGATTCCACATGTCTAGAGAATAATAGAGAGGCGAATTAGAAAGCTGTAGTGGCAATGGACCGGCCGTATAGCTCAACGAAGCGACATGCGATGAAGAGGAACGTTTCTAAAGTTGCAGACTCGCATAGTTAAGCTGAGTGTAGGACGGCCCCGACTAGATGAAGGGACGATCTGGTAAGACGTGCAGGAAGTAGATGCATGCAGGTGGCTCACGACCGTGCACTTTATGGCATTCCTTGAGGAGACCTATGTTCAGCAAAGGAATTGTGAAGGGCTATAATGACGATGATGAAGGAGAAGCGAAAAGTCCATCGCGCTGCTCTAGTGGGGATTGGCCGATGTTTTCTTACTCTTATCGCTATTACTATACACGATAGCTCAGGAAACGGGAGACCACCTCAAATTTCATAAGGCGATTTTGACTCAGTAGCTCAATGGCTAAACGTTTAGCTGCGGCGCTGCGGGGTGCAATTTCCAATCCTAAACTGGATAAGTATTTATATTATTTTACGTGGTAAAGCCACGCTGCAGCTATATAATGGCTGCAGGACTACGCTCTCAAAATACCAGCGTAAAATGCAGCTTGATGCTGCTGTGTTTCGAATGGTGAGTGTAGAGAACCAGATACTCTTTTCCTTGGTAAAGAGTATCTTAGTTCTCACGGTTGACGACGTATCTGCACTTTAATTATTAATTGAAGGTAGATGTAGATGTCCTCTTGGGCTACAGCATCTACTTACTATCAAGTGGACTGTATGCTCATTTGTCACCCTTATTTATAGAATAAGGGTGAAAAAGGAATGTTATGCTTTAAGGATAAGATTTATTGCACTCTATTCGAGGAAACATTTGAAATAGGCGCCACATTTGGCAAGCTGAATAGCGACCACAGTTAGTATCAGATGTCTCGTCCTTTTAATATTGATCCACTTCGCGCGCCGGTCTGGTAACTTACATCTGTCATGTATACGGCACAAGATAAATAGCGCCATCTATTAAGGCTGACTTACATAGGGTCAGTAACAGGCGCCAGTGCTGGCACCGAGGACTAACTCGCACTGTTTACATGCAGTCAGTAGTCGTGGTAACTTCTTTAGGGTGTACGCACGTTATTGAAGTCAGTGGGCAAAAATGAATTCACGGAAACGGCAGAATTTACAACGATTGAAATATTTGTTGAGAAAATGTTCCTATCTGCTGTTGAAAGAGTTGACGGAAATGTTAGAATAAGATATATTTAAAAAGAAACTACTTTGGATAAGAAAATGGATACACGACAGAAAAGAAACTGGAGGTTCTGCTTTGTTGTTGACGTGACGTCACCCTACTATGCAGCGCCAGCGACTGACCAAGTACTGACTTGGTCGTTTAGACAAGGTTAATACCGCTGACGCGGGGGGCGGGGAGAGTGGGCTGACTTCAAAATATTCAAGCAGGAATATTTAAGTCAGCACTGGCGCGACAGCGCTGTACTGACTCCAAATCAATTTACACTATGTCAGTATCGGGTCAGCACTGACTTGCCTGGAATTTGGAGCCAGTTACTGACCCTGTGTAAATTAGCCATTAGATAGTTGTTGTTTGTCACCTTTAATTGCATACATACATAACATACATAAACTCTCACGACTGTCTTCCAGAGGGGTAGGTGTAGACTATGGACTTCCGTTTGGCACGATCCTGACACACCTCTCTTGCTTTTTTCACATCCGCATGCATACGCACGCATCTACGCAGACATATATGCATTTATGCTCTCCGGTTAACCACTTGAAATTAGTGCGCAATGCAAAGTGGGTTCACCCATTCTGTACATGCACACATAGTTTACAAAAGATAGAATTTATAAAGGCACATTATAGTATAAATACTCACAATCAACAAGCGGATTCAAGCTGCCTTCCCCCAAATAGAGCTCGAAAAGCGTATAGTAAACCCAACTCTTGTTATTAGTCGCTTTTGCTTTTTGGTATTCCTGGTGAACAAAATAAAATCACTTTCGTTTATATAAGATTCTATATTGCTGATATGTAACTTTGAATGATGATGACGGCATAAGTGAATCCATCTCCCCATTTAGTCTTGTAGGTGTCGTAAAAGCCGACTATCGGGAACTCCAGAAAGATCCCATGGCTTCCAAAAGATATGGTGGTATAGCGTATAGAACTCTCGTTTACTTGAAATACGCACATCGGCGACTGGGAGCAGCGTCAACGATGTCTGGAACTACGATCACTAATCCACCTTCCAAGCGTGGAGATAAAGGCAAAACCTCTCTATAATGGGAGTGGCCCATGTCCATCACTTAATTTCTACGGGCTGATGAAGAAGATGAAGAACGCGTGAAACCGCATGTTACTAAGCGAATGATGGACAATGTGATTTAAGCTCATCAGCCTCGACTTCATCGAAGATATAGGACTCAGCTGTGGTCTATAACCACAGCAGCGACCACAATAGATCATACTGGCCGCAGTGATACTGGTTTTATTAGACCTGCTTAGCTGTTCACACAAAAAACTTCCTCGACTTAGTTGTATGTGACAACTTGTATTTGAGAGGGATATTACACTTGACGGATGGTAAAAATTGATCCTCAAAACTAATCCTCTTCGGCGGCTTGTAGTTATAGGTTGTAGTTGTAGGTTTTAATGGAAGCTCGCTTCAAGATGTAACAGAAACAGAAACAGAAACTTTTTATTCTATATAGATTATAAATAATACTTATTGAAAGTCACTCTATTGTTTAATTACCACTGGTTCGAAAAAACCTCTGTCCTGGGAAGAACTATCCTGTCCAGCATATCGAATGTCCGTGTAGTGGCGGTATAAGAACATGCACTACCTCATATTGTCCCGTGAGTTTCGTAACAGGCGACAGAAAGAAACAAACCAGGAAATGGGCAGCAGCGTTTTCTTAATAATAAATGAACATAAAAAATTACTGTAGTTGCCAACCCGCCTGCCAAGCGTGGCAACTATAGCAAATATAAGGCAATCTATAGGGGTGTCTTATGGTTAGTAGCGGAGTTTTTATAGACTGTAACGATTACGGTAACATAGTCTGAGGGACGACAATCCGACACGACTGGAGAGAGATTAGGCGCAGGATCAACGACAGGATAAGACTAATGAGACAGTCAAATGTATTTAATGACAGGCATCTATGTATCCAAAGCGCAAGGTAAGAAAACACTAGCTTTTGTAAAGCTCTTCGGTTGACTAAGAGAATAACAGAAGAAACTTTGTAACAGCTGTAATTAAGGTTTAAAAAGAAATACGAGTAAAAATTACTTAATTATTAGGAGTAGGAGCCGCAGAAGAATCTTCATAGTGTGATAATAAAAAAATATATAAACCAATTTCGAATTACCTTGGAATTCAGTTGAGATTTAACGACACCTGCACGGCTAGCATGGGCTGGGGACAAAACATTTATCCCCAGTCCTTCAGAAAACATACCTACAGTATTTGCTAATTAATAGTATATTATTAATTAGCAAATACTACGAACGAAATACGATTTATAATAATAAGTGCGACAAGATCAAACATTATTTTTTGTTTGTTCTCTCCTTTCTTGGTCCTTGTCTATGAAATGCCGTTTCCTAAGACTGGGTAGTTTGAAATTCTATATTTGGATTCGACTTAGAATTCCAAATTCAAATTAGTGTCATAATATAGTTGTGTTAGAAGTTATTGAAGTGTATTTTTTGTTGCTTAGCTTTTTGTCATAATTAAATCATTCGCATCATGCAGGACGGGCAAAATATCTTTGATAGCAATTATTTAACTCACCGAGTACGTCGATGCCCATTTCTTGCAGATCTCTCTGCCAGTTAATGTCCTAGGAAACTCGTATTCCTCTATCATTATCGCCAGAAGATCGCTGTGAGTAGCAATGTCAAATTAATATGTTTATTCAAAATACATACAATAAAATAAAAAAATAAAAACTTACTTCCAAGCCCACTTCTTTTCTCTAAACAACCAATCGTTTTGCAGTCGTATCTGTATGAAACTTTCCGTGATGTCTTTGGACCCTAAAAATAAATAAAATTTGTTATTATGTGTGCATAACGTCGAAAAATAATATGCTTATAAAAATCAAATTAAAAACACAATTTTCGAGCCACAGAGAAATTTGATGGATGCCATAGACTGGGATATTTAACTAACGTGTTACGGTGTTAGAGCGTCTTTTCATTGGCTGATATAATAACGATATATAGTCGCCAATATAGGCTCACCGATATAGGAGCAATGTAATGTAGGTAACGACCTATGATGCTTTTTCATTTACCGACACGACACCGACATTACCACCGACAGGTTAGTGCACGCGTGGGCCCACCTTTAGACAGGTTTTTATTTAGCAGTGGACTGTAACGCCCTGAGAGAAGTAGTTAGTGCAGGCCTGTCTCACTCCGCGCTTTAGGCATGAAAATGTATCTACGCTGCGCGGCCGCCTACAAGAGGCTAATTCAGTGAGGTTGTCACACGCGCGCTCTAGTTGACGCACACCTTATGTTAACAAAAAAGTATTTTTCTCTTATAAGTATTTAGGCACTTTGATATTTATTTTTGAGTTTTTATTCAAGTATGGCCTCTCAAAAAGCCAAAATGTTGTGATGTAGAGCAGCCCACACGAATTGTATAATATATATATATTAATGTCAATTGTAGTAAATAAGAAGCAGTATAATTAAAGTCTTGAACTGAGCACCACGTCTCCTTTTCATTTAACACCTTCCGACATTACATGGCGACCCTGACAGGCGGTGCGCTGCGACAATGCACGCGCACCGCCAAGGCCTTCTAAACAAAAGAAAAAATATTATAAGAAATCTAAATTAAATTATGAAGAGCTTGTTAAGAGGATTGCTAATTAAGTAAAATAAAATAACATATTAGGAATGGACGTAATACCGGACGTGACGAAAAAATAATAAAAATATAAGAAAAGGCCACAATTACTAATTTTTAAAGGAAATTACAGAAAGTATTTAATAAACCAATGAAGATCAACTTAAAAAGACAAATATTATGAAAATTTCAAAGGCAATATGAAGATTAAGATATTTAATAATGGTAATTATGAGAAGTAGAATGAAGAAATAAACAGCAGTTGTACTCTAGCGAGCTTAGCCCAGAAGAATATGAAAATTGAGTCAAAAAGAACAAAGAAGAATTAACGCACCTGTGTGATTTTAATTCCATTTAAAACTTTATTTATCAATTTGACATTGTTTTATGTTCTTTTTGCTATTATGTTTTTTGAAGTTAAGTATTAAATTAATATTCTGTATTTAATATACCTATTTTTAAATTGAAAGTATTTATCAGATAATTTACGATTGAATTGATTTTATTAAAAAAATTTATCACTATATCTGAAAAAAATAATCAAAATGCAATAATTATAAATTAAGTTACGTAAGCACTTCTGTGGCATGTTACAAACATTAAGGCACAAAACGATTTTATATTCACTTTTAATCAGTTATTATTTTATATTAATCTTATTACTGATTTGGGCAAAAATTTATAAATTAATGTGATAGATTACATTTTTACGTACTTAAATTTACCATAGTTCATCATATATTATTTTTTTTAACTTTTGTAGTTAAAATAACACCTTTTTTCTTTCTAAAGAAAAATTAGTCAAGATAAGTGAAATGTAACAAAAATTAATATTTACACCATAGACTTAGGATAGAAGTCTACGATTTACACAGTGAATATAACAGGTCTGCTAACCTTTTCTTACGAATGATATATCTAGAAATAAGACATGTAATGTTATGCAATGAGTTTATCTTAAAACAATAGAGAGCAACATGCAATATATGAACACCTACATAAAATAAACCATAGCATTCTAATAAAGATGAAAATAATAACTATCAGAAAATAAATAAGAAATGATGTGTAATAGTATTAGCATAAAGATGAAAATAATGAAATACAGTAAAGTAAAACTAAAATAATTAAGAGAAGGTTTAATAATAATGTTTCTTAGCAAAGTTAAACAGGGACATAAAAAATTGATTTACCTCATTTTTGTACAATATTAAAAAGTATATATTTAAAAGATGTGAGGAATGAGAGAGGGAATGTTCAAAAGTGTGAATAAGAATGATTGAATTATGCAAGTTAGTATATGGAAGTGGAGCATGAAAGTATATAAAAGTTACCGATACAGTCAAGTAGATAACAACAGGTACTATAAAGATAAAGAAGGAAATAAAGATTTACTAAAAAAATAAAAGATAAAAGAAAAGATGACCTTGATAAATAAATAATGGAAAGATACGTCCATCACTGGTAAAGCATATAGTCCTCGAGCAGGTTATGTTTCCATGATTGGATGATAAAATCGGAAGTAACGGGTACTAGGGAACAATACCTTCAGTACAAGTGATGTGAACAATTTTACTCATATTAGTACTGTTGGGGACAAGAGAAGTCTTAAATTTGTTACCCTTGATAATGGTAAATAGAGGTCACATCCTTCATTGGATCATAGTGTGAACTTAGTTTTTTGGTTGTGCACAACCAAGGTACAATTTTACCTTGATATAGTATGATTAAAAAGTTTATGTACCAATAAAATGAAATAAAATGATAAATACATTTTCGCTTAGATATATTTTATATGAATTTACAAGACTTTTCATATTTACAATAACTCTACCCTAAATATCTCTTTTTTATGTTTTTTTTTGTTTATGTAAAATTTGCACAATTTTAAAATAAATTTGGTTTATATATTGCTTATTAAAATCAAGTCCAAAATGTATCAATACGCTATTAATTATTAATTATAGGTTTCATAATGTAATAGTATTTTTTTATCTGCTTAAAAAAATTGTCTTTTCTAATGTTAATAAATATTTTGTTAAACAAACTTTAGCTGTGTAATTGTGTATTTTTTTATAAATTTCTGTCTCTATTAAGATCAACATATTCCTTAGAAGTCATGAAATAAAAAAGTAGTAATGGGTTTTCGACTATTATAAATAATTTAAATAATGAATACTCGATAATGTATGTAAACATATTATCATAATGAAATGTAACTACCTAAACTGTGTAAATTAAGAAAAAATGTTTAAAACAAA
This sequence comes from Parnassius orleans, assembly GCA_029286625.1. Classification (NCBI taxonomy): domain Eukaryota; kingdom Metazoa; phylum Arthropoda; class Insecta; order Lepidoptera; family Papilionidae; genus Parnassius; species Parnassius orleans. Next base: position 5,947,478 of record JAGSMP010000003.1, read on the forward strand.
TATTTAACGGTAAACTATTAGGAAAGGTAAACTATTTTATTCACGACTAGCGATCCGCCCGGCTTCGCACGGTTGATTTCTGGATATCAACAACAACGCTACCTACCGGGTCTAATTGTGAATCTAAACCAATCCCTAATCAACAACCACATACAAAATATTATCAAAACCGGTCCAGCCGTTTAGGGAGGTTCAGTCACATACACACGGACAGGAGAATTATATAATATATAATATGCATGTATTATACATAATATAAACCTTCCTCTTGAATCATTCTGTCTATTGATGAAAACCGCATAACAATCCTTTGCGAAGTTTAAAAGATCTAAGCGTACAGACGGCGGGAAGCGACTTTGTTTTATAACTATGTAGAGATATCATTTTATTGTATCGTTGAAAGTAGGTACCATCATGTGAAGTAATCTCAAACGTTTCCATATACGTGTACTTTGGAATTTAAAACAAAGGTGTCAGAAATCGCTTATGCGGCTGGGATCGCAACTTATATTTTGATCTGTCTGTAGTTATGTTAACGAAAATGATTACGTTGCTTTACGTTGGATATCTTAATATGAAATGTAATAAATTATTTTCGGTATAATATTGATTGAACTTTCAAATCAAAAACTTTTATCTATTACAATTTATTATTTTCTGGGAAAATAGTAGAGTAATGCCAACTTACTTGTGTGGATTATGAAAATAATTACTTCATTTAATACGATTTAGAAACTCATTATACTATGTTTACAATTAATTAATTTAAATTTTGTTGTGCCCATAATATTGTGAGCCTCAATCCCTGACTGACAACGATATACCTGCCTAAATATTATACGAGACTATATGGTATAAATTTGTAACGCCTGTAAAATTATCCCAGATGTCCGCGAATTTCTCAAATATTTATTATATTGCCTAATAATGTCAAATATGTATGTTGTATGTATGCATGATACATCATACCAATTCTATTGTGACCTTGAAATTACTATGGGACAGGGGGATCTGGCCACCCGACCTACCCATAGAATATACCTATTTTGACTTTTGTAATTTATAATCTTATTAGACTTAAGTTTTATTTTTATTTAATAGTTAAAAAAATTAATCATTTCTTTTTTTATTTTTTTTGTCGGTGGGAGGTGTGATGTAGAGCAGCCCACATAAATTGTATAATATATATATTAATGTCAATTGTAATAAATAAGAAGCAGTATAATTAAAGTCTTGAACTGAGCACCACGTCTCTTTTCATTCAACACCTTCCGACATTACACGGTACTGCATGGCATGCGGGTGCTTAAACAATATAAATGTCGACTTTTCATTATTTACTGTTCCTAAGGATACCGAAAGGTAATATATTATTATTTATAGGTAGATCTAGATAATTAGGTACCTAGTTACTGACGCCATAGTTACAGATTTATTATTTGACTAGCTTATTACCCGCGGCTTCGCTCCCGTGGTCTTCAATTTAGAAACATCATTAAATGCTATTCCGCGCCAAATTTAACAAAATTAGATCACTTTTAGAGTCACTTCGGTGTCTGTGTATCTATGTCAGTTTGTCAAAGAATTTTTACGAACTCCCAAAGACTATTGGACCTAGACTCGACCTGGCAACATATAACGCACGCACCCTGAGGACTGACGAGAAGATTCTGGAGCTGGAAGAAGAGATAGATAAGTTACGCTGGAATATAATAGGACTATCCGAGGTCCGAAGAGAGGGGGAGGACACGGTAATCCTCGAATCCGGCAACTTATTCTATCACCGGGAGGCGACCAGGAGACAGGTGTCGGATTTATCGTCCACAAGTCTCTCGTTAACAACGTTGTAAAGATCGGGAGTGTGTCGACGAGGGTTGCGTACCTTATACTCAGAATCACCAAACGGTATTCGCTGAAGGTCATACAGGTTTACGCACCAACCTCGGCACACCCCGATGAGGAGGTGGAGGAAATGTATGAGGATATCTCTAGAGCCATGCATTCCTCTAAAACTCACTATACGGTGTTAATGGAGACTTCAACGCAAAACTAGGCACAAGAGAGGCGGTGAGCTGAAAGTAGGAAATTCGGAATAGGGCAACGGAACCCAAGAGGCCAGCAGCTGGTCGACTTTATGGAGAAAGAGGACTCTTTACGATGAACTCTTTCTTCCAAAAGCGGCCCCACAGAAAGTGGACCTGGTCGAGCCCCGACGGTTCGACAAAAAATGAGATTGACTTCATTATGACGACCAGGCGACAACTGTTCAGTGATGTCTCAGTGATCGCGAGGGTGAAAACTGGCAGCGATCACCGAATGGTGAGAGGCACACTGAACCTAAACGTTAAGTTGGAGAGGTCACGTCTAATGAAATCAACGCTCCGTCCCCTCGTGCTCTAATCCAAAGTCCGAAAACTTTCAGTTCGAGTTACAAAATCGTTTTCAGTGCCTAGAAGTTTGCAATGAAGTGGACGATATGAATGACAAGCTTGTGGAAACTGTCCATGCGGTCGGAGCTAAGTTCTGTAAGACCCGCCGCAGAAGAACACAAAAACTCCGATCACACTCTTAATCTCATGGCTGTTAGACGGGACATGAGGCTGCAGTCTTCAGCAGATTTGACAACATACAGGCAACTGAACAGACAGATCTGCAAGTACATGCGGCGGGACTTGCGCAACTTCAATACAGCTCGTATTGAAGAGGCGATCGAGCGGAACCAGGGCTCCAAAGTCTTTGCCAGAGATCTGTCTGCCAGAAAGAGCCAACTGTCGAAGCTGAAGACCGATTGTGGCAGCATCGTTTCCGGGACACCTGAGATTTTGAGTGAGGTTGAGAGGTTCTATGGGCAGCTGTACACGTCATCGTTGGAGCCACGCAAGTGTGAGTAACGATCAAGAGCAAGTCTTATCCGACACTATTCCGATGATATCCCGGACGTCAGTCTGAGCGAGATTAGAATGGCTCTCCAGCACCTTAAAACGACAAGGCCCCAGGCGAGGATGGAATTACAGCGGAGCTTCTGAAGCGGGTGGAAAACCGGTACTTGAAGTCCTTCAGAAGCTTTTAATTCCGTCCTCCATGGTGGCATTACACCGGAGGCGTGGAGTAGAAGTGCGGTGGTCTTATTCTTCAAGAAAGGCGACAACGCTCTTGAAGAACTACAGACCGATTTCCTTCTGAGCCGCGTCTACGTGCTGTTTTCGAGTCATTACGAATCGTCTCGCATGCAGACTCGACGACTTTCAGCCTCCCGAACAAGCCGGTTTCCGAAAAGGCTTTAGCACCATAGACCACATACATACCCTTCGGCAAATTGTACAGAAGACCGACGAGTACAATCTGCCACTTTGCCTGCGTATGTGGACTATGAGAAAGCCTTGATTCCGTCGAAATTGGGCGGTGCTGCAGACCCTTCAGCGGTGCCAAGTGGACTGTCGGTATATCGAGGTGCTGAAGTGTTTGTACAGTAGGGCTACGATGGCTATCCGAGTACAGAACCAGAGTACGAAACCTATCCAACTGCAGAGAGGTGTAAGACAGGGTGACGTAATATCCCGAAACTCTTCACCGCTGCATTGGAAGACGTTTTCAAGCTACTGGACTGGAAAGGATACGGTATTAACATCAATGGCGAGTACATCACTCACCTTCGATTTGCCGACGATATAGTCCTTATGGCAGAATCGCTGGAGGACCTAAGCACTATGCTCAATGACCTCAATAGTGTCTCCCAACGGATAGGTCTCAAGATGAACATGGACAAAACAAAAATCATGTTTAATGTCCATGTCACACCTATGCCGGTAGTTGTTGGGAGCACTAAGCTCGAAGTTGTTGACGAATATGTTTACCTGGGACAAATAGTCCGACTAGGTAAGTCCAACTTCGACCGAGAGGTCAATCGACGGATTCAACTCGGCTGGGCAGCGTTCGGGAGATTACGACCCATCTTCTCGTCAGGCATACCTCAAAACCTCAAAACTAAATTGTACAACCAGTGCGTGTTGCCAGTGATGACATACGGAACTGAGACGTGGTCCTTCACTGCTGGCCGTATGAGGAAGCTCAAGGTCGCTCAGCGAGCTATGGAGAGGCTATGCTCGGGGTTTCTCTGCGTGATAAACTTAGAAATGAGGATATCCGCAGTAGAACCAGAGTAACCGACATAGCCCAAAGTTAGTAAGCTAAAGTGGCAATGGGCCGGCCATAGCTCGAAGAACCGACAACCGATGGGGAAGAAAGGTTCTCGAGTGGCAGCCTCGTACCGGCAGGCGAAGTGTGGGCGTCCCCACTAGATGGAGTGACGACCTGGTAAGACATGCAGGAAGTCAATGGATGCAGGTGGCTCAGGACCGTGCTTTGTGGCATTCCGTGGGGAGGCCTATGTTCAGCAGTGGACTTGTGAAGGGCTGTAATGATGATGATGATGATGATGATGATTGAACCTAGATGATTAAGGAACACGTGAATAAATAAGTTTTTCAGAATTGCATTAATATCATATGTCTAGAAACATCTTTTTTTTTTATATTGGACGTGTCTTCCGATGTATCCATAAGAAAGATAAATTGTCTTGGAATCAAAATTTACTATTATTGTTCGCGACGGCCAAATAGTGAGACAATATTAAAAGTGAAATTACTGACAAAACTAACTGAAAAGTGTATTAATATAGTTTTACAACATATTTATAACCTTAATATGTTAGTATAGAACATCGAATTTGATAATAGTAAAGAAATCTATATCTCTTATTATATACAGAGAAAAGTCGACCAATCCGAGCGCGACGTATTGTAGAACTTTCTAGAAATTTTTAATTAACTGCGTAAAGATGGAAATAATTTTTATGTTCTGGAAGAATTATAAATATAATATTGAATTAGATTAAAATTTATAAACTAAGGAAGTAAAAGAATATTTAGCGTAATTAAACTTATTTCCTTTTTATAGTAAAATTAAAAATTAATAAAAATTCGGGACATTTTGTTTAATAACTTTTTATAATGTTAATATATTAAGAAACCTTTATGGTATACTAATAAAGGACTAAATTGCCGATTAAATAATATATAGTACATTAGTGTAGGAATTGACCATGTATGAATAAAATTATAATTTATGACAATTGTGTAGTGAAAATGTTATGCAATAAAGAGGCAAAACAGACAATGGCAAGCGGCTCACTTTAAAGTAACGCTCAAGTCTACATTAGGGGCTCGAGTAAGAAGCGGTAGTAACCAGTAGTAGCTGAAGTGACTAGTAGCAGAATATAGTGAATAAGGAATAGTAGATAGCAACATAGTAACTGATATTCGCAGTTACATATTTGAAAGTGATAACTAATTGCATAAAGTGGTAACTGATATTCGCAGTTACATATTTGAAAGTGATATCTAGTCGCATAACGTGGTAACTGATATTCGCAGTTACAAGTGATAGTGATAACTAGTTGTATAACGTGGTAACTGATATTTGCAGTTACACAAGTGATAGAAATAGCTATTTTAGTTGATAACAGCAGCTAGTCAGACAGTGTTGATAAAACCAGCTACTACTAATAAATATTTGATACTACCATAATAATTTGAAGAAATCTCTTGAAATATATAGTGACCAACTGATAGTGAACAACCGTAGTTGAACAACCGTATTTAACAACCATGGTCAATAACCAATAGTCAGAATATTTCCGCCGAACAGTTGAGCAGTCGAACCGCTGGCCACTGCCTTGCCATTTGTATTCTATTTCATGCATTTTGATTTAACCTCAGTCCACAGCACCCCAGCTGCACCCACAAAGACAGCAGTAGAAGTATCCTCCGGAACCTATAGGTGTAGGACGTGAGCGACTCGCGGAGTACTTTCGATAACACTTACTCCCGAGTTTCGCTCGTCCGGCACAATTATTATTTATTCTTTACATTCATTAATAATTAAATTAAATTTAGTTTTAACAAAATAATGGTGAATTCATGATCTTATATGAGATATTTGATTCATATCATTGTTCCCATTTAATATTGATTGGCACCATAAAATAGGATTATTCGCGATGCTATTGAAATCAAAAACATCCTAATTTCAATAGAAGATGGCTGGGTGCTACCATCTGCTTGGGATCCTATAATTAATAAAATTAAATCAACCCAAGCATACAACTGCAAGACTTCAAGATACTGTAAGTTCATACTGTAGATCGGAACAAAAATTAATAATTTTTAATCTGGAGGTAACCGTGGTTAACTATGACATTGGGACGTCAAATACCTCAGTCCCCCGTGACCATGGGTGCTGTAAAGTACTCGAAACGTCAGGAATATAAAAGTTAAAATTAAACACGATAAAATCCTTAAGATTACTTTTATTGCAAATGAAGTTTTATTCGCAGTGAACGTGGGTAGAACTACACTCATCATCGGAAGCAGAAAAATGTTCGCCTTGTTGTGGCGGCGAAAGAGAATCTGCCACCTCATATCGTCTCGTGTGTGTTGTAAGAGGCGACAGATGAAAACAAACAGGAGATGGGCAGCATCATCTTCCTGACAACAGATCAGAATAATAATAGCTGCGGTTGCCAACCCACCTCCCAAGCGTGGCAACTATAGCAAATATCCAGCCTATTTGACAATTTATGGGGGAGACCTATGTTCATTTCAGTGGACTTTTGATAGTCTGTAACGATCACGATGATGAGTTCTACTCATCTTTGCTACCCTTAATATTTACGGTAGAGTGAAAACAAAAAAGTAACATCTCCGAAAATATGAATGAAATTAATAAAATTAATAAAAAGTAGCAGCCTACATACTTGTCACTACTGGGCACAGGCCACAGAACTTATGGCCAAAAAAAGTGCCAACGCGCGATCACCTCAACTGGGGAACTTCTCATATATGCAGGTTTTCTTTCACCGCCGAGACCGTGGTAAATCGACACTTCAAATTGCAATTAACATATATGTCAAAATATATAATTATGTTTATGTACCATGAAATTTTCGTTAGGATCAGTTTGATTACCGCCTTTGACATAGAAAAAAAAAAAAACATTTGTTTAAGTAAAATCTGCTATCTTAGATATTTAAAGTATTTTTTCGCAACAGCCTTTGAGCTATGAAACCAGGACTATCACAAAAATCTTGATTTGTCTGATAATATGAAAACTCAAAAATACAAAAATCTTAAATGACAAACTGATTTATAAGTCTCATTAAAGGTATAAAAACTAAATTCACTACTGTGCACAGGGCTCCTCATTACATATAGTGTTTGTGGGCAGAAAACAGTATGCCGCAATCCTTCAACTACTACTCAGACATTTGGGTTTGCCCGCGAAGTTATTCTTCATCACCTCACCAGATACGTGGTAAGTCAGCACGTAAAATTTCCCATAACAGATTAATTCGTCCTCAAAGGACTCGTACACGTTTTGCTCCCTGCCGTGATGAAATCTCACGGCGAGCTACACGGCTCTCGTATTTGTTTAAATAAAATTCATAAAAACTGAAACAAAGCTTTTGTACGATTGTTGACCATATCTACCTAGTAATTAAAAACCCATCGATGCCACGAACTATTCCATCAAATAGAGATAAAACCACACAGTGTACTTAATTTCTAATTATTTACATCAGATAACGTGATAACATATGAAGTTGGTAAAATGAAACCTATGCCGACAGACACCCAATATATTCAACTAAAGAGCTTCTCTCCTAATCTCAGTTTTGTGTACACAGTACTGGATACTGTGCACACAAAACACACGTGTTGTGTATAACTGTGTTGTTAGTCATTTTGCCAAACGTGGTAATTGTGGTCAATCATCCCGATAATGGCCACCGGTCTAGATATTTTTAAGTGTGACAATTTTTGATGCTGCACGAATAAGTATTCAGTAGCATTCTAAAATTTAATTTTATCAGTTACTTATCATTAGTTTATTTAGCAGAAAGTAGAGGGCGCTATATTACATTAATACTATGAAAGTCAAAACTATACTATCAAGTAATATCAGCTACAGAAGGTTGGGGTGAGACTGGCTCAAGAGCCACCCCAAATCCGGGAACATTTATTTATTATATGAAAAAGGCATAAAGTGATGTTGATTCTGTTAAAAAACACGCTATCAGCGCCGCTAGCGGTGAAAAACTATTTGACGATATGACCATATTATCATGAAATAACAATGTTGTGTTCAGTTATTAATATCGTTAAACGATCTCTATTCATTGATTTGGCTAAGCTATATCATGACATGGTCAACAAACAGTGATAAATATATCATGAAAAACACCATTTCACCAAATAATGATTTAATGAGAATTTTGCAATAATTGCAGGCAGACCAGTTTTAATCAGTTTACATACAGATATAGTATCAAACGTATGAAAATTGATGTTTTTTTTTAGTTTAAAAAAATATCAATTTTCATACGTTTGATAGATGTCACTATGATCTATTATTTTTTAAATTTTAATTATTACACTTTTAAAATGAAATAAGTATTGAATTAAACGTTAGGATTTTTAAATAATTTTATAAATGTAATTATTTAAACATATAAATGTAAATTATTTATATTATTCAATTTACTATTTACTAAAGGAAAAATATAGGCTTTTTTCATTTGATGATAGATGGCGCTGTTTTGATAATTAAAACGTATATCGTCAGCGTAGTTTCAAATTGTTATGCAAAGGTTAAAACTAATTTTAAACTTTATTTAAAAATATGATATTTATTTCAAAAAACACCCGTCATCCCGTCTATTAACTAACATAATCATATATAATAGAAAATCAACATCTAAAGGAAGAAAAATACTTAACCTTCCTTTTTAAGTTCCGTAATCGGATTAAAAGTAGCCTATAAGTTGCCCCGGGTTACTAACTACCTACATATAAAATTTAATGGAAATCGGTCTAGTAGTTTTTGCGTGAATCGGTAATACACAGACAGACAGACAGAGAGACAAAAATTCAAAAAACCACTAACGACCACGGCTTCGCAGTTTTCACGATTCGATCGATTTTTCACGTATAATGCCAATGACCTTAAAAAATTGTTCAGTGTAAGTAGACCTCACAGTACTAGTGACTGCATACTAATGTAAGACCAGCATATACTGGTTTTTAGTTTAACACTTGGTCGATAAAGAAAGAGATTGAAAATAGCAGCACCTCTCATTGCCACTCTTTCATTAATAATGCCGTCGCATGTCGCATGTTTGTAAATAGCAAAAAATGTAAAACGACAAGTGTACGTCTCCGTGGCGCAGTGGCTTAGCAATGAGTTGCAGCGCTAAGGGCCGCGAGTTTGAATCCTGCACGGAACAAGTATTTGTATGGCCTACAAATAATTGTTCTGAGTCTGGATGTTTGTCCTTGTGAAATCTATGTGCATGTAAACTGCCCCCGCGATACAGGAGAAAATCCTAGTGTGGAGGTATTTTTTTAAAAGAGAGGAAGAGAGTAATGAAATTAAATTTTTTGTACAACCGACTTCAATATTAATACGCATTATTAAGGATAACTTCAAAACTACTGGTCAGATCTTGATCAAATTAATATGGGATATATAAATTATAAGCATCAGCTTTCAAATAAAAATAAAAAAAGAATCATCAAAATCAGTTCATAAAGAAAAAAGTTCCGAAGTAAAACACATAAAAAAATACCGCCGAATTGAGTACCTCCTCCTTTTCTTGAAGTCGGTTAAAAATGATAAGTAGGTAAATTATCTGAATTTCAAAGACGTTCACGTTGTTATAATCTCAATTTTTCTCGATGTTGCATATTAACCTTCCTCACATTGAATAATAATGTTATTATTATCAGCAAATTACTAATACATTGCATAACACCTCGGTGTATTCTACTACCCTTAGAGTATTTATAAGTAAGCTATGCTTATAAATACTCTAAACTACTACCAACTAATACCAAAGGATTCAATTTGTTTTCTCACAACACCTAACCCTACAGTAGGAGCGGCCTTAACAAAGGCGCGTAACGGGCTAAGTGATACAAACGCGCACCGCATTAAAAATTTTTTCGACGATTTAATCAGTAGGCTAATTTAACGAAGGTCGCTTCCGAGGCGTGCAAAGTATTATGAACATTAGAGCCGTTTTAACTAGGTTCGCAAGTTTGCTATCAGAGAGTGATTCTTCTGTTCTTGTATTATTATTTATTCTGTGGTTAGTGTTACTTTAGACATTAGAGCTCGTCAGTTCTCGGCAGCCTGAAGAGGATGGTTTCAGTGCTCACTATGGCACATAAACACCTTCATTCATGCTCCAAAAACCATCACATAAACACCTTCATTCATGCTCCAAAAACCATCACGAGAGAAAAAAACTGGTCGCCAAAACTGACATTAAAATGTATAACATAGGGAATATCAAAGTATACTCTCTGAACCACTGTCAGATGCTGCTCAAATGGTTTATCATTTATTAAGTATTGTATAAGTAATTTAATAATCTTTTTGTGCTATTTAGTTATAAGGTACAATAGGAATGACATGTTAATAATAACGAGTCTTAAATTTTTTTATAGAATTGGATTGACAAGCGAGCACACAGTCCACCTGATGGTAAGTGGATATTGTGGCCCATACACATCTATCCTCGATTAAGAATCAAAATACAGATGCGTTATCACCCCTGACTATGCCTCGTTACCAGTAAAAAGGGTCTCCGGTTCTCTAAACTCACCATATGAAACAGCATTGTAGTGCTGTTATTCTGTGATTCGTGATCCTATCCTAGCCGAGCGGACTCATTCGTGCTGCAGCCATAATATAGCTGCAGCGTGGCTCTACTACGTAAAAAATCTAAAGAATCAAAAATCTATATAATTACAAAGATATAATAAATCATTTCCATAAAAGAACAATAACATAAAAATACCTACACTGAAATTCTTCACCACAATTCTCTTTCTGATCCTTGTTATTATTAAAATAGCTGCTGGGCTTCCTTTGTCTACTTATGTATTTATAAGGTGACTCCGTCTCCAACTTGACTAATAATTCTGGTTCGAACTTCCGGTAATAATTCAACACGGCCTCGTATAGAGGCCACTCGGAAATTTCAGACCCTTTTCTCAAATTTTGTCTGTGTTTTCGCTGTAAAAAAAATGTACAGCTTGGCTTTATTCCAAATATTAATCCGAAACATAAAACGGAGATGTAAGATATGTCAACATTTTCTCTACAACTTTAGTTAACATTCACATTTCTTCAAAATTATTTTCTTGACTTTTGTCTTGACATTCCATGTAGGTTACATAGAACGTCAAAAAGTAGCGGTTATGTCGGGGTCGTTTATGACAAGCATAGCTTGAGTTTGTTTTCAGTTAAAGGTATACCGATTTATAATATTACTGGCTGTTACCCGCCCGCTCCTCTAGTTCTATAAAATATATTATGTATATATGAATCTTCCTAATCCCCCATTTTCCATATTTTATTCATGGAAACGGATATATTATGTATATGATATACTTTTCAATGAATAAAATGTAAAATATCTACATTGTAGGTCAAATTTCATCAGTAGTTTAAGCCTGATTAAATAACAAACATCCAAACTGACAAACTTTGACATTTATATAAAGTATAAGTGAATACAAGTAATAGTATATACAACTTGGAACTTACGTTAAATGTAGTTCGTATGTGATGCCACAAGCCCTTTAGGTCCTGAATACAACAATCGCTAGGTAAATCTATCATACGCATTGACTTTTCCACGGCCCTGAAATTCAAATTAAAAAGTAAGACTTAAAGAATAAGAAACTAAATTTAAATGGCAATACATTAGCACCTTTAAAAACTTACCTCCACATTTTTTGAAAGTCCAATTTTAGGTCTTTTGCTTCTGATATAGAATACACCAATTTAAGTCGCAATTCATCAGTCCCTATTTAAAGGCAAATTAGTAGTTATTCACCTGACCGATCAAACAAATGTCACAAGTCCACTTGATGGTATATCATTACCCCCCGCCGTTACCGTTACAGCCTGATCAAAAGTCCACTGCTGAATATAGGCTTCCCTATAGATGGCCCCATATGGGGGAAATTTACCATGATTGCCACGTTTGGTAGGCGGGTTGACACAGCAGCAGTTTTTTAATTTTTTTAGTTATTATTAGGAAGACTTCCCTCTGTAATTTCAATTTAAGTAAAGTGTATAAATCCACTACTCCATATCGTCTCGTGAGTGTTGTAAGAGAGATAGAGGGATAATAACTTTGAATTTTCTGCAGACTTCAAAAAGGAGGAGGTACTCAATTCGACTGTATGTTTTTTTTATGTGTGTTACCTCATAACTTTTTTCTAGGTTAACTGATTTAGATGATTCTTTTTTATTTGAAAGCTGGTGCTTCTCATGTGGTCCCATATAAATTTGATCAAGGTCTGACCAATAGTTTTTGAGTTATCCTTAATAACTTATATTGAAGTCGGCTGTACAAAATTTTTAATTTTAAATTTTTTTTTTTGCTGTTACTAACCAAATAAAAAATAGGAAGTTACAGAATTTTTATTAATTTTAATGGTTCTTGCAACAATCTGCAAAGTCCTTTATAATAAATTTGAAGTTACTGTGTCATTTTTGCAATATAAATAGTTTCAATAGAGCTTGTAGAGCCACACCACAAAATTATAAAAACATAGTTTCAATTCGCAGCTAATGGTAAATTGTTTAATAAAGCATATGCCATAGCTGAACATAGGCCTTACTCGTGAACTTTATAATAATAGTTACACACAAGCTTGAACTATGAGATAGAAAGTGGTAACTGCGGTCAATGGACACCTATAGCTAAGTCTAAAACATAGAAGACTATGTTTACTTCGCTACTCTTGGTAACCGCCGATGATTAAGTTGAAATGTCTGTTATTGTACTGGTAAAAGACCCCAGACCCAGTACAATAAAATTCCTTCAATCCATAAAAAAGGACGTACTTCTGCTTTTTGCCAGAAAAACTAGTTAATTCTCTCTGGATACTTACATGAATCATATTTGTCCAACATTTTAGATTTTCCATAGTGTTTTTCAAACAGTTTGTAGTACTTCCAACATTTATTTTTAGTTTTTTTGGCAATCTTGTATGTCTGAAAAATATTATGAGGATCAATAAAAGTACAAACATTACCATTTAAGTTTGTAAATAGACTTAGTAAGTCGATAGCGTCATGACGTCATGCGTCAATCTAAGCATTGCTAACAGCAGACTGAGAAGAAGACAACAAAGAAAGAAAGACGGAGCTCTGCATACATTTCAAGTGACCTAACCAAGCCTAAACCATACCCAACTTATTGTAAGGACACACTCACGTACACATTATACATCTAAAATAATTTGCAACCAGCAACATGAATTTAGGTGCATATATATGTGCGCCTAGCAAATAACTTTAACGGGCTGTTAAAGAAAGAATAAAGAAAGATGTGTGCGTGCGTGTTCCAAAATTTGCACTGTATGCACTTGAAATGTATGCAGTTAATATCTTATGTAATTCTGAACCACAAGACAAAAATTAGATTACAGTGATATTTTTATGAAACATGTAATGGCGGTGTAAGAATATCCACTACCCCATATCGTCACGTGGGTGTCGCAAGAGCCGACAGAGGAAAACTGAAACAGGAAATGGACAACAGCATCTTCATAATAACAACTCAAAATTATAAAAACTACCATTGCCAACCCACCTGCTAAGATGCAACTATGGTAAATATCCCTCTATGAGGCAATCTATGGGAAAGGCAATTCAGCTGTAGAAATTTGACAGGTTGTAATGATTTATGAAATATTTCTTTTTTTTATGGAAGAGGGGGCAAACGAGCATGCGGCTCACCTGATAAGTGACTACCGCCGCCCATGAACAACTACAACACCAGGGGAATTGCAGATGCGTTGCCGGCCTTTTAAAAAAGAGTAGGCTCTTTTCTTAAAGGTCCCTAAGTCGTATCGGTCCGGAAAAATCGCTGATGGTAATCGATTCCACAAGGAAGTTGTGCAAGGAAGAAAACATCTTCTAAATCGCACAGTGGTGGACCGCCAATCATCCAGATGGTATGGATGGTATCGCAAGTTTTGTCGCGATGTAAGATGGTGAAATTGAGCGGCTGGAATTAGTCCGAACAATTCCTCAGAGCACTCCCCGTGGTAGATGCAACATCTTTTCGCAGCGCCAGTGAATCGAGCCGATCGGAAAGGACTAGGTCGTCGACGATTCGAGCCGCTCTGCGCTGGATGCGGTCACGTGGAAGGAGCTGGCACTGGCGAGCCCCAGCCCAAAGATGGGAACAGTATTCTATGTGAGGCCGAACAAGTGAGACTACTGTCTGAAGTACTGTGTGAGGCTGAAAAGTCCACGGATAGCGTGGCAGAGGTCGCCATGGTTTTTATCGCTCTGTTTGCCCCGTGCAGTGTTAGTATCGAGCGGGATTTTGTCCCCCTGAATACGCGGGGCAGCCTGAGCACCCACGCTCCGGAAGAAGAGGGTAGCTTGACTGTGGATGCTCAGTGAGGGATTCTCCATTACCAGGGGTGCTGGTACCCTCCTGGAGTCCTTTCTTTTTGAATTCCGCTACCATGTTATGGGGATTTGGCCTCCGGCCACCTGCACACACCAAGCGAAATGCAGAGGTAAACCTCTACTTCACGCTGGTATTCTGTGAGGTCGTGGTACTGCCCCGGTTCGAGCCGGCCCATCCATGCTACAGCAGAAGCTGCAACGTGTCTCTACCACTGTTACTGTTAATATTTAATTTAGTAATTAAATATGTAATTTTTTTTTCTTAATATTGATTTTTTATTTATTTGTTTATTTTCTTAACAATACTCTACAACAGAATACAATACTTTTCCCAACTTAGTTTTACTTTCCAGTATCACAAAATTAATATCACAAAATAAATCACAATATCTGTTCATTGAATAAAACTGATTGTAGCCAATCTTTGTAGTTCCGCATTAGACTTAAACGTTAAAGAAAAAAAATCACAACTCTACTTCATCATCAAAATTATAGCCCATCACAAGCACACAAAGTTTCTCAGGCTACCAGTACTTTCTTTAATAGAATACTTACATCATATGTATATGACCACTTCTTCCTTACATGTTTCACAGTCATCTCTGCTGGGAATCCATTTTCAAGAAGTATTTTATGGAACTCCCTATATTTACAAAAAAAAATGTATTAAAATAAACAAGAACAATTTTCTTACCTTTTATTTTAGCAAAAATGGGTTTTAGAACTTATGAAATATGTACAGTTGTGAAATATAGGAGAATATTACTAATCACCTAATATCATTCATTATCATCCATACAGACTGCTGAACATAGGCCTTTCCCATAGATTGCCTCATAGTTGCCACACTTTTTTTGTTGGCAACCACAGATTTGTATTAAAATGTTATCAGGGATGATATGGGGATGGGGTAATGGATTATTTTATGCCATAACTACACAGCAAGTGGGAAGAGAATATTACTTTTAACTAGAAGATGCTGAAACATATTGGGTGAGTATAATAATTACAAGATGGTAAATATATTTGAGGGCACAATACACATACCTACTTAAAGCCAAATGCAATTTAAATTTAAATGATGTTATAAAGGTAAATAATAATTTTAATAGTGGCAACTTTCTCACCATGTATACAATTAAAACGACAGTTTTGGCGGGAACTTGATCGGCGGCGGTTTGCTGCTCCTGTATTATTGTTTGAATAATGGTTTGAAGTGGATTTTGATATGTAAAAATGGTGCGATTTTGTGTATTAAGTGTCTACGCATGTAAACTATTAGTGGAAACGGTGAAACAAGTGCTTTGATGGTGATGTGATTCTCAAGATAAGGTGTCTATCTGCTTAGGCGCCTTGAGATACCATCGCCAACTGTCAGCTGTCTGCTGATTCAAGTTGCCGTCAAAATCTCCAAAGGGCTGCACAATGTGACGCATCAACATATTGTGAAGCAGTGTACTAGGAAGGATGAATAAACATTTGGGGAAATTATAATAAACCGAATAAAAATACCTAAGACTTGGCCTAAAGGTCTAGATACCAGGCCATAAACTACAAAAAAAAAATACAATTAAAACCATATTTTCTTCTAAGAATATAAATCAACATATTTTATATCAGATAAGTATGTTTATTACTTTCTCCAATATTTAAACTAGCCTGTGAGGTGGTACAATTGAACCTATTGTACCTTACGTTACATAAAAAATAACTCTTAGTTGAATATTGGGTGTATAAAATACTTTTTTTTTCAATTCATTCCTGGTCACAACTTACTGGCTAGATTAAAGTAACATGTACCATATAGTAAGAACCTAGAGTTGTGAGGGACTGATGCTTGAGATAGATTTTATAAAATGCCTGAGTTACAGGTACCAATACTTACTTCCAGGGTTGTTTCTTTTTCTTAAACAACCAATCATTTTCAAAACGCAACTCTACAAGCCTTTCACTGAGCTCTGAACTCCCTAAAATAAAAATTATCATTGTAATTAACATATTAAGATGTTTAATATAAAATTATATATGTCACAGTTAAAACTCATAACCGGTCAAAACCACTTTTGACTGCAAAAATCAACCCTTAGTCAAAAACAGTTTTGACTGATTTTTGTGGTAAAAGTGGTTCTGACTAACGTTCTTAGTCAAAAGTAATTTTGCCTCATTTAAAATTCAGACTATCGGTGAAAACTCGCAGTATCAGTGACAGTAGGTTAATGTGCGGCTGGGGTGGCCCCTGGGCCACCCTACAGCCGCGTACATTACAATAATATAAAATATAATATTGAAAGAATAATTGAACGTTTTTAATTTTATAAATTCAAAAAGTCCAAAGACATCATACAAGTCATACTTGTGTCGTCGGCGGCCGAGTTGCAAATGATGGTTACATTAATGAACAGGTCATTAAAAGAAAAGGGAATGAAAGTGAACGCAAGCAAGACGAAAATTATGGTTTTTGAAAGAGAAGAAAGTAAAACGATATGTGAAATAAGAATATAAGGGGAGTTGGTCGAGCAAGTAGATGAGTTTGTGTATTTGGGATGTGTATTTAGCAGGGATGGTAGATATGATAAGGATATAGAATGACGAGTGAACGCAATAAAGAGAGTGAATGGGGCTCTACACTCTATTGTGGAAAGTCAGAATGTGTCCAAAAAGGCACATATGGCAATTCACAGTGCTGTGTTAGTCCCTAGTTTAATGTATGGTAGTGAAAGTTAGGTGTGGCAGACGAAGAAGAAGCACGAGAGTAGAATAAATGCTGTAGAAATGCGGTCATTAAGGAGTATGTTAGGGCTGAATCTGAATGACAGGGTGAGAAATTGTGTGATAAGAGAAGAGTGTGGTTTGCAAGATGATGTTGTGACCAGGATTAAGAAAGGAATGCTTCGGTGGTTTGGTCATGTAGAAAGAATGAATGAGGAAAGAGTGATAAAGCAAATTTATGTTGCAGAGGTGAACGGCAGAGTCGGGAAGAGACGCCCTAGGCGAAAGTTTATCAACCAAATAGGCGATATATTGAAAATGGGCCAAATTAAGAGTACCTTTAACCGACGAGCGTGTATGCGTAGGTATATGAATGTCACCCAGAGGGGTAGTCTCTGCCTAGAGAGGTAGTCTCCAGGGTGACAGGCGTGATTGTTTATGTTTTTTTATGTTTTTATAAGTCAAAAGTTATTTTTGGTAAAACTATAGACATCCGGTACTCGCGTACGAGGGGGGAGAGGGGGGAGGAGTGTTCAGGGGAAGCCCCCCCTACCCTTCCCCTCTTACGGAAATGTATAGTTTATGAGTTTTTTTGTTAAATCATAACCTCACTTTTTTACACAGGTATATTGACTCAAGGTTACTTCTGCAACGGCTTCAGCGCTGCGGGAAGAGCAGCCCCCGCCCGCCGTAGCAAATTAATTAAGCCGAAGCTGTGGAGGTGAGCATGGGTGCCTGTGATTAGCAACGCAAGGGCGTAGGGGCTGCACTCATTGCGATCGCTCACATAATTAACTTTTTTATGGGTGACCAGTTTCGTTATATGCAATTTTAAGTTAGTGAAATTTATTTTTATCGTTATTAATTCAAGACACATTTCCGAAATCCAAAAACAGTATAAAAAGGGTTCAAGCTTAACCCTGACAAGCCTTCTAAACTGGAAACAATTAAAATCAAGTAATCGACGTCTACTTCATAATACTAGACCAAATTGACATTTTTACATTTCGTTATAAGCAATTTTTAGTGAAATTTATTTTTATCGTAATTAATTCAAAATTCATTTCCGACATCTAAAACCAATGTAAAAGGTTCAAACTTAATCCTGAGAAGCCTCCTAAACTGAAAACATAATTAAAATCAAGTACTGGACGTCTACTTCATAATACTAGACCAAATTGACATATTTGCGTTTCGTTATATGCAATTTTCAGTGAAATTTATTTTTAGAGTAATTAATTAATAACGTATTTCCGACATCCAAAAACAATGTAAAAGGTTCAAGCTTAACCCTGACAAGCCTCCTAAACTGAAAACATAATTAAAATCAAGTACCGGATGTCTATAGCCAATCCGTAGCTTTGACTAACATTCTTTGTCAAAACCACTTTTAACCGATATAATTTGGTCATAATCTCTATTACCCAATATTTCGCAGTTAAAAGTGGTTTTCACCAACGTCCTTAGTCAAAACTAGTTTTGAATGCAAAAATCAGTAAAAAGTGATTTACCAACGTCCCTAGTCAAAACTACTTTTGCCTGATTTTTGCAGTCAAAAGTGGTTTTGACCAGTTATGAATTTTGACTGTAACATATTTATGGTACTTACAAACAAAAGTTTTATCCTCCATAATATTGTAATGTTGATAAATTTAAACGTTTCGCAAAACACATAAATGAATTATTTCTATAATTATTGATGTCAAAAGTTTGTTAAATTTTTTAACAAATATAACTTTAAAGTGTATACAATCACTACGCTTTAATAACTTTTAACTGAAAAATAACAAAAACAAGGGGACAATTCGTATGTAAATATAAATTGTGTTTTCTGATTCTGATTTCTGACACTCACACGAAATTAAATCATAGATATATAAATATCACAAACTATAGACTTAGAATCACAGAATACTTTTACTCCTAGCGGAGAATAGAATATATTATACGCCAGTATATTATAAGTGTATGTCACAAACTAACTAGAAAATATGTGTAAATATGTAGCAAGCGTAGAGAGAGACATCTCTATTCTCTGTCTACGGTAGCAAGCTATTAAAATTGACAAACATTGATAAACATTAAACGTCAAATGCCATTTTTGATAGTGATGGTTACTTTTAATTCGAGTTAACTCGAGTTACGCTCAACTTTAGCTAACTGGACTGGAATGTATACTTACTAGCTCGAGTTCAGGCTGGCGGTAATTGAACAGAAACACGCGAGCAAGCGAGGGCAGAATTCGTTCATCGTGCATATCTATTATATAATAATAATAAATTGATTAAATATAATTTGTGATAGTTAAATTTTATTCATTAAACACTTCACTGGTGCCGTCAGGAATCGAACCCGGGTTGCTCGTGAAATAATATATATATTATATATATTATATCGATACACGATTAAGTTAAGATTTTATATCGATACACATGGAATACTTTATCTAATCTCTGGGCCGGGGCACCCCAGTGCCAGCTCCTTCCACTTGACCGCATCCAGCGCAGAGCGGTTCAAATCGTCGGCGACCGAGTTCTTTCTGATCGGCTTGATTCACTGGCATAGCGTAGGGATGTTGCATCCCTTTTTCATTTTCTATCGAATCTACGACGGGGAGTGCTCTGAGGAATTGTTCGGATTAATTCCAGCTGCCAAATTTCACAAATTTTCAAATTTCGCATCAAAATTCACGAAACCATCCTCACCATCTGGATGCTTGGCGGTCCACCACTGTGCGTTTTACTAGGAGTTTTCTTCCTCGTACAACTTCTCTGTGGAATTGTTTACCACCGGCGATTTTTCCGGACCGATACGACTTAGGGACCTTCAAGAAAAGAGCTTACACCTGTCTAAAAGGCCGGCAACGCACCTGCAATTCCCCTGGTGTTGTGGTTGTTCATAGGCGCCGGTAGTCACTTACCACCGGTTGAACCGCATGCTCGTTTGCCCACTCTTCTATAAAAAAAAGTCATCTGAACTCTTTAGTTTGGACAGCGCAACAAGTCTTTTTAGGGTTCCGTGGTAAAACAAAAAAGAACCCTTATAGTTTCATCAAGTCCGTCCGTCTGTCCGCGGCTTAGCGAAGAGACTATTGATACTCTAAAGAGCTGTAATTTTGCATGGTTATACATGAATTATACGAGGAAGAGCCATGCTGCAGCTATATTAGTAGTATAGTTTTAGCACGAAAGGGTCGGCCCGACTGGGGAAGGACCACGCTTACACAGGATATCAGCGTAAAATAGCAGCTTAACACTGCTGTGTTTCGTATGATGAGTGTAGAGAACCGGAGACCCTTTTTACTGGAAAAGATGCATTCCATCTTAGTCCTCACGGGTGACAACGCATCTGCATTTTGATTCTTTATTGAGGATAGATTTAGATGTCTATGGGTCACAGCAACCACTTACCCTCAGGTGGACTGTGTGCTCGTTTGTCAGCCTATCCTATATAAAAAAAAGAATACCAGAAATAAAAAAAGGCTTAAAGTACCAAAACAATATTTGGTGGAAGTGGGTTGTCTCAACAAACAATCCCAAATTTTACAAGTATATATATAACATGAACAACACTTACAGCATCTGTTAACAGTAATGTTGGTAAAGCATTACAGACTAAGTTGCGACGTTTACTAGGCAAACATTGAAATTCTGATGAATCAAAATGCATCGAACAGATAGTACTTGTGCCTTTTCGATTGCACAATTGTGCCCACCTCATTTTTAAGGGAAGGTCTTTTGGAAATCTGTAAAAGTAAAACAATTAAGATAATCCATACTAATTTGATAAACGCGAAATTGTGTATGAACTATCGTTTTTCGGGATAAAACTTATCCTAATAATTAATCCAGTGTATAAGCAACAAATATGCCTAGCTGTATTCAAACAGATTCAGTAGTTTCAATATGATGCGCGTATATATATAAAGTGTGAGTGTAAAAGTTTGGATGTTTGTTACTCCTTCAAGCCACAACGACTGAACCGATTTGGGTACTCTGAATCAACAGATAATTAAAAAGTTCCCGCGGGAATCAAAAACCTTAATCCACGTGAACGAAGTCGCGGGCATCATTTAATCTATACATACATCATCATCATCATCATCACGGCCATTCACAAGTCCACTGCTGAACATAGGCCTCCCCCAAGGAATGCAACATCTATACATACAACTAAATAAAATTGAAGTGTCTGTTTGTAATGTCAAAATAACAGCTTTTTACTAAATGCATATGAAAGTTTATACGGTACATATAACAAAAACACAATTTAAAAAAAAATTGTCTGTCTGTCTGTCTGTTTGTTCCAGCTAATCTCCGAAATAGCTGAACCGATTTTGACTGGACTTTCACTGACAGATAGCTGATTTTATAAGAAGTAACTTAGGCTACTTTTATTTTAGAAAAAGAATTATAAAAAAAACCAAGATTACACGCGGGCGAAGTCGCGGGGAACAGCTAGTTAACAAATAAAATAATTGAATATATTTAAATATAATAAATAAAGGAAGTTTTAATAAAGACATATCGATAGACTGTTTTTTTCGTTGAATTTATTTTATCTAAGGACAGAAATTGTTCATTTACACTTTTATTATAACAGACTTTACTCAATATTAATCTTCTTTAATTGAGTGATTTGTGATCTCACTTTGAATTTAATGTGCCATTTTCAGTACGTACGTACTGAACGTACGTACTAACGTATTACGTATAATATTATAAATGTGAGGTTTGTGAGGATGTATGGATGTTTGTTACTCTTTCACGCAGAAACAACTGAATGGATTTTAATGAATTTTTACGTTAATATAGCTCATACATCAAAATAAAACATAAGTTATAATTCATAAGGATATTGTGTAAATTGGCCAAAATATAACGATAAATGTTAAGTAAGTTTGAAAAAATCTGTCATCTGCGAGCTATTTTGTCATGAACACGCATCACGCAAAAACCTGTGAACCGATTTGGATGAGACTTTCCCTAACAGATAGCTGATGTTATAAGGAGTAACTTAGGCTTCTTTTATTTTAGAGTTCCGCGCAAACAATTCCACGCGGGCGAAGTCGCGGAGAATAGCTAGTATATTGTTACGAGCTTGGGGATCGAGACAATTAAAAACTGCCGAGTGAATTACCAAAATTGACACTTTAATTACACAACACTAATTACAACTTTAAACTACACTAATAACAAAACACAATTTTACTACAGATCGCTTTAGTTCGCAGTTGTATCGCTTCGAAGTCTTCGCTTGTATCGCCAATTCCATACTGACTCGGTCGCGGTCTATACCGGCCTTATATAGGGCCTGAGATAGTTTCCAGAACCTTCTACTGTAGAAACATCTAGAATGTTCGAGTACATATCGGTCCCGAAATTTCTAGAAGGATCTTGACTCTCCTAGTTCTGCTACTCGATACTAGAGGGCGCTAGTGGTAACTAGTGTTGCCATGTATAAACCATTAATAGTGGCGCGCAACACTGCCCCCTCCTAAGACATGCTCGTCCCGAGCATTATTGGCCCCATAATAACGCGCCAGTCGATCCACATGGACGATCTTAGGAGTACCTCTTGCCCCTTTCTGTATCCGGTAGGTTACGTCATTGATCCTTGTCACAATCCGGTACGGTCCGTCCCATTTAGCTTGAAGCTTAGAGATTTCCTTTGCTGCGAACTGGATTGTGTAACCACACTAGTGAACCTTCGTCAAACCCTTTGTTGTTCATTTGCGGTCATACCGTGTTTTCATTTTCTCAGACGTTTGCTGGCCCGACTGTCTGACGTGCTCATAAATGTCATTCATTTTGTCCCGCAAGTCATTTGCATAATCGGTTACACTGCCTGGGGCATCAGGTGGTATTCCCGTGATCAGGTCTGCAGGCAGCCGTAATTCTCTCCCAAAATTTGCTAAAGCTGGTGTCACTGATGTACTTTCGTGAACAGCGCTTCGATATGACAACAAAACGGTTGTATGTGCCTGTCCCAGTCACGTTGCCGTTTTTCCACAACTTTGCTAGGTACCTCCAATGTCTGATTAAATCGTTCTACCATTCCATCAGATTGTGGGTGGTAAGAAGTTGTTCTTGTTTTATGAGTACCCATAACTCGGCAAGTTTCCTGGAATATTTGAGACTCAAAATTCCTTCCTTGATCGCTGTGAATCTCTAAAGGTACTCCAAAACGACAGAAAACTTCATGAACTAGTTTATCTGCAACTGTTGAAGCTTCTTGATTTGGAATGGCGAAGACATCTGGCCACTTAGTGAAGTAATCCATTACAATCATGAAATACTTGTTACCACTTTCACTTTCCGGAAACGGCCCCGCAAAGTCAATGGCTATCCTCTCCTATGGTGCACCAACATTGTACAATTTCAATGCACCTCTACTACGAGTTTGAGGTCCCTTTACAGCCGCACAACTTGTACATTTGCGACACCAGTCCTCGATATCGTCACGACAGTGGACCCAGTAAAACCGTTCTTGGATCCTCAGTAGAGTTCGTTTAACTCCCAGGTGGCCTCCTGAACAACCATTATGGTACAGCTGTAGAACATCCGGTACTTTAGCTTTAGGGACAACCATTTGCAAATGACAACTGTCTCCCTGACCATTTTCCCATTTACGGCACAGGACTCCATCCTGAATCAGCAAGCTGTCCCATTGGGCCCAATAGCTTTTCGTGGTCGAACTCATCGCTGAAACGTCGCTCCACTTGGGCTTAGGAGCACTGGCCTTCATCCATTCTAGAATTGGCTTGATGTCCGAATCTTCCTGCTGTGCATGTCATAGGCTGTCTTTCCACTCATTGTTGAGCTGGTCTGTCATAAGCATCCTCACAGATACCACTTCCTACCTCTTGCCTAGTACAATGCTTGCAATCTTCAGGACAAGGTCTTCTTGACAATGCATCTGCGTTGCCATGAGATTTCCCTGCGATGTTCGATCACAAAGTCGTATTCCTGTAGTAGTTCAATCCATCTCGCAACTTGTCCTTCTGGATTTTTGAACTGCAATAGCCATTTCAGTGCAGCATGGTCAGTTCGTAAGAGAAATTTCCGCCCCAGAAGATATTTGCTAAAATGCTGCAAGGACTTTACCACAGCAAGCAATTCCCGTCTTGTGACACAATAGTTCCTTTCCGGCTTTGACAAAGACTTGCTGAAGTACGCTATCACAACCTCTTGATCACCATTCCGTTGAGACAACACACCGCCAAGTCCTATATCACTTGCGTCTGTGTCAACTATAAATTCCTTGCCCGCATCAGGGTACGCCAAAATAGGTGTTTCGCACAGACGATTCTTGAGCTCTTGGAATGCGATATCGCAACTTTCATCCCAGCAGAAATGTCGCTTCTCCTCGGTTAACTTGTGCAGAGGTTTGGCTATATCTGCAAAGCTCTTCACAAATCGCCGATAATAGGAGCACAATCCCAAAATGCTCTAACCTGCGTCTTGTCTTTTGGGACCGGCCAATCCTTGACAGCGGCAATTTTCTCCGGATCCGTGCGGATACCTTCTTCCGACACTACATACCCCAAAAGCTAACTTGCCGTTTTAATAGTGAACATTTCTTCGGACTCAAGAAGGGAGGGGCTGTACTCATTATAGATCGTCACATAATTAACTTTTTATGGATGACCAGTTTCGTTATATGCAATTTTGTTAGTGAAATTTATTTTTATCAGAATTAATTCAAGACACATTTCGAAACCCAAAAACAGTATAAAAAGGTTCAAGCTTAACCCGACAAGCCTTCTAAACTGCAAACAATTATAATCATGTAATCGACGTCTACTTCATAATACTAGACCAAATTGACATTTTACATTTAGTTATAAGCAATTTTTAGTGAAATTTATTTTTATCGTAATTAATTCAAAATTCATTTCTGACATCTAAAACCAATGTAAAAGGTTCAAACTTAATCCTGAGAAGCCTCCTAAACTGAAAACATAATTAAAATCAAGTACCGCCGTCTACTTCATAATACTAGACCAAATTGACATATTTGCATTGTTATAATGCAATTTTCAGTGAAATTTAGTTTTATAGTAATTAATTCATAACGCATTTCCGACATCCAAAAACAGTGTAAAGGTTAGAGCTAACTGACAAGCCTCCTAAACTGAAAACATAATTAAAATCAAGTACTGGATGTCTATAGCCAATCCGAAGCTTTGACTAACATTTCAAAACCACTTTTAACCGATATAATTTGGTCATAATTTCTATTACCCAATATTTTTGCAGTTAAAGTGGTTTTCACCAACGTCCTTAGTCAAAACTAGTTTTGAATGCAAAAGTCAGCAAAAGTGATTTACCAACGTCCCAAGTCAAAACTACTTTTGCTGATTTTGCAGGTTTTTGACCAGTTATGAATTTTGACTGTAACATATTTATGGTACTTACAAACAAAAGTTTTATCCTCCATAATATTGTAATGTTGATAATTTAAACGTTTCGCAAAACACATAAATGAATTATTTCTATAATTATTGATGTCAAAAGTTTGTTAAATTTTTAACAAATATACTTTAAAGTGTATACAATCTCTACGCTTTAATAACTTTTAACTGAAAAATAACAAAAACAAGGGGACAATTCGTATGTAAATATAAATTGTTTTCATTCTGATTTCTTGACACACACGAAATTAAATCATAGATATATAAATATCACAAACCATAGACTTAGAATCACAGGAGAATAGAATATATTATACGCCAGTATATTATAAGTTAGTGTAAGTCACAAACTAACTAGAAAATACCTATAAATATGTAGCAAGCGTAGAGAGAGATCTCAATTTCTGTCTACGGTAAAGCTATTAAAATTGACAAACATTGATAAACGTTAAACGTCAAATGCCATTTTTGATAGTGATGGTTACTTTAATCGAGTTAACTGGAGAGTTACGCTCAACTTTAGCTAACTGGACTGGAATGTATACTTACTAGCTCGAGTTCAGGCTGGCGGTAATTGAACAGAAACACGCGAGCAAGCGAGGGCAGAATTCATCGTGCATATCTATTATATAATAATACCAATAAATTGATTAAATATAATTTGTGATAGTTAAATTTTATTCATTAACAACTTCACTGGTGCTGTCAGAATCGCACCCGGTTGCTCGTGAAATAAGATTTTATATCGATACACATGGAATACTTTATCTAATCTTGGCTGGGGCACCCCAGTGCCAGCTCCTTCCACTTGACCGCATCCAGCGCAGAGCGGTTCAAATCGTCGACGACCGAGTTCTTTCTGATCGGCTTGATTCACTGGCATAGCGTGGATGTTGCATCCTTTGCATTTTCTATCGAATCTACGACGGGGAGTGCCTGAGGAATTGTTCGGATTAATTCCAGCTGCCAAATTTCACAAATTTTCAATTTGCATCAAAATTCACGATACCATCCTCACCATCTGGATGCTTGGCGGTCCACCACTGTGCTTACTAGGAGTTTTCGTCCAACTTCTCTGGAATTGTTTACCACCGGCGATTTTTCCGGACCGATACGACTTAGAGACCTTCAAGAAAAGAGCTTACACCTGTCTAAAAGGCCGGCAACGCACCTGCAATTCCCCTGGTGTTGTGGTTGTTCATAGCCGGTAGTCACTTACCACCAGGTGAACCGCATGCTCGTTTGCCCACTCTTCATAAAAAAAGTCATCTGAACTCTTTAGTTTGGACAGTGCAACAAGTCTTTTTAGGTTCCGTAAAACAAAAGGAACCCTATAGTTTCATCAAGTCCGTCCGTCTGTCCGGCTTAGCGAAGAGACTATTGATACTCTAAAGAGCTGTAATTTTGCATGGTTATACATGAATTATTCGAGGAAGAGCCATGCTGCAGCTATATTAGTAGTATAGTTTTAGCACGAAAGGGTCGGCCCGACTGGGGAGGACCACGCTACACAGAATATCAGCGTAAAATAGCAGCTTAACACTGCTGTGTTTCGTATGATGAGTGTAGAGAACCGGAGACCTTTACTGGAAAAGATGCATTCCATCTTAGTCCTCACGGGTGACAACGCATCTGCATTTTGATTCTTTATTGAGGATAGATTTAGATGTCTATGGGTCACAGCAACCACTTACCCTCAGGTGGACCGTGTGCTCGTTTGTCAGCCTATCCTATATAAAAAAAAGAATACCAGAAATAAAAATTAGTACCAAAACAATATTTGTGGAAGTGGGTTGTCTCAACAAACAATCCCAAATTTTACAAGTATATAACATGAACAACACTTACAGCATCTGTTAACAGTAATGTTGGTAAAGCATTACAGACTGTTGCGACGTTTACTAGGCAAACATTGAAATTTGATGAATCAAAATGCATCGAACAGATAGTACTTGTGTTTTCGATTGCACAATTGTGCCCACCTCATTTTAAGGGAAGGTCTTTTGGAAATCTGTAAAGTAAACAATTAAGATAATCCATACTAATTTGATAAACGCGAAATTGTGTATGAACTATCGTTTTCGATAAAACTTATCCTAATGATTAATCCAGTGTATAAGCAACAAATATGCCTAGCTGCATTCAAACAGATTCAGTAGTTTCAATATTATGCGCGTATATATAAAGTGTGAGTGTAAAAGTTTGGATGTTTGTTACTCCTTCAAGCCACAACGACTGAACCGATTTGGGTACTCTGAATCAACAGATAATTAAAAGTTCATGGGAATCAAAACCTTAATCCACGTGAACGAAGTCGCGGGCATCATTTAATCTATACATACATCATCATCATCATCATCACGGCCATTCACAAGTCCACTGCTGAACATATGCCTCCCCAAGGAATACAACATTTATACATACAACTAAATAAAATTGAAGTGTCTGTTTGTAATGTCAAAATAACAGCTTTTACTAAATGCATATGAAAGTTTATACGGTACATATAACAAAACACATTTTAAAAAAATTGTCTGTCTGTCTGTCTGTTTGTTCCAGCTAATCTCCGAAATAGCTGAACCGATTTTGACTGGACTTTCACGACAGATAGCTGATTTTATAAGAAGTAACTTAGGCTACTTTTATTTTAGAAAAGAATTATAAAAAAAACAAGATTACACGCGGGCGAAGTCGCGGGGAACAGCTAGTTAACAAATAAAATAATTGAATATATTTAAATATAATAAATAAAGGAAGTTTTAATAAAGACATATCGATATATCATACTGTTTTTTTCGTTGAATTTATTTTATCTAAGGACAGAAATTGTTCATTTACACTTTTTTATAACAGACTACTCAATATTAATCTTCTTTAATTGAGTGATTTGTGATCTCACTTTGAATTTAATAAACATTTCAGTACGTACGTAATGAACGTACGTACTAACGTATTACGTATAATATTATAAATGTGAGGTTTGTGAGGATGTATGGATGTTTGTTACTCTTTCACGCAGAAACAACTGAATGGATTTTAATGAATTTTTACGTTAATATAGCTCATACATCAAAATAAAACATAAGTTATAATTCATAAGGATATTGTGAAAATTGGCCAAAATATAAAGATAAATGTTAAGTAAGTTTGAAAAAATCTGTCATCTGCGAGCTATTTTGTCATGAACACGCATCACGCAAAAACCTGTGAACCGATTTGGATGAGACTTTCCCTAACAGATAGCTGATGTTATAAGGAGTAACTTAGGCTTCTTTTATTTTAGAGTTCCGCGCAAACAATTCCACGCGGGCGAAGTCGCGGAGAATAGCTAGTATATTAATATGGAAAAGTTTATTTCATTATTATTATTTGAAATAAAAAAGGAGGTATAAATATTTTTTCTTATTTAATATGATTAACCGTTAACTAAAAGTTACCTTGTTTTATTTAAAACTAGTGGTGCCCCGCGGTTTTACCCGCGTACATCACGCGTCTGAGCCGAGAAACCTTGCTCGTGTAGTTCAATCATTTTAGCTCAGAAATTGGCAAGATTAATGAAGTACTTTTATCTATGGGCATATGTCCGTTATAGAGCAAAGTTAAATTTTATCCACTCTCCCTCCCCTCCCAGGGGAGTGTCAAACCCTTGTCCCAGAAAAACGTCCCGAAGCGTGGTTTTTTTTCAGTTTTAAAGAAAACCGTACACGATACATAAAAAGTGTTACCTACACACTTTTACTACGAAATGATCCTTGATAAATTTTATTAATTATACATACAAAAGCAATATAACTTATAGTTTCAGCCCAATCTGCCACGAAATATGAACATTTTTTATCATTTATCGATATTTTTTTCTCGGATGTTTGTCGCGTAAAAAATTAAAATGGCCAGGCGCTTGACGGGTTGACAAAAATCAATATTTAAGGGTAGTTGAGAGGTGTAGCCTCATGTTAGCCTATGCTATTCCTCATGAATCTGGCTATAATATACAATTTTTTTTAAATCGGAATTGATATCTCCAGAGATCAGCGTATTTAAACCAACAAAAAAAAAATCTTAAGCTTTATTATATTAATATAGTAAAGTGAAAAAGTAAAGTAACAGCCTATATACGTCCCACTGCTGGGTACAGGCCTCCTCTCAGTTCTGAGAGAGTTTTAGGGCAAGGAAATGTCCGCAGCGCTGCCCCAATGCGTGTTGGCGAACTTCACATATCTTCGAAATATTTTTTTCCTTATTTCTTAGACATGCAGGTTTCCTTACGATGTTTTCCTTCACCGCCGAGCACGTGGTAAATCAGCACTTAAAATTGTAATTAACAATTTCATTGGTGCCGGCGGTGATCGAACCCGGGTTGCTCGCGTACTGTGAAACTTACAGCGAGCGCTAACCATCTGAGCTACTACGGCTCTATTAATATAGATAGAGTGTTTATTAGTTAAAGTTGATATTTTACGGCTTTCTCCTTATTTTAGATTGGACTACATTTGTAATTCACGCGACCACTTACGTGTTTTTATGAGGCGTAACAACTGCAGGGTTAAGAAATAGTCTCCTCACACTTATTTAGCTGTCATGTTATTCGTTTTTTCGAATTTCAACCTAAGCTTTATAATAATAATAATCTTTATTTGCGTAAAACATGGTATAGATGTTATTCACATGTAAAAACGAGCGCTCATGTTTTGCTTATTTTACATAACATGCAAATATTTTTAAACAATTTCAAATATTTCCTTAGCTATTTGAAATAAAATTAGTCACCTGATTTAGTTTAAAATAGAATATAGAGAAATAATATTATAAAAATTAGTTAAATGTTAATTTTGAGCATCATCAATTTCAATACCAAGTAAAAAATCGCATAACTTAATTAAAGATATATTGTAACAATACTATAATAATAATTAAATATTTTTTTTAATAAATGTAATCCAATACATAATCTAGTTTTTTTTATCAAAGAATTAGAAATTATTTTCATTGAGCCGATTGTACCATTTATTTTAGAACAATGTAATATTTAGGGTTTTTAGTTCGTCAAGGAGTTTGTTATATATTCGGACACACTCATGGTAAGACAACTTTTGCCATATTTTTCTGATTTAGATATATCTTTAATTACTAGCTTGTGTGGGTCCCTACGTGAGCGAGTAAACGGTACCTCACAAGCTTTTTCAAATAATTGTTTGTGTCTGCACAAAAACACAAATTTCAAAAATATATATAGATGGTAGTGGCAGTACTCCAAGACCTTTAAATAGAGGCTGTCACGATTCATCAGGTCGTATTCCGCAGATAGCCCTAATGCACTTTTTCTGCGCAAGAAATGCCCGATTCCAATCCGTACTATTTCCCCACATCACCAGTCCATAACGGAGTATAGACTCGGCATAAGCTCGGTAAGTCATAACAGACGTTTTTATATCAATCACTTTTTTTATTTGGTTGAGGTTTTCTTTAGTCCTAACTATAACTGAAATGTCATCAGCGTATGTGATACATTCATGACTTGCCGCATCAGATATGTCATTAATATATAATATAAACAATATGGGCCCTAAGATACTGCCTTGTGGAACCCCATTAATATTTTTAAGGTAGTTGGATTTGTATGTTCTAACTTCTTTATTGATCAATTTTGTTATTGTGACACATTGAGTAAGATTTGTTAAATACGAAGCAATCCATTGCAACGTAATACCCCTTATTCCTATTTTTTCCAGTTTATTTAATAATAGATCGTGTGATACGAAGTCAAATGCCTTAGTTAAGTCAAAAAACCGTTCCGTAGTCAAATAATTATCATTAATATTGGTCAACAATGTATTGATAAGGTGATGAATAGCTAAGTTAGTCGATTTATGTTTTTGGAAGCCATATTGATTTTTATTTATAATGTTAAACTTATTGCAAAATTCTAGGAGCTTTTTATGCATACACTTTTCGAATACTTTTGAAAGTATAGGTACCAGGGTAATTGGGCGATAATTGCTAATGACGTTTCTGTTGTGCACGTTTTTGTATAGGCTTTACAATGGAGAACTTTAATGTTTCTGGAAAGCTTCCTGATGAGAATGACAAATTGATAAGGTGAGTCAATATGTCAATTATTTCATCAATGCCTGACTTCAATATTTGTGTATTTATGCCATTGTAACCTACAGAGTTGATTTTATTTAAGGCCATTACCTCTCATTTTACTTCATTTATTGATATCGGTTTAAGAAACATTGTGTTTATGTTAAAATAATTCTAATATTAAGAATAATTATTATTCTTAATATTAGAGCCATCGCCATTGTTTACATTATTAATATTACTGTTTCC
Organism: Parnassius orleans; assembly: GCA_029286625.1. NCBI lineage: Eukaryota > Metazoa > Arthropoda > Insecta > Lepidoptera > Papilionidae > Parnassius > Parnassius orleans. The sequence goes on from JAGSMP010000003.1 coordinate 5,979,501, forward strand.
GATGTTTGTAAAGTAATTATTAAATATTTGGGATATTTCTTCCGGGTTTCCTATGTCGGAGTCGTCAATTTTTAGACAGTCAATATTAGCTTCGCTTTTTGTTATACCTATTTCATTTTTTATTATTGTCCACGTTGCTTGACATTTATTTTTGCTATTTTGAATAAATTTAATGTTTGCAAGTCTCTTAGATTTATTTATACATTTTTTTAGGATATTTGAGTATGTGAAATATTTCCGTCTATTGATTGCTGATTTATGTGTATAATAGTTATATCGGAGTTTTCTTTGTGTTACAACTTTTTAGTAAGCCTTTACTAAACCACATGTGATTGTTTTTGTTTGAGTTATGAACCTTTACTTTTTTAGTTGGGAAACACAAATCGTAAAACAACCTGAAGTTCGAATGAAAGTTGTTGAAGGCTATATTCAAGTTAGATTCACTATATACTTCAGACCAAGACAGGCTATTCAAGCATTCCTTAAACTTTTTAATATTTTCTAGAGAATAGTCTTTTTTGAATGAGTAGTAAGATTTTTCCGTTTTAGGAATATTTTTTTGTATCGGAATACACAGTAGTTGCGCTGTTTCGTGTTCCGACAGAAACAAAGGCATTACGTGAGCAGTAGCGTCCTTCACATTACTGAGGATGTAATCGTGTATACACGACTCTTTTCGAGTTGGAACATCGATTGGAGTTTCAAATTATAGTTATTGCATAGATCTTTTAAGTGGCATGTCAGGCTGCCAGGTTTCAAGGTATTTATTTTAAAATCACCTACTATAACAATTTTGGAATTTGGTTTTACTTTTTTTGATAAATCATGTAGTAAAGACCTCAATTTATTTAGAAATATGATAGGGTCAGATGAAGGGGTTCTGTAAATACAAATAACAATTATTAGCTTGTGAAAAGGTATTTCTTTGCCACATACCTCAAAAGCTTTTTGCATAGCATATGTTTGTAAGTGTGTGAGTTCGGTGAAATTAATATTGTTTTTTTGCCAAGATACACGTACCACTTCTATTCTTATCCCTACAAAAAGCAGCGGCTAAGGTATAGCCATTTATTTTTAAATAGTTTTTGTAACAAGCTTTTAAAAAAGTTTCTAAAAAAGTTTATGCATTGTTGGTGGTAAGGATTGCGGTTGTACTTGCGTGTTTAATCTTAATTTGTAGCGAGCGAAGGTTTAAATTCCTTAAAAAAAACAAATAGTCTCGTGGGAAGTGTGGTTGTCACATTACGATTATCACTACGTTTTTTATGATATATTACGTACTCGATTACCTAATCGGTAAAGTTTTCGATTATTATTTATGATAATATTTTGAATGATTTTAATAGAAAAAAGCCTGTATCACAATAAAAATACTTCCGTATGGAATTTAGCTCCATCTTTTTGTAAATTTTAAGTATTTGACTGCTTTATGTTTATGCACACGTTAACCGCACAGTTCGGCATTTTTCAAAGAGCTCCTACATCGGCGGAAACGATTCTTGTAATGATAAAACCGATTCCGTAAATAGTTTTATAAACGCACAAGATTTTTAAATCCAATACCTTGGCAGAGGGAAATAATTATGCGAGGCGAGTCAATTGGGCTAATTCATAGACTTAGAATATACTGGCGTATAGACCGTCATAGTGTGTAAGGGAGAAGAAAATTCTTTATGGCAAAATGATCTCATGACTTTGTAACCGATTTTGAAAGAAATGGCTCCTAGATATTTAGTAATTTTTTAGAGTGTAATAGTGGTTATTTTTAGTAAGTAACTTTTTTCCAAAATGGTTACTTGTTCGGTGAGTGACTGTGGTGTTTATAATAGAAATAATCCTGATAATTGCACATTTCACAGGTAAATTCTTAAGACGTCGTCAATGTGATGACGCGTTTATTTTCGGTTAAAATTTATGTTATATACTGTTTAAAATATAGAATGTTTTCAATTATTTTGTTAATTTTGATATTTTGCAAAGAAAAAAGTCACGTTGTTGATACTTTGCATGAATTTGGTAAATACATTTTTATACAAAATATTTTGCATGTACGCTAGGGATTGACTCAACTATATCAAAATGTATGTCGATATTTATCTTGAATGTTTATATTGAATCGATAGACTTACCCACGCAACAAGAAAATAAATCCTCGGTTTGCGTTCTATAAATGAAATTTTATTTTGCCGTTTGTCAAACAGATTTCCTCCGGATTCTATAATTAGAAAAAATGATTAAGGTTAATTGGACGGGTTGGTTGGAATCCAAAAAAAAACTCAACAATTTGCAGCAAACATTTACTTGAGAAGTATAAAAGAAAAAGTAGAAAAAAAAAACAATTTTATTAAAAGGAGCCATTTCTACATTATTTGTACCAGTAAGTATAATATTGTTATAATTAAACTTCAAAAATTTAACTTTCAAAACTTTACATAAAAATTGCACTTGCCGCGGTCAATCCATGAATGAGTGACCATTTTCTTAACATACCGAGATTGAGAGAATAGAGAGTGCATCTGTATTCTCAGACAGTTGGTGCACTTTACTCTGTTAAGATCATTATGTTTTTAAAATTCATGCAGCTAAAATGATAATAAGGCTTTAAACAGAGCAATCTTATTTAATTGATTCTTACTAGTTTCCTTACTTAAATTATTAAGTTTACATTCATATTTAGTATATATATATATATATATATATATATATATATATATAAGTCGAATGTTAAAAACAACTTATATAATGTAATTAATTATTAATTATTAAATGTTTGTAATTATCAAAAGTAATACTTATATGAAAAATAAATCAGCCATTATGTACTCTGTGTGCCCATTTTTTATTTCCCCATCAAAACATTTTATAAAATATATAAAATATTATTAGGTATATACTTAGTTAAGTATCTACCTTTTTATATTAACAATATGTTAAAAAAGAAATTCCGAGGTAACTGTCCATGGCAGTAAATATTTTTCTCCAAAGATCATAACTTGAAAATACAACTTTCCGATCTGATTTTTGGGGAGTTTGTTTTTAAGTTTATCGGTAGAGTCGCCTGGGATTTTTTACATTTGAATTAAAATCGAACAAAAGGCAGGTAGGTTCAGGTTATTCCTAGGAACAGGTTATATGAATATTTTTTAATTATTTTAGAACTATCATGGCAAAACTTCAGTTAATTTTTGAAGTTATTAAATTTCGGGCACTAAGCTATTTTTTTTTATCTTTTTACCGCTTCCTTCCTTTGTAAGTAAAATGTACATCACTAGCTAACGCACACAATGACAAATCAAAATTAGTCACGCGTTTTCGGTCTGTCAGGTCGTCTATGGGCTAAATGGTCTGTTGACAGTACAATAAATAGTAATTATATAGTCTGTGGCATAGATTACTATATATATCTGTGGAGTTTTGGCGGAACTTGATCGGCGGTTTGCTGTCCTGTATTATTGTTTGAATAATGGTTTGAAGTGGATGTTGATATGTAAAAGTGGTGCGTTTTGTGTATTAAGTGTCTGCGCATGTGAACTATTAGTGGAAACGGTGAAACAAGTGCTCTGATGGTGATGTGATTCTCAAGATAAGGTGTCTATCTGCTTAGGCGCCATGAGATACCGTCGCCAACTGTCAGCTGTCTGCTGACTCAAGTTGCCGTCAAAATCTCCCAAGGGCTGCACAATGTGACGCATCAACATATTGTGAAGCAGTGTACTATGAAGGATAAATAAACATTTGGGGAAATTATAATAAACCGAATAAAAATACCTAAGACTTGGCCTAAAGGTCTAGATACCAGGCCATACACTCTAAAAAAAAAATATCTGTGGGAGTTTTGGCGGGAACTTGATCGGCGGCGGTTTGCTTCTCCTGTATTATTGTTTGAATAATGGTTTGAAGTGGATTTTGATATGTAAAAGTGGTGCGATTTTGTGTATTAAGTGTCTGCGCATGTGAACTATTAGTGGAAACGGTGATACAAGTGCTCTGATGGTGATGTGATTCTCAAGATAAGGTGTCTATCTGCTTAGGCACCTTGAGATACCATCGCCAACTGTCAGCTGTCTGCTGACTCAAGTTGCCGTCAAAATCTCCCAAGGGCTGTACAATGTGACGCATCAACATATTGTGAAGCAGTGTACTATGAAGGAAATTATAATAAACCGAATAAAAATACCTAAGACTTGGCCTAAAGGTCTAGATACCAGGCCATAAACTCCAAAAAAAAAATCTATTCTTCGGTCTTCTGTTTGACTATAAAAAAATAGATTAGATTATTGGAGTTTTTGGCGGCAACTTGACCGGCGGCGGATTGCTACTCCTGTATTATTGTTTAAATAATGGCTTGAAGTGGATTTGTATATGTAAAAGTGGTCAAAAGTCAAAGTCAAAGTCTTTATTTGCAGAATAAAATGTTTAGGTAATACAGGTATTTAGTATTAGAGTGTCTCAATAATATTCTACCGGGAGTTGTACCGGTGTAAATATATCTTAAAATAATCAAATTAAATTGTACATAATGTTAAAAGCTTGAATAAATTACATAATACATTAAATAATATTGTAATCAATTAAAATATTCCTTAACACTATAATAACTTGTCAAGCCATTTATTAATCTCAATTTTAAATTTATTCAAAGGCATGTCTTTTAAGTTATTGGGTAATTTATTATATATTTTAATAGCCATCATAGAGCACTGTTTGCATAAAATCTAGAGCTGCATTTGGGGTAAAATAATTTATTTTATGTCTTGTTTGCCTTTCGAGAGATTCAGCGTGGGTTTTGAAGTAATTTGGGTGTCGCTTTACAAAATACATATTTCTCGAATATACATGCATATGAAGGCAATACGCGTATCTTTTTGAACAAGGGCTTGCAGCTATCAAGAAACCACGCACCACATACCGCTCGAACACATTTCTTTTGTAATTTAAACGCTCTAATCACATCAACAGAATTCCCCCACAAAGGCAGACCATATAATAATACTGAAGACACATAACCGTGATAAGCAACTAGGGCTGCTTTTGTGATATTGTTTTTCTCAATCTTTTTAGAGCATATACAAACCGGTTTAATTTTGTACAAACCTGGTCAATGTGAGGCTTCCAGTTTAAATTTTTGTCAATTTTTATACCTAAAAACATAACTGATTGAACATTTTCTATCTTCGAATTTTCATATTTTATATTCATATTTATAGGTTCCATTTTGTAATTTCCAATTTGTATTATTTTTGTTTTGTCAATATTAAGTAAAAGATTATTTGAATTAAGCCATGTCACAATGTTATTAACAGAATTATTTATTTCGGTTTCATATATGTCTTTTTTGGTGCATTTAAATATAAAAGTTGTATCGTCTGCGAACAAGATGCATTTATGCTTGGTTATTTTAGGCAAGTCATTAATACATAGCAAGAAGATTAAAGGTCCTAAAATACTTCCTGCGGGATACCACGGTCATTAGATCTAAACTGTGAACGATGTAGTTCTTTGTAAATATGTTGTCTTGCCGTGCTTGCGTTAGCTGAGTGATTTCTGTGCATTGTTTTCGGCCTTGCAAGTAACTGTTTAGCCATGTAAGCCGCACCTCTTATACCGTAACTTTCAATTTTGTTTAATAGGATTTTGTGGTCAACAAGATCAAAGGTTTTGGTCATATCCAGCATGAGAGCAGTTACTGGAGTTTTTCTATTGATACTCTCTGCTATGTCTTTAACAAAGTTGAAGCACGCCAAAGTTGTGGATCTGTTTTTGCGAAAACCGAATTTATCTTCAGTTAAGATATATATATAAGTAAATTTATATCTTTGTATAAATTTACTTAGTCTATCGTACATAGTTCTCTCAAATATCTTTGATATTACGGGATCAAAGTTATTGGTCTATAGTTATTGAGATCCTTTTCATCTCTTTTTGTGAACTGGCTTTATTATAGAAATCTTAAGATGTTCCGGGAATGAGCCCTCGACAAATGATAGATTTATAAGGTAACTCAGTGGTGTACAGATATAACAGACACATGACTTTAGTATTTTGGTACTGAGTTCGTCGTAGCCAACTGAATCTGTGTTTTAATTCTTTGATAATTTTTAATTTCTGCTGGTTCCGTTGGTTGTAAGAAAATTGTATTTGGATTTGTATCTATATTTGGTTGAGCAGAATTGTTACCAGACTTATTTGTATTATTAATGTTACTTAGGTCAATAAAAAAATTGTTAAATAATTCACATATCATGTCAGGGTTACTAATTGTTTGGTCATTAAATTTAATTACGTCAATGTTATTAATATGGGTAGTTTGATTTATACTTGAATTTACCGAATTCCAAGTAGCTTTGCAAGTATTTTTACTATTTAGAATGTATTTTAAGTTGTTTTTTTGTTGAGATTTATATATGCACTTTTTCAAAAGATAGTTATATTTTTCGTATTTCTTTTTATGTAACATTTTATTAGTTTTTGAGTATTTATAGGTTAGGTAAAGTTTTCTTTTCGTAACACTTGACTTTTTTATACCTTTTGTTTTCCACCTACCTCTATTACACATGTTATTTCTCTTAAGTTTAATTATAGGAAAGCACAGTCCATGAAATAGAGTTAACAAGTTATGGAATGATCTATAGGCCTCATCAACACTGGTCTGATCGTATACTTCCGAAAAAGAGAGACGCGATAGACAGTCAGAAAACTTTTGAATGTTTTTACTGTAGTCTCTGCGAAATTCATACCAGGTTGTTACAGTAGGTTTTCGAATTTGAAACGATATGACTTGACCTGTTTCATGGTCTGATAATGCCAGGTTTAAAACCTCGGCACCTACCTTGCTTATATTGCTGGCTACTTGATCAATACATGCATTTTCCTAGTGGTGCAATTTTGTGTATTAAATGTCTGCGTATGTGAACTATTCGTGGAAACGGTGAAACAAGAGCTCTGATTGTAATTAGTAGTATAGTTGTAGCACGAAAGGGTCGGCTCGACCGGAGTAGGACCACGCTCTCACAGAATACCAGCGTAAAATAGCAGCTTAACGCTTCTGTGTTTCGTATGGTGAGTGTAGAGAACCGGAGACCTTTTGTACTGGAAACGAGGCATTTCATCTTAGTCCTCACGGGTGACAACGCATCTGCATTTTGATTCGTAATCGAGGATAGATGTAGATGTCTATGGGCCGCTGCAACCACTTACCATCAGGTGGACTGTGTGCTCGTTTGTCACCCTTATCCTATAAAAAAATGTAAGTCTCAAGATAAGGTGTCTGTGTGCTTAAGCGTCTTGAGATATTATCGCCAACTGTGCTGGCTCAAGTTGCCGTCAAAATCTCCCAAGGGCTGCGCAATGTGACGCATTAATATATTATGAAGTAGGCTACTATAAAGGATAATAATTATCACTTGACACTATGATAAATAAAGTCATTGCTTAAAAGATGAGCATCCAAGCCTAAAAACGCAATAATAATAAAAAATATTAGATTTTTCTTCTTGTCCATAGATTACTGTACTGTATATTTCATGTCCTTCAATTTCACGTGGTTTAAAATCAAACTCTCGCAGCGAACGGCAGCGAATAAATAATAATAAATCATAATCTTGGTATTATTGTTGCTCCTGTTTTGTACATGTGCATTATTTCCGGCATGTTCCGTTCTTCTTATTTGTGATGTTTGTTTAGGAAGATAATGCATCGTCTTATATCAGCAAAGAAATTTTACCAGGGAAGTCTTCACGGGATTTGTTTACCACACAGTACTGTAAAATCTCTTACTTATTCGGATATAAAATGTTCTTTTTGTCAGAAAGTACTTCAAACAACCAACAATCCAGGTATGTAGTATACGTTATTAACAAAATTATTAACTGCAAATAAGGAAAAATCTATAGTATACATAATATTATCCAATTGTTGCTAGTAAACATAACCTCATTTAAATGTTGCATAACAGGGTGGCTTTTTTTTTCAGAGAATTTGATTTTAACGAGACATCAATCAACGAAAACAGCTAGTATAAGATCACATAAAAAGAAGGTAAAACATAAGAATTATAAAAAATATGGCGAATTGCTTGAAGGTTAGTTTTTACTTTTAAAATTGTATTACTTGGTATATTACTAATACTTTATACACTTAAATAAAAATATTTTTAGTATGTGTTTAATTATCCCTGAATTATGTGCATATCAACTGTTATTTAATGTACTTAAATTATTTTGTTCTTTTTATAACTGTGTAAACACTTTACCGTCTTGTTTTACAGTTGGTGAAAAGGCTATGACTGAAATGAAAGTGTCAATAAGCAAACTGCATGCTGTACACTTGTCGAAACTGGCATCTAGTCCTGTTTCTTTGGGTCAACTTCATCAGCTGACGAAAAAATCTTCAAAAAAGTCAAATATTGAAGTGGATGCAGAGTTATTACAAAGTGTAAAAGAGAAAATTTTAACAAAGAAGACTACAGTGCCTGCAGTTTCTAAAGATATAAACTTAGAAGATGATAAATGTGCTTTAATTTTCACAAATCATAAAATATCTTCAATTGAAGAAAGGTTTAAAATTAAACAATATATAGACATAGTAAAGGAGAGTTATTACAATTTTAGAAAAGCTACCATATATGATCAGAGGTTACAAGATTTAAGGTATGCTATAAATGAGGGACTCATCCAGGAGTTTGATCTCGGTATGACATCTGATTCAAAATCTAATGATGGAGAAATAGAACCTCAGGTATTACCAAAGGGCCCTCATGCTGTATTTAAAGAACTGTTTATGAGTAATCAATTGGATAACTATGATCAAGAACTTATGCACCATATAACAAATTTTCAGTAAGTAACCTTTTTTTAGACTGGAAACTGTAAATTATGCTTAAACTATAGATATGTCACAAGCAATTTCAAATACAGATGTTGTATACCAGAGACATATAACAAAAATATATAATAAATTAAAAAAAGCAAAGCTTTTTAATGTGTAAGGTTGATGAGATTTTTCATGTCTGCCTGACCTGGTTTCAACTAGTCAATAAATTACAATCAGACTATGATAGTTGGGGAATAGAGCAGAATTAGCTAACTTTTGTGTACATAAAATCTACTTTATATCTTAAAAATGTGTCATAGGCATAGGCTAACTGGGGAGAGAGAAGTGTGAAATAACATACTATGTCTATACACTGTTTCGGCCCAACTATGGACTTAAATTAGTACTTTATTTAGCATGTATTTTAATCAGTTTTTAAGTTAGGAATTACAAGTGATCAGCAGAAATTTGTTTAATATTTGGTCAACTTGTTACACACCCCTGGGATAGATAGTGCACCTGTGCTTGTGCACATATATACTATAATCCTGTCTTGTCTTCCTTATTATGCAATTAGATCAAATTTAGGTCAGAATACAGAGTCGGAGACAAAGGGCAGTACACAATGCAACCAGACCTGGAAACCATAATTTGTGTTTTGTAATTATATTAATTTCCACTGGGAATTTAAACTGCAGCATAGGAACCTAGAGTAGGCTAGTAACTAGGCCAGTTGTTTAAAAAAATTGGCTAGTGCTTAGTTATGGTACTATGGTTTTTTTAAATAAATTTAATGTCAAATAAATTTCAATCTATTTACGAATCACCTTTCTGAATGTTTTCTTTCACCACATGCTCAGTGGTGAAAACAAGAAAACATTCTGAGAAAATCTACATGTCTTAGGAATAAGAATATTTCAGAATGATGACAATGATGGACTAATTGCTTTTTATTCAAATTAGAGGAGACATGTACCCAGCGGTGGAACATATTTACCCTACTGGAACTTTATGTAATTTTGAAAATGTTAATATAATTTCAGATTTTTCAATATATATTACATACGATTTTTCAGATTTCAAGGAATTGCACATCCTGCAATAGAAGAAATTTGTGATGATGCTATTTTGCATAATGAAACTGAAACCAGAGATGCAGATTTTGATGCAGACCTGAGTGAAATTCTGAATGATAAAAAATTGAAAATTAATAAAGTGTAAGTTTTCATACAATGACATTTTTTGTATTTAATCTGCAAATGTGTGAGATTCAAATATATATTTCATAATTTTTATGACTCATTTTTTTACAACCAAAATTTTTTAATATTAAATGATTGTTTTCGAAATAGGCAACAAGTAATAAAAGATAAGAAAAAGAAAAAGAGAGAGAAGCGAAGAGCAGCACAGGAAATTAATATGAAGCAGGACCTCAAGGAGCTTGAAAGGCATGGCAAGCAGGAGGCATTGCACAAATTGTTAACAGCCCATTTACAATTATTGTGTTCATTCAATATGGTAAAAGAGGTAAGGAAATTATGGTGCAGTGTTTGCTGTATCATTTATGTGGGTTCTATTTATGATTTAAAATTAGCATGACCAATAATAATCATTAGCTTACTTGCAATTTTTGAATGCTTTTATCATATTGGTCACAATGTGCTGTACTGTACAGGAGTATTGTTCACTATTGAGTATTAGTAGCAGTATTAAGTTTTATAAATTGTATAAACATAAAATACAAGCTAATCTTAAGACAAGTATTATTATGTAGAAAAGAAAAAATTTGTTGTTGTTTTAACCACATTTTCAGTCAGATAACCTACTTTTTTACTACTTTTATTATATCAGACTCCAGCATTATCTTATCAAGAGCTGTGGTAGCTCAGGACGCTTGCTCTAAACACATTATGCTAATAACCCGGTTTAAACCCCACCAGCACCAATGAAATTATTAATTGTAATTTTTTGCTGATTTACCACATGCTTGGTAGTGAAAGAAAACATCGTAAAGAAATTAAACAAATATATTTCTATAATGTGAAGATCACCAACATGCATTGGGGCAACGTTGCGGATTTCCTTGCCCTATGAACCTCAGGAATGAGAGGTGTGTTCCCAGCTGAAAGACACATATAAGCCGTAACTTTAGAGTCCTTATCTACATATATAAAGCAAAATAACCAGAGTGTGTTGAAACACTCATTTCATCTACTTTTTAGATATTATGAATAAATTTCCAGCCTCACAGTTTCAATTATTATTGCAGGGAAGACAGGTTTTACAGTATTATAGGCAAAGAGGAGCAAGGGTTCCTCATCATCCCAAAGTTACCGACGTCAAAGTCTACAACACACTGCTGCATGGATTTGCATCACTGGTAATTATTAAAATTATAATTAACTAAAAAAGATAAAAAAAATATTTTATTTAACATTGTGTATGGTACAGTATTATTGTTTTAATTTAATACTGTACCATACACAATTAATTTATGAAAATACAAGTAAACTGTTACTTGTATTTTCATATATTATTATAAGCCAGTTCTTTACTTCTATCCCCCCTAATGGTAAGTGGTGATGCTCCCAAAGGTGGTTAATCGCCCTGACTTAGCTTAACAAAAGTCTATTAAGAGCGTAGTCGGTCTGCGCGGGAATTGAGAAATAGGTATTTGAAGAAACTATTGCCGTCGTGCTGCGCCCGAGCTACCGAGGTATCAATATGTGAGTGAATAGTCTGTATTTGTGTGCGTAGCTCAGTACCGCGCATCTCCCGCCCGCGCCTCTTCCGCGCGTCCGTCCCGCACCATCCAAGCTACGTTCGTTCGTCTCTCAGTCGGATTGAAGATATTGGCGTTCGCAGTGTTTCCTGTGATCGTGCTACTTTTTTACTCGCTTATTATTGTGTTAGACATTTGCTATTGTTTACGGACTTGATTCTTTGCTTCACTGTTTTTGTTTGTTTCACGACTTGTGGTTCGGATTTGAATACCTATTTGTTTCAACGACTGGAGAAAAAATCGTGAGTATTATTTTATTTGTAAATAAATTTTATCATTAATCTGTTACTGCCTTCAAATCGATAAAAGAAATTCAATAATTTAACAAAACACTACTTGTAAAGTACAAGTAGTGATTTGTTAAATTATTGAACTTTGGTTGATAAAAGGTTAAGTTACAAATATAATCATACCATAATAATTTTTGTTTCAGGTAAACCCTTTTTCGTTAATAATGTATCAAAGAAAAGGGAATAGCTAAGAGAAAAAAACATTATTTATGTATAAAACGGAAGATTCATTTTGCACCGCGTACAGTACCATCCAAGTAATTAAAATTTCATATCTATTATGGTCAAAGGGGTGTGAGGTGGTCAATTTTGAATGGCATAGCTGGATTCTACTCCAGATGGTCTTTGTCATAAGGCGATAACAATATGAAAGCGGTAATAACAATGCCTAGTATCTTTTTTTTTCGCACGTGGTTTATCCTATGTTTATCCCATCTCAGCGGATGAAATACCACGTATTACGGACGCTTGTTATATACATTTGTGGAGCCCCAAGGGTTTATTATATGAAAAAATTGAAAAAGAATACGAATTTTGGCAAAACATGGAACCAAAATTAGAAAAAAATTTCCACAAATGCCTTCTCCCTGAAATAATTGACGGTCGGATACCACGAAATTTACCTGTAAGAGAAATGATGGAAATGACGACAGAATAAATGTACATATTAATTATTATATAACTTTTGTATTATTTAAAATACCCACAAGCACTTCTTCTGCCACATAAATATTAAGAATTTACTTGATAAGAGCAGTCATTATTTTATAAACTCCCCAGTAAAGCTGGCAAATCAACTAAGCGGAATTATCACACCAAACAGTAGAGTGCGAACATTAGTTACGTATTATTTGGTTACGGTTTGTATTTTTTCAAGCGACACTTTGCTAAAGTTAATTTTAAGTAATAGTAAACGTAAACTCTTAAAATATCACTGAATTATTTCTTCGTTGTCTCTTGAAAAAATACAAAATGAGCATCTAATTTCACTGTTCTGTGCCGCCTGTAAATCAGTATAGGATAAACGTCGATATCGACTGACATCACTTTGATATCGATAAAAACTTCGACAGTTGTTACATCCCTAATTGTGTACGTATTAGTCTAACCCTCCCTCACCTCTGGTCTCCACCCGTAGAGTGCGATAGGGACAACTGCAGCTCAGAACGATTTTACCTACAAAAACCATGACCGATCGACGTTTCGTATTCCCCTGTTTTCTCCTCGAAAACTAAGCCGATTAAATTATTTTTGGTATCAAAATTTAAAGGAAGAATAGATCTATGCTCCTATCACTTGTTTTTATCTTAAAAACTTTTCAAATTTCTTTGGTAGTCGTCTGATTACGGAGGTAAAAACGGGACATTTTTTTAGGTTTTTGGAAAGTCTTATTTATTTTTGTAATAATATATTGGAAAAAATAAATGACAGAGGCATGCCTTCAATAGACCTAGATTTTTATAAACAAAAACGAACACTAGAGGCATTATCCAGGAAGAGAATAGGGGAATACATTTGTATGGAAAAAATGCAGCCCGTCTACGCTCTTAACTCTTGTCCTGAAGACAACCTATGTTGTAATTGGATAGAAAGACAGATGCTAGCAAATGATTCCACTCCTTTGCCATATACATTATAAACAAGGAAGCAAACCTTTTGGTTCTAATACAACAATGTGTGAGAAAAATGTAAGTTTTTGAAATTATTTCTTTTTCAAATACTAAAATATGCAATGCTGATATCATTTTAATGAATAGTTGGTAATACCACTCCACTCCACGGATTTATAATGGCAAGGTTATTCCATACAGCAATCGTGTAAGGACTTAGGATTAACCTTGCATTGTTCTCTTACTTGGCGTAGTCACATGAGTAAAGAAACCGTATAGAGGCAAAGCTTCTAAGGAGCTGTCAAAATTTTTAAATATTTTTGTAGGGCTGGCACAGGAGGATAAAATTATATAACAAAACGTTTATCAGCTTTTATTATAATACATAATGTATTATATTTTTTTACAAACTATTTTTATTCTAAATATTTTATTTTCATAATTTTTGTTCTTCAAAAATTTGTTGCGCCTTTTAATTAAATGGTAAATTCTAAATCTAATGTCGTTTTTTTTGAATAATCTATTGAAAGCACTCACATGTTTTAATATTTCATTACCAATATTTACAATGTTTCTTTCGAGATAAAAATATTCGCGAAATTTTTGCTCAAGCAATTCATACATTTATTTCAGATATATTCTTATATTGACTGGAACTCGAACAAGCATCGTCATTTGTCAGCAAGTTGAGAGTTGGAAAAGCATTTCCAACGCTCAAATTGCCTTGTCCTTTCCTTTTTTTAAAATTTAATACAGGATTTTTCGAAGTGATCCTCACAATTTTTATAATCAAAAACTTTTGAAAGGATATCTTTCTTTTCGTCCGACAGCTTTTAACAACTCTTGTCGTCTAAAATAATAATAATAAAAAAACATGAACCTATGTATTTAACTTATAAACTTAATTATTCAATTATAAACATTATAAAAATAACTATTAGGTACTACGTACGTTTTCTTTCAATGTTAATAGATACCTCATACATAATATACCTATATGTGTGAGGTATCTATCTACCACATTAAAAATAATAAATTATAGTCAAGTATATATACTATATATACTTACCTAGTGAAGTCTTTAGGATAATTAAAAAATTATATATTTATATTTATTCTATTATTGTTCATACAAACAAGTATATTAAACCATATTTACACTTTTTTATATTTCATTGAACACGAATAATTCTTTAAAAAATAAAATTTTACACTTATTATTCCTTACACAACCCTGAGTTTGAGCACAGGCCGAGCCGGTTTAAAACAGTTTCTCTCTGTACGTGACGAGCCGCCTGTGCTCACGCACACCGCGCCTCATGTTTGTAGTAGTTTAATTATAATAGCGCGGTTGTATGAAGCTTTGCTTCTGTACGGTACAGTTTGTTTACTCATGTGGCGCAGTCATGTTGAGGAAGTTAGCCGTAAAGTTTGTACTACATTGAGACAATTGTACAGATAAAAAAAATCTTATCGCCTTGTACGCAGAAACTTCTAATTCAATCTCTTATTTTTCGTATATTTGATTATGCCGATGTGTGTTACTTAGATCCAGACAATTACTTGGTCAATAAATTGGATCGACTTCTCAACAACTGTATCCGTTTCGTTTTTGGTCATCGAAACTATGAAAATGTATCTTTCTATCGCTTTCAACTTAAATAGTTGAATATCCCACAAAGCAAGAATCTTAGAATTCTTAGCACTCTTTTCACTATCCTTAACGATCCATTGGCCTCAGAGTATTTGAAATGTAAGTTACAATACCTGGGTTCTTCCCATGATTGCAAACTTCGGTCTCATAACAATCTCGTACTGCAAATTCCCTCTCACTGTACTGGTTTTCTCTCAAACTCTTTCGCTGTACAACTCGCTGGAATTCGCTTCCCTTAGCAATAAGAAAATCCCCTAACAAGTGGATTATTTATATATCCTTATATATATTTAAATAAGTATGAAGACATGTATGTGTTTGCGTGTGTATGTGTAAAATTTATCAATTTTAGGTTTTTGCACCCTAGCTCACTGCAGTACACACTTTTCCCACTAACTTTCCGGTTGGCTGCTAGAAAATGTCATATGGCATTAAGTCCGCCGTTTGTACATGTGCCGGACGGGCGAAACTTGGTAGTAAATGTTGTCGAAGATACTCCGCGAGTCGCTCAGGTCCTACACCTATAGGTTCCGGTGGATACTTCTACTGCTGTCTTTGTGGGTGCAGCTGGGGTACTGTGGACTGACGTCCAATCAAAATGCACGAACTGTAGAATACAAATGGCAAGGCGTCGTCAGCGGGTCGACCAGCGACCAGTCGACCAGCGGGTCGACTGCTCAACTGTTCGGCAGAAATCTTCTGACTATTGGTTATCGACCACGGTTGTTGAATATGGTTGTTCAACTACGGTTGTCCTATTTCGGTTGTTCACTATCGGTTGGTCACTATATTCTTCAGATGATTTCTTCAGTTGACTATTTCTTCAAGTTGTTCGGTAGTAACACTACTACTAGTACTATCTGCTTTATTATCACCGTTTACTAGCTGCTGTTATCAGCTACTAACTACGTTGTACTGTGCTACTACTATCACTTGTTACTAGCTGCTATTATCAGCTACTATGTTGTACAACTAGCTATTACTATCACTGGCTACTAGCTGCTATTATCAGCTACTATGCTACTAGCTACTATTCACTATGTTCTATATTCAGATACTACTTGGTTCTGCCACTACATGTTACTGGGCCCTGAGGCCCTAAGGTAGACTCGAGCGTTACTTTAAAGTGAGCCGCTTGCCATTGTCCGTTTTGCCTCTTTATTTTTTAACATTTTCACTATAAATTGTCTTAAATTACAATTTTTTCTATACACGATTAATTCTTACGCTAATGTACTATACATTGTTAAATCGGTAATTCAGTTGTCTATTAGCACACCATAAAGGCTTTTTAATATTATATTAACAATGTAAAAAGTTATTAACTAAAATATCCCAAATTTTCACAATATTTGGGTACTTTAATTATTTAATTTTATTATAAGTAGGAAATAAGTTTCATCACGCTAAATATTCTTTTATTTCCTTAATCTATAAACCTTAATCTAATTCAATACCATATTTACAATTCTTTTAGAGCATAAAAATTATTTCCATCATTTTCGGGTCTAAATATTACGTAATGCCTAGAATGTAACGTATCGCGCTCTGATTGGTCGACTTTTTGATTGTACAAATAAGAGTTATTTTCTTAACTATTACAAAACGATGCTCTATACTATAATTCTAAGGGTTGTTATATTGTAAAATTACACTATTGCACCTTTTACTTAGGTTTGGCACTAATATTTTTCCTAATTACATGTTTATATTGTTTTTTAATCACTATGTTTTTAAACACTTTTCGCCGTCGCGAACAGTACATTTAGTACAATAAAGTGTATAAATAAGTCATACCAATACTAAGGTTAATTTTTTGTTAAATAAATTACTAATCTTCTTACTAGGTTGCAATAGTGAACGTAAGTAAGCAATTTTGCGCGAATCTATAAAAATTAAAAGGCTCTGGCATTTTATTATGTAAAGATCTATTAAAATTAACTGTATATATCTTCAATTTAACTTTGTTCTAGGGACAAGTTGAAAATGCCAAAGAACTATTGTCATTTATGGAACAAGATGGAGTCACCTTAAATGCTCAGTCTTATGCAGCAATGTTTGAATGCATTGAAAGAAGCCAGATTCCAAATAAACCAACATTGTTAGAATTTTATCATCAACAATTGCAAGAAAAGGTACCTTGATTTATTTTATTTAAAATGTACTTTAACAGACAATTGGTTTATCAAATAATATAATAATTCACTAATTTACTTTTAGGGTATGATAATAAATGATCTTCTAGATAAGAGCAAGTTTGTTTATGACCAGCGTGAAGTTGTTCTTAAGGCGATTCATAGGATTGAACCTCAATTCAAACCAGTGTACACACCCCCTGTGCTTGATTATGATTGTCCGTTGCTAGAGAAATTGAAACTTAACGACACTTCAAATAGGCAAGGGCTGCACATTTCGCCCGCTGATGGCTTGCTCAGCCTAGAAGAGATGAAAAAATAGGACAAATACAGTTAGATATGGAGATTAATGGAGAGATTGAAGTCCAAAATATTGCTGTAAAGGATGATGAAACAGACATGGTGAAATTATATGTAAGATAAAATTATATATTTATTTTTAATTTACTACTTACTCATGAATTGTATTGGCTTAGAATGATAAGAGAATGTTTTTATTAACATACTAGCTACCCACCACGGCTTTGCCATGGTAGGATCTATTGTGTGGTATAATGTTGCACTATTTAGATTTAAGATAATCATAAAAGACCATTTATTTTATAGATTTTTTGATTTTTCTAAAAAAGAACCTCTAAGTTTTTCGAATAAAAAAGAAGCAAAGCCTAGATCCCTCCTGGCATTGCTCTCTATCTGTTCGTAAAGGTTCATTACAATCGGTTCAGACATTCAATAATTAGCCCGGACAGACAGACAGATAGACGGACAAAAATTGTAAATACGGTTGGTTATGTCTTAACTGCATGCAAATAGGTCAATAAAAGGCAGTCATTTCGGCATTAAAGACAGACTTCAATTTTATATACTTATATATTGTATATACATGTCATGAGAATAGTATTTAAATACAAGAATTGTCAGTTCGTCACACTTTTTATAGTTTATATATAATATTTATTAATATAAAAATTCTGTGCTTATATATAAATTTACTATCAACTTAGTAATTAAGGAAATAATTTTACAGAGGTCAAAACTACGGGAGACTGAAAACGAGTGGCGTGTTGTAATAAAGGAGGCATTTATACGCAACTTAAGTACACTAAAGTCACTAAGCAATGCCTCTCATTCTGCTATAAGTCTTTACCCATATCTCAAAGTATTAGAGGTAAGTCCATTTAAAAAATATGTAATTAGGACAATTTTTTCACCACCTTCCATAATTTTTGTTTACAACCAGCCGGTACATGTCCACTGCTGCACATGGATTTTTCAGAAGAATTTTTTTAATTTATAATGGATACACTTTATCAATGAGGGGTGGCTGAAAAGTTCTCGGGTTCTATTATAGTCATCCTATTATCTACCTTCTCATTATTTAGGTTGATTGCATAGCTCTTCACTAGTTTATAGTGCAAGATACAACTTACTAGGCTTATTAAATTCTGAGTGATTAACTGAGAAGCACTACCATGTTGTAGAAATCTCGAGTACCAATCCGTTCCGCTTCACAAATAGTGAAGTCCAAAAGTTAGTTATGAAAAGATGTCTGCAGTTAATGGGGAATCTTGTCCTTTATTTTCGATAGTTAAACGATGGAGTCAGTTGTTTCGTCCAAGATGAGAGTTGATTCAGGACGACAACGCTCAGACCGTCTGTCGACGGCCGTCACTGATAGACAAACTATGTTATTAGACTGTCAAATAAGAATGTTGCAGATATCTAAAACTGTAAAGATTACTAAGGAGTGAGTTATGAATATTTTGACACTTGCACACAGTGCTTGCATGACCAAAAAATTAGAGGTTATAACGGTTAAAGTTATGAGTTAAGCTACCTAATTATCATCATAAAGGTATTCTTTTTTTTTTGCGCTTCAAAATTACCTCAGTTTCCAATATTTTTCCAATGTTTCCACTTAAGATTCTTAGAATCTCTTGTTATTGTCCGTCGAGAGGTTTGCAACTTAGCTTACTCATTAACCCCGCTCGATATTTTTCGTTACCGAAATAATTATTTTTCGTTACCAAAATAGTTATGTGAAGGTTATTTTATACCGGTGGCATATCCGTGAATTTTAACAGCTTTCGGTCTACCTTTAAAAAATTGCGATATCAATATTTTATACCGGTAGCGTAACCTCATACCTTAACCGCAATCAAGCCCTGCGTGCACATAAAATAAGGTTAGTGCTCGATGAATACCAAGAATGCTTACGCCACTCGCGACTAGGAGCGCCGAATCGGGTATTTTTAAGACTTCCTTAAAGTGCATTGAGTAACAGGGGATCATAAATTTTGTTCAGGCCGAGAATTTTCAGCCTACCCTCATATTGTAGGTCTTGAGATCTTCTTGACATTGTCCAACACTTCAGAAACCTCCAGCACCACAACAGCTTAATAAAAAAAAATCCCAATTCGAAGCACCACAACTCAAAAAGTTTAATCTATTTCTTCTTTATCAGCCCGTTCCTTCAAGTCTACTCTTGGACATAAGCCTTTACCATTGTAGAGTAGATTCCCATAGTCGCCTCTTATGACGCTCCCGTGACGCATTGGATAATGAATTCTCTTATGCTGCCACAACTGCAGTTTATTAATCTATTTAATAAACACAATTTTATTACTAATCATTTATTTACAGGTGGACCAATTTGTAGATTTGATGATGGGTGAAATTTGCAAGTTAGTTGATGGCAGTGAAACTTTTAGTCCAACCCTAAAACTATTACAGAGAGATCTTGGCACTCAAGTGTATCATAAGTAAGTATAGAAGTTTCCTCTATATATATCAACTTCCACAGTGCTTAAAAAATCAACTATTGGACACGCGCTTCCACATTAACAATGACTTTCCATTATCGCAATGGTTAAACGCAGCTGCGGACACTTGGCTGGTTACTAGTCTTTCTATGTCAGATAAAGAATTATGGAACATTTTACGCCGTCTCGTTTAATATATTATGCTTCAATATATATACAAGATATAGATACCTAGTATATCGAAAAGTCGAAACATGTGAAAAATAAAAGAAACATTAAATATATATAAAATATATCTGATAATACAACAAAACTTTACTTAGTAACTCATATAACTATAACAGTAATTCACCATTTCACCAAACACGCTCGCGCCAACCGCATGTATTGTATAGCAGACTTAGTGGAGTGCGTTGGCACAAGGTCGCGCCGTCCTCTGCCCCGCCGTTGCTCTGCACAAGTACATTCGTTTCCCAACTGTAAGACTCTTTTTAAACTGTGTATTATATCGTCGGCAAATCTAAGGTGAATGATGTACTCGCCATTAATGTTAATACCGTATCCTTTACAGTCCAGTAGCTTGAAAACGTCTTCTAAATCAGCGGCGAAGAGTTTCGGGAATATAATGTCACCCTGTCTTACACCTCTCTGCAGTAGGATAAGTTTCGTATTCTGGTTTTTTACTTGGATAGCCATCGTAGCCTTACTGTACCAACACTTCAGCACTTCGATATAACCGATATTCAACTTGGCACCGCTGAAGGGACTAGCACCGCCCAAATTTCGACGGAATCAAAGGCTTTCTCATAGTCCACATACGCAAGACAAAGTGGAAGATAGTACTCTCCGATCTTCTGTGCAATTTGCCGAAGGGTATGTATGTGGTCTATGATGCTAAAGCCTTTTCGGAAACCGGCTTGTTCGGGAGGCTGGAAGTCGTCTAATCGGCGTGCGAGATGATTCGTAATGACTTGAAAACACCACGTACGCGGCTCAGAAGGGAAATCGGAAATCAAAAAATCATGTACATGAAATAAAGCTTTTCATATACATGATTTTTTTTATTTCCGATTTATAAGAGTTAATCTGGTCAAGTTTTATAATTTTATATCAAAATTATGTTTGAATGTAATTTTTAAATCGGATTATTTTATTTATTGATTTTTGAATTTTAAAAATAATTTATAGGTATCAAATTGAACAGTATCGTCGTAATGGAGTTCTTAAGAAGATAGAAGATGTTTACGAAAAGTACTGTGAGTGGTATTTGAAACGTCAATCTCTAGATAGCACAAATCAACCGTATAATGGACGACAGGTCTGGCAACTACTCGAGCATCAGAATAGAGAAGGTGCAAGTTTAGTAAGTAACTCGAACTTTTTAAGTTTTCTAAAGTAGTTTTGAGTAAATAAATAATAACAGATAATTATATTTTGAATAAATCAATTTGTAAAAAATGTGTGTAAAAGGGGTCCGTAACTCAGTAGTAAAACAGAACTCTTTCAGAATGGTGTTTTTGTGCTTTGTTTGTCTGGGGCCTTTTCCTTAGAAATATCTCTTGAATATACAGATTTATTTCTTTGCCAAAATACTAAATAGTGTAAGAGAATCCATCACTGCATTTCGTTCCGTTGGTTTAGTAAGAGATAGATGCTAAAAAGATCTCAAGACCTCATGACTCTCATAAGATATATAGCGTTAAAACTATCCTTAAAATACCTAGACCGTCGACACGCAGCAGCGTCAAGTGTGTGACGTCTGGTATTGCGATCAACAATCCTGGAGGACAAGGAGACGATTAAGGCAAATCTACAACGGGGGAGATCATGTCCAGCTGTGAACTTATATGAGCTTAAAAATAATGAAGATGAAGATATCGCGATCATTCAGTTTGATCATTTTTTTTAAATGTCAAAAACATTTTCTATTCTATTGACTTGTAACATTTTTGAGGTCAAACTTCTTTATCGACGTAGTGGGGAAATTAGTACGGTATTAATAAAAGTCACGTTTTTTTGTAACGTTTCACTACCGGATCTGCATGAGTAATAAAATGAAGAAAGAATGATATTTCTTAAAGAAATTTCACTTCGTAGGTGTGTACACAATTTTTTTTAAAAAGAGAAATTTATTGTATTTAATAGGATATGGAGGAAGCACCTTGGCCGATGGAAATGCGACAAAATATTGGAAAATTCCTATACAATATCATTATAAATGATGTCAAGATCGACGTCAACATGTTTAAAGCTAAAGATAAAGAGTAAGTTTAATGTACTTTAAATTAAATAAATACCTCCATTTTTGCTGTGAAATTGTATGCGTGTAGCGTCAGTACTGTGCCAAGCACGTCAGCGACGCTTGTACTCAGACGCGGCGGCTGCACTGAAGCGCGCACTTTTGTTGAATGGTCTCCAACATTGAGTTATAAATACTAGGTACTAGAGAAGCTATTCCAAATCAAAAAAGTATCGCATCCAGGTTCACACTTAGATTCGTATTCTCGTATTATTAACGCCGTTTCGTATGCGCCTACACAGCATTAATGTCGAAGCCACACTAAAGTAAAGTTTGCAGTACAGTTCAGTCGAACAGAGTGAGTGTTCGGACCGCAAAATTTAGTGCGTAGTACATATATATATATATATATATATATATATATATATATATATATATATATATATATATATATATCGACTGTTTCCAATAGTTTAAAATAGTTCATAATACATATAAACGCGTAGACGCGGCGTCTCTAACGCTGCGTCTCTGTCGCGAGCGATTACACTACATTACACTTTACTGACGCTTGACGTGATGATTGGAAGTTCACCTTTATTGGTAGCATCCTTTAAGGCAACATAAGAGAGACACCTATTTTCTAATTATATAAATACATTTTATTGAATGTAGGTCATCTGATGTTAAGTAGATGTTTTGACTCTCAGTTAACTACATCTATCCTCGATTAAGAATCAACAAAAAACTCTTCTAAGCACTAAAGTGTCAATTTAGGTAATCTTGTTATAAACTAATAGTCCGCGTAAAGAATAATAGAAAACCACACGTTATGCCTCCGTTTCACTGTGACTAACTTCTGTGGCAAACGCAGCGTCTACATGCATTCCGCACTTGCAGGTCGCCTTTGCTCTTCGTAGTCATTTCTTTTATATAGTATAACATAGTATGGACGTGTCCTCAAAAATGAATGTTGAAATTAAAGCTCAGTTTCGACTACACTATAATATAGAGAATATAGCAAATATTATATTGCACAACTATATTATGCTATACTATATAGTATTTTGTATAGCATATTCTTATATCATCCCGTGGGTGTCGTAAAAGGCGACAGAGGGAAACAAATCAGGAGATGGGCAGCAGCGTTTTTCTAATAACAACTAAAATAAAAAAATGCGGTTGCCAGCCCGCATGCCAAGCGTGGTAACTCAGGCAAATATCCCCCCTATGAGGCAATCTATGGGGGATGACTATGTTCAGCAGTGGACTTTAATAGGCTGTAATAATAACGGTATAGCACCGTGTAAACGTGTACTATATAGTGGAGTCGTATATTGTAGTCTAACATGACGTTTATAGCGTAGTGCGTAGTGTAAAGTGAGTTATATAGCGCAGTGTGTTGAGGGGTGTTGTGTGTTGCGTGTTGCGTGGTGCAGGCGGCGGCTGCCGGCGGTGTACAAGGTGCACCGCGCGTGGGGGCGGCTGGTGCGGCTGGAGCTGAAGCCGCACCCGGCGCTGGCGCGGCTGGGCGGGCGCGGCGCGGCCTGCGCTGCGCCTGCGCGCCGCGCTCGCGCCCACGCGCGCGCCGCCCGCGCCCTGGCGCACCGCCGCGCCGCCCGCGCCGCCCGCGCCACCCGCCGGCGCCTACCTACTCACCGCCACGCCGCTCATACGGTATATATATACTCTGTGCTTTTTATTCTTATTTACTATTTTTATTTTAACTAAAGTTTCTATTCCAACCGTACATTTCTGCTAGCGTTAATATTTTACGCAAAACAATCGCTATAGTTTGACAATAATAAAAATTGTGTTAATTCACGTATTCAAGCCTGTGTCACTCTTGCTAACTACGTGAAATAAATGCCTACAATTGCGCGGAACCTCAGGTTGCATACGCAGTAAGGGCTAGCGCGTTTTAGGCGAGTGACGTACTAGTGACTTTCAAAGTCTTTTAACACTGTTTATTTAAATAGATTTGTTTGTAAATACGTGTATAAATATTTTTGTTTATTGTTTAGTATATTTAATTTTAGGATACAATTGTTGTTTTAGTGTAATTTATATGTATATTATAGAAAATACATTCATTAACAATTTTGAAAACATAATAATGATAAAACCAACAAATAATTTACTAAAATTTTTAACAAATATTAATTTTATCACTCCAGGTTCATGTTTTCCCTCCCAGTATTTAAGTACTTAAAATTATACATTAAAGAGACGGTAAAAATTATAAGACATTATATTAAAGTAAAACAGTTGTAAATTAAATATTACTCTATATCTATACTCTATACTCTTTGTTGAAAGCCCTTGGTAACCACAAAATGTAGTTCGTGACTTAGGAAAGTGAAAAGTTGCAAAGCCATACGGACACTCGCGTGCAGCGATAAGGATTAATTTAACTTACGTGCGTGATTTTTCTAATTAATAATAATTATGTTGGCTATTAAAACATCAGCAAGTAGTGAACATCAATGGAGTGCAACTTCTGTACGTAGTACTATTATTTATTCTGTGACGTATTCACCTTAACCACTACGAATGCGAACTCATTAACATAACATAATACATAACATTAACATTTAAAATAACGTATTTAATCTTATATTTTTACTTGTTTAATAAACTGTTTTAACATAAACTTTAAATTATTATTGAACATTCGTCCAATACCCAAACAGTCTCTTTCCAGAATAGGCGGAAAAATGGACACACACACAATCTCAAAACTTAAACTTACAATGTAAAAATTTGGCAAAAAATGTAACATTATTCAATCTAGAATAGAATCAAATTTTAACTAAATAATAATTCACGTGATGGCTGCATGAACTTGTTCAATGTATTGGTGATGTTCGATATATGTATGATGTTTGAATAATAAATAATTTTATTTCAGATACAAGCTCCATACTTTGCTAGTAATAAATAAAATAAACTTAAAATTAATGTTAGTAAATATACAACTAAAACAACAATACTTATTTTATATTAAACATAACAGCTCTGGACCCCATATGCACAGTGTTCCAGTGCCGCACAACCGGACAATCAAGCCTTCCTAATACAGTACATAGGGGTCCGTTCGCACTGTATCGCACGCGTCGCATCGGGGAGGCCACTCTTACTTACTATTGTATCAAAGCTGTCCGTGTTAGCCTCAACTAACATACCTGATGCGCTGCAATATCGAGACAGTCCCAACAACATCCTAAAGCCATTATTGTACTGAACACGTAGAGCATTTACAGATCTGCGAGTACACTTGACCTACAGGCTGCAGGTGTAAAACGTTTGGCAGTACGCCTTCAAAAGGGTTATCTTGACAGCTTTTGTACACCTTGCAAACTCTACGTTCTCGTTCAATATCCAAGTCATCAGAGAGGTCCTCTGTAACCCAGTGCCCCAGGTATTTAAACAAACCATCCAATACTTTCGCTATCACAGTAGCTAGCGAGATCGGTCTATAATTGTTCTTGTCGGCAGCATCCCCGGTTTTATTCTTTACAACTGGTACAACTATGGTCTTCATGAGTTCCTGAGGTAAGTATTCATGCCCTATACACACATTAAAGAGCATAGTTAATACCCTAGGCAGATGAACTCCCGCGTGCTGCAGGTGCTCAATTCTGAGGTCATCATATCCAGGTGATTTACCACGTGTCATATTATTTATGACATTTGCGACTTCTTTCGCAGTAAATCTGGCAAATTCACTGCACGATTTCTCTTCAATATCGAACACCCGCTGCACCGGTCCCAATGCAGATTCCACTTTGAAGTGGTCCTAAAAACTTCTGCGATATGATGAGGTCACTCTTACCATCGTCACTCGCAGGTAAGCATGATGGAGTTTCCAGCTTCTTAGTTTGTTTCAAAACCCTTAAAATCTTTTTCTTTGTGGTGAGTAGCCACGATATCCATTTTATTTGGTTCTCATTGTCTTGACACCACTTAAACTTTGACTTAAAACACCTCCTAGCTTCGCATTCTGTCATATACATAACCTGCACTGGGCTTACCATACAGCAACCACATTTGAAACTGCATCGTGCCTCCTGATGGACCTCCCTTATGTACCTATTCCACCCAACAACTAGTTTGTGTTTACTACGCTTTCTTATTTCATAGCTCGTTTCAGCAGCTTCTCTTAACATATAAAAATATTTTATACAACCTATCAATTACAATCCTATGATCTACATTTTTACACACTTTATCTGCACAAAACCTAAATTCTACTGGAAAATCAATATTTCTTAGATTAATATGACATATTTTACCATACATATTAATCTGATCGATGCCCCTCTCACCCCACTTCACCTTGTTACAACATTATTCTTTATATTGGTTTTAAATGGCAGCTTACCTATCTTAAAATTTACTTCCAGTGGAAAATATCTGACCAATAAACATCAAAGCATACCTTACAATTTATACACATTTTCAAGCTGCCTCTGTTACTAGACAGTGATCAAGCCATCTTCGGCAGTCCTTTTTAATGTCACTTATATAAGAGTATGTGTCTGATGTTATTTTATAATTGACCACGTTTGCACAGAGCCACCTCCGCTCCTCACAGAAATTGGATAACTCATTAATTTAAAAATTAATTCTCTGGGATGCGCATTAAGATCGCCAAGAATAATTGCAGATTCAATTTCGCAACAATCAATTACAGCGTTTATTTCGCTTAAGAACTCTGTAAACTCAATTAAATTATCTTGACTGTCTGTAGGCAGATACACGAAAACCAAGAAAACCGGTTATTCGCACGTACTAACATGGAACGATTGTAACTGACGAAAACACTTTTCTTCCACATTATCGCCACCCCGCCATAGGGTCGCCCTCGAGTATGCCGGTTGATGTGTCCACCGCTGACTTGCTCGTGTACAGCAACATTCGTTTTGTATAAAATATATTCGGCAATGTCCTGGGTTGAAGTCTCTTTATCAACATTGTTTATAAACAACGGTATTCTTATATTTGCTGCCTTAAATTTACCGGTAGGATCCTTCGCCTGCCCCTGCAATCCAATAAATCTGTTCCAAGTCTTTTCCTCTGCACCATAATCCATTCTTCCTCCCTTTTATCCAGAAATTCGCCCCTCTCCGTGCTAATTGTGAGAATGTACTTCGTTCGTTAAGTTTACTCATTGGCACAGTAACGCTCGCTCGTTCCGCTACACCTGTAGTTGAGGCCATCAATGTCTGCGCGCACGCATTAGTTTCGGACTGCGTCTGTGCGGAAATCGCGATACCGTAGAGGCCTCCACGCGCTCGCCCTCGTCTATTATGTTCGCTTCAATTGCTGTTGGTTGCTCGACAGAGACAGGTGCATCCGTAATTGCATGCTGACTCTTCGTGTGCGACGCATCCAGCTGATATTGTGAGTCACGCTGAGTTACTATATTATTCTCAGCTGTTGTAAATGCCGTTTGATTTGAAGTAGCCGCTTTTCTACCTCCAAGTTTATAAAACCAAATGACCCGCTATCCGATTCAAGGCTATCGTAATGTACTAAATTACTTGTGCCTCTTTTCTTATTTAAGGAATGTTTCACATGTTAATCATTTAACAGTGACCCTTGCTTCATATTATCGATCTCCATTTTAATTTGTTAATATGCTCAACCGTAGCGTACTCTGTTATAACTTGAACTTGACTCTTTTAGGATAATTATGTCTTTCAGTAATCTCGTTACATCAACATGGTCAAATGTAACCGGTGGTAGTTTTCGTAGCTCTCGGCTACGAATATGGGGATTAGTGCTGCTGATGTACACTTGATAAAGGAGATAATGTCCTCGAGATCACGCTGTATTTTTCCATCTACTTTGCCCTTTCTCTTTATTTTTTCCGTGAAGCTTGCACTGATTGATAGAGTAAGTCTTTTGCAGCCGCAATCTCTTCATGAGAAAACGCAGTTGCACACAGGCGAACTATGCTTTCTTCATTCATCACATCTACTTGATTCTGAATAAATGTCAAAACTTCACTAATGACAATGTTACAGTTATTACATTTTACTACATTCACAGACATTGTGTAGAACGCTACACAACTTTTCACGTTAAACACGTATTATCGCGGCAACGTACGTGATAAGACTAATTAGTAATAAAAGTGGTTTTTAAAAAAAATGTGTTATATTAAATACATTTATAAAATTATTATCTAAAGTATATTTATTTAAGTCTAAGTAATTGATACCTGCAATTCGTAAACACTTGGAACTAACTTCAGCCATGGTAAAGAACAGAGTACTATTCTGAGAGACTAGTGTAATTTGTTTTTTATTTAACTAAATTGTTCTTACATATTCAATCATTTCTAAAAGCTCAACAGCCCGTAAACAGTCCACAATAAAATAGATCTATCTACTAGAGGCCATAAGCGGACATTTCTGAGCCTCATCCTTTCCCTAAGTCGCTCCTTACTATACCCACAGGATAAGACGAGGTGTTGTTCCTATTCAATAGTCAGTCGCTCTATACGCGCCTCATAAACTGCAATATTAAGCAGATCGCCTTTGATTATTTCTTCAGATCAGTGTAATGACACGATCCTTAGTGGTTCCACTAACTTATCCCAAAGCTAAGGTTTTATTATATACGTACTAGTTTTTCCCATATTCTTTTTATCATTACAATTATTATAAACTAGAAGGAAAACTCCCTATAAATGTTTGGTACTTGGAGCTGTATAGAACCAAAATGTTACATTTGTTTAAATAGAAGAGTAGGGTAAAAATAATACTACATGTTAATGATTTATGCCTTTTCGGCTATTTTATTGCATATATAAATGCAAGCACTTGCATTTATTACAGTATAATATTTTTACCCATTATAATGTAGGGCTTGACTACTAACCCACCTGTTGGTAAATGGTGATGGAGCTATAGATTCACTCATTTACATTACAAGACATTGCCTCAAAATTATGAAAATTTTAAGTTTTCATCAGTTGTTGAAAATGTAAAATGAAAAAGTTATGGCTAGAATTTTAGTGATAACTGCCTTCTGATGGTCACTAGATGATTAGTCCTTTTTTGACTCCATTGATACCAGCCTACAATACAGATACAATACATGTCACTGAACTACCTTCTGATAGTCACTAGATTATTAGTCCTTTCTTGAATCCTAGGATACCAGCCTACAATATGAGGAGGGCGTTGATACTTTACACCACCTACGTATTGAATTGAAGTAACCATGTAATCCAAAACTTACTTATTTCATTGAACAGGATACCATTCTACGTGTCAAGTCAAATGAAGCGATTAGAAGAGTCTCCGCCTAGCGCACTGTATCCAGTGCTTGACAGCCTCAATCAACTGGGGGAAGTCCCTTGGGTCATCAACCAGGATATTTTAGATTTACAGTTAAAAGTTTTCAGGTGACTATGGCTTTTTAATGTACAATTTTTTATTTAAACGAAGTTTAAGTTAGTACCTAAATAAGCTTCATTGTATAATTTTTTTATATAAAATATAATATGTTCATTAATTTGATACATAATTTTTGTTTATTGATAGTTAAACACAATCACAAAACCAATATCGCATTAGTCGCGTTTTACGACAAGCTAGTCAAGTAATGTTGATGGCACATTCTTTTTAGTTAAAAGATCCAAATAAACATTGAACTTATTTGGGTCATTTAACAAATTAGTTTAAATGTTGATGATCAATTAAAAATCAAAATTCAAAACACTTTGTCAAATCTGAGAACTAAGATGGAATGCCTTATTACCACTACAATGGGTGTCTGGTTCTACTTAATGAAACTGCGAGCGTCACCTTTCCTGGTCCAGCACGAATGTGCTGCACTCATAATTCGTATATAGGAGTGGTTCTATCCAGGTGTAGTGTATAGGTAGGTAAGAGAATCAAATTTATAAATTATAAGAAATAGTGTAATCAAATACCATTTCTACTGAGAACTATATTTGAGACTTTCTTCCATGTAACTCGAGGCTTTATTCATATAAGGGACTCAGGATTGTAATAAGATCACACCATGTAACTTGAAGTTGGTCATTGGAAACCGTCACTTGAAATCAACCTACATACTAACGGAATCATTAACCTTACTTTGTTAGAATTAAGTTTATAAGAATTGTGATATTGTTAATAAAGCAGTCTTGTTTCAACCATCGCCCCGAGACTTTCATTTACCCAAAGGGCTCCACATCGCACAGGTGTGGATCTAATGTTTGGAGGTAGTCGTTGCTAACACATAGTGTATAGAAGAATTAAAACTCAGCCTTAAAAATTAGAAATTATTTTATATTTTTAGTTCTTTAAAGTTGACTTTTACTTTTTATTAAGTTTAATTTTTTGACACTTGAGTGGTGTCGTGAGTATCACAAACTCAATGTTACAACGAGAATGTCGTGTCAATAGTTTGGAGTACATTAAAATCTTTATACCAAATTTTTCCACTCTTATGTGACCACCTATTAATTTTAATCTATATTTAATAAAAAAAGAATCATTAAATTCAGTTCACGCTTGACGAAGACATCGCGTCACAAACATACAAAAAAATAATTGAATTGAGACCATCCTCTATGAAACTAGTTTTTTTACGTATTTTGTCGTCCATGTGTAATGTTCGTGTAAATATAAAAAGTCGTAATCTCCCTTATTCGACCAAAAAGGCATTGCAATTTGCAATGTATGCCGAGAATTGTTAATCACGTGTAAAATGTAAGGTTGTGTGGCGCAGGTCGGGCGGCGACAAGCGGCTGGACATACCGGCGCCGGCGAGCGCGCTGGATACGTCGCAATTCCCGGTGGGCGCGGGAGGGGGAGGAGCTGGGGGAGGGGCCGCCTTTAAGCGCCGCCTGGCCATCAGCCGCGCGCGCGCCGACATGCACTCGCTGTGGTGCGACATGCTCTACAAGTTGTCACTCGCCAATCACTACAGGTACATGCGTGCATGCGCATACGAAACTTTTTTTTCTTTAGTAATGGATTCGTACTCTTGTGATTTTGCCAGTGTCTAACATATTTAGAATTTATCTTTAATAATAATTTGTTTCAATCTTATTTACATTATGTTGATGCGTCACATTGTTTAGTTTTTGGAAGATTTTGACGGTAGCTTGAGCCTTCAAACAGACGAGGACTATGGTATTTCAAGGCCCCTAAGTAGACACATTATTGTGAGATTCACATCACCATCGGAGCATTTGTTTCATCATTTCCACTACTATTAGTGGAGTGTTATAAAATATTATAATAATTAAAAAAACAACACAGTTGCTTAGTGATTCTCACGAGCAAACAATACCAACCAAAGTTACAAAACGCACAGTTTCGTTTTGAACACATGCAAAAACGGAACCGTGTAAGCGCATATGCGACGCGAGCTCAGGCCCCTGGTCTGATTAGGGCTTCGAAATGTTGAAAAGCACGTTATACCCAGAACTTGCGGCATAGGTGTGTTTTTACCATTATGTTAAGCGATCGTTATGCATAATTCCATGGATTTTATGGTTGTAACAGGGACTGCATGTTCTGGCTGCCGCACAACATGGATTTCCGCGGTCGCGTGTACGCGGTGGGGCCGCACGTGTCCGTACTGGGCGCAGACGCGGCGCGCGCCCTGCTGCGGCTCGCGCGCACTCGCCCGCTGGGCCCGCGCGGCCTGCGCTGGCTGCAGATACACGCCGTCAACCTCACCGGCACCATGAAGAGCAGCACGCTGCAGGAGAGGTGAGTACCGGCCAGGTGTGCCGTATTGTTATCATTATTGTCAGTTTCAGATTTGGTGTATGATGTTCTAATTAACATTATTGAATATTAAATTTTATTAAAATTGATTATTGAAAAGACTAGTTTATCCAATACCGACGACGATAATCATAATACACTACAACTTGTACTTGCAAATGTTATATAATAATTGCAAATATAATTTTAAATTCGTAGATATTTTTATTTATGATAAAATAAAAAATAAATATTTAACAAAAAATCTCTATTATTATGTATTCCGCTCCACAGATATGAGTACGCAAATAGTATAATGGATAAAATCTTAGACTCGGCCGACAACCCTCTGGGCGGCGAGGGCTGGTGGAAAAAGTCAGAGGAGCCATGGCAGACCCTCGCGTGTTGTATGGAGATCGCAAAGGCAGTTAGATCACCTAACCCTGAAGGTAATATAGTAAATAAGATATTATACGTACGGTTTAACTTAGGTATCATAAATTAATTGTTCTTTGCCGTCCAAGACGTCGTTTGATTAAAATAAAAATTTAATTTTTTGACTCCTTTGAGTCCAAATTTATATGGTGTCCCATATAAATTTGGACTTTGGACCCCAACAGTATAAACTATTTAATAAAAAAGAAACATCTTAATCGATTCATAATTGACGATTGAGATATCGCGTAATGTACATACAAAAATAACATACATCAAGCAGTACCTGCGCAAACAAGATCCATCAAAAAACCAGCGTTACAGATTGGCGTCGCATAGTATAATGTTGTCCCGTGTGCAGAGTACGAGTGCGGGTTCCCGGTGCACCAGGACGGGTCGTGCAACGGGCTGCAGCACTACGCGGCGCTGGGTGGGGACGCGGCCGGCGCGGCCGCCGTCAACCTGGCGCCCGCCGCCCGCCCGCAGGACGTCTACACCAGCGTCGCCGCGCTGGTAATGTGCACACACACACACACACACCGCCGTCAACCTGGCGCCCGCCGCCCGCCCGCAGGACGTCTACACCAGCGTCGCCGCGCTGGTAATGTGCACACACACACACACACACCGCCGTCAACCTGGCGCCCGCCGCCCGCCCGCAGGACGTCTCACCAGCGTCGCCGCGCTGGTGTGCACACACACACACACACGCCGTCAACCTGGCGCCCGCCGCCGCCCGCAGGACGTCTACACCAGCGTCGCCGCGCTGGTAATGTGCACACACACACACACACACCGCCGTCAACCTGGCGCCCGCCGCCCGCCCGCAGGACGTCTACACCAGCGTCGCCGCGCTGGTAATGTGCACACACACACACACACCGCCGTCAACCTGGCGCCCGCCGCCCGCCCGCAGGACGTCTACACCAGCGTCGCCGCGCTGGTGTGCACACACACACACACACACACGCCGTCAACCTGGCGCCCGCCGCCGCCCGCAGGACGTCTACACCAGCGTCGCCGCGCTGGTAATGTGCACACACACACACACACACCGCCGTCAACCTGGCGCCCGCCGCCCGCCCGCAGGACGTCTACACCAGCGTCGCCGCGCTGGTAATGCACACACACACACACACCGCCGTCAACCTGGCGCCCGCCGCCCGCCCGCAGGACGTCTACACCAGCGTCGCCGCGCTGGTAATGTGCACACACACACACACACCGCCGTCAACCTGGCGCCCGCCGCCCGCCCGCAGGACGTCTACACCAGCGTTGCCGCGCTGGTAATGTACACATACACACCGCCGTCAACCTGGCGCCCGCCGCCCGCCCGCAGGACGTCTACACCAGCGTCGCCGCGCTGGTAATGTGCACACACACACACACACCGCCGTCAACCTGGCGCCCGCCGCCCGCCTGCAGGACGTCTACACCAGCGTCGCCGCGCTGGTAATGCACACACACACACACACGCCGTCAACCTGGCGCGCCGCCGCCCGCAGGACGTCTACCAGCGTCGCCGCGCTGGTAATGTGCACACACACACACACACACCGCCGTCAACCTGGCGCCTGCCGCCCGCCCGCAGGACGTCTACACCAGCGTCGCCGCGCTGGTAATGTGCACACACACACACACACACCGCCGTCAACCTGGCGCGCCGCCGCCCGCAGGACGTCTACACCAGCGTCGCCGCGCTGGTAAGGTGCACACACACACACACCGCCGTCAACCTGGCGCCCGCCGCCCGCCCGCAGGACGTCTACACCAGCGTCGCCGCGCTGGTAAGGTGCACACACACACACACACACACACCGCCGTCAACCTGGGTGGGGACGCGGCCGGCGCGGCCGCCGTCTACCTAGCGCCCGCCGCCCGCCGCCCGCCCGGTTGAGGTTGAGTACGATACTAACATCTCTAGTAGGGCTTGAGTATTGGACCATTTTTCAATTCCGGAATTCAATAGTAAGCAATACAGTTCCGGAATTCCGGAATTCGAAGCCTCCTTTAAAAATGGTATACAAAATGCATAATATTTATTGATTATTTTATATTATAGAAATATAGGGCTAGTATTTTGAGTAGGAAAAAATTAAACCATTGAAATAACTATTAAGAACTTTAATTAAAATAAGTATACCAAAATAAAAAATAATTTCACTACCAACAAAAGTCCTGGATTTATAATCTAGGATTTTGTTGGTAGTGAAATTTCAAGAATGTCAGTGCATTTAAGCTGTCGTCCTTTAGACAACTTCTTACACGATTGCACATGTACGAAACTGTTGAAAAAGCGCGTTCAGCTTCGACACTAGTTGGCGGTATCGTTTTTAAATATTGGAAGCATCTGGTAAGATATTGTCCTCTATCATCGCCTTTTTCGTTTTGACAAAATTGAATATTTTTCTCGATATCGAAATTCTGGTTTTGATCACACCAATTCCGGTATTACAAACGATAGTGAAACATATCGTAATTCCAGAATTTTGTTAATTCCGGAATTCCGGAGAGCAAGCCCTAATCTCTAGTCAGAAAATAATTTCGAGTGTAATTCTTAATTCCAATTCCTTACAGGTGGAAGAAATGAGAGCTCGCGACGCAGCTGCTGGCGTGCCGGCGGCGGTTGTTTTAGAGAACTTTGTGAAGCGGAAGGTCATCAAGCAAACTGTCATGACCACTGTATATGGCGTTACGAAGTATGGGGCTCGCCTACAGATTGCTAAACAATTGAAAGGTAATTATTATTACAATATGTAAAAAAACCTGTCAGATCCGTGAGGGTGCTTTAGATATCATGATAATGTGATTATGTATATGTAATCTATTTTAGAGTATAAATAAAGAAATACCCCGCAAAAAAAATATTAAATGGGGAAACTTACATGATAATACATGCGGCGCGGGCGACCGTCGGGCCACACGGGTAACAATATTTAGTGGTCACGATTTTGATCTCTATTGACCCTTTTTTATTTTACATGGGAAATGCTTACGCATACCCGCCTCATGGGGGCAAGGACGTGTTATGTCGGACTCGCACCAACTAAAACCCCATGGTGTTCCACCTTCGCTGCACATTGGCAGGGTCACGGGATCGCTTTCGCACACGCGCCGGCCGCCTCATGGCAGCCCCTCCTCGGGAGAGGACAATTCCTCCCCCTTCTCTTTCTTAGGTAAGGTGCACCGAAACACGAGGCACGCCTTCCTCCGCAGCCTCTAAATCCACTGGTGCAGCGGGCTCCCCCGAGCGTGAAGGCCGTGGGGTCAGGGAAGTCGAGTACTCGTAAGCATCAGCTTTCGCGCCGCCAACCAAGTTTCGGCCGCCAAGGGTAGGGAGAGCAGCGTTTGCAATACTGTCACTCCTCTCCCCCGCGACCCCTTCACCACCTCATTAGCGGTGCGGCTCCGTCAAGAGTCGCGGAGGATAGAGCGAGTGGTGCATCGCTATACCAACATTCCTCTTCCCCTGCGACTCCACCTCGGCTGCGACGGGAAGAGAGAGGACACCCGTCCCGCCACAGTCCCCCAACGCATATCCGGAGTGGGCTAGGCAAGCCCACTCGGAGCGGCCACCTCGGGACAGACAAGTGGGTTCCTCTTTGTTCACCGCGGGTGATCAAGCCACGGCTACTAAGTGCCCCGCCACGACAAGGCGGGAACCCGTTCGGGGGGATCTCTGTTGACCCTAGCCTTCACTCATCATTTGATCGTTCGTTCGTTAGAATCAACGACTGAAAAAACGCGTTTCGGATGTCGTTGCTGAGGACCGTGTTGCTAGATTTTAAAATTTTGCTGAATCTTAAGTAAATTGTAGTAAAAATCATCTATTTTAATTACCAATAACATTTTTATATGCATTAATTAGAAGATGTTTTAATTGTTTTGACAATGCATTGCGATACCCTTCCTGATTAGATAGGGTAGATATACCCATAAAATATAACATACTGTATAAGTATTAACTATCCCACAACTGTGCAAAGCCTAGGTTTCCCATAATATTAGCTTATGATTAAAAGTAAAGTCATAATTTCTTATATTACCTATACGTTTTTTTTAAATATAATGTTGTCAATGTTGAGCTATGACATGATACATATTTTATACTATTATTGTAGTATATTGTTACAGATATTGAAGATTTTCCAAAAGAGCATGTATGGTCGTGTTCTCAGTACCTGACGACGAAAACATTTGACAGTTTAAGAGAGATGTTTACCTCAACGAAGCTCATCCAGGACTGGTTTACTGATTGTGCCAAGTAAGACCATTTTTCGTTCAGAAATGTGTTAAATGAATATTATTTTGTAATTGCAGGAACTTGAAGCTCCTTGCCTCACACTGATCATAGACTTTTGTTAATTTATTCTTAGAAGCAACATATATTATTAGTTCTTTTATTAATATTTTTGGATTGGACGTTTGTCCTTTAAGCCATATATTATTCTTTTAATTTGTACAGATAACATTTTATAGGTATGTTAGGTCGTTGCAAAAGTTCATTGATTCATTACAGCCTATCAAAAGTCCACTTCTAAACATAGGCGTCCCCATAGATCGCCGACCGGCGTTAGCAACCGCAGTTTTTTTATTATTTTGAGTTGTTACCAGGAAGATGCTGTTGTAAATCTCCTCTTTCATTTCGCTCCGTCGCCTCTTACAACATCCAAGGGATTATAAGGGTTAGCGGATTCTATTGCGCCGCCACAACATGGCGAAAGTTAATTATTCAAAATTAAAGGTCACTGTGGGCAGTTAGTTAAGTCATGGATCTTATATACAGTGTAGTTCCCAGGGTCAGAGAATAGTGCCCTATGATCTGACCCTGGGAACTGGGTTCCAATTTTTTTTTTGCTTAATACGGGGAATCCACTACCCTATTTCGGTTTCGGTCCGTTAGTTTCGTAAGAGCCGACTATAATATCCAGAAAAATGTCATGCCGTGTTGATTATGGGAAACTATACCTACCTTCCATCGGATTTAACATCACTTGATTTAAGATGGCATGACGAAATATTTTTTATTTATTATACAGGCACCGGCAAAAGGGCAAATCAGTCTCTAAATAACTAAAAAAATAATTCACCTACTTTCTACTCAGTATTCACTCTTAAATACAATAAACAAATATGCGAAGTTAACACTTAATCTAATGGTCACAGGAATCGGTAGCAAACTTCACTGTGAAATCCTGGTTTCTCGCCCCTTACTAATTACTATATAAACGTATAATCTTTAAATATATTTGATTAATCTGGCATTATGTGTAACTTAGAAAGGTACACATATACAATGTGTCTGGTCATCGGTGTCGCAGACTTTGGGGGGGTGAAATACGGTAAATTTTATTGACAAATCACTATCCCCATTTATTTTCTCACTCCATGGTGAAATGGCAGCCATTTTGTTTTTTTTTTGCCTCGAGGCACGGGTGCTTATACTGATTAAGCCATACCTACCCATGTAGAGGTCCTAGGAAGACGAAAGAGGACTCGTCAATGATAACAATTTTGCTGTTTTTAGAAACGAGGTTGTTTGTTGAGAGAGATTTTTTGTTTGAAGGTTGATTTCCGGCGTATGTGGAGAAAGTGTGGAGTGGGTGACGCCGCTAGGACTGCCCGTGGTGCAGCCCTACTACCGCCGCGCGCCCTACCAGCACGCGCACTCCACCGCGCCGCTCGACCAGCACCAGTGAGTACACAGTGCACAGTACAGTGTAGTGTGCGGCGAGAGCGTGCAGCGTGCAGTGGGCGACGCCGCTAGGACTGCCCGTGGTGCAGCCCTACTACCGCCGCGCGCCCTACCAGCACGCGCACTCCACCGCGCCGCTCGACCAGCACCAGTGAGTACACAGTGCACAGTACAGTGTAGTGTGCGGCGAGAGCGTGCAGCGTGCAGTGGGCGACGCCGCTAGGACTGCCCGTGGTGCAGCCCTACTACCGCCGCGCGCCCTACCAGCACGCGCACTCCACCGCGCCGCTCGACCAGCACCAGTGAGTACACAGTGCACAGTACAGTGTAGTGTGCGGCGAGAGCGTGCATTGCAGTTCCGCGTCGGATAGGGTCTTTATGTTGATGGGTATAGACAAGTCTATGCCCTCAGATTTAGCAACCCTTCCCCTTTCGACATGGAGGACCGCACACTTATCCGTCCCCAGCTTCATTCTAATAGAATTGCTAAAATCACAAGTGATGTTTAGCAGTTCCATAAGATGAGAGCGACTGGAGGCGAATAATTTGAGATCATCCATATAGAAAAAGTGGGTCACTTTTGTACCACCTTTCCGAAGCTGAAATCCCCTCCCGGAACCCTCCAGTAAGGTACTGAGAGGGTTAAGAGAGAGCCAGAACCAGATTGGACACAAACAATCGCCCTGGAAGATACCCCTTCTTATCCTTATGTGGTTCTCCGCAGCCGTCATCCGCTCGCCTAGATGACAAAGGATCGTATTCCACTGCCCCATACACTGCCCGAGGAAGTCTCAAACTGAACAGTCAACCTTGTACAGCTCGAGGACCCTCTTAAGCCATGTATGAGGCACCGAGTCGAATACCTTTTTGTAGTCTATCCAGGCGGCGGAGAGGTTCCGACGGTTGCGCTTAACCACCTTGCCAATGACCGCGTCAATGAGGAGTGGTTCCTTGGTTCCACGACCACCGCCCGACATCCATTTTGAGCGCGCGACATCACCTGATTTGCGTTCAGGTGACGAGTGATTCTCGCGCTCAAAATGGATGTTAGTGTCTTGTATATGGTAGGCAGACACGTTATGGGGCGGTATTTGCTCGGGTCTATGGAATCCCGGTCTTTAGGAACCAAATGAGTGATCCCAGTAGTGAAGAGGCTCGGGAGTGACTTTTGGTCGAGAGCCTCTTGAAACTGTCGGGCGGGCACCGCGTGACACACCACGAACCCCTTCAGCCAGTAGTGATGCAGTTGTCGAGTCCCGGACTTTTCCAGTTCAGCCCTACGGACCGCCTCAGCTACGTCATCCGGCGTTATGATGACGGGGTCCATGGGCAACATTCGCACACTGACTCGCCACAACTTCCGTCCAAGGGCCCTCGCTGTGGTTTACGGGCTCTGACCACAGGCCGCCCCAGAATGCGATAGTGTCGGCCTGATTCGGTGCTGAGCCCGTTCCACGTAACATTGGCCGCTCCAATGATTCATAGAGCCTCTTCTGATCACTCTGGAAGAGACGATTCTGGTTGAACCGTGTCGATCTCTCGGTATATCGCTGAATCCGCTTCCCCCAAGCAGCGATTCTCTGCTTCAGGTCGTCTATGCGCTCCGTCAGTTTTTGCGTTATATCCGGCTGGGACAAACTGATATTCGTCCTAGCAAACGTCATCCTGACGGTGCGCACAATTCTCGGCCTATTATTGCCCGACCTGAAGCTTATCAGTCTGCCGATGAGGGCCCTTGCCTTTGGATACGGTCCTCAATCCTTCTTCTCCAGGCTGGGGTAGCGC
Source organism: Parnassius orleans (assembly GCA_029286625.1). NCBI lineage: Eukaryota > Metazoa > Arthropoda > Insecta > Lepidoptera > Papilionidae > Parnassius > Parnassius orleans. The sequence continues at coordinate 6,019,442 of JAGSMP010000003.1, forward strand.
TACTTTGCCCAGTAGCACGTCCAGACGTGGGAAGTTTGGCACCAACATTATTATTATTATTATCTAGCGTGGAATCATCTAATACTATATATTATATTTTGTCAATATGAGACTGACACTCGCAGGCGCCGGGCTTGGCCGGCGCGCTCGTCGCACTCGCCTCCAGAGTAGCGCTACTCCCGCTGCTCCAAATGCTCCCACTAACACGTAGATAACGACATAGTGGTGTAAGTCGTGGGTTGACAGCTGATTGAATTCAACATGTATGTCTTCCTTTTTCATTTGATCGATTTGGCGACCGATCTCCTTCAAGGAGCTTGTCGTTCTCTCTCCTCTGGTTGGCTTGTCTCACCTTTACTGATAGGTATGGTTAAGTTGATTATGTTGTTTATAGGTGGAATATCTATAGCTATTAAATCGGGGTGTGCGTGCATTGTGTTGATGTGGTTGTTCTGTGGATAGATCATGAATGAGTCTTCCTTGAGTACGCAATTATTCCCCCGACTGATGAGACGCCGCCCTTGCTGACGCGCTCCGAAGTAACTTCATCGCCGCATATGAATTGAAGAGTGCATTGTTCGCAGCAGAAAAATAAGTATGTATTTATATTGTTGAGCGCATTTCATGAATGTTTACATTTTTTAATGCTCGTTAGACATTTGTCTGTTGAATGATTCTTGATACACAAATTTTGATCATTTTACATATGATAAACAGGGCCTCGTAGCTCACAAAGTTTCGTGGTGAGATCTGAATGTAGACACGATTGTACTTCGGCTTCAGTCATAGGTATGTATGACTGTCTGATGTCTCTTTGCATGTTTATAGCGAAATAATCAGAGATGGGAATTATGTTTATCATATTATTGTCGTGTGATTGAGGAATGAGTAAAACTTTAGATGCTGTAGATGTCATAACTTTCTCTGGTTAAAAGTGGTATTTTTATTTCGAGTAAAGGGTTTTGATATGTGACCTTGACCTTCACTCTCAGTAAAAGATACAATTTTGATACGCCGTTGTGTATATCTTCTATAGGTAGTGATAGATCTTTTGTTAAAAGTCCAGAAATGATGCTGAGTTCATCTTTTAACTGATCTGGTGAGAGTATATATGTCAAATTTTCCTTGATAAATGTCGGTAACAGTATCGAACAAGGTGTTTTGTATCTTTTTCAAATTAACTAAAATGTTATTTGATATTACAGATGATAAGGTAAACTCGTTGATAGCTCTTAATTTTTGTATCTCTTCTTTAATAACAGAATTTTCTTGCTCTAATTTATTGATATGCTGATGGAATAGTTTGTGTTGTTGGTCAATTTTTGTTTCTAATCTTTTCAAAAAGTTATAAAAGTTAAAGTTACAGCCTATATACGCCCCACTGCTGGGCACAGGCCTCCCCTCATTTCTGAGAGGGTTTTAGGGCAAGGAATTGTCCGCCGCGCTGCCCCAATGCGTGTTGGCGAACTTCACATGTCTTCGATTTCTTTTTCTTATTTCTCAGACATGCCGGTTTCCTCACGATGTTTTCTTCACCACCGAGCACGTGGTAAATTAGCACTTAAAATTGCAATTAACAATTTCATTGGTGCCAGCGGGGATTGAACCCGGATTGCTCGCGTACTGAGAAATTTACAGCGAGCGCTAACCATCTGAGCTACCACGGCAGTTATATTGTGCTTCTATTACTGATGTCTGATTTTTCCATAATTTTACTAGATGATTTTGATTTTTTCTAATAAGGTCAATGTTCTTTTGATATTGTTTAGCGAAGTCATTGTCAAGTACGCCGAATAGTGCATGCGCGACATTTCCCATGCCATTGATAAGCCCGTGACTTACTCGTATTCCCGCCGCCGCAGACTGCTGACCAAGCAACAGCTGATCGTAGTAGTGTAACTCGGTGCTCCCGTGTCGTAATTGTAATAGGATTATGTCACATTGTTGTCGCTCTTGCAGTTTTGAACATATGTTTTCAGGGTGAGTGATATATGTCTTTAGTGGTTTTGAACCTTGCCAGTACGGATCTAAATCGTAATAAACAATAATTCTCCATTCATCTCGGATAAGCCTCATGTTTGATGTTTTATCGAATTACAAACTCAATGCTGTCCAAAACCATGCTGTTTGCGCTAATAATGTAAAAATAAGCAGTGTGTACATGATAAAATTATTGCAGAGTTTCATACTAGATCGTGCATTTCCTGGTTTGTTGTTTTTGTGATCTGCTTTCAGAATTGATTCTTGATTGTTTTTCGGACTTGATTGATAGTTTGTGTGATTTTGATAGTTTGCTTCTGCATGAGTTTGTAAAATGGTTAATTTCGTGATAGGTCTCTTAATAGTCCCGTTTTTTGTTTTAACAGTGACTACTCGGACTAATCCATCTTTACCGGGGTGAACATCGATAACTCTCCCTAAAGCCCATCTTCCTGCAGGTAGATTTGTATCATGTATGATTACCACGTCATCAAGTTTGATATTTACGGTTGATTGCTGCCACTTGCTTCTGGCTGATAATGTTTCAGATATTCAGACTTCCAGCGCTTCCAAACATCAACGAATATCTTCTGCGTCATGTGCCAACGTGTTCTTTCATCTTTCTCTGTTTCCACGATACTTAAAACAGGACCGCTGGCCAGAAAGTGAGATGGAGTCAGGTAATTGATATCATTTGGATCTTCAGTGATAGCGCAGAGCGGTTGGAAATTCAGGCAGGCTTCTAGCTGTGTTAGCAGTATTGAGAACTCCTCGAAGGTAAGTTTGTGTTCGCCGATGACTCTGCGAAGGTGGTATTTAACGCTCTTCACAGCCGTTTCTCACAGACCCCGCGCACTGGGCCATGATGGGGCATTGAAATGCCATGTGACATTCATCTCGCTTATTTCTGATAAGAACTCATTTGTGATAATGGATTTTAGATCAATGATTTCTTGATTGATGATTCTGTTGGCATCAACGAAATTCATACCATTATCACTGTTAATGTTATGTGGTGTGCCACGCCATGCCGCCATTCTTCTTAATGCTGCTAAAATGCTGATGAAGTTAAATCGGATACTAGCTCAAGATATATGGCCTTTGTGACCATACAAACAAAATTCCTCTGCCTCTCACTCTCACAGAATACCAGCATAAAATAGCACCTCAATACTGCTGTGTTTCGTATGGTGAGTGTAGAGAACCGGAAACCCTTTTTACTAGAAACGAGACATTCCATATCAGTTCTCAGAGGTGACAACGCATCTGCATTTTGATTTTTAATCGAATATGGATGTAGATGTCTTAAGGCTATATCATTCACTTACCATCAGGTGAACTGTGTGCTCGTTTGTCACCCTTGTTCTATAAAAAAAAAGTTTAACCGATGAATCCAATTTGTCTGTTTTTAAAATAAACAAACAGTGCGTGTTGCAAGCGATGATGAACGGAACCGTTAAGTGGTCATTCACTGCTAGGAGTATGAAATAACTCGAAGCATAAACACAGTTTAAAGACCTTACAGCTGGGAAACGAATGTACTTGTGCAAAGCAACGGTGTGGGCACTGCGGGGCAGGGGGCGGGCCGACCTTGTACTAGCGCACTTCACAGCGTCTGATAGACAATACATACGTTTGGCGCAAGCCTGTTTTATAGAACTTATCTAACTAATTTTAAGTGCCGTTTTCGAAAAATATAATATATGTCGTGGCGGAAGCCTCGGGGTTGTTATTTGGTGAAGCAGCACCACTGTCCATTATCACCAAAAGGTCTAATCACACACTTATAATTTTATTCCACACTTCTTATTATAAACTTATAAAATTCTCACAAAGTTTTATAAGGAAAAACAACCTACACCGACGAGCGCAGAAACTTAAGTGGCCGTATTCTCGCGTTCATATAATAAGGAAGCCATAGTAATAACCTAGAAGCGCTCTGACTGGTCGACGATTTGATTGGTCAATATTTCACCAAAACCAAACAATATCTTTTTATTGAATTAGTTAGGTTACATAAGTAATTTCAATTAGGTACAATGATTAATAATCAAACTGACAATTATTTATTTTTACAATTTAAAACAATATTTGAGTTAAATTTGATAATTGAATAAATATTTGTTTTAATGGAGTAACTTGTCAATAAAGAGATTTGTAAACCAAAATAATTTTATAGAACTAACTAGTTACATACTATGTTTCTGATAAATTGCGGTTATTTAATTGTAATATTAATAATTAGACACTATTGATTATTATTATAATTAAACGTCAGCGCAAAGTTTAGGCTTCGGCAACAGAAGATGACATATCTATACTAATGGTGAATTGCTGTTGTAGTTATATGAGTTACTAAGTAAAATTTAATTCAAATGACGGCCATGCTTATGCTTTCCTCACTATTTTTTTTTATAAAATGTTTATCCGAATACGAATACATTACATACCTAATTAAATTTAACAATCGAAAACTGAAAACATCTATATAAAGAAAGAGTCACGAAAATATTAGCAGTGTAACACTTGTTAATGTGTTTTTAATTTATAAGTATGTACCTAATGTTAATAAAATCATAATGAGTGTTATAATATCTAAAATCATTTTATTTCCATTTTCGTGACAACCCTAGCATACACGCTGGGCCCATAAATACCTATACGGCGTTTCACAACTGTAAGGTCTTAAAACTGTGGAATAACTCAGCGAAAGAGTGAACTTCAGGGCTTTTAAAGCATAATATTTCAGTGATAAATTCTTGTATATATGTATATACTGTTGTTTCTAGGAAACTACTGACGATTTGGATATTTTTTTTACATATGTAGATAATCTTTTAGTTTCCAAGTTTATCTAGTTAGGTGTCATCCATTCCTGAGAATATTTTTAACGCCGCGCAAAGCTCTGTTGTTCGGGTACTCGAAGTATAATGTGACATTTATGTTTGTGCAGACGTCCGTGCACGATGAAGCAGCGCAACGCGTTCCCGCCGAACTTCATCCACTCGCTGGACTCGACGCACATGATGCTGACGGGGCTGCACTGCGGCGCGGCCGGGCTCGCCTTCGTGTCCGTGCACGACTGCTACTGGACGCACCCCGCCGCCGTCGACGCCATGAACAAGGTGCGTACGCGTACTCTCCACCTCCACACGTCCCACGTCCCACGTCCCACCCAGCCTCGCATTCGTACATGCGAATGTCCACAACGGGTGGGGCTCAAATATTGTGCTTATGGAGAAAATATCTAATTAAATCCAGCACATAGTGTTTTATATTTTTTACTATAGAATTTTATTTGTTCCATTAAAATGAAAACATTACAAATAGATAGTTACAAATAAAATAGATAAAATAAAAAGAAATAAAGTAGAAACAGACCTTCAGATAACACAATATTTTGCTTCATGAAACTATTAATCCATTTTTTGCTCCATACAAAACTAATATGTCCGAATGCAGTCCATCTACAATGCTTCAATCAAAACATAAAAATACACCGCTTTTGTAATTTCTATTTACATTCATTGTTAGTATGCAAGTTCATTTAAAGTTTGTTGTCTAAGAACTCTTCACATTTTTACAAAATTACTAAATTAAAAATGTCACTTTTAAATCTTCCCGTTTGTAACGATTAGTATGTTACACGGTAACTTTCTTATATTAGTGATAACCACATTAAAACTAGGCTTTTACGGTGGCTGCACCATTGGGCTATATCTATCAAGTGTCAATTTATTGTCGACCATTTCGGTCTAGTTACAAAAGTATAGTGACATCCTGTATATTACCATTTCTAGTGCGTTATGGTATAAATTTTATGAGCTCCACGCAAATATTGATATTTATTTCCATTACCAATGTTAAAGTTTCTCAAGATGTTTTAACGTTGGTTATTCAATCACATATTTGAATGTAATTTAACATACAGGTAGACCATGTCTCGGATTAGTACATGGGATGTTACACAACATAACCGTTGCATAATTAACACAAATCAATTTCTGTTTCAACTTAATCGGAGCTACGTATTAAAGTGAAATTACATAATTTTTATTGAACGCAATTACCGCATAACCTAGTGTCACAAAATACTTAGCTTCTACACCGCGAATCCTGATCACATTTTTTCCTCTAAAACTGGCTTTCTCAAACTGATAGTCCCCACATACCCCTATTAAATTTCCTAGACAATGGTGCACCCCTAAAAGACTGGCTTAAGACAAAAATAAGGTTTTTTATTTAAAAAATATACAGTCACAGAGAGCAATAACTTTTAAATTAGTTTAGAGAAAAAATATCATTTAATTCACGCGAAACCCCGAAACCCCGCGGTCTCTACACCGTTGAACTAAGTTACGTCGCGGCCGCAAGCAACCTCGGTGGTAGTTGGTCGTGCGTGTAGAATAGAGTTTAAGTTATAGCCTATATACGTCCCACTGCTGGGCACAAGCATTCCCCTTATTTCTGAGAGGGTTTTAGGGCAAGGAAATGTTCGCCGCGCTGCCCCAATGCGTGTTGGCGAACTTCACATGTCTTCGAAATATATTTTTTTCTTATTTCAGACATGCCGGTTTCCTCACGATGTTTTCCTTCACCGCCGCTAACGTGGTAAATCAGCACTTAAAATTGCAATTAAAAATTTCATTGGTGCCGGCGGCCATCGAACCGATTTGCTCGCATACTGTGAAAAGGAATGCCCACCGTTCATAGACACTTCGGCCATGGGTGCACACATATAAAAGCATATGGAAATGATAATATGCAATTAAAAGAATGAAATGCTTAAGGAATTGGTTTCAAAAAAGTCCGGATTATTAAGATATAAAGGTTTTTATTTTCACAAATACAGTTTTTAACAATAATTTTACTCTAATACATATATAAATAATCAAGTTTTGATAAGATCTGTAAGGTATTTTATGGTCTTATAAATCATTTGTATCATACACAATCAGTACATCATCCAGGAATTGAGCAGGAGGCAAAAGTCTGATGCCGTGCCCAACTCAAATACCATATTACTGTCATAACATGAGCATAGCATCCTATCGTTCGGCGGCCGACAATACAATTGCAACAATACTTTTAAATTGCACTTCTACCAGAATCATTGCCACTAATTATAATATATATAAAATTTACTTTATGACTGATGCATAGAGTAGAGTGATGTGTCGAATTGCGATTCACATGACAGGGGCTAGCTGTCAGATACGATGTTGCTACTTAACAGACATAAAATCGATAAATCGATATCGATTTTTATTCGATTTATAATTTCATAAAAAGAATAATCTTTGAGGCGCTTTAAGTTCTGCACGCCTTTTAAAATATGTTTTCTTTTATTTATTTAAATTCTATCTTAAATGTATTTTTAAGAACAGATAAGAATAACAGTTAAATTGTGCAGTGGCGTTTTTTGTTAGATATGCTCTAAAGAATTCATGATAAATCAACTAGCAATTCGCTTGTTTAATTATCATAACATCATAATAATTATCGAAAAATAATATTAACATTATAAAAATGACACCATAAAAAATCGATCGAAAAAAGAGAATCGATTTTTTTTGACGAGGTTTGTAATTGGCAACGCTTTTTATTTTAACTGATATAACATACAATTACTTTTAACCAATTAATTTACCCATTTTAATCACCTGCAGGGCTAGCATGGGCAGGAGACAATTTTATCCCCGGGGAAAGGAGAAAATGTTTATCCCCTCGCTTAGTTTTATCCACCCGTCGAGCATGGGCACACCGGTGGATATAATATCCACAGTAGATAAAATGGGAGATAAACTTAGACAGATTTTTTTGTATGAATATAAACTTCAACCCATGTCCGATGAACTAGGATAAAATTGTCCCTTTCGAATGTCAAAAAAGCATAATTTTTTATCTTTCATTTGGCTCCATGCTACGGACGGGGGATATATGTCTACTCGTTGCCGTGCTTTGGCATAAGGACAAGATAATTTTATCTCTTGTCAGTGGATATAATCGGGGGATAAATTTTTTGTCCTCAGCCCATGCTAGCCGGGCAGGTTGGGTTGTAGTCAAGAACTGGCTAATATAATAAGTGAAAAAACTGGTGAATCTCTAGGTTCAAGTGTCATGACATAACCGAAGTAATTTTGTTTCAGATATGTCGCGAGCAATTTGTCGCTCTACACTCGCAACCTATTCTAGAGGACTTATCGAAATTCCTCGTGAAGAGATACAGTTACCCTGAAAGGTAAGAAAAATCAAATAGTTTTGCTTTGTATGGCGTGGGTTACAGGTTTTAATATCGCAAGAAACATACATTTGAATGGCACTTCCCGACGTACCGTTTTTAATTTTTGGTGAAGGTAGCCTTCGTTAATTATGACATCAGGACGTCTCAATGTTTATTTAAGGTTAGTTAAAGTTAAAGTTACAGCCTATATACGTCCCACTGCTGGGCACAGGCCTCCCCTCATCTCTGAGAGGGTTTTAGGGCAAGAAAATAGCCGCCGCGCTGCCCCAATGCGTGTTGGCGAACTTCACATGTCTTCGAAATATTTTTTTCTTATTTCTCAGACATGTAGCTATCCTCACGATGATTTCCTTCACCGCCGAGCACGTGGTAAATCAGCACATAAAATTGCAATTAACAATTTCATTGGTGCCGGCGGGATCGAACCCGGATTGCTCGCGTGCTGTGAAACTTATAGCAAGCGTTAAAAAATATTTATCAGTTGTTATTTATAATACGAAAATAAACATATTCAGTGCCCTAAACTATCAGAATTAAAATGGCTTCTCAATGTTATAAACCATTAAGTAAAAGTTTTCCACCAAGTGTTCTCACAAAACGATTTAAGATTCCTTAACTGTCGTCTTTTTTCAGTGAAATTGAAGAAGGCAGCGTGGGCTCGGTGAACAAGAAACGCGTTAACAGTTTACTTGAGAAAGTGCCCGGGAAAGGCGATTTCGATATAAAAAGTGTTTTGGATTCCGTCTACTTCTTCAGCTAGTCTGTTGTAGAAAAAAACATTCGACAGCTCGTAAAAATGAACGGCTTAGCTTAGCTAGGTAGGGACAAACCTGAACTGGTGACTTCAACTGTACAAGAGAAGTTATTTCAACCCTGGTTATGCCCCATGCCCATAGTGAACGGTAAAATCGATTGATTGATATATTTAACAGGAATTAACAAATACATAATAATTTCGACATGGAAATGGTGGCGGAAGCCTTTCATTCTTGGAAGTAGGATACCAGTATATATATATATATATATATGAGAACATGCGGAGTGTACAAACAACAAATCAAGATCAACCAATCAGTTTACAAATATTACTGGAGCGGCATCCGTAATCCATATAGGATTCCTCCGTAATCCTATATGGATTACGGATTCTAAGCGTTAAACCTCGAAGATCTCATCCCAACTTGTGACTTGTCTCGGAATCGGAGATTACTTGTGCTTTGTTACTTATTTCACTATATATACCTTTTAAAAATTTATAATCTCGACAGTGGTAAAAATATCGTTTACAAACTATTTTTTTTTCATGGAGATTTCATCATTGCTGTGTCCTGAGTTAGTAACTATATAGACTGAAGAGGTTTTTTATACTTGAAAGGGTCTTTGGTAATGATGGCTTATGCTACTGCTTAGCTTGATTCGAAGATTAATTCGATACTTTACAGTGTTATAATCCCAGTTAACTATATTTACTTTATATTTCTCTCTGATAGACTGAAAAGTAGACGGTATATACTATATATTGGCTAAGCTTTTGATACCCTCTTAGTTTGCAGATAATATGGAGTCCGAGTTTGACATTGTTTCATTTAAAAAATACAAAAAAATGTGACCCAATTTTTCCAGTCAGTTATCTTCCGAATTTGTTTTGTTTTCGAAGCTACTATGTTTACTGTTGTACAATATCCCAAACCTAAACCGTGCAATAGAATCTTGTAGTGTATGGACTGCAAAACATCTGTGATTTGTTAGTTATCAAACAATAAAGTAAGTCAAGCAGTAATATAATATGTAGTGTTATTGTAGTTTATGAATTTTATTACCACCCACTTTAAAATATAATAAACCCAATGTAGTAATAATCTAAAAAGTGTGCCTAGTGAGAAGCGACGAACAAGTGTTTCATTTCTTTTCAATTAAAAAAATAGTCACACCATAGTCATACAATCATTACTTTAATTAATTAATAGTATTTAGCTATTGATTAATTAAAGTAATGATTCTTTTGGATTTTCCCTAAGTCACTGATTATACTATTTAATTTCATATTTCCTGCCTTAATAACTTCTGCAGTTTATTTTATCTGGCTTAAATTTACAGTGCTGCTGTCGGAATGCCTGAGTAAAATACTCGTAGCTTCGCCAATCTCACTTTTGATTTGTTTTAAATAATCGATTAATTCATTCGATTATCTTTTCAAAAAACAATGCACGTCATATACCATATTCCGTGCCTGTCTTCTCAAAACATTATTTCTTCTAGACATATTCACTGTTTAAAGTCACAAACAAACTTAATAAAAAACAAATTAACAAACTCAAACTTAACAAAAAACAACAACAAAAACTAACAGCAATAATAATACAATTCAGAATGCGACTGTACACTGGAAGTGCGCGGGGCGTCGTATCAGTACGGGGGACGGAATGCGACTGGAGAGCCAATCAGCGCGTGCGAACGATACGCACGAGCCAATCAACGCGTGCGAACGATACGCACGAGCTAATCAACGCGTGCGAACGATACGCACGAGCCAATCAGCGCGTGCGAACGATACGCACGAGCCAATCAACGCGTGCGAACGATACGCACGAGCTAATCAACGCGTGCGAACGATACGCACGAGCCAATCAACGCGTGCGAACGATACGCACGAGTCAATCAACGCGTGCGAACGATACGAACGAGCCAATCAACGCGTGCGAACGATACGCACGAGCCAATCAACGCGTGCGAACGATACGCACGAGCCAATCAACGCGTGCGAACGATACGCACGAGCCAATCAACGCGTGCGAACGACGTACGCCCGCCCCGCGACCCGCTTACTACCCCATGATACCTTATTTTCGACTTCTGTGCAATAACGGTCACCGCTATACTTACGTGCCGCGACTTATAAGTGAACGCTGTGATCCATAGCCACCTAAATTTATCCTTGATTTCAAAATGGAGATGCATTGTCACCCCTGAGGACTAAGATGAAATGATTAATTGACTGCGGAAAAACTGACATTTCCTAAAATTCACAGGTTTTTTTTTTACTATGAATCAAAATGCAGATGCGTTGTCACCCGTGAAGACTAAGATGGAATGCCTCGTTTCCAGTAAAAGGGGTCTCCGGTTCTCTACACTTGCCATACGAAACACAGCAGCGTTAAGTTGCTATTTTACACTGGTATTCTGTGAGAGCGTGGTCCTTCCCCGGTCGAGCCGACCCATTCGTGCTACAACTATACTACTTATATAACTGCAGCATGACTCTACCACCTATAATAAATAAGGTAAATTGGTTTTGCGATGGTTTCCTAATACCTGTAATCCTTGGTAAATCTCAATTTTTCCGATTACGGTACTTGAGCTACACTATTGATTACAGCTGCCTTGTTTACGACATATGACATAATAACTCATATCTAGTACAATGTGACTGCTAACTTTTCTAGTATTGAAAATTGAAATACGACGACTAATTAATCATTGTTCCTAATTTGTGCTATTGATGAAAATACAAATACTAACAACTGACTACAAATCTTATAGACAATTTTTTTATTGGTTTCATCCTCTGTTTTATTACACTTTGGAAATTAAGTTGAACGAGCATCTTTTTCCCGCATCTGAAACAATAAGCAGTAACTCGTTCTCTTTCTAAAGCAAATATTTTATTTTTATTATGATTAGATTATTAGCGTAGGATCTAGTTAGAATTTTTCGCGAAATATTTATTTTGTTCGTTCGGTATGCAAATTCAAGTACCAATGTTTTGAACTCGTTGCTACTGACTCATTGAAAGTACCTGAACTGAACTTGATCAATCAAATCTACATTAGGACAATTATCATAACATTAACACACAGCACAGGGTGCGAATCTCGGCAGTCATGCTAAGATAATCGTAGCCAAAAGCGTTGAAATCTGTTCGAAGACGAATGATTAGGCCATCCCAATAACTAATGCTAATAAACACAATTTCATCAGATATTTTATGTTTTCTTAGTCCAAATTTTCACTTGTGACGACAAAACAAAAGGTTTTTCCGAACAGCTAGCATTAAGCCGAACGTCCACCGCGTACTAAACTATGTGAAAACTAGGCTCAGTGAACTAAGCTAAGCTAACCTGAAAAATCGTTGCATGTCCACCGAAAACAGCTAAAACAAACAACACTAAGCTAAATGCGCCAGAGGGGTGCAAGGTAAGGGGGTGAGAGGCGCTTTGCTTAGTTCGCGTAATATCGGATCGGCCTACACAACTATGTTAGTTTGACTTAGTTTGGCTATTTTACCTAGCTTAACTGGCATAGTTTGCGGTGGACGCACATGTATGAAAAACTGTCTCAGCTATGCGAGCTAAGATAAACTAAGTTAGTTTAGTTTGCGGTGGACGGTCGCCTTAAGTCGGTTGCAGACCGACAACTAAGCTATTCCGAAGCTAAACAAAGACAGCTTAGCTAAGCTAAGCTAAGATAAACTAAAAATATGTCCCGTGCACACCAAGAACTAAACGAAAGCTCAGTCAGTGTTGCAAAGTTCAGTTCGACGGACGTCGCTCACCATGAATATAATCAATGAAGAAAGTTCCGATGATGAATACGTTACACATTAATACTGACCTATTATTATTTAAAGAGAAGATATTCCAGACCTTGGATATGTCAACACATTCAATCTCGGCACACAAGTGGAGAGTTTAGAACTTTATTCTACGAGTTAGATGATGAGCATTTTCAGTTATATTATCGTGTTACAAGAGCTGAGTTTTATGATTTTGTTATCATTGATTATCGGGGATATTACTAAACAAGATACTAACTACCGGAAGGCTATAACCCCAGAAGAAAGATTAGCTATTTGTTTGAGGTAAGTAAAACAATATTTATGTTTATTTATATTTTTTATTGGTTAAATTTTATTACAAATTATCTAAGCTATCGTTTTGAGCTGGTGTCGAGTAAGTGGATGATGAGGTGTATCCGTATTGGTAAGGCTGCCTAGACAAATAAGTTTTATAATTTTCCTCTGCTTCACATACAACTTGAAAAAGTTTTTTTTTACATCTCTGCATCCAATCGGGAAGCTTATTAGCTGACTCACACATACTGTCAAAAAACAAATTCAACGGATGTCTGTTTTTCTCCGCCTCTTTTGCCTCTCAGCCTTTCTTTCTCCCTTTGCCCACATCGTTGCATAAAATCGTTATCGACTTCCTGAAGTAAGTCGCATAATGATGATTTTTGCCTTGGTGGTTCGGAAGTGCTTTCATCATTTTGAATTTCTTCGAAAATCTCAGTACCTTGATTATCGGTTGATGTACTAGGCAAAATACTTTGACTTTCGCTTAATGTACTAGGCAAAGTATTTTGACTTTCGGTTGATGTAGTGGGCAAAGTATTTTGACTTTCGGTTGATGTAGTGCGCAAAGTATTTTGACTTTCGGTTGATGTAGTGGGCAAAGTATTTTGACTTTCGGTTGATGTAGTGGGCAAAGTATTTTGACTTTCGGTTGATGTTCTGGGCAAAGTATTTTTATTATTAATTGAAATGACCAGTCCTTTTGTGTTTACAGGTGATTAGGAATCATTTCCATTACAAAAACACTTTGTGAGACCGTACCCACGGAGTGCATGTTTAGAGAACAGAGCAAAAAACACCTTTAATTATCGTCTCAGCAGACCACGAAATGTAGTAGAAAATGCGTTTGGCATATTGTCAGCGCGATTTCGTGTGTTTCGTCGACCCTTCGAATGTCAATTAGAACTAGTGGACGTCATTACAAAAACTACCTGTGTTTTACACAATTACCTATTTAATATCTAAGAACGACCACTAGTACCGTCAATGCCGTCAATATTGAAGCACAGCAAACTTTAAGATCGGTACGACTATACGACAACTTACGAACAACAAGGGAAGCATTTCGTGTCAGAGAGTCCTTTTGTAATTATTTTTATAATGTAAATATAAATTAAACTTTAAATATAATAAAAGTTACCGTCTGGTATGTCCTGATTACTTATTTCCTCCACTATTCTTTTCCATTTGACATCCTTTTTATTTAAGTTGTGATAATCCTTCGACTGTGTGTCCCATAGTATAGGAAATTGTTTTAAAATTTCAATAAATTGCTCCATATTCGCTACAAAAAGACCGTGCGCACGACGCAAGACACAGGACAGCACTGGCAGTGGCAAAGGAAAAGGATGTGTGTAGGGGGTGCGGGGTAGGCGGGAGGGGCTTAGCTTAGCTCGTGTAGCTGCGCATCGGCATACACAACTAACTTAGCTTCGCATATTTTAATTAGTTTACATAGCTTAGTTTGCATAGTTTGCAGTCTGTACACAAGTATGAAAAACTGCGTTAGCTATGCGAGCTAAGCTAAACTAACTTAGCTTAGCTCTTGGTCTGCAACCTGCTTAACAATCTGACGGATAAAGCTTTTAGGAATACATAACATAATATTATACTTACTATATTCTTATTTATCGGCCTTATTATTCTTCTTTCCTCATGGTAATGGGCCCGTCCCGTTGTAGAGAAGATTTGCCTTAATCTCAACGCCAGGCAGGCGGATTGACTATCGATCTGCGCATTTTATAGTCGCCCGTTGCCGATCTGGTTATTTTACGTCGTACATCTGGTGTAATATATATACTAAATGGTTATACCGCTGTCTATCGGAAGCCATAAAATTAACATGGTATTTCCCATCGTCTTTTATAATACCCATGGGACGAAATGGAGTGATGGGTTCTTCCGAACGCAGCAAGTCCATATAAAATCTATGACCCGCCACACACGTACGGTATTTTTCCGTACGGAATTTTCTCCGATTCGAGATTCCGTATAATCGCCTGTGCGTTCGGAATCCCGAACGGAAAAAAGCCGCTCCGAACGCAAGTCTTCCATAGATTTTGTACGAGTCGCAACACACATACGTAAATTCCGTACGGAACGCGCTCAGTGTTCGTCGCACTACCGAAGCGAGTAGGTGTGTTTATGTATGTTTTTACATTTAATCTTATAGGTGTATAGCTTTTCGTAACCTTTCATCTTATTTTATTTAATAATTCGTCGAAAGAGTTTACAGACATCGATATTTAAAGCATATCTCTGGATAGATAGATCTTTTTACATAATATTGACTATATTGCAAGCTTAGGGTGATAAGGGGATGCACCCAGTAACAATAATACAGCAACAGATTTCGCAATCAGAAAATTGTCATTATTCGCTGGCAGAATGTCTAGACTCAATGGCTAACCTCTCTCAACTGACCCTTGTTATTCCAAACGGAAATAAACGTATGTGTGTGATGTATTTACGGAATTCCGTTTCGGGATTCCGTTTCGATATTACGATTCGGAATTCCGTATGTATGTGGCCGGCCTTAAGCCGCTCCAAAAGCAAGTCTTCCATAGATTTTGTATGAGTCGCAAGTCGCTACACAACACATTCGTAAATTCCGTACGGAACGCGTTCAGTGTTCATCGCACGACCGAAGCGAGTAGGTGTGTTTATGTTTGTTTTTACATTTAATGTTATATGTGTATAGCTTTTCGTAAACTTTCATTTTATTTAATAATTCGTCGTAATAGTTTACAAACATCTATATTTTAAAAAATATCTCTGGATAGATAGATCTTTTTGCATAATATTGAAAGCTTAGGGTGTATGTGGCCGGGCCGATCTTACGCAGCGAGCACACGGGCACGCGATACTACGTTATACCATTCTATATTCAATAACAGTTACAATTGAACGATTTTCAATGAAATAAAAACACTTTTTACAAATTAAATCTTTAATTTTCATACAAAAGTTTAAACACATACCAATCAATTAAGATTTTGTACATTACACAGGTAGGTGGTGACAAGTTCCATACAATAAATGATACGGCCACAGAACTCTCAAAAAGATGACACGACTAACTCTGAACAGCGTTTTTTAACGTACGCAAAAATCAATCCAATACAGTTACTAGTTACAGGAATTAATAAATAGATTTTCACTACGCGAAAGTCGTAGTATGAGGATTTGTACTGTGCCTACAAAATATAGAATGTAACGTCGCCACTATTAAGAGCATTTGTTTGTTTATTTACATTTTATGTTCGTTAAATTTGTTTGCTGGATGTTTAACAATGAACGTGTAACAGGGCAGTTTTAGTAATTTTACAAGGTTCTAAAATTATTAATGTATGAAATAAAAAACATGGTAACATGGCAGTGGTAATAAATTGGTACCTACTTATTGTAAAAAAATTTACTCTAGTGACATCCCCACAAAACAGAGAAATATTTTACGTTTGTATGAACTAAACAACGACAACCTGTGTACTATTAACCATTTAAACTAAACTTTTGTTCATTTCTATGCTACTTTTATGTATAATAAATAAGTAAATGAATATAAATTAAGATCAAATATTTGGCGTTGGTGCAGTCTACATTGTTCTATTATCTACGTGTTTGCCGTGGTGACTTACATAAATATTAGGATTAATTTTCTTAGAAAAAAGGTACTTTAATAACTGCAATTACAATCTTTCGAATTACTGCCGTGAACCATATCAATTAAAATAATAATATATATCTGTAGTAGCCGGAGAGTTTAATCAGACAGCAGTTCAATTGAATGCTCAAAGAATATTAAGCCAAAACTTTAATAGTTACATTTAACAAAATGTTTCATTATGATTAATTCGGCATTTATTAAATGGGATCGTCGTCCGACTAATTAAACCATTGGGCTTTGCTACGACATATCTACAGACCATATTTTTATATTCAAGTACCGAAAATATAATATAACAATCTCTTTTTTATTCTGTCAACATTCTATTATTTATGATTTGTGTAACCCTTACTGATACATCAGACTTTGCAAGAAAATAATATAAAATGTACCAAGCTTTTTTAATTAATGCCATTCAATACTGTAGAAGATAATAGTATAATATGACAAGGATACTTTTAATTTATGGTTTATTTTTTACTTCATTCATTATGAATTTATAATTATTTTATGAACTTTAAGAAGTACTTACTACTATGTATTTTCATTTTGTTTAAAATATATAACAGAATGGGGCAATTATTAATATGCTATATACGCAATCGCTAACAACTGTTTTATAATTATTTAAAGTTCACAAACGTTTTCATCACAATTTGTTGCAATTTGGGACAAACCACGTATGAGCTATGATCTTTTCCTTACGATTAGCAATATAAATTAATAAAAAACAACCAAATATGGTTTTAGTCGATAAAAATTAAAACTTTGATACCCTCAGTCTGAGACAAAAAATAAGACGAAATACGATAACAGTGGTAAAAATAGGTAAGTCTACTTTTTCCTGATATTAAAGTTTCATACGAGTTTCCTGGTACCAACAGATATTCATACATACGTACATAAACATAAACACTCACGCTTGTCACCCAGAGGGGTAGGCAGAGACTACGGATATTGAAAATGGGCCAGATTAGAGCGTAGAGATATGGATGTAAAGGAGGCGAGAGAGGTGTGTCAGGATCGTGCCAAATGGATATTCATGGATATTCATTTAAACGAATACAAGAGAAGCGGAGATATACAGGCTTATTTTTCAAAGTGTAGCCAAATTTTAAACTTAAGTTCAAATATATAAATAATGATATTCCGTTATTGCAGTTTCTGAAAATACTTGTATATAAAGCTTCTACTTTTATTTGAAATTATCCCAAACTGAATGTGATTTATGGGCAACAATGTTTTTGCCTACCGATCCGACCCTTAGGAATGTGTGCGTGCGCAGTAAAATCAGATCAAGCCAAGTAGAAATGTAAAATTTTATAGACAATAAGAAATTAAAACTAGTTGGTCGTATGTCGCAATCACATTGGCTGATAACAACACCGACACGATATCGGCGGACAGGTAATTTCATTTAGGTACTACTAAACGCTTTTACACTATTATGTGTAACGACACCGATAACTGCACAATAGCAAATACTGTTTCCACCTTAAATATAAAAAGTAATGTAATTTGTTAAAGTACTGCATTTTCCACTTAACATATTTTTTTACTTAAATGATGAATATACCGTAAACAAAGACATTGTATTACATCTACAAGAGTTAATATATATTATGAAAATGTGGTTTGGCATAGGCCCGAGGCAGCCGATTACCGATACGGTCGGTGTTGTTATTGACCAAAGTGCCCGTTTAATACGGGTGAACGAACAAATACAACAAATAGTTACTAATAGGATTTTTTTTTAAATTATCACATAATAATCAAAAACCTTCTACTAGGATATAATAAACTTAGATGTCATAGAATCAATAGTAGCTATTAATACATAAATGAAAATAAATTACATGATTATATATAAATACGATCGTTAACTACCTATTCTCGCTAGCAGCCGGTTCCTAGTATCAACGCACGCGCTTTTGTGAGTTAAGTGAGACGCTGGTGTAGGGACGACCTCGAGGATCCGCGCTCTGCTGAGAACCGCTCGTCGTCGAGCGGTGACTGGCGTCCGACGGACTAAACAAATAAATTTAAATTCTTTTCCATAGGCAAATTACATGAGGTTTGGCAAGGTGCCAGATTCTCCACGTGTCAAAAATGCGTGTTTGGCATGTGGCCAGATTCTAGTAGCTCGGTATTTTTGACTTTGTTACAGATAACAAAAGTGCTTTTTTCTTGAGCAGTAAAACCGGATATTTATTTCATCCATTTATGGTGCTGACAGCTTGACAACAATTTGGCTATATTTTTGTAATAGTATTTGCGTTGTATTTGTGAAAGGCCAAGTCAGCAGTGGAATGGGGAGGTGGATAAGCATAGATAGATGAAGATTTCCGATTTCTCCATAAGAATTGTATCTGTCGTATATTATTTTTTGTAATTAAGAAAGCAAATACAATTGTCGTAGCAATTTGCAGTGAAAATCATTTAGCAACAAAATGCTAATATATTTCGTATAGTGAGTGAAGAAAACCAGAGACCCTTTTACTGATAACAAGGTATTGTCTTATTGCGTCCTAGCCCTCTTAGTGACGAAAACGCACCTGCATCATGACTCATAATCGAGGATAAATGTAGGTATCTATGGACCAAAGCATGTTATTGTTACCATTAGGTGAGCTGCTGCAGCTGTGTGCTTGTTTGTCTCTATTACTTCTATAAATTAAATATATACGAGTTTTAGAATGTAAAATAGAGGCAACAGAGAACAGTGTAAAACGTATGAGACGATGTCTGTCTGCTAAGTAAGGCGATTGTGGCAATTCCTCCATACTATGGAAGAGGCCTATGTCCAAAAGTGGACTCATACTATGCCCATTAAAATATGTTATATACTTTATAAATTGTAGTTCTCTTTAATTAAATAATAATTTATGTGAACAGAGTAGTAAATAAATAACGATTTGAATAAAGACACAGGCAAACTAATTTTTTTTCCAACATTCCTTAGAGTTAATTACGTCTTGTCGTGACTAATGGCTATTATAATAATACATACCTCGGCGTCAGTATATCGACATCTACGTCTCGCAAACATATCCATTGCGGCGTTATCTCTTCGCCATTCACGCAGTCTAGGGTTCCGTTGTATATCAGGAGGTCGTCTATTAAAATCTAAAAAATATTTAACTTTTTTCAATTTGAAAAAATAACATACACTTGGGAGCAAATAAATCGAGCCACTTCGTCACACTTAATTGAGTCACACGTATAGTGGTTAATATTTTTGGAATATGGAACGTATCATCAACTCGAACCGTATATCGCCTAAAAGTTTATTGAATAATCTTTACAATGAGAATAAATTATTGATAATAACCTTATTGAATGATAAATTATTGACTTATGTATCTGAGACGTGGTCCTTCACTGCTGACCGTATGAGGAAGCTCAAGGTTGCTTAGCGAGCTATGGAAAGGGCTATGCTCGGGGAACTAGAGTGACCGACATAGCCCATAGTAAGCTGAACTGGCAATGGGCCGGCCATATAGCTCGAAGAACCGACAACCTATGGGGAAAAAAGTTCTCGAGTGGCAGCCTCGTACAGGCAGGTGAAGTGTAGGGCGGCCCCCACTAGATGGAGTGACGACCTGGTAACACATGCAGGAAGTCGATGGATGCAGGTAGCTGAGGATCGTTCTCTGTGGCATTCCTTTGGAAGGCCTATGTTCAGCAGTGGACTTGTGAAGGGCTGTAATGATGATGATGATGATTAGGTATGTGCTACCATGTTACCTAAAACAGATGAAGCAGTCATTTTTTTTTGTATTATTTAACACTCCCAAGGTTTCTTTCGTCAAACGCTGGCTACAAATCAACCGAACGGCAGCATGCAAAGGCTAAAAAACAAACAAGTGGGTGTGGACCATTTATCATAACTGTTTGTTATTATATCAGCCGGCCTTGAGCACTAGTAAAACTTGAAAACTAGTCACTTATGTTTTAACACGAACACAAGCTCTAACTACAATTTGTACTACCCTTATGATACGACGGCGGCCCTCTGCAGTCGAACTGGTGGAAAGAGTCTTCAACTACAAACTTCTATTTTTATCAAAGATTACTACTGAAAATTGGTTCCTCACCCTACACAAAAGTAAAAAAACATTCTAATATTATTTATGAGATTTGTGATGATATTTGAATGGACGTTTGTACGTACATAATACCACGCATTGGGATACTTTTGGCCACGTTAAAATAAAAGTTAACGCCCGTAGTCGGTTCTCTATGGTCGGCGCATTGGCACTTCAGCTTATTAATCGGTTGGGCTATGTCGGTTACTCTGGTTCTACTGCGAATATTGTTATTTTTTAAGAAACCCCGAGCCCTCTCCATTGCTTGCTGAGAGACCTTGAGCTTCCTCCTACGGCCAGCATTGAAGGACCACGTCACTGATTCATAAGTCATCACTGGCAACATGCACAGGTTGTATAATCTTATTTTTAGGTTTTCAGATATACCTGACGAGATGTTGTCTTAATCTCCCGAACGCTGCCCAGCCTAGTTGAATCCGTCGTTTGACCTCTCGGTCGAAGTTGACCTAGTCGGACTATGGACGTTATACTTGATCTTTGTTTTGTCATATAAGGACTATAAAGTCGGTAAATCGAAGATGAGTGATATTAATACCATATTCTTTCCAGTCCAGTAACGTCTTCCAATGCAGCGGTGAAGAGTTTCGAGGATATAACGTCACACTATCTTACGTTACGCCTCTCTGCAGTTGCATAGGTTTCGTACTCTGGTTCTGTGTTCGGATAACCATCGTAGCCCTACTGTACAAATATTTCAGCACTTCGATATACCAACGGTCAACTTCGCACCACTAAAGGGACTGTAGCACCGGCCAAATTCCGAGGGAATCAAAGTCCACAAGGCAAAGTGGCAGATTGTACCTACTCTTCGGTCTTCTGTACGATTTGCCGAAGGGTACGTATGTGTTTTATTGTATTGTAAATCTGCTTGTTCGGGAGGCTGGAAGTCGTCGAGTCTTCGTTCGAGACGATTCGTAACGACTCTCCAAAACAGCACGTAAACGCGGCTCAGAAGGAAAATCGGTCTGCAGTTCCTCAACAGAACGTTGTCGTTCTAAGTCTCCAGAGTAGTGCTACTATGCAGGACGGAATTAAAGAGCTTCTGAAGGACTTTAAGTACTAGTTTTCCACCCGCTTTCAGAAGCTCCACTGTAATTCCATCCTCGCTTGGGGCTTTGCCGTTTTAAGGGGCTGGAGAGCCATTCTAATTTTGCTCAGACTGACGTCCGGGATATCATCGAAATAGTGTCGGATGATACTTGCTCTCGGATCATTACTCAGCTGTACATGTCATCGTTGGAGTACACTTGCGTGTGACTCCTACGATGACGTGTACAGTTGCGTATAGAACTTCTCAACTTCACAAAAAATTTCAGGTGTCCCGGAAACGATGCAACCACATTCGGTCTTCAGCTTCGACAGTTGGCTCTTCCTGGCAGACAGATCTCAGGCAAAGACTTTGGAGCCTTTGTTCTGCTTGATCGCTTCTTCAATACTGAGATCTGTCTATTCAGTTGCCTATATACTGAAGACTACGGCTTCATTTCCCGTCTAACAGCCATGAGATTTAGAGTGTGATCGGAGTATCTGGGATCTTCTAATACAGGTAGTTTGCAGAATTTAACTCCAATAGCATGGACAGTTTCCACGAGCTTGTCCACTGTATTGTCCACTATATCGTCCACTGTATTGCAGTCTTTTAGGCACTGAAAACGATTTTGTAACTCAAGCTGAAAGTTTTCCGGGCTTTGGATTAGAGCACGAGGGGGGCGGAGCGTTGACTTCATTAGACATGACCTCTCCAGCTTAACATTTAGGTTCAGTGTCCCTCTCACCATTCGGTGATCGCTGTCAGTTCTTACCCTCGTGATCACTGAGACATCTTTGAACAGTTGCCATCTGGTCGTCTTAATGAAGTTAATCTCATTTTTTGTCGAACCGTCGGAGCTCCACTTTCTGTGGAGCCGCTTCTGGAAGAAAGAGTTCATCATAAAGAGTCTCTATTTCTCCATGAAGTCAGCCAGCTGCTGGCCCTTTGGCTTCCGTTGGCCAATTCCGAATTTCTCTACCTTCAGCTCACCATTCTCTCTTGTGTCTAGTTTTGCGTTCAAGTCTACCATTCACCGTATAATGGGTTTTGGAGGAATGCATGGCTCTAGAGATATTTTCATACATTTCCTCCACCTCCTCATAAGGATGTGCCAAGGTTGATGCGTAAACCTGTATGATCTTCAACGAATACCGTTTGGTGATTCTGAATATGTTTACGCAACCCTCGTCGACACACTCCCAATCTTTACAACGTTATTAACGAGATACTTGTGGACGATAAATCCGACACCTCCTTGGAACAGCTGGTCGCCCTCCCGGTGATAGAACAAGTTGCCGGATTCGAGGATTACCGTGACCTCCCCTCCCTTTGGACCTCAGATAATCCTATAATGTCCCAACGCAACTCGTCTATCTCTTCTGCCAGCTCCAGGATCTTCTCTTCAGTCCTCAGTATGCGTGTGTTAAATGTTTTCAGATCGAGTCGTCTTAAGTGGCAACCGAACCTCCACCGGAGATTCTTAGCACCACCTGGCGAACGGGTTGGTAACCGCAGTTTTTTATTGTAATATTGCTGTTATCAGAAAGATGTTGCTGTCCATCACCTGCCTTAGTTTCCCACTGTCGCTTCTTACGACACCCACGGGAAGATTAAGAAGACTAACTTCTAAGCTTTACTAAGCCACTACACAGTGGTAGTACTTACTTACATAAAATAAAAAATTACACTTTCTATAGAGATTTTAGGGCTTCCAAAGCGAGCCCCATCTGCTTGATTACTCTTACATCGCCCTCACTTTCTCATATCGCGTCTGCAATTCACGTCCACCTGTTACGTATCCTAATTATTTTGCAACTGAACTATATTATATTGCAAAATAAGTAGTTATAATTCATAATATATGACCGCCACAGGGGCGCCGATGAGGTGCTAGCCTAGGGCGGTGTTGACATTTAATCCGCCTCTGCTCTCGTGTACGTAAAAGTATGCCTCTCTTACTAAAATATAAAAGGACTTACTCACCCCAAACTCCTTAACACCACGCGTGGGAGTTTTTCCATAATTCCATATCTTCATTCCATAAACAGACACTGGGACGTCGAATACGAAAAATACCCTGTAAGTTTACATTACTATAGATTATTTATGCTACTAAAATACAGGGTTATGTTTCAAAGAGTAGCAATATTTTAAACTTAAGTTCAACCGGGTGTTTGTGAAACGCTCCCGAAAACGAAGAAAGACGATAGTACTAAGGATACCTTTTATGATGGGTCACAAATAAATTCGATCCCGAGGAAAAAAAATCATCTTTTCACAACGTTTTATTAACTTTATTCACGCTCCATCATGTTAGTACAGCTAAATGAAACGATAATTTCATTAAAAAAGATCATGAAAATACTTAAACATAAAACCAGCAATGAAACTTAAAAGAAAATCAGCTGACAATAGGGTCAATCCTCGCGGGCGCGGAACTCTTATCTAGCTCGGTACGAAACAATGCATTAGGTATACCACTCACTCTACCCTTCCCTTTCACATACGCGCTGCCACCGCCCGGCCGACTCGTGTTACCTCGTGCTGTGGAATTTATACATATCAGCGTTGCCAACATGTGGGGAATTCCCCAAGTTGCGGGGAATTTAAAGTTGGTTGAGGATTTTATGGGGATTGGTATTATGCGGGGAAAATGCAAGAATTTTAAAAATCGATAGCCAGGGCCAAGTCGGAACCTCTTCAAGAAATCTAAATACTTATCTTAACATTTTGTTAGGTTACTTATGGATATCGAATAACTCCCTTTTTTAATTATCTTCATTGCACCACATTTAATTTTCCATTTATTTCGGCAACTTTTGTGTATAATTTAATGCTTTTCATTTCTTTATTTTTCTTAATTTTAAAGAAAAAAAATGTTAGTTATTTTTAACTTTACTTTTGTAAATCTTATAAAATTAGTTGAAAATTGATTCATTTCTTAAAATAAAATTGAGGGGAATTTATGGGGAATCTGTTTAAGTTTTGTCCTTAAATTAGGGAATTTGACATGCCTTTTCGGGGAATTTGACAAATTCGTGTTGGCAACGCTGCCATGTTGCACCGAAATTTAGTTTGCCGGCGACATAAGAATTAGAGGCGGCAATCACTATAAAACTTGCAAGTAATTTTTAATAATTTTGACGTACCTCTTTTTAAATTCAAAGTATTGGTCGGATTAGATACTTTATTTTAATAAAGTCAATTAAAATAAAGTAAAAGTATTATTTTTTACTTTAATTCTGATAGATTAATTAACTGTCGATCATAATTGCAATTGATTTTAACTATTAAATTATTCATTACCATTTCATTTCTATTTTCTTATACAAAATCAAAGATAACGATGAAATAGTGTTTATAATTATGTGAGTACTGAGTACCCAATTAGGTACGTTTATTAATTTCAATAATTGTTGTAGTAAAGAACTGCTTGTTGCGACAGGGTACAATTGATTGTGTTAAGCCCCGTATTCATGGGCAACATTTGTTGAGCAACAGAGTTGAATCAAGGCGTAGCAGAGTTGCTGTCAACATGTTGCTGGCAACACTGCGTGTTGCAGAGTTCACAACGGCATGTTGACAAGCTCTCGCCCGACGAGCGTAAACATCAGTTTAGCAACCAATGTTGACGTGTGTGAACGCGTTTGCAACAGTTTATAAACATGGCAGTAGTGTGGAGCAATGATAAAATAATGCAATTAATAGAATTATTTCAATCAAAATCATTATTATGGGATTCTTCTATAAAAGAATACAAAGATAGAAACAAAAAGAACGATGCATTCGAAGAAATTTCTCAAGCCCTAAATATACCCAAAAAAGATGTGAAAATAAAATACATGTACTGCGTACTCAATTTACTAGAGAGAAAAAAAAGATGTCGGCAAAGAAAACTACAGGCAACGGCGCAATAGAACACAATGTAAATGGATTTATTACGAGCCATTGGAATTTTTGTTATGTGGTGCAACCACTTCTGGTCAAACGGATACTATGAATAAAACAGTAAGTTGTTTTTGTATACAGTGTGTTAATTTTACACTTGATCAAACGAAATGTGCGGATACTAGATAAAAAATTATCAGTAAAAAATCGAAAATAATTTTTTTTTATGTAAACTATTTAAAATATAAAAGCATTTTAATTTTTTTTTTTGTAAAATTCCCATCCTTCGGTTTTAAATTATTTTCTCTTTAAGTAAACGGTGTATTTTTTTCAAAGTAGTTTTATTTGAAAGTTAGAAAGATTAAATAGCAATAAAAATTAAAAAAACCTACGATATCAAACAGGAAATTTTCTCTTTGCAGGAGATAGTTTCGAATCCACCATCTTTTTTTCTTTTTTTATTAGAAATCCTATACATCAGATGCAGAGAACACAACAACACAACTTCCTCGGGCAGCATTTTAACGCAGACTGGCATGTGGACAACATATATTGATTTAAACAAAGCTTAATCAACATTCTCCCCGTTTCATCAACAATGTTTATCAACTGTTGCTCAACAAATGTTTCCCATGAATACGGGGCTTTATTGTATTAAAAATGACAACCATAACTTCGAAATTCCATATGAAGACTAGTCGTAGGGATAACTAAACTTATAAATAAAATAAACGTTGGCGATGTCGTAACGGTTTAACGGTCTGTGCAAGTGCTCAGTGCTTCAAGGACGTTACCTCGTGCGCATTTGTTTTGGCGGAATTGATTAATAATTTTAGTTTTTGAGACAGTTCCGTGTTGACTATCACGAGCGACTGTTCAATCGTTTTGTTTATTAAATTATTGTCGTTATTACTTGTTACTTATTACTTAATGATATTATTCTTGTTGTTACGTTTTGAGTTTCTTGTTTTGTTTTTACAATGCCTAACGCGTACGTTTATAGTGCTCGTGAATACGGCAACATGTTAATGTGCCTTGGAGAAGCTCACGGGAATACTTCGCGTGCATTACGAATTTACCGAGAGAAATTCCCGACCGCTCGACATCCAGCTTACTCTCATCTGATAACAGCAGCATTTCAGCGAGTGTTGGAAAATCGGCCCATTGCTCTGTTAGCGGCAGGAGGTGGAAGTCAAGTGACTGTTCACTCAGAGGAGCGGTACACGAAGTATCGCTAAATTGTTAAGGCGTCGGGATAGAACAAGTGTGTCATACTGTACAATTCACAAGGTTTTAAAGCGTAACCGAATGCGCCCATACAAAGTGTACAAAGTGCAAGCTTTAGTTCCCGGCGATCACGACCGCCGGCGAGTTTTCTGCCGTTGGTTATTAGACCAGCAACAATGTGTGCCTGGTTTCATTGAGGACGTCATCTGGACGGACGAGTCGACATTTACCAGAAACGGCCTATGGAACCGAAGAAATACACACGTGTATTCCGAGGTTAACCCGCACACTGTTCGACAAACCGGGCACCAAAGCCGATGGTCGGTTAACGCATGGGCAGGTTTATTTAAGGATCGCATACTAGGACCAGTGTTTCTGCCACAGCGACTTAACGGACAGCGATACCTGAACTTCATAAATGAACAGTTGGTTGATATTTTAGACCACCAGATCTGACCCCGTTAGGTTTCTTTCTGTGGGGGTATGTGAAAGAAAGGGTTTTTAATCGTGAGTGTGATAGTGCTGACGAAATGCGCCAAAGGGTTGTGGATGTTTTCGACAAACTACGTGCGGACTGTGTCGAAGACCCCACGATGATGCCCCGCCTGCATGAGGAGACGCAACGCCGAGCCCAAATCTGCCTCGAAATGAATGGGTCACAATTTGAGCCGCATCTCATAAGACCACGGAGGATTTAGATCGGTAAGCTGTTTCATACCTAATTTTTTTTAAATAACTTAGTACTGAACTGATCTGAATGGGTACATAACTGAATACATCAGAATAATAAACATACCTACACGATGGATAAAAAAGCATGACTCTAACCTTGTTAACATTTCATTTAAGTAATTTTTTCATTAGCGGGGAATCGAACCAGATATTTGGTTTATTTAACATGTGAATTCGAATTAAAGTGGCTAGGTGGAGACAAGCACAGTGGCAAAATAGTAGGTTAAATAGATAAGTTAGCTATTTAGACAAGTGTTGTAAATTATTAGGTATTGTGGTACCATCGCTAGCTGCGGGCCGCGCGAATTCGGCGTCCGCGCGTTCATTGACCCCCTCAGCTGATTTTATGTTTAAGTATTTTCATGATTTTTTCTATGAAATTATCGTTTCATTTAGCTGTACTAACATGATGGAGCGTGAATAAAGCTAATAAAACGTTGAGAAAAGATGATTTTTTTTTCCTCGGGATCGACTTTCTTTCTGACCCATCATCAAAGGTATCGTTAGTACTATCGTCTGTCTTCGTTTTCGGGAGCGTTTCACAAACACCCGGTATAAATAATGATATACCGTTATTGCAGTTTTTGAAAATACGAGTAAATAAAGCTTCTACTTTTATATGAGATTATCCCAAATTGAATGTGATTTATAGGCAACAACCACGCGTACGCGCGCTCCTTTGTGTGTAATTCAATTCGCAACGTTTTTGCCAACCGAATACGTTACAAATGTGTGCGTGTGTAGTAAAATAGTAGGTGTTAGACATTTATGAATGACAATCAGTTAAAATAATGCATTACCACGCATTTTTAATTTAAAAGATAAATAGAACAGAATGTTTGAGATTTTTTTTAATTAATTTTTCTTCACTATTTGCCAATATTACTTATTCTGAACCAAGGTGATCCAACTTCGTATGAAATCCGAGAAATTTGCACGCAATCATAATTTTGTCTATTGTGGGTTGGGCGTATAAAAATAAAGAGAGAAAAAGATATCGCTGTTTCTTTACATCGCATTGCTTCAGATTGCCATTTTAAAAATTAGATACAAAAATACATATTATATCGGGAGAAACTGAAAATGCTAATTTTGTTTTTTTTTTGGTTTGAGAGTATAATTACATACATATTACTCTGAGATTTGCACTTGATTAAAATTAAATTATTAAATATTAGCAGAAGTCTATCAAAAGAAGCCATGAATTAAAAGAAGAAAAAAATTACATTTGTTTGTCAACGTGTTTCATATTGAAAATATTTTCTGAAATTTATTCTAATTTATTTCCTAGGTTTAGATTTTAATATTTATTATTGATTTTTGCTTAAATTCAGTTATTATCAGTTCAGAATACATTTCCTCGCGAATACACAGTCGTAATGTCGTTGTGAATATTCAGTAAAGATTTTTTGTGAGATGTTGACTCTGTATGAGATATTGAATATAAATTAATTCATTATTTTAAAATTTTTGCACGATTTGTGATCAGAATCGAAACTAAGTTAAGTGCAATGTGCAAACAAAAAGCACAAAATCATCTTATCACTTTTCGCAGGTTTCTTACAATAGAACAAGAAAAACGTATGACAATATTGAGGTAAGTCTTTAAATATTTTGAATTTATTGACCGCTATTTGTAGGGATCATTACTATATTGACTCGAATTTTATCTATTTCAGATCATTTATTTCGGTTGAGTTAAGTTTTCACCGTGAGAATTTTGATAATTTAAATTTACGTTCTGTGAACAATAACTCTGACAATAACATATATTACATATCAATAATATGCGTGAAAATATTATGTGCAAAAACAATATAAAACATAAATAATAATGTATAGTTTATAAAACAATGTGTCTTCCAGAAAATAAAATTACATTACTATATGTACCTATTTTTAGTTTTATTTGATCCCACATGCTCCTCTAAAGTAAATTCGAGTAATTATCGAGTAAATATTTAACAAAAAATTTAAAAGTTACAGAATACAAAGGTTTGAAATTCCCGCAAAAAAAGTTTTATATGGGCGCCCACCGTGGCGCTTGTAGTGTAAACTCATAAATACGTTATTCCCTTATTTTTTATGAAGTTGGCGTTCTTCTCTCGGTAGAAAGTAATTGTGTTCTGTGTTCTGAACCTTCTCTGCATCTTTGGCCGGTTATTGCAAAATAGCCCTGTATAATGTGTCACTATTTCTTTACGTGGTAGAGTTTATTCTGTCATAGAACTACGATGCAGTGTATTATGGCTGTAGCAGGAATGAGTCAGTTCGACCCGGTAAGGACCACGAACGACAGAATACCTGAAATCATAATGTTGCTGTGTTTCGTATCATATGGTGAGAGGCATCTTAGTCCTCAGGAGTAACTACAACTACACATCTGCATTTTGATTCTTGTTCGAGGATAAATGTAAATATACATGATTCACATCATCCTCTTACCATCAGGTGGACTGTCTGCTCGTTTGAAACGAATATTACTCATATTTAATTAAACTAATTTTATGCACTTTACCGCGTTTATTTTAAAATACGGGAGTTTTCATTTGGCTATTTATTACGAGTATACTCTGCGATAAATTTCGGTTCAAAATGTTTGAGTAAGTGTCAGTTACATTTGCGCAGTAATGGAACGCGTACCTATTGTTAGTACGCGGCAGTAAGCAGCGCATGCTGTAGAGAGTGCGCGACGGTGGAAAGCGCCTACTCTTGAGAGTATCTGGCAGTGGGAGGCGCGTACTATTAAAAGCACGCGGTAATGAGTAGTGCGTACTTCAGTCCGATGAAGGTGTAAAAGTCAAAAGGCTAACAGCACTAACATCACAGAAACTATGTAATGAGTGCGTACATTAATAGTGCGTGACAATGAGTAGTGCGTACTGTTGAGAGTGCACGGCAATAAGTAGTGCGTACTGTTGAGAGTGCGCGGCAATGAGTAGTGCGTACTGTTGCGAGTACGCACTAGTAGGAAGTGCGTACCTGTTGAGAGTGCGTGGCAATGAGTAGTGGGTACTGTTGCGAGTACGCACTAGTAGGAAGTGGGTACCTGTTGAGAGTGCGCGGCAATGAGTAGTGGGTACTGTTGCGAGTACGCACTAGTAGGAAGTGGGTACCTGTTGAGAGTGCGTGGGAGCACGGGTGCGAGCCACGAGTGCGCGGCGTCGGCGGCGCGCGCGTTGTGTCCGTCCACGAGGCGCGCCGGCGTGCGCACGTCGTGCTCGCGGCTATTCAGTACGTTAACGCTCGCGGGGTGCGCGCACACGTCTGAATGCATTACAATATCATCAGCCCACAAACAGTTCACGATTGGACGTGAATCTTTATTCTCTACACTGGTAGGAAGAATTACCATCATATCGTCACGCTTGCAACTTATGTCGGTCGGGCATTTATGAAGTTACTCCTTATTTGTCCAGAAGCTACAAGATATTCCTTTAATATAACAACCAGACTTTAATCAACACGAATCATTATATAATATTACTAAATAAGATATTTGCCACAAAATAGTTGTTTTAATCTGTAAAAAATTTAATCTGAGGTTGTCACTTTTTTTTCTTAAATTATATTATATAAGTTCACATGACTATCAAGTTTTGTTTTCATTGACAGTTAAGTGTACTGCACACCGCAACATAAAAGTTGGGATCGAAGTAATATAATGACGTTGTCTGGGTTTGTTCCTCATAGATCAAAGGTTTGTTCTGCATTCTGAGCTCCGAGGTATCAAAATCAAAGATGATTACAATTTCTTTAGCCTTCTTTAAATAGATATTAGCTACTTTTTGTATTCTACTAGTATCTAGTTTTCATTCACATTCGAAAGAAGTCAAGCCTTTGAACGTTCTGTTGTCCAGACTTCGTCTCAATTATGAATGGATAATGAAGCAAAGAATAGTCCTCGCGTTGTTGTGTAGTCACGTCCCCAAAATATAAGTATAATATTGTTTTTTAAACATGCAGGCTACCTTGCGATGTTTTCTTTGCCTACGCGCGTGGTATATCTGCATTTAAATATCATTTGATTGAAACACCTTACGAATTATTTTATCATTTAAAAACTTACTTGTCTCAGTAACCGGTATAAGGTTCCCATGTGGATCGTATAGTTCGACCCCGGTGAGCCCCACGTAGTAGGGGTCACCCCATGTTGAAAATATACTGATCTGCAGTACAAAGCCAGTCGGGGCGCCCAAGTCTACATTATTTCCATAGACCAGGCAATCCATTCGAAAACTGTCGGAGTCCCTTGCGTCGTCCAATCTGTTGTAAGAATCAACACTGTAGCTCTCGATGCGCTTCGAATTATTTAAGGAATACGTGCGTGTTGCGCTGCACAGTACTCCTTTTTTGGTGCAATACGCATCTTTGTGCTTAGAATTAGTGAAAGTGTGCTTAAAATAAAAATATTTATAGTTTATATTCTGAAATCATTAAGTATTAAAGTTCTTGACAATTTTTCCAATCTTAGTAACTAGTTTTACTTTCAATTTATCAAGATAGGTGTCATCTCTGAGAATTTTTTCTGATGCCGAGCAAAGCGCTTGCCCAAATACTATCAATCAAGTATCTAAGTATCTAATATTATACAAATTTCAGCTGACTTTATCAAACGATTTAAGCCATATTCCAACTATAGTCAATTTGTTATAACTGCAAATCAGTACCAAACCAAACAAAATATTTTTTATTTATTTAATGACATTTTATTTTATAGAATAGGGTGACAAACAACCACACAGTTCACCTGGTGGTGAGTGGATGCTGTGGCCCATAGACATCTACATTTATCCTCAATTTAGAATCAAAATAATGCAGATGCGCTGTTACCCCTAAGGACTAAGATGGAATGCCTCGTTTCCAGTAAAAAGGATCTCCGGTTCTCTACACTCACCCTACGAAACACAGCACCTTAAGCTGCTATTTTACACTGGTATTCTGTGAGAGCGTGGTCCTTCCTCGGTCGAGCCGACCCATTCGTGCTACAACCATAATACCGATAGTTGCAGCGTGACTCTACTACCACGTATAAAATTATATAGCGCAAATTTCCGTCCGACTATTAAGCCTTGAATCGTCTTACAAGTTCAGTACTGAACGTAGGTTTTTCCCAAGGAATGCCACAAAATACGGTGAGTCATGTGCATTCATCGACTTCCTGTATGTCTTACAAAGCCGCCACTCTAATGGAGCTCATCCTACACTTCGCCTACCGGTACGAGGCTGCCACTCGAGAACCTCACTACCCCATCCGTTGTTGGTCCTTCGAGCTATATGGCCGGCTTAATGCTACTTCAAGAACATAAGTTTTAATAATTTAATATTTAGTAGAACCGACTTCAATATAAATTATTAAGAATAACTGAAAAACTATTGGTCAGACCTTGATCAAATTTATATGGGACCACATGAGAAGCACCAGCTTTCAAATAAAAAAAGAATCATCGAAATCGGTTCACCCAGAAAACAAGTTATGAGGTAACACACGCATAAAAAAAACATACAGTCGAATTGAGTACCTCCTTCTTTTTGAAGTTGGTAGAAAAGAACATGTAGGTAATTGTGTTGTTTTTGAGTATTATACAAACAGCCACAAAAACTCCGAACTATTTTAACTTGATGATAAAATAATAATACTATTTCATTTAGAAATAAAACCATCACATTACATTCTTAGGGTAAACATTGAAATCTAACCTGTCGTCAATTGCGGCAAGCTCCAGTTGCTGCACATAATCGTAGCACGTGTCACCGGGCGCTCTTCGCAGGAGTATAGGTCGGTAATTTAGGGGATTACCATCCAAGTGTAAGCGAACGTGCTTGGCACCGATGTACGATAACTCCATGTTCGCGTTATAGTTCCATACGCGGACACCTATAGAGATAATTATTAGATCAAGTGGTAATTGTAGATTTATTATTAACAAGCGACCCGTCCTGACTTTGCCAGGTTAATCAAATGCCATTTATTTTATCAATTTTTCTTTTTAATAAAAAGTCTCCAAGTTTTTCGGAAACAATATATAGCTTAGACTCCTCCTAGCATTGCCCTCTATCTCTCCTTAAAGTTTCATCACAATCGGTTCAGCCTTTCCAAAGATTAGGTCGGACAGACAAACAGACAGACAGACGGAGATTTTTTTAAATGGTTATTTATGTCTTAATAAAAGTTAAAGTTACAGCCTATATACTTCCCACTGCTGGGCACAGGCCTCCTCTAATTTCTGAGAGGGCATGAAAATGTCCTCCGCGCTGCCCCAATGTCTTAATAGCATGGAAATAACCCCTAAACTTAATAAAAAAGCATTTTTTCTATATTCAAAGCAGGCACTTCAATTTAATTTATATGCATAGATTAAAACTAGTAATGAAATTAATAATAACAAACTATTTTTAAAGGGTCTACTACGTGCTGTGTTACAATACTATGTATGAGCAACAAAAAGCTGGTACTAATAGTTTTAACGGTGGTCCTTCGAGCCACCATATTATTTATTTATATAAAACTAAGCAATGATTTAATTAGACGTGCTGTCTTTAAATATGAAATACGGAATCTTAGACTTAGAGACGACTAGTTTTTAGAATTAAAACTGAAGTACATTAGTGAGACTTTATTGAATATTTGCTAGAAAAAAAATCGCTATCATTTCACTATAATATATTTCAAAATTTTTGTGTAATTTTTGTAGGCCTGGCCTAGGCCTGACCTAGGCCTAGGTGTTTGGACCATTTTTTTTAATGAAGGAAGTGTGATGAACTTGTAAACGAGCACACAGTTCTCCTGACGGAAAATAGATGCTGGCCTATATACTCCTATATCTGTCCTCCATTAAAAATAAAAATACAGATGCTGTTACCTTTCCCCGGTTTTCATCAATAACCATATCTACGAAACGCGGAATAAGGCACTATTTTATGCGAGAGTGGTCCTTGTCCGGTCCAGCCGACTTATTCGTGTTACAGCCATAATAAGCTAACGGTGTGGCCCTACCATGTACTGAAATTTCTATTAAAAATGCAATACTTGAAAGGCCATTTCGTTTCACACATTTAAAATATGTTTCAAAAAATTATGCATTGCCTCGAAGGTAGAGGGGTAATAAGAAATGAAAATATTTTGCACGAGGAGAAAATGCTCATGGATTCTTATCGCGAAGGCCACAGCGAGGTTATGTCGGATTCATCTAGTAACTAGATTCTAGTTAAAAGTTAAAACTCGATACTTTTACATAATACCGCGATGACACAATACAAAGAAGGGACCGTCGACTTCTACACACATGCATTTCCCCATAAATAAATTTTATCTCCAGATAATTTTACCTTTGGATATTTCCCCGGATACCCAAAGATGATATTTTATATTAATTTAAAAGAAAGTAATATGGATGAAATATAATATCATTTTAAGGATTAATGTTATTATTACTAACTTTATTTAATAAGAAATGATATTTATTTATTAAAAAATGATTCAACACATAATATTCTCGCCATAGACTTTGCTGACATCATGACGTCAGTTGGAGTGATTTCATCTTACGATTCCATTTATATATATAATCCATGTTTAAAGCAACATTGTGATTCTGAACACACCATAGTACTTACTGGAAATTTCAGTAGGCTCTTTCAATTCAAGAACGATATGGCAAAACTTGGAACCGGGCGAGAAGTTTGCGCACCACATATCATCGAAATGGGTAGTGATGTTACTTCCATTTAAGAGACTTTTACAATCTATTAAACCGCTGTACTCCTCCACTTTGTCGTCGCTTATATACGCAGAATATGCATACGCGCTGTGCACTTGTACAGATCGGTTGTATTTGACAACCTCTATTCCTGTAGCCAGAAAAAAACAAAACCTTTTATATCGATACTCGGATAAAATGCCAACCTGTAATTATGTAATTGATTTATTTATTTATAAAACTAACATGATTTAAGAGTGCTGCAGTCCAAGGACACCTCCAGCTAACTTCAAATAAAGAAAGCTGCAAATACGTTTTCAACTCTAAGGACTAAAATAGGAAGCCTCACAGCCTGTAATTATACCGGCTCTCTGTACCCTTCAGACCAGAACACAACAGTGCGAGAACTGCTATGCAATGGATTATATGGACTACTAAAGTAGTTTTCTTCTTCTTTGATCAATTATTCATCATACATTCTTTCTACACCGATGCATTTTTTTTTAATCATGGTCACAACATCATCTTGCAAACAAATTGTTAGAAATATAAGATATAATATGCCGTAGATACCCGTTAATCCTATAAGATGAGTCTGCCCCCAATTCGACATTAAGGTCAACTTAATCACTTTCGCCACATATTTGATCTCCTTCTCTTCTACTATCGTAGGTTCCTCAGTAGACGGACTGACATTATTACTATCGTTAGCCGTAGGAGGTCGCTTTTCTACTATGCTGGAGTAGTCGTTTACGAGATCATTTTCTCTGAGTAGTGCTTGGAAATTTTTGTCATTTAACATTATCCGTTCCAATACATTCGGGTCTTTTGTAAACAGAATTGTCTGTAAATAAAGTGTTAGTATATTAGTGTAACTTAATGTCCCTTTTTTCTTTCTTTCATTCGCTTGAAATATCTATATTATTAGTTTTTTTCTTGATTCTGTAGAATAAGACATCGTTATGCCTTTTGCAACAGCTTAATTCTTGTAATACAGAAATGTATTAACATTTTCTCTCTATTTCAAATTTCGAAGCATACTTACGTCACCGAACGTCGGCAGGAGGCCTTTGAGCTCCCCGCTGGATCTCGCGATTTCTCCTTGAAATACCACTTGGTCGTCCAGTTTGATTTGAACGAGACGTACACCGCGCGTTGAATAAATACGGGACTTGTTGTAATTCTGTAGACAAATAGAAAATTAAATATGTGAAAATAAATTAGTTAAGATGCGCGTAAAAAATAAAATGATGTGTCTTTATTTGAACAGAACCTCCCTTCCTCCCACAACTACTAGCACTGTCACTGCCATTACTAAACCCTTCACCACTACCGTTATTTAACGGTTAGCCATCGTCGAACCTATTTCTTATGATAATGCCTCATTTTTTGGCGAAACATGGTGGATCTTTTTTATGGTAGTGAACCGGATTTTAGCTAA
Source organism: Parnassius orleans (assembly GCA_029286625.1). Taxonomy (NCBI): domain Eukaryota; kingdom Metazoa; phylum Arthropoda; class Insecta; order Lepidoptera; family Papilionidae; genus Parnassius; species Parnassius orleans. The sequence goes on from JAGSMP010000003.1 coordinate 6,056,309, forward strand.
TAAATTTTCATATGCTTAATATAACCGATTTTTGTTTATATTAATTATTAGACAAATAGAAATTAATCCTAATTTTTTATAAGAAATCATTAAGACGTTTTCTAACAATGGAAAATGGATGGAACATTTGGATAAATCTTTCTTCTTACACTCTTAACTTACCCAGATCCTGAGCAGAGCCAGCGTGGTACATTTAGCCAGAAGTACACTGAGAACAATTGGTGCTGTGTTCGGCACCGGTACACACCAAGTGTGCTTGTCATCCTTTGTTCTCACTACGCCATCAACGATGCTATCAGCACGATTGTGCTTCGAATCACCTGTTTCTGTATCTGACCATATCTGTTCAAATATTAAATTGACATTAGTTTGTAAAAGTAAAATACGAAAAAGTTAAATGTAACGAATTTTATCATATAATGTATAAACGAAATGGTTGCTAAATTTGAACAGGTACTTTTGTATTACGTAACTGATTGAAATTCCTCTCTACTAAAAGAAAAAAAATAGTTTTCTTTATTATAACTCAAAGATATTTCATACGTAGAATTATTCTTCAGTTTTAGAATAATTTTTTTTATAAAACGATGCCTCTGATACGTCGTACGCCGACGATCAGTCATATTTGCGTCGTCGGCGAGGTGCTAATGCTGATAGTTGCATTAATTAACGTATCATTAAATGAAAGTGAACGCAGATAAGACAAGTGATGGTTTTTAAAAGGGTAAAAAAGAAAAACAATATGTAAAATAAGAATAGTAGGGGAGTTAGTCCAACAAGTACTTGAGTTTTACATAAACTAGGAAGTGGTTTTAGCAGGGATGGTAGATAAGGTATTGAGCGAAGAGTGAATGCAAGACACAGAATAAATGAGGCTCTTCGCTCTATTGTGAGAAGTTCGAATGTGTCAATTAAGGCACGTATGGCGTTTCACATTGCTGTGACTTTGTGAAAGTTGGGTGTGGCAGAAGAAGCATGAGAATGAAATTAATGGTGTAGAAATGCGGTCATTAGGAAGCATAATTTTAGAGGTTAATTTGTATGTTAGGGTGGGAGAAGTGTGTTTTGCAAGAAGATGTTGCGACCAGTATTTAGAAGGGAATGATTTCGGTGGTTTGGACATGTAGGAAAAATTAGCAAAGTGTGACACGGCAAATTTATGATGCAGAAGTGAGAGCCAGAGTCGGCAAGGGACGCCCTAAACGGAAGTTTATTGACCAAATTGGTGATATAACATATAACACCCTACCAAGTTAGAGTTAAATTTTTTATCTATAAAATAATTGTATTAATATTTAATAACAAAAACGACTAACCTTCTCTACATTTACCAATTCACCATCCACGTCAAAAAGTTCAATGCCATTTAAGCCCACTAAAAATTTATCTCCCCAATTTGAATGAATCTTTATTTCTAACAGTCTTCCCTTAGGCAGTTCCGGAATAACAAATTCATTATAAACTTTGTCTTTCTGTGAATTTCTTCTCTTGATTACTTTACACGTTGTTTTATTTGATTGATTGTTCTTAGAGTCAGATGAAGATTTCTTAGATGCAATATTTATTTGTTGATAATTTAGACTACTTTCTCCAGAAAGTACGTTTTTTCGCAACTTAATCGTTTCTTGGGTCCCTTGGAACATATTTTTATGTAAAAATCTGATCCTTCGAACCGGACATTGAGTAAATTATAGAACATGACAAACAAATTATCGTAAATAAGTTACAAAAAAAAATCAGTTTTTGAACAAATCTAAGTTCCAATACTTAGATAATTGACTGGTGTGGTATTTTATAATGTTAAATGCAAAAATATATTCAGTTTTATCGATAGTTATGGTAGGTAGGTAAGTATATAATATATGGCTGGATAAAAGCTTCACGATGGATGTAAATAAATAATTTTTGCACATATCATGGTTGTCAACAGCCAAGTCTTCGTTTCTTTTACGCGGCATCACGTCAAAGATGTAGCTACATCTTGCAAAGTACCTATATTTGAGATTATTATTCGCTAGCAGTCTGAGTCCTAGATTTTTCAGTGTCCTAAGCCGATTGTGACGATTCCTACGAAATTATATACCGAGGGAAAGAGTTTCCGAACGGCGTCTATGCATAATATAATGACATACTTACTATGACCTATAATAACATCAGTAAAATCGCTGTCTATAATAGTATTCATTCGCCTGTGACGTGGAGTAACATAATGTGGCAGAAGGTCGGACAGAAAATCATTTGATATACTGTTTGTATTTGGAGAATCACCCCAGTCTATTTTGTCGCTCCTTTCATTGATATTCTTCCTTTCATTTTTATTACATCCTGTAGTTTAAAATACCAAATTAAAATCAAAACTATTTACGTCACTATCACATGGATGGTAGGTCGGTATACTTAGACTTAAAGATAAACAAACAGTCAGTTTTAGAACAGTATTAAAACAGCACAGCAGAAAGAAGGGGGGGGGAAACTGCCTTCAGTTGTGTCAGTACAGTCCAGAACACTTGGCTCTCATTTGTTGGACTCTCACGAGCGGAATAGAACTAGAGAAAAAAGTTTCATCATGAATTCAAGTCCGTAGTGTGCGCACACATACATGGGGCGTTCAATAAAAAGTGAGAATGAGTATTTTACGGGTACTATTATTACATGTTATTTTATTTTTCAAAGTCAACTTTAAGTCCACTTGTACTACACTTGATATATTCTTTTTTAAGCTATAAAATTTTCAAAAATTAATTTAAAAAGAAATCTAACTATCCTGAACATCTAAAAGTTGCTGTACTGTCGCGACCACTGCTTCATCATCATCATCTTCATCATCTTCAAATCTGTGTTTTCGCCGATACTCCTTCAATCTTGGAAATAGATAGAAATCACCAGGTGCTAGGAATTTTAGCTATCGCAACGCGGACATATCCTCCGGAACGTTATCTTTTTTTATAGAATAAGGGTGACAACAAACGAGCACAGAGTCCACCTGATGGTAAGTGGATGCTGTGTCCCATAGACATCTACATGCATCCTCGATTAAGAATCAAAATGCAGATGCGTTGTCACCCCTAAGTACTTATAGATGGAATGCCTCGTTTCCAGTAAAAAGGTTCTCCGGTTCTCTACACTCACCATAAGAAACACAGCAGCATTGAGCTTCTATTTTACGCTGGTATTCTGTAAGAGCGTTGTCCTTCCCCGGTCGAGTCGACCCATTCGTGCTACAGCCACCATGATATAGCTGCAGCATGGGTCTACCATGTAATAAAATATTTGCGAATTACCCCGCTATTTCTCACGGAGTTCGTTGCGTTTATTTATTTGTTCTGCATACAAATCATTACTAGTACATTCCATCATCATCTTTGCTAGTACTACCCACTCGGACAAGAGCCTATGAACTTACCGCCTCAAGCACTCTCCTTGTATTTCTTAGGAGTAGGGAATGAAAGTTTCGGGGTCGATCGTAATGGTAAAGACGTGTTTCGTCGTTGTTATAAATGTCGAGCAAAAAAAAAAGGAACATGATCTTGTTGCAACAGTTCTAAATTGCTTTGGGAAATATTCAGTCTAGTTTGTTTCTGTGCATCGATAAGTATTCTAGGTACCAGGTTCTAATGGGCGGATACTTTTCTCATGCCCAAGCATTCATGTAAAATACTCACTACCTGCCGAAATCTTTGTTTCTTCAGATATAACACGCATCACTACCACACGACTACATAGTGACACGACGATCTACAAGACCATTTTTTTTTCAACTTTTTCAACCATTCCGTAGGGCGTTTCGAGCGAGGGTCATCTTTATCTTTGCTGTATGTTATTTTACGCTTAAACATGCAACTATGCAACACCAACATGCAACTGTTAAATACGGCGAATCTTAACCATCTTAACCCCTTATATTAAGTAAAGGTCTATTCGCTCGCTTCGCTAGTTCACTCGACCCCGCCATCCCCTTCTAACCTAACCTGTCCGAGTCGGGGTGCCCCAAGTCACGAGCTCGCTTCGCTCGCTCTTGTACTCAATAAAACACCAAAATATTAAGTTTTATAATTACTTTAATTTATAAACATAATTTATAGCTGTCACCGTTTATAAAAAAGGATCTTTGCGAAATTAGCGAAGCTTAGCGAAGTCGTCGAAAAACAGGAGGAGGCAGATAAAAACGTTAGGGAACACATTAACTCTGAAGCAACGGAATAACGTAAAGTATATCTGTCACTGTCAACAAAATGGCCGGCCTAGCGAACCATTTTACGCACTGACTTAGAAGTATATCTCTATGATTTTACGCTTTCATTTTTCAGATGACTTTGACAGTTTCAACGTCAAAAACGTTAGAATTTAGTTAAATGTACGTTCCATTTCACGTTTAGTTATTGATTTACCAATATTTTTAAAAAATAATTAAAAATACTTCGACGCTGTACCCAACCCGTCCTGTCTTACAAGAAAACCAAGAAGCAAGAATAAAAGAATGTGGGTGAGAAACTGAACTGATTAAGCAGGTTAAATGAACATAGAGCAAGTGTAATAAGCAAGAATATTCTTCTGATAATACATGAAACAAAATTGCATATTTCTACAGCTTGGATGTCAGAAGAGTCTTTTAAGTACTTATTATCCAAAATTGAACACAGGATACCGATCAGAAATACTGTGATGCAGTTTGCATTAGAACCAAAATTAAAATTGCGTATTGTATTATATTTTCTAGCAACTTGAATATTTTTCTCTTCAAACTTCAAACACAGGAACCAGTACATGCAACGCTTCGCTGAACTTAGGCATTTAACTAAATCCAAAGAGTATCACTACGTTTTACTAAATCGTGCATATCTAAATTTGTCAAAGTGATAAGCCGCACACAAATGACACAGCAAACAATACAATACAATCGCGTAACATACAGTCGATTTGTAAACCTCCTTTTTTTGAAATCTGCTGCTATACTAGCCAGTATTTACATATTTAATTTTCAAAGACTTTGTACCGCATTCTCATTTCTTTGAACGCCCGTCGTATGAGCGTAACAAATAAATAAAACTTTCAGAAGTCTACCTTTATTTTGACGCAATGTACCGGCAGAATGAGCAATCGGATGATTTTTCGGCCTCTGTAGTAAATCAATGGTCGCATCCAATGATGTTCGCCGTGATAATCTAAATTAAAATTAAAACTAATTAAAATATATTTAAAGTTAATCGTCGTACATTTCCTCTTTTTGTAGGTCTTATAAGTACTTTATTTTCTTCGAAAAAGCAACCAATGCAGGTCACTAATGCCCAAATACTTAAACGCTGCTCAATTTTGACTTTTGAGATACATACTGTTAATTCTCGTGCTGTCTCTATCACTTTAAGTCAAAGTGTTTGACACCACGAGACTTAACGACATCTTAAAATTGATTTGAGTATTTGGCCATAAGATACACTGATATACCTGTGTTCTATTTTAGTAACTGAAAAATGTTTCGTTTTCTCGCGACTTGGTGAAGAATCACTATTACTATTTTTAATATGAGTCTCCTTCATCTTCCTAAAATATTAAAAGTTTTAGTAAAATATTGTAAAAAATTAAAATCTAAATAGTCAAATCAAGCAAATATATATAGATAAACATAATTATATTCTAAAATCATTTTCATTACTTGGAGATGTCGTCAAGCCAAAATGGTTTTTCAGTATCATTTGTCGTGTATTTAAATCTATTTGGCTTTTTTGCCATAATTCAGAGTTATAATTAATGAATTAAATAGTGTTAACTAAATGAAACAGTCAAAAATCGCATTGTTTTTTCTGCAAAATATAAAAAAAATTGACCGAGAATACATAATATAACCATAACGTTTTAAAATTGAGATGTATCTCAATCTTTAGTAGTGTATGTATATCACAAAACACTATTATTACTCCTAGTTACACTTTTCACCAACTATTCACAATTATAATTTATTATTGAAGTTTACATTGATACTGGATTTTTGAACCCATTTTGATTACTCTTAGATTTGACCACTGTTTGTTTGACCTTGGTTACGATAGCAACATGCTTAGAGCACGACATAAGCAAGCTATAGAGCGCGCGTAACGCTTATTGCCCATTATGCCAATAATTGTAAGCAGATCTTCTATAGAAATACTGATACATAGATGAAGTGGTTGAATGCACCATGCCATGATTGATGCGTTAATATACTTAAGTAATTAGTTTAATAAGGTAAGTATTTAGTAAATATTAAGTAAGTAAGTAATTAATAAGGTAGGTTTTAGCAAATCAATAAAACAGGTATGAATTTATAAAACTATGTATATTAATCAAACAAATATATAATTAACTCACTGTCCCTTAAAAGGGATTAACTTATTAATATAATTGTCGTTTTGTTTGCTTGATTGCAGTCTTAGGTAGTAAAGCTTCGGGAGCGGTGCTGGAGATTTTTAGAAACAACTAAATGTCTCGATGACATTTATTACTATTACGTTACAATAATATATTAAAACTAATTCAGTGCAATACTGACTTCCTTAACTAAGTGATTACATGACTACGATGAGTTCTATTATGAATCTTATTCTAAATGCAACGGCTTTTATAGGACTGAAAGTATGACACCTTGGTTTGACCAACAATTATACAGTGGAGTCAGCGTCTTCTGTAACGTTACACTTCATAACATGTTTTCAGTAATCCAATATCAAAAGCTTAATCGGCACAATTTGTGATTAACATGTTATTGTAGAATTATGGCTACTTGCAATTATCATCATATCATGTTTACGAGTAATCTAATATCAAAAGCTTAGTGAGGACAATTTGGGATCAATATGATATTACGGCTACTTCTAGACTGCATAACTAGGTACAAAATATTTCATTATAATGTCAACATATTTTTGAATGACATCCATTTGTTTTGAAAAAATCGCTGTCATACACGTAATTACGTAGGTACCTACATAAGCAACTGCCGAAGCTACTTTTTCAATCGCTTTAAAATAAACGTAATCTTACTTCAAATTTAAGCTTTAGTATTGCACTTCTATTTTAATTTTATTTGAGGCCCCTATGACACCCTAATTATTTTTTTGAAATCAGTGTTTTCTTATCAAAATACTCGTATTACTTATCGATGAAAAGAAATTTCATTATTATTCTAAGTTTGCTGCCGTGAATCGTTTTTAGTGCTCGTTACTGCCCATTTCACCATGGTAACTTAATATTAAAGTATATACCGACGAGAGAAACAATCAGAGCACGTTTTTTCGTGACTAATAGAATCGCTTTTATAATTTCGAGGCTGTTCGTACCCGTGCTTACTGTTCATACTCGCTATTTCGCGATCTACAACTTGCTTATGTATATTCTAAGCTTAGATTATTTACTCTCTAGATAGAGTAACGGCGACTCAAAAGCGTCTAAAAAAATATCAGCTAACTGTTAGCCTCTAAAGCTAAACGTAGTGATTATATTCTCTTTGTCTAAAGCGCTCCCCGCTCCTCACTGTCAATTGTAACGTCAAGAGATACGCACGCACGGCTCATTTTTTTGAGGTAAATTATTTTGGTGAAAATGACAAGTTGCGCGATCAAAATTTGCAGAAATTACAAAGGACGTTTACAAACAACTAACAAAATCTCCTACCATCGGTAAGTAACTCAAAACTAATAGTAATTTACGAAAACAAAACTAATAAATTGATAATTTTATTTACAAAATCAACGCGTCGTTTTTTGGTGTTGCCAGTCTTGGATTGCGAATTTCCCCATATAGTTGTCTTAAAAGCTGATGTATGTTTATTTTTACTCGACTGCACCAGAAGGAGGAAATACATCATGGTGTGTGTATGTATGTGTATGTGGGTATATTTCAAAAATTGTTTGGCTGAGCCTACAGCCTAAACGGATGGACCGATTGTTTTTGTTTTGCAAGCTTCCGCGTAGTCGGGTGTTTTTTATTGAGTCTTAAATATTTTTTCTTTATTTTTTCTCTTTGTTATTTGTATTACTAAATAGTATTGTATAATAATTGTCAAAATCGAATGTGACCATTTGGATACATGGTTTTAGGATACCTATTGATCCTATAATTAGAAGTCGATAGGTGGACATAATAAGAAAAAGAGAAAATATTTCGGATGAAAACGGAGGAAATGTGTCTCGATTTTTAGATGAATCTTCATTATCTGAACATACACAACAGATCGTTGGTTACATTTCAGGTTGTATTGGGAGATGTCTGCGTAGACAAATCAAATGTACTGCATGCATTGAATGTTTGTTTTCAAATGAAAAGCATGAATACCATAAACTAGTTAGCGCACGGAATGAAGGCGGATTGATTTATGCTTCAAGGGATGTATAATGTATATTCTATATGTAAGACTTCGGAGACAGTAATCAGAAAGTTTCTTAGACAAAATTTTATAATGACTAGGCCTACTTACACAAAAATTTTATCTTGTATATTAAAACAATTTATTGGCCATAAAAATACTTATTTTAAAGTTGAAACTGAACACGCGTGTTCTCTTCACCAAGTGAACCTAATAAGACTGGTCGCCGAAAAATATTTGACCATACGCTGTTATCATATAGCTAAATTAGATGATGTAAAAAGTGATGCAACCTCAAAACGCAAATTATTTAAAAAACAAGTTCAAAGAGAGGCCCATTAAATTAGTAGTTACAAACATTTAATGGTAAATAATGATAGATTGAAAATAGAAGAGACTACTGTGTTCCTGGGGGTGACTGTGTTCAATGGGGCACCCATATATCAACTCTTGCTGGCACAACAATGCAGGATGGAATAATTCTTCTTAAAAGGATCTATTAAACTGTAGAAACGCTATGGGATAAATTATTTAACTATGACTCAGGCGAAGCCGCTGGCCAACCTCTAGTATTTTATAAGTCGATACCATACATTAAATAATAAAACATATTTTGTAAATGCGTAATTGATTTTTATTTTATTATATTTTTTTTACAAAAAAAATTAGATTCTAACTCAACAGACAACTAAACACACAATGCACCATATTAAAATATTATAATTTATGATTTTATTAACATGACATAATTTTACAGTTTTTCCCCATTTTATCGAGATAGATTTATTAGCTGGTATCTCCCAGATAGAAATGACGCTGGTGTAGGTTTTTGGCGGGAACCTGATCGGCGGCGGTTTGCTGCTCCTGTATTATTGTTTGAATAATGGTTTGAAGTGGATTTTGATATGTAAAAGTGGTGCGATTTTGTGAATTAAGTGTCTGCGCATGTGAACTATTAGTGGAAACGGTGATACAAGTGCTCTGATGGTGATGTGATTCTCAAGATAAGGTGTCTATCTGCTTAGGCGCCTTGAGATACCATCGCCAACTGTCAGCTGTCTGCTGACTCAAGTTGCCGTCAAAATCTCCCAAGGGCTACACAATGTGACGCATCAACATATTGTGAAGCAGTGTACTATGAAGAAAATTATAATAAACCGAATAAAAATACCTAAGACTTGGCCTAAAGGTCTAGATACCAGGCCATAAACTCCAAAAAAAAATGACGCTGGTGTAAGCCATAGTTATTTATTCTGTCGCCATAGCAACCGTTAAGCGTGTGTGCATGCCTCACGCACCCGCGCTTGTAAAAACTGGCCTGTTTTTGTTGCATCGCTTATTGCGTGACGCGTTATCTAGAGAGTAAATAATCTAAGACTCTAAGGCAACATTCCTAAAACGCAGTTAACTCAGAACCACAAACTAATAAGAATGGCTGCTCAGAACATTAAGGATTATATAATCTTTAAACATGCCTTTGATTCAGATCAAAAACACCAATATGTTTTGTTACATAGTACCTATCTCTCCGAGTTTCAAAATGTATTTATTAATTTGCCAATAATTTAAATTAATTTTCTATAGGTAGGTACTAGGTACTTATTACAAATTTTAATAATAAATTATCAAATAAATATAACAAACGAATAAAAATACTGTATGTATTGGTAATTAGCCATGGAATATAATATCTACATAAAACTTAGGCAATATAGATAGGTAGACAGAGAAATATACCTTTTTCACCAGTAATGAACATTCTCTGCGCAGTTTTTTGGCTGGATCTTGATAGCCAACGGAGGATTGCTGCTCTTGTATTATCGCTTAAATACTTAAATACTCGTACTGAAGTAGATTACATATTAATACGATTTTGTGTAATATATGACTACTCATGTAAACTACTAATAAAACAATTGTTTGTACGAAGTTCTCCGACCATGATACAAACCTTTAAGTTATTTTATCTGAGTTGAGCTGTCAATCTTGCAAAACCTCCGGAATGTGGGCATCAACTTATTGTGAAGAATGTTGTGAACAAAAACGTTAGACTTGGCTGTACGGGTATACATCCTTATGTCTTTAAATAAAAAACAACATAGATCTCTTTGCGCCTTTGCGCTACTGACCTCACCCCCCCTACCCCAGCCTACGAATTTGGAGTATATATAAAATAAAAAATACTGACAGACGTATTTTAAATAGCACATCCCAAAAATATTAATTATTTAATTTGGACCATATAGTTTATAAATAAAAAATAGGTAAAGATTGCTCACCTTATAAGATCGATATAACTTCAAATAATTAGAATTGGGTGCTTTTTGCAATATAAAAAAACTGCACCCTGCTTGTATATAATTGCACCATCGTTAAAATATTATATTAAGTGCAAAAAGTTAATAAAACCAGTTTTTTTTATTGTCAACAAAGAGTGTATAATGACTAGGTTTAAAAGGCGGGACTTCCTTAGTCACAGAACACAATTAATCTCTACCGAGAGAAGAATGCCAACTTCATACTAAAAAAAATAAACACGTGTTTATACATGTACACTACAAGCACCACGGTGGGAGCCTATATAAAACTTTTTAGCGGAAATTTCAAACCTTTGTATTCTGTAATTTTTATTCTACGCCATTAAGCCAGCCTACGAATTTGGAGTATATATAAAAAAAATCTGACAGACATATTTTAAAAAGAACATCTCAAAAATATTAATTATTTAAACTGCACCTATGTAGTTTATAAAAAAAAAATGTGTGCAGGTCGCACGTGGTAGAAGTGAAACCTTCAGAAAACTAAACTTTGAGATAATGCGACGAATGCAGAATATCAGAAATAGGATAATTGTAGGGTTTATTTATTATAATATTGTTACCAAGTATTAAAATTATTTTAAATTTTGTTTTACATAATATATTACATTAAATATTAAACAGACTCCTAGTTTTCAATTTCGACAATTGACACGAGTAGCTTATGGTAACTAAAGTATGAATATTATTTTAATATGATAATTTTTAACCACAAGTGCGGATTAAAATATACGATAATAGTTTAAATTTATAGCAAACAAATGTTATAATCCTTATTTATGGACATAACATTTGTGTAATAAATCAATAGGCTATTTTCTTTCGAGTAAAACTTTGTTGCAGCGCCAATTAAAATGTATGTTAACCATCTTCAAAGCATCGCACAAAGACGAGACCGAGATAATAGGAAACAGACCATTTTTTTTTAAATACTAGAAATGCTATTAACATTAATAATATTCCCTTTAACCAATGTTTGCTAAAAATGCTTTGTTAGGAGCGGTTCACGACAGTTGTAGAATGGCAGATTACAATCCACAACCTTTTGAGTTCGCGGTCCGCGCCCTGCCATTAGGGTACTTTCGCCTGCTACTCTGTATCCTATCTCATTCTCTCGTAGACTAAATCATAAAGACGTATATGTTTGTCTCTTTTTAGTGTCGCTCTTTTCATTTCATCGAGTTTCTAATCACAACGATTCTAAAGAACTATTCACTTCAAAAAATAGGTAAAGATCGCTCACCTTACAATCACAGAGTAAGGAGTAAGGATCAGAGGAGAAGCTTCCTAACAACAACGAAAATGTATGCCTATTTTGATAGGGTTATCACCTGATGCATGTGAAATTTTTAAAGAGAAAACAAAAATATTGTATAGTATAAAACAACATGTGTATTCCTTGTAACTTAAATTAATAAAACAACATGTCTATTACTGTATTGAGTTTTTTTGTATTACAGAAAAGGGCAATATGTGCAAATTACAATTAAAAACCGCGCGAATATCTTCGAGAGAATTTCAAGGAAATAGGTATTCTCACAGAAGCTTCACATCATGTATTACTATCAATATCATTTTCGTAAGACAACTTAGTCATGAGTACAAAAAAATCAGCGATCTGCATGATGGACAAACTAGAAACCGCAATGAGCTCTGCCTCAAAAAAGTCCGTAAGTTATTCGTGAGAATGAGCGTGCTCTTCTATAATAAAATTCTACAATCCATTTTGGGCTTGCCCTTATGCAAGTTTGATAAAAGAGCGTGGATTTGATTCGCTCCAATTATGCTTGAGGACTGTAGTTAATTATGTCAATAATTATAATTATTGTAATTTTTTATTTATTGTAATTTTTTATTTTTTTAAAAAGAGCAACCGCCTATATATTTTGCATAATATATAAAGGTATGATGAATCTTGCTTCATCATGCTTGGGACTGCAGTTAATTATGTCAGTAATTATGATTATTGTAATTTTTTTTTTTTTAAAAGAGCAACCGCCTATATATTTTGCATAATATATATAGGTATGATGAATCTTGCTTATACAGAACACTAATTATTTACTTAGATATATCTATATTGTCTTATTTTATAACACAAAATCTCTAAACTTAACTCAAACTGTAAAAAAATTAATACATTAATTGATCTATAAAATCACGAAATATTGTTAGTCTATTTATTCAAATACGCATGACCAACAGCCCTTTTGTTCATACCCTGACTGAGCCGGCGCGGCGCGGCGCAAACCGGTTTGTAGTTTGTACCCAGACGGACCGTCGGTGAACCTGTCAGTGAAAGCTCATGCACACATCCCTGCACTATATATGGCGCAGCGATGTGTGCTTATACTATTGTACTCTTATTTGGTTTTTTTAACTTTTTGCACTTAATATTGCATTTTATAGGTTTTTAACCACTTGAGTAGATAAACGGAACAGAGACAAAGCTTTTTAAGAACGTGCAAAATTGTTACCTATTTTGGTAGGGTTGTCACAAATAGGTGAAGACAAACTAAACAAAACATTTGTTAAATAGTTTTATTATTCAGTATGATAAAATACTTTACAAATTACTTACTCTAATAATTTTCTTTTTATAATTTTTGTTTTTTAATAATTTAATATTTCTGGTGTGGTAAATTCTGAATCTAAGATAAAGTTTTCTCAAGGGAAACACTCACCTGACATATCAAATTTACAATCTTTATTACCTTTAAGTATTTTGTTGCCAATATTTATTTGAAGATCGTAATATTCGCGAAACTTTTGCTCTAGAAATTCAACAAATGCGATAAAATTATCAGGAGGTATAATTAAAAAACCCAATCGTACGTTAATAAAGGTACTTACTTGAAAAAGTAAGTAATAATCAAATATTTACCTACCTATTGTACTCCTTTGGATAGTTTATATATATATTTATATATATATATTTTTATTTTTTCTAGTATTACTCATACACACAGTACAATAAACAACCATTATTAATAATACCACGTTTTTACATTAAAATATTCTAACTTGCAACTAACAAAACATACAACGTGCGTCGCACTGATCCTGAGATTGTCCACTGGCTGTGCCAGCGTAACCGGTTTTATCCAGCGTAAGCGGCCAGTGGTCACGCACACATGCCTCGCGTGCTTGCAGTAGTGTAACCGATTCGCGCGGTTGTATGAAGCTTTATCTCTGTTCCGTTTATCTACTTATGTGTTTTTAACAATGGTGCAGTTATATATTCAAGCAGAGTTCAGTTTTTTCATGTTGTAAAAAGGACCTAATTCTAATTATTTGTAGTTATATCGATCTTTACCTATTTTTTTATTTATAAACTACTTAGGTGCAGTTTATTATTTTTGAGATTTGCCTTTTAAAACACTCCTGTCTGATTTTTTTAAATATTCACTTCAATTTTATAGACTGAGGTAGAGGGAGTAATTAAATGTCATGTCTTCATGTTAGTAAAGTAGCTTGGCGCCCTTTCAAACATTTGCTTTTACTAAGGAAGTCCCGCTCCGTAAACCTAGTGATTATATACTCTTTGTGGACACTTAACAAATTTGGTTTTATTAACTTTTTGCAGTTAATATTAAATTAAATGCATTTTTAATGATGGTGCAATTATATTCAAAAAAGGTGCAGTTTTTCCATACTGCAAAAAGTACCCAATTCTAATTACTTGAAGTAAAATCGACGTTATAATGTGAGCGATTTTTACCTATTTTTTATTTCTAAAATACAGAGGTGCAGTTTAAATAATTAATATTTATGAGATGTGCTTTTTAAAATACGTCTGTCAATTTTTTTTTATACATATACTCCAAATTCGTAGGCTGGGGTAGGGGGGTACTGACCTCTCTTGTATATATAGAGGTCAGTGCCTTGCGCACATGTTTTGACGTGTTTTGACGGTGACGGTGAGTGGTGCCAAGTTAGGCGATTTTTGGCCTTTTAGGCTATCTCAAAGGGTGTCGGGGCGACCGAAAATTACGATTGGTGACTGATCGCAATTTAGGCTACTTCGGAAAAAAACAAGGGCTATTTTGGCTATATCTCTCTCTTATTAAGTAAGTCTCTTAGGATATATATATATATATATATATATACAGTGGCGGTCACATAATTAAAGACACTCTTCTGTGTGACCACATACAACAGTAGGTATTACAGACGTGTAGAGTACCCAAAGTAGGTATTAATTATATTTCATAATTATTAATCTTTACACGGAGATCCTATTATTAAAATGAAAACATCAACAACGTGTATTTAGAAATAGTTGAGATTTTATTCCTTTTTTAAACAAAACAAAAACTTTTTCGACAAGTTAACTGCTGGCCAGCTATTTAAAGACAGTGTGTTTTTCGTGTTCTAAATTTAAAATATAATGTTAAAACAGTTATGTTATTTTTCATTTGGCCGCGAATTTTCACGGTACATAGAATAAAAATAAAAACTAGCTTTGTACTTAATAGAAATTATTAATTTTTTTAGTGTTATCATGGGAAAAAACAAATGCTGCGATCCGTCTAAAAGGAAGACGATCCTCAAGTTTTATGGCAAAGGTTGGTCATATAGGAAGATTATAAAAATATTAAATTTTAATTTTAAGTAAAATATTTCGTTTCAATTTGTGAAATATTAATAATGATAAACAGATAAAATGCATATTTTATATGTTGATCTTTTCTTTCACGTTTACGATAAACTGCTTCAAATTTTATCTTGTTAAAATTATAAATAAGTTTGATTAAGGTAAGTCTACGTTTAAAAATAGCCTTTATAGGCTACCTGACAATTCAGCAGGTGATTTTAGGCTACATTACAGAAAAAACTAATTAGGCGAATTTAGGCTTGTTTTCCGGTTATCGTCCACAAAGTCAATGTTTTAAAAAAACCTAGGTGGTTATCTCGAGGTGTTAAATTATGTAGTAAAAAGAAACGAAAACTTTTGTGGCAGTCGAGATTAAAACCTAACCATATCAAAAAAATTATAAACCTAACTCAAAAAGCACAAAATACCTATAAAATAAAAACTTCCAAAAATAGGTCAAAAACGACTTGGCAGATAATTAAGCAAAACAAAAATAATACTCCAAAACATTATATAAATAAAATTGAAGTAAGTAGCCAAGTTATATTTAACCCAGCGAAAATTTGTGATGTATTTAACAACTACTTTGTCGAAAAAATTCAGCCAAAACTTCATGCCGAAAGTAAAACAAAAGCAATTAATATAAACACTGTACCTAATTCTATGTTCTTAGAGCCTAGTACAACATATGAGGTAAAGGAAATAATAATGTCTCTGAAAAACACATGCAGTGTAGGTTATGATGACATTTGTACAAAGGTTATTAAATATGTGGCTAATGAGATATGTAATCACCTGACTTATATAATTAATCTTTGTATTTGTGCTGGCATATATCCAGATGCCTTAAAAACCTCTATAATAAAACCATTATTTAAGAAAAAAAATAGAGAGTTAATTGAAAACTATAGACCAATTTCACTCATTCCCATAATTTCAAAAATAATTGAAAAGTACATATACAATAAACTATATAAATATGTAGAAAAACATAACATATTGTGTGAGGAACAGAAAGGATTTAGGCAGCGTAAAACAATAAATATGGCAATATACGACTTTGTACACAATTTTGTTAATAATATGGACAAAAGAACACCAGTTTGTGCCATATTTTGTGATATGACCCAAGCGTTTGACTATGTCCACTACCCTACCCTCTTATATAAACTACACGCCTATGGCATCAGGGGTAATGTACTTAACCTTATAGAATCTTATCTTAACAATAGAAAACAAATAACTGAAATTAAGAATTTTAATGAGGTTAATAAATACGAAGAGACATTCCGATCATCGGAACGTAAAGTCAGCTTTGGAGTTCCGCAAGGGAGTGTACTGGGACCGTTACTATTTATTTTATATATTAATGACCTACCTAAATACACAGAACAACCTTTGACGCTTTTTGCAGATGACAGCACCATAACAATACCTTGTAAAATATTAATACGTACGAATATGACATAAACAATTCTCTAAAAACAATTATAAAATGGCTAGATCACAATAATTTAATAATAAATTTAAGCAAAACAAAGGTTATACATTTCAGTCAACGCAAACACGATAATAGTAAACTCATAATACAATATAATAACTATAACATTGCCGAAGTCGAAAGCACGAGATTTTTGGGGTTGGAAATTGATGGAAAATTGAATTGGAAATCGCACATTAGGAATCTTTGTAAAAATATAAGTAAGTCTGCTTATGCTCTAGGCATATTGTCAACTATAATTTGTACGGATGGACTGCTTACTGCGTATTATGGTACGGTAGAAACATACCTACGATATGGTGTAATATTTTGGGGTAACTCTTGCGAAAAAGGAAAGGTATTCACGGCCCAAAAAAGGTGTATACGCTCCATGTTTAAGATGAAGAGTACCGATCGTTGCAAGCCATATTTTAAACAATATAAAATATTCACTGTATCTTGTATATATATATTAGAGATGGCAGTCTTTGTAAAGTCGAACCAGAACCGTTTTAAGTGCCTAGCAGACCTTGCCCCAAGAAACAGACGCGACAATAGTAGAGTTTACATTCCTAAGGGAAAAACAGCACTAATACGCAATAGTGTCTGCTGTATGGGGCCGGCTATTTACAACAAATTACCCAAGTGTTGGAGGGATCTCAACACTTCATTACTTAAGACAAGGCTACGAAACTTTTTAGCAGACAAGGTGTACTATAATATTAATGAATTTTTAATGGACAAAGTGTTATGTTAAAATTTGTACGTTTGTCACATTGATATTTATTTATAAATTGTATTATTATTAATGTAATTAATTTGACGATGGCTTATAATAATTAAATAATAGTGATAATAATGTACCGATTGACTTATTAGACTTACAGTCAAAACCGGATATAACGACATTGAAGGGACCATATAACTTCGGACGTTATATCAGATAGTTGTTATAAGCAATATACACAAGTATACAAACATAAAAATATTTATTCTGAAAACCTTGCAGGACCAACAATACAGCTTATAGACTACAATTAATTTTTAAAGTAATCGGTCACTATGGTCTGCTTTTTTTAAGCTGAGTCTCAAATGTGTTTTGCATTTTACGTTTCATTCTTGTCAAGATTGCATTATCATATCATCAGCATTAAACTCTTCGTTAAAAGCAACACATTTTTGTAAAACTATAAACATTCCCTTGCAATTTCACTATTTCACTCGCCATTTTGTAATCTCTATATAACGTGTTTTTTTTAATATTAAACACTCCTCTTTTCATCATGTTTTTGTGACATGGTAAAGCGAAAACACAATCAAAACCAAAACTTATCTTTTCAACCTTTAATTCACGCTGTTAACTATTGCACTAAATAAGTCGTGGAACATGCAAGGTCAAATGGCAAAGAGCGCGCAAGAGGTTCGGATGGGGTGGGAGAAAGTGCGTAGGCAATAATAATTCATAGATTATAATAAGTTTGAAAATGTTTCGTATTGTTTTATTTTCCTGGTACAAGCACAACGGTTGGTCGTTATAGCCGATGAATATCGATAAAGTTCCGTCGTTCTAGCGATATGTCGCTGTATCCGATGTTGTTATAGGCGGTATGGTTACTTAACTGTTTATTAGGGATTCGGCCAGGACCTTACCATTCGGTCGTAATAACCGATTCGTCGTTATAAACGATGTCGTTATATTCGGTTTGGACTGTATATGTAATTTGAAGAGACTTTATTTTTTTATTTTTGTTAATCTAATGTGATATTGTGTTATGAATGACATATCTACGTAAATTGATAAAAGAATTAATTAATTCATATTTTTTGCATGCCTTCTGGTAAAATATGGTGGAATCTATACTATATATTTGTTACCACATTCTGTATCACCCATATTTGCAAAATAAAGAAATTCATTCATTCATTCATTCATAGGCTACTTGACGACAAATTTTTGGCGACTCGGACCGGTCTAGACTTGGTAACACTGGTGACGGTTGACGTTAAAGCTTTAACCTCTTACGCGCCGTAACCGTTTGGTTACTTACTTGTCAAAGTTATAGATCCCGCCTAAGAGTATATTGAGAGTGATATTTAGAAGGGACCCTTTAAAAACAATAGATAAGAGTGTTCAGAACTTAGAGTACAAATAAACAAGGTATAGAGCGCGCGTATCGCTCAATTCCCATTATGCCAAGCGTAATCAGATGTTTTATAGATACTGATACATAGTTGAGAGTGGTTGAATAGTGATGCACCAAGATTGACGCCTATGCGTTATTGTACTTAAGTTATTAATTTGATTATGTAAGTACTTGTAAATATTAGGTAAGCGATAATTATAAGGTATGTTTTAGCTCAATAAAACATAGGTACGAATTTATGAAACGATGTTTATTAATCAAACACAAAAATCTAATTAATATACTCCCCCTTAAAACCATATTATACAGGGTTACTGGGAACTCGACAACTTCCTGGCAGGGCATGATAGGGGAGTCAAAATGCTACAAATTTGACCCACCATAGTATGTTTTGCCGAAAATGAACAGGTCTTGAGATAAAAGGCGATTTTAAAGGTTTTTCAATAATCACCCAGAATTTCGTATTAAATTCTAAATAAAAAGAAAACCTTTTTTTTGTATGCTTTCTTTTAAGTTTATTTATTTTCATGAAGCTTCAACCAAGCTAATACAATCATAAAAAGTACAAAAAGTATTCGCAGTAAAAAATTATGGGTTTTAATTTAAAAAAAATCTATTTTTACACTTTAGAGACGTAAAAATATTAAAAAAAATATGGCCATTTAATCAGCTATCCATAAAGGTAATAATATCCTGGTGAAATCAATGAGTAATAATAATAAAAGGGTATGCATAATAATAAAACGACGCTCGTTAGTTAGTTTCTACTATCGTTGCGCAAGCACGTGTTTAAACTTCCTTCTAATAAACTCTCATCGCGTTAATTCATTTGTTATTGTTTTCAGTCGTTATCGTTACTATTATTATTGCTGTTACCGTTATCTGTTTATGACTGTTCATTGTTACTGTTTTTGTGCGTGGAAGTTAAAATGACCTCATATTCTAATAAAGAATATGCCTTAATAAATCTTCATATTTCTAGGTAGTAAATCATATTCTAGTTTCTCTAAAGATGTATTAGGTAGTAAAGGACAAATTGATTTTCCTTTAAAATCCAGTACGGTCGTAAAGAATAATTTGTAAACATTATGTGCTTTAGATCCTAAATCTTTAAGTATACTCAATTTATACAACCTAGACGATTAGTCATCATGAATAGTTTGTGATTTACAGCCATAAATCACATTAAAACTGCACTAAAAGCCCTAAAATTTTGGGAAGTAAGAACATTTCTTCGAGAATTTCGCTACTTTGAAAATGCAGTTCGATAGGAAAAGAAAAACTGATTAAGATGGTGTAAATAATTTATTACATACAACTTATAACATGGTCACTTAGCTTAGGTAAGGAAGGTAATAAAAAATCGACTACTGAAATAAAACTTAATACTAAATCTAAAATGCATATATAATAAAGTTAAAGTCGTTCTAATGTTTTAAGTAGTTATCCAACTGTATCAACGTGACAAAGTCACGATGATTTTTGGTAACCGGAACGACGGTCACGGTTATTTAAAAATAACCCCAAGTCTACCCCCCATACACCCCCACTACACGGTAATTGATAACTTCTCAAAACATTTTATTTATGGGCAACGTCTTGCAATCGTCGTTTCTCTAGCGCTCACTTGACCTTCATACAAATAATGCGATATCTTAATTGTTGATATTTTTTTATTTTTGGATAAGAACATACTAATGACTCTAAGTTAAAACTTCATAAAAAATAAATAGTCTTTGGCCTGACCTACTATACTCTTTGGCTTGACCATAGGTTTGACTAAGTTGCTAGTGGTTAATGTCGCGGCGTGAGTGGTTAAAAAAGGTTTTAACGTCAAGGAGTTTTGGCGGGACCTATATCGGCGGCGGTTTGCTGCTCCTGTATTATTTTTTGAATAATGGTTTGATGTGGATTTTGATATGTAAAAGTGGTGCGATTTTGTGTATTAAGTGTCTGCGCATGTGAACTATTAGTGGAAACGGTGAAACAAGTGCTCTGATGGTGATGTGATTCTCAAGATAAGGTGTCTATCTGCTTAGGCGCCTTGAGATACGATCGCCAACTGTCAGCTGTCTGCTGACTCAAGTTGCCGTCAAAATCTCCCAAGGGCTGCACAATGTGACGCATCAACATATTGCGACGCAGTGTACTATGAAGGATGAATAAACAATTATAATAAACCGAATAAAAATACCTAAGACTTGGCCTAAAGGTCTAGATACCAGGCCATAAACTCCAAAAAAAAATTTTAACGTCAACGTGACAATTGTCTATATTCTATTTCTATTTTGTAACCTCTTCAAATTTTTATTGTACTAAAGTTAATATTTCCTTAAAATATTCGTATTCACTACAATATTTACGACGATATTTTTTATAACAAAAAATAAATAAGTTCATAACTTATTTTCTAGAGCGCCTAGCGGATTGTACAATGTCAGACCTGAAAACCTTGAATAAGAGAACTAGCAAAGCTGAAAAAGATACTAAAGCTATTGAGGAAGAAATTGACAAACTTGATAAAGAAGATTTAAGTCATGTTGCAGATCCGCGCTTAACTTTACTTTTATCGGAGAACGAAAAACTTAAACATCGCTTAGCGATACTTGAGAATGCTATCAAAGCAGAAAGCGCTAGGGACCACCAGGGATCAAAAATATCAAGAAAAAGACCTAATTTAATCACAGATATTAATTCAATTGAAGGTGCGGTATGCATATTAGATGAACTTAAAAACGTCTTTGAAATAGCAATCACTTCTGCATACCCTGATTTAGATGACCCCCCATTAGTAATTACACTTTCTGGCAATAACCCTAAGTTCGGAGACTATCAGTGTAATTCTGCAATGCCTATCTCTCAGCTGCTTAAAGCTAAAAATGTGAAAACAAATCCTAGGGAAGTAGCTAATAACATTCTTAATAAAATGCCATTGTCACCTCTTATAGAGAGAATTGAAGTGGCTGGTGCAGGATTTTTAAATATTTATTTACATAAGGCATTTGCTGAGCATGTGTTGAACTGCATACTTCAGTTAGGTGTAAAACCCCCTCCAGTTAAAAAGGAAAAAGTAATTGTTGATTTTTCGTCACCAAATATTGCTAAAGAAATGCATGTAGGTCACTTAAGGTCTACAATTATAGGTGATAGCATATGTCGTGTGTTAGAATTTTTAAATCACGATGTTTTGAGATTGAATCATTTAGGTGATTGGGGTACTCAATTTGGAATGTTAATTGCTCATTTACAAGAAAAGTTTCCTGATTACAAGACTCATTCACCACCTATTTCTGATTTACAAGCCTTTTATAAGGAATCTAAAAAAAGGTTTGATGAAGATGAAGAATTTAAAAAGAGAGCTTATTCTTGTGTAGTGCAGTTGCAGTCCGGCCAACCTGATTTTATTGCAGCTTGGAAACTTATCTGTGAAGTGTCCCGTAAAGAATTTCAAAAGATTTATGATCGTCTTAACATAAATATAATAGATAGAGGAGAATCATTCTATCAGAGTAGGATGGATGCTGTAGTGAAAGAATTAAAAGAAAAAGGTTTTCTTGAAGAAGATGAAGGAAGGTTGATTATGTGGGGAAATCCTGAAAGTCATGAAGGTATACCGTTGACTGTTGTTAAATCAGATGGAGGATATACATACGATACTTCAGATTTAACTGCAATTAAACAAAGAGTAGAGGAGGAAAAAGGTGATAGATTTATTTATGTGACAGATGCTGGTCAATATACCCACTTCATGACAATTGATGCCTGTGCTAGACGAGCTGGAATTCTCAAAAATGGGCAGAAAGTAGAACATGTTGGTTTTGGTGTAGTGCTTGGAGAAGATAAGAAAAAGTTTAAAACGCGATCTGGTGACACTGTAAAGCTTATTGAATTGCTTGATGAAGGGCTAAAGAGGGCTCTTGATAAATTAGTAGAAAAAGGTAGAGACAAAGTTCTCACACCTGATGAATTAAAAAAGGCTCAAGAAGCTGTTGCCTATGGATGTATTAAGTATGCTGATTTGTCACATAATAGAATTAATGATTATGTGTTCTCATTTGACAAAATGTTGGATGATAAAGGTAATACAGCAGTTTATTTATTATATGCTTTAACTCGCATTAGATCTATTGCGAGAACTGCACAGATTTCAGAAAGCAAATTGTTAGAAGAAGCTAAAAAATCCGGCTTTAAACTTGCACATGAATCTGAATGGAAACTAGGCAAAGTACTTTTAAGGTTCCCGGAAATTATTCTTAAAGTTGCAAATGATTTATACTTGCATAGCCTGTGTGAATATTTATATGAAATTTCTTCAACCTTTACTGAATTCTATGACAAGTGCTACTGTGTTGAAAAGGATAAAAATGGACAAATTGTTAATATTTTCTATGAAAGGCTCATGCTCTGTGAAGTAACTGCTAGAATTATGGAAAAATGTCTAGATATTTTAGGTATTAAAACTGTTTCAAAAATGTAATGTATTACAATTTAATATCCCTTTTTATATTTATATTGTTTAATTAATATAAGAAGTATGTCACCACTCACCACAATTGAAATAAAGAAAACTATGGATTGTAAATTTTTATTTAGTTCCCAAAACCTCTACAAAATTGTACCTGGATCCATTAACAAAAAGTTTACATTTATAAAAACACTGTAACCTGTAAGGAAATTATACAGAGCATCACTTGACATGAAACATTTAATAAGTATTAGATACATCATTTTACTGACATTATCAATATGGTTCTTTTGAAATATAACATATTATGGATATAATTTTCGATACGAATTCTTGTAGTTTTAGTGCCATTATATACTGACACTTACATAGTACTCAAGTTCACTTTTAATAATAATGATATAGTATGTAACATAATGGAAAATAAACATCTCTTTACTTTCTTTTCTATAAATAAATCATAATTACAATTTACTATGAAAATATCTGACAGTATTCAAAAAAGTTTGATATTATAAACCCACTATAAATTGTCTTACACTATTTGCTTTAAAATATCATCTTTTAACTTAACCAAGTAACAAATCCTGTTGTAAGAAACATTATATTCTTATGACAATGGCAATATTTTTATTATTATCAGTAATAAAATAATAAATTGAGTAAATAATATCTCTAAACCATATCCACAAACCACCATCGTAGAAAGATATCTAGAGAATTTATTTCTAAATAGAGAGCACAATCTTTTATAAAATAGGTAGCTCTATTTTTTTATATCAATGGTTACTTTATGTTGTAAACAAAACAATCTTTGGAAGACAAGACAAAATTCAGATACTTACATAATTTTACAAATACGCATCTGATGTTAATGACAAAATTTTAATACTTCATAATGAGAATATCTGGTATAAGAAATTTATTTTCCATAAGAATAAAACATTCATTTGTCTGAGAAACACAAGATTGACTAAAATAGATAAGTATGTTTACATCTGAACAAGTGCTGGAGTGACATTATTTGATCATTGAGTAAGCATTATTGTAAGAACAGTGACATTTACATTTTAAATTCAAACTAACATAAAATAAAAATGTGGGTAAGTTGAAAATTGGATATCCACAGTAGAACCGGGGTAACTGACGTAGCTCAACGGATCAGTAAGCTGAAGTGGCATTGGGCCGCCATATAGCTCAAATAACCGACAACACATGGGGAAGAAAGATTATCTAGTGGCAGGTTCGTACCGATAAACAAAGTGGAGGAGATATAGAACTTTGCCACACCTTTATATCATTTAAAAAAACCCTCAGACTAGGATTTTCTTCTGTATCGTGGAGGCAGTTTACAAACACAAATTGCACAAGGACAAACATCCAGACCCGGAACAATTATTTGTAGGCCATACAAATACTTGTTCCGTGCGGGATTCGAACTCGCGGCCCCCAGCGCAACAACTCATAGCTAAGCCACTACGCTACGGAGCCGTCAAATTTTTAAAATGATATAAAGAAATATTGTCACGCTCTACTTTAAAATAAAATTATTGAACGTTAAATCGTGTCAATCAGTAGTCTTGCCACGATTTGAAAAGTCAAACATATACCATTGGATTCGTAATAAAAATATCTATATTTACACATTTAATTTTTTAGAAAAAAGAATGAGTGTAAATTACTATATCAGTTTACCTGTTTACACCTGGTAGACAGGTATTGCTGCATGGAAAAAGGTAGTCAACCATGCTGTGGCATTTTCTATATATATATATATTTTTTTTTTTTTCGATTGAGACCAATTTTATCAAGGAAAAGAATGACCGTAACCGGTAAAAAAATTTATTAAATAAATTTTAATTAAAAATAGCCTTGCCAAAACATAGGCTGTCAATCACCCCGATTTGTATTTATTTATATATTTTATCATACAAAAAATTTATTTCATCAAGGAAAAGAATGAGGGGGGTATTTTCTTACGTCGGATCCTCTACTATTGGGTATTTGTCCACGTGCAATATTTAAGATGCCAGAGAAATAAATTCCTTGTGTAACTTTTTTCTAAATGGATGCAATATATGCAGGAACATTAAAATAAACTCGTTATGGAGTGTTTTACTTATTTACACAAAATAAAATCATGTATTTAAATGATCACCAATTTGCAGAATTACGGCAAATTTATGACTAGATTAGTTATAATTATCATAGAATTTATTTGGCTTTAAATTCTACGATTCTCAATGCCAAGTGATTTAATATATTACGACTTAGAACTCTAGGACGATTACAATATTTATGGAGTTATCAATTTTAAGATGATAATTTTACATGTAATCAAAATACAGCTGTAATTTTATTACTTTACATTATAATAATTTTAAATTTAGTGTTGTATTCCAGCCCAAATTTCGGTCTCGGCGGACAATTTCAACGGAGACTTGCCATGTGCGCAGAACAGGATTCTAGTGCAAGAGTGAGTGAACGCAAACACAGGTGCTCTTTCTATTCCCTCACTCTCATATTCTTAAAGACCGGATATTAGGCTCAGCACCATAGGCTTTACGTGTTTTGCGAGGCACAGGGTTGAAACACCGCCAACATTCTGACTCCGGGCTGCTACTCAGAATTTTTCTGACAGAAAAACCCAATAACTGATTCGGTCCGACCCGGGATTCGAAACCGGAACTACACTATCGGCAGTAGCGCTTCCAACCACTAGACCAAGGAGGAAGTCAATTGTAAATCATTAAACTTTTAAGGTGAGCTGGTCTGCTGGGGTTTACGATACTCTTGTTTGTTCACTTTATTTTTATCAAAGAACATGCATTCTTTTGCTGACGGGTCTATTTCTTATTCCTTCGCGGTTTTACCTCCGATCAGAAGAGCCTCGTCTTGTAACGAATTCGAAATTAAAAAAGGCGTTTCACAAACGAAATTTTAATTTCTCTACTTAAAAAATAGATTTTATTTAAATTTATAGCTATACCAAATTTAATATAAATATAAAATTAAGAAGACTAACAATACTAAATTCCATACTGGAAATGTATGAAATCTGGTGCCAATTGTCGTTTGGCCTAGTTTCTAAATAATCAATTGGTATATTTATCGCATTGCGATATATAGCGTATAAATACTATACGATATCACTGGCAGTTTTTTAGATGTATGTGTGAACTACGGAATAGATAGATAATATCTTGCATATATCTAAGATACAAAGAATAATTATTTTAAGTAAGCCGTCTAATTTACATCTTGGAGTAAGGAAGATTTGGACTCCCTGCATTACATGTTTTAAACTCATGCAGAGCTTTTACACAGTTTACTCCGAAACGAGACAGGTGTCATGACATGAACATCTTTAAAAAGAAAAAATTACGTATAGGTACGTTTGATTGAGCAAGAGGCTTAACATGGAATACGTACACCAGTAATAAACAAAACATAGCGTACCTACAAGCTACGATAGACGAGGTAAGTATTAAAATTAGACTTGCGACGAATAGTATATTCGGCCACACGCCGAATACCGAATGTTCTGCGGACTTCCTGGCCGAATAGCCGAATATTAGTATATTCGGCCACACGCCGAATACCGAATGTTCTGCGGACTTCCTGGCCGAATAGCCGAATATTAGGTAAAAGTATTCGGCCGGGAAGGAAATAGTATTTATTCTTCAGAGCGTCTATTCTCTGAAGCTGGGATTGACTACGAAAAAAAAAGGAGTAAGTAAACTCCTGCCTGAAAATGGAGAAAATTTAGTCTTTCTGTGCCATTATCTTCCACTTTAATTACGATAATTCGAGTGCATAGACATTTATCTGATAGTTCTTTTTAATTTTTAAAATATGGAAGTTGATTATGTACCTATGACTACTTTAATGATTACAAGAAAAAAATATTAATTATAAAATAAATAAATATTTTCATTTTACCAATTATCTGACTACAATAAAACCTCTTACTTAAGTTTTCGGTATTCGGCCGAATATTACCTAGATATTCGGTATTCGGCCGAATAGTACCTAGATATTCGGTATTCGGCCGAATAGTACCTAGATATTCGCTATTAGACCGAATAGGATAAAAGTAGCCGAATAGGCAGAATACCGAATAATAGCCGAATATTCGTTGCAAGTCCAATTAAAATATAATTTACAATACATTTACGCACATGTCCATTAAACTAGTTACTCTAGAATACAGTATACCAATCTAATCTAAGGGAAATTCAGATTGAGATGTATAAAAAGATCTCACTGAAAAATGGGATCCGTATATGTAGATAATATATAAACGTTTCTAAAAACTCCATTATACTTTAAACACTAAAAATGGATTGGTCTCGAGAATTAGAGATACTACGAACACTACAACAATAGTAGAATAAGATTCAACAATATTTTACAAAATATACACATATTTAGATTAGTTATCTATTTGGCCGAACGTGATCCACTCAGATTGTTAACATGACAATATTAATAGCAAAGTGTTTCCTCAACGAAAACTTCTTGCACGTAAAGTCAAAATGATATAAAATTTCGTTATGCTACTGTAGTACAAAAAGGTAAGATTTACTTTGGGTTGGATTTAGAATCGTTTGGCAGGAATTTGGAGAAGCTAGGTGTTGTATTTGGTAGAGGTTTGGTCCCCTATTATAACAATACCACTCGCATTAAAAGGTAATGCACTGTTTTCGAGAAAATAAAAAAAAACTATTATAACCTAAAAATGGGTTAAACATGGAAAAACGAATCCAATATTACTTGTGAAAGCTGGATAACATACAGAATTTTGTGTAAGTGCAACAAGGACGCAAGATCATGTCAAAGACTATTGTCACATTATTATACTTCTATAGTATTTTTATTCTTCTGTGGTCTATGCTCTCATAATAAATTATGTTTACAAACAATAAAGATATGATTATTACATACTTTACACCGAGAAATCCTTTCAGTTGAGTTAGGTTAGAAGTAGAGATGCACCGGATCCTACTTTTGCCGGGTACCCGGCAACCGAGTACCCGGTGCAAGCTTATGCCGGGTAGCCGGGTACCCGGCAAAATTACCCGGCATGAAAAGACGTACATTCCACTTCCCTGTTTGGGCGCGACTGACGATCAAGTCAAGCGGTTCGCGCCTCGCGCGTTCGTGCCGACTGGCGGACGCTCGGTAGTTAGGAACGAGAGGGGAAGTACCTACCCACAGACTGCCATTTTGCCACTATTTGTTTACGCGCTTGGAATGATAACTTTGATTTTGTACAATATAACCTCAAAAAGTGTATAAATTAACTATTATTCATACAGTGAAGTGGTCAAAAACGTAAATAAACAGTTATTTTACTTGAGTGAAAACCAATTATGGCAACTTTTTCGAAAAAGTCACCAGTTTGGACCTATTTTACCCAAGATGAAAAAAGTGCTAAGTGCAATTTGTGTCAAGTAAATGTGTCTCGTGGAGGACTAGGAAGAAAGGCTGGAACCTCTTCCCTTAAAAAGCATTTGCAATTCAAGCATAAGGTGGAGTATGAACAACTTTATGGTTCTATAAGTAACTCTGCTTCTCAATGTGAATCGGCTCTGACTTAAACGTATTACAAAATTCACAAATACGCCGTGATACAAAACAACCATCTTTGGAAGAAGTCCTAGACAAGAAAAGCTTTGGGACATAAATGATTCCCGAGCAAAACGTTACCATTATCATATTGGAGAAATGATAGCCGTCGACAATGAGCCAGTCACAATGGTTGAAAGTCACTTGGGGTTTTGGCGTTTAATTAATAACATTTTGCCACAGTATCAAATACCTTGCAGAAATTATTTCAACGAAAAAATAATTCCAGAAATATACGAAAAGGTTGTCACTAAAATAAAATCTAGTTTGGAAACTGCTGAACACATCGCATTTACTACAGACTTGTGGACGAGCTCAATTAATAACCTCGCCTTTATAAGCTGCACTGGGCATTGGTTATCACAGGACTTCACGTTAAATCATGTAGTTCTCAACATTGAACACTTCCCAGAATCTCATACTGCGCAAAACATAATGATGGCACTACACGAATGTACAACTGATTGGGTCATCGCTGCAACAAAAGTTTGTGCTGTTGTTCATGACAATGCTGCCAACATGACGAAAGGCGTGACAGATACTGGTTTCCTTTCAGTGCGATGTTTCATTCACACGCTTCAATTAGTCATTACCGATTCTATGAAAGCCCAGCCATCAGTAGTGGAAACTCTTACAGCTGCTCGAAGAATAGTGATGCACTTTAACCATTCTGGTTATACCAAGTTACATGAAATTCAAGCTGAGCTGAACCTACCCCTGCATAAGTTGCACCAAGATGTTCAGACCAGGTGGAACTCGACATATTACCTCCTAGAGAGACTGATTGAACGAATGAAGTTGAAGACGGGCCATTTCAGTCTACATTTCAGAATCTAGAAGTAAATCCTTGAACTTCGATAATTTATCAAGTGAGCAGTGGGATATCGTGCAGCAGTTGATCATGCTTCTGAAACCGTTTGAAGAAGTTACGAAGATTACTAGCTCGACGTATTCCTCAATTTCAGATGTTATTCCGCATGTCACTACATTGTCGAGATATTTACAAAAAGAGGAGTTAAAACAACATAATCCACAAGTTGAGGAACTGAGACGGTCTCTGCAAAATAATTTGAACGTTCGTTTTGACCCTGTATCGATGCACGAAAACCACTCTTATTTACTATCAACTTTATTGGACCCTCGATACAAAGCCCTTTTTTATAATACTTATGAAACTGAAAATGCACGTAGAGCCATTTTTAGAGAAGCTCTACAAATATCCATGGACGATGAGGAATCAGACAACGAGACAGGACCAGCAGGAAAAAGGTCGAGATTGGATGCTGAAACACATAATTTGTTTTGGGCCTGTTTCGAAAAGGCGGCCGAAGAATCAGAAATTAACCAGAACTCCTCCAAAAACTCAGCCGCGGCCGAATTAGATCACTATCTCAACTCAGCAAGGGCTCGTAGAGATATAAATCCCTATAAGTGGTGGGCCGATAATATGGGTCACTACCCTATTATAAAGTCTCGCGATTAGATATTTAACCACTCCCGCCAGCTCCGTATATAGTGAACGCCTCTTTTCGGAGGCTGGTAATATCTATGAGAAAAAGCGCAACAGACTTGACCCAGATCGTGCTGAACAGCTTGTATTTCTTCACCATAATTTACCTCTTTTGAATTATGAATATTAATTCTTCTACTGATTCATGTTAAATTGAAATAAATGTCCGTTTTGAAATAACTTTTTTAAAATTTTATCTCAGACCTAATTACCCGGCAGTGCCGGGTATCCGGCGCCATTATCCGATACCCGGCCGGATCCTGAAAAAGTGCCGGATCCGCCGGGTACCGGATCCACACCGGGTACCCGTCCCATCTCTAGTTAGAAGGCTGTGGCGGGAGCGAAGCGCAGTTGCAGCTCCCGCCACAGCCTTCTTGATCACCCAGAAATCAATTCAGAGTTAGGGGACACCCCCGCTCCTCCCCTCCCCGTCCCCCCTCCTGCCGAAGAGAGACATATTATTTTGAGATTAGGTCTATGAGATTTTATTTTTAATTTTTGTCAAGAACCTTTACCTTTTCATGGGAGTGGTGTCGGGGTGTAGGGGTGTACATTCCCCTCTTTTACAGCTTTTTACTAATTGCATATGAAAGTATATATGATACTTATAACAAAAACACAATTTTTAGATTTTTTGTCTGTCTGTCTATCTGTCTGTTTGTTCCGGCTAATCTCCGAAACGGCTGGACCGATTTTGACGGTACTTTCACTGGTAGATAGCTCATGTTATAAGGATTAACTTAGGCTACTTATATTTTAGAAAATAACTACATTTCCGCGCAACAAAACTAAAACAAAAAATTACGCGCGGGCGAAGTCGCGGGGAACAGCTAGTTAATAATAAATGCGTTCTAATTAGCAATGAAACCGCGTGAGTTATATAAACTTAACAAGTAGTACACGATTATTGTGAGAAATGTTTTAAGAGTTTTTGTGTTTCTTTCTTATACGTATAACGATGCCGGGTGGATCTTAATTTTAGTGTATGATAGATCTAAAGTTCAAAACGCTACAAACCCTGCGGTCCAGACAACCGAATTTTTTTTTTATAGGAGAGGGGGCAAACGAGCATGCGGCTCACCTGATGGTAAGTGACTACCGCCGCCCATGAACAACTGCAACACCAGGGCAATTGCAGATGCGTTGCCGGCCTTTTAAGAAGGAGTAGGCTCTTTAATAATAATAATAAATTAATACCTACATGTCAAAATAATGGAACGGGATTTACAAGTCGCATAATCACTACAATAATATACTTAATACAAAAAAATAGAAATAATTTATGTTATTATATTAAACATTCACATTCAATTGCCACTGCCGACAAACTGGCTTACAGTTTGGCAAAATTTAAAATGTAAATAATGTAACACTCTTTCTAAGAATAAATAAAAAAAAATTTTTTTGTCATATTCAGCCATGTCCAACTAACGTGTTCGCTTCGCTATCGAGTTCTGTTACAAAAATAGCCTTGGAGGACTCTGCAATTAGAGTTTGAATAGGTTGATAGAGCAGACTTTATTGAGTTTTTAGCTCGGGGAAGAGATGTCGGAGGATGGCTAAGTAGTGAACGGAGGCAGCGAGGGCTACAAACATGTGCCATATTGCATGTGCGAAGGGTATGCGTCCATCGGATTTGAAAAAGAATACGCCGGCCAGGTACAGCATCCCGCCCAATTTCAAATCGTGCATCGCCGGGAACTGGTGCTGAAAAATAAGAAATTACGTTGATTATTATATTGATAACTTGATGCGACAGTAGCCTAATGGCAGGGCGCGGAACGCGAATTCAAAAGGTCGTGAATTCGAATCCGCCATTCGACTACTGTCGTGAACTACTCCTAAAACAAGCATTTTAAGCTTACCAACACGGCTAGCATGGGCTGGGGACAAAAAATTTATCCCCGATCATATCCACTGGCAAGAGATAAAGTTATCTTGTCCTTATGCCAAAGCACGGTAACGGGGAGAAGTATACCCCGTTTGACATAACGAGTAGACATATATCCCCCGTCCGTAGCATGGAGTCAAATGAAAGATAAAAAATTATGTTTTTTTGACATTTGAAAGGGACAATTTTATCCTAGTTCATTGGACGTGGGTTTAAGTTTATATTCATACAAAAAATCTATCTAAGTCTAAGTCTATCTCCCATTTTATCTACTGTGGATATTATATCCACCGGTGTGCCCATGCTCGAAGGGTGGATAAAACTAAGCGAGGGGATAAACATTTTCTCCTTTCCCCGGGGATAAAATTGTCTCCTGCCCATGCTAGCCCTGCAGGAGTAGTTAAAGGGAATATTAGTAATGTTAATAGCACTACTAGTATATTTTACAAAAAAAAAATAACTTGACAAATTAATAAATTTGAGATTACACTATGTTGTTAAAAAAATGGACATAAAACTTTAGGAATTAATGAAATGTTTATTCGTCACTAAAACAATGTTCTCCAGCTATCTCTATATATAAAAATCAATTGCTGTCCGTTAGTCCCGCAAAACTCGAAAATGGCTGGACCGATTTTGATGAATTTTTTGTGTGTGTTTGACTGAGTCCCTGGATGATATAAACGATTCACAACTGAACCCGGTAGGTGGCGCTGTTGTCGAGATCCAGAAATCACTCGTGCGAAGCCGGGGCGGATCGCTGGTCAGTATATAAAAATACATTGGGTTGTAGCTATGAAAGGGCATCTGATTCAGCATATTGCTGTAGCAGTATTGCCACAGTTACATCAATGCTATTCTGTCGGTGTTTTACGATGGTACGGAACCCTTCATGCGCGAGTCCGACTTGCCGAATGAGTAAAACGATAATAACGGAACTAAATCTTAATAACATATTTAAAATTTAAATACAAATCAAACGGTATAGAAGTAAATAAACTAAGAGATTAAAAGTGAACAAGTTTATGTTATTTAAGTTTTTAAAAGAATACATAATTCCTATAAAATATTAGTCTATAGCACGTACCTATATTTAAGAAACTAATCAATGCGTGCTATCAATACTATCCTACACATTGATTTATAAGCATGTTTGATGCTATAAAATCATTATTTATTAGTAAAAAAGAAAAACAACGTAAAACAAAGATTCAACAACGTTTTAAGATAAGAAAAAATAAATATAAGAAGTTTTAATTTAATTAAAAAAATGTTTGTTGTATTTTATGCGCTGCCATACCGTACATCAGATTGCGCTAAATTTTTATCAACTTATTGCTTGCACTTGCGCGAAGGTTACTATTAAATTACAGTAGGTGGCGCGTGTGTCGTACCGAAATATTTATTTGAAATTCATAATATGTCATTCAACTTTAATGAATGTAATCACAATCCAAATTAAACAATAAAACCCTTCCAAATTTAAAACGATATTTCCACAAATATTTTTTTTTGCGGCAGCAACGCGCCGGGTCCCAACTAGTTCCATAAAAAAATAATGGTTTTTATACTATAACTAACGTGCACGATTCATCGCAAACCAGTTCCGTCCATAACTGTAAAAAAACTCCATTACGTATATTACATAACACAGTGGAAATACAAGGTAAATTATGTATGACTAGCTTTTCGCCTCGCGGTGTTACCCGCGTCCACGTTATAACGTCCAGACAATCACTTAATATGAGATCGCATAATACGAGGTCAAGCAATCGAATGGAAACTTCCTTATATTTCGGAACGATAATGACCGCAGATTTTAAGTTAGACTTCTTGTACTATTATTTATTCTGCGGTTAGACTAAGGCTTTTCGAATAGCGAAAACCGCTCTAACAATCTGCCTCCTGCAATTAATTATTTTCTGTTACAGCTGTACGCTTGTGGAACTCCTTCCCTCTACATATTCGCCGTGCTCAATCCTTTTTTCCTTCAAAAACTTACTCAAAGCTTATTATTGAAACTATTATAATCCCCATCATACTTCGTGTTCTATCTTCGTATCTTGTGTTTTTATTATTATAAATGTTTTTACTTAATGATATAATTCATGTATAACCCTCTATGTGTCATTGACAGTGAATCGCCTTATTGTTGTGTTAAGTATCTTAAAGCTTTACTAAATCTACATTAAGTTTCTCTTTAAATCTTGTCAACAATATGGTTCAACGTATGATGTAATTATGATAGTCATAAAATGTAGAAAAAATATTTACTACAATATTTTTCGTGAGTAAGCACTTTCATTCAACTCTGTCCTTTATTGGAATGTTTTCAATGCTCAAAATAAGCCGGTCATACAATCACCGAGATGTCTTAATGTAAAATGTGTAAATTATTAGCCAAATTCAAAAAATAAGGTGGTTCACAATTCGACTGTATGTTCTTTTTTAGGGTTCCGTACCCTAAGGGTATCCAACGGGACCCTATTACTAAGCCTCCGCTGTCCGTCCGTCCGACCGTCTGTCTGGCTGTATCTCATGATCCGTAATAGGTAGACAGTTGAAATTTTCACCGAATGTGTATTTCTGTTGCCGCTATAACAAAAAATAATAAAAAATAAAATAAATTAAAAATCCTCCCCTACTAGAAACATGTATTACGATGGTACGGAACCCTTCATGCGCGAGTCCGACTCGCACTTCGCCGGTTATTTATATATCCTCCTAGACATTCGTTGTAAACAATAATTCTTTGCGTAATAAAGTTGTCTGTAAGAAATCGCTTCAAGAGCGATAAGATTTATTGTACCTATTTTATTTATTTTATTTTATTTTTGTTTCAGTGTGTATTCGTGTAGAATAAATAATATATCGATAAATTGAAAACCGCATCAAAATAGTTTACAATTTTATAATAGCTTTCATCCCCTATTTTGACGTTAATAGTGGAGTATCCAAAAATCCTTAAAATACGTGCTACTAAATTTCCAATTAAAGTAATAGTGTTGTCAAAGATATAATTAAAACATGGCAGTATTTCAAAAATGGTTTAATCTCATCCTTCTCGAGATTTCGACCTTAAAAATGAACCTCTGGTATAACCCGAAACGTTAAAGTCAGATATAGCGGAAGAAGACAT
Organism: Parnassius orleans; assembly: GCA_029286625.1. Taxonomy (NCBI): domain Eukaryota; kingdom Metazoa; phylum Arthropoda; class Insecta; order Lepidoptera; family Papilionidae; genus Parnassius; species Parnassius orleans. The sequence continues at coordinate 6,091,819 of JAGSMP010000003.1, forward strand.
CTCAAACCACGTTATAGTAAACTACAGCCTTTAACATAAGTAACAAAACGATATTGGCTCATTTAAGTAAAATTGGGAAAATAAAGAACCTGAGTCAGAATCTGAGAATCGTAGGAATCCGCTTAAGGGTAGGCATTGTTTAAAAAGGGTTCATGCGATCCAAATTATATACGTTTGTAGATGCGATGTGGATCTAATTTTTATACATAGGTATGTTTTTGATTATATTTACAAGAATCTGGTTAAAGCAAAAATACGATTTAATAAAAATTTCAACCTAAAATTATTTCCCAAAGATAGTTCAATATTTTATAGTTTTCGCGGAGCATATTAAAATGGTAGTGATTTCACCAATCCTTTTTTAACTCTAGAACATAAACCAAAAATCGTTTGGCTTTACCAAAATTGTATTTATTTAAAAAACTGGTCTATTAGAAGGTATATTATGATCCATGCACGTATGGAAATTCACAGTGATGTATTAGTCCCTACTTTAATGTATGGTAGTGAAAGTTGGGTGTGGCAGAAGAAGCACGAGAGTAGAATAAATGCTGTAGAAATGCGGTCATTAAGGAGTATGTTAGGGCTAAATCTGAATGACAAAGTGAGAAATTGTGTACTAAGAGAAGAGTGTGGTTTGCAAGATGATGTTGTGACCAGGATTAAGAAATGAATGCTTCGGTGGTTTGGTCATGCAGAAAGAATGAATGAGGAAAGGGTGACAAAGCAAATTTATGCTGCAGAAGTGAACCGCATAGTCGGGAAGGGACGACCTAGGCGAAGGTTAATCGACCAAGTTGGCGATATATTGAAAATGGACCAAATTAAGAATACCCTTAACCGACGAGCGTGTATGCGTAGGTATATGGATATGGAGAAGGCGAGAGAGGTGTGTCAGGATCGTGCCAAATGGAACTCCGTAGTCTCTGCCTATCCCTCTGGGTGACAGGCGTGAGTGTTTATGTTGTTATGTTTAATTATGTTCTAGTGTTAAGCGCTCAAAGGCGGCGCTTATTTCATAATTGTTTTTTACTTTTTTGTTTTTCGACCTACTTCAAAAAAAGGAGGAGGTTCTCAATTCGACTTTTTTTATGTGTTACCTCAGAACTTTTTTCTAGGTGAACCGATTTTGATGATTCTTCTTTTATTTGAAAGCTGGTGCTTCTTATGTGGTCCCATATACATTTGATCAAGATCTGACGAGTAGTTGACTTCGACTACATTGATGATCTCATTTTCTTTACTTGTTATAATAAAATTTTCGGCTTAATCTAAAGGCAAATTGGGCAAGTTGTCTATTACCCTGCGATCTTAGAAAAAAAGCATTTTTACAGGAAGTTGGAAAAGGGGAGAGGAGCACGACACTCCCATTGCATCGCGGCCTCTACATGGCTTAATCTCAAAAAGAATAAAGAAAAATCGTTTTTTTTGTTTGAAGAACTGACATTCCATATCCCTTAAGTGTGTTTATACGAATTGACGCGAGGTATGGACCAATTAAGACTTTACACGACCCTTAAGGTCGTAAAAGATGAGTTGGGTAAATGCTAATCAATTGCCTTAAAGAGATTATGAAGCAATTCAAAATATGACGATGAATTTCCTTGGAGCGTATTTTTATAGGCCGACACGATAACGATACATCGTCGCTGATATAGATAGGCTAACCGATATCAGGGCACTGAAATGGATGGATTGACCTTTGATGCTTTTTCATTGACCTCGACGAAAATATATGCGTCCTTCAAGCTGGAATCCTGCCCGACGGTATCCTAAACTTTCTTATGTCACGATTTAGGGAGGAATTGGTGACAATTAGTGACTTAATACTTTAATACTTTAGGAGATATAGCCCCTTTTTTGGGGGGATTCTAGCTTGAATTCAAGCTAGCAACCCCTCCTCGAAAACGCCATTACTGCCTGCTTTTGAGATGTAATTCCTATTTTAATATTTAGTGAGCAATTGGTGACTTTTATTTACCGAGATTGAAACATATTGCTCCGACGGAACCAGAGTTATTCATGTTTTAAGGAGTATTCTGGCTTAATATATATAATATATACCCATCTATCGAATTTATAATATTACAAATCGAATCGAAAAATCGAATATATATCAGAGAATAACTCCAGAACGCCTATGTCTTTCGCTGTGAAATATGTGTCAAGATTTAGTAACTAATTGGCGACTGATAATTTAAAAAAAACAGTCCAAATTTATCAATCAGAAAAATACATTTCAATATCGGTACACTCATGTTATACAAATCTTTTAATTTGTTTTTAGTTTTTTAAACTTTAAAAAATATAACGTCTATTTTTGTGTTTTTTTTTTCATAGAACAAATTTTTGGAACTATCCGATAATTTAAAAACCGCAAAGACACGCATAATTTTGACTTGATCATTAATTCAATTAGGGTAAGACACCAAAGTACGCACTACCAAAGAGTACGCACAGCTTTTAAGTGGTACGAAATTTCAACACTTAGCAGCACTGCGCTAACTGTCAGTTAGCAGTGACGCTTGGAATCAGTAGACACGCTTTCAAGTTGGTGCGGTATTTATTAGTTTGATTATTGCAATTTAAATGTTTTGAGTACTTTTAATCTTATTTATCAACAATTTCAAAGACGTATTACAAGATTTGCATAAGGGTGCCACCTGAATATGTGAGTTATTCTTGAAATTTGGTTATTATATTTTGCTATTAAGTAAGGTTATAAATGCGATCTTGTTGGAATGATTGTAACTGTCATAGCCAATCGAATTAGCGTGAATCTTAAAGTGCGCACCTAAAGAGTGCGCATGCGCACCTTAGGTAGTAACTCATGGGAACAAAGTAGCTTTTTAATTATTTATCTTTTGTTTTTATAGATCGCAAATATGTCAAGTTATAAAAGAAATCAGATAGAAAATTGGTATTTACTGAAGAAATTTTAAAAGATGCAAGGAAAGAATACTCCGTGGGCAAAGTCAAAGATCAGTTGCAGAGTCTTTGAATGTCCCAGAATCGACTCTAAGAAAAGACTAAAAGCAGGCACTGTTCCTTGCTCTTTAGGTAGATTTTCAAATGTATTTACTCCTGAATTAGACAGTAACTTGGCAGAGCACTGCCGACGCTTGATTCATGTTTTTATGGTCTGACGAAGAAGGAGCTAGGAAGAGTCGCTTATGATTTAGCAAATAAAACGGTCTTAATCATAGATTTAATAATGATAAAAAGGAAGCTAGCAAGAAATGGGTCGAAAACTTTGCCAGGCGGCATAACTTCAGTCTCCGTCAACCTGAAAAAACAAGTTTGGCACGTGCTGCAGGATTCAATCGTGTACAAGTGCAACGATTTTATGATAATTTAAAACAAGTACTTACAACCTTCAAATTTGTTGGCAGACAAATTTTCAACATGGATGAAACATTTTCAGACAGTGCCAAACAAGTTACCTAAAGTTTATGCTAAAAAAGGCAAGAAAATTGTAGGAAAAGTTGTGTCCGCAGAACGTGGACAAACAGTAACGGCTGTTTGCTGTATGGGTGCTACTGGAATATTCGTACCACCTGCATTAATTTTCCTAGAAAGAGGCAAAACCGAATTGATGGATGGAGCTCAGAGGACTCCATACAGCTTGTATCCGATTCTGGTTATATGAACTCAGATCTATTTATAATCTGGCTCGATCATTTCATTAAGATGGTCAAGCCATCTAAAGATGAACCTGCTCTTTTGATTTTAGATAATCATTCATCTCATTTAAGTTTACAGGCTATTGAATTAGCTAGGATCATGGAGTTGTTCTTTTGAGCTTAGCACCACACACAAGCCATCGCATGCAGAGTTTGGATACAGGATTTTTGGACCATTAAAAGCTTATGCAGTTGCATGTGACAATTGGCAAGTTTCAAATCCAGGTCGTGCTATAACTCAATATCAAGTTGCTCGACTATTTGGCACTGCATACCTTAAGGTTGCTTCAATTGATAGAGCTAAGAAATCATTCGAATCTTGTGGCATCTGGCCTTTTAACGATCAGATTTTTCCGATGAAGATTTTGCTCCTGCAAATGTCACTGACCGTCCCAATCCAACTGCAGAAACTTCAAGTACAGGCGAAGCCCTTAATAGTTCAAATCTAGCTGTTGAATTGCCACTTACAACTACAGAAACTGTTACCCAAGTTGTCTCGTCACCTATACCCGTCAATATTAATATTTCAGCCCAGATATAGCATTGTCTCAACTCGGAGGAACCGAAACCCTTGAATCAACTGATAATCACCAGAAAGTAATAAGAACACCAGAAAATGACGAGCCAACACCATCCACATCATCTTTTCTTAGACCAGAAGACATCTTACCATTACCAAAGTCAAACATTCAGAAAAAAAGAAACATAAAACGTAAGAAATCAGAAATCCTTACCAGTTCTCCTTATAAAATCAAATAGAAGCAGAACAAAAAGAAAAAGAAGAAAAGGCCAAGAAGACAAAGAAGACATCAAATAAAAATAAATCTACGACACCAAATAGACCGACACTGCTGGAAACAAGTACGGGTACAGAAGTTGTTCGATGCCCCCTTTGTGCCGAAGTCTACGTAGAACCTCCAGATGAAGACTGGATCCAATGTAGTCAGTGGGGCTTGGTGGCACGATGAGTGCTCCGACTATCTAGGATTCGGAGTTTTTAAGTGTGACGTTTGCCTTGGTTAAAGTAGATGTTCCACCATGGACAAAGCTTCCATTACCCTCATGCGTACTCTTAACTAGTACTAAGAGCCATGGATGCGCACTCTTTAAGTCATTGTACCTTAAGAGTGCGCGTGAGACACGTCCTTGTTTTTATTAATTATTAAATATTAATGGATGTTGATTAATAATAAGAGTAAAAAGTGTTCCTAAAGAACCAAAGCCTAATTATAAGAAAAATGAAGACTGAACTCAAAAGTTGATTATTTTAAAAATAAATCTGTCAAAACTGCGCACTCTTTGGTGTCTTTACCCTATTCATCAAAAGTCTAACATAAGTCAACTATCGAACATACTACTCCCCTATAGATTGCCTCAAGGGGGATATTTGCCATAGTTGCTACTTGCTACGCTTGAGAATATTATACTGTTGCCCATAATAAAACACATGATATGCTTTACATAGATATCTATGTAAAGCAGATATACTTAATAAATATTAATTATTTTATTTATTTATTTATTTATTTATTTCTGAAACTTACAACTATCATTACAGGATTACCTAATGCGATAGTTTAGCTGTCTAACTGATTTGTATTCATGCTTTAATTTTTGTAACAAATTACAAACAATGCTGTCTTTGTGAATTCACTCAGAGTACAACAGAACAGGTCCGTCTCGCTAGCTATTAAGTTGAGCGTATGGAGTGCGCGCGTCAGAGGTGCCTTACCCAGAAGGTTGGTCCGACCGCGCGGCTCCACCAACAGTCGCGCTGCCGTCGGCGCCACACATACCTCTCAGAAACACATAGGTTTAATTGCCTAACATTTCAGCGTTATGCAATTTTCCTCTGAGTATTTTAAAAATATACGAGGTGAGCGCAGTTCCTTCTAACTCTTAGTTCATTATATCCTACCATACCTAAGATAAACAAAGTTGGATACATTAAAGGATAAAATGGGTATACACCATAATAACGCATATATAAATATCTAATAAATTTATTCTGTACTCGCTCTAGCATGAGACTATACTTAGTTTCATGCGGAGCCCAGATGACATGTGTCATTGAATAAATAAATATAGTCTAGGCATGAAATTTCTGTATTATCGGGAGGGTTTTGGCGGGAACTTGACCGCAACTGGGTTTGTTGCTCCTGTATTATTTTTTAAATAATTTAATTTTTTTAATTTGTTGAAGTAAGTTCTGATATGGAAGAGTGGCTCAATTTTGTGTATACTAATAACTGCGCATGTGAACTATTAGTGGAAAAGATGTTACAAATTTATCGATGGTGATATAGGTCTTAATTCGTTCCACCTTAGCGGCTTTAGATATTATAGCCATGAACTGTCCGGTAGGTAAGGCTGCCGTGAAAATCTCTTAAAACTTCGCAATGTGACACATCATCTTGTGAACAATTTTGTGAATAAAATACCAGTTAAGGCTGTATTTTCAAAGACCTTTGCCTACCGTAATTGGAAAATCGTAAAAACAATCTGTATTACGCCAGGATATCGATATCGCATCATTGAATGAATAAAATTCTAGATATTAATCGTGTCGTTGATGATATATCGACAACGGTATCGGCCAATGAAAAAACGCTCTAAAGCTGAACGCACATTTGTCCACGCCGTACGCGCCGTACGCACCGAATTTTAGAATTCGTTGTATGAAATCATATGAAACCTTGCACATTAGCCGCGCACCGTACGCGCCGAATTTTATATAATGCGGTAGGTATCCGAATATTGAAGGATGCATGCTGATGACGTCCTCAGTGTTGTCAAATGTTGCCAACTTAGTGGATTTTCCACTAAAACAGGTGGTTTCGATTTACGTGATAATTTTTGTATTTTTATAACTTTTAATTAATTCGTAATTAATTATAGCATAATTTGAATTTTTTTGCATCGATTATCAATATGAATACTTAGTGATTATTTAAATACTAAACTAAAAAAAATTTATAGTTAATTTTAATTCAAAAACCCAATTATACCTGATTAAGTAATCAGGTATAATTGGGTTTTTCATCAATAAAAATACTTACCTCAATCATACAACAAGTCTTTTCTCTGGTTCAATTGGCCTTCTAAATATTGAGTTTTGCATAGAAAGATATGGTTTTAGTATATGTAGCAATTCTTAAATTTCTTGTATGTTAAATGCAAATATCTAAAAAATCGTTCATCATCATCTAATAAGTCTTTAAATAAAGTATAATATTCTCCATACAATTGCCTTTTTAAATTAATATTATGAATCCAGAATCTTCTTTTTCTTCGAATTTTATTTTCTTCTTCCTCTGCCAATAAGCAGGCTATTACTATATTTCTTTCCATAGTGATTTCGAGCGATCAATGTCACTGTACCGTTTCACACCAGTGGTTGGAAAAAACTGCAAAAGTTGTTGATAATACAAAAGATTTGCATACGGCCCGGACGGTGCGTACGTGGAAATGTGCGAGGCAATCAGTAAAATTCGGCGCGGACAAATGTGCGTTCAGCTTTAGGCTGCAAAAACTAGTTTTAAATTTTAATTTCCAAAATTATATTCCGAATTACGTACAAACGTACAATTCTTTAAGTAGCTAATCGATATTTAATGACACAACTGCACCCGAAATATACAGGAAGGCATTAAAATATATCATAATAATATTTATATTGTATTGTTCGTATTATTGAATTGTTATCCTATTACACTTTTTACCTACCAACCACGGAGCGTTTTAAATGGATAGGTTTATTACAATTTTGATAACACTGCCTTTTTTTAGAAACTATTGAATGTTACACGAGAACGCCAGGTGGATAATGTTTTATAATATGAATGATATCTTTGTGACTTCACGTACAAGGCGTATAATTTAAAGGATTTTTTTATAGTATATGTATGGGTGACAAACGAGCACACAGTCCACCTGATGGTAAATGAATGCTGTGACCTATAAACATCTACAATTAACCTCTATTAAGAATTAAAATGCAGATGCGTTGTAAACCCTGAGGACTAAGATCGCGTTTCCAGTAAAAAGGGTCTCCGGTTCTCTACACTCACCGTACGAAACACAGCAGCATTAAGTTGCTATTTTACGCTGGTATTCTGTGAGAGCGTGGTCCTACTCCGGTCGAGCCGATCTATGCGCGCGATTCTTTAACAATGCCTCATTGTGTGTGTCTGCAGTCATGTGCTAATACTTAATAAAAATAGTTTGGTGCTTGAAACAGAAAAAAAAAACAATACTTGTCGTTGCGATGAAATTTATTTAAAATTTGGATGTTATACTGATTCAGCAAATTTCCTCGCCAGTTAGCGTACCAGTCTGTCAGCCTTGTGTTCGAATTGATGTGTTATTTTATTATGTGAAATTGATTATAAAAGTTAACAGCACATAATTTTTCCAACTTATTCTAAACCCAATATACAAGTAATATTTTAGAATCCAAGTATAGTATGTAAAGCAAAAAGAACTCTTTAAAAAAATAGCACCGATTGGGCATATAATTATTTGTTTATTTATTTATAATAGCGTATATTGCCTATTACAAGCGTGTCGTTAAATATTTCAATTGAATTTTATGTATGGTACTAACTATGACCGCTAAATTATTCGCTAATTTACAAAATTCATTACGCTGTGACCTATAACCTACCTTCCTTCTTGAATACATTCAGGTTACTAGGTGATTTACAAACAGCAATAGTATTGTGTAAATTTGAACTAGCCTTGTAACAATTAAATGCTTTCGTATAAATAGAGTATATTATAATTTATCACGCGCTCGGAGGTGAAGAAAAACATCGCTAGGAAACCTACATTCGTGAGGAATTAAAATATAAAAATATTTCGAATACACGCTAACACGCCTTAGGGCAGGGCGGAGGACACTTCCATGCTCTAAAAACCCACTTTTTTGAAATATTGAATATTCATAAATAATTAAGAAAAGTGGATTCTAAAATCCGCTATCCCATATGATCCCGCGGATGTCGTAAGACGCGGCAGAGGGAAATGAAACAGTAGATGGCCAACGGCGTCTTCCTCACAACAACTCAAAATCAATAAAATACGGTTGCCAACCCATTTGCCAAGCGTGACAACTATGGCAAATATGAGGCAAACTATGGGGGAGGCCTATGTTCAGCAGTGGCTTTTGAAAGGTTCTAAGTAGTATCTAATAGTATGATTTAATATGAATAGGTATATAGGTATCTAATGTTCATTATAATTGTTTACTCGTAACACATTGCTCTTTCTGTTTGTTAGTTGTTGAATTTCTTGTTAATGATTTACAATCTTTCATCATTCATCATCATCATCACCATTACAGCAATCACAAGTCCAATGCTAAACATAGGCCTCCCTCAATAATGCCACAAAGCACGGTACTAAACCACCTGCATCCATCGACTTCCTAATTCTCTTACCAGGTCACATCACTCCATCTAATGCTGTAGCGTTTTACACTTCGCTTACCGGTACGAGGGTACCACTCACGAACCTTTCTTCCCCATTGGTTGCCGGTTCTTAGAGCTATATGGCCGGCCTATTGCCACTTCAGTTTACTGATTCGTTAGGCTACTTATAATCATAAAAGAAATAACGTCTTGTACTGCGATCATCAATCCGACGAATTCACGTCGCGTGGCAAATTCTCCCTGCAACGGGAGTAACCCAGGTACAGCGGTGATCTTTTGCGGACTGATAAAGAATAAAAAAGACCTTAAACTTAAACCAAACCTTTCTTATTATCTTTACGTTCAGTACCATATTTAATTTTAATTGAATTTCAATAGGACTTCTCCAAAAGCGAAGTAAGATTAAAATAACAGTTCCCTCTGTGCTAATTTTAAATTACACAATTATTTTCTTAATATACTAATTTACTAATAATATGAAGGTAAAGACTAAAGACATTTTCATGCCTTTAAATGTCATCTATAAAAGGGTTGGTACTTATTAAAGTAACTTGATTACTTATCGATCCATCTAAAAATAAGTAATAAGCGTAATTTCAGGGGTAAGGTCGAAGGCAGTGTTCTCGCAGATGACACGCGGCGCTTAGCTATTTATGGACGCCGGTGTAGAGAAGCTCTATATTGTTCATTGTATACTCAACTAAATGAATATCAGTTTTTAGTTTAACATAATAAACTTCTAGCATATGAAAAAACCGGTAACGTTAATCGTACCGGTAGGCGAAGTGTAGGGCGACCCCCCACTAGATGGAGTGACGACCTGATAAGACATGCAGGCAGGCAGTCGATGGATGCAGGTGGCTTAGGACTGTGCTTTGTAGCATAACTTGAGGGAGGCCTATGTTCAGCAGTGGACTTGTAAAGGCTGTAATGATGATGAATGATGATATGAAAAAATAAAATTTACCAAACAGTTAGGGTTGCCACCTCTCAAAAAAAGACAGAATTTATATATATTTATTTAGAATTCTAGCTATTTTTAGTATTACACTAGCTGTTTCCCGCGACTTCGTCCGCGTGGAGTTTGTTGCGGTTGGATTTCATGGGTTTTGATTTTTTTGCGCAGTACGTTTATTGTTTTTCTAAAATAAAAGTAGCCTAAGTTATTCTTTATCCCAACTATCTGCCAGTGAGTCCCGTCAAAATCAGTCCAGCCATTTCAGTGATTAGCCGGAACAAACAGACAGACAGACAAAAATTTTAAATTGTTTTTTTTTTGTTATGTCGTATATACTTGCATATGCATTTAGTTAAAAGCTTTTATTTTTACATTACAAACAGACACTTCAATTTTATTTATTTGTATAGATTAGAATATAGTAATAAAAAAAAACATTCGGTAGATGAAGGAAGACAATTTTTAGGAAAGGAGGGCTTGACCTCTATAAGGATACCGGACACTATAAGACATTCGTAATCACAGTTGAAAATTTATTTAAAACTACAAGTACGAATAAATCATACATTAAGTATTAAAACCTATAAATGGATCTCATACTCTAACAGTAAATTGACCAATTAGGTTTAGTTTCATCGAAATCAACAACGAAGCATACTCGTGTAAGAGTAGACAACTTGTTAAATTTGGACGAACAACAACTGGTTTTTTTAATTAAAAAGAAATTCACACTTTTTTTATTTTTTGAATTTGAGCTATATCCAAAATTTCAAGTTTCCAGCTCATCGGGAAGTTACTTTAAAATCAATTACTAAATTCCACCCGTAACGATAGGCTGACAGACAGACAGACAAACAAGAAAGTGACTTAATAAAAACATGGTAAAATCGCAGTCGAGCCTTGTTTTGCTTTAAAACTGATAGCAACAGAAATTACGCTGATTATGCCTTAACATTTTGCGACCTTGTGCTGGGCTCGGGCTGCCAAATCACAGTAACAAGTTTTAAAAAAGTGAATCAGACAAACATCGACCTTGCTCAAAATTGTGTAACTGTTTTAGGCGTATTACAGACAATATTGAATTCAGAAATCCTAATTAGGAATTAGGCTGGCAAAATTCCACTGCTAAACATAAGCCACTCCCACAGATTGTCTCTTAAGGGGGATATTTGCCATAGTAGCCACGCTTGGCAGGCGGGATGGCAACCGCATTTTTTATTATTTTACGTTGATATCAGGAAGATGGATTTTGCTCATCTGTTTCATTTCTTTCTGTCGCCTCTTAATGGGATTATAATATGGAGTAGTGGATTCTCTTACGACGCCATTACTCGGTTCTCTCTTTTTTAATGCCATTTTGTTTATAAACACACACTAAAAAAAGTCGTACATCCTCTTACTTTGCACAATGCCAGGAGTCTGAGAGAATCAGAATCAGAATATTTATTGCCAATAAGCTGTGTATGTACAATTTGCGGGTGACATTGCAATTAAATGTTACACAGTTTACCCATATTAGGTATGCAATAATTAAGAAATAAAAACTTTATATAAATTAATGTTTGGTATTAAAATATTCATTTAAATTATAAAAACATTATATATTAACCACTTCTTGAGGTGTATTTTAAATCTTGGCAAGTCCATAGCTTACCCACAGTACCTATTTAATGTGATTATACTTTCTCTACTTATTTCCTAATTAGGAGTACTTATCTCCTAATTACTAAGCGAAGGCTGCGCCTTTCTAACTCGCTAATTATAATACACTACGATTTTAAGTCTTATTACACTTTCCTTTTCCCTTCCTGAATCCTAATGAGGTTCCTAAATTTAGTGTAGCAGCGTAATACGGCTTTAAAACCAACGATTATATAATAATATGTAAAGATTATTATATGTGTGATATGTAAATCTGAATGACGGGGTGAGAAATTGTGTGTTAAGAGAAAAGTGTGGTTTCCAAAATGACGTTGTGACCAGGATTAAGAAAGGAATGCTTCGGTGGTTTGGTCTTGTAGAATGAATGAGTGAGGAAAGAGTGACAATGTAGCAGAAGTGAACGGCAGTGCCGGCAAGGGACGCCCTATATGAAAGTTTATCGACCAAATTGGCGATATATTAAAGATGGGCCAAATTAATAAGAGTATCCTTAACCGCTGAGCATGAATGCGTTGGTATATGGATGTAAAAGAGGCGAGAGGGTTGTGTCAGCAAGTACTTCCATGTGGCACGATGCTGGCTCTCGTGGCTTCTGTAACCCTTAGACACCTACATCAATTTTACTTAAGTGTCAAAATGAAAATGCATTGTAAGTTATTACCCATGAGGTCTGAGATTGGTTGCCTCATTACCAGTACAAAGGGTTTCCGTCTTAAACGAAACACAAAAACTTTTGCAGCTTTAGATGTTATTTTACACTGGTATTCTATGCGAACGTGAGCCTTCTTCGTAAAACAAAATTTGTATAAGTGGTAAAATTAAAAACCATGCGTGAGTGTCGTAGAACACTCGGTTGGAACGAAGTTCCTTTCGTAGTATATTATTATTGATTAACAAATACAAATAAATGAATTACTAGCGTCTATTAAAATGAAACGTCATTTAAAATAACATTTCTTTCATGGCAAGATAAGAAAAAGTGCGAGGGAGATGGATATTATTCCATCTCGCTCGCACTATAGAAAGAGGGTCGTGACGGAAAAATCTTAGGCCACGTACACACGGTCATACTGTTCCCGTATACCGTACACTAGATTTTATAGAACATAGTAGTGGCAGTATACAATATGTCAAACTGTTCATATGGAGTCCATACGGGAAAACGTCGTGTTCGAGATAATTTTTTTACCGTATACCGTACAAATTTATCACAGAGAATGCCGCGCCTCGAAACGATTTTATCGAATACAAGACGCAGTATCGCTTATGTTCATGTTGTCTCGTTACACGACTCGCCCATTTGAAAATCGTACCGTACGCACTCGCGCGCGTGCCCGCCGTTGCCCTTTGAATCACACAATTATATAAAAAGGATGAACCCAATACCTCCTAAGACATTGCTTGCATCTCCAACTATAAAACCAATATAAAGGTAGTGGAACACGTGGATCCATGATGGCGCGCACTATACAACTGGCTGCTTTTCATTCGATTTACCGTATACGAAAAAATCGAATCGTATGGTCGTCGTGTGAACGATTGCATCGTATACGGTAAAACCGTATACGTGAAAAAATCGAATCGAATGGTCGCCGTGTGAACGTGGCTACTTTTTCTCGTCTAGCCCCCATCCGTCAAATTCGTACCGTGCGATAAGGAACTTCGTTCGAAAAATTTGTACAACCGACTTCAATGTAAATAAAATAAGAACATCATTAATGTAATCGAAGTCAATTAAATACGCATTATTAAGGATAACTCAAAAACTACTCGTCAGATCTTAATGAAATTTATATGGGACCACATGAGAAAGCACCAGCTTTCAAATAAAAAAGGAATCATCAAAATTGGTTCACTAGAAAGTCAGCTACATGTTCTTTTACGCGGGTTGAAGCACCGACGTATCGGGAAGTCTGCAGTTTGTGAACATGTTCAAGATCGTCCCCGCCTTTACATTAGATTTGATAGACCACAAATCCTCGCAAAAGATTCGCGTCGCTATTGAAATTAAAAAACATCCTAATTTCAATAGAGAAGATGGATGGGTGCTGCCATCTGCTTGGGATCCTATAATTAATAAAATTAAATCAAAAACAAAGTATACCACTGCTAGACTTCAAGATACTGTAAGCTCATTCTGCGTAGATCGAACCAAAAATTAATATTAAAAAACTGAAGGTAGCCGGGCTAACTATGACATCGGGACGTCAAACACCTCAGTCCCCCCGTGACCATGGGTGCTGTAAAGCACCCGAAACGTCGGGAATTAAAAGGTTAAAATTAAACGCGATATAATCCGTAAAAATTAGTTTCATTTAATGTGTAGTCTTCGCGTAAATATAAGAAAACATTATGAAAAACAGTTGAATTGAGTACCTCCTCCTTTTTTGAAGTCGGTTGAAAATTAATTTAAGTTAAGAGAAGTATCTATGATGCATCTGTATTATACTCTGTGTCCACGAGAAAAGGACCGATAGTTAACCCCATAAATGAAAAGAAGAGGGCGTGCGTGGAAAATTCACCAAAGTATTTTCAATTAATATGATGGCATTATAAGTACGTTGTTATCACAAATCACAATCCATATTTAAACCAGGGTCTTCTTTATATAATATATATAATTCTTCTGTACTGATGAAATTGTGTGTGTGTGGTTAAGTTGATTCGAGCACAATTGGACCCGATAGGTGGAGCTGTTGTCGAGATCCAGAAATCATCCGTGCGAAGCTGGGGCGGATCCTTTGTATCTTAATAAAATATTTCTACCTTATAGTGAAATACACTATGAACAACAAATTTAAGTAGTATTTGAAAAGTGCTTTATGAACCGTAAGCTATAACAACTCCGTAACAATAAAGCATCGAATCGCTTGATTCAAAAGAAAGCCATATAATAAAAACAAACTATGGTGAAATATGATCACAACACAGAAACAAACAACCAAAGCTTAGCATTACGCTGTATTAGACGAAAGATGATTCCCATTTGTTTACTTCAATTGCTCCAAAATTGGTTGTATTGCGCATTCCACGTCAAAGAGAATATAACCTACGTAAATATATAATAATATAGAGTATTATTAGCAAAATTACCGTGAGAAATGCTACTTATATAATAAGATTTAATTAATATATTTATATTTATTTATATATTATACACACCACTATTTTGAAAGTAGCAAAAAAATTAAGGACAGTTGCAGCAGATGTCAGAATTTTGACGAATTTTGACGATTGAATAACCAGCCCTAAATCGTGTGAGCCCTAATCTATGCTAATTTATTAATCTGTAAAAATCTATATTAAAAATTAAATATCTATTATTAATGTACCACGTAAAAATGTTTAATTATAAAATAATGAAATGGTAGAGCCATGCCTCAGCTATATTGCGGTTGCAGCATTTTTTTATAGAATAAGAGTGACAAACGAGCACACAGTCCACCTGAAGTGGATACTGTGGCCCATAGACATCTACATCTATCCTCGATTAAGAATCAAAATGCAGATGCGTTCCCACCCCTGAGGACTACGATGGAATGCCTCGTTTCCAGTAAAATGGGTCTATGGATCTCTGCACTCACCATACGATACACAGCAGGATTGAGCTGCTATTTTACGCTGGTATTCTGTGAGAGCGTGCTCCTTCATCGGTCGAGCCGAACCATTCGTGCTACAACCATAATATAGCTGCAGCATGATTCTACCATGTGTATTGGGGTGATTACCCCTCCTCACATGTGGCAATCTATGGGACAGTTCTATGTTCAGCAGTAGACTTTTGATAAGCTGTAATGATGATAAATATTATTTAATGTTATCCTTGATCTTCAATTGGTTTCTTTTCAACTAGGCTTGAAATTAGTATACTTTTTCTATCTTTAAGTGTACATACGAGTTATTGTTGATGTTTTTATAATGAATGTGATATTACCTCTATAAATTTTAACGCCTTGGTAAACACAGCATACAGTAAAACAAAAAAGCAAGCGTGCAAACAAACACGGACGTACATTTGACGTGAAAATGATGACCGCCGGCCCCAAGCCCATGACCAAGTAGAGCAGCAACTCCAGCATCTTGTATCGCTCGTGGAATATCTGCTGGTAGGTGATGCCGAGGATTGCGAGGAGCCAGATCGCCCAGCGTAGCTCGCGGAGCATCCAGCAGGAGAGCGTGCCCACCGTCAGCCAGGGGAAGTAGGAGCTCGCGATGAATATATATATCATGGCACGGTCGCAACGGTGGAGGAAGTGTTTCATTTTACTGGAAAATTAGTATGCTTTTAGCTTTGTGATTGTGTATGAGATAAGCGTGACCACATATAACGCAAGTATAAAAGTATGTATATCAAATATGTGTTATAAGAAGAACAATATTCAAGAAAAATTTAAATCGATATAAAAGCAAAGCAAAACTGATATAAAATACTGTATTAGTTTAAAAATAAGCAAAAATGCAGTCGTTTACAAATGCCCGATGTTCGATTTTAATACTGCTGGTAATTTATGTTATACGAAAGCGATAAGAAGTTAATTTATTAAAATTTTATGTTCAGTTTTAATATTATTAGGTACGAAATATTTGTGCCAACTATGTAATTGAGCGTTTTTATTTTACAAAAATTTTACACAAAATATCACTGGTTACGGACATCGCAAATATAAAATGTAGACAGAAAAATTAAACTAGTAAAAGCCAACTTCAGAGAACTAAAAAAAATGAAATAATTTTCACTTAACAGTTTCAGACTTTCTCAAGTCAATGCTAAGACACAGTGTATAGAATATTATATATAGAGGGGTAAACGAGCTTAGGCTCACCTGATGGTAAGTGACTACCACCGCCCATGAACAACTGCAACACCATGGCAATTAATTTTGAAGGTCCCAATGTTGTATCGGTTTTAGAAATTATTTTATTCTTTTGAGTTATTTGATGCCCTTTTTTACTTTTTAATAACAGTTCAAAGCTTTTTTTAATCTGTTCACAATTGAACATACAAAAAAAACACATACAGTTGAATTTAAAACCTCATCCCTTTTGAAGTCGGCTAAAATATTCATAAGCATGTTATAACAATACTGTAAAGCAATATCTTGTGTCGGGAGAAATATACAACTCAAAGGCTCAAAGCTAAGTTAATAGAACTATCGGTCAAGTGCCGGGAAGCTTACAATAGCCGCTCACAATCTTCTGTCTTTAACTAGGCCATGGCGCCTCCAGCACGTGTGCACCTATCAAATGATCGTTTATTCTTACTAGCAAACAATAAAAATAAATGCGAAATTACGTTTTTATTCGATAAAATTTAATCAATTAGAAAGAAATCTCCACTACATTTATGGCAGTGGAACTAAATTCAAAAACCCTATTTTTTCTGTGGTAGTTTTAAAAGTTGATATAAGAAAATATCGCAAAAGTCTTGTGGCATCTAACTTTTTTTTATAGAATAAGGGTGACAAGCGGGCACACAGTCCAGTCTGATGGTAAGTGGATGCTGTGGCCTACAGACACCTTCATCTATCTTCAATTGAGAATTCAATTCAATTGTCACCCCCGATGACTAAGATGGAATGCTTCTTTTCCAGTAATTACGGTCTCCCGTTCACACTCACGAACATTATACGTAATAAGAAACACAACAGTATTTTGCTACTATAGTTAACTGTAGTTCATCCCATTCTTCCTCTTAAGCAAGTAAAAGTCCACAGCTGGACGGACACGGGTCTCTGTCATTGTAGGGAGGATTTGCCTTCATCACGCCTGGCAGGCGGTTTGGTCTGAGTAGTATTCGTATGGCTTAAACTTTAACGAGATGGTTATACAGCCATCCATCAAAAGCCATTAGATTTTTCTGGCTTTTCCCATAATCGCCTCTTACGATACCCACGAAAATGCAAAGAGGATACCTGCGGACTTTCTTTCACTTTCGGTTTTTCTCCGGACGGAGAAATCTCATTTTGAAACGGTAGTAGATTATAAAACATATTGACGTTTGACAAACGAAATTTTAATTTCATACGTCGAAAAATAAAGTTTTTATTTCAATTTCAATTAATTTCATTTCATTTCAATGGGTTGATGGATTCTCTTACGACGCCAAGACACGGCCGATGATTAAGTTTACTTATATTTATTTTATCCACAATGTTTTTGCTCGTTCACAGTCGACCACAATATTATAGTGACGCAATAACAACACAGGTAACCTTGTTCACTTGTTGTAGTGTTTAACGATAATCCTGAAGTGAAGCCTTAGGTCGGCTTCTGCGGCGATTTAGTTTATTTTTGGCTCTAACCCTTTCTAAAGCTGCTACGATTGTTATATTATTAACGGCACATGGAATTACTATAAGTAACATTTCGAGTACAGAAAATAATGTTTCATTTTCTATTATACGCGCCGTAAACAAAGTTAATGGTTAAAACAGTAATTAAAAAAACCCGATTGCGTTAAAAAGTTTACTGAGAAAAAAAATTATATAGCCTATGTCACTCCCACAATTAAGACGAATCTAACGACATCTCATATGTTTTTCTACACTTATATTATAAAGAGGAAAGATTTATTTGTTTGTTTGTTTGAATTGAATAGGCTCCGAAACTACTGGACCGATTTGAAAAATTCTTCCACCATTAGAATCCTACATTAATCCTGATGAACATAGGCCATAAAATATTTTCAAAAAGTTAGGATCCGTATGAAAACTTCGTTAATGTAACCCATGGTGTGAAAAAATACCCAAAAAAAACCTTATATCGCGTACGCTGCGGAAACTATTCACAATAGAGCAAAGTGATGTACTACAGTTTTATAGAGGACATCAATATCTACAAAAAAATCTGCGATACCATATTATGTTTAACTATTACAGTTATGTCACAATAACTACTTTTTCATGATAAAATATGCAATAGTAACGCCGAAAAATCCTTATATCGCGTGCGCTGCGGAAACTATTGACAATAGAGCAAAGTAATGTACTACAGTTTTATAGAAGACATCAATATCTACAAAAAAAGTCTACAATACCACACGTCTAATTATTACAGTTATGTCACAATAACTACTTTTTCATGATAAAATATGCAATAGTAACGTCGGTACAAACTAGGCCACATTATTCGTACCTTGGTATTAATCCTTATATCCAAACAAATCACTTCGTATTCAAGGCTATATCAGTACCTGTACCATGCATAACCACCAATTACGTTACTCAGTTGATTTAAGTAACATTTTTCACTTTTTAAATCTTTGTTAATTCAGCAACTGTCCGCCGTGTCTCTCTCGAAGTTCGCATGTCGCGCGGCGCAGACGCGTGATATACGCGTGTGAAACCGCGGGGCACAGCTAGTTTTGTCATATGTTTATTCATCAAGCCTTTTAGGCTATAGAGCGTGCCAAAGAAATAGACATACTTAAATACTCTCGACATTACCCTCCTTCTCAGTCAGCAGTCGGGTAAATATAAAAGGAAATGTGATGGAGTTACGTTTAATAACTACGTAACTGTACAGTTGCAATATTAATACAGTGAGTGCGAAGTCCACCACCCGCGTCGAGACAGTTTTACGAACTGCATGAAACTTGCTTCATTGCCCTATCTAAATATCAAAAGGCCTGAGACCATTATCATTTTTAAACAAGTGGTAAAATTAAAAATGTTGTACAACCGACTTCGATATAAATAAAATGAGAACATCATCAATGCAGTCGAAGTCAATTAATTACGCATTATTAAGGATAACTCAAAAACTACTGGTCAGATCTTGATCAAATTTATATGGGACTACATGAGAAGTACCAGCTTTCCAATAAAAAAAGAATCATCAAAATCGATTAACATAGAAAAAAGTTCGAAGGTAACACACATAAAAAAAGAATTGAGTGCCTCCTCCTTGAAGAAAGAAGTCGGTTAAAAAGAGGGATCGAACGGGTATACAGCTCACAAGATAGTAAGTGTCGCTCTCATGAACATTGGCACAGAAACTACGGACTTCCAATTGGCATGATTCTGAGACACCTCTAACTTCTTCACACTCATATACCTTGTTTATTATTACATTTAAATAATGTTTTATGATATATTAAACATTAGGAAATCCTTTATCTAAATCTTAGTATATTTTAATTTTATTGTTATAATCCCACTAATTAATAATCTTATGTGAGCAACAGATGAATAAATTAAAGATTTTATATCCACTTGACAAAAACAATTTAATCTATTATACAAGGTGGTCCAAACAGTGAGGTTATAAAATTTTTTTTTGATTCCTCACACCTAGGGGTATCCGAAAATACCCTATGTATGTTCCGCGATTTTTTGTAGTTTTCGAGTTATGATTTTTTAATCCTTTTTTGAAAATGTTCACCCTAAACAGCCTAACATTAAAAAATGTAATTGTGACATTTTTTCAAGTTTTTTTTGTTTGTAGCATGATCCTTATGAGTTGCCCTATTATGCATAAAATAATTAGCTTCCTAACATTCACCGAAGATACAATAATTTTAATCGAAACTTAAAAAATTTCTGTCAGGAGAGTGGGGCTTGAATTTTCAACATTAAATGAAAAATAGTAATAAATGATTTCATACTTTCTAATTAATTTTAAAACTTGGCAGTACCTTAATCTTTTATAATAACATTAAAAAATGACACTTAATAGGTCAGTTTTCTGTTACAGACTTCTGAAGTTACTCAGGCAGGAAACTACCTGAATAGTTAATTTGATTTAAAAATCTTTTATCATTTCTAGGGCTAAACTAAGATAGTAAATGCTTCAGGTTAGCAAAAATAACATCCAGTGTCTTTACTTATTGTTTAAAATTTATTGACAACAAAATTGCCGGCAAACTTCTTGAACATTGACCTTGACTGCAGAGTCGGTTTTACATACAAAATGCGTGCGCAAACCTTCCCCACTACGCTTATTGTTCAAGATGTTTGCCGGAACTGGACAAATGATTTCAAGATTCATACTAAAACTAGTAAATAATTTAAGATAAATTTATTTAAAGTAAATTTTCGAAATGGCGGCCATTAACTTCGATACACAGTCTACATCGTCTTAAAAAAGTTTTAGTTAAAAAAATTTATTAAATTAAAAATTAACTATTCAGGTAGTTTCCTGCCTGAGTAACTTCAGAAGTCTGTAACAGAAAAACTGGCTCATTAAGTGTCATTTTTTTAATGTTATTATGAAAGATTAAAGTACTGCCAAGTTTTTAAAATCAATTAGAAAGTATGAAATCATTTATTACTATTTTTCATTTAATGTTGAAAATTCAAGCCCCACTCTCCTGACAGATTTTTTTTAAGTTTCGATTAAAATTATTGTATCTTCGGTGAATGTTAGGAAGCTAATTATTTTATGCATAATAGGGCAACTCATAAGGATTATGCTACAAACAAAAACTTGGAAAAATCTCACAATTACATTTTTTTAATGTTAGGCTGTTTAGGTGAACATTTTCAAAAAGGATTAAAAATCATAACTCGAAAACTACAAAAATCGCGGAACATACATAGGGTATTTCGGATACCCTAGGTGTGAGGAATCAAAAAAAAATTTTATAACCTCACTGTTTGGACCACCTTGTATAAGCCCCTAATAATCTAATAATAATTCAAATAAAATTTATTTTTATACTATTTTAAAAATAATTAAAATTCGTAATAACCCATATCCTCCTCCTAATTTTATATAAGTTGTTATTAACATCAATCTGTACGTATATTCTGAATTTAATTTTATATTTCATTAAAATTTAATCTTCATACTGCTTCAAAATCTTTATTTTATTATGTACGTGAAGTACAGCGCTCAGAATATTGAACTTAAATTGCTTACACGCTGCAGAAGGCCTCCGAATCCATTACCTAAGTAAATAAGGTATTATTTCAGTGCTTCGATAGTAGCAAAACATTTTAAATTGCAAATTATTATAATTAATAAAATGCCTAAATTGAGTGTGGATGCGATTCGGTCTGCCTTTTCACCCCCTAATCTAGCGATAAATTCTTGTTACTGAAATCAGTTCGTTTAAGTAACAAAAACTAAAGAATCTGTTTTAATGAAAACATAATCATATATTCATAATCATATATTATTATGTTTTTATGAAAACATAATCTAATTCAATAAAGCGTCAAATTAAATTGGCTTGGAGACGATATATGTACCAGCGTAAAATAGCAGCTTATTGCTGTTGTTTCGTATGGCGAGTGTAGAGAACCGGAGACCCTTTATACTGGAAACAAGGCATTCCATCTCAGGCTTCAGGGGTGACAACACATCTGCATTTTGATTCTTAATTAAGGATAAATGTAGATGCCTATGGGTCACAACATCCATTTACCATCAGGTGGACTGTGTGCTTGTTGTCACCCTTGTTCTATAAAAAAATCATCATCACAAAGTTAAACACAAACAGATCACCTATTAAAATCATAATAACACTCTATGGACATGCAGATATTTTATTATTATTATTATGTATATTATAGATTTATTATTATTATTTTTTGGGTGTCTATAAAGTATTCTCATCTGGTTGGGCTGAATAAATATATAAAAGGAAATGATAAATATATAGTAAATATACTAACATAAATAAATAAAAAATACATGAATAAATAAAGGCCCAACCAGATGAAGCCCTCGGCAGGGGAGACCGAACGGCCGAGGGTTAGGGGGAAAGGGAAAGAAACCGGCGGACGATGCGGGCGGTATCGAGGAGCACCGCCTTCTGCATTTGAGCCCGGAGCGGTCTGTCACGGAGTCCCAGTCGCCTCAGATGATCCGAGAGGCTGACCGGGATTAGCCCGTTCGCAGAAACGACTACAGGTATAAGTTCGATCGGCAGACCACCCCACATGTCGGTCTCCTCGTAAGCCAGGTCCAGATATTTTGTCTTCTTATCTGCTTCGGCTTTCACGAGGTTCTCGTCATACGGAATGGTAATGTCGACCAAAAATATCCTTGACTGTGCCCGGTCCATCAGCACAATATCAGGCTTATTCGCAAGAATAGTCCTGTATGTGATGATGGCCCGGTCCCAGTAGAGCCTGGCGCGGTCATTTTCGAGCACGGCTTCCGGCAAGTACTTATAATAAGACAGTTTCCGATCCACGAGACCGTATTTCAGAGCGAGCTCCTGGTGTAGAATCCTGGCTACTAAGTTGTGTCTGTGCAAATACTCAGAGTTAGAAAGCACCGAACAACCGGAGATGACATGCCTAAGTGACTCACCGGGATGGCGACAAGATCGACAGATGTCGACGGTGCCATCCTTTAGGATGTATTATAGATTTATTATTATTATTATAGATAATAACTATGTTGAAATTTGGACTTTCAAATATTGGACAATGTTAAAAAGTATAAAATGGAAGATCTAAACGAAGATCTTAGAAGAAATTTTAATTTATATTAACGTTTACCTACATTACATGTTAACTAATAATGACTTTACCTTCGGATCAGTAATATTATATGTATACAGGGTTATTTTTCAAAGAGTAGCCAAATTTTAAACGTAAGCTCAAATATAAAAATAACGATATATCGTTAATGCAGTTTTTGAAAATACGAGTAAATAAGGCTTCTACTTTTATTTGAAATTATCTCAAATTGAATGTGTAACATCAGTTAAAATAATGCACGAAAAAAAAGATTAAAAGGACAGGATGTTTCAGATTTTTTTTAATTAATTTTTCTTCACCATTTGCCTATATTACTTATTCTGAACCTTCTCTGTAAAATTGGCCGGTTATTGCAAGATAACCCTGTATATGTATGTATATATTTGTATGTATGTATATATTTGTGGTAGCTCAGATGGTTAGCGCTCGCTGTAAGTTTCACAGTACGCGAGCAACCCGGGATCGATCCCAGCCGGCACCAATGAAACTGTTAATTGCAATTTTAAGTGCTGATTTACCACGTGCTCGGCGGTGAAGGAAAACATCGTGAGGAAACCTGCATGTCTGAGAAATCAAAAAAAAATATTTCGAAGACATGTGAAGTTCGCCAACACGCATTGGGGCAGCGCGGCGGACATTTCCTTGCCCTAAAACCCTCTCAGAAATGAGAGGAGGCCTGTGCCCAGCAGTGGGACGTATATAGGCTATAACTTTACTTTACTTTAACTTATATATTTGTATGTATGTATATATTTGTATGTATGTACAGCTTATATTTTTATAGTTAATTTATTAGTAAAATGTATATATTACGTAGTTAATTATCATTTTTGTTTTGTTTTCTTTTATTCTACCTACGTCAAATTCTCACCACTCCATTGATTGGGTTGATTGGTAGAGAATGCCTTAAGGCATTAAGTCCGCCCTTTGTATTCTTTTGTTTTAAGAATAAATAAATAAATATTACTCTGTCACCAGTTACCAATAAAACGGTTCTCATCACTAATCATACGTAGCACATCAGCATTACGCTATTATTTTACGCTGGTAATCTGTGAGAGCGTGGTCCTTTCCCGGTAGAGTACATTCGAGCTACATCCATGATAAAGTAGCATGTATAGAATTTTAAACTAATTTAACTTATTTTGAAAAAAACATTATCAACATTTATTATTAGTCTTTCTTTCATTAATTTATAAGGCAATGAACACAAAAACGCGAGTATTGCTTAGGCATAGTAAAATTTTAAGGCTGTGTGTATCAATCTTTCAATCAGCAAAAAGATTTGCGGAGTAAAAAAAAAATACAAACCTCTCGACAATTTTATGGATATTTCACCAATGCGAATACTTTGCTTTCATTGTTTTGGTGTTCGATACGAAAAAAATTAATGGACGGCACCTTGCACGCCTTCTCAGTCTATATGTATTTTTATCATAATATACCCACACATTCTATGACCCACACGTTCTTTTTTATAGCAATATATTACACACGTAGGTGATAAAAATGTGAAGATAGGTAACGTTAGTAACGATTATAAAATTAAACTATTCAGTAATCTGTGATTAAGTGACCATTTATAAATCTGTATTACTGTGAGTTAAAGGAGTTACCTTTACCATTACAGCCTATTTAAGTCCACTGCTGAACATAGGCTTCTTAAGCCCGCTTTTCACTATGGGATATAATATAATATATATTACATCTCGAGATATAAATCAATATCGCTCAGCATACTTTTAAATGGAACCGTTTACATTGAGCTATAATATATATTACATCTCAAACTATAAATATTTTTTCGATCGACCGAGCGATATTTTCATATTATATTTCGCCCCCTGTACCCCGCACACCGTTCCGCACCGCCGCAGAACCGTGTGCGGGGTACAGGGGGTAATCCAATGACGAACACACACTGGTTAAAAGATATATCTCACAGTGTGAAAGCCAATCGCGGGATATAATTTATATTTCGGTATATAATATATATTATACCCCATAAGTGAAAAGTCAGCCTTAGATTGCCTCGTAAGGGGGATATTTGCCATAGTTGCCACGCTTGGCAGGTGGGTTGGCAGCCGCAGTTTATTTTTTATTTTTAGTCGTTATTAGGAAGACGCTGCTGCACATCTCTTGATTTGTTTCCATCTGTCGCCTCTTACGACACACACGGGATGATATGGGGTATTGGATATTATTAAAAGAGTAATAGTATTTTAAGAATTCAACGCCTCGCATGTAAGCCTAAGGCCTCAGTTGAGACTTCAGAGCGTGCATCGGGCGTGCAGCGTGGCGTCATGACTCATAACAAACACGATGGACGATGTTGTTGCCTTGCCTGAGTATCGACCGCTCGAGTTGTATCGTAAACTCACCGCTGCGCCACATAGTGGTCATATTCACACAATTTATTTGTTTTGCCAGACGATGGTTCATAGCTATGCTAGAATCCGACAGGTAGCGCTGTAGTCAAATTATTAACAAATCTGCTGAACTATAAATAAAAGCAAAATATGACTTGCAAAATGCCACACACGCCTCTACGAGTATGGAAAAAAAGAATACAAAGGAAGTGGTCGTGTCACGTGAAGGCAAAAGGCTATTATTCCATTAGCGACGTTAAGAGTTAAGACGGTCTACATGTCAATCATAATATGTAAAGCATATTATAGTCGTAGAACTTTGCGGATAGGATAGCGCTTGCAAACATTCTTGTGTATAATATACTTTATAATACATCAAATGTAACAAACAAACATAATAAAAAATTTCGGCCTTATTACAAAGTGTCCGATCGAAGCCGAAGCCGAATCAAGGCTGGCTAAAATTAACAATATAAATTATTTTAAAACTTTTAATTAAACTACTTAAAGGTTTATAATTTATATTGACTGTATAATTTTTTTAAAACTGGCTTAACGGCTCTGGGTTCTAGCCCTTCTGAGCCTAAGTTACAATGTATTATCTTTATAAATTAGAAATGTCACGAACGATACATTCATCAAAACTTCACTTTCACATTGATTCACAAAGAGTTTGTTTAAGTTTGCACTATTGATTAATATCACGCTGTTTTCATTTTTATATATCTTGAACACCAGAAATAAAGGAATATAATGGTCGGAAGAATTTTTCATCAGCTAATAGACTTTGAAGAGTATCAGAAACTTCATCATTGTTAATATCTTGAATGGAATTAATGAGGAGTAATCTATTCAAACCAAATTGACAGCATTGAAAAACCAGATGTTTTAGGTCTTCTTTCGTATCACCACAATATTCACAATTTGCATTTCCTTTCATTCCCAAAAGATGCAGGTGGGCGGCTACTCTGTTATGTCCAAATCTCATTCGGTTTACAGTCGTAATGAATTTTCTATTATTAATCCTTTCTTTGTTGTACCAAGGAGTGGCTGGCGGGCTTTTTTGTATTTCATAACACCAAATTCCTTTGGACTTGCTTATTTCTTCCCAGTATGACTTCCATAAGGATCTCAAGTTCTTGCTTAACAAGACATATATATCTGTAAATGGTATTTCCAGCATTGAGGAGTGATCTGAACATGTTGATGAGGATACATCTCTAGTAGCAGTGTCTGCTTCCTCGTTCCCAGTTATTCCAGAATGTGACCCATAATATGGGACCCACATAAAGGTGTCTTCTTTATTTTATTAAGATTGTTTAGTAAGTTTCTTATATTATATATAATCTAATTTTTCTTATAATCCATTTTGTTAGATTCAATAGCTAATAGAACACTTTTTGAATCAGTTACAATTAGAAACTATGAATTCGCAATGTTTTTTAAGTACAATATAGATAAGTATATTGCATAATATTCAGCTGTAAAAATAGAGCATAAATTGTGAATTTTAAAAGTTTTAGATATTTTATTTTGCGGATCATAAAATGCTGAAATTGTGTACTCTTCAGATTTTGATTCATCGGTATAAATTGTATAAAAATCATTATCAGCTAGATATCTTAACATTTCCAAATAAGAATTCACTTTTTCTTGACATACATAAACATTAATGTTCACTAAAGCATCATATTCTATTTTATATAAAGGCCATGGTTTACTTTAATACACATTTTTGGTTTGGGTCTGTGAGTATAAAACAATCCTTAGGATGTCTGGTAATCGACCAGATAAAAGCATATTTACATCAATGTATGAGCTATCATCAAATTCAGTAACTTCATAAGGAAGTATTTTTTAAAACTAAGTTATTTTTTGAACTGATTAATTTAACACAAAACCGTTCAGCTATTTGTAGCCTTCTCGGTAAAAGTGGAGGAATACAACTTCCTACTTCCATTACATGGATTGTTGTAGAGCACATAGCCCCAGTTATTATACGCAATGCTTTATTCTGAATTATATCTAATCTCTTTAAAATCAATTTATTTGTATTTAAGTATGCTAATGTGCTGTAATCAAAATGACTTCTAACTATACTTTTATAAAGCATTGATAACAACTTTGGGTCAGCTCCCCAATGCACACCTGCTAATGTTTTTAACACATTGAGACCCCTACAGGCATTTTTACACAGATTATTTACATGTTCTTGGAAAGTTAGCTTGTGATCAAGCAATATTCCTAAAAAAAATTTCTGTAACCAACGCAATGGTATTTTATTATATTTTACAAAAATATCACATGAATAATTTTTTTTGGAGAAAATGAGAGTGGCGCGCAACATTGCCCCCTCCTAAGACATGCTCGTCCCGAGCATTATTGGCCCCATAATAACGCGCCAGTCGATCCACATGGACGATTTTAGGAGTACCTCTTGCACCTTTCTATATCCGGTAGGTTACGTCATTGATCCTTGTCACAATCCGGTACGGTCCGTCCCATTTAGCTTGAAGCTTAGGAGATTTCCCTTTGCTGCGAACTGGATTGTGTAACCACACTATTGAACCTTCGTCAAACCCTTTGTTGTTCATTTTGCGGTCATACCGTGTTTTCATCTTTTCAGACGTTTGCTGGCCCGACAGTCTGACGTGCTCATAAATGTCATTCATTTTGTTCCGCAAGTCGTTTGCGTAATCGGTTATACTGCGTGGGGCATCAGGTGGTATTCCGGTGATCAGGTCTGCAGGCAGCCGTAAGTCTCTCCCAAAGTTTGCGAAAGCTGGTGTCACTGATGTACTTTCATGAACTGCGCTTCGATATGACAACAAAACGGTTGTATGTGCCTGTCCCAGTCTCGTTGACGTTTTCCACAACTTTTGCTAAGTACCTCTCAATGTCTGATTAAATCGTTCTACCATTCCATCAGATTGTGGGTGGTAAGAAGTTGTTCTTGTTTATAGTACCCATAACTCGGCAAGTTTCCTGGAATATTTGAGACTCAAAATTCCTTCCTTGATCGCTGTGAATCTCTAAGGTACTCCAAAACGACAGAAGACTTCATGTACTAGTTTATCTGCAACTGTTGAAGCTTCTTGATTTGGAATGGCGAAGACTTCTGGCCACTTAGTGAAGTAATCCATCACAACCATGAAATACTTGTTACCACTTTCACTTTCCGGAAACGGCCCCGCAACGTCAACAGCTATCCTCTCCCATGGTGCACCAACATTGTACAATTTCAATGCACCTCTACTACGAGTTTGTGGTCCTTTACAGCCGCACAACTTGTACATTTGCGACACCAGTCCTCGACATCGTCACGACAGTGGACCCAGTAAAACCGTTCTCAGATCTTCAGTAGAGTTCGTTTAACTCCCAGATGGCCTCCTGAACAACCATTATGGTACAGCAGTAGAACATCCGGTACTTTAGCTTTGGGGACAACCATTTGCAAATGACAACTGTCTCCCCGAACATTTTTCCATTTTCGGCACAGGACTCCATCCTGAATCAGCAAGCTGTCCCATTGGGCCCAATAGCTTTTCGTGGTCGAACTCATCGCTGAGACGTCACTGGCCTTCATCCATTCCAGAATCGGCTTGATGTCCGGATCTTCCTGCTGTGCATGTTGTAGGCTGTCCTTCCACTCATTGCTGAGCTGGTCTGTCCTGAGCATCCTCACAGACACCACTTCCTTACCCTCTTGCCTAGTACAATGCTTGCAATCTTCAGGAGAAGGTCTTCTTGACAATGCATCTGCGTTGCCATGAGATTTCCCGCTGTGCTGGGCGTTGCTGATAGCCGCACTGCCCCCTCGAGATAGTTCACCTTCCCTTTCTACAGTTCGCTTAGGGCAGCTGGATCGAAGATGGCCCCTTTCCCCACAGCCGTAGCACCTAGGGCTGTATCCTTTATTGCGGTCGCGAACTGTAGCTGCTGCAACCTCCCTGACGCGATGGGAACGATGATCCTGTCGCACGGCTTCCACTTCCAGTGCATGGGCCAACGCGTCCTTAAGCGTCTCGTGGTGCCCGAGCCTCACAGCAGCTCTGACTTCAAGATCGCGGATGCCGTCGATGAATGTCTGCACCAGGTTCCCTACAATGAGCGCAGGTACAGACTGGTATGCTTTTCGAACCAGCTTCTCTCCACCTCAAGGGCCCACTGCTGCAGGTTTTCGTTGCTGTGTTGCACGCGATCTTGGGAGCTGCGCACGAAAGACGTGTTCCAGGTGAGCGTCACCATATCTCGCCTCCAATGCCTCAAGGAGCTGCTCGTAAGTCACTTCCTTACCGAGAGCTTCCAGAACAGTTAAGGCCTGGTCGCGTAGGCCTAGGGTGAGAGCAGTCATGGCCTGACTTTTATTCCAGCCAACAAAATCCAGTTCGAGGCTGTCATGAAGGCGAACGCCTTCATGACAGCCTCGAACTGGATTTTGTAGGCCAACCAGGAAGAAGTCCCGTCGAACGGCGGCACTTTGAATCCACGTAGCGAAGGTGTTGTAGCTACCACGGGAGCTGTAATTCCATCCCCAATTTTTAGGTCGTCCAGCGTTTTCTTCACGTCAGCCATCACGTTGTCAACCCGATTGTTCACTTGGTCGATTCGGGTTTCAGCTTCCGACAGGCGGTTGTCATGTTGAGCAACCCTATCCTTCACCTCCCTTATCTCTTTCCCGAAGGTAGCGTGAAGGTCCTTCATGAGGAGCATCTGTTATTCCCGTTGGCGGGCCTGTTCCTCCTGTCCACGCTGCAGCTGCTCTTCCAACCGACGGGCCTGTTCCTCCTGTCGGCGGGCCTGTTCCTCCTGTCGGCGGGCCTGTTCCTCCTGTCGGCGAGCCTGCTCCTGCAGCATCATCATCAGAGCACCTAAGTCAGGTGCTGCAGATGCAGGAGCTGCTGACGGCCGGCCTCCGTGGTCGGCAGCTGGCCTCCGACGTTTGCGGCGTTGCATTACCAAATCGTCTCTGGTCCGTCTCTTGCTGGCGTTGACTTCGGGTACGGATACCCTCCGTGTCGTCCTTTGGTAAAATCGGCATGATGTGATCCCACTTCTGACACCAATTGTTACGAGCTTGGGGTTCGAGACAATTAAAAACTGCCGAGTGAATTACTAAAATTGACACTTTAATTACACAACACTAATTACAACTTTAAACCACACTAATAACAAAACACAATTTTACTATTTGTATCGCTTCGAAGTCTTCGCTTGTATCGCCAATTCAATACTGCCTCGGTCGTGGTCTATACCGGCCTTATATAGCGCCTCCGATACTTTCCAGAACCTTCTACTGTGGAAACATCTAGAATGTTCGAGTACATATCGGTCCCGAAATTTCTAGAAAGATCTTGACTCTCCTAGTTCTGCTACTCGATACTAGAGGGCGCTAGTGGCTAGTGTTGCCATGTAAAAGACATTAATAGTGGCGCGCAACAATAGTATAAATCTTAAGAAGTACTTCATAATTTCAAACGCTCAATTAAATACTCCGTGGTCTAGTGGTATACGCTTCGTGTTGTACACAGCGAGTCGAGTCTTTGAATCTGAGTTAATACATTATATTTTTGTGAATTATTAAATTTGGTATACACATAACGGATATGGATAACATAACAATTCGCAAAAATAGACGATCTACGGCGATGCAAGATATATCAAAGACATCTGTACTTGACACAACGGTGTTTAGTTTGGCCAATACGTCGCTAGGTGGCGCTAACAGTTGCTGCGAAGAAATGCGTGAACAAATAGGAGAACTGACTACCAAATTATTATCAGCCAATAACGAAATTGATAACTTGCACGGCGAAAGGAAACAGATAAAAGATGATCATGAAAAAATAGCATGCACCAAAAGTAGACCTTTTTCTGTACGAAAATTGAAGACTAGAAATATTTATAATACAGATAACGCTCCAAATAGTGGCCAACAATTGTCTTCGCCCATCACATTTTCTCCTAAGAGTAAAAACTTATTGACCTGTCAAGATTTAGAAAATAAAACACTAAGTAGCGAAACGCCTTTACCATGTCACAGCGATAAATGTTTTGATCAAAATGGCAGTATATAGTTATATCAAAATACGGTAAACACATCTCCAGACATTAGTTCCGATCCGGACAAACAGAGAAAGATACGAAATGTTGTTATATTCGCTGATCAACAAGGACGGTATGTTTGTCAAATCTTGCACTTTTAGGTTCTTCATTTAAAGTTACCTGTTATTTTAAGCCCGGAGCTAAAATAAACAACGTTCTTCAACTCAATACGTGTTTATCCGACCTAACTATAAATGACATTGTTGTAATAAATGGTGGTATAAATGATACTGACCCATATCAGTCTGAAGTTGCTTTTGGGAACTGTTTACAAACTTTATCAAAACCAAATGTTATAGTATTGGAAGTACCCTATAACAGGAGTTTTAATGAAAATAAATTAAATTACTTAGTTAGATATATTTGCAAAAGACACATGAATGTGTCATTTATTGATATGGGTTACAGTAGTTATTTACCCTATAAGAAACATTGTGCCTTAAATATTTGTAAAACATTGTTAAAAGAAGTGTTACATTTAGATTATAAACTAAATTTTGAATTATATAATAAAAATATGGATCACAAGTCCTTATCAATTAATTCACAAAATAAACACACCCAAACTGATGTAATAAATTGTAATAACGATTTTAAAAAGACGTAATAAATAAATGTACTCAGACTGACTTGGTAATTAATGCAAATAATTTAGGTAATGATGATAATGTCCGCATGGCTGTAAATGATAATTCAAACAATAATTGTAATTGTAACACTCAAAATAGCTCTAACTTTTTTCTCGTATAATTATTTATTGATTTTACACCAAAATGTAAATGGTTTAATAAATAAATCGGACTTATTGGCCTACCACTTACATGAGCTATCACAAAATGGTAAAAATATAGATGTGATCTGCATTACGGAGCATAACATGAAGGATGGTGATGATATACATTTGAACATTGCTAATTTTCAACTAAATAGTAGAAGCCCCCCTCTCTCTCTTCGTGTGTTTTAATAAACAATAAATTGAAGTACAAAATGGTCGAACTACATCAATATTCCTGCCCTAACATTGCGGAGTGTTGCGGTGTGGAATTAATAGAACACGGCATAATTATTGTTTGTTTATATAGATCTCCGAAAGAAAGCATAGACGCCGTAACTACCTTTTTCTATAATTTTGAAGGTATGTTACAAAAAATTTGTAGTTCTAGTAATAAAAAACTTCTAATATGTGGGGATTTTAACATAGATATTTTAAAAAGTACACGGCTTTCTATTGAATTCGAAAATAAATTGTTAAATTTTAACTTACGCCCGAGTATTCGCGAGCCTACTCGCTTACAGAGTGGCAAGTGTATTGATAATATAATTCATAATATAAGAGGCAGTAAAGGTGAAGTTATAGAGCTTGGAATATCAGATCATACCGCTCAAGTCCTAAAATGTCCTGTTAACAAATCTTACACTATCTCTCATTGGTTTGTATTAAAACGGAACGGGAACTGGAAAACTTAAATAAATTTAAAAATGCCATTAGAAGTCTCAGTTTTAATAGTGTGTATGAATGCCTTGATCCCAATGAAGCGTTTAATGAATTCAATGAATTATTTAAACTATTTTATAATCTTTGCTTTCCGACACTTCAAATTAAAATTCCTATAAATAAAAGACTTACTTGGGCTACAAATGGTATTAAATTTTGACAGCCATAGCATTTCTCGCTTTCGTCTACAGAGACGAAAGCGAGAAATGCTATGGCATTCTAGACTACACCCTACTAAATAAAATAAGAGAAAAGTTTAAAATGTACTCCAAACGATTAAAAGAATAATTAACACTTTAACAGCCGTACACGTACTGAGTACGGGCAGTGTCGATCAACTCAGGACGCCGATCACGTACCCGTACGGGTTTGACTTTCCTATCGTCTGTTTAAAAATTACGTTCCCGGTGCGTGATTGGCGTATAACCCCGGTGTAGAATGACTCTTTAGCTACACCCACATGTATGTATCACCGACGGAGGTGCGGGTGGAGGCAGGACAAGCAATCTTTCAGCGCGTCGCCAGTGCTCCCACGCCACCAACGTGAGAGCACGTCCTTGCATTTTGGCGCGAAATGGCTTCCGCTCGACGTAGTTGGCGTCTCGATTCTAAAGAAATTTTGATGTTTTGGTAAATGATGTTGACTCAGACATTGAGGAAGACCCGGAAATTCAAATTGAAGGTAAATTATTGTATTTTATTATTGTATTTTTATTCGAATATACCTTTTTTGCGAAGTCTAGATTTTTATTGGTGTTTTCTCTCTCCAGAGGTAATTCAAGACTTACATGAGGTGGTTTCGGTCCAAGATCATGAAAATGATGATGCTGACATGTCAGAGAACGTATCTGAACCAGAACAGGGTCGAAGTCGAGGTCGCTCGAGACCTACACTTCGAGGCAGAACGAGATCGCGCGGCGGACGCGTTCGGTCAGGGGCGCGCTCGACTACCCGCTGCAGCAGCGGCAGACATGCATCAACTTCTATCAGGGAAATGGATGAAGCTAATGGATGGTCATACGAAGCAGTGCAGCAGCCGCCGGAAAATCCAGTATTTCAAGAAATATCTCGCGTATTAGCCCCGATTGATGAAAATTCGTCACTGTTCGATTGTTTCTCAATTTTTTTTCCTGATTCTTTTTGGAAATTGCTCAAGACTGAAACAAATCGTTATGCAGCTCAAATGAAGGCTAAACAAACGCGACAAGGTATCCTGAAACCTGGCACTATGCTTTATCAATGGAAACCAGTCACGAAACAGGAACTGAAAACATTTTTTTCCGTAGTGATTCATATGACACTCGTTCAAAAGAAAGTTTTGATTCTTACTGGTCAACTCGTGAAATAATAGAAACTTCATTCGCCAGAAAGCACATGAATAGGAACCGATTCAGAGCTATTTACAGCTGTCTTCATTTGAACGACAACTCAAATTATAAACCACGTAATGATCCAGAATACGATGCTTTTTCAAACTCAGACCGTATTTCGATGAACTGTGTTTTTGTGTGAGAACAGTTTTATCCCAATGAAAAGAATCATGAAAATACTTAAATATTAAACCAGCAGTGGAATTTAAAATAAATAAATCATAAAATCAGCTGACTAGGGTCAATATCCGCGTCGAAGCCAAACTCTTTATCTAGCTCCGTACAGGTCCCGTCACGACGCTGAGCGACAGTGGAGGGGTGTCTGCGCATGGGTACAGTCGCGTTCTAAAGTACTACATGGTACTAGGCTGTTGTTTTATAATATTATAATAGTAATTAATGGTTTTATTGTAGAATCATAATAGTTACTTTACTAGCTTCTTAGAACTTTGGAAGAGGTTGAAATTAAAAATGGATAATGTATGCTTGAGCATTATTTTTTATTTCAATCGTAAAATAAAGTAGTTTGTAACAAGAAAACTTAAGCTAAGGTGACACGCCGTCCATTATACCGTTAGAACATGGAACATGGAAGCCGGATGTCGATGGTGTGTTGGTGTTACTGGATGCTACTTCATCAGAATCATCATCATCAATGCGAATGATAAATGTTTCCGTCATCAGGTTGACCACATGGTAATTTTTCGGTATTCTTCCTCAATACATTTAACTTTACTGCACAATTTTCCCCATTCACCTTCTATTTACCTTTTCGTTCACTAGTTCAGTCATAAAACAATAGATATAAATAATTTTTTTCCTTCCTTTTAAAAACATCGTCGCGCGTCGTGCATAGAAAGCTGTGTGCGACTGTATATTGGGAAACATCGCTTTTCAAAGCGCGGCAAGAATGAGGAACCAATAGCGTGCGCGCACAACAATACTGGCGAGCATTCCCCGTCGCGCCCCTTCGTACCACGCGCTGCCGCCACCCGGCCGACTGTGTGTCACCTCGCGTCAGCGCCAACATATGGAATTCCCAAATTTACCTACTAAGATTTGTTTGCAAGCGACATAAGAATTAGAGGCGGCAATTACAATAAAACTTGCAAGTAATTTGTAATAGTTTTGACGTACCTGTTTTCAAATCAAAGTATTGGAAGGATTAAAACGGAAAGTCAATAAAAGTAAAGTAAAATAATTATTTTTAGATTAATTAACTGTCGATCATAATTGCAATTGATTTTAACTATTAAATTATTCAATACCATTTTATTTCTATTTTCTTGTACAAAATCAAAGATAACCAAACCCAAGTAAGTACGTTTATTAATTTCAATATCATTTTGTAGTAACGAACTGCTTGTTTCGTCAGGATACAATTGATTGTCTAATTGTATTAAAAAATTACAACTATAACTTCTAAATTCCATATGAAAGACTAGTCGTAGGGATCATATGGAAACTAAACTTATAAAATAAAAGTTGGCAATGTCATAACATTTGACGGTCTGTGGGAATGTTCAAAGTGTTTACGCAAGGACGTTAGTTAGGACGCAGTAGGCTTCAGTTTTATGATTCACTATTAATTTTAGTTTTGAGACAGTTCCGCGCTGACTTTGGACACGCATGCGCGACGACAGTTCATTGGTTTTGTTTATTAAATTCTTATTGTTATTACTTGGTATACGTACTTGTTATTACGTGTTATTCTTGTTGTTACGTTTTGTGTTTCTTTTTGTTTTAATAATGCCTAACGCGTACGTTTATAGTGCTCGTGAATACGGCAACATATTAATGTGCCTTGGAGAATCTTATAAGGCCACGGAGGATCGGTGCCGTTTCATACCTAATTTTTTGAATTACTTAGTACTGAACTGATCTGAAAAGGTACATAACTGAATACATCAGAATAATAAACATACCTACATAATGGATAAAAAGCATGACTCTAACCTTTTAACATTTTATTTAAGTATTTTTTTCATTAGCGGGAATCGAACCAGTTATTTGGTTTATTTAACCTATTTTTTTAAATAACTTAGTACTGAACTGATCTGAATAGGTACATAACTGAATACATCAGAATAAAAATATACCTACACAATGGATAAAAAGCATGACTCTAACCTTGTTAACATTTTATTTAAGTATTTTTTCATTAGCGGGAATCGAACCAGTTATTTGGTTTATTTAACCTGTGAATTGAATTAAAGTGGCTACGTGGAGACAAGCACAGTGGCAAATTAGTAGGTTAAGTAGATAAGTTAGGTATTTAGACAAGTGTTAAATTATTAGGTATTGTGGTACCATCGCTAGTTACGGGCCGCGCGAATTCGGCGTTCGCGCGTACATTGACCCCTAGTCAGCTGATTGTAATTCAGTAATTCCACTGCTGCTTTTATGTTTAAGTATTTTCATGTTTTATTTTAATGAAATTAACGTTTTATTTAACACGATGATTTATACTAACACGATGGAGCGTGAATAAAGCTAATAAAACGTTGTGAAAAGATGATTTTTTTTTCATCAGGATCGATTTTATATTTCACCCATCATCTAAGATATAGTTAGTACTGTCGTCTGTCTTCGTTTTCGGGAGCGTTTCAAAAATACCCTGTATAAAATAATTAATAAGTTAAAAATACTAACAGTGCCGGTAATGATGATATAATCACAAAAGTAGTTAAGTATGTGGCCGCTGAAATTTCCCCAGTTCTAAGTTACGTGGTTAATCTATGTATAGAAAATGGTACTTTTCCTAGTAGTTTAAAAATATCCGTTATAAGTCCTTTGTATAAAAAGCAGGACAGACATGACCCTAAAAACTACAGGACTGTCGCTTTGCTTCCAATATTCTCTAAAATAATAGAAAAAGTAATATATAACAACTTATATTCTTACTTAGAAAGTAATAACATCTTAGCGAAGGAACAATATGGTTTTAAGAAATGTAAAAACATAAATATGGCCATGTATGGTTTTATGGAAAAAGTGATCACTGGTATAGATAATCATATACCGATAACCGCTTTATTCATGAATATGACTAAGGCGTTTGATTGCGTTGATTTGAATATTCTAACGCTTAAACTGGAAAAATATGGAGTCCGAGGTAATGTGTTAAAACTTATTACGTCATACCGGAATGATAGAAAACAAATTACTAAAATAAAAAAGATCTGTCCGCGTACTAATATTGAACTAACATACTTCAACAAAAAAAAACAACCTACGGTGTGCCGCAAGGAAGAACTTGGTCCTTACTATTCTAGTCTATAAATGATTTGCCTGAAGTAACTCAGCACCCAATGACCTTATTTGCTGATGACAGCACAGTCTTATTCACTGGACAAGACAAAGTCTCATTTGAAACGGACATAAATCAAAATTTATGCAGGATAATAAGCTGGCTAAATGACAATAATCTTAAAATTAATTTAGATAAAACGCATATTATGTCATTCAAACAAAGGTCAAAACAACAAAAACTTAATATTAACTATAAAACTAAAATTATAAGCGAAAAAGAACATACAAAATTTCTGGGACTTTGGCTGGACGAAAAAATGACATGGAGTAAACATATTGAACACACGATAAAAAAGATAAATCAATACCACTATGCACTACACAACCTTTTAAAAAATTACAAATCGTGAAACAGTCATAACCGCCTACCATGCATACGTCTCTTCAACATTGAGATATGGTATAATATTTTGGGGAAACTCCCCAGGACGTGAATTAGTCTTTAAAGCGCAAAAGAAATGTTTACGAGCAGTATGCCAGTTGCAGGTTACCGATAGTTGCAAACCGCATTTCATTGAGCTTAATACTAACCCTGCCATCTTTATATATATTCGAAGTAGCCATGTTTGTTAGGACACATTTTAGCAAATTTGAAACCACTAATAGTAAACGTCATAGGGACACACTCCGTATAAAACCTCACAAAACAGCCCTATATTCAAAAAGTTTCCTGGCATGTGCTGTGGCTGTGCTCCTAAAATTTTTAATAAACTCCCAAAAACCATCAAAGAGACTGATAATATGAACAAATTTAAGAAATTGCTTTCGGGCTCGGGCTTTTTTAATAAAAAAAGCATACTATTCTATCAACGAATATTTTGATGATAAAATGAATGGGTTTTAGTAGGTACCTACAATTAATGTCCGATTTATTTATTATATTTTTATTTGTTATATTTTTATCATTGTGTTACTAAAAATTATGTAATGGCTAATAAAACAATAATTTATGCATTTTTTTCGTAGACATACTAATTATTATTGAAATTGTAATGTTATTAAATATTAATATTAGTAATGCAAGGTGAGGATGTTAACCAAATATTTGTATGCCTTCTAAGGTGAAACATAGTGTTACTTATTATACCTTTTCCACCAAGCTTGTAACCTTTTACCTATGTTTTACAAATAAATTATTTTGAATTTGAATTTGAAAGTATGTCGAACACAGCATTTGAGTCACCTCCGTTAAATCTTTGAACCATTTCACGACATCAATCAACACGACGGAGTTTTTGGGTCTCTGTCAAATTATGAGGTATCAACCGTGCACAAAGCTTCCTGACCGCTAAATGTTCATGGAAGATTTTGTGCACTTGACTCATACCGATGCTAAACTTGTCCGAATCTGCTGATAAGTCACTCTTTTTTCAGTCTCTATCATACGCCGCACAACACTGATGTTATCTTCAGTCATTGCCGTAGAAGGCCGTCCCACACGCAGATCATCGGTGAGATTAGTGCGACCATGTTTAAACTCATTAAACCAAATGTAAACAGTGGCAAGAGATGGGGCTTCATCGTGAAAGGCCAATCGAAGTCTATCATAACTTTCTTGGTGATTTAAATGACAATCGAAAGTCATAAAAAATCATTGTACGAAAATTTTCTCGCGTTAAATTCATGCTGACGTGACACAGACAATTTTAAATTTGCCGCCAAATCGTAAACAAACGACAAATTAATAAAATACATACACAATAATATTGGCAAAGAGTTCCATTTTCAAAATTTGAACTTATTTTTTATTATATCGTTTACAAGTGGCCAGTTCTAAAAACTTTCAGTGTCGCCCTCGTAATCATAGAATAGTGTGGGGACAACAAAATATTTGAAGCTATTTTTAATTAATATTCCTACTCCTCCAAGTCGATTTTTTCCATTCTGATTAATGAAATTATAGTTAGGAATGTTGATAGTTCTATTCTCTCAAAATCAAATATCTATATCATTCTCAACTAGATAATTAATAAGCAAAGGCTTTTTATTATTAACAGATTGTATATTAAATTGTGAAATTCGAATAAATTGTTTATTCATTGTTTGTTCATTGTTTTCAAGATTAGTAATAAGCATTTCTTTTATACTTGATGTAGTCAGTTTACGGCCTGAGTTACCCATGGCCACCAATGCTCCAATAATTGCTTTCAAAATATTGTCATTTGTTATAATTTGGTCAATTAGTGTCATTAATATTAGTTGTGGTATTAGTTTGGGTAGTTTCCGTCTTTGATTTGTATACTTTTTCGTTATTTCTTTAAAATTAGAGAATTTTCTTTCAGAAGTTGAAGTTGATTAGACTTTTGTGAACAAAATTAGACTTTTGTAATTTTAATTTAAAAATACGCGCCTCTTCCTCCCGCCAGTCAGTAACTACCTATCTAACTGTATAATATAAAAAGGCAATTTTAATTATCTCTACAACTTCATCTAGAGATGATAATAATTGCGTCGCCACGTCCACTCGTAACAGTTCGTTCAATTTTTGAGATCGCAAAAAACCTTCCGCTTCGGCCAAAATGGAAAAGTTCGTTTTCCGCGAAGGTGGTTTTTATGGCCGAAGGTGGCCGAAGCCTAAGCCGAAGCTTCGGTCGGACACTAATTGATAGCCTCGGGTTTAAACTTCAGTTTAAAAAGAGTCCTACTAACTACGTAAGTTCATTAGCTGCGGCGCCACAGTCTTCGAGGACTTTGACATTTGCTGTCAAACTCCATACTGAACATTTTCGTTCGCATATTTTCCACGGTACCTCTTTAATAAATTAGAATCTAGTTTAAGCCTGCGAATAATTATAAACTATTTTTTGTAATGAGGCGGATTATGTGTACCTACCATTATGCGATGTAATGTCGTAATTGACTTTATCCTTTAATCTTTCTCATATTATTTGAGAACAATGCCGTAATTGCGATTAAGAATTCAAAAGATGCGTTGTCACACCTGAGGACTAAGATTTAATGCCTCGTTTCCAGTAAAAAGGGTATCCGGTGCTCTACACTTACCATACGAAACACAGCAGCATTAAGCTGCTATTTCACGCTGGTATTCTGTGAGAGCGCAGTCCTATCGCGGACGAGTGGACTCATTCGTGCCGCTTCAATAATATAGCCGCAGCGTAGCTCTACCACGTTAAAAACCCGTTACTATAAATATAAAAAGTAACTTAGGTACCTGCAAGTTGCGGCTATACTTAGCGTCAGGACAGTTAATAACATTATAATGAAACGCAAGTCCAGTCGTGTGTTAAGTACTGCTGCCACATTTTGCAGCACCAGCCCAAAGGCCGCAAAGTGCCACTCGAGGCTTATTGGTTTATCTCAATCCAGTTAAAGCCAACCTTACCAGTCTCGAGCACAGGCGTAGAGTAGCCATGATATTGTTGAGCGCCACTATTAATGCCTGGTACATGGTAACACTTGTTACCACTAGCGCCCTCTAGTATCGAGTAGCAGAACTAGGAAATCAAGATCCTTCTAGAAATTTCGGGACAGATATGTACTCGAATATTCTAGATGTTTCTACAGTAGAAGGCTCTGGAAAGTATCTGAGGCGCTATATAAGGCCGGTATAGACCACGACCGGGTCAGTATTGAATTGGCGATACAAGCGAAGACTTCGAAGCGATACAACTGCGAACTAAAGCGATCTGTAAGTAAAATTGTGTTTTGTTATTAGCGTGGTTTAAAGTTGTAATTAGTGTTGTGTAATTAAAGTGTCAATTTTGGTAATTCACTCGGCAGTTTTTAATTGTCTCGAACCCCAAGCTCGTAACAATTGGTGTCAGAAGTGGAATTAAATCATGCCGATTTTACCAAAGGACGACACGGAGGGTATCCGTACCCGAAGTCAACGCCAGCAGGAGACGGACCAGAGACGATTTGGTGGTGCAACGCCACAGACGTCGGAGGGCCAGCTGCTGACCACAGAGACCAGCCCGTCAGCAGCTCCTGCATCTGCAGCACCTGACTTAGGTGCTCTGATGATGATGCTGCAGGAACAAGCCTGCCGGCAGGAGGAACAAGCCCGTCGGTTGGAAGAGCAGCTGCAGCGGGGACAGGAGGAACAGGCCCGTCGGTTGGAAGAGCAGCTGCAGCGGGGACAGGAGGAACAGGCCCGTCGGTTGGAAGAGCAGCTGCAGCGGGGACAGGAGGAACAGGCCCGTCGTTTGGAATAGCAGCTCAAACGCGATAAGGAAGAGCAGATGCTCCTCATGAAGGACCTTCACGCTAACTTCGGGAAAGAGATAAGGGAGGTGAAGGATAGGGTTGCTCAACATGACAACCGCCTGTCGGAAGCTGAAACCCGAATCAACCAAGTGAACAATCGGGTTGACAACGTGATGGCTGACGTGAAGAAAACGCTGGACGACCTAAAAATTGGGGATGGAATTGCAGCTCCCGTGGTAGCTACAACACCTTCGCTACGTCGATTCAAAGTGCCGCCGTTCGACGGGACTTCTTCCTGGTCGGCCTACAAAATCCAGTTCGAGGCTGTCATGAAGGCGAACGGCTGGAATAAAAGTCAGGCTATGACTGCTCTCACCCTAGGCCTTAACTGTTCTGGAAGCTCTCGGTAAGGAAGTGACTTACGAGCAGCTCCTTGAGGCATTAGAGGCGAGATATGGCGACGCTCACCTGGAACACGTCTTTCGTGCGCAGCTCAAAGATCGCGTGCAACGCAGCAACGAAAACCTGCAGCAGTGGGCCTTGAGGTGGAAAAGCTGGTTCGAAAAGCATACCAGTCTGTACCTGCGCTCATTGTAGGGAACCTGGTGCAGACATTCATCGACGGCATCCGCGACCTTGAAGTCAGAGCTGCTGTGAGGTTCGGGCACCACGAGACGCTTAAGGCACACCTTGGCCCATGCACTTGAGGTGGAAGCCGTACGGCAGGATCATCGTTCCCATCGCGTCAGGTAGGTTGCAGCAGCTACAGTTCGCGACCGCAATAAAGGATACAGCCCTAGGTGCTACGGCTGTGGGGAAAAGGGCCATCTTCGATCCAGCTGCCCTAAGCGAACTGTAGAAAGGGAAGGTGATCGATCTCGAGAGAGTAGTGCGGCCTACAGCACCGCCCAGCGCAGCGGGAAATCTCATGGCAACGCAGATGCATTGTCAAGAAGATATTGTCCTGAAGATTGCAAGCATTGTACTAGGCAAGAGGGTAAGGAAGTGGTATCTGTGAGGATGCTCAGGACAGACCAGCTCAGCAATGAGTGGAAGGACAGCCTACAACATGCACAGCAGGCAGATTCGGAAATCAAGCCTTTTCTGGAATGGATGAAGGCCAGTGCTCCTAAGCCCAAGTGGAACGACGTCTCAGCGATGAGTTCGACCACGAAAAGCAATTGGGCCCAATGGGACAGCTTGCTGATTCAGGATGGAGTCCTGTGCCGTAAATGGAAAAATGGTCGGGGAGACAATTGTCATTTGCAAATAGTTGTCCCTAAAGCTAAAGTACCGGATGTTCTACAGCTGTACCATAATGGTTGTTCAGGAGGCCATCTGGGAGTTAAACGAACTCTACTGAAGATCCGAGAACGGTTTTACTGGGTCCACTGTCGTGACGATGTCGAGGACTGGTGTCACAAATGTACAAGTTGTGCGGCTGTAAAGGGACCTCAGACTCGTAGTAGAGTTGCATTGAAATTGTACAATGTTGGTGCACCATGGGAGAGGATAGCCCTTGACGTTGCGGGGCCGTTTCCGGAAAGTGAAAGTGGTAACAAGTATTTCATGGTTGTGATCGATTACTTCACTAAGTGGCCAGAAGTTTTCGCCATTCCAAATCAAGACGCTTCAACAGTTACAGATAAACTAGTTCATGAAGCCTTCTGTCGTTTTGGAGTACCTTTAGAGATTCACAGCGATCAAGGAAGGAATTTTGAGTCTCAAATACTACAGGAAACTTGCCGAGTTATGGGTACTCACAAAATAAGAACAACTTCTTACCACCCACAATCTGATGGAATGGTAGAACGATTTAATCAGACATTGGAGAGGTACCTAGCAAAAGTTGGACAAAGTGGGACAAGCACGTACAACCGTTTTTGTTTTCATATCGAAGCGCTGTTCACGAAAGTACATCAGTGACACCAACTTTTGCAAACTTTGGAAGAGAATTACGACTGCCTGCAGACCCGATCACCGGAATACCACCTGATGCCCCACGCAGCCACCACCCTATGCAAATGACTTGCGGAACAAAATGAATGACATTTATGAGCACGTCAGACAATCGGGCCAGCAAATATCTGAAAAGATGAAAACCCGGTATGACCGCAAAATGAACAACAAAGGGTTCGACGAAGATCCACTAGTGTGGTTGCACAATCCAGTTCGCAGCAAAGGGAACTCTCCTAAGCTTCTAGATAAATGGGACGGACCGTACCGTATTGTGACAAGGATCAATAAAGTAACCTACCGGATACAAAAAGGTGCAAGAGGTACTCCTAAGATCGTCCATGTGGATCGACTGGCGATCTGTAGTAAAATTGTGTTTATTAAATTATTAATAATAATTATTAAATTGTTATTAGTGTGGTTTAAAGTTGTAATTAGTGTTGTGTAATTAAAGTGTCAATTTTTGTTATTCACTCGGCAGTTTTTAATTGTCTCGAACCCCAAGCTCGTAACAATATTAAAAAGTAAATATTTTATAGTGTGTGCAGCAGAAATCACAGGAATTAATTCCTCCCACTTCCTTATCTATACCACTATCAGACAACCAGACGCTCGGCAGGTCTCCTGCTTCAGCCTCCAGCTCACATTTGCCGACATACCTTCGAACCAAACGGTTTGCTTCGTCGTTCGTGTACATGAAGCAAAGGCGTGCAATAATTTACCAAAGTCTATCTTTTCACCCAAATATAATTCAGGTATTTTCAAGGTACGAGTGGCTTTTGTTAAGCTGAGCTAGTGCGTAGTGCTATAAAGACACTATTTATATTTCATCTCAAAACCATCTCAAAACTTGCAAGTTGCAAGAATTCTACTTTAACATTTTTAACATCTAGTATCTAATACTAGATATCATCAGTATTCAGGAAATTCAGTTAACAACAAAATGTGTAAAAATGTAGCGCGGAATTCATAGTAAATTGCCAAGAAATTCAATAATTTATTAATAATTTACAATGAAAAAAATCTTTTACATATATATAGC
The DNA here is from genome assembly GCA_029286625.1 of Parnassius orleans. Classification (NCBI taxonomy): domain Eukaryota; kingdom Metazoa; phylum Arthropoda; class Insecta; order Lepidoptera; family Papilionidae; genus Parnassius; species Parnassius orleans. Next base: position 6,136,805 of record JAGSMP010000003.1, read on the forward strand.
CTGACTCTGTGCACTCAAAATTACAAAAATCTTTAAAGTAAATAATATCAAGCAAAATACTTGGAGGGACGGTTTAAATTACAAAATTTTAATTGTTTCTTGTTCAAAGATTGTTCAAAAGTTTCCTGATGAAATTAATATTTACTCTTTATATCCGAAGACCTTCACACTTTTAGTAAAAGATACTTTAAGAAGTACCTAAACCATTTTATCGCGGTCGGTCCGACCTCGAGGCGTTTCATCGAATTTTTTTTATAGAATAAGGATGACAAGCGAGCACACAGCCCATCTGATGGTAAGTGAATGCTGTGGCCCATAGACTTCTACATCTATCCTCGATTAAGAATCAAAATACAAATGCGTTTTCACCACCAGAGGACTAAGATGGAATGCCTCGTATCCAGTAAAAAGTGTCCCCGTTTCTCTACACTCACCATACGAAACACAGCAGCATTGAGCAGTTAATTTTACGCTGATATTCTGTGAGAGCGTGGTTCTTCCCCGGTCGGGCCGCCCCATTCGTGCTGCAACCATAATATATCTGCAACATGGCTCTAGCACGTATAAACGATTTCAGAAATTAAAAAAATATGATCGAATATATCGTTTCAAATATTGTGCCTCTAATACAGTAATAGGTCTAGTTACGTAATTTTCGAATATTTATATGTAAAATACATATAAATATTTACATTCTGTGTTTACTTAAATTTGAACCAAATGTAATATTAAAATACTCTAATTAAAATCTAATACATTAATTGGTAATCTCTGCGCCCCTACTAATTAACTGTTACGTAGTAACACCAATAAAAGTTCAGGATTACATTAATTATAACGCCTACCCAGACATAGCTCCATGAAGACATATAATTTTAATTTATAAATAGGATTAGGTTTACGAAGGTAAATTAATATAATTATACCTAACAGCCATTAGAATCCATACAAATATTACACGATGTGTGAAAAATGGCTAAGATGTTTGAATGTTTTTTTACTCAATCACTTGGCTAGGCGGTTTTGGATGGTTTTTATTATTGTTTGACTTACTGATGAATGTCCGGGATTAACATAAGCAAAACTTAATACCACGGGCTAATAAACTTCAAGACGTTATTGTTGCCGGACGGTCAGAGCGACCGACAAAAGTTAGTAGGAAATATTTGAAGGTGAAAGGACAGGAACGTTTTATGACTGAAGTTGATAACGTCAATGAAGACGTCCACACAGTGAGGGGTACGTAAAACTTACGATTTTGTAAATAATACGATGGACAGCTTCGAAGATCATGTGAGATTATGCATGATTGTAATACACTTAAAATAAAATCTATATCAGAAAGCTTAAAACTTCGGATAACTTACGTGTCAGATCGGCAGCAACATACGGAATGGAAGGTGGTGGAAACAGCGAAGAGAAGACATAGTGCCAGCCCGTATACGACGGCAGCGATCGCTTGCGGTGCGTTCGCGGAGCGAGTGAGTAGCTCGCGCGCTCCAAGCGACGCGGGCGCCACGCATAGTGCGTGCGTGCATACATTGGCTACATTTTCAACCTGTACCAATATATTATATACTTATAAATTTGTACATTTATACATAGATATATCTGAAAATGTCATTACAGCCTATCAAAAGTACAATGGTGAACAAAGTTCTATCTCATGGATTGTTGCCATAGTTGTCGCGCTTGCCATGCGGGTTGCAACCGCAGGTTTTTATGATTTTGAGTTTTTATGAGAAAGACGCTGCTGCCCATTTTCTGTTTCAGTTTCCCTCTATCGACTTTTACGACATCTACGGTATTGTCGGGTCATTTCAAGAACGTTGTAAATTCTTATAGAATAGCTCTATGATTTAAGGAGCTGTTTAGTACTTGGTACCCGTTCAGATTTCAAATGTTTTATCGGAGAAACCGACAACCTCGGTCGCCATTTGTACCGAGCTTAGCCCTTTTTTTCCACATTTATGATTTTGGTGGAACAGATATTACACGCTTCTTCAGTATCTTCAGTCTTACTTATCAGACTATCAAGTCAGTCTCTAACTCATACTTTTCTTAAATAACGGCTAGTTTCTTGAGGCTTTATAATGAAATCAGTTTTCTATTTAATCAGCAACTTACACCGCGGATCTACGCCAAATAAATATCGTAATAACTGCTACCTCGGAGATGATACTGCGATTTTGACATATTATGTAATATGATACATGCAAAATACGCGCTCAGCCGAGGATTCGCAGAACACAGAATAATAAAGTAATGTATATGTAATTTAATCTAAGCGTTACTGTGAGTATGTATAGGTAAGGTAGGATCAATAACAAGCTAAGGCCTCCTTTCTTTTTTGTTTCTCATTGTTTAAAAAAAATCGCTACCTCTACACTATATAGTATTGTCTCGTGTATCGTGGAGGCATATTAATATAAATTGTACAAGGACAAACCTGACGCAGAATAAACATTTGCAAAATTTAAAAAAAAATTAGGCTTCTATTAAATATTTATTGACTACTAGCGATCCGCCCTGGCTTCGTACGGGTAATTTCTGGATCAAGGAATGTCATCGTCATCATCATCATTAGAGCCCATCACAAATCCACTGTTGAACATAGGCTTCCTCCAAGGAATGCCACAAAGACGTGCTTTGTTCTTGAGCCACCTGCATCCACCGACTTCCTGCATCTTTTACGTAAGTGTAAGTAAACATTTTATTAATCTATAATATAAAAATTTATTTACGTCCAGCTTTGGGCCCGTGTGAGCCGGAATACTAAAGAACAAAAAATCTAAATATTCATGACCACATTGCAGAATTCGAACTCGCGCACTACGCTCTACGCTCTAGCCATTACATTGTTGAGAAATTCATTGATCTCTTTGGCGAAATTACCAGTATAATTGGGCGGGCAAGTCAAGCTCGTTGCTTTGTGGGTGAAAACACGGAGCAAACGAATTCTCCCAGAAACGAGATCTAGCTAGATCGATCGCCTCCGGGGCACTCGCTTACTGGGGCGAAACATTGATTAGGTACTTATATTGTAAATTTCATCGAAATCGTTAGAGCCATTTTCGAGAACTCGGTTACAAACAAACATTTAAATAAAAAGCTCGCATATTAGTATAGAAATAAACAAACGTTTTCTGAGAATTCAAAAGTTCTACAAACGTATGTATAGAGCACACTGAACGCTAATAAATGTTTGAATTTCGTATGTAATATTTTTTAAACATAAACAAACTCAATTAAAATAACTTTTGCAGGAAGTCGAGTGTCAATTGCTTTTTATCACAAGTTGAAATTGGTCATCGGTAGTCCGTAGCAAAAATGAAATAAATGTGATTTTTTTTAAAGGCGATGTTTTTTAAAGATTTTAGGTTCACTCTCTCCGCAAGATTGCACTGTTCATCTTCAAAATGCTTTTAGTTGGGAAGCACTTCATTTGAGCACCATAAGGCGTTGTTAAGCAGAATTGGTCGAGACCGTGTTTTTTTTTCTTCATGAAGGAATTCGCGAAGATCGACCGTCAACTGCGATCACTGAGGAAAATGTAGCTACTGTCAGGCGACTAATTGAAGAAAAACAGCACATCACTAATAAAGAAATTCGAGGATATTTGGGTATTGGTATGAGCTAAATTTAAAAAAATTTACATCAACAATTAAAGTAAGAAAACTTTGTTGCCACTGGGTTCCTCATGAACTCGCCTTAGAAAAAAACGTGCTTGAGTTGATAGGCGTAAATAAATGTTAAAGTATAATGGGCGTTCAAACGCTGTGCATGACATTATGGCAGGAGATGAAACATGGATATAATTTTACATTCCGGAAAGAAAACAACAGCCTTCACATATGGGTTATAATATATTCTTAAAGGTAACAGCAAGCCAACAAATTGAGGCAGACAAGAAGCGTGGGCAAAAAATGATTGCGAATTTTTTTACTAGACGGGTTCTGTCTGCACTATTCCACTTGATGAGCAAAAGACAAATAATGAGTCACCACCATTAAAAGTTAGGGAAAAACAAGCAAGAAATCGCATCCTATTGCACCATGACAATGCTTCGGCGTACACCGCAAACAAGACAAAGTCATTCTTGACTTCTAAAAAGGTGAAGCTCGAACCCATCCCACACACAGTCTAGACCTTGTGCTATGCGATTGTATTTATTTTCTCAAAAATTAAAACTTTGATGACATTTACGGAGTCAGAATAGGCCGTGTTAGCTTTCAACCAGCACCTGAAAAATATGCCATAAGACCAATGGTTTTTATGGTTTCAAAAATATTTTTATATAAGAAATAATTACTGGTTAGTTGTTATTAGTGATGATATATGGATCTGAGACATGGTCCTTCACTGCTGCCAGCATGAGGAAACTTAAGGTGGCTCAGCGAGCTATGGAGAGGTTTATGCTTTGAGTCACTCTGAATGATAAAATAAGTAATGAAGACATCTGTAGTAGAACCAGAGTAACTGACATAGCCCAACCGATCTCAGTAAGCACAGTATTTGTGGCCCCCAAGAGATAGTGTGACAACCTTGCAGGACATGCAGGTCACATACGTGACTCTGGACCGTGTTTTGTAGCATTCCTTGGGGGAGGCCTTTGTTCAACATTTAACTTGGGCAGGGCTATGATATGTGAACTATGTTTATTAAAAAATTTTGTAATGTTAAAATAAGTTAAGAGTTAGGGTAGTTTAATGGGTCTGTTTGTGTCGGCACAAATAAAAATGTTAATTGTAAATTTAAGTGCTGATTTATCACATGCTTAGAGATGAATGAAAATATCATCAGTAACCTACAATTCTATGAAATAAAATATATTTTAAATTCACCAACTTTCAACAATGTGATAGAGCCATGCTGCAGCTATATAAGTAGTATAGTTGGAGCATGAATGGGTCAGCTCGACAGGGGAAGGTTAAGCAAGAATATATTTGTAAATTACATCTCTATATATAAAAATCAATTGCTGTCTGTTAGTCTCGCAAAAACAGGAAAATGGCTCAATTGATTTTGATGAAATTTTTTGTGTGTTAGAGTGGGTCCTTAGACGGTATAGATTTACAATCGGCCCGGTAGGTGGCGCTGTTGTTGAAATCCAGAAATCACACACGCAAAGCCAGGGCGGATCACTAGTTGGTTTATAAAGTGACCTGAGAAGCCTACGCTAAACCTTTATATTCATAGATTTTCTTCTTTGAATCAGCTACTGATAGTCATAATTTCTTACAGAGCAAAGCAAATACGATATATCATCCCATATGTAATACCACCAATTGATGGGGAAGAAAGGTTCTCAAGTGGCAGCCTCGTACCGGCAGGCGAAGTGTAGGGCGTCCCCCCACTAGATGGAGTCACAACCTGGTAAGACATGCAGGAAGTCAATGGATGCAGGTGGCTTGTGACCGTGCTTTGTCGCGTTCCTTGGGAGAGGCCTATGTTCAGCAGTGGACTTGTGAAGGGCTGTAATGAATGAATTAATGATTGTAATACTGTAATAAACCAACTTCACCACTAGAATACAATAAATAAAAAAAACAAATTGATTGTGAAAAAATAAATTTTCAAAAAAATCATAGAGATCATCATGAGGTTAATATGACAATTGGCCTTTATTGCCTGGTTATCGCTGAAAACAAGAGAACTCCAATATTAATAAAGTTTTACCAGTAATTAATAATACTTTTTTTTATCTTAATAAATAATATTAATTCAATTAAGAACTTAATTGAGTATTTCATGTATGTGCATATTTATTTAGCATATACTATTACAAAAAGTATCAATTCTCACACATCAAAATAGTTTCTTAATGATATTTTTTCCAACCTGGCATTAAATATTTTTATAACAGCTTCTTAATTTTTTAAACCACCTTCAAAGAAAAAGAAATATAAAGATATATGTAATATTTTTAGATGGAGATTTTATGGTATTTAAAAAGTTACAAATTTAAAATTAAATCTTTTATTAAACTTTATGTTTAATGTAGAAATTTAAAACAATTATTGCAATCAGGTCTTGAACTATCTCTAAATTCATTCAAATTTAATCGAGTGAAATTTGGATTTAAAAATTAATTTAATTTAAATTTTTAACTTACCGTCGTAGGTACGTATGCTTTATTAGCAGTAGCTCTCTCATTCATCCATTTCACCGATTTGAGCTTTTCCCATGGAAGATCATAGTGGAAATAAATTTTGCTTTGGTTAAACTTAGATTTAAATTTCATAATTATCACAGAGAATAAGCTTACAACATCACCCATTTGCAGTACGTTTAAATGCTATGGGTGTAAAAAGTTAAATGGTCATGAGACCAATAAGCTTAATCTTATTATGACGTTAACAGTCATCGCAAAAAAGCAATTCAAATTTTCTGTAAATCATTATATTTATAACAATATAAAACCACTGCAAACAATTTCCCACCGGGCATTGCAAATTGTGAAGAAAAAAAATGTTCAAGCAATAGTGAATAACTGTCACTGTAAGTGTCAAATGTCAATGCCAATTGCTAACCGTCATTTTTTTTTATTAAATTTTTTGGCTTGGATGCTTGTTCTTTAAGCCATATCTTCATTGACTTCGGGATCTTCGTTTTTATTATGGAGGGTAGAGGCACAGAATAAATAATATTACTACGTACAGAAGTTAGTTGCACTGCTTTGATGTTGACTTCTTGCCGATGTTTTAATAGCCTACATAATTATTATTAATAAGATAAATCACGCACGCAAGCTAAATAGAACTATATCGCTGCGCGCGAGTGTATTTTTTCCCCTTCCTACGCCACGGCGGACTTTCCGTGATTACTAAGGGCTGTGAATAAGGAGAAAAAATACATTGCGAAATGGTAAGTAAGTACTTAAAGTACTTATAGTCTTTGCGTTATAGCATGGTGCGGGTGACAGCTTACAGTTTAGCGGATAGATATAGTATAGTATATATTGGCTATGGAGTGATTAGGGCGAGACCAAAATTAAAATACACCAATGTGCATGTAATGTGCTTGGGTGGGTGACAAATAGTGCTGCACCATGGATTGCCCAATAATTATCGACATTGATTGCTGTGTATTTGTGTCTTCTGATTTGAAACTGATGATGTAAGTGAATATTTTTATCCAACTACGGTGAAGCCAAAAGGATGGCTACAATTATAGAAGACCATGTATGTATGTATGTTCATCTGTTTACTTACTACTTATTATGTATTACTTACTTATGTATTTTTTTTAAATATTTTAAGAAACTATATGTAAGAAAACCTAAAAAAAAACTTAAATTATCATACAGTCCTACTCCCTGTGGTTATCCGCTGAATGGCTAGCCTAATTAAATAAATATTGAGATACCGTATCTGCGATCCAACGAAATGTGTAATTCAGAATATTCTCGACATTCCGAAAATACATGTTTAAAAATATAACTTTATTTGGATTTATTAGTTAAAATATTTTTATAAAACTAAAGTATCCAAAGAACTTACAGTCCACCTGACAACGATAAGTGGCTATTGAAGCCCATGAAAACTAACTTCAAGCTAAGAAGGTCGTTGTCACCTCCACGGGATGAGATCGAATGCCTTACAGCCTGTATTTATACCGGTACTATGTACGAGGGCAATACCTGCCCAGACGGCCTCCTAGACAGAAATTAAGTCCTACCACTTAGTTCATAGATAAACTTTAAAAATTGTTAATGTAAATTATCTGAAAGAAACGCTGTTCTTAAAAATGGCATGCGTGTTATGATATTTATATGTATAAATTAAAAGTTAGTAACTAAAATCAAACTGCGATAGGAAATGTTATTTGCCATAATTACCACGCTTGGCAAGCGGGTTGGCAACCCCAGTTTTTTATTTTTAATTGTTATTAGAAAGCCGCTGCTACCCATATCCTGATTTGTTTCCCTCTGTCGCCTTTACGACACCCATGGGATGATATGGGGTAGTGGATATTCTTACACCGCCACTACACAGTGGGCACCTCTATGAGGAAAATATTTTTCTTCAAAGTACTTGCTGCAATAGTCGACTATTTTCTTTTGGGAACCAATTCCTCTCTATTTATTATTTTGAACCATTTTTGTCGAATATCAATATTTTGCGAAAATTTGCCACAGCATCCACTTACAATCAGGTGAACTGTGTGCTCGTTTGTCACCCTAATTCTATTAAAAACACAATTTTTTCATACGATTACAAAAATATTTATTTACGGTAACCTAAAAATTAAAAAATATTTTATTAGTTACTAAATCTATTGTTTAGCGTGTCTAGGATGGAAAAATGTTAAATCGATTTAAAAAAGGCAATAAACGATACACAAAGCAAAGCAAAAATTATCGATTAGCATCTATAAAAAAATTATAACCGAAATATATATTTCTTTATAAATAAATTACACAATGCATGTTAATTTTAGTTACAGATAAATACAAAGTATGACATTATAGTTACATATTATATTATGTATTAATTTGAAAATAAAAATGATCTTTTATTTTATGTTAACTGCAACATTTTTCTTAACATTAAAAGAAATAAAATGACTGCCAGCACCTGTGATTTCTAGTAAGGCGTTGATTACACCTGCAGCTTTTCAAGATACGAGTACCTTTCGCTATAAATGGGTATAAGTGTTGCCAGGTCCAGTAGGTCAAATATCGGGACGGAAGGTAAAAATAATCGATACGGTACAATCTAATGAAATAAAAAATAAAAATAAAACAGGTTTTTTGTAGCCATTTTGGCCGCCATGAGTTATACTAAACTCTTTTTGATACAATGCGCAATGTGATGATTTCTTATATTTATTTCAAAATGTGCAATGTGCTTTGTAATTATTTTTTGGGACTGAGATAGTGATCGAATTATTTATCGTCCAAACATCGGAAAAACTGCATAGTCGTTTATGTGAGTTTTTCTTTTTTGGCAAATCAGAACTTGTTGAAAATTAGTTATCGTTGCAGACTCTGAATTTTCTGAATGACGCATTTTAATGTTATTCTGAAAAAAGCTATAAATCTTATGAACTCAGAACGCATGCACTTCAAAAAACTCTTAAAAACGGCATCATACATTAAAATAGCACACATTCACTCATTATCAAATAAGAACCTCAAACAGACAGATAAAATCCTTGCATCGCACGCGTAATGTCACATTATTTATTAAAAACAACAATACATACAACCGCTTGAAGCAATTGACTAGTGGAAGAACTGACCCACAAGACCTTTGCATTTTACTAAATGCACTTATGTAAAAATATTTTTTTTAGAAAATTTACATGTATGGACGTTCAAGGTCCTCACACTTATGGAAAATTATAAAATCCAAGAACTGGAAGAGAGTTTAAAAATTTTTCAATGGCACATAATAGGTATGAGCGAGGTAAGACGAGAGGGAGAAGCGTTGATTGAACTTAAATCTGGAAATCTGTTGTATTACTATGGAGTGAAAAAGGGACTGTATGGAGCTGGATTTTTAATAGATAAAGAAATAAAAATTTATGTTACAAGTATATCCCACACTTCAGACAGAGTAATAAGCTTGGAACTAACAATAAACAAAACCATATATACATTTATTCAAGCGTATGCGCCAACCTCAGACGCTTCCGACACAGAGGTGGAAACCTTCATGACTGATGTTGAAATAGCATATTGGGAAAGCAAAGCTAAATATAAATGTATTATGGGTGATTTTAACAGCCACATTGGTCAACGAAAATCTGGTAAAGAATATCACGTAGGACAATACAACTGTGGAACAAGGAATAGCAGAGGTGACAGACTTATACTCCTAGCACAGACACTAAACCTAAAGGTGGGAAACATGTTTTATAAATCAAGAACAAGTAGAAGAGGGACGTGGGAGCATCCTAACAAAATAAATAAAACCCAAATTGACTTCTTCTTAATAAAAAACAATACTAATATAAATAACATATCAACAATCAGAAAACTTAACTTTGCTACTGATTACCGTCCCGTCGAAATGATATTAAAAATAAATAACTGTAAGAAACACAGAAATATAAGCAAAAGACATATAATAAAAAAGGACTCTGCTTTAGAAATAGAGGAAATAACAAGAAGACTATTTAAAAACATTTAATTTAAAAATTCAGAAAATGTACAAAATAAATACAATCTCATAGAGGAAATAATAAACAGCGCTGTGAAAGAAACAAAGAAAGAACAACTGCAAAGAAAAAAAGGATATTTTCTCAGAAGAGACCAGAAGATTTCAAAATTTAAAACAAACATTGACGGAAACGAAAGCCAAAAGCAGAGCGGACAAAAATAGACTTAAAGCAGTGAAAAAAAGACTTAAAAAACTCATCAAAACAAATTTGGAAAACCAGAAACTTACTGAAATCGTAAAAGCTTTGGCAGAAAACTGTGCCATAAAACGAGCAGAGAAATTTATGTCTATTGGCAAAGAACTAATACCAAACTTAAAACAGGAGGGGAAAAAGGTTGAGATGAGAAAGGAAATTGTAAACACAGCAACAAAGTATTTCAAAACACTATATACCAATGTCAACCATGATCCGAGTATCTATGAGAAAAACAGTGTAAAGACGAGATAACTTCAGCAATTTCAAACCTCAAAAATGAAAAAGCTTCGGGCCCAGATGATATACGTAATGAAATTATAAAATACTCCAGCTATGAGTTACATAAAGACATCACACATTTATTCAACAATATTTTGAAAGAAGAAGTCATACCAAAACAGTGGCATATATCAAACATAACAATATTACACAAAAAAGGAAGCAAGGATAACCTAGATAACCTAGACCTCGGGCTTGTACAAACTATTTATGATAGTCTTGCGAATAAGAATAGAGAAAACTTTAGACGAACAGCAATCTGTGGAACAAGCAGGATTCAGCCCAACATTCAGCACAATTGATCACATACAATCAGTCACCCAAATTATAGAGAAATGTATGGAATATGGCTACACAGTATATCAGGCTTTCATTGACTTTACCAAAGCCTTTGACTCAATTTACCATGATTTTTTGTTCGAAATATCCTAAAACATATTTATAGAAACGGCAAGGCAAGAATAAAACAGACAAAATGGGGGAACCATTTCCATTGCAAAAGGGTTTTAAACAGGGTGACCCGATTTCACCAATTCTCTTCAATGCAGTTCTGGAGAAAATTTTCAGAAATATGTCTTGGTCAAATAAAGGATTAAGAATAAATGGAAGATACCTAAACAATCTGAGGTTTGCAGATGATGTTATTATCTTTGCTGAGACCACGGAGGTCTTAGAAGAAATGCTCAGGGAATTTGAAAGTAAGTGTAGAGAAACAGGCTTGGAAATAAATAGGCAAAAATGCAAGATCATTGACCAATGGGGAGCATAAACCTGTTAGACTTGGAGGAACCCTACTGGAGTATGTTGAAGACTTTACATATCTCGGATCTTATCCGAGATATGCATGACTTATCATGTCATTTAAAAACAACCAAGATATGGTGATAGAACAAAGAATAAACAAGTCATGGAATCATTTTTGGAGCCTAAAATTTATTATGAAAAGTGACCTATGCATAAAACTTAAAAGTAAGACATTTAACACCGCCATCCTACCTACCTTAACCTATGGATCACAAACATGGAGTCTTACTAAAGCTCAAGTAAATAAACTAAAAGCAACTCAAAGAGCAATGGAAAGATCAATGCTTAAGATTTCCAAAAGAGACAGAATCAGGATTACAGAGATCCGGGACAGTACGGGGGTGGAAGATGTCATAACAAAGATTAAGAAAAGCAAATGGACATGGGCTGGACATCTCTGCAGACCACCAAATGATAGATGGACTAAAACAAAAAACAATTACACAGTGGATCCCGATGGACAAAAGAAGGAAAAAAGGGAGACCAAAAAGAAGATAGCGGGATGAACTCTCGAATTTTGACAAATACTGGCACAGAACAGCCCAGAATATAAAAGATTGGGATAAGTTGGGGGAGGCCTTCCACGCTAATAGCGACATATAAAAAAATATAATGAAACAAATTTAAAATTTAAAATAAAAATTTATTTATATGTAAAATAAAGGCTACTAATACTAATACTTATCTAAACCGCAGTATGTAAGTTAGGTACTGTCCTAATTACTACTAAAAGAATTAAGTAATAAATAATGGTTGAATTGACGACTTCGATGCATAGCGTGGCTGGACGGGCGGCATCACTCGGTGAGAGAAAAACGAAACAGCATGAATAATATCTGTATCTCGCCAACACAATACGCGTAAAATTTAAAACTTTGATGTTAACTATTTAGTCCGAGTTTGGTTAGAAAATATGAAACGTCAAAGCTAAAATATTTAAATATAGTAACAGCCACATTAACAGCTTACAGATATATTCATTTTGCTGACATAATTATCAGGACGTAAAATATCGAGACATTTGGCGTCCCCATCAAGGGTGAATCGAGACGTGTCGCCAAAGGGACACCTGGCAACACTCAAAAAATCAAATCAAAAATCTTTATTTCACAACACAGTGGTTTATAATTGTAAACAGAGGTTGGGACTAACCTATTAAGTAATAATAATACTTGTGCCAGGTGGCACCGCTCTTCCTTACTGTACTACATATCTTTAATTGTGTTTATGAAGACAATTTGGCAAAATACTTATAAAACTAATTAATATTAACATTAGTTTAGAGTGAAATACAGGGCAAAACAACAATCAGTTATTAATAAAATTTACATATTACCTGAAATGGATTTATTCTGAATTTTAAACAAAAGCATGTTTACGCGCGCGTATGTGTGTGTATGTGCGTGTGTGTGTTGTGTGAGTGTGAATGTATAAGTATATATAAAATGTCACAGTTCTCGTTCACCAATACCGGTTTCAACATATCAACATAAGAAATATAAAATTAAATTAATTAGTATATTGCAATAAACATTCTGTGTCCTTATAATATGTTTTAGTATATAAATATTTTGTAACTATTTGTTTAAATTTGTATGTATTCAATTGATATATGTCTAAATCTTTGTTCAGTCTATTGTAGAGATGAGCAGGTTGTGATAAGAACTGACGTTGAGCAAATTTGGTTTTTACGTATCTAGTTACTGCCACCCTATCTTTTCTTCTTCTCGTCATTATTTCGGAGTTAAAAGGCAAATATTTGTGTGTTCGTAAAACTATTGATAGGATATATACCTGTCTTATTGAAAGAAGCTCACTCAACTTGTAAAGTTCTTCGGTAGGAAAACTAAATGGTTTAAAATACATAACTTTGAGTAGACAATGCTGACCCTTTTCGATTTCTAATAATTTTGTTTTACCTGCACCTCCCCAGACTGAGATACAATGCCCTATTATAGACTGTGCCAATGCAGTATATATTTGGTTTAGTAGTTTTTTAGAGGTGACATGTCTTAGTTTCCTAAATATCCAAATTAATTTCCATATCCTATTACCCGTATATTAAACTTGAGAGTGCCAGTTCAAGTGTTGATCCAGAACAATCCCCAAATACTTTATAGATGCAAGCTTATCGATAACTGTACACTTACAGTTAGAACTATTACAAATGCTACAATAATGTATTTTTAAACTATTGTTATTATTTGGTTGCGTTCTATTATTAATCGTAACGCATACATATTTAGTTTTTGCAATATTTAAGGAAAGAAGGTTACTCTGTAGCCATTTTTAAACTTTTATTAGGCCAGATTCAGCATTTCTAAATGCCGAGTTCCAATTCTTTCCCGTAAAAACTATTGTGGCGTCATCGGCATAGGAAAATAATCGACCGTCAAATAAATTTAGGTTAGTTAATGTATTTATATAAATAAGGAACAATGTAGGACCTAGTACACTTCCGTGAGGAACACCAAAGGTAAGTGGTGATTCCTCACCAATTTAGTCACCTATCCTTACTTTTTGGTTACGTTCCCTCAGGTAGTCCTAGAATAAATTCAGCGGGATGCCCCTTATACAGATTGCTTCCAATTTGCGCACAAAGGTCGAAAAAGAAACAGTGTCAAAAGCTTTCTTAAGATCCACAAATATAGCCAAACATTTATGGCCTTAATCTAGTTGTTCAGTTATATGTGATGTTAGCGCTACAACTGCATCTTCTGTCGACTTATCGCGTCTAAACCCGAACTGGTTATCTGAAAGAAGGTTTAAACTTTCAAGGTAGTTGATAAGTCGTTTATTTATTAACTTTTCTATAATTTTAGAAACGGCAGGCAAAACTGAAATGGGCCTGTAGTTATTGACATAATCTATTTTTCCACCCTTGTACAATGGAGTTAGTAGCCGTGGCTTGGTATCCCATAGTAAACGTAGAGCGACTCACATGGCAAGCCCACTCAGAGTGGCCACTCTGAGTGGGCTTGTCGAGCCCTTGGATGTGTGTTAGTGAGCTGCGGCTAGAGGGGAGACCTCTCTCCTCCGGAGAGTCACAAGGGAAGAGGATTGTTGGTATGGTAATGCGCCACTCGACCATCCTCCGCGACTTTGGCGGGACTGTACCACTTGGTGCTTCCGAGTGCTCGTTTTTTCTTGGCTAAATGGCCTCCACATATCGGGCTCGGGAAGTAGGGGAGGGGTCCCCGCTGGTGGGGCCGCGGATGTGCTTGAAAACGTTTCCGTGGCCCTGTCAATGTGTGGTGAAGGTAGAACATCATGGGGTTTTAGTAGTTGCAAGTCCGACATAATCCGTTCTTGCCCCGCAATGCAGGTATGCGTAGGCATTTTCTCATTTGAAACCCGGAACAAAATCCGTTCTGTAGTTACGAATAAAAACGTAGATAGATCAACGCAGCGTCGATCTTGGTTTTTTATGAGATATAAAGCTTACGTCTAAGGCCTAGGTATTAATTGATACATTTATTTATTGTATGGCATTATATTAATATGATATATAAATATTAGGTCCTTACATATGAAATTAGTGGTTTGTACGGGAGGAATAAAAAGTCAATTTTTTTTTGTAAATATTTAATTAATCAAAGTATGCACCGTTGTTGTCTATGCACTTTTGCCATCTCATAGGTAGTTCATTGATCCCTTTACTAAAAAACCATGGGGGCGAGAATCAATAAACTCTTTGAAGGCGGTTTAGACTGCCGCATCGGAGTTGAATTTTTTTCCTTGTAAGAAGTTGTTCAAATTCCGGAAAAATGGTTGTTTGTTGTGCAGTGTGTGGTCTTGCGTTGTTGTGAAGCAGCAGTGGCCTAGAGCGATTGACCAATCTCGGTTGTTTAGCAGCTAGTTCTTCCTTCATGGTTTGCAGTTGCTGACAATAGATATCTGCCGTAATCGTTTGGCCAGATTTTAGAAAGCTGTAGTTGACGACACTGGCGCTAGTCCACCAAACACTCAAAGTAACTTTTTCTGAGTCAATTTTCGTTTAGGGCAGGATTTGGCTGGGTCTCCAGGGTTCAGCCATTGCGACGAGCGCTTCCGATTATCGTACAGTATCCACTTTTCATCACAAGTAATGATTCGATTTAAAATCGCTTCATTATTGTGTCGGTTGAGCAAAGTAACACAGCAGTCGATACGTGTTTGCAAGTTCGATTCACTCAATTCATGAGGTACCTTTCGTTAAAGTTTTTTTACTTTCCCAATTTGCTTCAAGTGAATTAATACAGTTTTATCACTTACCCCGAAGCCTGCAGCTATCTCTGAAGTGCTTTGTGATGGATCCGCTTCCACAATAGCCTTTAATTCTTCATTTTTCACTTTGGTCTCCGGCCGTCCACGGGGTTGGTTCTAAAGGTCGAAATTTCCAGAACGAAAACGTTGAAACCAAAAACATACCGTGCTTTCTTTTGCGACACCAGCGCCGTACACATCATTAATCCTTCGAGCTGTTTCTGTAGCACTGGTGCCACGATAGAACTCGTACTCGTAAATATACCGATATTTCATGTTTTCCATTGTGCGGTAATAAGCTACGCCAAAGAATAAAATAATGAGGAAAAAACAAATGAATGACTGTTTGCAAAACTCAAATGTACCAGCTAAATGAATTTAGAAATTTGAATTTGGAATTCTTAACCAAAGAGGAGATATTTCAGATCAAAGTGGCCAGTACGACAAAACGCTAATTTCATATGTAAGGACCTAATAGAATGGACGTTATGGATAAGCCTGGGTATAGAATTTTTATCGATATATTTTTTCACACTGTTTTATCTATATTATTAGTTCCGTGGACGTTCACTTCTGCTGTCAGCGCCAAAATGGAGAAAATTAAATCGCCTCAATATGTCACGGTCTCAGGGTGTATAGAGGTCAGTGTGTATAGTGCGCGCAAGATAACCTGCGCGCGGCCAAATTGAACTAATCGTGTGCCGCCATCTTACTGTTTATGGCAAGTGTCTAAACAGAGTGGTAGGTGTCCTGTTTTATTCTTTTTGCAGTAATTAATCGTTATCATTATGCCGAAAGTGATTAAAAGTGCTGGCAGGGATGTTATTTTGAAGGTCAAACGTGCTTGTGAAGAAGAACGAGACAATAACGGGCCTATAGTACCGTTTTCAAAGTTAGAGCCCGCGTTGCATATTTAACAGGTAATTTTAGGGATGCCATTACAATAAAATTCCAATTTTCTCTATTTGTTCCTTTTTAATTTCCTCGTGTCATTAATATCATGTATTTATAATGCATTGTTTTTATTTTGTTTTAGGTGTTTCTGAACGCACCGTCACCCAGATAAGTCAAGAGGGTAATATAGCAGAAGCTTCATCTTCTAAAATTGTGACGCCGGGAAAAACTAGGAACCGAAGGAAAAAAATTTATGATTTAGACGATTTCGATATGTGCGCTATAAGGCATTTAATTCAATCATTTTACGTCGTGAAGAAGGAGATTCCTACCATAAATAAACTTTGGTTGGAATTGAAAACTGATATTGGTTTTAAATATGGCAGAACATCGTTGAGGAGTATTTTAAAGACTATGGGCTACAAATACAAAAGGTGCCAGTCTAAACGAAAAGTATTGGTAGAACGCAGTGATATTGCAGCTGGAGAGCAAAATATATTCTGAGGTTGCGCAAGAATCGTCAGGAAGAAAATCGACCGGTAATTTATGTTGACGAAACGTATATACATGCTTCATACCACCTTCAAAATGTTGGCAATCGAAGGAACAGCCTGGTATTCTTGCTTCTGATAGCGTCGGTGCAAGATGGATAATAGCCCATGGTGGAGGTAAAACTGGGTTTGTTGAAAACGGACTGCTGCTGTTCAGGTCTAACTCCAAATCGAGTGACTATCATGACGATATGAATTCAGCTAACTTCATGCGGTGGATGAAAGAAAAATTGTGCCGAATCTTCCAACGAATTGCATTGTAGTGATGGATAATGCGTCATACCACTGCACACAGATCAACAAGGCGCCTACAATTGGCAATAAAAAGCAGAGCTCAAGGATGGCTTACGAGAAATGGTATTACATTTGAAGACTGTTGGACGAAAGCGCAATTATACGAATTAATTAAAAATACAAAGGAGACCCACAGTACGAAATAGATCAAATGCTAAATGAATATGGACATGAGATTCTCCGTTTGCCGCCTTACCACTGCGATTTAAATCCCATAGAAAAATTTGGGCAATAGTAAAGAGACGCATTGCAGAGAAAATATCACTCAAGCTCCTAGCGAAATAGCTGCTATTACTGAGGCGGCGTTTAGAACAGTAACGACAGAAGAATGGTTCAACGTATGCCAACATGTAGAAAAATAGAAGATAAATATTTCCAATCAGATAGGCTGATGGATATGAAATGGATGAATTTGTAATTAATGTTACAGGTGACATCCGAGTCATCTGATGAAGACTCTAGCATGGATTCTGATGAAGATATGCGAATGGAAGGCGTTGATCCACTGCAGGACCATTGTTACACCAAATTTATAAATAATAATAGGTATTCAATAAAAGATTTACAAGATTTCCTTGGACTTTTATTTCGTTCTTTATAATAAATATTATAATGCTATTTCAGTTGTTTCAAAATACCTTTTGGAAAAATTTATTATAGACAAAATATCAGTAGTCATTAATCTTAGTATTAGTCCTTTTATACACGCATATAATAGGTACCTGTAATTGTGTAAAAAAATTGTAGTGGCGTAGTTAAACTTGTGTAGTGAGGCATCAAACTTATGAAAGTTAGAATCAAGAAATATATTTATTACGCGGATCTTAAACAATAAATATGGGGTTTAAAAATTATTAGGTCTTTGTAAGTTTAGGCTGAACATTACAGTTTTTAATTGAGATTTGGTAATCAATTAGGTAATTTATGTAATTTGATATAATTATACAATTCCAGTAATAAGATTAAACGAAGGAAAAATATTAGTTAAGCTGGCAACATTAAGCACGCCATCAGTCGCGCGCAGAGTTATCTTGCGCGCACTCTATAGGACAGTTACTATCACAGACCACTAATACCCTTAGGTTACTATACCACAAATCATAGACTTAGGATATACTAGCGTATAGACCAACATAGTGTGCAAGGGAGAAAAATTCCTTATGGCAAAAATGCAAGATAGAAAAGGATACCAAATCTCATGACTCTGTAACCGATTTTGAATGACAGGTCGGCACAATTCGGCACGCAAGAAATAGCTCGAGATATTTTGTAATTTTTAAAGTATAGTAGTGGTTATTTTTAGTAAGTAACTTTTTCCAAAATGGTTAATTGTTCCGTGAGTGAGTGTGCTGTTAATAATAGAAATAATCCTGATAATTTCACATATCACAGGTAAATTCTCAAGACATCGTCAATGTTATGACGCGTTTATTTTTGGTTAAAATTTATGTTACATACTGTTTTAAATATAGGATATATTCAATTATTTTGTTAATTTTCATATTTTGCAAAGAAAAAAGTCACGTTGTTGATAATTTGCCTGAATTTGGTAAATACATTTTATACAAAATATTTTACATGTACGCTAGGGATTGACTCAACTATATCAAAATGAATGTCGATATTTATCTTGAATGTTTATAATGAATCGATAGACTTGCCTACACAATAAGAAAATAAATCCTCATTTTGCGTTCTAAAATGTAATTTTATTTTGCCGTTTTTCAAACAGATTCCCTCCGGATTCTATAATTAGAAAAAGTGGTTAAGGTTCATTGGACGGGTTGGTTGGAATGCAAAGAAGAACTCTTGTTGAGTTCTTCTTTGCAGCAAATATTTTCTTGAGAAGTATAAAAGAAAAAGTAGAATAAAAACAATTTTATTAAAAGGAGTCATTTCTACATTATTTGTACCAGTAAGTAAAATATTGTTATAATAAGACTTCAAAAATATAACTTTCAAAACTTTAGATAAATATAGAGAGATTTTCATACATTATAAAACTGTAGTACATTAAAGACAAAAAAATCTCAAAGATTATCCTCTTTAAGCCATTATGAACCCAACTAAGTATCTATTTATCAACCAAAATAAATGTATAACGTAGCTTAACCAACCGCACAGCCTCACGGTCACACTAGTACAATATTCATAGCATCATGCTATTTTCCCCAAGGGGTTGAGCGGAGCTTCGGAACTGCGGATTATATTCCCAAATCATAACGATAAAACTTTTAGCGTAGTTAAGTATAGATATTTAGTAATGCTCCTCAAGCGCTACTAGACGACCGCGCATGAGACGTGATAGTATAAATTCCATAGTATTTGACACTCACAACGGTCAATGCCCGATTCATGCTTGATGGCCGACGACATTGTCGCGAGGGCTTAAATAGCGTGGTTTATCCCTTACAGCGTTATTCGTAGAGAAGAGGAACTCGTGGTTATAATAGCTGCGCAGATCAATAGATCTGCGAAATTGTTGCACTTGCCGCGGTCAGTCCATGAATGAGTGACCATTTTATTAACATAACGAGATTGAGAGAATAGAGAGTGCATCTGTATCCTCAGACACTTAGTGCACTTTACTGTGTTAAGATCATTATGTTTTAAAATTCATGCAGCTAAAATGATAATAAGTTTATTATTACTTTATACTTTTCAGGGACAGATGAAAGAATATAAACATGAAGCATGATGAAGGCCTTTAAACAGAGCAATCTTATTTAACTGATTCCTACAAGTTTCCTTCCTTAAATTATTAAGTTTACATTCATACTTAAGTCGAATGTTAAAATAAACTTCTATAATCTATTTAATTATTAATTATTAAATGTTTGTAATTATCACAAGTAATACTTATATGAAAAATAAAGCAGCCATTATGTTGTACTCCGTGTCCCCGTTTTTGTTTCCCCATCAATACATTTTATAAAATATATAATATAAATAGGTATATACTTAGTTAAGTATCTACCTATTTATATAAACAATATGTTAAAAATAAATTCCGGGAAACTGCCCACGGCAGTAAATATTTTTCTCCAAAGATCATAGCTCGAAAATACAACATTCTGATCTGATTATTTTTAGGTTTTTCGGTAAAGTCACCTGGGATTTTATACATTTGAATTAAAATCCAACAAAAGGCAGCTTATTCCCAGGAACATGTTATATGAATATTTTTTAATTATTTTAGAACTATCATGGTAAAATTCAGTTAATTTTGAAGTTATTCAACTTCATGCACTAAACTATTTTTTATAATCTTTTTACCGCTTCCTTAACAATCATTTTCGATAGTCCTTTTAAGTAAAATATACATCACTAGCTAACGCACACAATGACAAATCAAAATTGGTCACGCGTTTTCGGGCTGTCAGGTGGTCTATACGCTAGTATATTCTAAGTCTATGCCACAAACTAACTAGACACACTTTTACTATACTCTTTGGCAAGCTCCTCCAGTGACATCATGCGTATGCATCATATTAGTCTGTGATTGACATGTTGACATGAGTAGACAGAAATAAAGATCTCTATTCTCTGTCTACGTTGACATGTTATTGATGAGTAGCTTGCTACATATCTATTTATCTATGTTATTGATTATTGAGTTTGAGTTTTTGAGACTTTAAGCACATGAGTAAAGAAACCGTACCGTACAGAGGCAAAGCTTCATACAACCGCGCTATGATAGGTACACTACTACAAGCTTGAGACGCGTGTGTGCATGAGCACTGGCGACTCGTCACGTACAGTAAGAAACTGCTTTAAACCGGCTCGGCCAGTGCTCAAATTCAGGGTTGTGTAAAGAATAATAAGTTTCAAATTTTATTTTTTAAAGAATTATTCGTGTTCAATGAAATATAAAAAATTGTAAATATGTTTTAGTATATTTGTTTGTATAAACAATAGTAGAATAAATAAAAATATATAATTTTTTCATTATCCTAAAGACTCCACTAGATAAGTAATTTAACTATAATTTAATATTTTTAATGCGGTAGATAGATACCTCATCATCATTATCATCATCATTACAGCCCTTCACAAGTCCACTGCTAAACATAGGCCTCCCCCAAGGAATGCCACAAAGCACGGTCCTAAGCCACCTGCATCCATTGACTTCCTGCATGTCTTACCAGATCATCACCCCATCTAGTGGGATGACGCCCTACACTTCGCCTGCCGGTACGAGGCTGCCACTCGAGAACCTTTCTTCCCCATAGGTTGTCGGTTCTTCGAGCTATATGGCCGGCCCATTGCCACTTCAGCTTACTAATACTTTGGGCTATGTCGGTTACTCTGGTTCTACTGCGGATGTCCTCATTTCTAAGTTTATCACGCAGAGAAACCCCGAGCATAGCCCTCTCCATAGCTCGCTGAGCGACCTTGAGCTTCCTCATACGGCCAGCAGTGAAGGACCACGTCTCAGATCCATAGGTCATCACTGGCAACACGCACTGGTTGTACAATCTAGTTTTGAGGTTTTGAGGTATGCCTGACGAGAAGATGGGTCGTAATCTTCCGAACACTGCCCAGCCGAGTTGAATCCGTCGATTGACCTCTCGGTCGAAGTTGGACTTACCTAGTCGGACTATTTGTCCCAGGTAAACATATTCGTCAACAACTTCGAGCTTAGTGCTCCCAACAACTACCGGCATAGGTATGACATGGACGTTAAACATGATTTTTGTTTTGTCCATGTTCATCTTAAGACCTATCCGTTGGGAAACACTATTGAGGTCATTGAGCATAGTGCTTATCTCCTCCAGCGATTCGATTATAAGGACTATATCGTCGGCAAATCGAAGGTGAGTGATGTACTCGCCATTGACGTTTATACCGTATCATTTCCAGTCCAGTAACTTAAAAACGTCTTCCAATGCAGCGGTGAAGAGTTTCGGGGATATTACGTCACCCTGTCTTACACCTCTCTGCAGTTGGATAGGTTTCGTACTCTGGTTCTGTACTCGGACAGCCATCGTAGGTCTACTGTACAAACACTTCAGTACTTCGATATACCGACAGTCCACTTGGCACCGCTGAAGGGACTGCAGCACCGCCCAAATTTCGACGGAATCAAAGGCTTTCTCATAGTCCACATACGCAAGACAAAGTGGCAGATTGTACTCTTCGGTCTTCTGTACAATTTGCCGAAGGGTATGTATGTGGTCTATGGTGCTAAAGCCTTTTCGGAAACCGGCTTGTTCGGGAGGCTGTCAACAGTCAGACTGATAGATACAATTTAAACAGTTTAATGCAGTCAGGCTCAGTCGGTCGATATTTGCTCGAGTCGTAACCTTGTTTGATAAAAATATTATTAACTTAAAATTTGACATAATATTTGATTTCCCTTCATACTAGAACAGGTTTAGGACTGTCATTCTAGTCAATAGCATAAAGATAATATTATACCATTTTTATGTATTGCAATCAAATATTTATCTATACCTACATACATTTATTGGCCACTGCGTATTATGGTAAAAGGCTAAGCAGAGAGCAAGGATTTGTTGTAAACTCATTAGGTGATTTGGGTAGCTTGCTATAGATTATAATGGCGTATTTAAACATCAAATATATAGTATGTACAGTGATTAATATGTTTGTCACTAATACTTTTCCTGATTACACTTTTAATATTGTTTTTAATCACTATTTTTCAATCACTTTTTGCCGTCGCAAACAGTAAGTAGTTGTTATAAAATAACTTCAAATTTCTTAAATTCTTACGCGTTCGCAAATGCCGAAACCCGAAACCAATTTAATCCCTTTGGCCGAAACGAAGTTTAGGAAAAGTTTGTTAGTATCTATTACTATACATTTTGAACGAGATGTAAATATAGACAATATTATTGAAAATGAATTAATAATATCTCTGAGTGCTGACAGCAGTGATGAAGATGACAATACTAGTTACAGTTCTGATAGTTCAACTGAATAAATGCTATTTTTTGTTAAATTATGTACTTGTCTTATTTTGTTCCTTAAATTTACGATAGAAAATAATAATGGGACAAGGATTGGACTGCTATTCTTTTTTTATAATTACAGTACCCATTCAGTTATTATGAAAAAGTACTTATAGGTACTGTAATTTTACTCACATATGTTTGAAGTCCGTATCGATTCATTCACTTTAGTCAATATTTTTAAACAGGTCACCTCACTATAAAGCTAAAACTGACAAATGTCAAATGTGATCTATTAAATTGGCCCTATTATAAGTTTATTATGATTAAGTACAATAATTTGCGAACACGGCGAGGCATTTTTACGGATAATAAGCTAAAATAGACGTTGTTGCATTGATATACGTAACGGATTCGGTCAAAGCTGGCTAGCTATAGAGAAGCATTCATCGGCTCTTGTCCTTGAATTAAAGATGGAGTCTTTACTTGACAATTAAAAGATATATATTTTAACAGTTAAAAGATATATGTTTTAACTGTTAAAATAAACAAATTTATTAAATAAATAAAGTTAACAATAATGAATAAAATTGTCATATTTCAGTCCATTCAAAACAATCCACAATCGATTTCTTACCTTACTGATTTATAATTTTCTATTAAATTAGCCGTATTTATGCCATCTAGCGTCTTCTTTACGTACCACCTTGAGAGTCAATTAACTTTTGTTCGATAAAATGACTTAAATACCTGTAGATTGGTTAGATGGCGGTTTACAAAGCAATGTTATTCGAATGAAAATATTCCTTAAAAACATCAATACATGTATTCTTTTGATATATCACAATAAAATTTAGGCTTCACATATCTAAAAATAAGCATTGTAATAATTATTTGCTATAAAATTAAACTTATAAGTATCCAATATTTTATTTAACGCCATGTCTACTTTTAATAATGACTACTGACCGATTCAGTTCTGTGCGTGTTCTGTTGCGTGTGTCGTTCGCACCATAGATAATATACTATATAGCATATAGGTACGCACGCACGGTTTGATGTTGGCGTCTTGCGAGTGTAGGTGTACGAAAAGAACTGTTAGACCGATTAACAATCAGCATTCGGAAACGTTTCTTCTAGTACAGTGCCAAGATACGTTTCCTATTCGTTCATCGTTCGCAAACTACACAAGACTAGTGACATTCCTTGGGGAACCCTATGACGCCTATTACACAGTAGGTTTTGCTGTCAATTTTACAACAATCACGGTTGTGATTGACGAATAACCTACCGTGTAATGCGGCGATTGACGGTTGCATGAAATTGATTGACAGATATCTGGATATTTTGATTTTTACGTCAATCAACTATCAGTCACGAATTTTGATTGAACGTGTAATGGCATTTCGACAATCACGCATCAGTCAACGCATAGACAGCAATGAAGGCGGACGCAGAATATATTGAAGAGGCGGCTTACACGCGCTCGCGCAGCCCGTCGCTACTCCCGCCAAACGTGCATCAGCCAGAAAAAGATTTCATTTTAAATTTTGAGGCTCTCCCCGAGTTGTGGGACACGAAAAACCCAGGGTATACGAATAAATATAAAATGTAAGCTTTTTTTCGTCCTAAAGCTATTTAAATAAATAAATGCGTTTCAAATAAGAAGCACATCGCGTTGATATTTGAAATGACATAAAAGTAGCGTTACCAACGTAAAATTTTTTTTCATAAGTTAAAATAGGTAAAATGATATGAAATATTACAATATTTCCCATTGTTTTTTTCTTTTTCTTTTCAAGATATTAAATTACAGTTAAATATGGTGAATCGAAAATGAACTTAGTTTTAAAGGTATGTATGTGTATTATTTACCAAACATCGCTACCAAAATTAAAGGTAAGTAACAATGACGCGATGTGCTTCTTATTTGAAACGCATAGTAGGTATGTTGTTTATTTGATTGCAGAAATGAAAAATTGACCAAGTTGCTGCCCATTTTGAGAAAAATTTATAAAAACGCTACCATAGATGTGAAGAAAAAAATTAATTCAATCAAATCCAACTACCGCCGAGAATTAAAAAAAATTATAACATCTAAGCTTCATGTCTTCAAATCTTCTACCAGTAGCGAGATATCGCAACGCTGTTCCTAGTTTTTCTTCGGGAGTTATAGCTTTTCGCATACATGTACCTTGTTTTTTTAGATATGGGGTTACCTAGACCAGTAACTTATCAAAACAAGCCTCTTTCATGCGAAAATAATTTGCATAGTCTTTATCCTCTTTTGAAACTCGTATGTCAGTCAATAAGTTAATATGGATATAGAAATCCCTTTTTAAAAGCCAGTCTTTTACCCAGCGCCTTTTTTTATATGTTTTTTACACAAAATTGCAATCAAAATTGCAACACAGGCCTTTTTTTATTAATATCCATCCTTTCCCTCTGAAATTTTGAGTTTGACCGACGATCAGTAAGAATGAGCGTGTAATGTCGAAATTATTCTATCATTCAAACATCAATCATGATTGATCGAACTGATTGACGTTTGCCTAGGCGTGTAATGGCCGCTTATGTTCAGGCTGTAACGTTGATGATGACAATTAATAGTTTGGTTTTTACATGTTATAGGCCGCTCTGAAAAAATTGTCACTGAAATAATATATGTACTGTAAATATTAATTCAATATTTATATTTAGAGACAACTGATTGCTTTATTGTAGTTGTATTAGAATGCATGTATGTAGTCAAAACTAAGACAACAATTTGACATAGGAAAAAGCCATAAGTTTCATTTTATGGTCTATTTAATTGTAAATTTAATGTAAACACTTGTATATTAGTTCAATACAATATCAGTAAAACTGAATAGAGACAAAACATTGTGGTATTGGCATAAAAATCTAACACCCCCCTTTTCCTCGTATGTGTTGTAAGAGGCAACTAAGAGAAAATCCTTGAAAATCAGTGGCTTCCAAGAGATGGTGAGATAACTTCTCTTGAATAGTACCTACTAGATCAAAATTAAGCAGACTAATGAAAGTGTAATTAAGTTTGAATATTTTATTCAATAATAAGATCATATTAATATAAACAGTTATTGTGAGAATGATATAGCAATATTATAAATTTATTAATTGTTTCTGTAAACATTTATAGTCTTTAAATTGCAGAGTCGCACAAAACGCTCCATTTATTTCCAAACCCAATTGAGTAATCTATGCCCAATTGAGACTGAGCGCTTTAAAGAGTGGATATTATCTATTGGAGGGGATATTCTTGGTTTGGATAATGAGTACATTTTTAAACAACACCGTGTTTGTCATGCTCACTTTGAAGAGAAATATTGCTGCCGAAATAACAATAAGTATATTGCAGTTCCAACAATAAATTTACCAAGTGAGCTATGTGATTTCTCAGTTCTAATTGGACCGTGTCATGCAGAAACGGTCCAACCCACAAACTGGCCAAAATAATGGCTCTTTTTTCAGTTTATTTTCTACTGAAGACTTCTGAAAAATAACAAATAATTCCAAAATTTACATTCAATTTTCTTTAACATGATAAACATAACATTATATAACGCTTCTGCCACAAGAAAAAGGCATTTATCTTTCAAATCTTAATAACTATATTTTTGGGGTTAAAACAACACAACACAACATGGTCCAATCTATAATTTATCTGTTAAATATCTTCTAACACTATTAAGTTGTTGAGCTCAGAGGTTCCATAAGGCATACTCAGAATAACATTGTTAATAATTTAAGAATTTTTTTTTTGAAGAAATAAAATGGAAATCTCCTTGCTCTATCCTAAGTATTGTACACTTTTGTGGCATTTGCAATTACATTATACATTTTTTTTCATCATTCAATACAGCAAACATCAAAAGTTCACACACACACACACACACACGCACGCACGCACGCACGCACGCACGCACGCACGCACGCACGCAAGCACGCACGCACGCACGCACGCACGCACGCACGCACGCACGCACGCACGCACGCACGCACGCACACACACACACACACACACACACACACACACACACACACACACACACACACACACACTTCCCTCATAGATTGAAGGAGGGATTAAGCCATAGTTGCCACTCTTGGCAGGCGGGACTGCAACTGTAATTTTTTAATATTTATCAGTTTCCTCTGTCCCCTCTTACGATATTCACAGGAAAGACAGCGAATTTCTTTTACACCACCAATACACAGCAATCAAATACATTTTCAATATTCCCTCTGAAAGAAGGCGCCTTAGGTAAATAGAGTATTCTTCAAAACATATACCATCAACCTCATCAGGTAATTATACAATTTAACAATTTCACTACTCTCAATTGCATGAATGCTTACTTTTTTTGTAATATAATAAAAGAAACATTTTACATTAATACAATATGAAGGTTTTAAAGGAAATAAAATACTAGCTATACTTAAAAAGCATCCCCTCAAATAATATATTAACTTCTTAAGTCGAAAATGAAAAAAAAATATTCCTGTTACATTAAGATTTATGGCACTTTACTTACTTTATTGGTATGTTACTTGTCTGATATTTTTTACATTTTAGTTTCATAATATTTAAGACACTTTTAGGTGTAAATAATATAGCTTGTAACTTACTACTTTAATAGGTGGTTGAGTCCTTTTCTACTGAAGTTGTAGGTATCTGGGTAGGTATTGCCCTGTTACTCATTTCTGTCACCAATCAGCTGTGGAACTGCTATTGTTTTCCAGTTTGAAAGGCATTTTATTTAAATTTTAGACTTGGAGGCACTTTATTTTAGTCCTCAAGGGCGACAATGTGTCTAATAGGTAATGTAAACAACTTTAATCAAGGGTAATAACCTTTGATTAAAGTTGTTTACATGTGGCTTGGGCTGCAGTAGCCACATGCCATCAGGTCGACTATCAGCTCATTAGTCACCCCCAAATCTAATTTAAAAAAAAACTATACTTGTATATTTTAAATTACAGTATTCAAGAAAAGTTTAGATGTGTAATTTAGAAAAATATATGGATTGATATAATATAACTTATCATTTTATATAATATATTTTATTTGTACATGCATAATGTACAAAATACAATAGAAGAAAGTAACATTCCTAACAGATTGAGGAATTCAAAGAGAAAACCTTAGATTTTTTAAATTTAACAATTTGTTTTTGCAAAATTCTTATGTACAATATGTATTTTAATTATTAACATGTTATTTCAGAGCATAAGAACAAAATGCAGTTACAGTTTCATAAAGAAAATGAAGTAGAATGAATTAAATAAAGGTAACATAAAGAACATACCCTAAACGAGATTTTAAATAAAAAATATACAACTTAGTTCACTACGACTTTATCTTTTATTAAACTATCCATTATTGTAGAAGTTTACCTACGAAAATTCTAATTGCCTCTGTTGTTCTAGAGTGCCATACACTACATACACTTACTGTCACTCAGAAAATTAAGAAAACGATTGCAACTACTCATGTCAAAAATAAATTGTACTTGGAGCTGGTACAGGTAAAAAATAAACTTGCAAAATGTCATACTAAGATTAAGGAGTAGTCAGCGAGCCTTAAAGCAGCAAATCATATTATCAACAACCCTACATTTCTAAATTCGCTGGAAAAGTTATCAAGTACTGCAAACATTTTATTATTGATGCAGTTTAGAGAATACAAAAAGAAAGGCAAAGGACGATGCCTCACAATTGAGGGAAAAATACATGCACTATCGATACGGAAGAAAAGTCCGAAATGCTATCGATTTTTGTGTAATATTTTCATATTACCCGCACCTTGCACACAACTTGCTAAATTATTATGTGAAACTGTTATTAATGATAAAATATTTTCACAATTAGCAGATGCAATGCAAGCAGGAAAATGAAAAACGAAGTTAAACTTTGTGTGCTTGCGATTCAATCAAATGGCCCTGGAAGCCAATTTAAAATATAGTGATACTAGACAAGGTTATCGGATTTGGTAACCGATGGAAATGAAAATCATGATTTGGGGGCTTGTTAAAAATTATAAAAAGCTGTGTCTGACGCTTTCTCTGCCACTGCTAATTCAGGGGCAGAAATAGCAACACATTTAAAGACAATAGTAAAAAAGTTACAAGAAGTAGGTTTAACTGTGGTTATAACCTTGCTATCAAATGAAACACGAGGTATCTTTTTAAGAGCAGGAAAAGAGCCTAAGGAAAATGTCATAATGATGGAAAATCAAGAAATTATTCCTTTATATGATACTCCACATCTGCTGAAGTGCATTAGAAATAATTTACTAACAAAGGATCTTCAATATTTTGTAAATTATAAAGTTAAGACAGCCAAATAACATCATAGTGAACTCCTACATAAAGAATATCCTGGCTACAAGACCATAAGACTGATACCTAGTCACATACAATCATGTTTTACCCAAAGATACCAAAGATGAATGTAACAAATGACAGTAAAATTTTTGTAGGACTGTCGCATTTAATATGGGCTATCTTGCAGGTAATAAATAGTTTATTATAATAATTTTATAATATAATATTGTAATATCTTTGTTCCTTAATATTGTAATGTTGTAATCTGTCTTACATGGTCCTTATTCTGATTTGATAAAGGTAAAAGAGTGTTGGTCTAGTAATAGTATAATAAAAAAATAAGTCGCAATCTATAAATGTACCACTACTTGGCAAAGATCCTGTCATTAAAAAAAAGTGACAAAAACTAGCTGTTCTCTGATAATACAAGTGTTTATTAGTTTTGTTTTTCAGAAAAAGTCATTCTTCCGAGAGAATGTAAGGAAAGTGCTGAAATACTCCTCTTTTTCTTGACGAGGTATTCAATTTTGTGAATGGCAGCTACAATAAAGAGAAAAACGATATGGATAGCCTCTTGTTGGACCTGCAAGGCCAAACTCAACACCATAAGACGGCTCCGTGGCGCAGTGGCTTTGCAATGAGTTGCAGCGCTAAGGGCCGCGGGTTCGAATCCCGCACGAAACAAGTATTTGTATGGCCTACAAATAATTGTTCCGGGTCTGGATGTTTGTCCTTGTGCAATTTATGTTTGTAAACTGCCCCCACGATACAGGAGAAAATCCTAGTGTGGAGGTTACGTTTTTTAAAAAATAAAATAAAAAATAAATAAAAATAAAAAAATAAAAATAAGATGTGGAATGAAACAATATATTAAATAAGAAATTTATAAATAAAACATCAAGTAATCCTGAAAGTGTACCAACAATTAAAAATTGGGTATGGATACTGGACGGCATACAAATTCTTTTAAAAAACAGAAACAGAAACTTTTTATTCAATATAGATTATAAATAATACTTATTGCAAACACTCTTTTCTTTAATTACCACTGGTTCGAAAAATTAACCTCTGTTCTGGGAAGAACCAGCAAGAAACCCAGCGGGACTTTTTTTTTGAACAGCTTACAATCATGTATGTTACACAATTAACCACACAAAACAAATTAGAAATAGCTTGGTAGCGAACACCTCATTCCCAGGGGTTATTATCATCCATAAATTCTTTAATATTATAATAACCCTTTTTATACAAACTTAGTTTAATAACGTTTTTGAACTTTGAGCAGGTCAAATTTTGTACATTTTCTGGGACTTTGTTGTATAAGCGTATACATCGCCCCAAGAATGAATTACTGACTCGGTGGAGTCGAGTAACTGGTACTACTAACTTGTGTCTGTTCCTAGTATTTACAGAATGAATATCACTTATTTTTGTATAACTACTTTTATTTTTGTGTACGTACATTACATTTTCATAAATGTATTGAGAGGCCAAAGTTAATATATTAATTTCCTTAAATTTTTCTCGGAGCTACTCTTAAGATTTTAAATCATAGATTGCTCTTATGGCCCTCTTCTGTAAAACAAATATAATTTCAGTGTCAGTCGCGTGTTCCCATAGCAAAATACCATACGAAATTATGCTATGGAAATAACTAAAATAAACAATTCTAGCTGTTTCCACACTGGTAAGATTTCTAACCATTTTTACAGCATATGCTAGAGAAATAAGTCTGCTTGCTAATTTTGATATATGGGGGCTCCATTCAAGCTTCGCATCTAGTGTTATTCCAAGAACAATGGTGGTAGAAAAAACTAAGTATGGTATTACTTCTGTTTGGATGAGGCACCTCAACAAAGACCCTATTGAAAACTTTTTTGGCGCCATTACAAGCCATGGGTGGTGCAATATTAATCCAACACCAGATCAGTTTCAGAGTGTCTTTTTTTCATGGGGAAATGCCTACACGGCAAGGACGGGTTATGTCGGACTCGCACCGACTAAAACCCCATGGTGTTCTTCCACCTTCGCCGCATATTGGCAGAGCCACGGAAACGCTTTCGCCCACATCCGCGGCCCCACCAGCGCCAGCCACCCCATGGCGGCCCCTAGTGGAGAGGACTACTCCTCCCCCATCTCTTTCTCAGGTAAAGCGCAGAACACATGGCGCGCCTTCCTCCGCGGCCTCCAACTTCACTTGCGCACCGGACGCCCCGTGTCCGATGCGCGAAGACCATGGGACCAGGAAAAACAAGCACTCAGAAGCATAGCCTTCCCGACCCCAGCGGCGGATCTGGTCCATGGCTCCGCCGTCAACCAAGATTCGGCTGCGGAGGGTAGGGAGAGCGCCCCTCGCAATACCGACACTCCTCTCCTCCCACACCACCAACGATCCACGGTGCAGCTCCGTTTGAGTCGCGGAGGATAGGGCGAGTGACGCATCGCCATACCAACACTTCTTTTCCTCCACGACTCCAGCGGTAGAGGGAGAGGACACCCCTCTTGCCGCAGCCCACCAACACACATTTGAAGTCGGAGTGGCCACCTCGGGCCGGCCCTTCACCTCGGGCCAGCCATGTGGGTTTGTCTTTGTTCACCGCGGGTGACCAAGCCACGGCTACTAAGCCCCGCCACAACAAGGCGGGAACCCATTCGGGGGCAGTTTCAGAGTGCCTAGACTACACTTTTAATTAACAGTATATAGGTGAAGAGCGCAAATGCGCCTCCTTTGAGACTATGAAAAAGATCTTCTACGCTAATTTTAACTTAAAGTGTAAGAAATTAAAGAAAGATACATGCAACAAATGTATTATCTATAAAAATGTCTAATGCAAAAACTCAACAAGAAAAAGAAGCTAAAGCTGAGAAGGTTCAACCTTTAGAAAGAGCCGAAAAGTTAAGAAATCAGATGAATCAGGATTTCATAGGCACAAAAAAAACAGATGTTGAGTGTTTAACGTTTGACTTGGAAAAAACACTCCCTTTACCTCGGATACCTACGAATGTTGCGTTTTATACAAGGCAGCAATGGCTTTACAATAGCGGTATCCACTCCGCATCTGATGACGTAGGACACTGCTATGTATGGGACAGGAGGTAGGATCATGCTTATTAAAATATATTGAAACAAAATACAGCCCTCTTGTTAAAAATCTTATACTCTGGAGCGATTGCTGTGGAGGACAAAATAGAAACATTCAAATAGTTCTCTTACTAAAAACTATCTTATGCTCTCACCCAACATTAGAAAACAACATTTCGCTTTCTTGAGTCTGGACATACTTTTTTGCCAAATGACACAGACTTCTCAAAAATCGAAACTGCTTTAAAAAATCAACAGCGTGTATATATACAGCTGAAGAGTATAAAGATATTTTTAAAAATGCCAAAAAAAAAGAAACCGTTGCAAGTATGTAGAATGGAGAAAACAGATTTTTATAGTGTAGAAAAGATTGAAAAGAATATAATGAATAGAAAAAAAGTTTATAGACAAAACTAAAGTAAGCTGGCTAAATGCCAAAAAAATCAAAATAGAAAAATTCAATATTTATGAGAACTTCTTTTGATGAAGCATTTAAGGAGTTGCTTATTGACAAAAAGAACAAAGAATTTTTTTTGTGGCCCAACGGAAAACCGATCGCACCAGCTAAGTTAGCAGATTTAGAATCCATGCATATGTTTATACCCGAGGACTGTCTTCAATTTCATAAAAATTTAAGAAGCAGAAAAATTTGTAGCTAATGTAGGTACTGCTAACATAATCGCCCTAGAAGAAAATTAAATTTCGGGAATATGCAGGTAAACGGTGGCTTTGCAATCCCACTGAGTCTCTTATAGTGTGTGTATCTGCAGTGCAAGGCACACAAAACAATAATGTTAAAGAATTAATCAAAACCTGTATACTACATGTAGTTTTGATTTTTTTTAAACGTAATTTACATAAAAATAAAATTAATTATTTATTAAATTTGTCTTGCCGCTTTTTCATGTACCTTTATGTCAAAAATTTAAATAAAATACTAAGTGGAATCTTTTTCCACTGACTTGACGATATATTTTGACTGTGACGATGATGAAGACAAGTTTCAAATGAAAGCCAAACAACATTTCCACAAATGTAAAAATATGTTTTATTCAATAAAGACTTAATTTTCTGAAATAAGTTTTTATTTTTACATGAAATTTTTTATTACTTATAGTAAGAACTCAACCTTGACCTCATCTTTGCCCTTTGGCCAGATGGAGGTCAAGAGTAAGCCCATTTTTAGGGTTCCGTAGCCAAATGGCAAAAAACGGAACCCTTATGGATTCGTCATGTCTATCTGTCTGTCTGTCCGTCAGTATGTCACAGCCACTTTTTTCCGAAACTATAATAACTATGCTGTTGAAACTTGGTAAGTAGATGTATTCTGTGAACCGCATTAAGATTTTCGCACAAAAATAGAAAAAATAAATAGAAAAAACAATACATTTTGGGGGTTCCCCATACTGAACTGAACTGAAACTCAAAAAATTTTTCATCAAACCCATACATACGTGTGGGGTATCTATGGATAGGTCTTCAAAAATGATATTGAGGTTTCTAATATCATTTTTTTCTAAACTGAATAGTTTCCGCGAGAGACACTTCCAAGGTGGTAAAATGTGTGTCCCCTGTAACTTCTAAAATAAGAGAATGATAAAAATAAAAAAATATATGATGTACATTACCATGTAAACTTCCACCGAAAATTGGTTTGAACGAGATCTACTAAGTAGTTTTTTTTAATACGTCATAAATCGTAAACCGCAATTTACCTTTCATTCAATCAACTCAAATATAAAAATAAAGAAAAACATAATTAATAGAATCAGGCGTTACTTTGCGGAAATCCATTATATTAAAGTTGTAAATATTTACTTTGCAAATATTCGCTCAATAAAATAAAATGATGTGTCTTACCTAGTTTGAAGAGCACCTCCTGCCCTCCTCAATTGCGTGCACTATCCCCGTCACCACTAATCCCAGCACCACTACTCCCAACACCACTACACTAGGAAAGACACACCACCGATGACAATACGACACGTGTTTCGCCTCTACACGAGGCATCTTCAGGTGATGTAGACTCTGCGGTGGCTGACCGCTAAGTGATCCACTTTTATTAAGCGGATGTTTGCAAAGTAAATATTTACAACTTTAAGAAAAAACATTTAATTTCATAAACATAAACCTTATGCATAAACCGTGAACCATTATTTGCTAATAATAAATCTGTAAAAGGTGCCTAAGTAAATAATAATTATAATCCGCGCGGGGCGTGGCTTGATCGGTAGCGGGTGCGGAGCGCGCGGGGGGCAGGTTCCCGACTGCGCTTACCCGAGCGGGCAGACACGTGAGGGCAGACGCAGGCCGTGTCAACTTCCTAATAGCAGATTGGTACCGGGGGGCTATAAGGAAGCGAGACGAAATAATATCCATCTCCTCGCACTTTTTATTATCTTGCCATGAAAGAAATGTTATTTTAAATGACGCTTCATTTTAATATTTTTTATTTAATAATTATAATATTTTATTATATAATAAATATTTCGTTAATTAAACATATATTTATAACGTTTTGATTGAAGTAACAAAATGTATGAATATGAAACTGCATACTATAATAAAAAGGCAAGTTATGGCAACAGCAAATAAACAAAATTACAATTGGCAGATCCTTTGCGCTTGCGGTTGTGTTCCTGTTTATTTGTATTGTAAATTAAGTTTATATTTTGATATAAACTTATTTCTTACATTATTAACGTTGAGTTGAACATCCCGTTCCTCCGTTTTATCAACAACTGAACAACCACTGTCTGAAAATATTCAAAACACTATAGGGTAATCATTGCCATAATATTCTACCTAAGTACTAGTAGTTTTTTAACTAATTTTAATATAAATAAAATAGAAATGTTTTTCACTCATTCATTTATTCATTACAGCCCATCAAAGTCTACTGCTGAACGATTTCCTATAGACAGCCTCACAAGGGGGATATTTGCTATAGTTGCCACGCTTGGTAGGTGGGTTGGCAACAGAATTGTTTTTTATTTTCTAAGTAGTTTTTATAATAAAAATGCTGCTGCCCATCTCCTGTATTATCTAATCTAATGTGTTATTATTGTTCTAGAAAGCTGCAAAATGACTGAACCGGCAAAAAAGTTGGAAGGTGTATTAAAATCAAAATCGAAAAACCAAATTATAGCGATGAGACATTGCGTAAAGCTTTACAAGATATACGCGAAGGAAAGGAAAGCATTCGATCTGCTTGTAGAAAACACGGAATACCGAGGTCTACTATTCAAGACAGATTGCATTGTCGCGTAACCGATGGACCAAGAAGAATGGGACCTACTCCAGTTCTCGGATTAGATGGAGAAAAAAAAATTTCGCATTACATAATTGAAATGGCAAAACGAGGATTTCCTTTGAACAAAACAGTATTAATTAAAACAGTAGAAAATATAGTAAAGGAATCAAATCTTAAAAACCCCTTTAAAGATGGCATACCGGGACAAAAGTGGCTAAAGTCGTTTTTAAAGAGGCATCCAGAAATTTCATTAAGAATTCCGGAAAATATCAGCAAAGATAGAGCTTCAGTAACTGAAGCTACAATAAGGAATTGGTTTAAAAATCTTCGTAAATATTTAACAGAGATTAATGCGTCTGACGTTTTAAATGATGGTGACAGAATTTTTAACGGTGATGAGTCTGGATTTTCATTATGCCCTCAATCTGGGAAAGTTTTAGCTCCGAGGGGATATAAAAATGTTTATGAAGTAAAAGTGAGTAAAGAAAAAGAAAATATTACAGTTTTGGTAATATTTACTGCTAGTGGAAAGATTTGCCCCCCTCTTGTCATCTTTCCATATGTGCGACCTCCTCGTTCAATAGTACAAAGCATGCCGAAAGATTGGGTACTAGGCCGATCCGAAAGTGGCTGGATGCGTGGCGATATCTTTTTTGAATATATTTGTAACGATTTTAATAAATGGCTAATCGAAAACAAAATTAAAAAACCTGTACTTCTGCTAGTAGATGGTCATAAATCTCATATGACATTACCCTTGAGCGAGTTCTGTGAAAGTAACGGTATCATTTTATATACTTTGCCCCCACGAACGACGCACATGCTTCAACCTGCAGACGTGAGTGTGTTTAGGCCATTGAAGCAAGGTTGGAAGAATACTGTGAGAGAATTCCATTCTGAATCCGAAAATCCGTGGAACAGTGCAGTGACAAAAGCTAACTTTTGTCCCTTATTTGCAAAAGCACTAAATGCGTTTGATATGCCCCAACAGATAAAAAATGGCTTCAAGAAATGTGGTTTGTTTCCCTTGGATGAAGAGGCTGTTGATTATACTAAATGTGTTAAAGATAATACTAAGCTTAGAAACCAGCGTTCATCTACTGGGATAACATCCCCAGAAATAGATATTGCAATTAAAGTAATACAAACTGCAAACTTTGATTCAAAACATGGAATTGATACAAATTTAATTTTAAGGGAATTAAATGATATGAAGTCAAAAACCGGACGACGCAAATCTACTCCCAAAAGAAAAAGTTCCCAAAAATCTACACCCAAATCCACAAATTGGCTCGTATATTACTTTAGACGATATTTCTGTTATCCCGCTTGATCTCGGTGACTCACAATCGATTATAACATCAAATATTTTAACAGAAACAGAGATTGACTTGATAAATTGTTCAGATTTGGGCTCAAATATTCAACTTATGCACACCAGTCACAATTCGAGCAAAACGCATAAAAATGAACATAGTGATGATATATTATCTAACTGGAGGGACTTAAACGAACTCAATATTTATTCTAAAAATATTGACAGACAAATAGAAGTGATTTCAGATAATTTTCAAACACCCCTCAATAGCACACGCAATAATATTGCGCCTCAGGTTCAAGACACAGATACATTTAATTATTTAACCAAAGATACGCTAATAGACTTAGATTACGAATCTATTGTTACCACAGCACAAATTCACGAAGAGCATACATTAAATAATCGACCCCGAATTAAAGAACGTAATACTCGTCTCGAATCAAATTGTATAATCACTGACACTGAAGATCAAATAGAACCAGCTGATAGCTCGAAAAATCATTATGTTATTACGCAACTCATAGGTAGTGGAAATAGCGGTGAAGACAAATCAAATTCGGAATTACAAGAAAATCATGAACCACTTAAAGCGATCCATTCAAACGATCCATTTGTTAAACATTTGACGTACCCAAAAACAGAGAGTCCTAAAACAAGCGGTCTTAAGAAGCAAAGAGCGAGCGTTCAGCTTCCAAACGCAATTTCATCTGAGGCCTGGAGAAAACACTATGAAGTAAAAGAAAAACAAAAAAAAGAGAAAGAAGAAGCTATATCTAAAAGAAAAATACTAAGGAAGGAAGCTAAAGAAAATAAAGAAAGAGACAAAATTAAGAAAAGTAAACGGATTACAGAGAAAAAGAATAAAACAAACGAACAAATTTATGATCAAAATACTAAAACTAAGGCCATAAAAAAATGCAAAACGAAATTAAGAATTGGAAAGAATTTTCACAACTCTGATGATCCTGAAGATTATTGTGCAATCTGCGGAAAAAGTTATTTTAATAAAAAAGGACCTAACGTGGAATGGATACAGTGTGTCAGGTGCCACAAGTGGTTACACGTCACTTGTAGTACCAATCCCGATATCTGCCCAAATTGTTTAAGCGACTAAGCATGTAGCTTGAAAAAGTATTCGTCGATTCGTTCGTCGTCGTTCGATAAAATCAAAAATTATATAAATCACACCATGACAATTAATGTGATTCCTAGAATTATAGTTACAATGATAAATCTTCATTATTTATCCTTGCTTATTCATTTAAACTTGTTTTGAAAACTATACAGTAAGTAGGACATATCACAACAAATTATTTTTATATTCCTACCGTGGTTTACACATGATATTAGGAGAAAAAGGTGATTTTAATTAATTTTTAATTTTTGTTATATCATTAACCTTTGCGATTGCAAATTTAAATACTTATATTTATAATTAGTATGTCTACTTAACTTTAAATACCACTTTAATATTTTTTCACTATAAGAGATTAAAAAAGACTGAATAAATTGTTAACATTATAAAAAGCTTTATATTATACTGGTGTTTTAATTTTTCAACGCATATAAAATTACCTATAATTTTAATCTTAAGTAAAGCCGTCAGGCATAACTCGTTAAGAATCAATAATAAATTATACCAACATTCAAAAATAACCCTTATTTAAATATGCCGAGAGATCACTGTCCATTCACTAGCCAATGTCCAGCCTTTAGGTTTCTGTTGGGTGGCCGGAGACTAGGCATAAAATGGTCGAGCACTGGATTGGACCGGCCGGACACTGGCGAAAACGTTCTTTTCCAAAAATAAATTATTTATAAAAAATCTGGCCGCCTAAGCAATTTAAATCAGTTATAAATGTATTTTTAAGTAAATTTATGACTTAATGAAAATATATTTATGCACTTATTCCTCTGGAGAGCTTAGTTATAAGTAAAATAATTCAGCTGACGACTTAAGAGGCCGGACACTGGGCATGTTACCCTAACTGTTCCGAATGTATTTGAGCCTGTTGCGGGTCCATCAAAATTTATACAACCCTTGTGTGAGAATCTGCATTATAACACTATTCCTCACAAAGCTAGTGCTATTCCTCAAGTAACTGAGAATATCAACCCTGTTGCTGCTGCAAATCCATCCATGAAAAACAAAAAAGATAAAGATATGTTGATAAAAATGAAATATCATCTGAGAAAAATAAACTGGCCTCAAAAAACTGTAAAGCATCTGAAGAATGAAGCATTTCTCAAAGTATTGAGCAAAAATTATTCAGTAAATGAAATATTGAAATGTAAAATATCCCCCTCTTTTGCAATATTTTTGCAAGAATTGCAAAACTATAAGAAAAAACCAAAAGGTCGAAGATGGGACATGGACTCCAAAATAATAGCACTAAGACTGTATAAAAGGTCACATAGGTGTTACAAATTATTAAGAAGGATGATTTGCCTGCCAACACCTAGTTCATTAAAAGCGTTATTAAGCAACTTTCACATGAATGTTGGTATTAATGACCAAATTTTTAATGTTTTGAAAAATACAATAAAGGAACAGACTCCCTCAGAAAATGAGTATATCCTTATATTTGACGAGATGTCAATAAAAAAGAATTTGTTTTACAACAAAAAGGAGGACATAATTGAGGGTTATCAAGACCATGCATTGCAGGGCAGGTCACCACAAATGGCAACACATGCCCGGTTGTTCATGATTGGCGGAATCCGTAAAAAGCTGAAGCAACCAATTGCTTATTATTTCTCTAGCGGATCTGTGACTGCAGATAGGCTGTCAGTTCTTATAAAGGAGGTGAGCATTATGGTATTTTATTTGCTATTCTGTCAATATATGTAGTAGTTCTTCTTACCATATTAATTTACCCTTTTATTATTCCAGGTCCTGCAACATTGTTTTGATGCTGGAATTAATATTTCAGCTACAGTGTGTGATATGGATGGTGTGAATAAGATCATCTGTAGAACAGCCATATATTCTGCTAAGTAATCGAGAAGTGGTTACCATTTTTTATACTCCGCATTTGCTCAAATGCTTTAGAAATATGTTTTCAAAATATGACATTAAATGTCCAACAAATATAACATCAAATGATCAAATTGGATTTGGTAAGATATTTTGTTTTATTACAATCATAATATTATACATATTTCCAATTTACTGGACATTTACACAAATGTTTTTTACAGTTGTTGCTAAATGGAGCCATATAAAGGAGTTTTATGAAACAGATAACAGCAATCCCAATTTTGTGTTTGCACCTTGCTTGAAACAAGAGCATTTAAATCCAAACACGAAGCAGAAGATGAAGGTGAAGCTAGCTGCACAAGTGTTTAGCCACTCAGTTGCTGCAGGAATGTATGCTAAAATTTCACAAGGTAAATTAAATTTATAATTTAAAGTATAATATTTAAACATATGTCCACATATTAAAATAATTATTAAGTTAAAAAGGAACTAGGCTCTCCCAAGTACAAATTATTGTTTATTGTGTGATATGTGTTTTTTTTGTCTTGTAACATACTTTAAATCCTATTTATTTAATCCTAATAGAAAAATCTTAAAGTGTGTGTTGTTTACAGGGGAACTCTCTTCAGAGGCCGTCACTACAGCTAATGTTATTGCAAATATGGATAAGCTGTTTGATTGTGTCAACGCATGCACACCTGACCTAAGAAGGGGGAAACCATTTTCGATAAATATGACTAATAATACACCATATCTCACACATTTCACTTTAATGAAGATTTTTTTAAAGAAATGACATTTTTGGGATGCAGACGAGCCCCTCCATCCCAAGAAGGTTGGATATGGTCCATCAATGGAATATAACGAATCTGGAGAAATCTCAGTTCTAAACATAAATCAATAAAAAGTTTGGAAACAAGAAGGCTCCAGCAGGACCCATTAGAAAATGTTTTTGGATGCATTCGGGCCAATTGCAGCTGCAATTCAAATCCCACTGCTGGGCAGTTTGTTGCGGGTCTTAAAACGGCTGTCCTTAGCAACTTATCCTTTATTGGGACAGGAAATTGTGAAGAAGACCAAAATGAAGTTATATTGACAAATTTAAAACTTTATTATCTCCACCCACAGACACACACTGCTTATGCCACAATTTTAACCGATGAGCTAGAAGAAAGTGTAAATTCTACATTTGAATGTAGCTTGGAAGAAAGCAGTGGCGAAATACAAGCATGTGCGTATGTCTGTGGGTTTATAGTAAAAAATAATCACAACAAATGTGAAATTTGTAAAAAATTTTTGTATCTGAGACACAAGAGAG
Organism: Parnassius orleans; assembly: GCA_029286625.1. NCBI lineage: Eukaryota > Metazoa > Arthropoda > Insecta > Lepidoptera > Papilionidae > Parnassius > Parnassius orleans. Next base: position 6,178,456 of record JAGSMP010000003.1, read on the forward strand.
ATCACATACTTTTATTGAGTTTAAAGAATATAGTGATCTAAAAAAGTCCCTTAAATACGCCTCTAAAAACCTCATTAACTGTATTGAAACTAGTGCTACGATGATTTATGATTTTTTAGAGGCAGAAGCATATAAAAAAAAATTAAAGGGGACAATTGAAGTTTTGTTCAAAAACTCAATAAATTTGGAGTTTCTCGATAAATGTCCAGAACATAAAGATATGAACATAGATTACTTATTTAATAGCGTATTTCACATTTGTATGAAGAGATTTTGTATTTTGAAAAATCGGCAGAAGAGTACTCTGCATCTGCTCTTAAAAGAAAAATTGATATCCTGCAGAATAAATAGGATATTACATGGAACTACTTTTTCTGTATGTACAGTCACAATCACGTCGGTGGTGACATTTTAACGTTAGGTTGATTGTACCAGTTAATGCAGACTACTTTGTCCTGGGTAGTAATTACAACATGTAACATAATAAACGCACACTGAATTTTTAATGTGGACAATTTTTCAGTTATTCAGCCATGTCAAATGCAGTTAATATGTTAAAGACAACACTATCTCCATAAAAAGAAAGTAGTTAACTTTAACACAATAAAGTTTTGGTTACTGTATTATGCTTTTAACTCAATATTCTAAATAGGGTGTCTTAGGATGTGTTTAACATGTTATATTTTGCATAGGTTAAAATTAAATATTTTTTTCTGGAGACTGACACAATAAACATTTGATATTTCCATATCTTTCATTTGTGATTTAGTATCATTTTGTTGTGTAAGATATATTTATTTGCGTTTGGTCAGTCTCTGGTAAAATTGATTTTAATTTTAGTACCATACTTACACCGCAGCAGGGCTAAAATTACATAACCCTAGACACCTAACCTTCGTCGATTAGACGAGTACGCGATAAAAAAATCGCTGTCTCTTTTCGGCGCGTGCGGCGATCATAGCAACGTTACTTGTCAACTCAGTGTTCACCGAGCTCTTCCGGGAGGCGTTCGGGTCCAACGGGTAAGTGCAATATTTTTCGAGATATTACGATAGTGCTCGTCGTTTCGACGAATGGTTAGGGTTTGTGTATACTTTCGCAACTAATGTTTTTTTTGTTTTCTTGCAGTTTTTATCATGACTTCAAGACAATTACTACCTGATGAACATATAGCGCGTTTGTTATTGGAAGAGGAAGATGTCAGTGCTTCGGAGGAATTATCTGATAGCGAAACTGAAGATAATCTAGAGGTGGATGCTGTTCATAGTGATAATCAGACAGAAGAATCTTCCGGTTCTTCCGACGATGAAGTTATTCAAGAGCGGGTTTCTCCTGCTTTGATGGATGATGTGCTAGAACCACACACACCTCATCCACCTTCAGAAGTGAACTCGGTAATGATCCAAGTATATTGTCCTTCTCCACAGCACGGTCCGCAGTCGGTCCCGCCATGTTTGGGCAACTAGCAAAGGACGTTTTTCAACAGAACAGCAGCAATAAATATTGTACGTGTTGCCAGGGACCAACTCGCACACTAAAGGATAATGTCGATCCGGTATCGTTATTTGATCGATTCATGACTGATCAAATAATAGATGAGATTGTAAAGTGGACAAATTCAGAGATTGCAATAAAAACAAACCTATAGGCAAATAACCTCTACGCAAAATGACACTGGCAAGAGGAAATCAGAGCTCTATTGGGTATCCTGGTGTTAACTGCAGCTCTGAAAGACAATCATCTGACCCTTGATGAACTGTTCAATACAGAATATTCTGGTACAAGATATGTATCGTGTATGAGTAAAGAAAGGTGCGATTTCCTTCTGCGATGTCTTCGTTTCGACGATAAAACATTTCGCTCACACCGGCAGAAAGACGATCCTTTACGCCGATAAGGGATATATGGGAATTGCTTATGGTTCAGTGCCGTCAAAATTACGTTCCTGGAACAAATGTTACCATAGATGAGCAGCTGCTGGCATTTCGAGGAGGTGCAAATTCGGATGTATATTCCGAATAAACCCGCTAAGTATGGAGTCAAGTTAGAAATGATATGTGACAGTGGAACAAGGTATATGCTGGACTGTATGCCGTATCTTGAAAAGGAACCAATACAGGAGGTTTACCTTTAGGAGAGTACTTCGTAAAGGAACTTACTCGCAGTATACGGCACGAACAGAAACGTTACCATGGACAACTGGTTCACCTCAGTACCACTTGCGAAACAGTTACTTCGACTGCCTTACAAATTAACAATTGTGGGAACATTACGATCTAATAAAAGGGAAATCCCGGATGAATTAAAGAACCACAGAACCAGAAGAGTCAATACATCAATGTTCGTGTATGATGGACCCATTACACTTCTTTCGTACAAACCTAAACCTTCAAAAATGGTTTACATGCTTTCATCTTGTGATGAGGAGGCCTCAGTCAATCCGGAAACAAAAAAGCCACGCTTGATTGAATTCTATAATAAAACAAAGGTGGTGTAGACACATTCGACCAAATGTGCTCAGTAATGTCATGTAGCAGAAAACCAATCGATGGCCAATATGCGTCTTCTATGGAATGATGAATATAGCATGTATCAACAGTTACATAATTTACTGCCACAATGCCTCTGTACAGGGTCAAAAACTAATGAACCGTCGTGACTTTATGAAGAAGATGCATTCGCAACTTGTAGAACCATGGCTGAAAATCCGACTGGGAATTCGTACCATGCCGACGCACATCAAGAACAAAATCATAAATATATTGGGTTCAGGGCATGATGAAGGTCAAGGTCAGAGTCAGCCGCAATCCAGTCATGACCTTCAACTAACAGAGACACCAAATAGTAGGAAAAGAAAAATCTGTGGTCTATGTTCATATACTAAAAGGCGCATGACAAAGTCATCATGCGCTAAATGTAATTCGGCAATATGTAGAACATAAGGTTGATTTTGTTCAAAATGTGCTTTAAAAATTAGTTTTTAAATTTTATAAATAGTTTATAGTGTTATAATTTTGGTACACCAAAGAAGAAAAGGCTATTTTTGTTTTTTTTATTTTAATTTTTATAAATATGTTGTCTCCAGTGATCTCATAAAAGCTAGTGCCTTTCTATAAGAGTGTTAAAATAAATATAATTAGTAATAATAGAAATTCATTGTTTCATTTTGTAGAATAATAGTTGCACCAAGTACATGTGCAATACATATAATGAAAAGTTATATTATAACTTGAAATTAAAACACCCTAAAAAGTATTCGTCGAAACGACGAATGGTTAGGGTATATAGGAGGCAGGCCAACGTTAGGTTTCTAGGGTTAAGGTAGTGCTAATTAATGACATGAAAAAGTTGACTTAGTATTTGTTAATGCAGTTAATAACAATAATATAACGAAAATAATTTCTACAAATATAATATTATTGGTGGCATCTATAATAAAATCAGGTTATTGGAGTTAGACATAATAATGCAAAGCTATTGCCTTGTTTGTAGAATGTGAAGGTAAATAATGTTTTCTTGTTAGAAAAAAATATATATTAGATTGTCTAATCTTTTTTATATAAAACCAATATACCTTTACTTTCCATTTTGCTTAAATGTCATGTTACATATTATGCCGTTTACTTAATAGGTGAAGTGATGAAGTAATTAGCTAAAAACTAATAATCGTTGACACAATCGTTGTTTTAGCGAAGTTACGAGGAATGCTTATTTCTTATACTTCGCTAAAACACGCCTACCTCTTAAAAATAGACTATTCTGCTTTACATAATTAACTACTAAATCGATATTTAGTTAAGAGCCGTTGAGAACTGTTTACATGCATAAAGTTAAAAATTAGTTAATTACTCCGTCACTTACGTCCATCAATGTACCAACGGTTTTTCTATGTACCAATGTGGACAGTATGTAATGTAAATAAAAATTATGTATTTCAAAAACCACTTTTTTCTCATTGACTTGAAAAATAGTTCCTTTTTTATATTAAAATGATTGCTAATCGTTTCAAAAGTGGTTTATGAATGTAAAGTACCATAATTTATTTTCGTTTTAATTTAGCAATATATATCATTGAAACGAAAAACTACAAGCTATATCTATCTATATGGTATTTTACATTCTTAAGCCATTTTTGAAACGAAACAACCAAGACGCCTACTAAAAAAAAATCGCGTTACAAAATTCCCGCGCAAAAAAGTTTTAGATGGCACAACAGAGATGGCGTGCATTATGGGTGCCATTTTCTTTGTTTGAAGTTGACATTCTTCCCGCTTAAGGGTATGAGGGTACTAGTGTTCTGTGGGCAGACGTCGTTGACACTCGTGCGCGCGGAGCTAATTTTTCGATACATTTACATTTGCGAATGCTAAATATTGTACGTTTACGATTTGATACTGTTTTCGTTGGATAAAATTAATTTCAATTACTTACATCGAAATTATTCTTTTAAACTCATTTACTGCCTAGAAATAGGTAAATACTTACTATAAAACGTCAACCTAATAAAAGTTTAGAGATTTTCTGTTCATTTCCTTACATCTAAGTACATAATATACCTACCTACTTCGATAATACCTACTCATATTAGAATAAAACTTAAGTGTTATTTTAAGTATGAATTCCTTGGCTGATGAAGATGACGTCGTGCGAGCATTTCATGAAAAATTGTCTCATCATACATCTTTCCGTTCGCGGGAAGTGGGTTGTTCGGGTTCCCGGAACTCATTGAGCCTGTGCCGCCAAATGAGTCTCATCTCCAAATTATTTATGATGGCGATGTGGGTTCAATAGGTCTTGTATTTATTATATCAATGGTAATACTATGCGTGTACGATAGTCTTTATAATTGTTTGAATCCAACTCAAAAAACATATATTAATGCATTGTTTCCATACCTAGCAGAATTTAATATTCAATTTCCTAGCGTGCAACGTCAACCCAATGCAATAGATTGCGGGCTTTATGCAATAGCCTTTGCCACTTCTTTAGCGCTTAAAATGAATCCCTCTCTACACAATTATGTACCAGAAATGATGAGAGCTCATTTGCGCTGTATGATTTTGAGCAACGATTTTTTGCCTTTTCCATCTATAGCTAGATCTGTTCCTGAACGTCCGCCCGTAAATATTTTTGATAACAAAGCTTTCAAATTAGAAACGCAAAATAAAAAGAAAAATGAGAAGAAACAAAGACAGCGCAGTACGAAAAAAAATGCTGTAGCAATATTTAAAAATAATGAAAATGATGTTGCAGAGGAAACAAGTAAAATACCTAAACTGGATGTACAAGAGATTAAAGAAAAAAATGCGAACAGGAAAAGGATTTCAAGATCTAATAATGAGGTCGCCGAAAGAGAAAAACAGAGAAATAAAATGGCTATCAATTCTATAAGGAGAAATAAACGGAAGAAGCTAACGGAAAAGGAAAATAATAATTATATTCGACGAAGCAAACGATTAAATCCTGAGTACAGACTAGTTGAACAAGAGCGCAATACTCAAGCTATAAAGTTGCTCGATTAAATCCTGAATATAGGCAAGCTGAACGAGAGTGCGACACTGAGGCTCACCAAGTCGCACGACTCGACTCTGAATACAGGCAGGTGGAGCAAGAACGGGACACTCAGGCTCACCAAGTCGCACGACTCGACCCTGAATACAGGCAGGTGGAGCAAGAACGCGACACTCAGGCTCGGCGAAGTGTTCGAGAAAATGAAGAATACAGACAAATTGAACAAGCACGTGATACCTTAGCACGGCAGGAAATTCGATCAAATAATAAGGCATCCTGGGAAAAAACTGCTACAAAATATTATAAAAACATCAAAGAAGGTTTTACTCATCCCTGCAGTTGTTGTGGAAGATTGTGGCATATAAATTCGATAATAAAACTGTCAAAATTACTAATAAGTTTGGCGAAGAATTTGCTACAAACACATACAAGTTACCAAACTTAGCCAGTGAAATATTTGGGAGAATTTTGTAGTACCTCTGCAAAATATATCACTCAAGGCAATGTTCCACGATTAGCTATTGTGAATGGCTTAGTTTTTCCAGATATTCCTGAGGTACTAAAACAACTAACGCCGATGGAAGAGAGGCTGGTAAGCCCTCGTCATGTGTTTTTAAAAATTGTTCGAAAAGGTCAAGGGTTAGGTTTTCAACGCGGACTTGTAGGAAACGTTATAAACGTGCCCGTACAAATCAACAATATCGTTAGCGCACTACCTCGATCAACAAATGATGATAATGTAATTACTGTGGAGTTACGACGAAAATTATGCTATAGGCATGGGCGCAAAGAACAAATTCGACCTGAATACGTTCGTACAGTACTTGTGACTTGTTTAAGGAAAATGCAATCAATTTAAATGAATCTTGGGATGTTGAAGAAGTTGACGATAATATAGAGTATACGTGTGATGGAGGTGTTGCAGAAGAAGGAGAGGAAGAAGAAACAGTTAATCCAGGAGGTACCGAGACTCTATTAGATGACAATCAAGACGTGATAGTAATGGCTCCTGGCGAAGGTCACGTCCCTAAATCGTTACTATTTGATGAAAATTTAGAAGAATTGGCGTTTATTAAAGTTCATTGTGGGATTAAGCGTGACTTTAAAATTAAGTTGAGTCATGCAGAACTAATAAAATCGGAAATATCTAGATGTGACCGTCGAGCTGTACGACCAGACTACCTGTTTACTGCTCTAAATAAACAACAGATGATTACAGTAAAGAATAGCATATCCACCTGCCTACGAAAAAAAACCGTCAAAGGGGCACCTGTTCTGGCGTGTAATGTTTTGGATGCTAATTATATAGATAATTTAGTCCAACATGACGACGGATATCATGTTCTTCGGGGTGTAAGAAATTCCCCATCTCATTGCCTTATCATTCCCAAGAAAGTCTTGGGAATGATAAGGCAATTCGCAGTGCCTTCGTTCTTTGTGACTCTGTCTGCTGCGGAGGCCCAGTGGACTAAACTTCTGATAATACTGAAAGAAATTATCGATGGTGAAAAAATAACTGAATCTGATGCTGAAAGACTCACATATGAAACAAAGGCGCGCTTAATTCAACCTGATCCGTTTATATGTGCTTCATGTTTTGAAACCAAACTAAGAGAAATTCGCAAAACCTGGTCTTGTACTGAGGATCCTTTTGGTAAATACAGAATTAGCCATTTTTATTATAGAATTGAATTTCAACAACACAGAGGTTCGCCCCATGCTCACATAATGTTATGGCTTGAAGAAGCACCGATTTTAGTACAGGGAAATTCGGATACTGTTCAAAATGTAGTTAAATTTGTAGATGAAATTGTATCCTGTGATAGTAACGAGATTACAGATGACCTTCACCTTCAGACACACAAACACACCCACACATGCAGACCTAAACTTGATAGACCATGTCGCTTCGATATTCCATTTTTTCCTATGGATTGTACTATAGTATTAGTGGAACTCCCAAAAGATGACGCTTGTTATAAAAGAGTCAAAGATTTAGCGAAGAATATACAATCAATCCTACAAAGTTTGCCAGAAGAAATAAAAACATTTGAAGAGTTTTTAGACGTTTGTAATGTTACATAAATGATGATTACATTTTAGCTATTAGAAGTACTTTGAAAAGGCCGAAAGAATTTTTGAAGCAATCTCCAAAAGATGTTTACATTAATTCATTCTCCAAGAAAATCTTAGAGTTACATCAGGCAAACATGGATGTTCAGTACATCTTAGATCCATTTGCTTGCGCAGTGTATATTGTAGATTATATAAATAAATCTGATAAAGGAATGTCACGTTTGCTTCGAGATGCTGTAGAAGAGGCTAAGAAAGGAAAGAGTTCAAATGTATTCCTGAACGCCAGTGAAATTTCTGCGCAGGAGGTGATATATTGTATATCAGGTCTTCCATTGTCACGAGCTAGTGAAGCAAAAATTTCTCGATCGAATCGAGCTAGTGAAAAAAAAAGACTTCAACGAAGATTTTTTAAAAGACAATTGTATACTGTCATTCATGCAGAACACTGGATACAGGACGTTATTACCACCTTGTCCAACTACACGAGGAGGCACACAAATTGACAATATTTTTGGAAATATTTCTTAACTCTACTATATCTCCTAACTGGAATACATATTAGCTTGTTTAGCTATCATAAGCTTATATGGGCTCGCATATAGTTAGATCTAAATCCCATCATTTAGGTACCTAATTATAATGTTTACTGATCAATAACTTAATTTAAAAAAAATACACTATTATTAAAACATCAATCAAAGTTACAACGAACTACAAGAACTTTTATATTATGTTACTTGCTGCTACGGAACCCTTCATGGGCGAGTCCAACTCGCACTTGGCCGCTTTTTAATAAAAAAAGAAATTATATAACTTTAAGAGGATATGCTTTTTTTTTAGTCTCGAATGACGATATTTTTTTCAGTAACGGCAAAAGGTACAGACTTCGTATTACGATAATGATTACTTGAGGTATAATCTAACTAAATTAAAACCAAAAACATGATTGGTAAAACTTTTCTCGATTGATTTATTTTTCAAAGTTAGGCCTTTTGTGTGGTTTTTTTTTTATAGAATGGGGGTAACAAACGAGCACACAGTCCACCTGATGGATGCTGCGGCCTATAGATATATTTTTTTATTTACATTTATCTTCGATTAAGATCAAAATGCAGATGTGTTGTCACCCCTGAGGACTACGATGGAATACCTTGTTTCCAGTAAAAAGGGTTTCCGGTTCTCTACACTCATCATACAAAACACAGCAACATTAAGCTGCTATTTTACGCTGGTATTCTGTTAGAGCGTGATCCTTTCCCAGTCGAGCCGACCCATTCGTGCTGCAACCATAATTTAGCTGCAGCGTGGCTCTACCATATAAAAAATCACAAGGCCCCCATGAAATATTTAAATGCTATATTTATACTGGCTCTCTATACACTGCTGTTTGGCAGCATAAATAGGTAACAGTTGGTACCCATCCGGACCGACTCCTAAACAGAGAAGTCATACCACCTAGAACTTATCAAAAATTACGAATAATGATATTAGAGAAGTGAGACAGTATTTAGACCTTTACAACTGAACATATTATATTTCAAAACAAGACTACTTTGATGAATTAAAAATTGTTTTCAAAAATTTGCAACAACCTCTTAATCTCAGCTATCCTCGCCGCCTGTGCCTGCACTGGAATCATTGCTTGGGAAACCTCTTCGCCTTTTGCTAAGATAGTATACATACTTTTAATATTGTTATCCATTGCATCACAAGTCTTTCCAACAGCATCTTTATAAACATCCATATTTTCAGCAGTCAGTGATGAATTAGCATGTAATATGTTAGATAAATTTTCTATTAAGTTATCAACTGACTGTGCTATTTTTTGTGCTTCATATTCAAGGTCATTTAATACTGTAATATCAATTTGACCTATTTGTGGAGCTAATATTTGTCTATAAAGTTTACCAGAAGGTGTGCTAGAGCGTGATACACTGGAGCTGCCAAACACTGGGGTCTCTCCTCTTTTTGCAATAGGACTAGACAATTTAATCTTGAATTCTAAATCATCAGCAACATAATGTGTCATATCACCTTCATACCGTACATGTCCGCCAATGTCTAGAGGAAGTTTATCTTGTCTACGGTTTTCAGATGGTAAATCATAGGGTCTTGAAGGACCTGAATCTCTTTGTTGATTAGTTCCCTGGCCATGGTCAGAATTAAAAGATATTTCACTATAAGAAGCAGTCATACGTGCTGAAATCTCTTCATCCATGTCAACATCTTGTTTTTGTGACTGATCCTCTGTTAGATTTTTGTCTACTTGTATTGGTGATGATGTACCACAGGCGTTTTCAGTCATAATACTGTATCCGTAAAAGTTTTACCCAAGTAGATTCTACGGACTACTGCATATATTACTGTATATATACTAGAGGACTACGGAGACAGTCTATTGCACTTCTTATTATAATTATAGCTTGCACAAATTATAAAGTTGATAGCTTGATTTAGGCTTGGGCAAAAAATATCGATATATCGAAACATAATAAAAATGTCGATATATATCATCGATATTTTTAATCGCGTTATATCGACATTTATTTTAGATTATCGAATTCGTATTAATTTAAATATATTTCAAAATGTTGTATTAATGGGCAAAACATGAAACAACAAAAAGAGCTACAAAAAAGCATTGATGTGTGGTTGTCGTTTTTTTGTCGTCCAACCGTCTATATCGATATTTATCACGCGATATATATCGATACTGTTTAAAACTATCGATTCGATATATATCGATATATTTTTATCACTTGCCCATCCCTAGCTTGATTAGAATGACAGTTGTCATTCTGATGTGACGATAGTCACGATAGTCGATAGTCAACATTAAAATCGATATATCGATAACAAATTCATAAATATTAATAAAAAAAATATGCACCCAATACTTATTTTAACTACGTATTTAAACATTGGAACTCATTTTGGACCAATAAAAAATATTTATAAAAAGAAATTAGCAATAATAAATTTATTGAAACAAGGGTGTACATCCTAAGTTCCTAAGTCACAATCATCATCATCAGAATCAGAGTCACTGCAACAATCTTCGAGATTAATTATTAATTCCTGATCACACAATTAGAACACAATTACTTTCTACCGAGAGAACGCCATCTCCAAACTAAAAAACTGAAACACGCGTCTATACGTTTATACTTCTAGCGCCACAGTGGGCACACATATGAAACTTTTTTCGCCGGTATTTCAAACCTTTGTACTCTGTAACTAAACTTTTTATTTAAGGCATATTCGAGTAATTTTAGCTCTAGCCTCCCAAACCTATGGGGTAAATTCCCATACATTTGAGAGGTTGCACCAAAATTACTCGAATATTCTTTAGATTAGTATGTGGGATGAAATAAAACTGTAAATAAGTATAGTTATGTAATTTTATTTTCTGGAGGACAGATTATTTTATAAAGTATGCATTATTATTGATGTGTTTTATTGCTTTTGCACATAATATCTCCACGCTTATTGATATATAACACATGTTATTGTCAGAGTTATTCTTCACAGCACATTAACGTAAATTTAAATCAGCAAAATTCTCATGGTGAAAACTCAACTCAGCCCAAATACGTGATCTGGAACAGATACAATTCGAGTCAATATAGTAACGGCCACAAATAACAGTCAATAAATTCAAAATGTTTATAGACTTTGAATTAAACTACTTTTACGGATTATATCGCGTTTAATTAACTTATTTTATTAATTCCCGACGTTTCGGGTGCTTTACAGCACCCATGGTCCTGAGGACTGAGGTGATTGGCGTCCCAATGTCAAAGTTAGTACAGTACCTTCAGCTTTTTAATTATTAATTTTGGTCCGATCTCATGAATGAACTAACTGTGTCTTGAAGTCTTGCAGTGGTATGCTTGGGTTTAGTTTTAATTTTATTAATTACAGGATCCCAAGCAGGTGGTAGTACCAACCTCCTCTCTATTGAAATTAGATGTTTTTAATTTCAATAGCCTCACATATCATCCTTGGCAGGAATCGATGTTCTTTCGCGAGAATCTGTGGTTTATCAAATCTAATGTAATGGCGGGGCCGTCTAGGATATGATCACAAACTGCAGACTTCCGGGCGTTGGTGCTTCACGTCAGCTATGTGCGTACTTAGCGGGTTTAATAGATCGTTTTGTTTGCCCTATATGAGACCACATTCACAATCAAGCTTGTACCTCCTGCATCTTGTAGAGAATATTGCGCCTGCGGATGGTAAGGCAGCTAATCTTCTTGGCGGCTTGAAGAATGTTCTTATAGAAGCTCGCTTCAAGATGTAGCCAATCTTGTCTGTGACACCTCTGACATATGGTAGTACAGCAGGCACCGCTGCGACTGTGGCGGCTTCCTCCAGTCACTGTGGCGTAGGCGCGGGACCGAGCTTGTTGTCGTGCAGAACCTGCTTGGCGTGCTGAAGCTCGGCGGCCAGGTGTTTGCTGTCACAGATCCCTCATGCTCTCTGTAACAAAGATTTGCCCGGTAGCCAACTGTGAAGGATGATGGTGGGATTCACCATTTAAATATCTGTTTGTATGGGTCTTTTTTTCTATACGGTGTGACCTATGGTGTTGTTAGGTTCGAATGACTAATACATCTAGGAAAGCTAAAATTATTGCCTCTAACTCCATAGTAAATTGAATTTTAGAGTTTATGGAATTAAGATGTTCTAAAATGCAGTTACTTTGTCTGATGGTAAATGTGAAAGTATCGTCTACGTGCAACTTGAAACCTTGGAGTTACTGGTGCAGTAAGCAGGGCTTTCTCCTCAAAGTCCTCCATGAAAATATCGGCGACAATGGGAGATGCGGTGAGCCCATTGCAACACCATCTACTTGCTTGTAAAACTCTTCCTTCCACAATAGATAGCCAAATGTAAGGCAATGTCTAAGCAGTACTGCATATTCTGCTGGCATGTTGTTTTCCTCTAGTTTCCTAGTTACAATTGAGATGCAGTCTTCAACAGGTAGGCATGTAAATAGAGACTGAACATCAAAACTGACCATAGTTTCATTGTCAGTAAGACATAGGTCTTTATCTCACTAACAAAATGGTATGAATCCTTAGTGTGTGCTCTTGTGTGTCCTCTGAGTGGTGATAGTGTTTTTGCTAAGAGTTGAGCCAATCTGTAAGTTGGCGAATCGATCTGACTCACTATTGGACGTAATGGGCGTTCGGTTTGTGTATTTTGGTAACCCATACAACTTCGGTGGTTTGGCACACAGGTATTATCGAATTGACGTCTAGATTCAATTTCTCAGGTATTTCTTAATTAGATCGCTAGTTGTTTTAAGCGTATTAGTTGTAGGGTCTGTTTTGACCTTTACGTACGTACTTTCATCCGATAAAGTTGTTGTATTTTAGAATTGTAATCCGACGTATCCATTATAACCGTAGCATTACCTTTATCTGCGCGGAGAATCGTTAAATCTGGTCTGTTGCGTAAGTTTTCAATGCGTTAAATTCATCCTTCGGAAGATTTAATTTCGGCACTGAGCTTCGACGTAACAAAGACGAGATGTCTTGACGAATGGCCTCTAAATCTTCCTTACCAATATTATTTTATACAGACAGTCCTCAACACTACAGATAATGTTTTCATACGGATTTTTCGCGGTGTTATTGCGAAATTCATACCTTTAGCCAAAACTTTTATTGTCGCGTCGTCCAGAGATTGTTTTGACGGGTTATAGACCGCGTTGTTTATTACTCGCGTCTGTTGTCAATGGTTGTGTTCCGTTCTTACATTGACGTTGGTGTTGGACATTTGATTTGGTTGTTGGTTTTGGTCCAACACCAACGTCAATGTAAGAACGGAACACAACCATTGACAACAGACGCGAGTAATAAACAACGCGCGGTCTATAACCTGTCAAAACAATCTCTGGACGACGCGACAATAAAAGTTTTGGCCAAGGTATGAATTCGCAATAACACCGCGAAAATCCTGTATGAAAACATTATCTGTAGTGTTGAGGACTGTCTGTATAAAAATAATATTGGTAAGGAAGATTTAGAGGCCATACGTCAAGACATCTCGTCTTTGTTACGTCGAAGCTCAGTGCCGAAATTAAATCTTCCGAAGGATGAATTTAACGCATTGAAAACTTTACGCAACAGACCAGATTTAACGATTCTCCGCGCAGATAAAGGTAATGCTACGGTTATAATGGATACGTCGGATTACAATTTAAAATACAACAACTTTATCGGATGAAAGTACGTACGTAAAGGTCAAACAGACCCTACAACTAATACGCTTAAAACAACTAGCGATCTAATTAAGAAATACTCCGAGAAATTGAATCTAGACGTCAATTCGATAATACCTGCGTGTGCCAAACCACCGAAGTTGTATGGGTTACCAAAATACACAAACCGAACGCTCCATTACGTCCAATAGTGAGTCAGATCGATTCGCCAACTTACAGATTGGCTCAACTCTAGCAAAACACTATCACCACCAGAGGACACACAAGAGCACACACTAAGGATTCATACCATTTTGTTAGTGAGATAAAAGACCTATGTCTTACTGACAATGAAACTATGGTCAGTTTTGATGTTCAGTCTCTATTTACATGCCTACCTGTTGAAGACTGCATCTCAATTGTAACTAGGAAACTAGAGGAAACAACATGCCAGCAGAATATGCAGTACTGCTTAGACATTGCCTTACATTTGGCTATCTATTGTGGAAGGAAGAGTTTTACAAGCAAGTAGATGGTGTTGCAATGGCTCACCGGTATCTCCCATTGTCGCCGATATTTTCATGGAGGACTTTGAGGAGAAAGCCCTGCTTACTGCACCAGTAACTCCAAGGTTCTACAAGCGGTACGTAGACGATACTTTCACAATTTTACCATCAGACAAAGTAACTGCATTTTTAGAACATCTTAATTCCATAAACTCTAAAATTCAATTTACTATGGAGTTAGAGGCAATAATTCTTAGCTTTCCTAGATGTATTAGTCATTCGAAATCCTAACAACACCATAGGTCACACCGTGTATAGAAAAGACCCATACAAACAGATATTTAAATGGTGAATCCCACCATCATCCTTCACAGTTGGCTACCGTGGGCAAATCTTGTTACAGAGAGCACGAGGATCTGTGACAGCAAACACCTGGCCGCCGAGCTTCAGCACGTCAAGCAGGTTCTGCACGACAACAAGCTTCGGGTCCCGCGCCTACGTCACAGTGACCGAGTGAAGCCGGCCACAGTCGAGCGTGTGCCTGCTGTACTACCATATGTCAGAGGTGTCACAGACAAGATTATTACATCTTGAAGCGAGCTTCTATAAGAACATTCTTCGCCGCCGAAGAAGATTAGTCAGTTCTACCATCCGTCAAGTGCAATATTCCTCTACAAGATGCAGGAGTGTACAAGCTTGATTGTGAATGTGGTCTCTCATATATAGGGCAAACAAAACGATCTATTAAACCCGCGTAAAGAACACATAGCTGACGTGAAGCACCAACGTTCCGGGAAGTCTGCAGTTTGTGATCATATCCTAGACGGCCCCGCCATTACATTAGATTTGATAAACCACAGATTCTCGCGAAAGAACATCGATTCCTGCCAAGGATGATATGGTGAGGCTATTGAAATTAAAAACATCCTAATTTCAATAGAGAGGAGGCTGGTACTACCACCTGCTTGGGATCCTGTAATTAATAAAATTAAACTAAACCCAAGCATACCACTGCAAGACTTCAAGACACAGTTAGTTCATTCTGCGTAGATCGGACCAAAATTAATAATTAAAAAGCTGAAGGTACTCCGTATTAACTTGACATTGGGACGTCAATCACCAGTCCCTCAGACCATGGTGCTGTAAAGCACCTGAAACGTCGGAATTAATAAAATAAGTTAATTAAACGCGATATAATCCGTAAAAGTAGTTTAATTCAATGTGTAGTGTTCGCGTAAATATAAGAAATCATTATGTTTATAGACTTACCACAATATTGTCATAAGTTTTCTTTACCTATTATAGGAAACCTGCAGAAAGTGATCAGATGATTTTGTGCTTTTTATTTTCACAACACTTAACTTACTTTCGATGATGATCACACATCATGCATAAAATTTTGAAATAATGAATTCATTTATAGTCAATAATCTAAACAGAGTTAACATCTCACAAAAATCTTTACGCCTACAAACCTTTATTGTATAAAGTGTTGGGACAGTATTACGAAACAATTCAGTTCTTGTCCTTTTCGGACTAATAAATTCCTTTCGACTTGCCTGGAGCAAAGTCGAGAGTATTTAGTAGGCTCCCAGTTCTTCTTACCGGTTGCTAAAACTCATTTTCTTTTTATTTCCGAATCAATTGGGAAACTGACAAATAAAAAAAAAACATCAAGATGAATAAATTTGAATGACATAATAAGCACAGGTATATTAACACAATGGTAAATATGTAGTATAATACACACAGTACTCAGTACTCTCGCTGTAATTGTAAGCGATGAGGTCGTACCTCGGGTAATTATAAACTTTAGCTGGCAACATAAGTTTGAGGTTATAATATCGCTAATAATGATAATATCATTATAATTTATAGAAAAAAATGACCGAGAACATCGCTTTAATTAATACTTCCATGTAAATCGTGATTCAGAAAGTTATTTAAATACATATTCATGAAATAAGTTTACTTACGCGGGAAATGTAATGCCTTCAATTTTTCTTTCACTGCGGCTTTTACAGCCCATAACACTGTACGACACCATGATATGGTATAAAATCAATTTTTTTTTAACTTAAAACGTACAATTATCGAGTTTTGTTTGCAAATAAAGTTTTAAACAAAATAATAAACATTGAAACACTCCGTGACGGTTGCAGTGTCTGCCACTAAATTTAATGCCAAACGGGTACGGGAATAAGGACAACAATATAGTAGCTATATCTCTTTCTTACAAGAGCTAATATGATATATGCGTCCTTTGGTTTTGAAAATGAAACAAAACACATTACGCTGTCTATTGGATTCTCTGTCTACGATACTGGCGTAAGTATATTCTAAGTCTATGCGCCCTATCCACGCATAGACAAAATTATGATTGTGTGCAGGTTTCTCGGATTTCATAATACAGAGTTGCATCCATAGATTTAGTAACTAACTAACGTTAGAATAGATTGGCAATTAAAGAGAGAAAGAGCATAATTTACGCCATAGACTTAGAATATACTAGCGTATAGACCAACATAGTGTGCAAGTGAGAAAAAATTCCTTATAGCAAAATGCAAGATAGAAAAGGATACCAAATCTCAAGACTTTGTGACCGATTTTGAATGACAGGTCGGCACAATTCGGTACGCAAGAAATAGCTCCGAGATATTTTGTAATTTTTAAAGTATAATAGTGGTTATTTTTAGTAAGTAACTTTTTCCAAAATGGTTAATTGTTCCGTGAGTGACTGTGCTGTTAATAATAGAAATAATCCTGATAATTTCACATATCACAGGTAAATTTTCAAGACGTCGTCAATGTTATGACGCGTTTATTTTGGTTAAAATTTATGTTACATACTGTTTAAAATATAGAATATATTCAATTATTTTATTAATTTTGATATTTTGCAAAGAAAAAGTCACGTTGTTGATAATTTGCATGAATTTGGTAAATACATTTTTATACAAAATATTTTACATGTACGCTAGGATTGACTCAACTATATCAAAATTAATGTCGATATTTAACTTGAATGTTTATAATGAATTGATAGACTTGCCTACACAACAAGAAAATAAATCCTCGGTTTGCGTTCTAAAATGTAATTTTATTTTGCCGTTTTTCAAACAGATTCCTCCGGATTCTATAATTAGAAAAGTGGTTAAGGTTCATTGGACGGGTTGGTTGGAATGCAAAGAAGAGTGCCAGGGTTCGTCATGGTTTTTTCCGCTCTGCTTGCCCCGTGCAGTGTCATTATAGAGCGGGATTTTGCTACCCCCCCCCACCCCAGAATACGCGGAGCAGCCTGAGCACCCACGCTCAGGAAGAAGAGGGTAGCTTGACCGTGGATGCTCAGTGAGGGATTCTCCATTGCCAGGGGTGCTGGTACCCTTCTGGGGTAGTATTTTCTTTTTGAATTCCGCTACCATGTTATGGGGGGGGGGGGGAGGCTCCGGCCACCTGCACTAATAAAACGCAGAAGCAAAGCCTCTACTTTACGTTGGTTTGTTTAAATGTATATTAAAAAGTAATAGTACGCGGAACTTTGGGAACAAAATATTATAATCATACTTATAAATTTTTATCGTAAAGTATTTTGTCATTTGATAGCACTTATTAAGCGTGAGCTATTATTCACATTTAAATTAGGTTCAGATATTATATTTCAGTTTGTTTACCCTGGTCATCCGAGAAGAGAAGAATGGATAAAAATTCTTCAAGAGGATAGAAGCGAAGACACGTACCCAGCTTCCTACAATACAGGGTATTTTTGAAACGCTCCCGAAAACGAAGACAGATGATAGTACTAAGGATACCTATGATGATGGCTCACAAAGAAATTCGATCCCGAGGAAAAAAAAATCATCTTTTCACAACGTTTTATTAACTTTATTCACGCTCCATCATGTTATTAAAGTTATTTGAAACGATATTTCACAAAAAAATATCATGAAAATACTGAAATATAAAACCAGCAGTGGAATTACTGAATTACAATCAGCTGACTACGGGTCAATGTACGCGCGAACGCCGAATTCGCGCGGCCCGCAACTAGCGATGGTACCACAATACCTAATAATTTACAACACTTGTCTAAATACCTAACTTATCTACTTAACCTACTATTTTGCCACTGTGCTTGTCTCCACGTAGCCACTTTAATTCAAATTCACAGGTTAAATAAACCAAATAACTGGTTCGATTCCCCGCTAATGAAAAAATACTTAAATAAAATGTTAACAAGTTATTTAAAAAATTAGCTTAAATAAACCAAATAACTGGTTCGATTCCCCGCTAATGAAAAAATACTTAAATAAAATGTTTACAAGGTTAGAGTCATGCTTTGTTATCCATTGTGTAATTATGTTTATTATTCTGATGTATTCAGTTATGTACCTATTCAGATCAGTTCAGTACTAAGTTATTTAAAAAAAAATTAGGTATGAAACAGCTTACCGATCCTCCGTGGCCTTATGAGATTCTTCAAGGCACATTAACATGTTGCCGTATTCACTAGCACTATAAATGTACCTACGCGTTAGGCATTATTAAAACAAAACAAAAAACACAAAACGTAACAACAAGAACAACATCATTAATTAATAAATAACAAGTTATAACGACAATAATTTAATAAACAAAACAATTGAACTATCGCTCGTGATTGTCAACATGGCACTGTCTCAAAAACTAAAATTATTATAACGTCCTTGAAGCATATGAAATTCCAGAGCGAGGCGACAAGAAGCAGCGTGTGTGTGAAAGGGAAGGGTAGAGTGAGTAAGAAGTATACCTAATGCATTGTTTCGTACCGATCTAGGTAAGAGTTCGAGCCCGCGAGGATATTGACCCTATTGTCAGCTGATTTTCTTTTAAAGTTTCACTGCTGGTTTCATATTTCAGTATTTTCATGATATTTTTTTGTGAAATATCGTTTCAAATAACTTTAATAACATGATGGAGCGTGAATAAAGTTAATAAAACGTTGTGAAAAGATGATTTTTTTTTCCTCGGGATCGAATTTCTTTGTGACCCATCATCATAGGTATCCTTAGTACTATCATCTGTCTTCGTTTTCGGGAGCGTTTCAAAAATACCCTGTATATTATTTTATCTGCTCTGCACAATTTCAACGGTGACACTCAACTGTGTAAATTTTTGACAACCGCGCGCCCAGTTCTGCCAAACGACTCTTATTTTAATCTAAATAAATATATTTGTAAATAAAATGTAATAATAACGATCTTTGATAATAAATGTAGGTGTTTTTATATTTTACATAGTTACCTTTTAAAATATTCAAAAAATTTTAATTATATGTATTATGTATTATTATGTTAAACTAGCATATATGCAAAATAAATGACAGTTTAAAAAAATTGTACTCAATATAATTAACAAAACAATCTAAATAAACAATTATAACATACTGATAACTCTACCTACGTCTACACTAATATTATAAAGAGGAAATATTTGTTTATTTGTTTGATTGAATTGAATACGCTCCGAAATTACTGGACCGATTTGAAAAATTCTTTCACCATTAGAATCCTACGTTATCCTTGATGAACATAGGCGATAGAATAATTTCAAAAAAATTACGTATGAAAACTTCGTTAAAGGTGTGAAAAAAATACCAAAAACAATTCTTATATCGCGTACGCTGCGGAAACTATTGACAATAGAGCAAAGTGATGTACTACAGTTTTATACAAGACAACAATATCTACAAAAACGTCCGCGAAACCTTATACCCGATATTTCATTTTACCCCAAATGATGTTGACATTTACCCCAGTAGATGGTATCACTGGGAGTAAAAGTAAACATGTAATTTCCTACAAAAATATGAAACATAACCTTTCAAATACATGCATAATTATTACTCATGATCCTTATCATTCCTATAAAACAATCGATATGCGTATTTACTTTATTTTTCCACACTAGAAGGTCAAATAATATCTCCCTACGGCACTGTTTTTCTAAGAAAAAATATGACAAAATGCGGTTCCATGTTATCCAGTTTTTCACTGGAGTGACAGCTCTCATCTAAATGGTCATGAGCAAAATTTACATTTTTTTTCTATGCAAAACTCCGAAACACGGTAATTAAAGGATTTCTAAAGCTTGTTTCCAA
The DNA here is from genome assembly GCA_029286625.1 of Parnassius orleans. Taxonomy (NCBI): domain Eukaryota; kingdom Metazoa; phylum Arthropoda; class Insecta; order Lepidoptera; family Papilionidae; genus Parnassius; species Parnassius orleans. Next base: position 6,198,896 of record JAGSMP010000003.1, read on the forward strand.
TCTCCCCTGTTTACAATTACCCTGCCTGACCCTACCTTTATATATACAGGGTATTTTTGAAGCGCTCCCGAAAACGAAGACAGATGATAGTACTAAGGATACCTATGATGATGGGTCACAAAAAAATTCGATCCCGAGAAAAAAAAATCATCTTTTCACAACGTTTTATTAACTTTATTCATGCTCCATTATGTTATTACAATTATTTGAAACGATATTTCACAAAAAAATCATGAAACTACTGAAACATAAAACCAGCAGTGGAATTACTGAATTACAATCAGCTGACTAGGGGTCAATGTACGCGCGAACGCCGAATTCGTGCGGCCCGCAACTAGCGATGGTACCACAATACTTAATAATTTACAACACTTGTCTAAATACCTAACTTATCTACTTAACCTACTATTTTGCCACTGTGCTTGTCTCCACGTAGCCACTTTAATTCGAATTCACAGATCAAATAAACCAAATAACTGGTGCGATTCCCCGCTAATGAAAAAAATACTTAAATAAAATGTTAACAAGGTTAGAGTCATGCTTTTTTATCCATTGTGTAGGTATTTTTATTATTCTGATGTATTCAGCTATGTACCTATTCAGATCAGTTCAGTACTAAGTTATTTAAAAAAAAAATAGGTATGAAACAGCTTACCGATCCTCCGTGGCCTTATGAGATTCTTCAAGGCACATTAACATGTTGCCGTATTCACGAGCACTATAAACTTACCTACGCGTTATGCATTATTAAAACAAAACAAAAAACACAAAACGTAATAATAAGAACAATATCATTAATTAATAAATAACAAGTAATAACGACAATAATTTAATAAACAAAACATTTGAACTATCGCTCGTGATAGTCAACATGGAACTGTCTCAAAAACTAAAATTATTAATCAATCAATGTGTAAATTCCACAGCGCGAGGAGACACGAAGCAGCGTGTGTGTGAAAGGGAAGGGTAGAGTAGTATACCTAATGCATTGTTTCGTACCGATCTAGATAAGAGTTCGGCGCCCGCGAGGATATTGACCCTATTGTCAGCTGATTTTCTTTTTTAAGTTTCACTGCTGGTTTTATGTTTCAGTATTTTCATGATTTTTTTTGTGAAATATCATTTCAATTAACTGTAACAACATGATGGAGCGTGAATAAAGTTGATAAAACGTTGTGAAAAGATGATTTTTTTTCCTCGGGATCGAATTTCTTTGTGACCCATCATCATAGGTATCCTTAGTACTATCATCTGTCTTCGTTTTCGGGAGCGTTTCAAAAATACCCTGTATAGTAATACAATTACAATTACAATATTATAACGATCTTTCGTTGAAATACTAATCTATTAATTTTATATATTATGACAGTTAACAAGGTACACGTATTTATTTTAGAAAGAGTGATCGCATTTGACTAATAGCGCCATCTACTACATTTTCTACGTACCACCATGATAGTTAATCAATTTTGTTTCGATAAAATGACTTTACCTATTGAATGAAGTAGATGGCGCTATTAAAAAAATGAATAAGGGACTAATTTTTGAAGCCCAATAAGGCAGAGCAGCGTTTATTTTAAATAACAATTTGCAAATTTTCATTTAAATACATTTTTGTTGACATTATATAAAACTTTGGTTTTATTAAAATAAAATTACATAAATAATAAATAATTACCTTATTAACAAATTTTAATAAGTATTTTGTGTTACACTGGGATCTATAATAACTACTTCATTCCCTGTGGTGAGTCCTAATTCAGAGAGGCATTCCGGATGTGAGTACAGCCTGACACTGACGAGCGTTCTGAATTCCGGATAAGAATATTTAAGATTATGATTTCATAATGCGCGTTTTTCTCAGATTATGATTTATTTCAATTGGCACTGCGAGCGGTAACGGCTGGACGTTTTGCGACTTGTGAAGTTGTAATGTAGAACTGAATTTCCCTTACTCTGTTCACATTAAGAGGATGATTCCAGTGTATTCGTTTGCATCTCATTTTTTATTATTTAAAGCTAAAAGTATTGCGATGAGTATTAATTTCTCTTCCATATCCGAGACGTGTGCCTGAGCCGAGAAACGCTAGACTACTGATTTATCTGAATTTTTAAGATATGTGTGAGGCAGCTTGCCGGAATTCAAATTATGAATTCCGACTTTGAATTCAGAGAGGCATTCCCGATGTGTGAGTCCAGCCTTAGTTTTGCTTAAACCGATAATATCTCTTCTTAAGAGCGAAGAAGATGATGCACTGTGACACATAGGTATTTAATTTTATGTAAATAAATGAATGATATACACAATCTATGCTATTCAAAAGTCATTGATGAATAATTGAAATGTTTCCCTGTAATACAAAAGTTTAACTTCTATCGTGTGTCTTCACGACATGTTTTTTTTTGTTACAAAATACCTTATTGTGACAGGCTCAGTTGAGAGATGCTAGCCATTGAGTTCAGACCACGCTAGCACTTCTTATTAGTTTGTGGGTCAGACATTCTGCCAGCGAATATGGACGACGATTTTCTGATTGCGTTGCATTGTTACTGGGTGCATCCTTTTAACACTCTGAGATTGCAAGATAGTCAATATTATGTAAAAAGAGCCAAATTACGAGCCTATCCAGAGACTTTTTTTTAAATATGGATGACTATTTAAACGCTTTCGACGAATTATTAAACAAAATAAGAGGAAAGGTTATGAAAAGAGATACACATATAAGGTTACATATGAAAACATACATAAATACACCCACTCGTTTCGGTCATGCAACGCACACTGGGCGCGTTCCGTTCGGAATTTACGAATGTGTTATGCCACTCATAAAAAGTCTATGGAAGACTTGTGTTCGGAACGGCATTTTTCCATGCGGGATTCCAGAAGCACAGGCAATCATGCGGAATTTCTAATCGAAGAAAATTTTGAACGGAAAACTACTGTACGTGTGTGGATAGGTTCTTGATTTTATATGGATTTGCTGCGTTCGAAATCCCGTATCGATTTTCCGAAACAGTTTTTCGAAACGAAATTCCGACTGTATGAGGCCGGCCTTATCTATGTTTTGTATATGACAGGTGGCGGATTGCTGCTCCTGTATACTTGTTTAAATAATGGTTTGAAGTGGCTTTTGCTATGTAAAAGTGGTGCGATTATGTGTATTAAATGTCTGTACATGTGAACTATTAGTTTAAACGGTGATACAAGTGCTTCGATGGTGATGTGAATCTCAAGACAAGATGTGTGTCTGCTTGGGCGCCTTGAGATACTATCGCTAACTGTCTGCTGGCTCAAGTTACCATCGAAATCTCCCAAAATAACGCAATGTGACGCATTAACATATTGTGAAGCAGTTTCATCAATTCTTTATAGTAAATTACGCCAGTATATTCTAAGTCTATGTAGTAAATAAAGAATTATTATCACCTGATACTGGGATAAAATGAAGATGTGGCTTAAAAAACAATCATCTAAGCCAAAAATCTTAATAAAAAAGAGAAAACCCACAGAAAAATGTCAAATTTGCGGGAATTTTTGACACTTGTCAATAAAAACAGTGAGCGTGAATTCATTTTGAAATCTTCATCGATTAGTAAAAGTTAAAAATATTTGATTGTGGTATGCATTAGTTTTGAAAAGAAGCGAGGTAAGCGACTACGAAATTATGTTTTAGTCGTGGTTCAAAATTAAAAACTATTTTCACTGCAAAGACTAATACACGGCTTCATCATTAATATGGCGTTCTGTAACGACATGTGCGGACGATAACGTTCGCCCTTTGTCGTGTTAATATTTATTACGAGTGTTGAATAGATTGCTTGTGTTTTGGATTTTATACGGGTTACGTTTGTTACTTAAGTGAATTGAGGGCCAGATCGTATTATTACGATATACATAGCGATCACTGCAATGGTGAAAACCCGTCGCAGTAACGGAGAGAATGGGGAGGTTGAGGAAGTGAATTACACTTTAAACGACGTTGCCAGCGTCTCTGATGAGAAGGTGAACACTTCAGAATGATATTTTATTGTTACTGAGCAGTTTGCACGATTGCTTTGTTAGGATTGCCCTTTGTTAGTCAACTTCCTGTCCTCATTTTCCTCTCAGTGTAGGCACCTATTCGCGATTGCACGTATTTGCATTGCATGGTCCTACAATGCTTTCTGTATGAAGAAGTCAGCTGTAAATTTTATAAGTTATATTTAAGGATTCAGTGATGTCATAAATGACATTGTTTTTATTCTTTTACAAAGAAATTTATCCTGTTGTACTCCCTCATCGTGCATGAATTAAATAATTATAACGAGTTATAACTTTATAATTATAAATACCTAATAATATGTAATTAAGACTAATCAGTACACTAATTTTTCATTAGGCATCAAATTGGTCTCCACGTGAGTTAAGAAGTAGCCAATATAAAGTTAAAAGAAAAATACAGCATTGGCCAACAAAATGTGAGTATGATTTGTGTTGTGCGCCAAATGGTGTCCATGTTTAATTTTTGTGTTTTAATTCTGTATAATCATCGATCATTAATAAAAAAGTAGATACACAATCAGTGACAAAAAATGTCCTTACCGAATGAGCGCCAACTCGAACAATTGGGTGAGCTTTTAATTTGTACATAGCTTTGTGAATACAATTTAAGGCAATGCATTTAAAGTTGAATTTACATTAATGTATATTTATTTCAACTAGAATTACGTCAAAACAATTGGCGACAATTTTTAGAGAAGTTTTGCATGGGATTGTGTATCTAGTTTTTTATTAGTGATCAATGTGCATAATGCATAATTGTTTCATTAACAACTTACTTTAACTATCTTTACAGTATTTTTATTTTTATTTATCTGTTATTGCTTCAGTAAGTCGCAGTAGACTTAGAAGAATAAGGATGCCACAAATAGTATTTCCAGAAAGTGACACTGAACCTGAGAAATATTCAAGACGGTATGTGTTTTAAAAAAAATTTATAAGGCTTATATTTTAAATGACAATTTTTGGATTAGGGTACAGGGCTAAAATAACTTTAGGTTTTTAATTTGATTTTATTAATACAGACATCATGAGTATACCATGTAGTGGCGGAGTAAGAAAATCCACTACCTCATATTGTCCATGTGTGTCGCAAGAGGCGACAGATGGATACAAACTAGGAGATAGGCAGCAGCGTCTTCTTAATAACAACTAATAAAAAACTGCATTTGCTAACCCACCTGCCGAGTGTGGCAACTATGCCAAATATCCACCCTATGAGGCAATCTATGGGGAGGCCTATGTTCAGCAGTGGGCTTTAGATAGGCTGTAAAGGTAACGATATATCAACAGTGTTTTTGTGTCATAATGTCAGTGAAAGAAAGTACATCATATTATCTTGTCTTGAGGTGGAGTAAATATTCCAAAAATCCTGGGACTTAACAAAACATGATTAGTACTAAAAGTAAATACACAAACATAAACATAGGACTTTTTATTGATTTTTATTTTTCTCACAGTTATCACCGTAAGCAGTATATAATATATATCTATCAAATTTCATGCTGGATTGGAAACAATCCTGACATCTATTAGTTGGATATTAAGTCAGTAAGAGCCAAAAATTGTGATTTTTGAACACTTGTTTTGAGATTATTCCATCTAGACATAAAATTTGAAATACTGCTGTTTTTTGGTATCCTTAAGGCCAGGTTGGACAAAAATATCATATTTAGGCACCATTGCTAATTCTTCAAATAGTAAATGCTTGGAAAAAAATGCGCATAGGCGAAATACTCATTTAAATTCTTTTTCAAAGGGATCTTTAAAATACTTTATATTAATCAAGATAAAAAAACGGTTTAATCACCGAGAAAAACCTTTGACATTCAAGTCCTCTTTTTTTTATCGATAACTATATAATTTTTGATAATATGATAGGCATATTATTGAATTAGATTTTAATCGGCTACATTTTTATTAAGATATTCCCTGATAATAAGCTAAAATTTTTCAAATAAAGTAACTTTTTGTCCACCGAATGTTGCATTATTACATTGTGCTGGACTAATATGCATGCAGCGGAGAAAGGAGCAATGAAAGCCTTTTTATGTTGGATATTCTCATCCTAACCACCTGAAAAAGTTCATAGCAGAGGGGAATAATTCAAAAGAGAGGTGTTAGAAAAGGCTTGCAATGGTTAGTTTAAATATTGCACTATGATCATTTTACTATTTTATTTTAATTTATTAAAAATAAAATAAAATGGCATAGCATAAATAAATATAAATAACTTGGCATAGCATATTTTGTGCTTTTAAAAATTACATACATATCCATGAATTTGATTTTTGGCTAGTCCAGTATTAAATTTTGTCTGCTTGCCTACACGTGCGCGAAAGTTATAGGCAAAGTACAATTAAATTAGGTTGGGCGCGTATCGTACCGTCAAATTTGTTTGAAATTTCTATATCATTAAATTTCAATGAATGTATTATCACCTAATTAAACAATATATAGTACAACTCTTCCAAATTTAAAACGATATTTCCACAATTATTCCTTCTGCGGCAGCAATGCCCCGGGTACCAGCTAGTAAAATATAATAATGAAAAACTTTTTTCATTTCCATATTTTTTAGACAACAAATATTCCAACCAATACAGATGAGGATACTCAGTTATCTCGTCAAAGAAGAACTTCAGCCAGATTTAACAACAAAAAGGTATGTTGAAAATTGTTGAGTGTTAGTAGTTGTACTTGGGATGTAAAGAAGATGCCACAAGTTGTTGTCTAAATGCCAATTTTTTCTGCACAGTCAGCCGTGCTAGTTATTTTAGCAATTTTTTATCATATCAAACAAACAGCCACAAATGAAGCAAACAAAAATAGTCAATATGAACAAAATTGAAAGTTCTTTGAAATTGGTTTTAGTTTTTTACTAGTGACCTGCCCCGGGTTCGCCTGGATAGGATATATTAATGTGGCGTTATTTAGGTTTAAGGTAATTAAAGACCATTTAATAAATTAATTTTTCATTTAAAAAATCTTTAAGTTTTTTGGATAAAATATAGCCTAGATTCCTCCTGGCATTTGGCATTTCATCTTAATCGGGTCAGTCATTCTGAAAATTAGCACAGACAGACAGACAATTTAAAAAAAAACGTTATTTGTTATTTATGTCTTAATAGCATGTAAATAGCCCCTTGAGCTTAATATCTGCCATTTATTTCAATATTACAGATATACACTTCAATTCTATTTATATATGTATGGATTATAAGTTTAATTTTTTGACCCTTTTGAGTGTACGAAAGAATATCAGAAGCGCAAAGTAACAACTAGAATTTTGTCTGAACAGTTACATTAGTTACATAGTTAACGCATTCGGCGGGACTTACGCAACTTCACTATAGCTCGGCTCGTATTAAAGAAGCGATTGAGCGGAACCAGGGCTCCAAAGTCTTTGTCAGAGATCTGTCTGTCAGAAAGAGCCAACTGTCGAAGCTGAAGACCGAATTTGGTAGTATACGTTATAGAGCCATGCTTTAACTATATTAGTAGTATAGTGGTAGCACGAATGGGTCGGCTCGACCGGGGAAGGACCACGCTCTCACAAAATACCAGCACAAACTAGTAGCTTACACTGCTGTGCTTCGTATGCTGAGTGTAGAGAACCAGATACCCTTTTTACTGGAAAAGAGGCATTCTATCTTAGACCTCACGGGTGACAACGCATCTGCATTTTGATTCTTTATTGAGGATAGACGTAGATGGCTATGGGTCACAGCAACCACTTACCATCACGTTGACTGTGTGCTCGTTTGTCACCATATCCTATAAAAAAAATCGTTTCTGGGACACCTGAGATTTTGAGTGAGATTGAGAGGTTCTAAGGGCAGCTAGCTATACACGTTATCGTTGGAGCCACACGCAAGTATGAGTAATAATCTAATAATAAGTCTTATCCGACACTATTCCGATGATATCCCGGACGTCAGTTTAAGCGAGATTAGAATGGCTCTCCAGCACTTAAAAAACAGCAAGGCTTCGGGAAAGGATGGAATTACAGTGGAGCTTCTGAAAGCGGGTGTAAAACTAGTACTTGAAGTCCTTTAGAAGCTCTTTAATTCCGTCCTCTATGCTGGCACTACTTCTTGTTCTTCAAGAAAGGCGACAACGCTCTGTTGAAGAGCCGCGTCTACGTGCTGTTCGAGAGTCATTACGAATCATTTCGCACGCATACTTAACGATGTCTAGCTTCCCGAACAAGTCGAATTCCGAAAAGGCTTTAGTACCTTAGACCATATACATACCATTCGGCAAATTGTACAGAAGGCCGAAGAGTACAATCTGCCACTTTGTCTTGCGTATGTGGATTATGAGAAGCCTTTGATTCCGTCGATTTGGGCGGTGCAACAGTCCCTTTAGTGGTGCCAAGTTGACTGTCGGTCCATCGAAAGGCTATCTGAGTACAGAACCAGAGTACGAAACCTATCCAACTGCAGAGAGGTATAAGACAGGGTGACGTAATATCCCCAAAACTCTTCACGGCTGCATTGGAAGACGTTTTCAAGCTACTGGACTAGAAAGGACACGGTATTAACATCATTGGTGAGTACATCACTCACCTTCGATTTGCCGACATTTTTTATAGTCCTGGCAGAATCGTTGGAGGACCTAAACACTGCTCAATGACCTCAATAGTGCCTCCCAACGGATAGGTCTTACTAGAGATTAAAAATTTAAAAACGAGGATATCCGCAGTAGAACCAGAGTAACCGACATAGTCCAACGATTTAGTAAGCTGAAGTGGCAATGGGCCGGCCATATAGTTCGAAGAACCGACAACCGATGGGAAGAAGAAAGGTTCGTATATGTTTGCGAAGTGTATAGCGGCCCCTCACTAGATGGAGTTACGACCTGGTAAGACATGCATGAAGTCGATGGATGCAGATGCAGATGGATAAACATTTCATCCCCTATTTTTCCACCCTTTGTGTTTAGCGGTTCACGCATTATGACATTTACGACGCGTTAGCTTAGCCTGAGCTACCATGGCTCTTATAATATTACATGTTGAATTAAAATTACTGTTTGTAAAATGTATTACAATGAAACTACAGGATGCTACTGAGTCAGAATCAGAAGATGAAGTGAATCAAACTGTGATAGAAAAGAAACCACAAAATTAAGTCTGTTTCTTTATTGTCTATCAGTTTTAATATCGGTGTTTCCTCCTCTAGCCCTGATAACCGCTTGCATTCGATCTGGCATGCTTTGAATGATGTTTCTGACATCAACTTGCGGTATGCTGTCCCAAGCGGCCACCGCTGCATTTCGGAGCTCATTTAGAGTTTGTGGCGGTTTGGAGCTGGACTTTATCTTTCTTTTGAGCATACCCCATACATGCTCAATTGGATTTAAGTCCGGGCTACGAGCTGGCCACTGTAATTTTTGTATTCCAACCTCTTCCAGATATTCCTCTACACAATGTGCGACGTGCGGGCGTGCATTATCGTGCATGAGGAGGAATTGGTCGTGTCCAATGAATCCCGAATAAGGCATTACGTGCTCCTGAAGAACTTCCTCGATGTATCGAGTAGCTGTAAGCCGATTATCAACGATGACCAACTCTGTATGTGCGTCGGAACTTACATCATCATACCATTATTGAGCCTCCATGGAAACTCACAGTTTGGGTGGTGGTAATGGTAGAAACCTCTCTCCTCTTTTCTCCACACTCGTTCTCGACCGTCTGGAGCACGTAAAGCTATTCGACACTCATCTGTGAACAACACTCTAGCCCATTGCTCGTGGGTCCAATTGACATGTTCTCTGCGAACTGAAGTCGGGCTACTCGGTGCTGTCTGAAGTTCTGGACCTCGTGCTGGTCTACGAGCTTTTAAATTCACTTCCTCCATTCGTCTTCTCACCGTACGTTCACTAACATTAACGCCTCTTGCGATTTGGAGCCGCTGGCGTATCTCAACAACGGTCAGGTAGCGGTTTCTCAAAATCTCCATAACAATAAAACGATCGTCCCGGGCCGATGTGCACCTTACGCCCCATTGCCTGGCCTGCGGGTGTAGCGGCCTGTCTACTGGTATCGTTTCAGTGAATACTGCATTGAGGACCGTGGTACGTTAAGCACAATAGCAACTTCACGCTGTGTCAGCCCTTGGTCAATTAATGCTACTGCTTGTGCAACTTGTGCTGGTGTTAATGGCATTTTATTGGCTTTAAAGCACCTTTACTTATTGAATTAAGACACAAGATCACAATAATTGAATAACCTTACAGTAAACTTTTCACAACACACAAATTTAAAATGTGAACTTAGTCGATCAAATGACCCGATTCAACTAAAAATTAAAGAATTCGTCATGGTGCACTTAAACATAATGAATTACCCTCTTGAACTTGAGGGTAAACATTTTTGATATACTTGCATAACAAACATTCATCAGAAACACTTAAAGCTTTTGCTATCATGAGATAACCGCTTGGCCAAGATTCCGTGCCGCTGAGGTATGTAACAAAACTTTAAAATTCATTAAAAAAGGGGTTTCCGGCACTTTCCACTTTTAGGGAGGTTCCCACCTTCCCACCCTCCCCGGCCACTCGGTGACCATTTATTCATGCCGCAGATTACTAAAGAAATACCAAAACTAGTACTTGAAGTCCTTTAGAAGCTCTTTAATTCCGTCCTCTATGCTGGCACTACTTCTTGTTCTTCAAGAAAGGCGACAACGCTCTGTTGAAGAGCCGCGTCTACGTGCTGTTCGAGAGTCATTACGAATCATCTCGCACGCATACTTAACGATGTCTAGCTTCCCGAACAAGTCGGTTTCTGAAAAGGCTTTAGTACCTTAGACCATATACATACCATTCGGCAAATTGTACAGAAGGCCGAAGAGTACAATCTGCCACTTTGTCTTGCGTATGTGGATTATGAGAAGCCTTTGATTCCGTCGATTTGGGCGGTGCAACAGTCCCTTTAGTGGTGCCAAGTTGACTGTCGGTCCATCGAAAGGCTATCTGAGTACAGAACCAGAGTACGAAACCTATCCAACTGCAGAGAGGTATAAGACAGGGTGACGTAATATCCCCAAAGCTCTTCAGAAGAAGACTTCGTTCTCAAAGAAGATGTTTTCAAGCTACTGGACTAGAAAGGACACGGTATTAACATCAATGGTGAGTACATCACTCACCTTCGATTTGCCGACATTTTTATAGTCCTGGCAGAATCGTTGGAGGACCTAAACAACCAAATCAAAACCAAAATAGTGAGAGGTGGGTTCCATTTATAGGTCTTAGTGATTTTGGGTTTTGAAGTTCAACTCTTTTTTTTTTGCTTCAAATGCAATACATTCTAAAATCTCTCCTTTTATTTTGAAGTAAAATAATTTTATTTTGGTATTCATTTTACATAATACACTCAAAAAATTGTTTTGTTTGCCAAACATGTATTTTATTTTCTATGCTAAAGAATAATTTTTTTAAATGTTTTTTAATTTATTGAATTTCAATTTATTTTAATATAGTAATCAAGGCCCTGCAAGATCTACAAGAGGTAGAGGACGAAGAAGGCAGAAAAAAGAAGATAGTCAACAAGAGACAGGTAATTGTATCTCTCTAAGTTTCTCCTCTTAAGTTTAACAAGAATTATTTAATTATTTATTTAACTTCATGCATAGGCGGACTTAATGCCTAAGACATTCTTTACCAGGCAACCTTAGGCTGATGCAGAGAAAGAAATCTGAATTAGGTTTGTAGAACATTGAAAGGTGGGAATATTAATTAAAGTGAATAAATATAAAACAAAATAATACATATACCCATACATAAACTTTAACTTAAAATTATTTAATACGCCCCGGCTTCGCACGGGTGATTTCTGGATTTCGACAACAGTGCTACCTACCGGGTCCAATTATGAATCGTTTAGATCATGCAGGGACCCACTCAAACACACACAAAAAATTCCATCAAAATCGGTCCAGCCATTTTAGATTTTGCGAGACTAACGGACAGCAATTGATTTTTATATATAAAGATAAGCATAATATTATGTATATATTATATGCTTATAAAAATGAATGAATTATGTACATAAATTAGGTAATTATATATTTATATAAATAAAAATGAGCTACTAGTGAGATGATTCTGCCAGTTTATTCAAATAAAATTCGTGAACTTTTTTCTTGAATGCGTAACCGTTGTTATAATATAATAAAAATATATTTAAGTTTAACAAATATTAAAATTTTTGTTAAACTTAAATATATTTTTTAAGTTTAAGCGAATGTTTGCATAGTATATTATATTATAAGCAGAGAAGAGATGTATGCGACAGGGTAAGTTATCGTCATTGCATTCCCGCTCGCTATTTGCGTCTCGCTCCTACTTTACGTGGTACAATTGGGAAAAAAGTGTTTTAAATTTTAAAACTACCTTTTGTACAAACCTAAGTAGCTTTATTTTGTTACAGCCTATACAAGTCTCACTCCTGGACACAAGTCTGATCTCATTACTGAGAGGGTTTTAGAGCAAGAAATGTCCATCGCGCTGCCCCAATTATGTTAGTTTTGCGAATATTATTTATAATTGTTCTATAATGTATAGTGTCTATATTCATATATTTTGGGACTAGGAAAATGCCAAAAGCAAAAGTTCTGCACAGTCAGAGGAATCTTAGAGATTCAGATCTAGAATGTGATATTTCGTATACAGAGAGGGTTATTTCAATGCTCAATATTTGTTTATTTTTTCCTAATTTGGCAACTACCAATGGATTCTGCCATCGTCAAGTATTTCATGAAGTCACACAGAGTATTAGACTACGAAGTTTCCGTTTCCGTAAATAGGTTTACTTTACTCACTGTTACGAAGTTACAAGTTATTTTCGGATGAATTAACATATGTAGATAGTTTTACAAAATTACTGCAAGTATAATACACATAGGTTGTCAGTTTGGATTTCTGCATAATATTTACCTAGAGACTTCTGAGTTTTTAAACCTCCTTTAATATCTTATAGTTATTGACATTGATATATTATACGTCATTTAGTCAAAAGTCAAAATATGCTGTTTATTTGATAGACGTTTTTTTGATATATTTATTTTTGTGTTGTTTAAGTTTGCAAAATTAAGTGTTTCTTTATATTTTAATGAAATTTACGTGTCATGTTGGATAAAATATGAAACGGAATTAAAGTTAAGGGTTTCGGGTATGTTTTTCTACCTTGGACACTAATGAAAAGTTGGTGAGAGGAAAACCTAGGTTTACCCGGTGTTTTTGGACAAAGTCCGACCTACCTACTTACCTACAATAGAAATAATTTATTACAGCCTCAGAATCATCGTCCTCGGAATCGTGTAGCGAGTTGGCGTTGGGCAGGCAACCACGCCGCTCCAAACGAACGAGGAAACCCAAACAGGCTTTTGTTCAAATCGCGCCTAGAGAAACTAGGGGCAGAGGCAAGTTATACCTATTATATATCTATTTATTATTCATTATTGTGTTTCATTTTTTACATTGTAAATTAAAAATAATCAAAGATACAGATTTATGGAAGTGGGGGTCTTTCTAATACAAGATTTTAATAAGCTTAACTGTTGGGATCTAACATATTTTATCTTAATATAAACTTGAGTTTGTGGAGGAGAGAAGATTATTTTAATAATTTAAACCTATCTAATATATAAAAATAATATTTCTTTGTTCGTGTTTTATGCGCTGCCATACCGTTCCTCAGATTGCGCTAAAACTTTGTCAACTTATTGCTTCCACTTGCCCGAAGGTTATAGGCATAGTGCTATTAATTTACAGTAGGTGGCACGCATATCGTATCGAAAAATTTATTTGAAAATTATATATCTTTCAACTTCAATTAATGTATTATCATTCCCAATTAAACAATATAACTCTTCCAATTTTAAAACGATATTTCCACAATTATTTCTTCTACGGCAGCAGTGCGCCGGGTACCAGCTAGTAGTCTTTAATAATGACATACAGTTTAGTCCTTCTGTTTGTAGTATTCTTTTTTCCCTAAAATTAAAGTGACAAAATGTTATAAATATTTTAGGTAAAACATTCACTATACGGAAGAAACCATATAGTTTAAGGGAGAGGAAACCGAAAATTCTTCGCAGAAAAACAATTCGATGTAAGTTATCGACACACATTTACACACAACTTGTTTAAAATAATATGATGCGGCTTTCTTGTGTGAGAGCTTTATTTGCTTATTATAATTGTATTTCGCGGCCCTCGCTGCGGCCGATTTTTGATCATAGCGGCCAGTCTTAATGAAGACTAGTCATCTGCGCAGGACAGAATTATAGTGCTCGAGTATATGCGCAAGCACAGGTGCACTCTCATTCCGTCATGAATCAAAAAATTATGGCGAAATCAAGAATAGAATAGATAGTCAGGCAGAAGTCAAGATTGTTTGGACTTCCTAACTAACTAAGATTGTAACTTAGATTGGCTTATTCGAAGGAGATTTTGCATTGGCTTACTGTTTTAAATTGCAGCACAATCACCATCAAGCAGTAGTAGCAGCAGTAGTACAACTAGTTCTGACACAGAAGAGGACCTAAATGTTTCTATGAAAAACAAAACTAAGGGCAGGTATGTGTTTTCTATTACTCAAATTAAGTAGTTGAAAACAGACCTTATTGTTTACGTCGTAACATTATTTTTAGGCAAAAATCAAAATCTATGGATGATAAGAAGACTGATAGAGCGCTGAGGGATATACAACCGGTCGAAGTCGATGGAAGCGTCAGGTTTACTTCTGTAAGTAAATAAAAAAAATATTATACTATACTATAATGAAATATTTAGAAAATAATCAAATATAATGTAAAATTTGCAAAGACATATTTCAATAATAATATCAGTTTCTATGTATTTTGTCATTGCTTACTTATAGGCTGCATCCACCATTGTAAATATCATAATGTATGTACTTATTAATATTGTACCTTTATGTGTTTTTGCCATGCTGCATCTAAAAAAAAAGAAAAAGAGAAGAAGTACGCGTAATTTGTTACTTAACCCTTTCGCTGTCCCGTGCACTACATATAGGTCATTGCTATTGTCTTACTATTGTGTCTGAAAACCGGACAGTGAAATTGTTAAATTGAAAGAGTTCCTTAGAAAAGTTTAAAGGAATAAATATATTAACTTTAGCATTGCAATACAGGGTTATTTTTCAAAGAGTAGCCAAATTTTATATTTAAATCCAAATATATAAATAATGATATACCGATATTACAGTTTTTGAAAATACGAGCAAATAAGGCTTCTACTTTTATTTGAAATTATACCAAATTGAATGTGATTTGTGTGCGATTAAATTCACATTTTCGGTTCTCAAGTTTTTGCCTACTGGTTTACTTTCTTAGTGACACGCTTACTACTAATGCTTAAGTTAATAACTACACGACACGAATTATGATTACAATTTTCCCCTTGATATTTTTAACGGGCTTAGGATCGCCATAATAAATAAAATTAAAACAAATAATTTTGCTTATCAACGACGAAACCGATGACTGTCATTATGCCGTATTTAAAAAAATGGAATAAACTATTTACAACTAAATTACGCAAGTTGTCCCAATAACTAATATTGGTATCTCAAAATAGAATCCGTTTCTCCCTATGCATAGACGAGCAAGTTTTCTTAAATTATTTTTTACATTTATTACCTGTGCTTGAGCAATTTTAACTTCCGTGAACGCAGCATTAATTTTACTGTGGCGGTCTTCATAACTTTGGGCCTCTTTAACGTAAACACGACTTTTTATTTCACCCCACAGATAAAACGCTAACGGTGAATGTTCTGGCGAGTTTGCAGGCCATAGGGCCTCCGTGCGCAATCCACCTATCTTCTTATTCACTATTTAAATTATTGCTCATTGCATTTAAATAGTTTGATTTGCTGTCAATTGTTCTTCGATTGGTAGGTACACGTACGTTAATTTCTTGCCGCGGTAAAGACTCACTTTAGTATCTTTGCGCACCACGTAAACTTTCATTGCTTAAAATGTCATACCGCACCATTTCATCGTTTCATAGTATTCGCGGTTTGAATATTTTCGTGCCGTCATTGTTAACGAAGCGACACTACTACTTACGAAAAATTTTAAATAGCAGTAGCACGCTTGTACGTAATGAGGTCACGGTCAACACTGTCAGCGGTCGGTCGGCGGACCAAGGAAGGGAAGGGCGCGGGAAGACCTGCTACAAGGTACCTAATAAATTTGTAACCGAGCGACCCTTACGAATGTGTGTATGCGTAGTAAAATAGTAGGCGTTAGATATTTATGAATGACAATCAGTTAAAATAATGCATTACCACGTATTCTGAATTTAAAAGAAAAAGGACGTTTGAGATATTTTTTATTTAATTTTTTTTTACCATTCGCCTATAATACTTATTCTGAACCTTCTCTGCAAATTTGGCCGGTTATTGCAAAATAACCCTGTATATTTATGAAAATGGAATGTATGTACACAAAAACATGAATGAATGGCTTTGATAAGAATTAAAACATTCATACTTTAAATACTAGTAACAAAGACGAGTTGTAATGCTAGTGATTATAGTGCCTGAAAAGATGGATTACCTGTCGCGCGTACCGTGGAGAAATCCCCGAAAAGCTGCATTACCATACCATACAATGTCAAGCTTAAAATCGGGATGTCCCACTAAAAGCGTGTACTCGTCGGACAACGCGTCAGGCATTCGGAACGATAAAGTTAACTATTTAGTTCGAATGCGTGGGATGTTGAAAACTAAAAGGTGTGGGAGACTCGCCGAGCGTTAATTAAAGAATAAAATATTTAGTTCATAGAAGATACGTGACTTTGGTCAATACTATTCAATGATTTAAAAAGGTACTATTCGTCAACAGGTGGGAGGCCTAGAAGAGCACATAAAATGTTTGCGGGAGATGGTCTTATTTCCTTTAATGTACCCAGAACTATTCAACAAGTTCAAAACAAGGCCAGCCAAAGGTGTTTTGTTCCATGGGCCACCCGGCACTGGCAAGACTTTATTGGCGAGGGCATTGGCAAATGAGTGTAGTTTGGTTGGAGGCAGAAAGGTGGCGTTCTTCATGAGGAAAGGGGCGGACTGTTTAAAGAAATGGGTTGGGGAGAGTGAGAGACACCTTAAATTATTATTTCAACAGGTACATGAAATATATTTTTTTCTCTAATATTAATGGAAACTTATATTAACCTCTAATGTGCATTTTGAAGAGACATAGCTAATGCATAACATTTTAGTACTATAAAAGCATTTAAAATTTCTGATTCAATACATAGTGCGTAGGAGTAATAAAATTATCCTATTTTTAAAGGCTAACAAAATGAAGCCGTCGATAATATTCTTCGACGAAATCGACGCGTTGGCCCCTGTACGTAGCGTGCGACAGGAACAAGTGCACACCAGCGTGGTTGGTACGCTACTCGCCGAGATGGATGGCTTGTGTGACAGGTTAGAATTATTGGATATTAATTTAAAAAGCAAAATCTCTACTTAGCTGCTCAAAACCTCTTTATAACGTATGAGTAAGTCATTATAGTCATTTTTAAAGAATAAATTATCAAGAGGTGCAAGTTATACAGGTTGTCCCAGAAATCGACATCAAGCCGGAATCGGGTGATAGGTCAATTCATAATAGTTAACAGAAAAATATATAAAAAAATCTTTGCTATGTATTTTAAAAATTACAGGCACATATTAAAAAAAATCGAGAAAATCTACATCCTGTGATGGTCTTTTAACTCCTGTTGCTACAAATATTAACTTTTTTTAATTTTCTTTTTATTATGTAATCCTGAATAATGCTTCTGAAAACTGTTGCTTAAAATTTACAGCCAACTGCTCCAGTCCAGAAGGAAATATTTTTTTTCCCAATCAAGTATTCAAAATGAATACTTCGCCTAGTTTTAAATGATTGTATTGAAAAAAAAAATACTACACGAGTTTGCAAGTAACTTTAAAAGTTGGCGCATTTAATAAGGATTCCTAAATGGTAATAAAAAAACTGCGGTTGCCAACCTCCTGCCAAGCATGGCAACTATGGCGAAATCCCTCTTATGAGGCAATTTATGGGGGTGGTCTATGTTCGGCGGTGGACTTTTGATAGGTTTTAATGGATGGATGGGTTGGACGGGGATCGAACTTGGTTTATTAGCGTGCTATGAAATTTAAGGCGTGCGCCTAGCAATCGACCTACCATGTATTAATATGTATACATTATTCATTATTATAGTATTTTTTTTATTGCTACAATTTCGAGGGATCGCCCACCGGCACCAATGAAATTGTAAATTGCAATTCTGAGGGTTGATTTACCACATACTCAGCAGTGAAGGACCACATAGTGAGAATACCAGCATGTCTAAAGAACAAAATATTTCGATGACATTTGAAGTCCGCCAATGTCATTGGAATTGATTAATTGCTCCGAAAACCCTTTCAGAAATATGATGTACTTTTATATAGTCTATGACTTACATATTATTTTAAGTATTTATTATTTACAACCCTCACAAAAACGAGAGCCCAGCTGTGGGATATATATATATATATATATATATATATATATATATATATATATATATATATATATATATATATAATTATTCTGTAACTTGATTAAAGTATAATTTATAATCCATGTCCATGTATTCTTATTGTTCACATAGACGCATGGTATTAGCAAGTGAATCATGTCAACAGGGGCGAAGTGATAATAATAGGGGCAACTAACCGTTTAGACGCCGTGGACCCGGCCCTAAGACGGGCGGGTCGTTTCGATAGAGAGCTGTACTTCCCGCCGCCGCACGCCGCCGCCCGCCGCGACATACTGCACATCTACACGCGCGACTGGCGCCCAAGACCCGCCGACGAAACCTTGGACCACATAGCGCAAATCACCAGCGGTTACGGAGGTATTCAACCATGCTTTGTGCAAGCAATCTGGCCTATGTTTAGCAATGGAACAGTGACGGGATGTAGTGATGACGGAGGCGTGTCTTACAGGTTAACGGGAAACTACTTGTCCGTTGTGAACGGACTACACAACATGTAGACATAGATTTCAGCGGTGCCCAGCATACGTCACGTGATCGTCATTGCCTACTACCACTATCACTATAGACATCAATTCCACTGTTGAAGGGCCTCCTACATAGACTCATAAGGAGGATACTTGCCATTGTTGCCACGCTTGACAGATGGGTTGGCAACCACAAACAAAAAGTTATTTTTTTGTTCTATATTGTTCTCGGGAAGAAGCTGCTGCTCATTTCCTAGCTCTGTTTTCCTCTGTCGCCTCTTACGATACAAAATGTTTTGTTACAATTTTTTTAGTTGTTGCTCAATCTCAGCGCGTAGTACCACAATGCAGCCTGTTATGATTGCAGCAAAAATGGGGCGGTTGGACTGGGAAAGAACCAGGCTCGTTCAAAATTTTTGTTAATTTTATATTAGTCTTATGGCCTAGCGATAAAATTTAAAATAAATGTCATAGCTCTCTGTACGAAACTGTGTGAAAGTAAAGCTCAGTTTAAAAACAATTTAAAGGACATATTCATTAGTAATTATGTTACGAATGTTATGCCTACTTGAAAAATATTTTAAGTTACCAAAATAATATTTTTGTTGCAGGTTCTGATTTGAAAGCATTGTGTTCCGAGGCTGTGTTAAGGGCGTTGAGGAGAGTCTACCCGCAAGTGTACGATAGTGAACACGCTTTGGTTATCGATCCGAAAAACGTGAGTATTATTAATATTAAAAAGATTGCACTATTTTTATCTTCTTCGGCCTATTTCAGTTCATTATCCTGTACAATGCTGTTGAGTGTTCCCCGCTCAACATCAAATGAGTAAAAGTAGTGAAAGTAAATGGTGGCATAAGAGGCAAGAGGCACCCATATCATTCCTTGGGTGTTGTAAAAGGTGACAAAGCGAAATGAAAGAAGTGATGGGTAGCAGCATCTTTCTGATAACAACTTGTTGTATTGTTCGCGTAAAGTCGGATTACACCTCTCTTTATATTTGTAAAATAGTCTGCAATAAACCATTGAACAGTGAATACGTTGTTTACTTCTCTGAAGTGACATACAAGCAAGTGTAGGTCACACTTGCTTGCAACTCCGCGTAACAAAATAATGAATGAATGAATGAATATACTTTTATTGTACACCACGAACAAATATACAAATGACATAACAAAAAGCAGATTATATGTACAATTTGGCGGCCTTATCGCTACATAGCGATCTCTTCCAAGCAACCAAAGGTGTAAAGGAATAAAACAATGAATAATAGGTAGGTGGTGCAATATAAATATACATAATATAATATCAATACATGCGATATGTAGACAATACATGCAATAAAATAACATGTAAATAACTAATACATGAAATAATATAAATTACTAATACAAAATAAAAAATAAAGTAAAACATAATATATATACATATACCCAAAAATACATGAAATTAGCGTTTTGTCGTACTGACCACTTTGATCTGAAATATCTCCTCTTTGGTTAAGAATTCAAATTTATAAATTCATTTAGCTGGTACATTTGAGTTTTGAAAACAGTCATTCATTTGTTTTTTCCTCATATTTTTTTTCTTTGGCGTCGCTTATTACCGCACAATGGAAAACATGAAATATCGGTATATTTATGAGTACGAGTTCTACCGTGGCACCAGTGCTGCAGAAACAGCTCGAAGGATTAATGATGTGTACGGCGCTGGTGTCGCAAAAGAAAGCACGGTCCTTTTTTGGTTCAACGTTTTCGTTCTGGAAATTTCGACCTTCAGAACCAACCCCGTGGACGTCAGGAGACCAAAGTGGAATATGAAGAATTAAAGGCTATTGTGGAAGCGGATCCATCACAATGCACTTCAGAGATAGCTGCAGGCTTCGGGGTAAGTGATAAAACTGTATTAATCCACTTGAAGCAAATCGGGAAAGTAAAAAAACTTTGGGTATCTCATGAATTGAGTGAATCGAACTTGCAAACACGCGTCGATGGCTGTGTTCAGCAAAGTGCTCAACCGACACAATAATGAAGGGATTTTAAATCGAATCATTACTTGTGATGAAAAGTGGATACTGTACGGTAATCGGAAGCGCTCGTCGCAATGGCTGAACCCTGGAGACCCAGCCAAATCCTGCTCTAAACGAAAATTGACTCAGAAAAAGTTACTTGTGAGTGTTTGGTGGACTAGCGCCGGTGTCGTTCACTACAGCTTTCTAAAATCTGGCCAAACGATTACGGCAAATATCTATTGTCAGCAACTGCAAACCATGAAGGAAGAACTAGCTGCTAAACAACTGAGATTGGTCAATCGCTCTAGGCCACTGCTGCTTCACGACAACGCAAGACCACAGTGCACAACAGATTACCATTTTTCCGGAATTTGGACAAATTCTTACAAGGAAAAATTCAACTCCGATGCGGCAGTCCAAACCGCCTTCAAGGAGTTTATTGATTCTCGCCCCATGGTTTTTAGTAAAGGGATCAATGAACTACCTATGAGATGGCAAAAGTGCATAGATAACAACGATGCATACTTTGATTAATTAAATATATTTTACAAAAAAATAACTTTATATTCCTCCTGTACAAAACGCCAATACTCGGCGAGCAGTTCACTTTAAGCATTCATATCAAGCAGCCGTTATCATTTTATTTATCATTTATTATCAATATCATATTGAATTATCATTTTAAATATTAAAAGTGTAGACAAACCCTACAATAACCGAATATCTTTACAGCCTGAAAAATCTAAACGTTATTACCGAACATTGGGATACAATGGTGATTTATCTGGTCGTAAATAAATTACCGTAATTACAATACTGTGTAGAGGCGGTGTAAGAATATCCATTACCCCATATCATCCCGTGGGTGTCGTAAGAGTCGACAGATGGAAACAAATCAGGAGATGGGCAGCAGCGTCTTCCTAATAACGACTAAAAAAACTGGGGCGGCCAACCCGCTTGCCAGGCGTGGCAATTGGGAGGCTTATGTTCAGTAGTGGACTTCAATAGGCTGTAACGGTAACGGCAAATAAATTAGATTTGGAATCTCATAAGGAATGTGAAGAATTTTTAAGCAAAGAAAAAGCGACGGTAGTCTAATAGTATGGTGCGGACCGCGAATTCAAAAGGTCGTGGGTTTAAATCCGCCATTCAATTATTGTTGTAGACTACTCCAAACACAAGCATTTTAGGCTTGCCAGGAGTAGTCAAAGGGAATATTAGTAATGATAATAGCATTGCTAGTATTTGAAAAAAATGAAATGAAATTTTAAACACTTGAGTTGTTATCGTCAGACCAATGCCAAGACTTTACCACCTAATCTAACGAACGTCACTAAACGTAATATATTAGCGGATGTACAAAGATGTTTGGTTCTTTAAGATGGATAGTATCTGTAATTATCAAAGCCAAAATACTGATTCAAAAGTTATGGTTAGAAGGAGTAAGCTGGCATGATAAGAAAAACAAAGAATTACAGAAAGAGTGGCTGACAATACGTTATGATCAAGACAAAGTCAATCAAATGCGAATTAAACGTTGATTTAAATGAAAATCGCTAATAAGGAAAACATATCACTACACGGTTTCTGTGATGCGTCTATAAAGTTATACAATACACAACAGTAGTAATATAAAAATAATATCTACTTTTGTGTATTGTACAACCATAGATAAAAACGATATCGTACAGACAAGCATTGTAGCTGCCAGAACCAAGGTAGCTCCGGTAAAAACTATTTCTTTTCCTCGCCTTGAGTTATGTGGCGCAACTTTATTAGCTAAGCTTCTAAATCACGTGACTCAAGCCATGAGAATACCTTCTACACAAGTTATTGCGTGGATTGACTCGTCAGTTGTTTTGGCATGGCTTATTGGCGAACCAAATACAGTACAGTACAACCTTAGTTTAACGAATCTCAATATAACGATTTCCTCGATTTAACAAATTTTTAGAAATCCCCTAGAACCGGCCGTAAGAGTTAATACAAAATATACCTTTACATTACGAATAACTTTTGTAACAATCTCTTTATAATGATTTTTCAATCATTGCAAAACATGAATAGAAAGTATAACCTCTGCATATGTATAAACAAGGCACAAGTGGAGGATTTTTATGATGAAGTAAAACAATTACTGATCGTAGATACGAGGGCGACACTGTCATACTTAAGAACGAAGTAAGTACTGAATTGTATGGGCGAAAGGTGTAATAAAATCTCATATTTTTTAATGTTTGATTTGTTTGAAGATTTAAATGAAGCTAATTTGAATTAAAAAATCAAATTACAAGCTTCTTGGCCTTGGACGGCACCTGGTGGCACCTCCTTATAGTCCTAACTTTGGTGTTTTATGTTAAGCGGGAGTTAAATCCATGAAAATACATTTAAAGAGAGTCCTGATGTCGAATTTAACATATGAGGAGATGTCTACTCTTTTGTCAGATTGAAGCGTCTCTAAATTCTCGGCCTTTAACAGCAATTGATGAATCTGAGGTGGACAATACGAGCCCTTTAATACCAGTTCATTTTTGATCGGTGAAACTCCTATTTCTGTCCCAGCGCCACATTTATGTGATGCAAAAATTAGCCTACAAGCACGTTGGCGATACGTACATAAACTCTTAGGTGACTTTTGGCATCGATGGCAACATGAATATCTCACAAGGTTGCAACAAAGACCAAAGTGGCTTAAAAACGAAAGGGAATTTGCTATTAATGAAATTATTCTCACTAAGCAAGATAAAATGCCTCCTGGAAAGTGGATCGCATACTTGCTAAACATCCTGGACCAGATGGAGACAAGAGTTTATAGTCTAAAGTGGCAAATAATTATGTCCTCCAGACGGAATTTCGGTAACGGTGGGCAGTTTCAACGGAGATGAGAACGGACCTGCGTCCGTATCGTACGATACGGACGCAGTTATGGACGGAGGTCAAGAGTATACTCTCTATTTCCTCACTCTTATAGTCCAATGAGGGCTTTACGTACTTTCCGAGTTACGGTGCCAAAACAGCGCTAACTTCCTGACTCCGGGCTGTTATTGAGAATTTCTTGACCAATAAGCCTAATAACTGACGGACTTTATGATTAGCAGTCGCGCGGGAAAAACGAGGCAGTCTAATGATGACACTATAACAAGAACCCCCTTATGAGACGATCTATTGTGACGGCCCATGTTCAGTAGTAGACTTTGTGAGAATGTAACAAATGAATGAAATGTAGTTTAAGCTGGTAGTACATTTGCAGGTGGAGGTGCAGATAGAGGATCTGGAGCGCGCGATACGCGGCATGGTGGCGGCCGGGGCACGTAGTGCGCCGCCCGCCGCACGCCGCTTACCCGCGCACGCGCATGCGCTGCTGGCGCCGCAGCTGCGCGCCGCCGCGCCGCTGCTGCGTGCCGCCGCGCCGCGCCCGCACGTGCACAGGTGAGTGTGCGAGTGTGCCCGCCGCGCGCCGCCAGCCCGCGCACGCGCACGCGCTGCTGGCGCCGCAGCTGCGCGCCGCCGCGCCGCTGCTGCGTGCCGCCGCGCCGCTGCTGCGTGCCGCCGCGCCGCGCCCGCACGTGCACAGGTGAGTGTGCGAGGTGTGCCCGCCGCGCGCCGCCAGCCCGCGCACGCGCACGCGCTGCTGGCGCCGCAGCTGCGCGCCGCCGCGCCGCTGCTGCGTGCCGCCGCGCCGCGCCCGCACGTGCACAGGTGAGTGTGCGAGTGTGCCCGCCGCGCGCCGCCAGCCCGCGCATGCGCACGCGCGCTGCTGGCGCCGCTGCTGCGTGCTGCCGCGCCGCGCCCGCACGTGCACAGGTGAGTGTGCGAGTGTGCCCGCCGCGCGCCGCCAGCCCGCGCATGCGCACGCGCTGCTGGCTGTTGGTAGTGTTCCTGACTTTTACGCATGCATATTGGTGAGAGAACACGCGAGTGTGCCCCGTCGCGCACGCGTGCCTGCTGCCACTTCGCTCCAGCACCCACATAGGTGAGATAGCGCGCGAGTAGTGCTCCTGGCTGGCGTGCTCCCGTATTTAATGATGACGCCGCAAATGCGCGGCGCCGCGTCGCGCTCGGACTCACACAAGTGTGAGAGAGCGCGCGGGTCGTACTTCGAAGTCCACGCGCACGTGCTGCTGCCGCCTCAATGAGAGCTAATAATCTTACGCTCACCACATGTCACTAGTTGGAACTGTGGTGAACTTATTTTGTCACGCATATGATCACGCAGTGTCATCATCATTGGAAAGTTGCGTTTTAAATAAAAGCTTTTCGGTTGTATGCACACAAAACAATGCTTCAGTGGTGTGCTTTTAATTTTTTAACATATTTATAATTTTTTTTAATTCTTTTACATTTAGGAATACGTTAACGTAGTCTTATTTATCCATTTTTATCTAATTAATACAAAATATAACTTATAAATCGGAAAGAGACATTAATCTTAACATACATACAATTTTTTATAAAACTTACAGTCGACCAGATAGTAAGTGAATACCGCAGTCCATAAACACCTGCAACCAAATTCAATCAAAGAATACTACAAAATATATAATATTATACAGCGCCAAATATCTATTCTGTATCACACAAACGGAGTTAGTGTTGACTTTCTACAATCGTAAATGCTAATAAAAAACGATAAAATTTAAGTTATAGTCAAGGTCAAAATATTTTTATTCTAAATAAGCTTTTACCAAGCATTTTTTGAAAGTCTCAAGCTGCACCATCGAAATCATTGAAATTAACGTTAAGACTTAATGCTATGATACATAATTTGTCATTCCATTAATTTTTACGTTACGCATAATTGTTAACGCTTATAAATAGCGATGACAAATGTAAAAAATCAACTTGGCTAACCCCGAAGGTTTACATGCCGTTGACCTTTAGTAACTAACACAATGTGGTGTACCCATCTGGTATGTGTTGCTTATTACATTTCTTACAATGTTGAATGCGAATTCACACAAATATCTCGTCCTCGGCAAGCAACTGTTTTGAGGATAGCTTTTGAATTTAAACACACATTCAATTGACTATTTCTTTGATTTTTATGATGTTATTATATGTTAACTATATTTTATTTAAACTCAACAGTACAAAAATAACCGAGGCTCCGCTGTCGTCGAGCGTGTTGCTGATTAGCGGCGAGTGCGCGGAGACTCATATCGCGCCTGCGCTGCTCGCCCAGCTCGAACACTGCACCGTGAAGGAACTCAGTGTCGCCACGCTACATTCGACGCTCGCCTTCACGCAGGAACAGGCTCTCATATCGGTCAGTATTTTATACACAGCATACTCAATAATAATGAGCCGTGTAGTGGCGCCGGATCCAACTACCCCATATCGCGTAAGAGACGACAGAGGGAAACAAACCAGGAGATGGGCAGTAGTGTCTTCCTGCCTGCCAAGCGTGGCAACTATGGCAAATATCCCCCCTTTGAAGCAATGTATCTTCTTGTTTTTTGTTTTTTTTTTTATTTATTTTTGTTTTTTATGAAGCAATCTATGGGGGAGGCCTATTTTCAGCAGTGGACTTGTGGTAGGCTGTAAAGGTTCTCAATAATTTTAATGTTCAGATAAATCCCTGCAAGTTCACTTAAATAGCTAAATTCACTGAACTGCAATTAAGTGTAATCTAATTCTTGGCATGATAGAGTTACGCTACAGTGGTATTATGATTGTAGAACGAGTGTGTCAGCTTAATCAGGGAAGGACCATGTCTTTATACTGACAGAATACCAGCGTAAAAAAGCTTAATTCTGCTGTGATTCATATAACGAGTGTAGAGAACTGGAGAGCCTTTTTACCGGAAACTAGGCATTCCATATTAGTCCTCAGGGGTGACAACGCATCTCCATTTTAATTCTTAATTGAGGAAAGATGTAGATGTCTATGAGCCACAGCATCCACTTACCATCAGGTGGACTGTGTGCTCATTTGTCACCCTTATTCTAAAAAAAAGCTCGCCTTTGCATGTTTACACTACTGCTAGACATGGGCCTCTTTCATTGTAGGGAGGATTTGTCTTAATCGCCCTGATTTGCGATTGTAGATCCAGACATCTTTTATCTTTGATGCTGCTCCCCGTCGTCGGTCTAGGTA
This sequence comes from Parnassius orleans, assembly GCA_029286625.1. Classification (NCBI taxonomy): domain Eukaryota; kingdom Metazoa; phylum Arthropoda; class Insecta; order Lepidoptera; family Papilionidae; genus Parnassius; species Parnassius orleans. The sequence goes on from JAGSMP010000003.1 coordinate 6,226,080, forward strand.
TTTTACATGTGATATAAACAAAATGGTTATACTGCTATTTGGCGAAAGCCACGATATCTTTCTGGCATATTCTATAGTCACTATTAATCCTGTGTGCAGGTGGCTAGTTTCTATTGAGACTGTCTTTGACCGAAGTTTGGTCTGGAGGACATTATTATTATGAATGTTTTGTCTGTTAATCTGTAAGTTAATTGTACTATGACTATAACCTTCGTACAAGTGCAAGCAATAAGTTGGCAAAGTTTCAACGCAATACGTTAACGTAGCACGTAGCGTAGGTAACGTAATCTGATGAACGGTATGGCAGCGTATAAAAGACGAACAATCAAACATAAATTTTTATATATTAGATTAATAATAAGTTGGTGGTGGCTTATAAATGCGTGGTTGCAGTTGTTCTCGGAATGCCGGCGCGCGGACCGCGGCTGCGTGGTGTTCGTGCGCGACGCAGTGTCGGTGTGGGGCGCGCTGGGCGCGCACGGCGCCGCGCTGCTGCTGCAGCTGTGGCGCACGCGCGCCGCCGGCGACGACACGCTGCTGCTGGCCACCGCGCCGCTCCCGCACCACCAGCTGCCCGCAGAGGTAACGTGCACCTTGTTGCCTTGTGCGCATGCTTTATTTTACAATGGTGGCCGTGCTTATCATTCGATAGCAAAGACACTACATCTATCTGCCCGCCAAGGTGATGTACACCTTATTGCCTTGGCTATATGGTTTAATTTGCGATAGTGGCCGTGCTTCTCATTCCAGCGCAGCATTTAATTTGCGATGGTGGCCGAGCTCGTCATGCGAGCGCAGCGACACTACCAGCCTGTCGATGTGATGTGCACCTTATTGCCTTGTGCACATAGTTTAATTTACGATGACGGCCGTGCTTGTCATTCGAGCGCAATAACACTACTACCAGCTGCCCGCAGAGGTTCTGTACACCTTATTGCTTTGACTACATGATTTATTTTACGATAGCGGCCGAGCTTGTCATTCGAGCGCAGCAACACTATCACTAACTGCCCGCCGACGTGATGTACACCTTATTGCGGTATCGACATAGTTTATTTTACGATGGTGTGGTGATCGGACCAATACAAACGATTGCCTCATTACAATATCTCTTTATTACTGCCCACTAAACCTAGAAATATACATGTATTTATTACACTACTGCTAAGAGGGAGGCACATACCACTACACCTTCCCCAATATTTAAAAAAAGAAATGTTCTCTATTTACTTTTAGTAAAAAGGATTTCCAGTTCCCGTCATTCACTATACGAAGCAATAGCAGCAGCATAAGCTGAAATCACATTATGCTGTTATTTCACCTTGGTTTTCTGTACAAGCATTTTCTCCTTGGTAGAGTCGACCCATTAGTGCTACAGCCATAAAAATCTGTAGTGTGGCTCTACCACATATAAAACTTACCAAAACATCTCATTACAGCTTCAAGAATTGTTTCCGGCATACAAAGACTGCGTTTACAGAGTACGAGAGCCAACTGCGTCAGAAGTTATCAGTTTTCTGAAGCCAATCATCACAGAAGTACCTTTAGAACCGCCTATTATTGAAAATAATGAACCTCCTCCACCTTTACCAAGAGGTAAAAAATATCACCTTTTTTGTGTCTTTTTATTTTAATATTTTTTAACAAATTATGAAGATTATCTAATTGATCATTCATTTTCGACACAGTATCATATTTATCCATCATTTCAGCCAAAAAATTCCACTGCTGGAAGTAGTCCTCTGCCATAATAAAAGATAATTTGCCGTATTCATTACGCTTGCTAAGTGGATTGGCAAAAGCAGTAATTAAGAGTGGGGGGACTCATTGTTATGCTAAGTCGATACTTCATATTTTGAAAAACAAGTTAAATTGCTAAAAGTTAGCACTTAATAAAAATTTCCAAAGACCTATCTCGAGACATAGTAGGGGGAGTCCCCCCAGTACCGGACCCTTAAGGTTTTTAGTAAAAACAAAATTGAATAATTATATTTTATTTAAATAATTAACATTTTTATTTAAACAATCATATAAGACATTACAATAAACCAACAAAGGCAAATATTATACATTTATAACAAATCAAAATGGAATCAATCATTGGTTTAGTTTTTGGCTTTATTGAAATTTCGCATCTAGTACCGGACAAGTATAAATTCTAACACTTAAGACTGGACAGAACCAGGCAATGTAGATTTACAAAAATTTTAAGTCACACAATAATCTTACATTAATACAATAAACGCCCAGAGCCACATAATCACTGTAAACATCCAAATAAATGAACAAAAGTTAAATTTTAACTATGGATAAGAAATTATTGAATATTTTCTAACACTTGACATTTCTACATAAAGTTACCAGAATAAGAAAACTTTCAAAATATTTACAACGATCACAAACATAGACATCTGAACACTGGGATATCTGCACAGAATTCATGAGCCCATCCTTTACACGCTCCACACTGGATCCAGTCCTCGTTGTAGTCTTCGCAACAAACAACACAATAGTACTTCTTCAGCTTCTATTCACTAGGTTTTTTTTTTCCTTTGTCTTTAATCGTTTTAAATTTACGTATGCCTTCTTCTTTTCTTTTTTTTTTTCATTTTCTTTCTATTCTAAATGTTCTTTGTATAGCGAAAAAGTCAAAATTTTACTATAAATTTCAGATACCTTTTTTCTTCGTCTCCATTATATCAAATGATCTGAAAAGATAAATAATAGAAATACAAAATTATATCGAATGTTCTATTCGATATAATTTTGTATTTACTAAATATATAATATATATATAGCACACTATTTTGTTAAAATACTTGTCCGGTACTAAGGAACTTAGATTGGTCTAATTTAATTTGTCCGGTACTAGGGAATCTGTTACTGTCCGGACTTAGGGGAATAACATAAAGCAGTATGATTTCGATTATAATAAAGTTTATTAATAAATTCGCCAAAAAACAATATCAATGTAAAGTGTACTTACCAATGATTGAAAGAAAAGCACTACACACAATTTATTCACTCTTAATGGTGGTTTAGGACTTAGTAAATGTTACTCGATGCATGGGATTCACGTGCAAAATGACTAAAATGTCACCTATAAGCCGTATCAGGCGAAACTGACGCCTCCCCCGCCGTGGGGGGATTTGTCCGTTGAGTTTGACTTCTTTCTATAAGCGAGTGTTAATAAGAACGTTATTTCATGATTTGACGTGATTTGTCCGGTACTATGTGCTGTCCGGCGCTAGGGGGATTCCCCCTACTCATATGTTTTTTTATAGAATGGGTTTAACAAACGAGCACACAGTCTACTTGATGGTAATTGGATGCTGTGCCCCATAGACGTCTACATTTATCTTCGATAAAGAATCAAAATGCAGATGCATTGTCACCCCTGAGGACTACGTTGGAACGCCTCGTTTCCAGTAAAATGGGTCTCCAGTTCTCTATATTCAAAATACGAAACACAGTAGCACTAAGCTGCTATTTTATGCTGGTATTCTGTGAGAGCGTGGTCCTTCCCCGATGTAGCCGACACATTCGTGCTACAACCGCAGCATGGCTCTAAGTCGTTTAAATTACAAAAATAGCATTAGTTAAAATTGTTGAAAGAATACATTCCTACATTTTTGTCTATTTTGCTGCATAGATTCTAGACGTTATGGTGCTGATGATATAACGACAGATTTGTACGTCAGTGGAATGGTAAAAAGCCTTAAATCGTCGAACGTTTTAAAATTTTTGCAACAAATAGAGTGATTCATCATTGTTATTTTATTATATCTATTGGGTTAAAGACTTTTCAATTAATTTCCACAGCGCCACCGCCTCCCCCACCACGCGAGAGTGAGGAAGAGATCGCTCGACGCAAGCGCAAGGAGGATTACAAGTTGCGCGAGCTGCGCATATTTCTGCGTGACATCTGTCGGAAACTCGCCTCCAATAGGCGCTTCTACAAATTCACCAAGCCTGTCGATCTCGAGGAGGTAAACATGCTCGATAATAGTTCTTGTAATATTTCCCTGTTTATGATCTCTTGGTAGATCTGTACTAGTTGACGGGATCGATTCGAGGAGGTAAACAAACAATTACTTGATAGTACTTTTACTCCTTCCTTATGTATGATTTCCTAGTAGATCTTAATACTTGGTAACAGAGTCGACCTTGAGGATGTAAACAACTAACTATTCAACAGTCCTTCAATTGCTTCAATGTGCTTGGTCTCCTAGTAGTTCTAAATTCTAGTTAATGAATGAATGAATGAATGAATGAATGAATTTATTTCTCTCCACAATAGGTAAACTTAATGCTAGGTATTACAGAAATGCCAGACTGGTACCTAACTTGTGAGAGACTGGTGCCTGATGTAGGTATAAAAACCTGTATTACAGGTCACCAGGGCTCCCCCGCGGCCAGAGCAACAATCTGAGTAATACAAAACAAAAAAGGAGTTTATAATTATGTACCTAAATAAACAAAATTAACTACAGTAATTGCAGATTTCACATCAATGTGTGTGTTTGTGTGTGTGGCGCGTGTCGTGTGTAGTGTGTGTGCGCGTGCCTGTGTATGTATGTGTGAGTGATTGTGCGCGTGTGTGCGTGAGTTGGGATTAATATAATATACATAATTGTATAAACCAAAATGAGGAAAAGATGGGAATATAGGGAGTTCATGGCTGAGCGAGATTACTATTTATTATATAGGCGACTTTAATAGATTTTCGGTCGATTCATAGTCTAAAGTTTTCAGATATTTTGTTAGAACGGATTTACAACTAGATTTAGGTAAAGGATAGAAATTTAGGATATTATTTAGTTTATTATACATGTACGGTCCTAGAAAACAGAAGTAATTCTGTGAGGTAACACAATATTGGATTAAAACATATAGTGCCTTTTCTGCGTTTGTCCTTTAGTAACTTCGGATCGTATTTACATTGGGAATGTTTCATTAGGACAGTTTGTAAGATGAATGTTTGTCTCACTGTTAGAACATCCCACTTTTTGTAGAGGTCCACTGTTGGAAAGCGGAACGAGAGACCTGCACTAACTTTTAGGATGGCCCTTTGAGCTCTTTCTACCTCGTTAGGTGTGTTTTAGCAGCACCTCCCCATGAACTGATGCAGTAATCTATAAGCGATTGGCATAGAGCGTAATAGACCATCTTGATGATTCGGCAGTCAGCTACGTTTTTAAGAGACTTGAAGATGTAAATGAGCTTGCGTAACCTAGTGACCAGTACATCAATGTGTGGCTTGAAAGTCAGGGTTTGGTCTATTATGATTCCGAGATATTTAATTTTGTCAGTTTGTATAGCGAGACAATGGCAAATAGTTGGCTCAGAGTTGCAAACATGGGCTGTGATGAAGAGGAGGAGGAGGTTTTGGCTTGACCTAAGAGTGAAGGTTATGTATTTTGTTTTGCAATGTTTAATGTCAACACATTTCTTTGTAACCAGAGGCAGCAATTAGTAAAACCGCTTTGTGCAGAATCAAAGACCTCCTCCAACTATTACCACTGAAGAATAATGCAGTATCGTCGGCAAATGAGAATATTTTCCTTTGTAGCTGAAGCTGGCATAAGTCATTGACATATACCAGGAACAGCGTTGGGCTGAGTATGCTACCTGGCAAACCAAATTGACAGTTAACTGTCACTTATTTTATTCTCTATTCCGACTTCTGCTTTCCACTTAGATAATTTGCTATTAATTGCAGAGGTAAGCCTCACACCAATTTTTCCAGCTTAGTAATAAGGTTCGGGATGAGGACTGTGTCAAATGCCTTTGCTAAATCGAGGAATATAGTTAAACATTTTCTTCTTTCATCCAAGTTGGTTATAATTGAGTTAACAAGCTCGTGTACCGCGTTATTTGTTGACTTTCCTGCTGAAACCAAATTGCGCTGGTGAAAGGAGATTATTGCCTCTAGAAAATTGATTAAGCGTTTATTTATTGTTGTTCTAAGATTTTGGACAGTGTGGGTAAATGGAAATTGGCCTATAGTTATTGACACAGTCCCTCTCACCACTTTTGTGAATAGGTTTAATGAGCGCTGTTTTGAAAGCTGACGGAAAGATTCCTGTAGATAAGGCCAGGTTACAAATATGTGTAATAGGGGGGGTAAGAATATGTATATATCTTCAAGTATTACACCAGAAATCTGATAGAGCCCTACTGCACAATTGTCTCTTAAACCCTGAATCAGCTGGAAAATTTCATCCTCATCCGTTGGTAGCATGACAAACGATTTGGTGTGGGATGGATATAAGACGTCAGGTTCAGTAGAATTTTTATGTCTAGATTTTATGATATCTTCAGCCAAATTCCTTCCTATATTAGCAAAGAAGTAGTTAATGTCATTAATACTTTTTTTTGGATTTTCTGGAGAGAAGACAGGATGAGTGGTCTGCTAGCTTATTGAGCCGCTCAGCTTTTAATGGCTTCCCACAGTTTCTTTTTATTATGTTTCGATTTTTCAATCTCTTGTTTCTCATAGTTTATTTTTGCCTTTTTTAAAATAGAGTTACAGTAGTTCCGGTAGCGTTTGTAGGTTAGTTTTAGCACTTCATTTTCAGGGTCCTTTTTTAATTTCTTGTAAAGGTTGTCCCTATTTTTCATACACTGCAGTAAGCCTTTGGTGACCCATGATTTTCTGATAAGTTTTCTTTTGGGAGTTTTAACCAAAGTGGTGTTATTTGTTATGGATGTGGCTAAATATTTCAGAAATAGGTCTGTTGCTAGGTTTACATCCATGCAATCAATAATAATTTGGTATTCAATTTTTTGTATAGCTTTATCTAATTCCAGAAAATCAATGCGATAACATGATTTATTTAAGTATTCTGGGCGAGCAGCTTGAGTAATGCTAATAATGGCTACACTTTCGTGGTCAGTAATCGATGACTCCAAAATGAAACAAGTGACCGCCAATTTAGTTCTAATTATGGTATGGTCCAGGCATGTTCTACCATGTGTAGGTTTCGTGTGACCTGGAAGCATGCTATGACTCGCCAATACATTTAGGTAGTCGTGTGAGCGCTTATCAGAGCTATTCGGGACTATATCGATATTGATGTCGCCACAGAGAATTATGTTTTTATAGCTATTTAAGTTTGGACAGGAGGGAGTCGATGGAAGATATGAAATTGCTGTTATTAGATTGGCTAGGTGGTCTATATATGCCAATAATACAGGTTTCGGAGTTGAGCCTTAGTAGCAGACAATTGACGTCGCTGATTTGGGGTTCTTCAAAAGTTACTTTTAGATGTTTATTATAATATATGACAACTCCCTCGTTCTGGGTCTTATGAGTAGTTGTTGTTATATAATTGTAGTTGTCTAGACATTCAGAAAGTACTAGTATATCCCAGGATATTTCGGATCTTTGTAAGAATGTAGTTAAATTAGGCATATTACGGTTAATACTACGAATGTTTTGTGAAAAAAGGTTTAGTGTGCAATTATTGTTTTTAATACGTTGTTTAATATTGTCAATGTCGCATACGACTGCCTTAGCAACCTGTATAGTATCCAGATCTGAATTTAGAATTTCAATATCTTGCATATTTGAAAGTGTCCGATATTTTATAATATATAGGATGACAGTCACGGAAATTTACTCGTGACTTTAAAATTATAGACTTAACTTTATGATCTGGTAGAATACAGGTAGCCGAACAAAGAGTAATGCGACACTTTATTATATTTAGAGTAATTATGTTATTCGACGATATAGTTTGTTTGTGTAACGTGTAATGAGTAAAGAGTATGATAAGTATCTGTTGTGTGAGTAGTGACTTTGAGTGAATGTCTGCAAATCTTATGGGAGTAAAAATATTAAAATAAAGGAATTGAACAAGCATATCTAATAACAAGGTAAAAACTTAAATAACAAAACAAAACAATGATCGCTGTAACCTAGTATGACTAGTCATATGATAAGTTTATGTAAATCAATTTCTTCTTCGATAGGTATTGGCGCTGATCCTCCTTCTTCACAAAGACCTTCCCATGCCTTATCCAGGCTGTAGCAAGCTTTTGCTTTTGACATTTTGCCGTGCGAGGTAGAATATTCCTCTTGCTTTACTTGTTAAGTACCAGATATATATAGGGCGCGATGGTTCCGGTAGATTCATGTGATCTGAGTTTAATTGAGGCCCTGCTATCGCGTTTTGTCTTATTATATATTTTGTATTTTGAGATTAAGGATTCTTTTCGAGGGAAGTTGTGAAGTCTACCACTAGTGCCTCAGACTTGGAGCGATAAATATTTTTGATTTGATTCTTGAATTAGAGTTTCCAGGCCCAGTGTCGAAACAAGTTTTTGGATTATATGAGTGAGAGCTTTTATTTTCATTATTTTGTTTGGATAAGTTGGATTTCAATAGTAGTACTACTACAAGTATTCCTTTCGAAGAGTTCTAATTTATGTTCTAGGTGGACACTTCTTATAATCACTATTTTCTTGTTCCAGAGTATTAATTTTAGTAATAATTCTTCATGCCGATTAGTAAACATTTGAGAGATTTTTGTAAGTCTTGATTTTGTGTCATTATAGCAGTGAGAGTGTTATTCAACAATTGAACTTATGATCTTGTTGTTTAAGTTCGGAAAACATGTTTTAATTTCGGTGATAGATGATCCCGATTCATCTTGTAAATCGCCAAATGTACGTTTCTGTCGCTTGATGATGCTATAGCAGTGAATATTTACATCTGTCATGCCAACCTCATTAAGAGTTGGGTCTGAACTATAGTGCGTTTTAGTGCTTGGTTGAGCTAGTCCTACGGGCGGAGAGCGCTGTACCGACATCGTAATTAATTATAAGTGTTTAGGCCTAAATGTTCCGACGGCCGGCGATCGATGCGGGGGGCGTGACTTGCGTGCACGCACCCTTGGCAGGATAGAAAGGGTGTGGCCTTGGGCGCGTCTTTGGGGGGACTTGATTGTGAGATTGGTGTTTTGTTACGCGTTCAGTGTATGAAGAAACTCACGGCAATATAAAACTTACCAAAACATCTCATTACAGCTTCAAAATTGTTTCCGGCATACAAAGACTGCGTTTACAGAGTACGAGAGCCAACTGCGTCGGAAGTTATCAGTTTTCTGAAGCCAATCATCACAGAAGTACCTTTAGAACCGCCTATTATTGAAAATAATGAACCTCCTCCACCTTTACCAAGAGGTAAAAATATCACCTTTTTGTGTCTTTTCCTTTTAATATTTTTTAAAAATTGAAGATTATCTAATTGATCATTCATTTTCGACACAGTATCATATTTATCCATCATTTCAGCCCAAAAATTCCACTGCTGGAAGTAGTTCTCTGCCATAATAAAGATAATTTGCCGTATTCATTACGCTTGCTAAGTGGATTGGCAAAAGAAGTAATTAAGAGTGGGGGACTCATTGTTATGCTAAGTCGAATCTTCATATTTTGAAAAACAAGTTAAATTGCTAAAAGTTAGCATTTAATAACAATTTCAAAGACCTATCTCGAGACGTAGTAAGTACTCATTTTTTTATAGAATGGGTTTAACAAACGAGCACACAGTCTACTTGATGGTAATTGGATGCTGTGCCCCATAGACATCTACATTTATCTTCGATAAAGAATCAAAATGCAGATGCATTGTCACCCTGAAGACTACGATGGAATGTCTCGTTTCCAGTTAAAGGTCTTCAGTTCTTTATTCAAAATACGAAACACAGTAGCATTAAGCTGCTATTTTATGCTGGTATTCTGTGAGAGCGTGGTCCTTCCCCGATGTAGCCGACACATTCGTGCTACAACCGCAGCATGGCTCTAAGTCATTTAATTACAAAATAGCATTAGTTAAAATTGTTGAAAGAATACACTCCTACATTTTTGTCTATTTTGCTGCATAGATTCTAGATGTTGGTGCTGATGATATAACGACAGATTTGTACGTCAGTGGAATGGTAAAAGCCTTAAATCGTCGAACATTTTAAAAATTTTGCTACGAATAGAGCGATTCATCATTGTTATTTTATTATAATATCTATTGGGTTAAAGACTTTTCAATTAATTTCCACAGCGCCACCGCCTCCCCCACCACGCGAGAGTGAGGAAGAGATCGCTCGACGCAAGCGCAAGGAGGATTACAAGTTGCGCGAGCTGCGCATATTTCTGCGTGACATCTGTCGGAAACTCGCCTCCAATAGGCGCTTCTACAAATTCACCAAGCCTGTCGATCTCGAGGAGGTAAACATGCTCGATAATAGTTCTTGTAATATTTCCCTGTTTATGATCTCTTGGTAGATCTGTACTAGTTGACGGGATCGATTCGAGGAGGTAAACAAACAATTACTTGATAGTACTTTTACTCCTTCCTTATGTATGATTTCCTAGTAGATCTTAATACTTGGTAACAGAGTCGACCTTGAGGATGTAAACAACTAACTATTCAACAGTCCTTCAATTGCTTCAATGTGCTTGGTCTCCTAGTAGTTCTAAATTCTAGTTAATGAGGTTGATCTTGATGGGGTAAACAGCTGCTCTATAGTTCTTTTACTGCTTCTCTGTTTATGATCTCTTGATAGATCTGAATACTAAGTGATGGGGTTCCCTTTCTGCCTAGAGTTCGTCTGGCTTGAAACCATCCTCTTACCGATTTGTGCCGCCACTGATGTATTCCGATTTGAAAGGTAAGCAAGCCAGGAATAATTTCGAGTTAAGGAGAATAATGATAAGAAAATGAAATGCCATGCAATAGATATCATTTGAAAATATTTGTGTAATTTAAAAATATTTTCAATTAATAGTTTTTTAATATTATAAAAAATATGCAAGGATATATAGGCTGTAACTTTTCTTTTTAGAAACCATTAATCAAATAGTTTCTTTTCTTGATCTCTAGGTGACAGACTATTTAGATATAATTAAGCAACCGATGGACTTGGAGACGATGATGACAAAGGTCGACATGCACAAGTACAACTGCGCGAAGGAGTTCCTCGATGATATTGATCTCATATGCGCTAATGCACTCGAATACAATCCAGATAGGTAAGACTCTATCTTATATAATGACAAGAACAATATTATTTTATATTTGTGTCTTTATGAGTTCTGCCGAGCAAGTGCCAGTGTTTGGAGATTTTTCTCTACAATTTTTTTTTTTAGAATAAGGGTGACAAACGAGCACACAGTCCACCTGATGGTAAGTGGTTGCTGTGGCCCATAGACATCTACATCTATCTTCGTTTGCGAATTTAAATGCAGATGTGTTGTCAGCCGTGAGGACTAAAATAGAATGCCTCTTTTCCAGTAAAAAGGGTTTCCGGTTCTCCACACTCATCATACGAAACACAGCAGCATTAAGCTGCCACACTCACGCTGGTATTCTGTGAGAGCGTGGTCCTTCCCCGGTCGAGTCGACCCATTCCTGCTACTACTATACTATTAATATAGCTGCAGCATGGCTCTACCACGTAAAAAAACTATTAATTATATTTAAAAACTAATACCTATATCGACCGAGCCCATAATCTTGTAAGTCAAATTAGTCCGGGTATAATTTTGCATATAAATACACATTGAAACTCTATCACTGGTTAGCTAACAGTTTATTATACATATATTGTTACGTATCGAGACGCACAGTCAAAGAGTTGATTTTTAGTTTTAATTGCGTTACATCATTCACTTACGTTTATATGACGCCACTGTGCTCGTCACCTCGTCGCTCGGGAAGTTTTATGTAATAAGGTGTAAAGTAATTTTTGGAACGAAGTTCCTTATCGCACGGTACGAATTTGATGGATGGGGGCTAGGCGAGAAAAAGTGTAAGATTTTACCGTCGCGACCGCCTTTCTATAGTGCGAGCGAGATGGAATAATATCCATCTCCCTCGCACTTTTTTATCTTGCCATTAAAGAAATATTATTTTAAAAGACGCTTCATTTTAATTGACGGCAGTAATTTATTTATTTGTATTTGTTAATAATATAATACGTTTATCAATAATAATATACTACGAACTTTTAATTAATTATTAGTATTACGATACAAAAAAAATGTTGTATAAGCTTCAACAGTTGTCAATCGACACATTGAAGTTTTTAACAAGCAATAGGTATGTATTCAGGTACGCAGAAAACTTGTCTAACGATGACCAAGTCACTTTTTGAGATATTAAATATAATTTTTTGCTGTATTAAAATAGCTACTATAGCGACTATAGCTATTTTAAAACACCAAAATGTCTAAAACACTAAAATAATACAGCTTTCATGTACCTACAATAATATATCCCAACAGAAAAATATAATATAAATAATAAACTTACCATAAAATTTTGTGAGTCTACTACCTCGATATCACCCTGTGGGTGTCGTAAGAGGCGATAGAAGGAAATTAAATACGAGATCGACAGCAGCATTATCCTGACAACTCAAAATAATAAAAAACTGCGGTTGCAAATCTGCCAGTCAAGCTCTGCAACTCTCAACTCTATGTGGCAATGAACTAAATGAAAAATTACCGATTTATGTTCAAACTTTTATGTCTTCGTTATCTATGTCGTTGTAGATCGGGTTTCAGCAAATTAAATATCTTATTCGAAAGTAAAGGCGTGTAGCTACACTGTGTACATACAAACACAGTCTCTATTCATAACATGAATTCATTTGCTTTTTCAATCACATACTAGAACTGCCAACCTGGTAATAGAGTTCTCCGGAAGTTAAAAAAATTTAAAACAAAACTACATGTGAAAAATATATAGATATATAGATTAAGGATATTATCGAAATGTCACAAATTATATTGAGCTAGGTGCCGTAAGAGGCGACAGAGGGACACATCATCTGGAGATGGGCAGAAGTGTCTTTCTAATTACAACTAAAAATAAAAAAATTGCAATTGCTAAACTGCCTGCCAAGCGTAGCGACTATGGCAAATATGAGGAGGTATGAAACCACTATGAGGCGGTAACGGTTAGCAACAACTACTGGCATAAAGTTTTCTTATATTAGCGCACTAATTTAGAATTGAAAACAAAAATAATTTTCGAAGAAGCGGGTTTTCTAGAACCGACACATTTGTAAACTTAACAAACAAAAAAAAGCCTTATACTTTTTTTAATTTTTCCTAATGTTAAATCCCAGGGAGCTGGCATTCCAACACTTTATTGTTTTAACTGGCACTGTGAAAACCATTTATTAGTTTTTAACCTATTTCTTAATTCATTTTGAGATTTAAGCTAACTTTTTACCATTTTGTGTACTAATTTTTTTTTAACTCTGTCTTTTCTTTCCACATTTCCCGGTGCCATTCAAAGGGCTAGAGGGATGTATAGGTATGAAAAATTTGCTCCTATGTAATGGGTTTGCATAAAGTATTTACGCATTAAGGTATTTTGTAATGTAAACAGTTGAAAGTTAATTATTTTTATGTACTTAATTTACATCCTCTAACCTTTTGTCCATTTATAATTTGGACGTCTTATTGTGACTTGCATGTTTTCAAATTGTTTCATTTTGAATGTAACTCGTTTCTTTGCATCTTTGCATGGTTATAACCAAAATTAGCTTGGGTTAGACGACGTATACTCAGTAAGAGTTCTTTTGGTATTTTTAAGTAGCATAAGTAATTTATATTTAGCGTAAATTATAATTTTTATATATTTATTTTTATATATTAAGAGTTTGTTTTAGTAGGAAGAAATTGCTTTAAAATTTTATTTATTTCTGAAATGCAAGCGCAAGCTTTTATTAGTTTATCTTAGAAATAAAAAGAATTAACTGTAGGTATTCAATATATTAATTTCTGTTCATGGTAATGGTTACAATTCACAGAAGGAATTTGTAGGTCCTGTAATACATTGACGTCTGTACAATTTTTTTACACTCTTGATAATAAATAAACTAGATGGTAGGCTCCTTCTGAGTCTGAGGTGGACGTAACTCAGAAAAAGTGAAATTACGAACGAAAGTACTACTAGGGAGTAGGACCCATTTTCTGCCTAATGGTTCGTTTGGGTAGGTACCACCCTTTTTTTATAGAATAAGGGTAACAAACGAGCTCACAGTCCACCTGATGGTAAGTGGATGCTGTGGTCCATAGACATCTACATTTATCCTCGATTAACAATCAAAATGCAGATGCGTTGTCACCCCTGAGGACTAAGATGGAATGCCTCATTTCCAGTAAAAAGGGTCTTCGTCTTTCTACACTCACCATACGAAACACAGCAGCATTGAGCTAGCTGCTATTTTACGACATGACATATTTCTGCCGCCACATGGCAGTGCTACACTGTTGTGTTCCGGCCTGAAGGGTATAGAGAGCCAGTATAATTACAGCCTGTAAATCATTCCATCTTAGTCCTCAGAGATGACAATGTCTATGGACTGCAACAGCCACTTATCGTCAGGTGGACTGGTAGGTTCGTTTGTCACTTCAGTTTTATAAAAGAAGTTGCAACGCTCCATTTGTTGCCCAAGTATGTAAATGAGCCAGAGCACAAGGGAAAGGAACTGGGACAGGCACTTCCACTATCTTTTAATGTGTATGTATATATTTTATGTATATTAAGTATTAAGAACCACATGGTATACTTAACTTTTTGTTTTTTTGTGGTCTGTATTTCATTAAAATAAATACTTAATAATATAATTGATAGTACATACTATAATCTATAAAACATAAAAAGGTCGGGGAAAAAGTTTCTTCGTTCTTTGGGTAACAAACGAGGAGATGGGCAGCAACAAATTCCTAATAACAACTAAAAAAAACTTCATTTGCCAACCCGCCTGCCAAGCGTGGCACCTGATAAATTACCCCCCCTATGAGGCAATCTATGGCTTAAGCTATAATCTTCTTTTGATACCTACGCTTAACGGTAACGGAACTAGCGGGTGCCTAAGTCGATTATTGGCACGTGATTTTTTTTTAAAAAAGAAGTCCTTTAATTCGGTGCTGACAGAGAATCACAAGTGACAACCAGCCAGAAAATGACCTAAAAAACACGGAGACCGATATAGTCAAGTGCTATACATATATAGTTCTATATAAGTAAAAGGTCGGGGAAAAAGTTTTTTCGTATTTTATATACAAATTCAAGACTTTTTTTTTAAAAGTTTAATGACATTTAATTATAATGAATATGTGCCATTTTGTTCGATAACTTGTTGCAATATTGTAGGTAGTGACATAATCCCGTAGCTGTAGAAATTTTTGGTAAAAAAAAATGCGACAAGTAGTTTTGACAGTCCTCTCTTGATGTTAACCTAACACTACCCAAAGAATTCTGAAGAGACCGAAACAGGTGAAAATCTGAAGGTGCAAGGTCAGGACTGTATGGTAGATGCATTAACAATTCCCAAACAAGCTCTCTCAATTTTTGTTGAGTGGCCAAAGATGTCTGGTCTGGCGTTATCATGATGAAAGATCACTCCTTTTCTATTGATCAATTCCGGCCGTTTTTCTATTTATTTTTTTGCTTTGGTCTCATTAGTTGTTGGCAGTAGACATCCGAATCGATGGTTTTGCCGTCGCTAAAAGCTCGTAATAAACGATGCCCTTCCAATCCCACCATACACATTCCAACATCACCTTATTGCGTGTTAATCCGATGACATTTTTCGCACGTTCTTGTCGTAGGTGATCCAGTTTTCATCACCAGTGATCAATCTTTACAAAAATGGTTCGGTTTCATTACGTTTCAATAGAGAATCGCAAATGAGTACACGATTAATTAGGTTTCTTTCAGTGAGCTCGTGTGGTACCCAAATATCGAGCTTATTTGTATAGCCAGACTTTTTGAAATGGATCAAAATTGTTTTGTGGTCAATCCTCAATTCCTCGGCTGTCGTAATTTTGTGTACTGACACTACATTAGGTCCATAAACGTCACAAATTTTCGCGGGTTGAGTCGCATTTCTAAACTTTTATTTGTTAGATTCACTCATTTTGGCGGACAGACAAACAATTGAAAAATGGCGGGAAAGTGTTTTTTTAATTTTAATTTTTCTTAAGGTGGATGCTCCGTTAGCCCGCCCATACATTATTGTCTGGACATTTACGCTAAACACAGACACTATTTGTTTAAAACTAATCATTTTATCACTTTTCTACACTGAAATGTGCACGCGGTTGACCTTTTTAGGAAAGAACTTACAGTATATAATAACAAAAACAATAGTGAAATCTAGGAAAATATTGACAATTCTTTTAGTAGTGTGACTTTTGACAACTTTAACAAGCAAAAGTGCCAAAAACATAGTTTAGACATTGGCACGCTAGATGGCGTGCAGACGATATTTTGTGGAACATACATAAATAGTATTTATGTATGTTCCACAAAATATCGTCTGCATTTATTAAATACCATTATTCGTAGGTGCAACGATGCCGTTCTTCCTAACCTTGAACTACATGCACTGTAATAAAATACATTCTGAAGTAATTCTCAATTGTAACGCGATAGGATTTGCGCGCGGAATTTCTTGCGTGTTATATATTTTTGTATGATTTTCATTGATTCAATTTGCAATATTTCTAGTATGTATTTGATTCCAATATAATAGAATATATTGTAATTTATTGTGGGTATAGTAATTAATTATTCAAAACTACACAATTTTATTTTCGGTGGTATTGGAAACAACAAGTTGACCCGTGATTTCAAATCTCGTCACAATACTAATTACCAACGTCATACGTGTCGGTGTTAAGTACAAAACTACAAAGTCAGTGTTTCATATTTTAATTTGTTTGAATATTTGTTTGGTCAACAATAAATAAAATTATAAATCGGAAAGCCACCAAAGTAGTCACAAAATTTTGTTTCAAAAATGTTTTGCCGGGTTACGTAAAAATACCTATTACGCATTTTGCAAACAGTTTCAGACAGACGCACATTATTATTAGCTTGTTTTATTTTGTTGTAGTACCAAGCTCAAGGTCGCGTCGCACACTGGATCGAAAATCGCGTTTCGAAGACTTAGAGCTTTTAAGTTTTAAGTGTTTTTTTTAAAAGTTGAAATGGCTTCTGTTTAGTATTACTATGGTCAAAAATGTCACACGAAGTAATTTGGCTTAGAAACTGAGGACTTATGATTTTTTTTGCGAAAAAAAATTAAATAAATGTATGGAGCAGATATGAAAAATCAGTATAACCCTGGAATTGTATAATTGCACGTTATATCCTTACAGGGGTTATAGTACTAATTATTTATGATTTTTGACATACTTCATATTACGGAAATACTGCACTTTTTTTTAAAAAATCGTCAAAAAAAATTTTTTACTTATTTTTCAAACTTGTTTTAATGCAGAAAGATAACTGATACGGGTTTTTTGCTTAAAAATATCTCAGAAGAAAATATATCGGTACTTTTCAATAACGAACATCAGTGATTGACCATATGGATGGTTACCCACTAATCTGGATGTAGTTACAATTCTGAAAAGTCTCAATTCTTGTCAGTCAAGTCTCTTTTCTGCTTTGTTCCTAGATCTTTGAAGGGTTTTCGCGGTATTTTTGTCATTGTTGCAACTGAGGATGAAGTTGAAGGAGTTGCAGTTGTCAAATCTTCACTAGATGACTCTTCTTCGAGTTGTTGAGGGATAGTATGCACGCAACTTGGCCAATCTACGTTAGCCTCTAGCCAATGTTCGTATTCTTTCCGAAATCTATCACTATTCCGACCGGTTGTCTTCCACCTCAGTTTAGCAGCAAATATGAATCTCCGACACTGAGAATAACAATATCTCCTTCAGAAAGCCTAAAACTAGTCGAGTTGGCACTTCACTAAGCAATACTTCATGATTAAATGAAGTATTCAGACTTCAAATGTGACTACATTCAGATTAGTAGTTAAACTTTCCATATTGTCAATCACTGATATTCGTTATTGAGAAGTTTAGAAGAAGTGACCTAATAAATGTTTTTGGCCTATTTATGACCGTTTACTAATGATCCATTAATGACACTTTATTTATTAAGTAGTATAAAAACAAGAAGTATTAGTAATGAGTTTTAACTCTTTTGTGACCTACTGCTAATTAAGAGATTATTAATGGCCTACAAAATCTCGTATCCATTGTGTCTAGAAGCTTTTGTTAGTTAATGAGTTCTAAAAAGATCTGATTACGACTCATTAGTAGTACGAGCAAACACTAATGATTTTATTATTGGTTTTTGTTTAGTTCTTAGAAGACCTCAGTAGAATCAAATATTTTTTTATTACCATACGATGAGGGGTAGTTTGATGTTGTAATAAACCTTTCTTCTGACATATTTTAAGCAAAAACCGTATCAGTTATCTTTCTGCATTTAAAACAAGTTCGAAAAATAAGAAAATTTATTTTTTATTTTTGACGATTTAAAAAAAAGTGCAGTATTTCCCGTAATATGAAGTATGTCAAAAAATCATAAATAATTAGTACTATAACCCCTGTAAGGATATAATGCGCAATTTTGCGATTCCAGGGTTATACTGATTTTTCGTTTCTGCTCCATACATTTATTTCATTTTTTTCGTAAAAAAATCATAAGTCCTCAGTTTTTAAGCCAAATTACTTCGTGTGACATTTTTGACCATAGTAATACTGAACAGAAGCCATTTCAAGCTTAAAAAACGACACTTAAAACTTAAAAGCTCTAAGTCTTCGAAACGCGATTTTCGATCCAATGTGCGTCGTATCGTTTGTTACGGTCCTGGATTTTTAGTTCATTGGTCCTTGGATAGCAAATGAAAACAATGGTTATGTATTTATTATTAATTTTGTTTTATTATGGTTATTAGATTAATAATTATTTATGTATTAATAAAATAATCATCAATAAAATAATAATAAATTTTAAACTATATAAATGTAGAATAGAAATAAATGTAAGTATGATGTTTAAAATTGGTAAACATGTTTACGAGCCGTAGTAGCTCAGGTGGTTAGCGCTCGCTGTGAATTTAGGATCGAACCCGGGTTGCTCGCGTACTGTGAAATTCACAGTACGCGAGCAACCTGTTCGATCCCCGCCGGCACCAATGAAATTGTTAATTGCAGCGCGGCGGATTTTCTTGCCCTAAAACTAATCTTATAAAAAACAATCAACAGGTCAAATGATTTTTGTTTTAATTGTATTTTTGTAGTAGTTTATTTAGAATCTACATTATCGTTGCATATTTCTTTTTATTTTGTATTTACTATAAAATCAAAGGGTGAAATAATACTTCATTAGGTAGGTATAATCATTCTGTAACCATCTGTGTTATTAGTTTTGAGTGAATAGGCATGTATCAGGCTTGTTACTTCAAATATTTGTTTTGATCAATAATTTCAATAGTGTAAGGTAATAAAATAAAACTGCGTTTTATTGTTCTTAGTGTTGACATAATTTATTTCCCAAAATTATTATTGAATTAAATAGTTTGCGCCTACAAACATAACTTTAATTTTTATAACATAATCGTAAAATACTGGTATTCACCTGAATCCGGTTTGACTGGGAGCCGACCCCAATATAGTTAGGAAAAAGGCTAAGCAGATGATGAACCGTACATATTATATATCGTAGCAGGTGGCGTTCTGTGGTTCTCCCTACCCATACAGAAAAAAGAAAAACATTTTTTTTCATTCACGCCATCCTGTGTTCAATCTTTGTAAACGTAAGGACTAGGAATTCACCCACGTCTGTGTGTATAAACGACACTATATGCAATGACAGATGTTATTTTAGGGCTTTGTGTCGAATTGTGTGGATTTTGAGGCCTAGTACAATAAAGTATAATGTCCGAGTACCGCGGTAGCTACTTCTACGACTTAATAATGTTCCAATTACACAAAAACCCATACAAACTAAAAAATGATGACTTCAGTGCCATCTCGCGGGAAAATGGCCGAGAACAGACCGTATGTTTCACCTTAATGTCCTATATGTATTGATATTAAAGCCAGATACAAACAGTACAACCAAAGAGAGCTTTCTTCAATTTTATACAAACAAAATACGAAGAAACTTTTTCCTCGATTTTAAGCGTAAGAAGCTTCGATTCTGTCGAGTGTCTCATGACACCTCATTTGAATTTTTTCTTCGCATATTTCGAGGAAAAATTATTATATAGATTCTACGCCAATTCCGACCCGTAATTGCATACGACAATAAACACTGATGAGTTTTCATTGAAATCGAATCTGTAGTTTTTATACAAGTGTACTGTCAGCTCGTTTTTACATGGATCGAGGATAATAACTGTGGATTTTTAAACTACTCTGTACATTGATTATAGAAGCATCAAAAACATAAGTATTTTATTAACGCGTACTTTTAACTATCTTTATTATTTTTTACCAATCAGGACGTCTTCAGACAAGCAAATCCGTCACGAAGCGTGTTCGTTGCGGGATCACGCACATGCGCTCATCGACGTTGAGATGGACAGCGACTTCGAGCTCGAGTGCCAGGAGATCGCTAAGAAACGCCGCGAAGAGGGCGCCATGGAGGAAGATCTGCCCGATTTCATTTACACCGCTTCTAATTTGCGTAAGTATTTTAAAACCTTGAAAAAGAAAGAGAGGGACCGAAAGAGATACAGAAAACTGCGGGACTGGGAGAGAGAGAGTGGTGTAAGAAAAAAAGGGGATGGTCTATCAGTCCATTTCCTCTCTACAACGTCTTTCTTGCTCAGACGATTTGCATGTACATTTAATACCAGTGAATGCATGGGTTTGTTTTTCACCAATTAAACTATCGATAATTACACATGGTGCTAAGGATCACAACAGCTGCGTTAAATATTAAAATATGTAACGTTTAATAACTGTTTTAAAATTTGTGATCATTATGCAAACCACAATGTGAATTTCTTTTTGTGAAATATTTTTATTATGGTTCAGTCATGTTCTTTCTGCATTAAAATGTGTGTTTAAACAAGCGTTAATAGTAGTATATAGTCGAATATTCCCTTAAAATTAAAATGCTTGGTCGTTTTTAGCTTTGCAGTAATCATGGGATCTTCAAATTTTTTGTTTTTATAGTTATTTTTTTTATATTAGAGGGACAAACGAACTCACAGTTCATCTGATGTTAAGTAGTCCATGGACACCGCTTCAAAAAAAGAAGCTTGCAGCCACAGATGCATTGTTACCCCCAAAGAGTAAGAGACGGAAGCTGAGATTATAGGGTCTCTTACTCTTAAAACCGAAGCACGTCAGAGGATGCACTGTTTTCTACTGCTTCTACACATTTGATCTTACTACCTTGAATTTAGCTATATTGAATATTAATATGGTTAACTTTCTTCACTTATAGCCGAGGGGTTCGATTCAACGGCCAACGATAGCAAAACTATGCGGACGCCGCAGAACGGGGAAAAAAGTGAATCTCAATCAGCGAAGCGAAAGCGTAGAAGAATAAATCCTTGGTCCAAGGGATTGGTTGTGAAACGACAGAAGACGAAGGTACTAGAACTTTAATAGAAAGCTATAAAAACGAATGAGAAAAACGTTATAAGTCACGTGACATAATTTTTTTTCTATTAAATTGTAGTTAAAGTTACGTTAACAGTTGTAGCACAGTTAACTTGGCCAAGGCTGCTAATGTTACAATCGCTAAACTGCTTGGGCGCGGTCTTAACATTAATAATTCTCAAAAACCTTTATTGTTGGCTTTTTGGCCTGGTTGCGTAGCGATTGTTTCCGTGCGTGACTAAGCATGGTCATAGCCACGGAGCAAATACAAAGAGGAGGTGTTGTAATTAGATTTCACTATGTAACAAACGCGTGACAATTTGCGGGGTGAGGGGGTGTTAAGCTCCGCCCACTTTACTATTTTCCATCTACCGATAAATAGTAAAACTACTCGCATCGTTCCATATCGATGTTGCAATGTAGTTCAGTTACCTTGACGATAAATGGCGGCCTGTGCACAAAATGATTATAAAAACTATAAAACGAATATTTTGGCGATTAAAAATTCTTTAGGACTGAATGCAAAACAAATTTCAGCACCTTCATATGATTATTTTACCAATACTGAGCTCTACATACCTTTATATTTTTAGTTCCCATGACACAAAGTGTCGCCATCTAGTGTTGAATGTATTTAATTATATTTGAAAGTCGACGCAAAGAGATTTTTTTTTCTAGAACTATTTTAATAAATTAAGTATAAAATTACTTACAAATGAAATGTGATGCCATACATAGCATCAGAGTGTCTATCTGAGTAGTTTTTACACGATAAAACACAACACTTCATCTTTTTCTTAATACTACGAAAATACACCGATTTGCGATTTTCGACACATAAGCGCACATGACGAACGCTGACAGTATACTAACTAAAGCCACGCCCACTGTGATGACGTCAGGACCTAGTTAGAATTACAGTGCACAGTTGCTTAGGCCGTCTGCTCTTTGTATTTGCTCCGTGGTCATAGCATAGTTTGATTTTATCACAAGCGTTGCACAAGCATATAGCAAAAAATGATTATCGACTTCCTGCATGACTTACCAGGTTGTCACTCCATCTAGTGGGGAGCCGTGCAACATTTCGCCTACCGATACGAGGCTGTCACTCGAGAATTTTTCTTCTCATTCGGTTGTCGGTTCTTCGAGCTATATGACCGGCCCATTGCCACTTCAGCGTACTAATCCATACACAGAAACAATATAAACTTTTTTATTCAATATAGGTTATAAATAATACTTATTGAAAGTCACTCTTTTGTTTAATTACGACTGGTTCGAAAAAAAACCTCTGTCCTGGTAAGAACCACCAAGAAACCCAGCGGCACTTTAAAAAAAAAAACAGCTTACAATCATGTATGTTACACAATTACATCACAAAACAAATTAGAAATAGTTTGGTAGCGATCACCTCATTTCCAGGGGTGTTATTATCATCCATAAGTTCCGTAATATTATAATAACCCTTTTTATACAAACTTAGTTTAATAAAGTTTTTGAATTTTGAGCAGGTCAAATTTTGTATATTTAACAGAAAGTGTTTCAGTTGACATGATTCCGATTGTCCTCAGAGCTTTAAGGAGGCGCAGCTGGCGATAACGGACGAGGAGTCGAAGGAGAACAAGCCGATCACGTCGACGCCGCTGCCCAACGGGTCGGCGACGTCTTCGGGCTCCGAGGACGACGTGCCGCTGCGCCGCCCGCCCGAGGACGAGCTGCTCGCGCACCGCACGCCCGACAGGTACCCGATACTCACTACTGTACTGGTCACCTTTGCATCCTGCACGGAACAACTATTTGTATCTTCTTCTTTACCAGCCCGTGAAAGTACATGGGAGGAATCAGTTAACGTGATAGAGGCAACCATTATGCAGCCCAGAAAATTGTGCTGAGCGGAAATTTCTGTGATGAGACTTAAATAAATTTATGAAATACCACCTCTATATTACCACTACTTACACTATATACCACTTTGCCTTGCGTATGTAGACTGTGAGAAAGCCTTTGATTCCGTCGAAATTTGAGCGGTGCTGCAGTTCCTTGTTGTTACTTGTTGAAATACTCGTCGAAATAGTTTTGTTTAGTGTTTAGTACGTAGATGCACAGAATAGGCTCGTACGCATGCGGCCCGCCGGTCGAATACTGGTGGCCCGCCGACAGCAAAAATAATACTCTCGTACATTCGAAAATATTGAATTATATTCCAGAATAAAACCAAAAAATATGTTCGAAAAGTAATTTGAATCTCGCGCGCGCTCTTAAGTGAGTTTATCGGTGCGCCGTGCATGCGTCGGTAACAGCGGTCGGTAATGTTCGTGCTGATCTCGGTTAAATTCGTTTTCTTGAGGAACCGCCGCGGCCGGCAGCGCGGCGACGACGGCAGCGCGGTGGCGGCTTATCCACGGGTTATATTGTTAGAGCAAGCGAGATAGCAATAGTCCGAATTCCCGATTGCGATCGATCGCGTAGGTACATACACGAAGCTTCCAGAGTCGGTTTCGTGATTTCTCCAGACAGTTTTCGACTCTATACGCGCGGTATAAAAGCCACGCTAACCGCAGCGACCGACAGTTCGGTTTTAATTTGAGTGAAGTGTCAATAGTTCTAGTGTAGATTTTTACCGACTAGCCGGTGTCATATATTTTGATCCACATTCAACGTAGATTTCCGTCAAGTGCCGTGTATAATTGTGTTGTGAAATCGTAAGTAAAACTCTGTTATTAATAAGTGTTTCCTACCTATTTAATCAATTATTTTGGTAATTTAAAAAGGATGGGTAATTTAAGTAGGTACTGTAATTGTTTTAGGTGCTGTGTTAATCCTAGCCAGGATTAGAACGCAACATGGAAAAGCCAGGACCTAGTAAAAACGTAAGGTTAAAGATGAAAATCGGCAGTTTCAAGAAATTTGGACTGAGAAATACTTTTGTATGGTCGCATAACAAAGTCGTTTGTTTAATTTGCAAGAATTCTGTTGCGATTGCAGAGGAATATAATGTAAAAGGCACTATAAAACGCAGCATCCTACTTTTATTAAGTTTACAGGCGAATTAAGGAAGCAAAAATGTTGTCTTTAAAACGGGAGCTGATTGGTCAGCAAGCTATGTTTACAAAACCCATTCATGATTCAGAAACAGCTACAGAAGTTAGTTATGAAATTTCTCGAATGATAGCAAAGCGAAGTCGCCCTTCAATGATGGAATTTTGTAAAAGAATGCATAGAAATTGCCGCTAAGAAAATGTGTCCAGAAGCAGCAAAAAAGTTTGAGAAAATTCAACTGAATCGTATGACTATCCAAAGACGAATTATGTCTTTGTCAGGTAATATTGTGGAACAATTAAATGAAAAACTAAGATCATTGAATTTTTTCATTAGCACTGACAAATCCACTGATATTAGTTCCACAGCTCAACTTCTGATATTCATACGAGGTGTTACCAAGATTTTGAAGTCTTAGAAGAGTTATTAGGAATGTGTTCATTGAAAGGTCAAACCAGAGGAGTTGATAAAATCAATGTACTTTTGGATGAGTGTTCAAAACTGATTTGGACTTATCAAAATTATCGGGAGTTGCGACTGACGGCGCTCCTTCGATGATTGGTGTCAATTCTGGGCTAGTTACTTTGCTGAAAAGCATCTGCAAGAAAAAACATAAACGCTGAATATCTCATGCAGTTTCACTGCATTATACACCAAGAAGCCTCTGTTCTAAAAAATTGAATTTCAAAATGTCATGAAAGTGGTAGTTTGACTGTCAATTTCATAAAATCACGAGGACTCAATCACAGGCAATTCAAACAATTCCTTGATGACATCGAAAGCGAATATGGAGATTTACTGTATTACAGAAGTAAGGTGGCTAAGTCGGATTGACACTGGAACGATTTCTAAATTTAACAGAAGAAATTGGAATATTTCTGGCGGAAAAGCAAAGGATGTCCCGGAACTTAAAATCCTGATTGGTTGTGTGATTTGGCTTTTTAGTTGATATTACAAATCATTTGAATGTCTTGAACACACGGCTTCAAGGCAAAAATCAACTGATATCCCAGCTCTACGCTCATGTATCATCCTTTCAATGCAAGCTGACACTTTTCAGATCGCAATTGAATTCTGGAAATTACAATCATTTTCGAATTATAAGAAAATGGCTGAAAATTCAACAAAACTGCGATTAATTTCAGTTATGTAGAAAAGATAGATATTTTGATTCAATCTTTCAAGACAGATTTTCTGTTGGACATATTCAGCAATCCTTTCACAATTTCAGTTGAAAATGCGCCAGAGTCAATGCAGTTAGAAATTATCGACATTCAAAACGACCAAGATTTACGCAACAAATTCAACGAAGGAGACTTGCTGAACTTTTACCGCTGCATTGATAAAAATACGTACAAAGAGTTGCGCATAAACGCTCTGAAATGTGCCAGCTTATTTGGTTCTACCTATATATGTGAACAAACCTTTTCAATACTAAATAATAATAAAACAAAAAATCGAAATCGCCTTGCAAATGAAAGTTTGGAAGCAGTTTTACGTGTTGCTACAAGTAAATTTGAGCCAAATATAAAAAAGATTGTAAGCACTATGCAGTGCCACGCTTCAAATTAATAAATTCTTTTTCAATTTTAATACATTATTATCAATTCTTTATTGTCTTTTATTACCTATACTTCTGGCGGCCCGCCATCAGTTCATAATTTGCCTGAGTGGCCCTAATGTGTGAAAGAGTATGAATGGCAAGCCCAAGGCTGCTGTGGATACGAATGAAAGTGGGCTTAAAGAAGTTGTTTGTGCTAGGGGTGTACGCCCCAGACATATAAGCCACTTATATCCGAAACAGTTTTGGGACATAAAAGGATGGTGTTGATGAAATGTAAAGGAATAAAATATCATTATGTTGGAGATTTTAATGGAAGGGTTAGGGTGAAGAGGTCTGGTTATGAAAGGATATTAGGAATGTTTGGCGACGAAAGTGTAAATGAGAATGGTGAAGACCTCTCGCCATATGTGAGAAGAAAAGAATCTTTTGTGACGAATACTTTCTTTCGCCATAAGAGGATTCACATGTATACATGGGAAGAGGTAATGATAGAGCATGATAGATTTCATAATTGTGTGATGAAAGAATGCGGACAGTGGTAGATACAAGAGTTTACCGGGGATCCAACGTAGGGACGGATCATTACCTGGTCTAATTAATGGTCTATTCAGGCGTTGGCGGCATCGGACATCTGTGTCTACCACTGCGTTACAGCGTATAGAACAGAGAGGTTACAAGATGAAGGTGTGAAGAGAATATAAATGTAGACTGAGGGAGAATATAAATGGTTTGAATGAAATATGTATGAATGATTTAACCTGAAGACTGTATGGAATAATGTTAAGAAAGTTTTGGTGGATGCAGCACCAGAGTGTATAGTGTAAGTAAGAGAACGAATGAAAGGAAAAATAATACGTTGTGGTGGGATGATGAGATTCGGATGGAAGTTGAAACAAAGAGAAGAGCATGGCTAGATTTACTGGCAACAAAACTGGTAATTCTGGCGGTATGAATGATGAGATTGAAAGAAAAAGGCAGACTTTAGACTTATAAATAAGAGAGTAAAAGTTGTTGAAAGGAAAAAGCAGAAAGAACGGATAAAATGATAGAAGGATATCTGATAACTTCCAGGCAAATATTAAAATGTTCTGAAACTCATAAGAACTGCTAGAAATTCAAAACAGCCTAGAATGAATGCTATACGAGACGAGAATGGCTGTATGCTGAATGATGAAGTTTCAATTTAAAGAGATGGAAGAATACTTTGAAAGCGTGTTTATAGGTGAAGGGTCGTCTGAATTAAGTGAAAAATTCCGAAAGAAGTGGAGAGGTAGGGAGATAAGTGTAGATGAAATAATAAGCAATGAAAAGCATGAAACAGGTAAGGCAGCCGGATATGATGATATCACTCGAAATGCTAAGGGCTGGAGAGGGAGTGGTGGCAGGCCTGCTGTACACCTTGTTTAATTTATGTTGGGAACTGAAGCGGGTACCGAAGACTGGTGCAAAGCCGTTATAGTCCCAATATATAAGGAAAAAGGGTCACAGCAGGACTGTAAAACTACCGTGGCATTAGCTTGCTTGCATTGTGGGTAAACTGTATGCTAAGGTGTTAATTGAAAAGTTATGGAAGAAACTGATGGAAAAATTTGGGATGTGCAAGCTGGATTTAGAAGGAATGGGTGTACGGATCAAGTATTTTCCATGCGCATGATGGAGAGATTTTGGCCAAAACCAGAAAGTTTTTGTGCTTTCATGGACTTGGAAAAACATGACAGAGTGGACAGGAATGTGTTATGGCAAACACTTAACTCATTTGGTTTGAGCGCTGGTTTGATACAGGCATTGAAGTCTCTTTATAGGGACTCTAGTGTGTGTCAGGATCAACAGGTCTACTCGGACTGGTTTGGCATCAAAAGGTGTCAGACAGGGCTGTGTAGCTTCCCTGGCTGTTTAACCTATTTATGGACAGTTGTTTGCAAACTTTGAAAGTTGAAGAATGTGGGTTGAGAATGGGTGAGTTAACCGTCAAATGCCTTTTGTACGCCGATGATCAAGTCATATTTGCATCGTCGGCAGCCGAGTTGCAAATGATGGTTACTTTAATGAACCGATCATTAAAAGAAAGAGGTATGAAAGTGAACTAAGTAAGACGAAAGTGATGGTTTTGAAAGAGAAAGTAAAACGTTATGTGAAATAAGAATAGAAGGGAGTTGATTGAGCAAGTGGATGAGTTTGTATATTTGGGATGTTTATTTAGTAGGGATGGTAGATATGATAAGGATATAGAACGACAGTGAACGCAGGAAATAGAGTGAATGGGGCTCTACACGCTATTGTGAAGAGTCAGAATGTGTCAAAAAGGCGTTTGGCAATTCACAATGCTGTGTTAGTCCCTACTTTAATGTATGGTAGTGAAAGTTGGGTCTGGCAGAAGAAGCATGAGAGTAGAATAAATGCTGTAGAAATGCGGTCATTAAGGGTATGCTAGGGCTGAATCTGAATGACAGGGTGAGAAATAGTGTAATAAGAGAAAAGTGTGGTTTGCAAGATGACGTTGTGACCAGGATTAAGAAAGAATGCTCCGGTGGTTTGGTCATGAGAAAGAGATGAACGAAGAGTGAGTAAAGCAAATTTATGCTGCAGAAGTGAACGGCAGAGTCGGAAAGGGACGCCTAGACGAAGGTTTATCGACCAAATTGCCGATATATTGGAAATGGGCCAGATTAGGGTACCCTTAACCGACGAGCGTGTGCGTAGATATGGATGTAAAGGAGGCGAGAGGTGTGCCAGGATCGTGCCAAGTGGAAGTCCGTAGTCTCTGCCTACCCCTCTGGGTGACAGGCGTGAGTGTTTATGTATTATGTATGTACTTATCTTTTGTAATTAAAATATTTTAAGTTATAACAACACAAAATACTGAAATTAAAACTTTGTTTAGAAGATTTTTAACTAAATAGAATACGATCACATTTCTGTTAAGAATCTTATTTCGGGTTTATTTGTTGTTTACACTATCTACCTATTTCTTCCGAGCCAAACATCGCGATTCCCGACGAATGGCCTTGCAAGTAGCATGCTTTGGGCATCACTGAACTCACATAGTAGCGGAAATACGGTCGATCATAGTCAGAATACGTACTTTACCAAAGTAACTTACCGTTTCACAATGTATTTTTTTAACTCTTTATTAACAGTCCTTACTGACAACGGAAAGTCCGTCGTGACATAGGAAGGGGAAAATATGCAAAGTAATACGGACACTCGCGCGCAGCGATAAAGTTTTATTTAGCTTGCGTGCGCGATTTATCTGATAATTATGTAGGCTATTAAAATGTCGGCAAGCAGTCAACATCAAAGGAGTGCAACTTCTGTACGTAGTACTATTATTTATTCTGTGGCCAAGTTGACTGTCGGTATATCGAAGTGCTGAAGTGTTTGTACAGTAGGGCTACGATGGCTATCCGAGTACAGAACCATAGTACGAAACCTATCCAACTGCAGAAAGGTGTAAGACAGGGTGACGTTACATCCCCGAACCCTGAAACTCTTCACCGATGCATTGGAAGACGTTTTCAAGGTGGAATTGGAAAGGACGGTATTAACATCAGTGGCGAGTACATCACTCACCTTCGATTTGTCGACATTTTTGTAGTACTGGCAGATCAGTGGAGGACCTAATCACTATGCTCAATGACCTCAATAGTGCCTGCCAACGGATAGGTCTTAAGATGAACATGGACAAAACAAAAGTCATGTATAACGTCCATGTCACACCTATGCCGGTAGTTGTTGGGAGCACTAAGCTCGAAGTTGTTGACGAGTATGTTTACCTGGGACAAATTGTCCGACTAGGTAAGTCCAACTTTGACCGAGAGGTCAATCGACGGATTCAACTCGGCTGGGCAGCGTTCTGGAGATTAAGACACATCTTTTCGTCAGTTATACCTCAAAACTTTAAAACGAGATTGTTCAACCAGTGCGAGTTGCCAGTGATGGCCTATGGATCTGAGACGTGGCCCTTCACAGCTGGCCGTATGAGGAAGCTCGCTCAGCGAGCTATGGAGAGGGCTATATGCTCGGAGTTTCTCTTAAAACTTAGAAATGAGGATGTCCGCAGTAGAACCAGAGTGACCGACATAGCTCAACGGATTAATAAGCTGAAGTGGCAACAGGCCAGCCATATAGCTGGAGGAACCGACAACCGATGGGGGAAAAGGTTCTCGATTGGCAGCCTCGTACCGGCAGGTGAAGTGTAGGGCGACCCTCCACTAGATGGAGTGAGGACCTGATAAGACATGCAGGAAGTCGATGGATGCAGGTGACACAGTTGTCCACTTCTCTGTTTCCACCTTCTTCATCAGCCGAATCACATAATATTGGTTGTTCATACTCATCATTATTTTCAAATAATTTTGTTGATGATTTTTTTTGCATAATTTTCATGTAATTAGCTAGTTTCTTCTCATTTTCTTCGCTGAATATGGTGGTGGATGGATTAAGATGATGGTCACATGAATCCTTTTTTGTCATTATTTTACTTGTATCTTCTTTCTATACTTGTTATAAAACCTGAGTACAGTCATTTTATCTTCAAATAGCGTCCAAGGTTGCCTTAAATGATTTTTCAATTCAGTTCCTTAGTGAGCTGACTGCTTTTCTTTGGTTTTCATTTGGCATCTAAAATAAAACACTGTAATTTATTACTAAAATGTAATTAATATCATTCACCATCAATAAAGCAAAATATTACAAGTTATAATAACATAACTTTCTATATTACATATTAGTATATATGGCCATCTCATACCTACCATGTATGGCCATCTCTCTAATCACCCGGGATAGATGGCCACACATTATTTGTAAAAAAATATAAACAACCCACGCGCCATTTTGCGGTTACATTAAAGTTTGGGTCATAAACTGAACACATAACTTAAAAACTTATTTTGTATGATGCATTATTACCAAAATTGTGTAACGTAAACCCCTTGAAAATTTTAAGCTCCATATAAATCAATATAGGTACATTTTACTTACTTTTTGTTATTTTGTCACCGGAGTTCGACCGAAATGTCGATCCTACGCACTGCACGAAGTGTACTAATGAGAAAGTAGTGCAATTTAGGAAGTGCGACTAATTTTTTTTTGATTGGCCATCTCTCCCGGAATTACCATTTATGAAATTTTTTAACCACATACGCTTAGGTATTTACTACATTTTCATTATGTGTGGTTTACAGTCCGACGAAAGCAGGTGAAAAGACACCATCAAAGACGTCACCAAAGAAACGTAATTCGGGACACGAAACTTCAAATGCAGGTGAATATATTTTATAATACTTTACACCGAAATCATACAACTTACAATATCTTTTATTTATATTCGATAAATACAATTCTATCGCTAGTATCTAATACGGGTTCCCAAATAATATCATTTAAAAGTTAAAAGCTTGTGAATTATTCAAATAGTTCTTTAAAATAAGGGAAGCCCTAAGGCTGCTGGGTTCCAATATAGAAAAACCAGACTCGGTGTTATATATAACCGGATACTTGGCCCTAAAAGTGGATTTCCTTTTTTACTAAAATAAATCTTTCCCATTGTACTGGTGTAAAGAGTTAATATTTCGTCCTCTGAGGTGACAACGCATCTGCCTTTTAACTCTTAATCAAGGATAGTTGTGTCTACGGGCCACAGTATCCACTTAATGTGAAAACTTCATAATATAAATAGTTCTCACTCACATATCCTGCCTATCTTTATTTGCCTATTAAATCTTATTTTTTCTGTTATGGTTCGCCAAATTTACTTAACCAAACCCAAGTTTATAGGCCATAATTGTAAACCTTTTGACTAAATTTAGATTTTTTAAATGCAATAATATAATGTTCAATATTTAGCATATTTTAAGGAATCAGTTACAAATATTATCATCATCATCATTATCATCATTACAGCCCTTCACAAGTACACTGCTGAACACAGGGAATGCCACAAAGCACAGTTCTTAGCCACCTGCATCCATCGACTTCCTGCATGTCTTACCAGGTCGTCACTCCATCTAGTGGGGGGATGTCCTACACTTCGTCCGCCGGTACGAGGCCGCTACTCGAGAACCTTTTATCCCCATCGGTTGGCGGTTCTTCGAGCTATATGGCCGGCCCATTGCCACTTCAGCTTACTAATCCGTTGGGCTATGTCGGTCACTCTGGTTCTACTACGGATATCCTCATCTCTAAGTTTATCACGTAGAGAAACTCCGAGCATAGCCCTCTCCATAGCTCGCTGAGCGACCTTGAGCTTCCTCATCCGGCCAGCAGTGAAGGTCCACGTCTCAGTTCCATAGGTCATTACTGGAAACACGCACTGGTTGTACAGTCTCGTTTTCAAGTATTGAGGTATACCTGACGAGAAGATGTACCGTAATTTCCCGATCGCTGCCCAGCCAAGTTGAATCCGTCGATTTGGCCTCTCGGTCGAAGTTGGACTTACCTAGTCGGACTATTTATCCCAGGTAAACATACTCGTCAACAACTTCGAGCTTAGTGCTCCCAAAAACTACCGGCATAGGTGTGACATGGACGTTATACATGATCTTTGTTTTGCCCATGTTCATCTTAAGACCTATCCGTTGGGAGGTACTATTGAGATCATTGAGCATAGTGCTTAGGTCCTCCAGCGATTCTGCCATAAGGACTATATCGTCGGCAAATCGAAGGTGAGTGATATACTCGCCGTTGATGTTAATACCGTATCCTTTCCAGTCCAGAAGCTTGAAAACGTCTTCAAATGCAGCGGTGAAGAATTTCGGGGATATAAAGTCACCCTGTCTTACATCTCTCTGCAGTTGGATATGTTTCGTACTCTGGTTCTGTCCTCGGATAGCCATCGTAGCCCTACTGTACAAACACTTCAGCACTTCGATATGCCGACAGTCAACTTGAACCGCTGAAGGGACTGCAGCACCGCCCAAATTTCGACGGAATCAAAGGCTTTCTCATAGTCCACATACGCAACGCAAAGTGGCAGATTGTACTCTTCTATCTTCTGTACAATTTGCCGAAGGATGTGTATGTGGTCCATGGTACTAAAGCCTCTTCGGAAACCGGCTTGTTCGGGAGGCTGGAAGTCTTCGAGTCTGCATGCGAGACGATTCGTAATGACTCTCGAAAACAGCACGTAGACGCGGCTCAGAAGGGAAATCGGTCTGTAGTTATTCGAGAGAGCGTTGTCGCCTTTCTTGAAGAACAAGACCACCGCACTTCTGCTCCACGCCTCCGGTGTAGTGCCACCATGGAGGACGGAATTAAAGAGCTTCTGAAGCACTTCAAGTACCGGTTTTCCACCCGCTTTCAGATGCTCCGCTGTAATTCTATCCTCGCCTGGGGCCTTGCCGTTTTTAAGGCGCTGGAGAGCCATTCTAATCTCGCTCAGACTGACGTCCGGAATATCATCGGAATAGTGTCGGATAAGACTTGCTCTTGGATCGTTACTCACACTTGCGTGTGGCTCCAACGATGATGTGTACAGCTGCCCATAGAACCTCTCAATCTCACTCAAAATCTCAGGTGTGCCGGAAATGACGCTACCACACTCGGTCTTCAGCATAGACAGTTGGCTCTTTCTGGCAGACAGATCTCTAGCAAAGACTTTGGAGCCCTGGTTCCGCTCGATCGCTTCTTCAATACGAGCAGTGTTAAAGTTGCGTAAGTTCCACCGCATGCATTTGGAGATCTGTCTGTTCAGTTGCCTGTATGCTGTCAAATCTACTGAAGACTGCAGCTTCATTTCCCGTCTAACAGCCATGAGATTTAGAGTGTGGTCGGAGAGTTTTTGTGTTCTTCTGGGCGGCTTCTTGCATAACTTAGCTCCGACCGCATGGACAGTTTCCACGAGCTTGTCATTCATATCGTCCACTGCATTGCAATCTTCTAGGCACTGAAAACGGTTTTGTAGCTCGAGCTGAAAGGTTTCGGGACTTTGGATTAGAGCACGAGGGGGATGGAGCGTTGACTTCATTAGACGTGACCTCTCCAACTTAACGTTTAGGTTCAGTGTGCCTCTCACCATTCGGTGATCGCTGCCGGTTTTCACCCTCGCGATCACTGAGACATCACTGAACAGTTGTCGTCTGGTCGTCATAATGAAGTCAATCTCATTTTTTGTCGAACCGTCGGGGCTCGACCAGGTCCACTTCCTGTGGGGCCGCTTCAGGAAGAAAGAGTTCATCATAAAAAGTCCCTCTTTCTCCATGAAGTCAGCCAGCTGCTGGCCCCTTCGGTTCCGTTGCCCTATTCCAAATTTCCCTACCTTCAGCTCACCGTTCTTTCTTGTGCCTAGTTTTGCGTTGAAGTCTCCTATTAACACCATATAGTGGGTTTTGGAGGAATGCATGGATCTCGATTTATCCTCATACATTTCCTCCACCTCTTCATCGGGATGTGCCGAGGTTGGTGCGTAAACCTGTATGACCTTCAGCGAATACCGTTTGGTTCTGAGTATAAGGTACGCAAGCCTCGTCGACACACTCTCAATCTTTACAACGTTGTTAACGAGAGACTTGTGGACGATAAATCCGACACCTCCTTGGGACAGATGGTCGCCCTCCCGGTGATAGAACAAGTTGCCGGATTCAAGGATTACCATATCCTCCCCCTCTCTTCGGACCTCAGATAATCCTATAATATTCCAGCGCAACTTGTGTGTCTCTTCTTCCAGCTCCAGGATCTTCTCGTCAGTCCTCAGGGTGCGTGCGTTATATGTTGCCAGGTCGAGTCGACAACAAATATTATACATATAATAATATGTACATTATTAATTAACAAATATATTTATAACGTAAGTTTTTAATCTAATTTTAATTTTTTTTTACTGTTTTTTTTTCAGATGCTGATAAAGTACTGATAAACAAGACTGAATTAGATAACATTCTATATAAGAACGCGAAGGCATTACGCAGTATCGGCTTGGAGGCGCTTCTCGATCTACACACGCAGCTCAGTATAGCTGTCCACTCTTATTCAACCAAATACGATCGTACAAAACTGCCATTGGAACTTCACGTCATAGTCACGAGGTATTTGCAGCTGGCCAAAAAATGAGACCAATCAAAGTGCACTCGAAAATAGCTCTTACGGCTATCTGTCAAAAGTTCAAAATATCATTCGCTCCCATTAAACTTCACTTAAACTTAGTTATAAGAAACTGAACTGACAATAGATCACTATAATACATTATCAAATAAAACTATTTATTATCTGTACAGTACATCGTCCTTTACGATTGTTGCATAGTTACCTAGAATTAAAAAAAAACTTTCCAAAGCCGTCCAAAGCGTTTTATTGACTATTATGTGTATATGAGTTGATCCCAGCTTTTGACAGATAGCTTTTTCGTCAATAAACTGTAGAACATGTAAATGGATAGGATAAGTTTTGTCGTTGGAATGTCACATTCCATGTTTTAGCGAAAATTCTTTAAATCTGTTTCAATAAATCACTGCCGTAAAGTTATAAAAGATGTCTGTTTATAGTTTAGTGTTTATGATGGAATTGCGAGAAAAGTATATGTTTTGTTATCACATGATAAGCGTTTGCATCTGTGTTTGTTTAAAAGAAAACTTTGTTCGATTGGACATCTATAGAACAATACAGGGTTATTATATTATATATATATTTCGATTATAAATTGATCAAACTACCATAATATGAGTTAGGCACTCAGTTTATAACTGAATAAACATTGATTCAATTGTAGAGCATTGAAATTAAAATTTTAAATTTATTCTACCCGCAAAATGACAGCTTTATTTTTATTTATTAAACCCTTACTAGTTGTCTCATCTTTTACACATACATTTTTTATGTTTAGGTCAAAGTGAAAATAATTTTATTCACAATTGGCTTTCACAAAGCACCTTTTGAAAGTTACGTATGCTACACCATCATTTAAACAAGCTTAGGAAGAAACTCACAAGTAGACTATTTATGTCCATGTTTCACTTATGACAACTACCGATGTCTAAGTTGTTGATGAGTATATTTATTTATGACAAATTCTCCTGCTAATTAAGTCGAACATGAGGTTAAGAGATTACGACACATTTTCTCGTCTTGTACAAGTGGTAAAATTTAAAATTTTATACAACCGACTTCAATATAAATTATTAAGGATAACTCAAAAACTACTGGTCAGACATTGATCAAATTGATAAGGGGCCGCATGAGAAACACCTTTCAAATAAAAAAATCATCGAAATCGTTTCACCTTATGAGGTAACACACTTAAAAAAAACATACAGTCAAATTGAGTACCTTCTAATTTTTGAAGTCGGTTCAAAAAAACTTGAAAACACGAGTATACAACCAGTGCGTGTTGCCAGTGATGTGTGTGAATAAGTATAAGGTCGCCCAGCGAGCGTTGGAGAGGGCTGTGCTCGAAGTTTTTCTGTGTTGTATTGAGGATATCCGCAGTAGAACTTGAATAACCGACATAACTCAACAAATCAGTAAGCTAAAGTAGGAATGGTCCGGCCATATAGCTTGAAGAACCAACAACCAATATGGAAGAAAGTTTTACGAGTGGCAGCCTCAAACCGGTAATCAAAGTGTAGGGCGGCCTCTCATTAGATAGAGTGACGACCTGGTAAGACAACCAGGAAGTCAATGGTATAGCTATACATCCAGAGCCAAATACATGCTTTGACCTGTGCTTTGTGGCATTCCTTGCGAGAGGCTAAAATTCAGCAGTGGACTTGTCCATAATCTTATGAAATAAAAATATACACATACCATAACATAAGTCAAAATAGTCAAGGAAACTCATGATGTCCATGCATACCATATCTTTTAAATAATCATTTAATGAAATAAATATTAAAAATAATATTAATTCTTCATAAGAATGAACATTATTTTTAATAATTAATAAATGTGGTTTGAATTTATTCAAAGGCACTTTAGTTATGTTACAGGGAATATCATTATAAATAGTTCTAGAAAAATGAGCCGCTAGTTTACAAAGCCTGTACTTTCGAACAGCCAATTTTTATTTATTGTACGTGCTAAAATCAAAGGTATGACAATGGTTTCTTACATTAATACTATTATACAAAATTAATGGTGACAACAGTTAAGACATTAATTTCTATACAAAGTTCTCTTCCCTTGGTCTAATGTTGTAAATTGCATGAATAGATCCCCACAACAATAATCCATAGGTCTTAACACTATGGAAATAGCTGAAATAAACAAACCTTGCTGTATCCACATCATTTATGGAAATGATAAAAGATAATGCTTTGTTTTTTTTTAACTGCATACACAGCGAAACTAAGTCGTCTTGACAAGTCCTCGATACAACACAATATCGTAGTATGCCTAAAAATAAAAAATAATTAGCGTGAAAACCTTTTAAAAGTCTCTTACGTTATTTAATTTTTTCATTTATTACATTTTATACTAAATGTAAATTTATTTTTAAATATGTTTTAAGGTCTAAATGTCAAAGTTTTTTAAAGACGTAATTGTAACAAATGATTTTTTATTTAATTTTATTCCCCGAATTATTATTATGTTTACTTCATTTTTATTACACACCGTTTAGAAATTTAGATTTTTTTGGTTTTTCTCATACTGTTTTTGTAAAACGATTGTAATTATGTAGGTATGACTTGCAAATTTACTGCCAGTTATTTTAATATTCTAATAAACAAAAATTAAGTGTTAACATAATAAAACTATTAAGAGTATTTAGTATAGGAAAGGTTGAAGGTCACTTAATGAGAAACTGTTTTGACAATTCTGTAAATTCACGAACGACTGTCAAATGTGTCACCGAACTCATGCATATTTTTCAAAATTCTATGAGGAAAAGTAAATTCTTGTATTATCACAGACTTTCAATTGCCATTCAAACCGCCACAAAAAAGGAGAAAATATTATATAGACTTTAATTAGAAGTCGAATGTATAATTAAATTATTTATTTACGAGCTATGGAGTTTTCCGATAAATCTTATATTGTGAAATTGGTATTAATAGAGAAGTGGTGGTATCAACTTCAAGTAATTAGAAATAGTGCTTAAGTACCAGATACTGTTTTTCTATTAAGTATTAAATTAGCATATCCTGGTTCCCGTTCTTAATTAAGTTAATAGGTACAATTAATGATCTAAAATCGAAGATACGCAAGGCAAGAATTTATATGAAAGAAATTTAATATTCCGTTAAAGTTAGTAAAAAATTACTTTGCCCATATCAATTTTACTAACTTTAATATAATTCTATTAATTATTTAATATTCCTGTACTAAGTGATGAGTGAAGGACGAAATATGGGATTATGTGTTGTGCGAATGAAGGATATATATGTTCAGATCAATGAACAGTACTGACATTGAAAAGGGTAAAGAATATTTAAGGCAGAGTTAATTACTATTCTTTTAGAACTCGTAGGCTAACTTGTCCAAGATTAAAAAAATAACATTTAATTTGAGGCATAGATATTTTGAAATTTAAAGTAAATCACTCTCTCCTTATGAATATATCAATGTGACAACGTTATGATCCGGTAAGAGATGCAGGAAGTGGGTGGATGCAAGTGGCCCAGGACCGCGTTTTGTGGCGTTCTTTGGGGCAAGCCTATGTTCAGCAGCGGACTTGTAATAGGCTGTGTTCTATTACAAAATACTATTCCTGCAACTGTAGTGACATCGAGATGAGAGTAACTGACAAATAAAAACACTGCTCTATTTTGTGGTTGTTCATGCTCTTGTAAACACGAAGAATGAGTGAGATATATATTTCATTTACTCTTGATGGTAATAAAAATTAACATATTTCAATAAAGTTGTGAATAGATAGACAAAATTGCGCAATACGAAAAAAAATCTGAAAATATTTTTCCTGGTTTTGTTTATTCTTATTAAACATAGATATAAAAAAGAAGGAGATATGCCCAGTAGTTGAAAATGTATCGGAACCTGGTGTCTCCAGTTGGCTCCTACCACACGCCAACTACTACACATGTAGATCAGTAAAAGCAAATAGATACAGAGTCGCGCACACACTCACATTTTATAAATCAGAAAGTACTACACAATCAATTATAAACCTTATTCCTACATACAGAGCCTGCATTTACCACGCACCATACTACTTACTTATTTAGCTATAGATAGCCATGTTAGTGGAGCACATCACTTACTCGTCGCAAGATACAGCGGCCGTATTACGCGATGCATCCGCATAAATAAAGTATCGATTGTGATATTTACATTGCTTGTTCAGTCACTTAGCGATATACTTGATAGTGTTAGTTAAGGAGCAATGTATTTACTGCAAAACGTACAGTCGCTGTGATAATTGAAAACAAAAATAACGTAGTAAGACCAAGAAATATTTTACGATTTGTTGTTTTTCATAATTTTAAAGATAAATATAGTAAAATAAATATGGTAAGTGATTCCATGAATTACAAGGTTTTTGTTTTGACTTCGGTTTTTACAAGAAACCACTGAACAACACGGCATTCTGATAATGTTTCACGATGATGGTCGAAAGCGCACTATATCGCAGGAACGGCCATTTGCATAGAACATGAGCATTTTGATCATAGCGCGCGGACACAGACACGCCTCCTTGCCACTTCTCTTTTTTATATTTCTATGTTATTAAAACACCGAATTCTAAATATTAAATTAAAGACATATGTATACTACTGGACGTGCTCTGCGGTCTTAATAAATTGCGCACTAAGTTACAGTCAATTCTCCGCAACTCCTTTAGTCGACTACGAGCGGGCGAGTTCTTCGTTTTGTAAACCGCGAACGTTTTTTTCGACAATCTAACACTGATTTTGTTAAATGTGACTAAGGAAACGCTATCATTATTTATGTGTGCACTTTGTGATTTGAATTCTATTTCAGATAAGTATGTAACTTACAGTTTTTGTTCTGAATTCCCAGTATAGTAGTATACATAAAAGTCTTTAGCCGAACATCCACCGCGAACTAAACTATTTGAAAACTAGGCTCAGTGAACTAAGCTAAGATAACTTGGAAAATCGTCGCACGTCCACCGAAAAATAAGCTAAAACAACCATCACTAAGCTAAATGCGCCAGAGGGGTAAGGGGTGAGAGGCGTTTAGCTTAGTTCGCGTAATTTCGGATCGGCCTACACAGCTAAGTTAGTTTGACTTAGTTTGGCTATTTTACGTAGCTTAGCTGGCATGGTTTGCGGTGGACGCACAAGTATGAAAAACTGGCTCAGCTATGCGAGCTAAGATAAACTAAGTTAGTTTAGTTTGCGTTGGACGTTCGGCTTTTGTGTTAAGTATTACCTATTCAATTTGTTAAATTGAGATTAAAATGAATATCAATGCACCTGTTTTTATTTTTTTGTAAATTAAAGCAACACATTCATTTTGAATATTACATTATGCGACTTCATTTTTCCATTTTCATCTTTCAATTAGAAAATAATCTCATCCTATTTATATCATTTCTAGAAATTTATTAATTTGTAATCTAATTAAAAGTAAAAAATTAACCATAATTGATAAGCGCCTTTCGGAGTCCATTCTACTAAGATCTTTCGGTTTTTGTTAACTTTACGAGTCTGGAAAAATAAAATAAAATAATTTATTATTATACATACATAAACAGTTTGTGTCGTGATTGTCGAACTCATTTTTTACTTTTAAATCGTACTTAAGGTATTTATTTTCAGACAGTTAAATTACTAACAAAAAGGTTGTTTGGTGTTTACTTAGCAAATACTTGAATAACCATTTAGGCGTAGCCTCCTAGTTATAATATATAAGTAATTTGTGTAATGTTAAAAATACTGTTACAAAACCGTGTGATATGGATGGAATAAAGGCATTGTATCAGATATATGAAGTTACCTCATTCCGAGTCGGAAACAAATTAATGTATAATTATAGAGTATCTCCAATGTAAATTGTTAATGGCCATGGATATTTCACTTACTGCGTTCCGATATACGAAGTCTGTGTTGATGTTGAAATTTTGAACTTTTTATAATTTTGATTGAAACTATTATTCTCCATTTTGTTGAAAATCTCAAAACTATGAGAATAATATTCGATACATATAAGCATATAACGTGTAATACCGGAGCGCAGGGCTTACGAATTTTAAGATTAAAATTTACAACTAGTAACACTTGAATTAAATATGTACTTTCCGGTCGAAGAATTTATAATAATCTCCAAATTAAGAAATAACCAACAAAATTTATTTTTTTACTATGTGCATTGTTTTAAAACATAATATCATGATATTATGTTTTTAAACAATGCTATTGTATGTTGTAATGTAAATTCAAAATGATCAAATAACGAAAACAAGTGTTACTTTCTGTGCCTACTTTTATAACAAATCTGCTTGCATTTGCTCAATTTCAAATGTTCTATGACATTGTAAGCAAATATCCACCGTTTAGGTTAGTCGATAATTTTGTATTGATAAAAGTGTATATTAAATTGAAAATAAAAGGGTTTATGTGATATCATTTTGTGCGTTTTTTTCTAACATTCTCATTTCTACAATACACTTTCAATAAGTAAAGTCCGTACGGATAAAGAATGGGATTAGAAATGGCGGCTCATCGAGCCCTTACCGTCAACATGCACAGTACCAATAGCGAAAACCCGCTAATAACCGTATGTTATAACGTTATATTATTCGGTTAATTGAAAATTTTCTAATAATGGTAAAATATTTGAAATGAATTGTATACGCAAGTAGGCACTTTAATTTTAAAATAACATTTATAACTAGCGACCCGCTCTGGCTTCGCCTGGTGGGGGGATCTATTAATGTGGCTTAAAACTATTTATTTTATCTTATCAATATTTCTACTTTATTAAGTCTCTAAATATTTTGGATAAAATTTAGTTAAGATCACTTGGTGCTACTCTCTATTTGTTTGTGAAGTTTTATTACAATCGGTTAAGCCATTCCGAAGATTACCTCGGACAGACAGACAAACGAAAATTTGAAAAATGGTTACTCTTGTCTCAATTCCATAAGTAAATATTTTATACAAAAATATTAACAAACAAAATGAACAATAATAATTTTTAAGAAAACTCCGAACGCGTCGTAGCACACAACTTAACGAAATCGGACAGATTTTTTTTGTAGTTTATGGCCTTTTGTTATTATTGATTCCAATGACTAGTTTGACTGAAGTTATAGAACGTACGAAAAACCCGTATCACTACGTATTTTTTTGCAGTCTTTACCGGCTGGTGTGAGTATATATAGCGACAGCAGTTTAAAAAAAATTTAAGTTGGAAAACGAATGTACTTGGGCAGGGGGCGGCCGACGTTGTGCCAGCACTAGGGTTGCCATTTCCTAAAATGAAAAAGCCGGACTCGGCGCTCCAAAAAGCCGGACTTTTGGCCCTAAAAGCCGGACAGTTATTTTTAGAAAGCCAAATATAGCCAAACAAGCGCAGCGGGGCGGGGCGGGGGCCCCACTCCCGCGTCGCGCGCACCGCACCGCTCTTTGCCGCCCGCGCCGTATCCATATTTAATATAGTATTGGCTGGTAATAATGTATATGGATAGATAAATTCCGCATTGCTTCGCTCATTCTGCAAGCGATGCGTGCAACGCGTTACACTAACAAAAAGCCTAACAAAAGCCGGACAGGCCGGACACATAAAAATTTGGCCGGACACAACCCGAAAAAGCCAAACATGTCCGGCTAAAGCCGGACAGATGGCAACCCTAGCCAGCACGCTTCACCAGGGCTCCGTCACTCGCTCAAGGTCTCGCGTTATATACCTACTGGCTAGCATTCTCGGGGAGTACAAGTATCACAAGGGTGTCGCACGCAATAAAAATGGGTAATTTAATTTTTAACCATTAAAATAAACAGTTAAAAATAAATAACACATTTATTAAATAAATAAAATTAACCATAATGAATAAAATTATCATAATATCTGATCCATTTATTAAAATTGTCTTAATTCATCATCAATGAAAATATCTTTTAAAGTGTTGATATTATTTATATTTTAAGAGATAAAAAATTATATTTTTAACTAATGGGAGTCACGCCAATTTAATCTGTGAAACTTCTAAACTGAAAATTTAAATTTAAGTCCCCCAAAGTTAGGAGAAACCACATAATACAAGTATTAGCGGAATTGAGTTTAATAACAGATAATTCAGAGAAGGAAAAAAGCTATTTAATATTTTATAAAACTCAAACATATTTGATTATCAAACAAATAAAATAATTATTTCATTAGTATTTTATTTATTTTATTATCTTTGTACAACCCGAGTGAATTCGCACGATGACGTAGTAGGTGTGACGCAGTCAAAGGAGGTCGCGCGGTGGGCAAAACGTCCTCAACTCCCGGTACGCGTGCAGAAGGTATATTTCTACTTGCAGCTAACATTTGGGATTATTATTAAATTTTTGTAGGCTATTATAGCGTAGGTATTTTCGCTTTTGTATGGGAGTGATGTATCTGTTAGGTAGCAACATTATTTAATCTGTGACTCCACTAAGTTTGCTGTACAATACATGCGGTTGACGCGAGCGTGTTTTATAGTACTTATTTAACTAATTTTAAGTGCCGTTTTCGAAAAATATAAATCTATAATGGGGAATTACTGTTATTGTTAAATGAGTTACTAAGTAAAGTTGAATTGAAATGATGGCCATGCTTATGTTTCTCTCATTTTTCTTTTGATAAAATTGTTTCTCCGAATGCGAATACAATACATAATTAAGTGTAACAATCGAAAACTGAAAACATCTATAAAAAGAAAGTGTCACGAAAATATTTGACAATGCAGCACTTGTAAATGTATTTTTTCTTGTAGTAATGAAAAATGATCTTGTTAAATAAATGTTTTTAAGTTATAAGTATGTATATAATGTTAATAAATGATAATGAGTATTATAATATCCAAAATTATTTTATTCCCAATTTCGTGACGACCCTTAGCATATTTGCGACGACGGCGTAAATAGTAAATACCTAAGGGGGCGGCATCGCCTGACATCAAAGGCGTTTCACAACTTTTAGCTCTTTAAACGGTGGGGACAGTGTGCGAGCGAGAGCTGAATAGAGGTGACGCCATTTTCAATCCCATTCTTTAACCGCACGGGTAGTCTAATATACCAAAAAAAAATTTCTGTGACAATCTGCTTCGAGCAGGTCATTGCTATTCGGATTTCGCAGGCACTCTTCACATTCTTAAGAGAATATCAGGGCGGCGTTAAGGACGCGTTTGCAAAATTGATAGGATAGAATCGTACTATTACATCGACACGGGTCACACACACAAGTGTACGCACGGTTAGCTGCGGGTGTGGGAATCGTAATCAAGTAAAAACATTTTGATAATTTGAAAGATTGATTTTTTTTCTCATTTCTTATACCTACAAAAATATATTACATACGAAATACGAATAGCTGCTCCAGAGACTGCTAGGTACTAGAAGCCCACTACTAGCAGTG
The DNA here is from genome assembly GCA_029286625.1 of Parnassius orleans. Taxonomy (NCBI): domain Eukaryota; kingdom Metazoa; phylum Arthropoda; class Insecta; order Lepidoptera; family Papilionidae; genus Parnassius; species Parnassius orleans. Next base: position 6,270,589 of record JAGSMP010000003.1, read on the forward strand.
AGATGGTGGCTGTGGACTATGGGCTGGTTTTGTTAGTTATGATAAGATTTTAGCTTCGGACTTGGTGAAGTGACTTGAAGGTATACTTCGGTGACAGCTACTGGAACTCCTCGACGAGTAGTACTAGGTGTGCCGAGTTTGGGCTCGTTTTGTTAGTCATGATGAGAGCTTACCTCCGGACTTGATAGAGTGACCTGATGGTGTACTTCGGTGACTACTGCTGGAATTCCTGGACGAGTAGAACTAGGTGTGCCGAGTTTGGGCTCGTTTTGTTAGTCATGATGAGAGCTTACCTCCGGACTTGATAGAGTGACCTGATGGTGTACTTCGGTGACTACTGCTGGAATTCCTGGACGAGTAGAACTTGGTGTGCCGAGTTTGGGCTCGTTTTGTTAGTTATTATGAGACCTAACGTCCAGGCTTGATGGAGAGACTTGATGGTGTACTTCGGTGACTACTGCTGGAACTCCTGGACAAGTAGAACTATGTGTGCCGAGTTTGGGCTCGTTTTGTTAGTTATAATAAGAACTTACCCCCGGACTTGATGGAGTGACAGACACACCTAGTTCTACTCGTCCAGGAGTTCCAGTAATGGTCACCGAAGTACACCATCAGGTCTTTCCATCAAGTCCGGAGGTAAAGTCTCATCATAACTAACAAAACGAGCCCAAACTTGGCACACCTAGTTCTACTCGTCCAGGAGTTCCAGTAATGGTCACCGAAGTACACCATCAGGTCTCTCCATCAAGTCCGGAGGTAAAGTCTCATCATAACTAACAAAACGAGCCCAAACTCGGCACATCTAGTTCTACTCGACTAGGAGTTCCAGTAGCAGTCACCGATGAACACTTTCAGATCACTCCATAAAGTCCAAGACGAATATGCATTTATATAATTATTTATATATATAAATCCCACTTACTTTCAGCGAAACAAAATATTATAACAAAAATGTGTGATTATAAAAATAATAATATTATTTTGCCTTGTCAAGTACCTATGTATCAAATTCGAATGTTTAGTGTATGTACAGCGATCTTTTTCGACTGCTGCAATCAGGTAGGCGATACAGTTTCCACTCATGACGGCGACCGAGCGCGGACTGAGGTTTCATCGAAATTTTTGTACAATAAATCAAAACAGGCACCAAAAATAAAATAACCCTTATTGCAATCCATTATGATTCATCCGTATTAGCAAAATATGTGAAAAAATAAGCATCAGTTTTTATTTTTTTACGACTATTTGTGACATTTTGATAAAAAGTAAACACCACTATTTTTTATTGAATATGTCTGCCTACTTATAGTATTTTTAGAAATCTTAATATATGTTGATAATAGAACAAAAATGTACCTAAACATGAGCCGGTATCGTTAATTTTGTAGAAAATGGCTAGGGAAGATCGTATTTACAATATAAAAAACTATTATTTTCAACAAAAAAGTCACCACCATTTGAAGATGAAGAACCATTCTATACGTGGTAGCAATTAGCTATGTTTGATTTGGTTTAGTTTTGTCACAAAATGTTCCGAAAAACAGCATAATTTCGCCCGATTTGCAAACGCACCCTTAAGTCCAGACCAACGTATTTTTCTGTTTTCTCCATGGATTTTCAGCTTTTGACTACCAGTTGGTAGAACTCCTTATCTGCCTTGGTTTCTGTCTGGGTAGATACCATCCTCTTACCTATCTCTGCCTCCTAATAACAGTGTCTACACTGCTGTGTTCTGGTATGATGGCTATAGAGAGCCAGTATAGTTACTGGCTGTGAGGCATTACATCTTAATCCTCAGAGGTGATAATGCATCTGTAGTCTTTTTTTGTTAAAAGTTGGTTGCAGCTGTTCATACGCTGCTGTAGCCACTTACCATCAGGTGGACTGTAACTTTGGGCTGGTTTTTTTATAGGATAAGGGTGACAAACGAGCACATAGTCTACCTGATGGTAAGTGGTTGCTGTGGCCCATAGACATCTACATCTATCCTCGATTACGACTCAAAATGCAGATGCGTTGTCACCCGTGAGGACTAAGATGGAATGCCTCGTTTCCAGTAAAAAGGGTCTCCGGTTCCCTACACTCACCATACGAAACACAGCATTATATATTTTACGCTGGTATTCTGTGAGAGCGTGGTTCTTCCCCGGTCGTGCCGACCCATTCGTGTTACAACTATACCAGATAAAATAGCTACAGCATGGCTCTCCCACGTATAAAAAATTCTTTTATCACTTCAGTTTTATAAAAAGAATTGTGACCGAGGACTCAATACTTTTATATATACAGGGTTTTTTTTTCAATAACCGGCTAAATTTGCAGAGAAGGTTCAGAAAAGTAATATAGGCAAATGGTGAAGAAAAAATTAATTTTAAAAAATCTCCAACTTTCTGTACTTTTTATCTTTTAAATTCAAAATGCGTGGTAATGCATTATTTTTTACCATTATTATTTACTCATGTGGTTTTACTGCGCACGCACACATTCGTAAGGGTCGATCGGTAAGCAAAAACGATGTTGCCCATAAATCACATTCAATTTGGGATAATTTCAAATAAAAGTAGAAGCCTTATTTACTCGTATTTTCAAAAACTGTAATAACGGTATATCATTATTTATAGTATATATAATATATGAACTAAAGTTTAAAATTTGGCTAATCTTTCAAAAAAAAATACCCTATATAAGTTTGCCAAAGGAGTACACACTACACAGTCAATGGTAAGTGCATGTTGTGGCCCATAGATTCCGACTTGCTATCACCGATTAAGGGCTAATAATCTCACGCTCATCAGATGTCGCTAGTTGGGACAAAGGTGAACTTATTCATTACGCAAAGTTTAGTTGAGATTTAATTATAAGTTTTATCAGTTTCGGCCCAAGATAGATGTTATGCCTCATTTCAAGTAAAAAAGGTTTTCCGGTTCTCATCAGCCGTCATACGAAACACATCAGCATTATTTTACGCTGATAAGAATATAATGTTACATATTTATGTCTTGGCTCGTGATATTTGCGTGCCGCGATTTGAAAAAGGTTTCACTAACACGTGGGCACTAGGTGGTGACTCGGGCTGTGGTTTCCAGGGTGCGCTGTGTGCAGGTAAGATTAATATTTGGAGAAAAAAATTAGCATTTTTATAGCTGTTATATAGTATGTTGATGATGTGGCCCATAGATATTTACATCTATTCTCGATTAAGAATCAAAATGCAGATGCATTGTAACCGCATAGGATTAAGATGGAACGCATCGTTATTAGAAAAAAAGGGTTCTCATACGAAACAGCAACTTTATGCTGCTATTTTACGCTGGTATTTTGTGCGAGCGTAGTCCTTACCTGATGGAGTCTAATCGTTCATGCTGCAGCCATGCATGTACCTACGCAGCAGCTGTAAGTAAAACGCACATGATTCAATCGATCGATCGATAATGCACTTGATCTCCGTGTTTTTTTTTAGGTCATTTTCTGGCTGGTTGTCACTTGTGTTTCTCTGTCAGCACCAAATTAAATGACTTATTTAAAAAAAAAATCACGTTCCAATAATCCACTTAGGCATCCGTTAGTTCCGTTACCCTTGAGCGTATCAAAAGTCCACTCCTGAAGATTATAGCTTAAGTCATAGATTGTCTCATAGGAGGATAATTTGCCAGTTGCCACGCTTGGCAGGCGGGTTGGCAAATGAAGTTTTTTTAGTTGTTATTTATTAGGAATTCGCTGCTGCCCAACTCCTCGTTTGTTACCCAAAGTCGTCTTTTGCTACACTAACGGGACGATATGGGGTACACCGCCACTAAACAGTACTGTATCTATATTACTTATTATGAACCTTCTCTGCAAATTTATCCGTATTTTGCAAAATAACTCTGTATATAAAAGTCAATTGCTGTCCGTTAGTCTCGCTAAAACTCTAAACTGGCTCGTCCAATTCTGATGAAATTTTAGACGCTGACTTCGAGATCCAGAAATCACCCGTACGAAGCCGAGTCGGATCACTAAAGTAAAGTAAAGTAAAGTTACAGCCTATATACGTCCCACTGCTGGGCACAGGCCTCCTCTCATTTCTGAGAGGGTTTTAGAGCAAGGAAATGTCCGCCGCGCTGCCCCAATGCGTGTTGGCGAACTTCACATGTCTGCGAAATATTTTTTTTTTGATTTCTCAGACATGCAGGTTTCCTCACGATGTTTTCCTTCACCGTCGAGCACGTGGTAAATCAGCACTTAAAATTGCAATTAACAATTTCATTGTTGCCGGCGGGTATCAAACCCCGCCGGCACCAATCGGATCACTAGTTTTGTAATAAATGCTGGCAATATATTGTGAGTTTTGTCCCTGCCCAAAGATGCGCTTGCAATTTTCCGTCGGCGCTTACCAATACCACAAACATCAACACATGGCATAAAAACAGAGGTCTGAAACAACACTGGCTGCTGTAGAGACAATCACTATAGCTTATTATTATGTATTAGTATTTAATTAGTTCAAACGGAATGCAGCACTACTGAAGCTGTCAATGTAACTGTTGTGTAGTATTAAAATAAATTAGTAAACTCATCACCTCTCATCTCAGATGGTCCTACCAACCATTCGGTTATACGGATCGAATCTTGGTCTTCTCCCACGCGATAGGTACTTGCTTGAGGCTCTTTGCCGTGTGCTCTTTTTTGACTGCCTACAAATTTCTCTATTCCAAACTCCTTTTCTAATTACGTTCTCTCCTAATGGGGGCCGAAACTTACATAATATAAATATATGCCTTTAGCTTCTATTTTTGCAGTGCGGACACGGTTTTAAACATTTTTCGGCTCGTGTTTCGTATAGTGAGTGGAGAACCTTTTTTTTGGAAGCGGCGTATTCCGTCTTAGTCCGCAGGGGTGACAACGAATCTGCATTTTGATTCTTAATCGAGGACAGATGTAGATGTCTATGGGCCACAGCATTCACATATCATCAGGTGGACTGTGTGCTCGTTCGTCACCCTTATTTTATAAAAAAATATCATGCAACCGCATTGCTAAAATCAGTTAGTGCAAACTAATATTTTTGGTATTTCCTATAGTTGCCTGTTACGACACTCGCGGGACGAATTGGGATGATGAAGTCTGTCACGACTACACCAAAAACTACTTAATATATTACTTTTTTCGCAATAAGTTCATAATTAATATTGTGTTATAACAGTTGAAATTCAATTTGAAGAGACTAATAATGGACTTTCTACTTTACCAAATCGAAGTTATTTAATAATTTACTGAGCTTTTTGATTTGATTGAAGGGCCGATTTTAATAACTTTAATATAGAAGTTACAATTGCATTATGTTTTAATGTGAAAGTCTGAGTCTTATTGAAAATAGAATATTGGATTATTAGCTGTGCACCATTCGAGATTGCCTCTGACAGTTTTGTGTTTTATTTTGGGTTTCTATTACACAATATTTCATTAAAATGGGTAACTACTCGTAGGGTAATTTGCTTACATACTACGAATGTTCTAGTACTTTTTCAGTAGATTTAACTTATTAAATTTCCGCCAAACTAATCGGTTAGTATTATACCTCTGAGATATGGAACCTGGGCTTGAATCCCACGCGAAGGCGGTATTTATGCATCATCATGATAATTGCCGCTCATCACAAGTTCATACGACCGGCAGTGATGGAGGACGTAACTTAGAGTAGGTAGATTTGTATAACTCGAATGTCATAATTTCCCGAACGCTGCCCAACCGTGTTAGATTCGTCGATTGACCTCATGGTCAAAGTTTGACTTATTGATTATATTACACTCTTTGATTGGACTTATCGGACTACCTAAGTAAAACGGATACTTAATCGGACTACCTAAGCTAATTGATACATTGAGTACGGTTAGTTGAAAACGTTGTTTGTTAGCGGCTTAAGGGAATCTAAAAAGATCTTATGTCTTCTGATAGATATAACGATCTTGTTAACGCCAGGCATAAATATTTAAGACTGGCGACGGGATGCAGCGTCAAAAGTACAAAATGTTGGTCTCATAGATTATCAGCTTGAAATAGCAGCTTAATGCTTTCGTACGGTGAGCGTAGAGAACCGAAGGCCCCTTTTTACTGGAAACGAGGCATTTCATCTTAGTCCTTAAGACAATTCTTAATCGAGGATAGTTGTAGATGTCTATAGGCCACAGCATCTACTTACCATCAGGTGGACTGTGTGCTCGTTTGTCAACCTTATTCTATAAAAAAAAAGACTACGTATTCTAAATTTTATATTACTGAAATGGTCAATCTATCTGCCAAGACAATGAAAGAGACCTATGTGCAGCAGTAGACTTTGACGGGCTGAAGAAGGTGTGATGGTGAGTGGATGATATTGTGTATATTATGTTACTACTTATGACCTAATAAAATCCTTTTTTGCAGTTAAAAGGTTTTGGTTGTATAATAGAAAGGTCTTTCTTATATTTTGTCTATCCATCCGATTATAATGCGGGTGTCTTCAACGCAAGATTGAGTAGGCTTTTGTTAAGCTAAGTCGGTGCTCTTTAAAATCTTCGGCTGCATCACCACTTACCATCAGGTGGAATAGCAGTCGAGCATTGGCTTATAATAGTAAAAAATAACAAAATTAGGATGTTTTCATAAATTGTACATACAGTTACTTGCCTATGTTTAAAATTTAGAATACGTAGTCTTTTTTTATAGGATAAGGGTGACAAGCGAGCACACAGCCCACCTGATGGTAAGTGGTTGCTGTGGCCCATAGATATCTACATCTATCCTCGTATGCGAATCAAAATGCAGATGCGTTGTCAGCCGTGAGGACTAACATGGAATACCTCTTTTCCAGTAAAAAGGGTCTCCGGTTCTCTACACTCACCATACGAAAAACAGCAGCATTAAGCTGCTATTTTACGCTGGTATTCTGTGAGAGCGTGGTCCTTCTCCGGTCGAGCCGACCCATTCGTGCTACTACTATACAATTAATATAGCTGCAGTATGGCTCTACCACGTAAAAGGAAGTACCGTGTGATAGATAAATTGTGCAATTGACTAGCTAGTTAGACTAGACATGGGTTTTAGGTTTGAATCCCATTCTGTGACAATATTTTTTTTAATGATTTGTGCAATAACACAAAAGTGGTGTTTTTCGTGTCAGCTTGTGTGTGAAAAATTTGTTTAAAAACGCTTTATGTATATAAATAATATGATAGAGGTTTACAGTTGTGCGCGCATCACGGAAAAACTACTGGATATATTTAAATTAGGTTTTCTAAGCTTTATTTCTTAAACACTTGGCCCTTATATAAAATAAAAATATTGCGATATCTTCATTTAATATAAAGTTATTAAAGTTTTAAGAAACAACGATTTTATACGGGGTTTTTCACACGGTCAACTGTACGTCGCTTGCATCGTGGCGTTACTAACCCAGATAATTTATATATATGTTATAGCTACAAACGGAGCAACGAATAACATTGTTTACAAAGAAATTTTGTAAGCAAAGTATGTTTTTGCTTGCGATCTTTTTCATGTTTTTTCCTTCGCACATACGAAAACTTTGTTAATATATCAAGCAACGCGGACGAAGTCGCGGGTATCAGCTAGTATTAGATATCGATAGACTTAGATTTCCTACTCGCTGTTTACAGTACTTAATCGTGTAGTGTCGATTTTAAGAATATCCACTACCCGACATCGTTCCGTGGGTGTAGTAAGAGGCGACTGAAGGAAACAGAAATAGGCGATTAGTAGCAGCGTCTTCCTGATACAACTCAAATTATAAAAAACTGTGCTTGCCAACCCGCCTGCCAAGCGTGGCAACTATGGCAAAATCTAATATGTGGCATCAGACAATCTATGGGGGCCTATAATCAGCAGTGGACTTTTATAGGCCGTTGTAGATAATGTAATATAATGTGTATTGTTTTTCCGTACTGTTTTTATTTTTTGTTTAAAGACTGTATGAGTGTATGTTGCTGAATAAATGCTTGTATGTTGTCTTATATTTAGAGTAACATATTATATTTAATTCCAAATGTGAGATATTGTGTGTTTGAATAAAACTTGAGAGAAATAAAAAAACTTTTGTGTCAGGCATCGGTAGTAGGCGGTAGGCGAAAGGCGTTATCCGTCACAATAAAACATCCAAGTGGTATTTCGTATTTTTTATTTTTTACACTTTACTTCGGTGACCGTAAACGAATTTTTCTACATCGCTTCATCATTTCACTTCAAATACACGATAGAATGATTCTAAGAACATAAATATTTTTCGTATTATTTTAAGATCAAATAGATAATCTTTTTTACATCCTAATGTAACGATATCATTAATTTAATTTGTCATTATATTAGGCAAAATACAACAAATTAAATTACACAACTTATATATATATAATTAATTATACTCTTTATCGGAGAACAATTAGTCTAAAAGGATAAATCATTGCAATTACAATATTTATAAATACTCGTAACAAAAACTGAAGGAACTAAATATTTGAATCTACTAAAATAATTCAATCACAAGTTTTATCAACTAAACATATTTAAGATTCTTAACTTTATGTACCTATTACACTTTACGTACTTACATTTGGCTCTAATGAAAATTGTTGTTAAACTGTAGCAGTGGAAATGTGCCTTTATTTCAAGTTATGTAGATTAAAAATGAAATATTATGATAAATTAAGAAATACTAACACTAGACAAAGTTGACAGGAACTTCCAATTATCAAACAAAGTAGTTTTAAAGCAAGTTTATAGCTCGGTGATTGTGAAATAAAAGGAACTAGGAAAATTAAACAGGAATTTTGCACGAAAATGAAGTCCGTAAAACGTACCTATTTTTAATAATCATATCTTCTATCGTCGTACATATTATTAACAAATATAACAAAACTTAATTAAAACGTTTCAATTAAAACTTTAACAAAATCACTCTAATACTGCTGAATTTGTACAAATTAGGTAAAAATCGATAATCGACAACACAATATTTTGATCACAAGTCACAACACAAGTGAGGTACAAGTTTAAATAAAGGCATATTATAATATATACTTAGGTAATAAATAAATGAAGCGAGTGAAAATGGTTGCTAAAGACAAAGATTAAGACTTCAAATACAATTTTGGCACATCAAATATTTCACACCATCGAATCGTTTAGTTTTCCTGAAGGTTTGTTAATTATTTTACATTAGGTACTAGATACTATCTTCAATTGTGTTTACAAAAGTTTTGTGAATTTAGTTAGGAAATTTTATTTTGATACTCGGTAATTGCTTAAGTGCCAGTCAAAAGTGTAAATCAAGCAAAAGACATATTCAATTTTACAATTCTTTTAATATATAAAATCCCTGTAATGATAATATTGTTACATAATGACATGACACTAAGTGTGAACTACTGCATTTGTGATTCATTGCTGCTCAGAGTTACTGTGATAATGTGTATTGTACAATTATATAAAATATAGTCGTAAATAGTGTTCAGTCTTCTGTTAAAAGTTTTGCGGTTTTGTAATATGTAACGACGACTACGGTTAATTTATATCGATAGTTCACGAGTGACTCTTTCGCGGAAATAATTCCGTTCGAAATCACTCAGTAAACTTAAGTAAATTATAGATCAATGATTTGTAAAAATCTACAACACAAACAGGTTTTTATTTTTATAATATTAGAGATATATGGGAATATTTCTAGTTTTATTTGGAAGAAAAAACATTAAATACTTTTAATATAGCTACAAATTAGGTGACGTTAACTAAACCACATTTACATTTTTAAGCCCTTTCGTGGCGGTTTAATGACGTCACATGTATCACTAATTATGAATCGATTGTATACATTTATCTAAAGCCAGGTTGGAATGAACCATTTACCCTAAACCTTCGTATTATTCACTAAAAATCTTGAAAGCTCCTTTTTATTTGAACATTGAGTGCAGATACTTTATTTGTCTAAACCTGGCGCGCACTGTCATGGTAATGTTATTATGTCTTGATAACGTCGATGCGGTAGAATTTATTATCTGTGATTGAAAACTTGCTTACGTCACGTTGCCGACGGGACCACCCGAAGAGATGCGGATACGGACCCATGCGAATGAGATCACGAACTGCTCAAGGGCTGCGAGTTCGGGGCACATTTAGTATATTATCCGATTTTAATTATGTGTGCGCCTTTTAAGGCAGCAGTTTCATTTCCCTAATACCTTTACCTTTAGAAATTAAAACGTTTTAGTACATTAGTTAAAATTTTAAAATGTTAATATTTAACGGTTTTATGTGGGCATGTGTGTGACTAGTGCGTCGCGGATTTCCCTCTGACATGACTGCGTCATTTATCGACATATCGATAATTGAACAGTTCACTGTATTCACTTCACTAAAACTACAACAATTACAAATACACTACTATTTACCATTAAGTGAATGTCTCCTTATTTAATGGTTAATTCAATTGTAATTTTAGTTAATTTACCAATAACTATTTACAATTAAAACTGTTTATCATCGAATAATATTTATTATTACGAAATATTTTACAAACTTTGGTTAAAATTAGAAGTCAACTCGCACATATAACATATCTACATTGGGATATTTTAAAATACGTTTATAACGGGCAAGAATGTAACCGAGAGTTGCTCTTGAATCAATATAAAATAATATCTTCAATTATTGATATGAATTAATATCTAAATAAATTATAAGGAATGTTGATTTGGAATGTTAACAACAAGAGAGACCACATCGCCGCCGGAGCGACATTTACCAACAATCACAACATCTTTCATACTTATTGCACTCCTTCGGAATAATAAATTATCGCCTATAACTTATACGCGAAATTTAAATATACATTTACAATATTAACACATCTTTTTAATATAAATTTAACTAATATTAAACACGGACGCCGCTTCGCTACGGAGGGGCATAACATACGTTCTAATATATTGTTCGTGTTGTACTGGCGAAACTGTAACCCTTTTAGTGTATTCGAGTAATTCTTTGAAATTTATCTTCAAGATAATATTGCACGTGATAACTCAAAGGTTCTAGTTGTAAGCAAAATTTTAGAAACTCAATACACTAATGAAGTTCCAGTTTCGCCGTCGTTCCCCGTTATTTGCGAGCTGCAAGTCCACTGATAAAGTTCAGTTTAAAATTAATGTAACAAATATTGCGATAAAATTAGACAGGGCCGACGATGGTATTGGCTATAGAAAATTTTAAGTTAGTTGTCTTTGCTAACAATGTTAATGGAAATGATTTAGTCTTGACCGTTGTGATGGAGGAGGGTGCGGTTGTCGGGCGGATGCGAGGGGTGCGCGGGCGTGCGGTAAGATTCCCCCTCCTCGTCCGCAGAATTCTCTTTTGACCTGTCGCTTTTACAATCTTCCTCCTTCGTAGCCCCTGATAATGAATCTAACGCCATCGGCATTGACTGGTAAAGATCCCTGGCTTTGTCATTCGGCGGTAGTAGATGTAACATGTTCAACGGCATCGGGAACCCGGGAGGGAACTCCGGGTAGAAGCCCTGCTGGAATGGATTGAACATCGGATTCGATGTGATATCGGGTTCCGAACTCGATGGTCTTTGGCTTGTGTTCTGATGCTGGTCGTCCTTATCGTGGTGCTTGTTGGGGGGGTGGTTGTTGTTGTTGTTTCCGGAGTTTAGATTTAACATATCCAGCGGTCCGCCGATACAGTCTTTCCTCAGCTGCTCTAGTTTTAGGCTTTTCCCGTATTTACCGCGCACGTACATAAGAAGCGAGTTGTAAGGGATACCGAAGATTCTTGATGCTTGGCTTGTGGTCATTTTTTTGTTCCAGACATGTTGGAGAGCTTCTGTCAGTTCGGCGTTCGTCCAGGATCGTGGTGGGCCGCCGCGTGGAGCGCTATGCTGTCCTTTCGGTCGCCCTGTAAACAAAACACATATTTAAAAAACAATGCCTGAAACTTTGAAGATAGATTTAAAAGTTGTCTACAATTCGATTCCTATCACATATCTCGCCATATTGCCCGTAACAGGGATTGTAAGGCTTAAACAAACCCCCGTTAAAGATGTCGAAAAGTTCTTTGCATGTATTACGAAATGTTTAGTTTGTTAATTGCATTACAGGGGTAGAGTTTAGTGATTTACGAGCGCCGAAGTGCAAGCGAGGGCACGACATGTGCCGTGTGCCAGCCGGCATTACCCAATGCAGCTATCTAATAACCGTATTTTGGCTGAACCGTAACTTGACTGCGACACACGACGAAATGATCGGGTTGCGGCGACGCGCCTGGATCCCTCATTAATTCGCAACTCGCACGCGACTTTAACGGCGACTATGTCAAAAAGAAAGGCGGACGCGCACAGCGACGTCGCCCCACGTTAACTTTACGGTTTTATAATTTCAACGGATCACGTTAACTCGATGCCGATCCGATAGTACGTTTCGGATCATTTGCAGAATGTTGTTTTATTATGGAAATTAGTTTTTCTTTTAATAGACGTCACGGGTCACGCGAGGTCGCACACCGCGGAAAATTAAAAGGACGTTTCCCATTTAGATGGCTCGTTAACGTTTTATAGAAGAGCGTCGTGCATGTGATGCCGTCTCGAGCGATGTCTCTAATCGATCGACGAGTATTGTGTGAGCATAGGGTTGTACTTTGTTGAAATAACAACGTGGTTTTAATAATGGAATGATTTGATGAGCTTTTGGTTTTAATCACAGTGACATCATACGGCAATTTTTAAAATTAGTCATCATCGTAAATTTACCCTTAAAATGGCATAAATATCTGTATTGCACACATATTAACGGTGTGGTTGATAACCTTGTATGGGGAAGATTAAATAAAAGGACAATTGCCGTATCTTAGCGGGGAAATAAGTAAGAAAAAAACCATTATCTCATTTAGTTTCTTCGTAAGAGCCAATCAAGGGAAATATCAAGGGAAAATCTGAAGGCATCACAAATATAACTGTATAACAAGTGGTAAAATTAAAAATTTTGCACAACCGACTTCAATGTGAATAATTTGAGAACATTATCAATGTAGTCGAAGTCAATTAAATACGCATTATTAAGGATAACTCACAAACTACTGGTCAGATCTTGATCAAATTTATATGGGACCACATGAGAAGCGCCAGCTTTCAAATGAAAAAAGAATCATCAAAATCGGTTCACCTAGATAAAAGTTCTAAAGGTAACACACAAAAAAAATACAGTCGAATTGAGAAGCTCCTCCTTTTTTTGAAGTCGGTTAAAAATACGACATCTAAAGAGAATTAGGTGCGACTAATGTATCCTAAATGTGTTCATCTTTTAAATTTCCTAAAGAGAATGAGTTGCTTGAAGTTTCTCTGGTGGATAAGATTCGTAAAGAATAAATCCGCCGGAGAACCAAGGTCATCGTAGCCTTCTGTATTTGCAGGCTGAAGTGGCAATGGGCTGGTCACATCTGTCGCAGAAGCGATAATCGTTGGAGTAGGCGTGTTATAGAGTGGAGACCACGTTTGGGTAAACTTAGTGTGGGCCGCCCCCTAGCTAGATGGAGCGACGATCTGCGCAGGCGGCTGGCAGCAACTGGATGCGTGAAGCCGAAGATCGGGATAACTGGCGCGCCTTGGGCTCTCCCAATAGGTCTCTGACCTATTTCCAGCAGTGGACTGCCGCAGGCTGATGGTGATGATGATGATGAATGAGTTGCGAATGTGCATCCTAAATGTGTTCATCTTTTAAATTTCCTACAGAGAATGAGTTGCGAAAGTGTATCCTAAATAAACATATTTATCTTTCTAATTGTTTTAGTAGGTCAGTCTCTTTCTGGCAATGACATCTCTATCATCAATTAAAACTTAAACGGCTCAAAATAAAATTACTGCACCTTTTAAAATTTACTAACAGCCCTGTATGCAAAGCGACGATGCCATCAGGAGCATTCAAATCATACGTTAGACTCGCTGTCTGTTCCCCTATGAGATACACTATCAGATCGTCTTAATAAACATTCACCGGGAGACGTTCAGCGTTCGCGAACAGCGTTTATTGTTATCCCTGATTTGAATTGGAAGGACTTTAGCTTAGATGAATAACATTAAAAAAACTAGCAAGCGAAATGAGATGGACAGAAAGGCCGGACTCACATTTCTTCTTGACGTTGGTGAACAGCTGAGCGTCGAGCGGCGGCGCGCGGTGCTCCACGTCCATTAGCGGGTACATCTTGTGCTCCATGCCGGGCGGGAACAGGCCCAGTGGCGAGTCAATGCCGAACACTGCAAAGAGGTTAATATTTTTATTTTTAATCACTATTATATCTAACGTTGACTGCCTCGTTGGTCAAGTGGTCGTAAGTGCGACTGCTGATCATGTGGACCTGGATTTTAATCTCAAAATAAATTATTGTGTTTTTCTATCAAGAAATTCTTATTGAAATTCCGTAGTCAGAAATTCAGCGGTGTTTCATCCCCGTGCCTGGGAAAGCATTGAAAACCGTTGGTCCTAGCCATGATGTCTCTTGGGCCGTTTTGGATTGTAGTTCCATCGGACTATTAGAGGGAGTATAGTGTGCACCTGTGCTTGCGCACAAACTCGTGCACTATTAACCTCTTCTGCGCAGATGTCTGGTCTGCGTTGAGACTGGCTGCCGTGATCGAAATTCGGTCTCGACGACATTATAACTTACGTATTACAAGTACATGTTACATCATTAACTACAAATAAGTTTGCAGTAATTTGGTGATATTACCCACACGGTGTATGAAACAAAAAGTCTCCATCACCAAATTTCGTTATCGTTTTAGACATCTTTTAGTTGTAATTTGACAGTTGTTTTCTTTAAAGATTTCTTATATTTACGCGAATAATTAATTAACTACGAACATACAAACCCGAAACAATTATTTACAGACTAATAAATACGTGTTCCGTGCGGGATTTGAACCCGCGTACCTGTAGCGCCGTAACCCAAGGCTGAGCCACTGCACTACTAAGACGGTAAGACTTTATTTCTGGTTACGTTAAATGAAAAAGAATTATAAAGCTTTTTATTTATAAAGAAATACTTAGATAAGTTACGAAGGGTTTCATATATTTCTTTACGTTACCGACTGTATTTTTTTTTAAAATTAAAATTAATATTTACATGTATATAAAAATTAAATGGTATTTAGATTTTAGGCAACACCTATGTTTGGGAGTAATATTGATGATGACGATGATCAATAAAATAATTTTAATATTCATTTTCAAAATGTTCTTTATTTGGTTCACATTATTGCTAATACTCGCAGGAAATTGTAACGGTACTGATTGTTGTAAATAACATATAGTGAAAGGCACTGCCGACGGGCAACCACGCTATAGAACCTTGGAATGAGTATATATCTGTTTCGTCTACTCGCTACGAGATGGCGTTACCAGTTTTTTTTTACAGAAGTTATTGAGGAAACGAACGAAATAAGTTATTTTTAGTATACTATTAAAATATCCACAAATATATCTAAAATTAGTATTTATAATAACATATGGTGAAATAAATAATATAAACATTTTTAATATTGAAATATATACAATATTAAAAACTATAATTAAAAAAGTAAAACTAAAAACTCAAATGATCATATAGTCCTGCTCCCCGTGGTATCGTGCCAAGAACGCTGGCTGCTTCTCCTCGCTAAATGGCTATACTTAGCCTTTGACTTTGAGCGAGAATAGAACCAGCATTCTTATCACCAGCAGCGACGACCAGTCGCGTATACAGTTTCTTTAGGAATTACACCATACGTAAACCCCACGGACCGATAGTCTCTACAGCAAATAGCACAAATATGTAGTCATCTCAGAGACTAATGACACATTTTTAATTATTTTTGGAAAAAAAGATCAAGCAGTGGCTTAAGGAATAAGATTTCTAATTATTTAAATAATAATCTCTATATATATAAAAGTCAATTGGTGTCCGTTAGTCTCGCTAAAACTTGTAAACGGCTCGACCGATTTTGATGAAATTTTTTGTGTGTGTTTGAGTTCCTGGACGGTTTAGATTCACAATTGGACCCGGTAGGTGGGGCTTTGTCGAGATTCAGAAATCACCCGTGTGAAGCCAGGGCGGATCGCTAGTTCATAATAAAATTCGTAGATATATCCTTCAAAGGCATCTATTTTTTGTGTACCTACAGACATGTTTTGAATTTTTATTCGAATAATTTTGACTACAGCGATTTTATTTTACTTCATATATATTATATCGTTGGTGTTTTTAACCCCCGAAGAAACGAAGAAAACAGAGGGTTTGGTGTTATATGTTTGTAGTGTGTATCTGTGTATGTGTGTCTGTCTGTCTGAACGGATGAACCGACTTTGATTAAATTTTTTTCGTTTGAAAGGTGTCTTAATCGAGAGTGTTCTTAGCTATGTTTCATGAAAATCTATTCAGCCGTTTGAAAATCATCAGCTTTTTTTCTTTCGGGGGTTTTTAATTTTTAAATTTAAGTTATTATAAAGAAGCCCAGCCTACTTGTAACGTGGTGATATATTTTTTTTCATTAGCCCGTCAAAGTTAACAGCTGGACATGGGCCTCTGTAGTTATAAAATGGATTTGCCTCAATCGTCACGCTTGGCAGATGGATTAACGATTTCAGTACAAGACGTGAGCATATTTGGCACTGCTGACCGTCGCTGGTTTTATTTTATACCTGGAGTAAAGGTCTCGTTTTCCATCTAACATTACCCCAGGTTCCCTTTTCTGACACCTGCAGGACTAAGTTAGTTATGGATTCTCTTGTGCCGCCATCACATGACAAGGTATTTGTACATTCCCACGTGAAATGTCATTTGTGCAGGATCAGAAGAGGCTTCGCATAAAACATTAGAGAAACGACAACAGGCATAATTCTTTACTTAGGTGCGAATCTAGTCCATTCAGCAGGTAGGTACGAGGGTTATGAATCAACCTATTAGGTAATTCATAAAATGCCTAAAATTTTCTACATATATTTGAACGAAACTTGAATAAAGTGAACATTTTAGGAAGCCCATTGGAATTAGGTGAACGAATATATAAAATTATAAAATTTATAAACATCTTTTTTGGCCTCATCATATTCGTGCAGCAGGTATACTGAATTATTTAATTAATTATTTAATTTCCTTTAAAGTACATCATTGTAAAAATCGTATGTTAATTAATTATTTAATTTCCTTTAAAGTACATCATTGTAAAAATCGTATGTTAATTAATTATTTAATTTCCTTTAAAGTACATCATTGTAAAAATCGTATGTTAATGAATTATTTAATTTCCTTTAAAGTACATCATTGTAAAAATCGTATGTTAGAAGCAGCTAACGTTTTATCTTTTCAGAATATTATACGTTCGTAAGCCAGATCTACGCAAGTAAATATTTAGTAGTTGCAAGAAATGTGACGTCCGGGAGCTAAATGCGACAAAATCGATACCTGGTTTATTGAGATGTCCTAGTGAGCTAGCATTGGTAGGTACTTCTATAAGTTTCATATTTCACCGTTCCATAAATGTTCTTCTATTTTCCAACACAAAAAACTTTATGACATGGTTATATTCAGTTTATCAGTTTTTTTTGTTTGTTGTTTTTTTTTTCATTAACACCTTTCGCCACTCTTAGTCGAATAAAAATAGTTCGGGTATTTTAACTAATGATAGTTGATAACTACTTTTGAAATATATAAGAAGGTAGTAAAAGTCATTATGTCATTTAATACACAAATAAAAAGCAGAAAATTATACAAACGGAGTAAAAGTTATTCAATTGACTTTTTTTTTAATTATACACACTTATAAATCACGTACTCCATTAGAAAAACAGTTTTACTGTGAGAAATATATATAAAGTATGCTGATTTCAATAAAGCATCAAAATGATTACTATTCGACAGCCACGGACTATTGAATGTAGAAAACATTAGAAAGAAAACATGGGTATGACTGACGATTGTTAGATCATTGATTAAAGTATTGTCAGTTGATGTTGATCAAACTTACATAACCGTTACCGTTACAGTCTACTAAGTTCCACTGCTAAACATAGGCCTCCCCCATAAATTGCCTCATAGTGGGGATGTTTGCCATAGTTGCCACGCTTGGCAAGAGGGTTGGCAGTCGCAGTTTTTTTTTAAGTCGTTATCAGGAAGACGCTGCTGCCCGTCTCCTGATTTATTTCCCTGTAGTCTCTTAACCTTCGGGATGATATGAGGTAGCGGATATTCTTACACCGCCACTGCACTACACAAATAACATACTTACATAACAGCGTAAGTTTTTAGCAAAAACTATAAAAGAACTTAACAGTGTATGTGTAATATATAAATATAAAAAAGTTTAAACTACTTATGTTAAACAACTGTAAAAAGAATTTTAGTAGAATTGTAGTAGGTAAGGAATATGTTCTTGATTTTTTCATTCATCAGAAAAACAGATTTCCTTACGATGTTCTCCTTTACCGGCGAGCACGTGATAAATTAACACTTAAAATTGCATATACATTTCAGTAATGGCGACTTGGGTCGAATCGAAGGGAAAAAAGTAAGCGCTTAAACTCTTAACTACTGCCAATGTTTCATTGATGCTTTTGTTATATAAAATAAAAAATAAAAAAGTTCTATAATGCATGCGACGGAATTTGCTTAATATAAAGTCTAATATGAATGCAGGTGGCCTAGAACCGTGTTTGTGGCATTCTTTGGGTAGGCTACGTACGGATGATGATAGTCTTAAAACAAAATATGTACATTAAAATAACTTTTTCTAACAATCAAACCAGATTAAATTTATTATTGAACTTTTCAAGAAGTCTTAAACTAGCTATATAACGCGGTAAGAATTTTACGTGGTAGAGCCATGCTGCAGCTATAATGTGGTTGCAGCACGAATGGGTCGGCTCGACCGGGGTAGGACCACGCTCTCACAGAATACCAGCGTAAAATAGCAGCTTAATGCTGCTGTGTTTCGTATGGTGAGTGTAGAGAACCGGAGACCCTTTTTACTGGAAACGAAGCATTCCATCTCAGTCCTCAGGGGTGACAACGCATCTGCATTTGATTCTTAATTGAGGATAAATGTATATGTCTATGTCAGTTAGCATCAGGTGGACTGTGTGCTCGTTTGTCACCCTTATTCTATAAAAATTTAAATTTATCTTTTTAGTCTAATTACAAACTCTTCGTTATTCTGAACTTTTTACTATTCAATAAAGTAAATATTGCAATTTTTATTGACATAGTAATAAACAGCGTAACTAACAAAATGTAAAAATGCTTAAAAATAATCTTGAAGCTAATCGAAGTAGACACCGATTAGGTCACCGAGTACAGTATGCCGCAAATACCATTATAAACTACATTAATGATAAAATTTAATTGGTCAATAAAACCAACTTTGAATAAATTTTGAATCTAGTCAGTGTAATGTACGCACTGTGATTATTTATTTTATTTTAACAGCCATAAATACAGGAGTTTTATGTTTAAAAGTTTTATATTACTAAAAATACACTTATAAAGCAACTAAAATGAAGGAGATAATGATAATACTTTTTACGCAACATTACAAATTATTTTATATATTTTATTACTTTTTGTCCCTAGATGGCGCTGATTAAAAACAATAATGCATTAAAAGCTTTTTTGTCTATTTGCAAGTTTGTAATATTAAATTAATTTGGGAACTTATATCGGAAATAAATGAATATAAAATTGCTTGAAAATGAAATTAGTGCTGGTAATTAAAAGCATGGAGGAGTTTAACTATGTAGCTCGCATATTATTCTGCAAAGGTATAAAAAGTTCATTCAAATTTTGTGCAACAGGACTAGTTACAGAGTCGCTCTTCGGTTTGTAACTAGAAATGGGAAGTGCGATAGTTGGAAGCTGAACTTTAGAGTTTCGACAGTGTAACCCTTGACCGTTTGGTTCCCCGGACTTGTAACGACTTATATTAATGACCTTTCGTTTTTGTATATTTCGTATGATAGTTAATGTTGTTCGAATACTGTAACATTACCGATTTAATAGTGATTGTAATACACTTCTCTATTCGATATTGGCAATACATTGTATTGTGTGTACTATGCTATAACTTATAACTTATGTTTAAAATAGTAAATTTGTATAGTTTTTACTATTTCTATTTTTTTGTATATATAATAATATGATGATTTAATGTCTGAAGCATTCTCTAGCAGTCAACCTTTGTGTGATGCAGAGATAAAATGAAGTAGGTTTGCAAGTAGATAATAGAAAAAATAAATAAATATAAAACACTTTTTATATAAAATAAAACGGTGTTTGAAAGAGCTTATTGCCACAACTTCCCTTCTTATACACCAAACCTTGACCAGACGAAAATGAAAATTTTTACTCTTACGTCCTTATTTAAGTAGCATTTTATAACTATGCCAAATTTTTTACATCTACATGGAACACTTTCACCTCTTATTCTTAGATTAGATTCTGCATGTGTTCTGTTTTCCTGAATTCGGCAAGGCTTTACTACTAAAACATTTTCAACATAATGAATATTTTTGTATAATGAACTGACAGAATCATCTCATTAGTAGCTCATTCGTATTGTATATGTTTATATACATATACTTTATGTAATATATTTATTTTTTTAATTTTATTTATATATTAATATGATTTTGTTTCATATTTATTTGCTTTAATTTATATGTTCTATTATCAACTTCTACACCTTACTTTATTTTATCTTTGCATCACTCAAAGGTTGACTGGTAGAAAATGCTTCAAGCATTAAATCCGCCTATACATAATATTATTATATGTTTTAGTTTAATAAAATAAAAAAATAATAATAAAAACTGTATAACTTCATTTTTTCGTTACTGTTATTTGTTAGTGTTTAATTTTTTTATAATTTTTCGAGAAAATCCTTTCAAATTATTACTTTCCTCTACTTAAGGGAACAGAACCACACAGAAAAGGAGGAGGTACTCAATTCGACTGTATTTTTTCTTTTTTTTTTATGTGTGTTACCTCATAACTTTTTTCTACGTGAACCGATTTTGATGATTCTTTTTTATTTGAAAGCTGGTGCTTATCATGTAGTCTCATTTGATCAAGATCTGACCAGTAGTTTTCGAGTTATCCTTAATAATTTATATTGATGTCGGTTGTACAATTTATTTTTTATTTTACCACTTGTTACTGTTCTTTTTGTTTAAAGATTGTTAAGATAATTTTTAGGGCGTTACAAATATATAGAATCGATACATTGCTATTTAGCTATTTGCCATACACCTACACTTAATTTTGTCAGTGGATTCGTATAATAATAATATGATAATTAAATAAGATATAACAAGTAAAACTTCCCACGTTATAGTGCATCTACATAACGCCTTTATGAGAGAACCATATACATAAATATCAATAACCTGAAATAATGTGGGGAAACATTGCCTTTCGGAGTTTTACTACCGCCGCCGGAATATGAAACAAACGGATAATTCGTGTCAATCGCTATATCTCTCGTTGGTGTCGGCGATACTCGCAATTTGCATAATTACTGCCAATCATTAAGCCTGTGTACATGTTCCAAGGAAATTACTTATACTAATGTGTGCGTTCATGTTGTACCTGATCTGACATAATTCTAAAAATTGTTTACGCTTATGTCAAAATTGTAATTTTAAAAATCGCGTCTGGTTGAAATCCGACCGTTTCATTTGTTAAAGAAGTTATACGGAAAAATCATATGTATATGTTACATATGTGTAATTAAAATAAAGTAACATCCATTATCTAGGCCACCTCATAGATTGGCTCATAAGGGGAATGTTTGCCATAGCTGCCACTCTTGGCTGGCGGGTTAGCAACCGTATTTTCTAGTTATTAGAAATACACTGCTGCCCATTTCCTAGTTTGTTTCCCCCTGTCGCCTCTTAAGTCACCCACGGGACGATATAGGGTAGTGGATATTCTTACACCGCCACTACACAATTAATAATCGGCCACATAAATTATTTTATTTCTGCACTTCTACGGCACAGTGCCTGTCGAATAAGTTTCATTGCCCTCCTTTTATAAAGGACACTAAAAAAATCGTAGGACAATTTTCGATGTACACGTATTGTGAATTATATATATTCATATAAAAGTCTGGGTAGGTGGTAGTCAGACTATTTTGTTCTGACGTGATAGAAGTCCATTTCTAAAATATATTGAGTTTTGCCTGATAAATGTGCTTATTAGTTTCACTATTTCTACGTAACACGCGATTAGAATACAAAATTCCAAAAACTCAAATCGATTTGGTATTTTCTACCAACTTCAAAAAGGAGGAGGTAGGACTGTATTTTTATTGTTTTTTTTTTATGTGTGTTACCTCATAACTTTTTTCTAGGTGAACCGATTTTGATGATCCTTATGATTTGAAAGCTGGTGCTTCCCATATTATTATATTTGAAGTTTGTTAAAATGGATACAAAGGGCGGACATAATGCCTAAAGGCATTCTCTACCAGTCAACCCGAATGCTAAGAATTTAATTCTGATATATAATAGGTACATTGCTCAAGAAAAGCTATTTACTAGTACTACGTAGCAGCTTTCGTTTTAAAATTAACGTCAGTAGTACGTGTATATACACTTATTTATAATATACTTAAGGGCCTTTTTTATTGTAATATCAATTTCCTATAGAATGGAGTAAATCTTGCGGTCAATTAGTTGGCGACGACGGCTGACTTGACGCTTTCTAATTCCAGTCTATGAGACACCTTCACAGAACTATCCGACCACAAACAATGATTTACGAAACACATCCACTATCCGTTTGTTGCAATACGCTCGCATTCGATCCGATATTTTTTTCGTGAATTTCGCAACGTAAACAATTGCTGCATTTAAACAGTTTCTGGTGCAACCTAATTCGAATGTCTGTTAACCAAAACGTTTAACGAAACTACAGTGCCTACGATTGCAAAGTTGTCCAACAAAGTTTACGATCGATCAACATCGCCCCATATGCGTATTGAAAACGAAAGCCCGCGCTAACTTTCCTGTCTCACCCCTTTCGTACCCATGTGTAGACTTATTAAGCTTTACCCCTTTCATTCAAATGAAACTTTACGCACCCTCTCTCTCTTACAAAGGTCACGCACGTGTGTTGTCTCGTCTCACCTCACATGCGTAGTATAACCCGACCGATGTTACGGCACCCGAAAGAGGAGAAAACAGTTCGGTAGAAGCGACATTCCGTAAGTCGAGCTATAATACGTTCATACACGTGACACGTGACGCTCGGTCGGGAAGGGTTCATTCACGGTGCACACACGACGCGGGCGGGAAAGCGCTCTGACGTTTCGAGGTTGTGTGGGAGTCAACGCGTGTTGTCTATGGTCAGGCCAGCGCGCGTGCCCGCCATTTATTTTGCAACGAGATTTACAACTATAACTGTAAATTAACTTTATCGAGCGGAGCCTAAACTAGGTCGTATGGAATCAGCATTAATTATCGTTTTAATCTAAGGACCGATGTCGATTTTATACAATAGATCACATGATAGATAGCGGCTCACGACAAGGACGCGAAAGTAATAATATCGAATGCCGTAACTATCATAAATGTGAAGCAATTGGGTTAATCTATTGTATTCAGAGAAATACACGTCGTTGTCGATGTGAGGAACGATTAAAGTGGAAAGAAGTCTAGGCCGCGGTGATGGGCAGCGTATCCTTGCATTGTTCGAGAGGATCGCGTGACCAATATACGTCCCCGATACATAAATAATTAGGGGTGTATACTGAGCGTCATACAGCATCTATGATCAGTTATTGTCTGAGTAGAACACCTTGAAGCGTTGATTGGAAACGCTTGAAGAAAAATTAAGTCTTGTTGAACTCGACCGCGTTTGCTTGCACGGGTATCATTATATATGAAACATTTATTAGATAACTTTTCTTGACATTTTCTTTTGAGTAAAATTATATTATTTGAAAACTGTCTGGTTTACTTAGATCCTTAGTAATATTATTTCCTTTATTTGAGTAGGTAGGTTTAATGGCAACACGCATCACTTTATTTATTTCTTTTTTTTTTTAAGTTAAAATAACAAACAAGCATAAAGTTTTTGATGTCTTGACGCCCTGGAGTATTAAGATGGAATATTTAAAAGTCTGTTATCATATCGGTTCTCCAAACTCTTGAGACAAGGACATACTTTATTCTTTATAGAATTAGGATGGCAAACGATTACGATGTCACGGTTAGTTTTCGGGATACGATGTGTTTGTGTTCTTATTGTCTTTTACTTCGAACCATCCCAATCTTACTGCAGAAGCGTTATATCTGATACGGATAGGTTAGGACGAGTGAGCGTAGTATAATGAGACCTGTATATCATATAATACCACATATAATATAACGGAAGAGTCAGGAAGGGACGCCCTAGACGAAGGTTTATCGACCAAATTGGCGAAATATTGAAAATGGGCCAGATTAGGAGTACCCTTAACCGACGAGCGTGTATGCGTAGATATATGAATGTAAAGGAGGCGAGAGAAGTGTGTCAGGATCGTGCCAAATGGAAGTCCGTAGTCTCTGCCTACCCCTCTGGGTGACAGGCGGGAGTGTTTATGTATGTATTTAATATTATGTTTTGTGTAGATGCGAAGTAAAATATCCGCTAGCCTATATTATCTCCTGGGTGTCGTAAGAGGCGACAAACTGAAATTAAATAGGATATGGGCAGCAGAATCTTCCTGATAACAACTAAAAATAAGGAAAGTGGTTTTGTCAATCCGCTCGCCAAGCGTGGCCACTATGGGCAAATCCCCCTATGAGGGGAGGGTACTATGTTCAGCAGTGGTCTTTTGATGAAATGAATTAATGAATGATAATATTATGTCCTAGGTTTTTGAGAATATTCAAAAAGTGTTCCCGTGGTCGAATTCGCTGAGATGTAATTATTTTCTTTATGACCTGTGTGGTAATAAATAACTAAGTAATGAAAGATGTAAAATATGGAGCAATTAGTCCACCGAGTCCGCACTTGCGGCGAAAAAATCCAACCCCGTTTCGTCCCGTGGATCTCGTAAGAGGCGTAGTCGTAACACTAGAAAAATCGCTTAGTAAGTTATTGAGAGGCCTAATATGATCGGAGTTTTCTGCGTGATATGAGGCTATAACTTGGGCAGACGGTCCACCCCAAACTTTACGCCAGATGAGACAATAAAAATGAATTATGAATTTGAACGTTTTGAGTTTGTCCTTGTGTCTCAAATAATCTGAAAAATTGACAAAACATTGAATGGTGTTTGAGATGACACTCAGGATTTCAGGATATAGCGAACAGTTTATAACTTAACATTCACCATCATTATCATGATTATAGCCTTGTTAAAGCTAAGCGATGTCCTTAGTTACCTGTATCCATCGATTCCCTGTATGGTAAATTGTTAAAAGGTCGTTGCGCCATGTAATGCATGAACGTCCTACAGTAAGATTTGCCGGTTTGGGCAACAAGCCACTCGGACCACGTTTAGCCAAGAAATATTGGTTGAGATGATTTAAGTTCCCACATAAATATAGTAGGTACCTATAAGTCCTAGACCAAAATGGGACAATCATCACATCCATGCAAAAAATATATCAGGCTGATGTTTGTTTTTCTTAGACTATCGTCAATTGTAATTTGAAGAATGTCGTCCGTCATTCAGGAGTTCCGGGTTCAACGACGCCCCAAAAAACCCTAAGTAGTGCACGTTGAAATGCTATTGAAATTGGCGCATGAATCATCTAAATGATTGAGCACACTAAGGCCTAATGCTTGTTCGCAATTGCGTATGATAAGGAATTTGGTAGAATTATTGTTCTAAAAATTATAAATTATTTTTTTATAAGTATTAATAGCGATAGTGTTTAATTAATTAAATAACACAATGTTTTATTTTATGTCTACACGAATAGGTACACATAAATACAAATTTTTACTGATTTTTAAAGGCTTTTGCTAGCTTGACTTGTGTTATGTATGTATGTGTGAGTGAGTACTTCTAAACTATGTGTATTTATTCTTTTTATATTTCTGACACTCCGAGGGCTTTTCAGCAGTTATGGTCGCGGGGAAAACGTCGTAAATAGAAAATATAGAAATAAGTAAATTTACCGTATCGACAATTTTTTAATTTATTTATTCTTTTATTATTACCACTAGCTTTTGCGACTTCGTCCCCGTAGATACCTATTATATTTTAAACCAATTATACTTTACAGATTTTGCACCGCACGCCAAAGTAGCTCGCAGATGACAGATTTTTTCCGACTTACTCAACACTTATCGTTATATTTTGACCAATTTATACAATATCTTTATTAATTATAGCCTATGTGCTGTTCTGATGTATGAGCTATATTATTGTAAAGTTTCATTAAAACACATTCAGTAGTTTTTGCGTAGAAGAGTAACAAACATCCATACATCCTCACAAACTTTCACGTTTATAATATTATTAACATTATCTCGCCAAACTGCAATAAGTTTATTGGCGAGTACACGCTCTTATGATTATATATTATTATGCACAGTCACCTACAATAGGTATCGTTACGGTTACAGCATATTAAACTATATTAAACTATTCCAATGCTGAACATAGACCTCTCCCATAGTTTGCCTCATAGGGGGATATTTGCCATAGTTGCTACGCTTGACAAGCGGGTTGGCAACCGCAGTTTTTAATTTTTAGTCGTTGTTAGGAGCTTTCGGTCGCCTCTCACGATACCCACGAGATGATATGGTGTAGTAGATATTTTTACACCGCCACTACTCGGATACAAATATATAAAAAATAAATAAAAAGGGATATAAAAAAAAAAACAAAACAAAACAAAAAATAACAATTATAGCTACTCCAATTACAAACTATTTTAGAAGAATAAAAAAAATCTGAATGTCTGAATTAAACAATAATAAGAACTGCTTGCTGCAAATTTTTGCGTATGTCATGATTTATTACCATGCAGAGACTTTATTGGCTCATTAAAAAGTTTATTGAAATCAATATACCGCGTTTATTATGATTATGTTTAAAATTTATAACGTTTTAAAATAAATTAATTGGGCAAAAATTTCGCGCGACGTTGAGTGAAGTGAAAGCTATATCCCTACATTTAACGAGACCACATTAGTGAGATCACACACGGACACAGAGGCCTGGGAGAATTTATACAAATAAATTACAGCCGCAAAAGTGTTAATTTCGTAAGCTCACAACCAATTTGGCTTTTAGCTATTGAAATGTATTTTCGTTACTTTCCATATTACCCACATCTCGTGTGAAGTCGTTGGGCGCTCTATTGTCTTCGGACTACTTCCAAAAACGAAAGGCCGCTCATTGTTGCCGTAGTGATGTGCCACGTTCAGAATTTGTATAATCGAGAAGTATCGAGTTCCAAACACCTTGTTTTTTATTTTTCATAAAACTGACAAACGCACTTACAATCATACAGAATGTTTTCATTTATTAACAGCAGCAGTCTAAATATCGGGAATCACATGAAAAGTATTTATAAGTACAATCCAAATATATGTATACAATTAAAATAATTATATTTTATATTACTGAGACCATTGTCGTCGGTTTGTTTATTAAAAAAAATTAACTTGTTTTTGTTACTTGTTGATTGCGTGGTTATAAAAATTACAAAATATAAACAGTAAAAATAATTTAAAAAGAACTATCGATGAAAAACACATCACTATCTGTGTCGTACAAAATGTCGGAGATGGCGCTTTAATATCGCTCATCCATTTTTTACAACAGCCGATTTGTTTGCGCCTATTCAGTACATGGTATTCACACTTGATCGTAAAATTGGCTATTGTTATTCGAGAAATCGATGCGGTTATGTTTGAATTAGTTGGATTAGTGTGCGATTTATTTTTTATAGGTTGTTCACTACAACCTGGATGGATAAGAAATCAACTTTAAACAAATATTGCTACAGAGATGCGTTGCCTCGGTGACCTCATTTGGATTGGTGCTATTTGCGATTCTTTAGGCGTATGTTCGTTAGCAACCACATCCGTTAGTGAACCTCGCAAGTTTTAGTAAATTACAGATGATAAATTAATGGTTTAATGTTAGCAACCGTTGTAAAGTCAAACTCAAAACGAATCTCAACTAAATCGGCGGTAAACATTCTCCCACATTGAGCATGTATTATGCGGTTACGCCGCGGCAATTCTTCGCTTCCGTTACGTATGTAATCTATCTATATGTAATAAGAAAAACAAAATGAATGCGGTTGTTCGCGAGAATTGATTCAAGCATGTGGCGATACGAATAAATAAAAATCGATTCGATTATTATTGTCCGACATCGACTTTCTCTGAACACAACAAAATTGCACACAACGTGTGAAATTAGTTTTAATTAGGTAATTTAAGTTATTCATTATTAACATCGCATAACTATAACTTAATGGAAAATTGATATCGTCGAAAATCAGAAATAATAGAAAGTTAATTATCTGGCGTCCACTGGTCTATTTAAATTATTTTTTCATTAAGCAAACACGGGTTATGTAAATGAAACAGAATTACGTATAATTATATTACGCTGCCTTTGTTATGTTATGACAATGGGCTTTAAACTCTTATTACACGCTAATGCCATAAAAATGTAACGTTCTACATGTTAATTTCATAGATACGTTAATATTAACTATCGAGTTGTGTATATATGCATTTATAATTACTGTAGTTTATGAAGTAACGTGACCCTGATAATAGAGCTGAGGTAGCTCAGATGATGAAGCGCTTGCCTTCAATTTCAATCCAAAAAGTTGGAATCCGTTGGCATCAATGAAATTGTTGATTTAATTTCTAGGACATGTTATGAAGTAGAAGCGCGTTGAACTTTTATCTGCTTTATAACCCTATTGGAAATGAAAGGGTTGGCGCCGCTGTGCAGCAGAGGGACGCACTTGTAGGATATTATTAAAGTTAAAAGTTAAAGTTACAGCCTATATACGTTCCACTTCTGGGCACAGGCCTCCTCTCATTTCTGAGAGGGTTTTAGGGCAAGGAAGTGTCCGCCGCCCTGCCCCAATGCATACTGGCGAACTTCACATGTCTTCGAAATATTTTTTTTTCGTATTTCTCAGACATGCAGGTTTTCCTCACGATGTTTTCCTTCACCGCCGAGCACGTGGTAAATCGTGGATATTATTATGTTAACTGAATTAAAAATATGCAATTTAAATTTTTATTTTTAAAAAGCACATACTTTGTAATGTGCCAGTGACAATTCTACTAGCTTTTGATTTATAATAAGTTAAAAAAATCACTATTCTAGGAAATATTAATTTGTATATATAGAACTTTTCAAATGCAGAATTTTCAATATAATTTTTGAATTAGTTACATACAAAACATACTAATTATTTCGGGATCTCATGTCGCTGCATCGAGAGCCTATTGATATTATAGAGCAAGCATTATAAAAAGTTTAGATTGATTCTAAATTGCTGTTTACGTGTGTGGTTGGCCACAAAACTGATTTGCTCCCGACTCGATGGCGCTATTGAGTCATGTCGTGTCTGATTCATGCGTGCCCGGTTAATATTCACTGTAATTGAACATTACTTTGAATGTTATTAAAATTACCAGAATTTACAAATGACTTTAATAATTCTCCGTAAATTTTGAATAAATTTAATAGTTGGTATCGTGATTTGGAATTGAATATGGTTATGACTATAGATATATTTTTATTTTAAATGAAAAGCCTTTATCAACACCGATATTTGTGTCCTTAATTCGGTTGTATTCAAGTTAGAAATTAAGTAAAAATTAAAAGATTTTTTTCTAACATGGGTTACGAAATTTATTATCAATAAAACGTTACTTTTGTAACTAAACATATATATAAATAATTATTAGTTTATGCCAGCGGTTAAATAAGTTTATAAATACCTTTTCGGAACAAAATTGTGGTTTCCCGCACTTTGTTTCGTCCGCCGAAACTTTATAATCGCAGGACACGTAATCTGATTTCGATTTCTTGCCAAGCTTTTTGTGGCTATAAAAAGTAAAGTCCACTTTCAGACTCTAGTTCACCTTTGTGTCGTTAAAGCTCTGCATTTATGAACAGTATAGTTATTTGTGGCATCTTTGTGTAAAAAAAAAACTACTTTCGTCTTTAGCTTTTCGATTTAAAAAATTAAAAAATTAAGTTAATAAAAAGATTATTTAATTTTGTAGTACTAGTATTAATATACTATATTATACTAGTCGCAATGTTTTAACCTACTTCAAAATGAGGAGGTACTCAATTCGACTGTATGTTTTTCCTTTTTTTCCTTTTTTCCTCATAAATTTTTTTAGGTGAACCGATTTCGATGATTCTTTTTTTATTTGAAAGCTGGTGCTTCTCATGTGGTTCCATATAAATTTGATCAAGGTCTGACCAGTAGTTTTTGAGTTATCCTTAATAATTTTTAATTTTACCACTTGTTTATAGCTAAACTATATAGTCGTTGCATTGAAGGCTTTTTTATCATTAAGATAGTAATGTATATTATGGTGAGCATTATGAAATTATTTCAAATGTACGAGTAAATAATTGAATAATTCGCTTAAATTTTGTAAGAAGTTATTGATTTTTTTAAATATTTATTACTGCTAGAGGACGAGAGGAATACTTTGTCGTTTAAAAGGGTATCGGAACCAGTCACAGGTACAGTCTGTGGACATGCAATCCTAGCTCTCAGAAGAAACAACGGACCTTTACTCTTCATTATATGAAATTGAGTGCCTATGGGTCTGCAGAAAGCCTCTATAGGTAATATATATAACGTTGAGACGTGCCTACCTTTTTGACTCTTTGGTTACTTAAAAGTTAACTCGTGTATCTAAATATTTAACTCTTGTTCCGGTTGCGTGATGGGAATCGTGGGTAACTGTTCTTTGAGAGGTGTGCCGACAAAACAAATACGCGTTACAAGTTTAATGTTGTGATTATTTGAAGAATCATTCATTCATTCTACAGCCTATGCAAAGTCCACTGCTGAACATTTGCCATTATTGGCATGTTTCGCAGGCTGCTTGGCCTCAGTTTTTTGAAGAAGATGGTGCTGTCCATTTCCTGTTTCTTTTACCTTGGTCACTTCTTACGATACCCACGTGATGATATTGTATAGTGGAATCATTTAACTAAGTGTTAAATATCCCAATTTATCAGAGTTATCATGTACTTTGATTTTCTATCCTTAACGCAGTTTTATACGTGTAATTTTTGCATATAAGTGTTTCATATCTAAAATGTAGATGTCGGACTGAAAGTGCGCAGGCCAATGATTTTATCTATACTTATTTTCCCATTACTCATAGTTCCGTGAGTAAACGCGTCTCGTCAATGGGAGAGGTACACATTCACATATGAGAGGTACACGTTTACACGCGGCGTGCTAGTCCGTTGTTAGACAATGCCTTTTGGATTTACGTAATTTATTTAGATGTTATAATTTACTGCGGTTTTTCATGTCCGTGTTATCTACCGGTAACGTTAGTTACTAACAATTGTAATTAAGGGGATTATATCTATACGTGTTAACAAAAATGCATGCATGCTCATTTTCAAGCGGTAATTTTAATATTGCTGTGATAAAAAGCATCCCACATTTTAATCTAGGACGTGGATATTAGATGTCGCTAGTTGACACTGAGGTAGAGTTTTTTGTGATACAATGGAATTTAATTGAGAAGTTGGTTTTTAATAAAAGTTTATCAGTTTCTAGAGTATTATATTAATACACAAAACAATGCGTCAGTGGTTTCCTCTTTAATTTTTTGCACATTATTAACTTTTTTAAAAAAAATCTACTTTTTTGAATATCTGTGGTTTGGTTTATTTATTTTTAATCTTATTAATATAAAATATAGCTAATATTACAGAAAGAAACAATAAACTTTACATTTTCCGAACAAATTAACTTCCCCGCTATGAAATCTGTTTGGTTTTTTGGGCAAATGTTTTAGGGTTTGCAGTCTAGTTGGATACTTCTTTGAAAAGTTCACTGTTAGCTTGAGAGAGGTTAGTAAAGAACAAGAAGAATAAAAAATATTTCATAAGAATTGTAAGGCGTGAAATGTCGCTTATCAACCATGTTTGTGCAAACCAAGAGGCTTTTAAAGATACATCAGAGTCAAGGCTCGCGGCCTTGAGCTCTATAAAAGGGGAACAGATGACGATGATGATGAATGATGATGGCTCAATTTGTGTATAAAAATTTCATACACGGGATTCCCCACACATACGTCAGTGTATTTACCTAACCGCCGCGGTCCGAGCTGGAGTGTACTGACCTCAGCTCTGACGGCTTAATATTAAGTTAAGGCTGCAAATCGATCGAAAAGATAATCTTAATAAATTTGGTTTCGATCATCATTTAAATATTTTTATTTATAGTTTTTAATTTTCTAGTTTTCTAGATCCTTCATTTTAGATTCTTACAGTATACAGTAATTATGCTAATGTTATGCCAACATGCAGATACACTGAGCAAATAAAGAGCGTTCGAGTGTCAGCCTGGTCTGTGGCTAGCTCTCACCTTTCACGACCAAGTCACCTGCTAAATAAATTGCGCTTGATAGAAATGTTCACATAAATTATTGTTACACTACGCGCTTGTATCATTACGAGAAACGCCCACTGAATTTCTTCAGTGATGGAGATTAAACAAGTCGTTTAAGTCGCCAATCGAGTCGGTCGAAGTAAAATTATGGTCGGCATAACAATGCGGTCGTTGGTCAGTCTAATATGCATGTCTATGCATGCGTTTGTACTTGCTGCCTGAAATTGTTTTAAGTTTCCTTTTAATTTTAATATTTGTTTAAGAAACTAAACTCGCTAGCAAAACTGACCACGGAATAAAACTAATTTTACAGATTTCATCGCGTTTAATTTTAACTTTTTTAATTCTCGGCGTTTCGGGCGCTTTAAAGCACCCATGGTCCCCCCATGACTTTTAATTTAAAAATAAATCACTATATAAAACTGAACACTATAATATTATGAACTTTACTTTATACTTTCCTATTAAAGTTTAATGCTTTTAACTACACAAAACATAAATTTAAAAGAGTATTGCATAATTTTACGCGATTATGAAATAATATACGTAGAACAACTAAGAAAGATGGGAGGAGCACTGCACAGGTAGGAAGACACCGAAATGATGCGAACACACACAGATATCTTTTTTTAACAGCGCGAAAAAGTCCACAACTGGATGCACACATAGGTATGCGCTTAAAACCATGTTGTTGGTTGCAAATAATTTTAAATGCATATGTGTGCGTTAGTGCGTGTTCTTACAAAAAGTTGAGCATGGTTTTAGGGTCTATTGAAATATGCGGAGCATTTCGTTGATTTTTCATTTTTGGTCTGAGAAATATATTATGAAATAAAACAAATTTATTTAAAATCAACAACAGGACATTAATAATTTTATCTGATTTTAAAGTGTTATTTACAAAGACATTTAAGTAGTAGCTTTGGTTATTTAACATTCTTCTTCTTGTTCACCAGCCCTTAGAAGTCCACGGCTGGACATGGGATTTGGTTTAATAGTCAAGATTGTCAGGCACCTGGTCATCGGTTTGGCTGTTTTATGTTTGCTGCAAATGATATGGTTATCCCGCCATCTATCGGAAACCATAAAAATTGGCATATTCCCATAGACGACACTCACGGAACGAAATGGACTGAGAGATTATCTTACGTCGTACAACACACGGATAAAGATTAAAAGTTTAAAAGATAGATTGTTTAAAAAAACGTTAATTTCCATGACAAAAGATTTTTTTAATTAGTCGCTAAACTCATTTTCGAATAATTTAAAAACGAATAACGCGAGTCGAATAGAATCCTTAGGAAATAAGTTATTAACGTGATTACAATGTGTATGTTATAAAATAAAAATAAAGCATCGTATGTAACAATTGTAATAAAATTGGTTCATTTTATAGAACAATAATGTGCCATTTACGACGCAACAGAAAGTTTATTTATAACTAAAGTCTAAAGTTGCAGAACTTATGCAACGCTGTTTCAGTGTATTGTAAGCAATAGTATAAAATAAATTAAAGGCAACAATGTGACCTGGAACTTATAAAGAAACTATCGCAATCAGATGTGTTACTAATCAAGCAATTACATGACGTGTATCACTTCACATGTGGTTTTTAGCGATGAAAAAGCAGGTAGCTGTAGCTCGAGTCTTTTGTGTTGCCACTACAACTTAGTTTAAATAAAATAAAATAAAAATATATGAATTTTTAGTAAAAATTAATAAAAAGATCTTTCCAAATATTTCTTTGGTGTATTACTACCTATTATTAATACATTAATGAGTAAACATTTGAAAATTACAAATATGAGGATATTTCAAAGATCCAAGCACTTGTAATCAAACCTTGTTATTTACAAAAATTTTACAAAATATAAAAATAAATTAACTCTATTCACAATATGTTGATGCGGCAAATTCGATATTCTTGGAAGATTCTGAGCCAGCAGACTGTCGATGACGATTAAACATATATCTATCAAGTTCACAAATCGCTTAAGCGGACAAAATATCTTGAGGTTTACATAACAATCGCGGTACATGTTTCGTCGTTTCCACTTCATACTAAATGAAATCGCATCACATTGATGTACATAAACCCATTTCAAACCATTATTTAAACGAGAAAACATGAGTTACTCCGCTGGAGGTCAAGATCCCGCCGAAACCTCCGAAATTGAATTATGTAATATTTTAAAAAACAAAACTTTCTGTATTGTCTTAACACATTATTTTTATATTTAACAAGAAAAAAAAACAATTGTTTTCCATTTATATCTGACAACTTACACAGTTCTGTTGGTGAGGCGTGATTTTGATAAAAAAAGACACACGTGCTATGGTGTGGCGCCGCGAAATGTATGACACAATGGCTGCTTAGTGTGGCAATTAACACGCTCCACACGCAGATTTATTACCTAACAATCAACATGGGATTATATTTTTTAATATTGTTACGTATTTTGCATATGCTATTAATGATATTACATTATTTTTCTGGAAACGTGAAAAATAGAATATAAAAATAAAGGAAAATTTTCTATGTTCAGTTTATCTCTAATTAAATCATAAAGGAAATGTAATTTATTAAAATAATAAATTATTATAGGCGGTTCACATACTGTGGAGTCTTAGCGGCCAAGATTGCATGCATGAAAGTGAATGGGTCGCGTTCGTGCGTGGGAAGTTAAAAAAAGTTAAAGTTACAGCCTATATACGTCCCACTGCTGGGCACAGGCCTCCCCTCATTTCTGAGAGGGTTTTAGGGCAAGGAAATGTCCGCCGCGCTGCCCCAATGCGTGTTGACGAACTTCACATGTCTTCGAAATATTTTTTTTTCTTATTTCTCAGACATGCAGGTTTCCTCACGATGTTTTCCTTCACCGCCGAGTACGGGGTAAATCAGCACTTAAAATTGCAATTAACAATTTCATTGGTGCCGGCGGGGATCGAACCCGGGTTGCTCGCGTACTGTGAAACTTACAGCGAGCGCTAACCATCTGAGCTACCACGGCTCTTACATTACACGGCTCTTTGGATTTTACAAATCTTCCACGCGTTCGTCGTGGAAGATTTGTAAAATCCTAATTCACACATTATGTGTGTAGGGATCGGGGACAGTTTATAATCTCTCTTTTATGCATAATTGTGTTGTGTTTATAATTAATATAAGTAATTTAAGCCGATTTGTGAATTTATTATCATTATGTTAATAAAATAATTATATACATAAATTCCCTTGAAAAGGGGCAGTTCTACACGGTGTGAAAAGCAAGTAGGTCACTGGTACCGAGACGATTGAATGTAAATGCGCAAGCGTAGTGCGCGAACCTACCGTCATCATTTTGTAAAGAGAAAAGACTATAATATAGTCATAGGAACTACCGTATGACGAGGTAATCGAAGATGAATTTTTATTTAAATTTTATACTTGCGTCTCAAATTAAAGAATCGATAATCTAAGACGCACGAGGTATGACAAATGAGATTTTTTGGCACGAAGTATAAGTTAACTTATAAGATTCTACAAGTTAATATTAAAATGGAACTTAGAATAATGCTTAGTTCCTATTTAGTCATCGTATAGAATATTCAGTTATTAATTATAATCAATTTCATAATACATGTCATCCAAATATGTTAAAATTAAAAGGAAGAAATTAAAAAAAAGATTTGCGATGATTCTTTGAAATTCGAACATATTAAACACTTCTGGGTGTAAAAGATTACCGGTTGGATTAATGCACGTTGTACAGATTATTTGACATGCACCATAGAAGTTTTGAACATATTCGAATTTCAAGGAGACTACGCAGATAGTTTTTTTTTAAATTTCTTCAATTTAATTTTAACATATTTAGTGATATCTGTCGTGTCAAGTCAGCCTCGGGTCTCCTTGCGTGCGCGCAGTAGCTGTCAATGTCGATGCTCACAGTTTTTTCTACCACCATCGAAGGTTACGTGTCCGATGGTCACGGGGCTCGCGTGTCCCGACGTGGATTCATGTCACTATGTCTACCTACTAAGAATTCTAAGATAAGAGAACGTGGTTTCATTCCTTTGTTGCACTTATTTCTTTGTTGATGCTTTGGCAATGAAGTTGATTTTATTGTGTTAATTTATACTAAAGGTAAAAAAATATTTAGGCTATTAATTCTTAAACTAAAGTTTGATTTCACATTTATAGGGCTGGTTTAGAGGATCGGGTAGCATGGCCGATTCGTTAGTAGCTGTAGACAGTAGCGAGAGGATTTTTTCATTATGAATAAACCAACGTTTGTCTGATGGAAGTTAGGCCAGTTCTACATTAAACGCGATTCCCGGGTCCCGGGTTCGTATCTTAAGTTGGACAGAAAAAAACAGTTATTCAGTTTTTATGTCAAGAAATGCTCCCTGGGTGTTTTACCCCCGGGCCTTGGAAAACAAATAAAGCATTTGGTTCTGCGTCTTATTTGTCCGGTCGTGTCGGATTGCCGTCCCATCGGACTTTGAGAGTGAGGGAGTAGATAATGCACTTGTGCTTGCGCATAAACTCTGGCACTGTAATCCTGTCCTGCATATGACAAGTCTCCGAAATTCGGTCTTAAGGTCATTCGACGCACACTTCGCAGAACTTTACAACTATATAATAAGTATTTGATGAGATTCCGACGTCTTATAAGATTGACGTACGTAATGGTTTTAGCCTTACGAGTATTTCATACATTTTCCGTTAGGGACAGCGTGAGAGAAAAAGTTGAGAGTAAAGAAATTTTATTTCATATAATTTTCTTTCATTATACTTCTTCCTCGGGAGACCCTTTTTACTAGTAAAGAAGCATTTCATATTAGATTACAGACGTGATAAAGCATCGGCATTATTATTATTAATCGATTATAGATGTAGGTATCTATGTGCTACAGAATCCACTTACCATTATTTGAACTGTGTGCTGACTGCCAACACTTCTTCCTTATTCATCATCATCATCATTACAGTTCTTCACAAGTCCAGTGCTGAACATAGACCTCCCCCAAGGAACGCCACAAAGCACGCTTCTGAGCCGCCTGAATCCATCGACTTCCCACATGTCTTACCAGGTCGTTACTGCATCTAATGCGATGATACCCTACACTTCACCTACCGGTACGGGACTGCCACTCGAGAACCTATCATCCCCATCGGTTGTCAGTTCTTCAAGCTATATGGCCGCCCATTGACACTTCAGGTTACTAATCCGTTGGGCTCTTATGGTTACTCTGGTTCTACTGCGGATATCCTCATTTCTTAGTTTATCACGCAGAGAAATCCCCAGCATAGCCCTCTCCATAGCTCGCTGAGCGACCTTGAGCTTACTCATACGGCCAGCAATGAAGGACCACGTCTCAGATACATAAGTCATCACTGGCAACACGCACTGGTTGCATAATCTTGTTTTCAGGTTTTAGGTATACCTGACGAGAAGATGTGTCGTGATCTCCCGAACGCTGCCCAGCCGAGTTGGATCCGTTGATTGACCTCTCGGTCGAAGTTGGACTTACCTAGTCGGACTATTTGTCCCAGGTACACATACTCGTCAACAACTTCGAGCTTATTGCTCCCAACAACTACCGGCATAGGTGTGACCTGGAATTACACATGATCTTTGTTTCGTCCATGTTCATTTAAAGACCTATTCTAGAACAGTGACTTGTCCTATTATAGTGGGTTTTGGAGGAATGCATGGTTCTAGAGATATCTTCATACATTTCCTGCATTTCATGCGCCGAGGTTGGTGCGTAAACCTGTATGACCTTCAGCGAATACCGTTTGGTGCTTCTGAGTATAAGGTACGCAACCTTCGTCGACACACTCCCAATCTTTACAACGTTGTTAACGAGAGACTTGTGGACGATAGGTAAATCCAGCACCTTGAGAAAGATGGTCACTCTCCCGGTGATAGAACAAGTCGCCTGATTCGAGGATTACCGTGTCCTCCCCCTTTCTTCGGACCTCAGATAATCCTGTAATATCCCAGCGCAACTTGTCTATCTCTTCTTCCAGCTCTAGGATCTTCTCGTCAGTCTTCAGGGTGGGTGCGTTAAATGTTGCCAGGTCGAGTCATCATAGGTGGCAACCGAACCTCCTTAGCACTCCTGAGCCGCCGTTACCATGGTCGCGACCGTAGCCAGTAATAGCGCCGCCAGGGACTGGGGACCGTTTCTTTTCGTCGTTGTTCATGGGGGGATATTTGCTATAGTTGCCACGCTTGGCTAGCCGCAGTTTTCTTTATTGTAATTTTGCTGTTATCAGAAATCTCCTGCCTCAGTTTCCCTCTGTCGCATCTTACATGTGTGATGCAGCTAAATTTAATTTTAAATTTCTTCTCTTTATAAGAATCTCCCTTACTAATTTTATTTACTTTATCAATGTTAATAACAGTATCAGTGTGTTCATATTTGTCTTGATTTTTAATACCATCGCCATCAGATCTCCTTGTATTTAATTTAGAGTTATGAATTTGAGCGTTTTCTAATTTTTTTTACAACGTAAATTTTTGAAAGTTATTGCGTTCAGATTCATTTTCTACTTCATAAAACGTATATTCCTGTTTATTTTCTTGACTAAGTATACTATGGGATTGTGGATATTCTTACACCACCACTACACGGTCTTCCTTATTAACCCTTTGTAACTAGAAAAGATTTCTGTGTAGCAGTAGCAGTAGGACGTATATAGACTGTTGTGCTTTTATTGTATACGTAAAGGTGCTTGTGTACTGCTAATAATACCAGCAGAGCAATATGTAAATGTTGTGAATTACTTTGCAACTGCTTTTATCGCTATGATAATATTTTGTAACCTAAAATAACATCGGCTTTTAATTGACGCCGATTCATTTACAAAATACTACGGAACCAAAAGCCAACGGCGACACCAGATTTACCAAATCGCCCTGGTGATGAGGATGTTAACAATAGAAAAAAATGAGAATTAACAATTATAAACCAATAAATATTAAATTCATTTGTGGGAATTCCTTTGATCGGCATAAAGCATCTCCATAAAATTGAGCTGACGTGAAGTAGTTAGGGGCAATGCAAATATTTTTTTACCATCGAGCTTATGCATATAGGTAAATATATTGGAGAGCATCTGCACCTTCGATTATTCTATGTCTTTCTTACTATTTTAAATAATTTAAAATTAAAAATTTTGTACAACCGACTTCAATATAAATTATTAAGAATAACTTAAAAACGATTGCTCAGACCTTGATCAAACAAATAAAAAAAGAATCGTCAAAATCGGTTCACCTAGAAAAAAGTTCTGAGGTAACGCACAAAAAAAATACAGTTGAATTGAGTACCTCCTCCTTTTTTGAAGACGGTTGAAAAATGCAGACAAATCGATTTTTCGAAGTCGATCAAAAGTTTCGTTTTATAATGTTTTGACTGATTGTCTCGTAGTTTGTAATATTTCGGGTTTTAATTAAATTGTGAAATAAGGTAACATTGCTCATTAAACATTTAGTGTTATAATTAATTAGTAATTAAGCATACAAATTATGCCGTTATAAATATTAAAATTGGTTATCTGAAAAGAGACAAGTTGTAATAAATATAAATTGACATTATAGATTAATAATTTGAATTGCAATTTTTGACCATACTCTTAAAACCCATTGTAATTGAATATAACAAAAAAATAGGATGTTAAAAGGTGACGAAGGCCACACACGGTGAGCCGGTCAGTTTACTGTTGTTCCCGCGATTTATGAACCTTAATTGTTTTAAAACAGAAACTATTAGCACATAGCCATTTTAACCGACATTTACGATTTAATGACGCTAGTGCCCACTGTTTATCCCACTGTAAACAAAATAATGGAACAACAAGCGGGAATATAGAATTCGGAATTACTTGACGACTCAAAGTGGCACAATCAGGAAGCCGTCCCGGCATTGTGATTGCAGCGGTAGTACCAACCCCCTATTACATTTACGCACCACTATTAAGCATAATCAAGCCCCATCACACACGGAGACGGAGGAAACAATAAAACGGACATTTATTAAAATAATCTCCGAACACGCCATTCCGAACGAGTCATTGCGGAACTTTATGACAATTTCTATATTTGCTCTCAATATTTTATATTTTGATTACAATTCTGTTTTCTTTTATGTTTGAATAACATAGCTTTGAATAACATTTAATTTTATTATGGCAGTACGCATAGTTTTTTTCTGGTCGATTACTGCTATTGCAAAAATATTTAATTGTGTAGGGGAGATCGTAGAGCTGAAAGTATTAGCGCAGGCTCGTAATGTGTCACTGGCACTTGGGTGAAAAGATCTGGAATATGATTGGTTTATCAGACAGTGTCGAAGACAAACAATTTTGGAATTTAGAACCTGCAACTCACAGCCTTGCAGCGAGCCCTGCTGACTAACTGATACCGTTACCATTACAGCCTATTAAAGTCCACTGCTGAACATAGGCCTCCCCCCTAGATTGCCTCATAGGGAGGATAGTTGCCATAGTTGCAACGCTTGGCAAGCGGGTTAGCAACCGCAGTTTTTCATTTTTAGTCGTTATTAGGAAGACGTTGCAGCCCATCTCCTGATTTGTTTCCCTCTGTCGCTTCTTGCGACACCCACGGGATGAAATGGCGTAGTGAATACACACCGCCACTACATGCTAAACTGATACCACTACTAACTGATTAGTACCTTTTTAACATTTTTGACTTCCTATTCTAAGGACACCTTCCTTGGAATAGGAGAAAGTTGTTGGGATAGGACTGATATTTAAAAGTCCAAACTATACCAAACCTCCACAATTTTGAAGTCCATAGAGAAAGTGTCTATGGTTATTAAAAGTATATAATCTGTGAGTCCAAGCTATACCAAATAGAGTTTTTTGTTTTTAAAATGATATCTGTGAGTTTTTACGTTCGTACCTTAGTGCATTTTTTCGAAAGACTTAATCGTATCAAGATACGATATTATGATGATAATCATATTTAGTACCAATTGCATTCGATGTATAATCGCATAACGAATATCTGAATAAGCTTTAATTAAAATCGATATTATGGTTTCTTTTTAACAAAAAAAAATATCGAATTTACAATTTGTAATTCAACAGGAAGTTGATAGTGATGATTTGTTGTTTTGAATTTAACGAGATACTATCAAGTTTCCGTAAAATATTACGTAACAATAATATTTCAGTCATTATATCGACAAATCTGGTACTCTGTGACGTTTTATTGAAGGTTAAGTTTTGGGTTTTTTGAAAATTGGGAGATTGTATTGTCGTCGACCACTGCGCTATGTTGAATATTATTTCAGTGTTCTGGTCATAAAATTTAAAAATCCTCTATTTTTATTGGATATGATGCGTTTTCGTTTTTTTGAAATTTAATAAATGGGCCATTATTATGAGATGGGCAGCAGCGTCTTTATAATAATAACTAAAAAATAAAAAACTGCGGTTAAACCCGCCTGCCAAGCGTGGCAACATGGCAAATATCCCGCCTATTAGGCAATCTATGTGGGACGCCTATGTTCAGCATTGGACATTTAATAGGCTGTGCAACGGTGAGATTTTTCGGTTACAACGCTATCAAGCGGAAGCCGTGAGATTTCTTAGGCGTTTCGCACTGTCGCCTCTTAAGATACTAATGCCCAAATATTCAAACTTAAGATGCCGTTAAATCTCGTGCAGTCTCTATCACATTAAGTCAAAGTGACTGTGACATCACGAGACTTAACGACATCTTAAAATTGAGTAGCGTTTCAGTATTTGGCTAAATGTGGCGAGGTATTCTCCTCTAACGCTATCCGAATACGCTTATCATCCACATGATACGCGTGTTCGGACTAAACTACTGGGTGCAGGGAAATTATACAGTAAATAACAATTTACGTATTTTAACTTTGTCAATATTAGTAAAATACTACTTAGTACTATTATTAATTCTGTGGTAGTACGTACTTACGTAGGAATAACATTTTTTTACAAAAACTAAAAACTTAAAAAAAGATATGGGCTTAGAAAGTAAAAGTTATGGCAATTTGGATTTCGAAACGAACTGACAAGTGCGGAAACGTTCAAAAACTCCCCTCGCGTATTTTAGTTTCCCCACGCACGCCGTTGGGGTAAGGTAAGTGCGTACAACCCTTCATTACGACCAGGGTTGCCCGTTTTGTGTTGACAAGCTTTAATAACCGTAGTTGATCTTTCACAATATCAGTTACTTTTCGTAGTTACAGCATCTCACGGGAAGGCGGCATCTTTAGTAAATTCATTTTTGAATGTTGATTGATCAGTCCCAAAGCTATAAATATAAGATGTAGTCTTCCTTGTTTAAAGTTAGATGTAGGTGTAGATGGGCTCTTTCTATCAGGAGGACAGTAAGTTCGTTTTTCAATTCAGTTTTAAAAATAAAATAATTAAGGCGGTGTAATATGCGGATAGAGTACCGTTGCATCTTATAAAGTCTAAGCAATTTGCCAACCCTACACAATCTACGCCTATTACGACGCAATCAAGCACTCGGCACATACGCGAAACTGAGGAAACAATAAAACAAAATTGACGTATAAAACTCCCTGGACTAATTCTGATTGCGGACTTCAGCTGAGATATAAAAACAAATTACTTTGGCTATAACTTTAGAGTCCTAGTGTTGACGAAATTATTGATTTAATTACGGTTCAAATTACAATAAAATTATTTTTTGTTATTACATAAGTTTAGTGTAAATAATTTTTCAATAGGTTTTATGTTTATGTATGTTTTTTTTATGTGTGTTACCTTCTTTTTTTATTTGAAAGCTTGTGATTCTCATGTGGTCCCATATAAATTTAATCAAGGTCTGACCAATATTTTTTGAGTTATCCTTAATAATATGTATTGAAGTCGGTTGTGTTCAAAATTTTTAATTTTAAATTATTTAGCTAAACGTAGTCCGAGTAGATTGACGCTCTTTGGATTCTGTCTACCCCTCAGGGTTTACAAGCGTGATGCTATATATGTAAATAAATTTTATATCTCACAAAATACCAGCGTAAAATAGCAGCTTAATTCCGCTGCGTTTCGTTGTTTCATGTGTGTTATGGTGAGTGTAGAGAACCGGATACCCTTTTTACTGGAAACGAGGCATTCCATCTCAGTCCTCAGGGGTGACAAAGCATCTGAATTTTGATTCTTAATTGAGGATAAATGTAGATGTCTATGGGCCACAGCATCCACTTACCATCAGGTGGACTGTGGGCTCGTTTGTCACCCTTATTCTATAAAAAAAAATATTAAACAAAATTGCCATTGTTTATTTTATTGACATTCTCAAGCAAATATGTTTATACTGTTAGGTATTATTAAAGTAAAAAGTAAAAGGATTGAATATACGTCCCACCGCGAGGGGGAAGAGTCGCTTCGCTTTAGCGTCGTTAGCGTAGGTACTTTAAATGCCTTCGAAATATTTTAGTATCTCAGACATGCAGTTTTCCTCACCACTTTTTCCTTCACCGCTACACACGTGGTAAATGAGCACTTAAAATTGTGATTAAAAATTTAGGTTCTACCGGCGGGTTTACTGGATGTCGTATAATAATTTATTAAATTACTAGCTGATATCCGCGATTTCGTCCGCGTTGCTTAATATATTTGCCCCACTTCTCCGCGGCAAGAAAACACACATCACTGAACACGGAGTGCTTATAAAAATCG
Source organism: Parnassius orleans (assembly GCA_029286625.1). Lineage (NCBI taxonomy): Eukaryota > Metazoa > Arthropoda > Insecta > Lepidoptera > Papilionidae > Parnassius > Parnassius orleans. The sequence goes on from JAGSMP010000003.1 coordinate 6,314,920, forward strand.
TTGTTTCTTAAAACTTTAATAACTTTATAGTAAATGAAGATATCGCAATTTTTTTTTAAATATGGGCCAAGTTTCTAAGAAATAAACTTAGAAAACCTTATTGAAATATATCCAGTAGTTTTTCCGTGATGCGCACAACTGCAAAACTCTATCATTTTATTTATATAGATTTAAAAAGGAAAACATGGAAAACGATTTCTACTGTGGAACCTCCTCCTTGACGAAATAGGTTAAAAAACATTTTTACTTTTGAAAGAGTCAAAGGGTCCAAAGTCATAGAGAAACAAAACTAGCTTGACATTTGTGACATTTCAGAATAAAAGAAGAAACAGTCGTGTAAAAAGTCTATGAAGAGGGAATTGTTTATGACTATATACGTAATAATACGTAATAAAGATTATCTCAGTTTCTCTTGCTCATGAGTACTACGTGCGTGTTTACGATGCTTGTGTATGTTGACACGTTAAGTGTAGGACAGATTATACATGTTACACTTAACGATGTCATGGAGTTTGGCGTTAAAATCGGTTTCTGATATATAACTTGTCGATTCACTAAGCGTGCAGATAATATGATCGAAAGAATTTTCTAAAATATTTGTATTAATTAACTGTTGGGGATAATAATGGGGCATTTTCAAAACAAAAACAATAACGATAATGCGTAAGAAAAGGTATTTAAACATAAAATATCTAAAAAAAGAGACATGTACATTTTATCATTCATTACCAGCAAACATAGACCTCAGGTTTCCTTATAGTTGGCAAATTTTACCATAGTCGTCATGCTTGGCAGACGGGTTGGCAAACGCAGTTTTTTATTTTCCAGTACTTATTAGAAAGACGCTGCCGCCCATCTCCTGGGTTGTTTCCCTCTGTCGCCTATTACAACACCTGCAGGCTGTTATGGAGTAGTGGATATTCTTACACTGCCACTACACGGTCTACATGTCTCAACTTATCTGATTTTATTCTGGCATAGACATATTATATAATTCATAAGTAGATCATTTATTTTTATTAATGCATTCTAAATTATGCCCATAAAGGTTTCAGCATATTTTGCCAGGTATAAACCATGCTGTATAAACCATGGTAAGCAATGCGTATCAAGATGATATGACATGACGACTATGAAACAATATCAAAACTGGTATAGTGAGGCGAGACATACGTGTATATTGTACAGTGACGGGTATTAAGCCGGACATTTTACAGTAAACATTTCTTAAGTTGAACTTTCTTAAAAATGAATTGTCATAAAAATGTAAAGAATGTGAAATTTTACAAAATATGGGTTTACATAGAAAAAAATGTAGAAGAAGTAATAAGTGGCTATACAATCACAAACTCAATATCCCATTAGTCACCTTTTGGTACATGCTAGGCAAGTAACGCATTAGGAACATTATTTTTATTTTAAGTCCCACATTAAAATGGGACCTCCCAGACTAACATGGGGCAAATGACCAACTTGACATACCTAATGATAAGTATAATATATAAATAAAGGTAAAAAGTAAAATATGGTGGTAAACGGTTCTAAATTTGTAAACATCTAAAACGAGAATAACCTCACGCTAAGTGCAATATTTTGTTGTAGAACAAACGGCTTAAGTTAGATAATTAAAAAAAATCATCAGTGATCTTTGTTAGTGCAATATGCGTATAAAATGTTCAAATTATTGAGTATAAATGGCTTTGCATCTATCCTGGAGTGACAATGAGTGAACGAGGTCGGTTTTTGCTAGTAATTATTTATTTACGAAGTAATTATCCATGCACAACGGCATTGTTATTGTCGACCTTAAGTTTTTTTCGCGGGTGAATAGGTGTTCTGTATATTGCACGTTATCAATTTATGTACCTGGCCAGTTGTAAAAATATATTTAAAGAGTATTATAAGTGACCCAGATTAAATTATTTCAAGCCAGTATTAAATTAAAAGAAAATGATTTTTATAGAATTTCTGATGTAGGTAAGAATTTGTAAATAAAATGTAGGTAACGTAACATTTCGGAGCTATTTGTATAGGATTAGGATAGTTCCAAAGCAACAAATCAAAATTGGCATTTCGGTAGTAATAACACTTCGAATACTAAAAAATAAAGCCTTAATAGATGGAATGTATTATATTTGAAAGTAAACTAGAAATGAAACAAAAGCTATTTTACGATAAAAAAACATGAAAATATGAGTTTTAATAATTAATTATGAACTTACTGTGTGGTGGTGTAAGGGAGAGTGCGGAGACTGCTGCCGGCGGCACGGGAGGAAACATGTCCTGATGCGGCGGAAACATCCGCGGCGGTGGTGGAAGATCTGCCTCCTGCTCCTCGGGCTCTTGCTTGTGATTCGATGGAGACCGTGGCCGCGCTAGTCGCACCGCTTTCAGACCACTCGGTGATCGCCGCATCGACAGATTCTCTGGTGTATCAGACTCGCCAGAGCGGCGTCGCGGTCGTGCTTGCTTGCGGCGTGGTTGAGGGCTCACAGGGCTGGCAGGTGGCGAAGGCGCCGGTGTCGCTCTCGCTGGACTCCTCGCCGGAGGAGTCGGTGGTGGCGACCGCATTCTCTCCCCTTCCTGATCGGCTAGCCCACGCACTTGCAGCGACTCTCCCGCCCTTATCACAGTGCCCAGTTGCTCTTGCGCCACTGACACCTCTCCGCGGTACATAAAGTCCACTACGGCCTGTACCTCCCATCCTTGAAAGTCCTTGAGCACTATCACGGGGTGCTTGCACGGGTTCTCGCTGAATATCCTGCGGAAGAGCGGGCTGCACGCGCCGAGGAGAACCTTGTGAGCGCGGACTCGCCGTTCGGAGCAGACGAGGGTGACATCGACGAGCGTCTCGGCATGTAGTAGCGCTTCGAAGGAGCGCAGGAGGTGCGCCGGGTGGTTGTTCCAGCGCAGGCTGTAGTGCTCCTCGACGGCGGCGGTCGACTTGTCGTCCATCGCGCGAGCCGGTGGCGACTCGTGTGTGTGAGCGCGGCGCGGCGCGCCTGTGGGCGCGTGCGCGACCTCGCGCCGCCCTCCGTTCGCTTCGCACCCCGTACTTCAACCCTTTCGCTCAGATCGCCTTCCCGCCGGAGCACGACGGCACGGAAAAGTTTCTTTCGCACTGCACAGCACTAGGTCCGAGCGCGAGCGTCGGGTGGCGTGGCACGGTCGCGGACGCGGACGTGTATCGCGGGCGGCTCGCGAGCACGGAATGAGCTAAGCAGAGACGAGCGCGCGGTGCGGCGATGTCGCGCGAATGCCGAATATCGGCGATGCGTGCTCTCGGCGGGCACTGGCCGCCGGCGCCGGTGTCGGCCCGCCCCCGGGCCCGCCCCGCCACTCACACAGCCGCGCCGCTCGCCCGCGCTGCCACTCGACCCGACATACATGTGTCACATCACTCCGATACCTATTCACATGTGACGCCTACTTTACGAATAATTTTTATATACCTACAGCTTTAGCAGGAAACGGAAAATTCACTTTGTTATATTATAGTCACTTACGATATTTGTCGTGAAATCGAATAACATTATTATAGACCATTGAGCTTATACGACCCACAAGCGTTAAACGGTGTCAATGGTTCTGTTGCCCTATTTAACATTGACTACACCATATTACACTTAATTAATATTGTGTTATCTATAAGATGTACCTGCACACCTAGATGTACTAAGGCAGGTAATTTTCAATAACAGGAAAACGGTTCACTTCATTGAATAACAAAGATGATCGCGGAAACAAAAGATTCCGGGAAGAAGTTATTAAAAAAGGTTTGGAGAACTTAAGTTTTTATCTATAGACTTGACTTTCATTTTTACCGTAATACTTGCTACTTGCTTGCTGTAGTAGAATATAAATATAGATGTCTTTCCTAAAATATGAGCTATTTAATTGTCTTTATGACATTGACATTTATTAATTAACATTAAACGAGCTTTATCAGTGACTTTCTTCATGTTATCTATATTTAAGGTGACTTCAAAAAGGAAGAGATTTCTCCAATTCGACCGTACCTATATTTTTTGTATGCTACTCGAAATCTTTGCCAATTGAGAACCGATTTAAATGATTCTATTTTCAACCGACTTCAAAAAAGGAGGAGGTTCTCAATTCGACTGTATGTTTTTTATATGTGTTACCTCAGAACTTTTTTCTAGGTGAACCGATTTTGATAATTCTTCTTTTATTTGAAAGTTGGTACTTCTCATGTAGTCTCATATAAATTTGATCAAGATTTGACCATTCTTTTGGAGTTATTTTTAATAATGCGTATTTAATTGACTTCGACTACATTGATGATGTTCTCATTTTATTTATATTGAAGTCACTTGTACAAAATGTTTAATTTTACCACTTGTATGAAATATAATACCTCAAAGGCAGTCTCGTTTAAATTTAAACAAAAGATTTCCCCCTAAAGGGTGAAAAAAGGTAGTGTAGACGTTTTAATGTATGTAATAATTTAGACGATATTCTACCTAGCTGTTACCTTGAGGTTATAATATAGGCGATATTGCTTAGTGTACTCAAAAGAGTTAATTAATTAAATAAAAAAGTAAAATATGACTTCTCAAAACCAAAAAGAATAAAATAATTTCCACATAATTAAATAGCTTCGCAAGCCGCCGCCAAGACATATTGTATCGAAGAATTAAGGCCCTGAATTCAGAAGTTATTAAATTGCGCGGGAATTATTTTATAATTTTTCGTTTTTAAAAGTCGGTTTTTACTTTTTTTAAATTTAAGTATTCAATAATAGTTTTTAAATATTAATGGCACTACTTCTTATATTCTTCTTTTAATTTAAACTTTCTACATGAGATTTTTAACGTGGTAGAGCCACGCTGCAGCTGTATGGTAACACGAATGTTTCGGCTCGACCGAGAAAAACCGCGCTCTCACAGAATACTAGCGTAAAATAGCAGCTTAGTCATTCTGCTGCGGTCTCTCTACGTATGGTGAGTGAAGAGAACCGGAGGTTCTTTACTGAAAACGAGGCATTCCATCTTGTCCTCAGAGGTGTTCAACGCATCTGTATTTTTGATTCTTAATTGAGAATAAATTAATGTAGATGTTTATAGGCCAGCATCCACTTACCATAAGGTGGACTGTGTGCTCGTGTGTCACACTTATTCTATAAAAACATGGAAGTTAAGTAAATTACATGTAAGATTTTTTTTTTATAGAATAAGGGTGACAAACGAGCACACAGTCCACCCGATGGTAAGTGGTTGCTGCGGCCCATAGACATCTTCATCTATCTTCGTTTGCGAATTTAAATACAGATGTGTTGTCAGCCGTGAGGACTAAGATGGAATGCTTCTTTTCCAGTAAATAGGGTCTCCGGTTCTCTACACTCACCATACGAAACACAGCAGCATTAAGCTGCTATTTTACGCTGGTATTCTGTGAGAGCGTGGTCCTTCCCCGGTCGAGCCGACCCATTCGTGCTACAACTATACTATTAATATAGCAGCATATATATAGTTACCATTAAATAAATAACTTACAACGTTCACGATCCGGCTCGGGTCTTCTTTAAGTTTTGAAAAGGTTTTGTGCATGTGTATATTATAGCCTGTTACTTTAACGTAACGGCAGACTTTTTCTAATTATAAGGAGAAATCTAAAAGTTTAACCCTTTATTTCACTTCTTTAAATAATAGTATCTACTCGTGATACACCGTAAGTCATAATTCAACGCGTCCAGTTAGTATTTTTTTTCTTATCACGCCTGCAGATTTTCTTTCACGAAAGCTTGTACTGAATTGACACTAAATAGGTATAATTTTTTTTCTAATTTCAGGAAGTATCTTTCGTAATTCAAAATTCATAATTTATTAATTCATAAACACGGGTTATAAACTAGTGTTAAAGATTTTAAAAAGTACAATAAATACAGCCATTACTTCGCCTTATTGGCAATCGAACATAGTTTCTGCAGTCAAATTCAAATTATGTTTCTTAATAATTATGATATATTATTAAATTATTTAAAAAACACATAAAATTTTAAAACACTGCAGAAATACATAAATAACTTCGACTTTTAATACAGGTAAATGTAACAACGAGCATACTTTATAAGTGCATATTGTGGATGGATGATACGAGTATGTGGAGACCCCATTCCAATTCCAATGGCGTAAAATGGGTAGTTGCTGTAGCTAGTCGGCAAAAATGCCGACCTGAATGGATTACAGACTGTGAGGTATTCCATCTTAGTCCTCAGAGGTGATAATGCATCTGTAGCCTTCTATGTTTCAAGTTGTCTGCTGAAGTTTACGAACTGCAGTATACCCGCATCAGGCGTTTGTTTTGTCACTTAAATTTTATAAAAAAGTACTACTTAATATATACAGTCAAGTACAAAATATTTAGTTACGTCTATTATTCTAGTTTATATATTTTAAAGGAATTCGATAGAATATTAAAATAACACCAATACTAATGTAAACATATTAAAATTATATAAAAGTTCAATTGTCCTTGCGAGCCGTTCTACGTTGCATAAAATGCGTTAAAAACTATCTATGCACAAAACACAACAACAACTCACGTACGACTGAAAGCTTATTAGAAACAGAACTTTAAAGTTACATTTGAATTAATAAATAACCGGCCAAGTGCGAGTCGGACACGAGCATGAAGGGCTCCGTACCGTCTTAATACACGTTTCTACTAGGGGAGTCCTTTTTAATTTTCAACTTATTTAATTTTTTATTATTTGTTGTTATAGTGGCAACAGAAATACATATTCTGTGAAAATTTCAACTGTCTACCTATTACGGGTCATGAGATACAGCCCGTTGACAGACAGACGGACCGACGGACGGACGGTCGGACAGCGGAGGCTTAGTAATAGGGTCCCGTTGGTTACCCTTTGGGTACGGAACCCTAAAAAGATGTTGATTACTATTACTATTGCTATTGTCATGTTGTAGGTTACAAAATTTTTATGTGCCTATAATATATAACGAATTCGTATGAAAATAAACTTGTTCTATTATACAAGAAATTTTCGACGTGGTAGAGCAACATTGCAGCTATATTATGGTTTGAGCACGAATGGGTCGGCTCGATCGGGGCAGGACCACGCTCTCATAGAATACTAGCGTAAAATAGCAGCTTGATACTGCTGTGTTTCGTTTGGTAAGTGTAGCAGAGAATCGGAGACCCTTTTTTCTGGTAACAAGGCATATGTCTTGGTCCTCAAGGGTGACAACGCATAAACTTGTTTGATTTTGATTCTTAATCGAGGATAGATGAAAGTGTCTAGGGGTCACAGCATCCACTTAACAACAGGTGGACTGTGTGCTCGTTTGTCACCCTTACTATATAAAATCAAATAAAAATATTTAGGTAGCACAGTAGCTGATATTACGACATTAACGCAATAAATATATTATATTATTAACAAAGCTATTTCATTTTAGTCGTTGGATATTGCCGAATCAAAAGTTTTTAATAAAAACTTTTACCCGTAGTTAAAAAAGCACGAGTAAATGTATACCTACGTCCAACTACTGGGCACATTCCTCACGTCTTTTCTGAAAGGCATGATGACTTAAATTCCAGTGATCATAATATGTTTTCATTATTATTGTTATGATATTATACTATACCCAGCTAGCTATGAAATCCTATTTTATAGGAAAGTAGTAGCAAATGCTTAAGTTTCAATTACTCGTATATGCCCATGTCATGCAGTGCACGGGCTATGGAGCAATTAGCCGTTCAATGCGTGTTGGCGGCATCACATTTAGTCGAAATATTTTTTCTTGTATAAATTAAGAAGAGAGTGAGAAGGAAAATACGGAATTAATAACTCAATTATTATCATTATATATCAATAGTAAGTAAGACATCTGCTACTGCGACCGCCAATTTGCTTGCCAAGCATGGCAATTATGGTAAATTCCTTCTCTATAGTAAACAAGTCCATCAGTGGTATATTACCGGTTGACAAAATAAGAAGAAGAAGAAAGAAGTTTGCTTATACCGTATAAAAGCTCATTCTGCAGCGAAAAACGTATTTTTTTTATAAAAACACTAGCAATGCTCTTAATAGTACTAATATTCTTGTTAATGGCAGCATCACACAGTGCGTGATATTTAGACCATGAAGACACTGTGGTAAAAAAACAATAATCTTTTATCTCAGACCAACTAAGAAAGATAGACGGAGCGCTGTATAAATTTCAAGTGACGCCGAACGGGTTTTTACTCATGTGCCTCAACTATGCTCAACTTCTTGACTCGCACTCATGTACATAACTTTCTGATTTCTTTCTTTAACAGCCTGTAAAAGTCTACTACTGAACGTACACATATCTCATAATCCATGTTGGTTTCACTTGATTTAAGATGCATATGTATGCGTGAATGCGTGTTACAATAAGTTGAGTCAATTGAAATGTACGGCGCTCGGTCTATCTGTTGTCGGTCTGAGTCTGTTATATGAAAGAAAATTAATATATATTAACAAAGCGGTCATTAAACGGAGGCACAATAATAAAGCTTAATATGCGTAGTCCTAACGCAAAATAATGTAGGCAATTTATTTACATTTCTCGCTGCGTTTGAAGTGATTAAATCGAAATAAATCCATGTGTAGTTAATGTGGTTAATAGCCGGATCGCGTGGGTCTGTAATCGAGCCGGCGTTTTGCTGCCACCTAAATGCCATTACACGTGCCACTTGTGTGTGCCCGCACTTAACTGTTTCAAATTTGAATTTTGAACGAACACAGAAAATATAACAAACGCTAGGCTCGACAGATGTTGTTCTGCCTTTTTCGGTAGGTAGCGTGATGAATTTCATTTCGAATTTACTCCAGATTTTTACCAGTATACTTAAATATATTTTTATAAACTCGATCACGGCGTCTTTTTTCTTTACTGGATTCAGATTATGTGATTTTTTTGTTATCTACTAAGCTAATATATAATGTGAATAATGTTTTCTTATATTTACGCGAAGACTTAAATGAAACTAGTAACGTAACGAAATTATAGGATCCCAAGCAGATGGCAGCACCCCTATTTGGGATCCTATAATTAATAAAATTAAATCCAAACCCAAGTATACCACTGCTAGACTTCAAGATACTGTAAGCTCATTCTGCGTAGATCGAACCAAAAATTAATATTAAAAAACTGAAGGTAGCCGGGGTAACTATGACATCGGGACGTCAAACACCTCAGTCTCCCCCGTGACCATGGGTGCTGTAAAGCACCCGAAACGTCAGGAATTAAAAAGTTAAAATTAAACGCGATATAATCCGTAAAAATTAGTTTCATTTAATGCGAATAACTTTACTACAGCGCCATCTATCGGATCCTAGCATGGCTATGAGCCATCGTCTAAATAAAACAAATAACTAATTATGTGAATAACGAATTATGTTTCTAGAAAAGAACCTACTCCTTTATAATATGACATCAATCGGTATAGTCGTTTAGAAGTTACACGATCACTAACAGATGCGATTATACGGGGTTTTAAAGCGTAGCCAAATTTTAAACTTAAGATCAACAGTAAATAAGTAGCGCATAAACTACGAACAAACAAATATTAATTTTATATATTAGATTAGACAAGTAAATTACCATGTGATAGCGATGTAAGAATATCCACTAACCTATATCATCCCGTGGGTGTCGTAAGAGGTGACAGAGGGAAATAAATCAGGAGATGGGCAGCAGCGTCTCCCTAGTAACGACTAAAAATAAAAATAAACTGTGCTTGCAAACCCGCTTGCCAAGCGTGGCAACTTTTTTTATAGGATAATGGTGACAAACGAGCATACTGTTCACCTGATGGTAAGTGGTTGCTGTGGCTCATAGATATCTACATCTATCTTCGATTACGAATCAAAATGCAGATGCGTTGTCACCCGTGAGAACTAAGGCGGAATGCCTAGTTTCCAGTAAAAAGGGTCTCCGGTTTTCTACACTCACCATACGAAACACAGCTGCTGCTATTTTACGCTGGTGTTCACTATGGCAAATATCCCCCTGTGAGGCAATCTATGGGGGAGGCCTATGTTCAGCAGTGGACTTTAATAGGCTGTAACGGTAACGGTAACGTTAAGTAAATAACTTAAATAAATAAATAAAGAGCCATTTCAGCTAAGAGTGGGTCTGGGTTGGTACCACCCTTCTAACTTCTTTAGAGAGAGCCAGTATGATAGCAGCAGAAGCACATTCCATCTTAGTCCGCAGTGGTAAAAACGCATTGGCAAAAAAATGTAAGAGTTAGAAAGTTAAACGCGATAAAATCCTTAAAAATCAGTTTTATCGAATGTGAAACAAAAATCGCCATAATATAAGAATTAATTAAGATATAAAAAATAATGGCGTTGTTTTCCTGGTAAATTTTGATCATGCTACATCGAAAACTTCCCGATCTTATGAAAGTTATCAATAGCGTAGGACATAGAGGCGGGTGGGTATGATAATTTAATTTTATTAGTGGACGAAACTATTTTATTTTATTAGAGGCTGACTATGGCATGAGGATGTTATTAAGATAATAAAATATTTATTTAAAATAGAAACGTACTGTAAAAACTCTCTTGGAAATAAGAGAAGGCCTGAGTCCAGAAGTGAGACTTCTATAGGCTGTAACTTTACTTCTTCCCCTCATTGTCATCTGCAGCACACCACATACTGTGGATGCTGTGATCCAAACACACCTAAATCTATCCTATAATCAATAAAATCAAAATGCAGATGCGTTCTCATTCCTGAAGAGTAACAATGCCTCGTTATAAATAAAAAGGGCCTCCAGTTTTTCACATGAACCATACAAATTAAAGTAGTAAGTACTTTACTATTGTAAAAACATTTAACACCTACGAGTACATACACATATTTAATAGTGAATAATACTCTACTCACTATGTATGTCTTCATGTATTCAGTTCTTGAATACATATTTAACACCTTATTAAATTTGTTCTTGATGTTTACGAACAGAGTTATTTCTGCTCATAAGTATTTATTGGTTAATGGTTATACGATAATATAAAACACATGACATTAGTAAGGACATACTATGTTTCTAGAAAAGAACCTACTCCTTTCTAAAAAGCTGACAACGTATCTGCAATTTCCCTGGTGTTGCGGATGTTCAAGGGTTACGGTGATCACTTATTATCAGGTGAGCCGTGTGCTGGTTTGCTTCCTCCTCCATAAAAAAAATCCTTATGGACTTCTTAACAATTGCGTAAATTGTAAGTTATAAAAATAGTGTAAAAAGTTAGAATAAGTACAATTCGTCGCGATCATTCAATGTTAAACACCCCTCGGCGTGTGCTCAATACATCAAAAGGAATTACCTTTACGTGTTTACCATTAGTATGTGACCACGTGCGATAATATCTGGTATAGGGTGACCAAGTTTATACAAAAAACAGTCCGGAGTTTCGAATTGCAACAAAAATACAATAAAATAAAATAAACACCCATTTTCGATTAAGATCAAAATTCAGATGCCTTGTAATTTCTGAGCAGTTTGGGGGGACTCTATGGGACTCTATTGAGCAGTAAACTTGTGATGAATTTTGCTACGTATTTTATGCTAGTGTATAGTAGAGCCATGCTGCAGCTTTATTATGGTTTTAGCACGAATGGGTCGGCTCGACCGGGAAATAGAAGCTTAATGTTGCTATTTCGAATGGTGAGTGCAGAGAACTGGAAACCATTTTCACTGGAGACTAGGCATTCTATTTTAGTTCTTAGACATCTGCATTTTGATTCTTAACCGAGGATGGATGTAAATGTCTATGGGCTGCATCATCCACTTACCATCAGGTTGACTGTGTGCTTGTTTGTCACACTTATATGTAAAAAAGTATACCAGACTAACACGGTTACCCTAACTTGACCTCACTTAATAAACTTCGGAATATGTTTCCACACAGTTTTCGTAATAACGCATTTGGAACGCATTTTTCATGGGAATATGTTTATTTGGACTGGGGTTTTGTAGCTTTCGTACGCACACAGTAGCACCCACGTATAATTGGAGGTGGAGTGGAGTTATTTTGTCGCATTATACAGAAATGGCCACTTGATGTAATTATACGTTTGTAATTTGAATACAATTTTTATGCTTTTGTTTATATTAACTGCTATTAATTATTAAAATAATGCTATCATAATTCATGATTGTTTTTTTAATGCATTGAATATTTTTTTATAAAACTGAAGTGATAAACGAACTTACAGCTCTTATTCTTAATATAAAAGAACGCTCATTGTTACTCGTAACATGTTTAGAGTTTGCATTAGTTGCTGATTTTTCGTGAGCTTTTCCAAACATCATACATTTATATTTCCTTTTGCATGCACACAAATGCATGCTGTTTGAAAATATTATGTTCTGTTGATCAAAACATGTCCAGGATTATCGTGTAATCAGGTCTATAGGGAGCTGTATCTGTATCTCATATAAGGAACTCACTATAAACCCAACATAATCAAATGTCATGTTTGTTATATGTAATAAACACAATAAAATGAATTGGAATATTTAAATTCACTCTTTAACAGATATCACAAATCTATATTTAATCGAAATGTACTTATTTTTATACATACTTTGCAACTGACAACGATTTTCTCGCCTGTTTGCAGGTGACTAAATAGTGCACGTTTGAACACGACCGAATGACTGACCAAACGATATCTACCACTGCCGTTCATGACAAGTAAGTAAATGAACTTTCAAATACTGAACTATCTCATTTTAGAACCTATCTCATATTAGGTACCTTTAACCTACTTATTTTATGGATGTGTACTGAACTTAGTAATCGTTGCATCATACGAACGGCGACGGTCTGAATCCGTGTAGTGGTGGCGAAAGAGAATCTAATATTCCATATTATCTCGTTAGTCGTAAGAGAAAACGGAGGGAAAATGAAACAGGAGATAGGTAGCAGCATCTTCCTGATGACAAATTAAGAATAAAAAAACATATGTGAAAAACGCGGTAGAAGTGAAGCCTTCACAAAATTAAACTTCGAGTGAATGAGACGACTGCAGAGTATCGGGAGTAGGGTAACCGCAGGGTTTATCTATTATAATATTGTTAACAAATTCAAAAATTATTTTACATTTTATTCTACATATGCATATATTATATATAAAAACAAAATATATACTAGAACAATGAACCTAAAAGTAAAAACCTTAAAAAATATTATAATAACTAAAATATATTATTAAAAAGGAGGCCCTTTAGGCAAGGTTCCGAAGATACTGGCAGCGTTCCCCCTTTGAATAGCTAGACTAATTCTTTGTCCGAGGTAGCTGCTAGCTCTTCGGTTTTGTTATATAATTTAATTATATATTACATTAACATGTTATACATACTCCAAGTTTTCAATTTCAACAAATGACACGAGTGACTTATTATAACTAAAGTATATAATATATAATATAGGAAACACTGTATACTGTATTCTATCTCATTCTCGCACAGGCTAAATCCTATACATGTATGTTTGCCTCTTTTTAGTGTCGCTTTTTCGTATCATCGAGTTTCAAATCACAACGATTCCAAAGAAGCTTTCACTTCAAAAACTGCGGTTGTTTGTCAACTCACCTACCAAGCGTGGTAACCATGGTAAATATGTGGCAATATATGTGTGAAACCTGTGTTCAGAAGTGGAATTTTGATAGGCTGTAATGATGAGAATATCTTGATTTCGCATTAGGTGATATAAATTCGAGGTGTTGAAGGCACGGTGAAAGCAAGAGAAATGAATATTTCGGCCTTACTTTGACGCCTCGCCGCCGTTTTGAAACTGGACGTAGAGCAATTGCACTACAGAGACAGTGCTTTGGTCGTCAAGTCATATTTTTTTTTATAGAAGTATAATGGTGATAAATGAGAACGCTGTCCACATGATGATATATGATGCTGCGGCCCATAGATGTCTTAGTAAACATTTAATATCGTTGATTACTCTATGTTCATATTAATATTCTTTAAGCTGTTTAGGTAAAAAAAGAAAAGTTATACTGCTACTGCTGGCCAAAGACCTCTTCTCATTTTGAGAGGTGATTAATAACTTCATTGGTGCCGGCGGGGATCGATCCCGGGTAATTCGCGTACTGTGAAATGTACGGTGAGCACTTAGCCCCTACCATGGCTTGCTACCACCGACGTGGCTTATAAAATAGGCTGTGACACAGTCTATTTTATAAGTCAAATAGCTCTAAACGTTCTATACCTGAGCAAAGGACTTTCTTCCTTTCTACTTTGGCCGTGGAGGGAAAAGGGGAGATCTCCGCCGGGCAAGGTGTTCAGCCCGGGGAGCGGTCAACGCTCCGAGTGGTAGTTCGGAGCTATTCTATATACTGCTTTTACTTCGGAACTTTCAACTTCTTCTCAACTTCGGTAGAGCCATGCTGCAGCTATATTACTGGTATAGTTGTAGCACGAATGGGTCGGCTCGACTGGGGAAGGACCACGCTCTCACAGAATACCAGCGTAAAATAGCAGCTTAATGCTGCTGTGTTTTGTATGGTGAGTGTAGAAACCCAGAGACCTTTTTACTGGAAACGAGACATTCCATCTTAGTCGTCACGGGTGACAACGCATCTGCATTTTGATTCGTAATCGAGGATAGATGAAGATGTCTATGGGTCACAGCAACCAATTACCATCACGTGAACTGTGTGATCGTTTGTCATCCTAATCCTATAAAAAAAAAAACTTTGACAGCGCGGCTTAGGCTTTGATGTGTTTCGCTTGTGGCGCGAAGACAGCGCCGCCACATCACCCCCCTGCTCAGACCGGAGGTCGATAGTGCAGTCCGATTGCTGTTCTTTACCAATAGCTAGAAACAGTAACTAACTTACCTTAGTTAGTTAGTAGCTAATAAAATATTATACTTCAGAAAAACCTAAACAACACGCATCGATCCCAAGCTGATTATTTTATTTTATCCTGGTGATCCTGATCAGGATACTAGAATAAAGTTATTAAATTATTGAATTGTCATCGGTCCTTGATGTGAGTGCAAATGTTCAAGTCAATCGGCTGTCTACAAGTTGGTGAAAATTACATTAAAAATTCCGTTACATAGATAGATAGATACACGCGAAGCTAATAAAATCGTGTTAAAAAGTACACCAAACTTCTTTAGTTATATCCACCAAGTATTATATTATATATTGCGGTATTTGGTCTCGAATGCAATGAGGCGTTTCGGAAACAATAAAAAAAAACTTAGTCTTTTAAAACACTACGCTCCATATTTCCTAAAATATATAATATGTTTTCTTTGCTACTCTGTACAAAACCTTCCATGCATGTTATGTTCATATCACTGGCGGGCTGCTGTTCGCTGAAGGCTGAAAACAGAATAAAAAAAAAACACGTCGGCACTTGTCTGCCGAGTTGTACGAGCTTGGCACTTAGATTAGTTTCCAAGTTCTGTACTTCCTAAAGTTTTACGGGCGTTGGGTCGAACATAAAAAGCGAAATCGTCTTCTGATAGTCTTTTTAGGCTGTTTTCTTTTTGTGTTTCATTTATGTTATGTTTACTTTTTGTATCTGTACTGAAAAAAATCGTTCGAGGGATAATCACTTTTCAGACAAAAGAAATTATATATGTGCTTAGATTTAGGATCATTCTTTTTGAGTTACATTAGATTCTATTTTATAGTGAAAAAGTAAAGGTTGTAGAATACTTTTCTTGGGCTGAGTAATATCAGGCTGTGTGGGTGATACGCGATTTGTGAATATAAATCATACTCAGAACTGACGTTTATGAAAAAAGTAATTCTCTTACTAAACAGAATGGTGCTATCGTCATTTGTCAGAAAAAGTAAGATAATTTTGATATCTTCCATAGTAGTTTTTTTAACACACGATTGGGACGAAATAGAGTTGCGGATTAAACGAAGCATAAACCTGATACTACGATCACCCATCGGCCTGCCAAGCATGGTAGGTATGAATATATAAATTAAGAAATTTATAATTTCTTAAGATCAGTAGAATGGAGAATTTATCACTTCCATAATATTTTCCATAATAAATCCTAAGCAGTCGATAGTGATTACAGTATTAAATGTATTGCACTTTCGACATTGCATCTGATCTAAATGTTTGACATCTGGCTTATGAAATGGTTGCTAATGTGATCATATCTCGAAACCTTTTATATACTGATAGATTATTTTATAGTGATGGCTTTTTAATACCGTCACCACAGAGAAAATCTTTCCTACTACGGGCTTTCTCGCAGATGAAGAAGATTAATAAATATATACCTATAAATAAAATAACAAACGCGAAATGTATGTGTATAAAATCTCTCTACATTTACATATTTATTCACATTTATGCTTCCGATTATATCTTAATAATCACCAGGAATCGCACGTTCTAAATTGCAGCAGTCGGTGTGGGTCGGTGACGTGTGTAGAAGCCGCGGGATGTCTATGTCCGTTCGCCCGGCATAGACAACACAGAGCGGGGCAGAGAGCGCGGTAATGAATCAGATGTGTATCGGCGGACGTGTGAGAACATACGGCCAAAATACACGCCGTAAATATTGGCTCGCGTGAGTTAGCACGCGTCACTAAGAGAGCAAAGAGGTGGCTTTATAAAGTTTTGGCTATAATTTTGTTTGGCATCCCCTTCGTACACATCAGCCCGCTGGACATAAAGCTTGTACTCATAGTTGTTTTGCATCTTTAACGTTGCTTACTATAGGCGATTTCGGTGGGATCGCAACCTCTTTTCAACTTTTTTCAAACTTGATTGATGGGAAAGAAATGTTCTCGAGTGGCAGCCTCGTAATGGTGAGCGAAGGGTAGGGTGACCTTCACTAGATGGGAGACGATGAATGCTGGTGGTTCAAGACCATGCTTTGTGACATTGTTTGCCGAAAGTCTATGTTTACTAGTAGACTAGTGATAGGTTGTAATGCCGATTATTATGACGATGATACAATTTTTTGAATACTGCACCGGATTTATCAAAGCGTGTGCATTAAATATCTTAAATATTTATTACAATTTGTTGAAATATTTAACAGAATGTTACGAGTATGTTTTTATCTTTTTTAAATAGATCATTATTTTTCAGCGTGCGCATTATCTTAATTGAAGTTTATTTTGAATATAAACTTGGTTTCATGTCTATGTAATGCATAGGTCTGCACTAAATTCGTGAGCACACGGGGCCCGCCCCGAGCGCTCAAAATAAAAGTTTAAGTCGGCGGGCGATAAGCCTCGAAATTTTCAATGTTCCCCGCTACGTAAAGTTAGTCTTGCACGTACGTAATTGTACTCCTTGTATTGCATACATGTTTGCGAACGGTGAATTTAAAGAAATTTGGATACGGCTTCAAGCTAAAATAAAATAATGAAAAATATATCAAAATTTGTAAATAATTACTTCTAAAACTTCGAGTCTGTGTACTCTTATGGCTATTCTTGACGAAACAGCAGATTTAACTCACTCTCGTTACAGAGTAGTGATCCTGGTTATCTCAGGTATCTATTCTCTCTATTCAGAAAAATTAGTTTGGCTTCAGAAGGAAGCGCCAAAGGACGTGTTCTTAACTAAAATTAGCAAAAAGATAAAACCAATACTTTTTAGTTGTATATGTGAATTATTTTTGGAAGCACTTAACGAATAATATTGCCGTCTGTCTGTCTGTCGCAGATATAGTTTTTGATACGACAAATTTTTGAATTAGGGGGTTGATTTTTGTGAAGAATTGGGAGGGGTTGCGATGTTATTTTTTTTAAATTATTAGTTTTACAATACGAAATTATTCATTACTTTGATGTTAGTATTATATCAAAATACCAGTAATGCCATCTATTGTGTTATTAAGAACTATTGTACGATTGTATGACAATTTATTATGTTCTGAATAAATTTATTCACTCGCCGTCTGTCTCACAGAAGAAAACGTTGTTTTATTTTATAATAATTTTATAACTTTCCAAAAAACACTTCCAAATTTGTTGTGACTCAATCATTAATATTAGATAAGTAACACCTATAATGTAGAATAAGCCAAAATTTAAATTTCAAAATCCTTGATCAATAATTGTTATGAACAATCTTGTACATCTTTTGCCTTCTCAAACTTTAGTGGATATGTAGATATAGATACGGAAGACGGATTATGCGAGTATATCTAGCTACTCAATTGATATATGAAGACTCGTCCTATGTATGTATATTCTTTAGAATAGAATAGAATAGAATATTTTTTTATTCAATATAGATTACATGTGTAATTCTTATTGAAAGTAATTTTTTACTTTACCTCTGGTTCAAAAAAAACCTTTGTCCTGGGAAGAACCAGCAAGAAACCCAGCGGGACTTTTTTTTAAAAGTAAATTTTACATTAATGATTGTACAAACTATTTAAGTACAAAATTTATTTTAGAAACTGCTTGGTAGCGACCACCTCATTCCCAGGGGTTATTATCAATCATGTATTCATTTATACTATAATAACCCTTTTTATACAGTTTTAGCTTAACAAAACATTTAAACTTGGTAATTTCGAGCATCGTGCGAGATAGTTGCATCACATGACTGATGCCTTAATCAACCATAAGCCACTTTGTTTGCAGCATAAATTATGTGTGCAGAAGGAAGAAAAGACAGGAAAAGAGTTTCTTAATCATTCGCACATGAAGGGGTAACATTAAAGGTAATGTACGTAGGCCGATTAAAGCGCGTTCACACGACAGCCTCGGGCGCCAGCACGTGCGAGGCCCGTTTTACTTAACGCCGCTTTTGCCGTTGTAGAGTTGTTTTGTTTTACTGTGCCTTACAGAAGGGTAAGCTTTCTTGTTTAGGTTTTTTTTGCAAGAATGTTTAAATTTCATGCAATTATTGTACTGTTGTGTGAAAAAATATTTTTTAGTCTTTTCGTTATTTTTATTTTGCTACCTAATTGGTAACTAGCTTTTGTCCGTGGCTTTACACACGTAGTATTATTACAAGACCTAAGACAGCATAAGAGGTAATTACAGAATTACGCTCCCTATGTAACTCAACGCTCTGTAAAGTGTTTCTTGAAAAAGTCATGTCACTTGCTCCATGGTAGCTCAGGAGAGCCGTCGTAGCTTAGGAGAGCCGTGGTAGCTCAGGGGCTTCGCGCTCGCTGTAAATTTAACAATACGCGAGCAACCCGGGTTTGATCCCCGCCGGCACCAATGAAATTGTTAATTGCAATTTTAAGTGCTGATTTACTACGTGCTCGTCGGTGAAGGAAAACATCGTGAGGAAACCTGCAGGTCTGAGAAATAAGAAAAGTTATATTTCGAAGACATGTGAAGTTCGCCAACACGCATTGGGGCATTTCCTTGCCCTAAAACCCTCTCAGAAATGAGAGGAGGCCTGTAACCAGGAGCGCTCCCGAGGCCTACGCACACTAACACAATGTGTATGTGCACGGCTAATAACAACCAAAGTCAAAACTTCATCGTGAAATAGAATAACTATATAAGTATATTTATTATGTTTATATTTATTACATTATAGTCATCATGTTTCTCTTATAGAAGTCACTCTTTGTTATACGATTACGAAATGTTTTTGTTACTCGATACACATTCTTCAAATATTGGTTAAATATATTATAATTTAAGCATTAAATAATGGAGAGTAAATAAGTACACATACACATAAGTACTCAGACATAGTCAAAAGATTTATTGGAACTTTTAAACAAGGTGCACGACTAAAAAGTTCTTTTATTCATTCCGGTGGTATTACGTGATCCCTAACATTAGAGACCCGTAAAGGATATTCGTTTACAGTAACTGCAATAAACTGCCAAACGAATAGGTACATTGCATTGTTGTGTGATGTTTGTAAAGACAATAGACCACTCTACCTGGGTTTTACCATCCACACATCGTGTTTCCTAGAAACGATAATTCCGGTCCGTACCAATAACAATACATGACTTAAAATCTTTTACAATATGGTAGAGGATGCACGAACATGTTAGTGCGTGATGACGAATCGTTACTTACGAAAAAAAACTAAAATAATAGACTCTTTATATTATGTTTAATCTCTACGTTGTTACGAAGCTCGCACTCAAAATCTGCTTAACGAGTAAGAGAAAACATCTCTTATGAGAGTATTAGGACATTGACTATTTATGATCTGAACGTTTACGAAATGCAAGTTTCTATTCATGGTAGAGCTCATACTACAGCTATATTATGGCTGTAGAACAAATGGATTGGCTAGACCGGGGAAAGACCATGCTCTCCCAGGATACCAGCGTAAAATAGCAGCTTAATGCTGCTGTGTCTCGTAATTTGAGTGAAGAGAACCGGAGATTCTTTTTACTGAAAATGAGGCATCCTATGTTAATCCTCAGGGGTGAAAACGCATCTGCATTTTGCTTAATTGAAGATAGATAAAGATGTATGGGCTACAGCATCTACTTACCATTAGATAAACTATGTGGTTGTTAGTCACCCTGAATCCCTTAAAATATAAAAAAATATTAAAATGTCATATATAATCTCTTGAGGCGCAATGTTAGTGTTTTGAAGTAAAAAATGCCTTATAAATCTCATGCATGCACCTTATTGTAATATATAAAATTTATTATATGAGTTTTAACTATACATGTTTTTGTCATGTGTACTTTTTATATAATGGCTAGCGTGAGTTACTTCAATTTAATTTTAGCGTGTTTTTGTTATATTTTTGGCGAATGGTATATTTTTGAGATGTATTTCATAGTAGAATACAGCAAGCACAGTAGTGAAATTGTGACAGGCTATATGATGAGGACGATAATGAAGGGCAGTCCAAAACTTTTTGATAATTTTTATAACGTCACCTGTATTGTAAAATAAAATTTATTTTACCAAAGCATTTAAATTAAGGACACATAGTAAATGGGGCTTTTTATTTTATAGTGCAAAGTCAGAATGTGTCAAAAATTCACAATTCTGTGTTAGTCTCCACCTTAATGTATAATAGTGAAATATGGGTGTGACAGAAGAAGCATGAAAGTAAATTTAATGCTGTAGAAATGCGGTTATTAAGAAGTTTGTTAGGACTCATTATGAATGATTGGGTTAGAAATTGTGTTATAAGAGAAAAGTATGTTGTGACCAGGATTAAGAAAGAAATGCTCCAGTGGTTTGGTCGCGTAGAAATAATGACATAGGGAAGAGTGACAAAGCAAATTTATGCTGCAGAAGTGGGTGGCAGAGTCGGTAAGGGACGCCGTAGACAGAAGTTTAGTGACCAAATTAGATATATTAAAGATGGTCCAAGTTCAGAGTACCTTTATCGTATACGTAGATATATGAATGTAAAAGAATCGAGAGAGGTGTGTCAGGATCGCGCCAAATGGAAGTCCGTAGCCTCTACCTACCCCTCTGGGTCACAAGCTTAAGAGTTTACGGTAAATCATATAGGTAACATAAAATATATTATGTTATATATTTGACCATAATAGTGACATTAATTTTTGCCGCATACTATAATAACATTTTAAAGTAGATAGTGGAACAGAAGTGCGGAGGTGTTGTTCTTCGAGAAAGGCGACTACGCTCTCTTGAAGAACTATAGACCAATTTCCCTCCTGAGCCGCGTCTACGTGCTGTTTTCGAGAGTCCTTACGAATCGTCTCGAACGCAGACTCGACGACTTCCAGCCTCCCGAACAGGCCGGTTTCCGAAAAGGTTTTAGCACCATAGACCACATACATACCCTTCGGCAAATTGTACAGAAGACCGACGAGTGCAATCTGTCACTTTGTCTTGCGTATGTGGACTATGAGAAAGTCTTTGATTCCGTCGAAATTTGGCGGTTCTGGAGTCCCTTCAGCGGTGCCAAGTGGGCTGTCGGTATATCGAAGTGCTGAAGTGTTTGTACAGAAGGGCTACGATGACTATTCGAGTACAGAACTAGAGTACGAAACCTATCCAACTGCAGAGAGGTGTAAGACAGGGTGACGTAATATCCCGAAACTCTTCACCGCTGCATTGGAAGACGTTTTCAAGCTAAAGGACTGGAAAGGATACGGTATTAACATCAATGACGAGTACATCGCTCACCTTCGATTTGACGACGATATAGTCCTTATGGCAGAATCGCTGGAGGACTTATGCACTATGCTCAATGACCTCAATATTGTCTAAGATGAACATGGACAAAACGAAGATCATGTATAACGTCCATGTCACACCTATGCCGGTAGTTGAGGGAGCACTAAGCTCGAAGTTGTTGACGAGTATGTTTACCTGGGACAAATAGTCCGACTAGGTAAGTCCAACTTCGACCGAGAGGTCAATCGGCGGAATCAACTCGGCTGGGCAGCGTTTGGGAAATTACGACATCTTCTCGTCAGGTATACCTCAAAATTTGAAAACTAGGCTGTACAACCAGTGCGTGTTGCCAGTGATGACCTATGGAACTGAGTGCTGATAAACTTAGAATATCCGCAGTAGAACCAGAGTGACTAATATAGCCCAACGAATTAGTAAGCTGAAGTGGCAATGGGCCGGCCATATAGCTCGAAGAAACGACAACCGATGGGGAAGAAAGGTTATCGAGTCGCAGCCTCGTACCGGCAGGCGAAGTGTAGGGCGTCCCCCCACTAGATGGAGTGCCGACCTGGTAAGACATACAGGAAGTCAATGGATGCAGGTGGCTCGGGACTGTGCTTTGTGGCATTCCTTGGGGGAGGCCTATGTTCAGCAGTGGACTTGTGAAGGGCTGTATTGATGATGATAATAACATTTTTAAATACTTAACGAAATAATAAATAATGGTCTTAAGATGTTTTATTTCATACACGACTTTTGTTCAGAAATTAGCTGTGTCATGGCGATAGCCAATAAAGACCCACACACTTTAAGCTCGAAGTTTTACTACGAAACACACGAATTCGGAAGTTAAGATAAGGGCATTAATGGATTGGCTGACATAAATGTGACGTCACTCCACATATTTCAAGCGTCGCATGTTGTCGGCGTCTAAGTTAAATAGAACTGTGAAGCCCATTGGGTGGTGTACAAAGGTAGATCAAGTTAGAATAGCCAAAATCCAAGGTGGGTTATCAGATAGCTTAAGGGTTACATTTAGTCAACTATGCGTGGTCCGGCTCACGCGTTAAGGGTGAGATTACGATCGCACGTATTAGCATTTTTCGACGGTAGAACATGTTTTTTTCTAGGTTAGGTGGGTTTTGTATGTGTTTGAGGTCATGTGTTAATGTTTGGGCGCCACACGCGATATTAATCCTCAGGCAGGTCACAAAAATAAAGTTCACGCCTCGATGTTTATTTAGTCGGATTTAGTTTATGGCATACTTGACCGACCGTACAGCCTTGATGTCAGCGTACCTGGCTACTACGCCGCATATCCAGAGTTTGAATACGAAACTTGGCCCCTCGTACCCGAAAGTAAAATCAAAAATTGTTTGTTTTCGACTTTTACTCGAAACGAATCATTCCATCTTAGTCCTCAGGGGTGACAACGCTTCTGCATTTTTGTTCTTAATCGAGGATAGATGTAGATGTTTATGGGTCACAGGATTCACTTATCATCAGGTGGACTGTGTGCCCATTTGTCACCCATATTTTAACTTATTTTTAATCTCATCGCTTAAACATAACAACGGGTACAGGTACCTACCGGGTATTATCTACCCGAACCTACCTGTGTCCGTTCTTCACACGCACCCGCAGAGTGAAGTTGCAATCTGTATAAGTCCTACTACAGCTAACAGAACTCTAATCTGAAAAGGTTATTGAGCCATTAGTCCGCCGCGCTGCTCCAATGCGTGTATGGAGGATCTCAAATGTCCTCGAAATATTTTATTCTTCAGCTTTGCAGGTTTCCTCATGATGTTTTCCTTCACCACTGAGCAAGAGGTAAGTCAGCGCTTAAAATTGCAATAAGCAATTTCATTGAAGCTAGCGGGGATTGAACCTGGGTCGCTCAAGTATACCGTGTAAGGATGTGTATACCTTTTGGTATTGGTAAAAACTTCATAAAAAAAAAGGTTCTCGAGTGGCGGCCTCGTACCGGCGGACGAAGTGTAGGGCGTCCCCCCACTAGATGGAGTGATGACCTGGTAAGACATGCAGGAAGTCGATGGATGCAGGTGGCTGTGCTTTGTGGCATTCCTTGGGGGAGGCCTATGTTCAGCAGTGGACTTGTGGAAGGGCTGTAATGATGATGATGATGAAAAACTTCATATTTGTACGTTTCCTTGGATGCGTGGAAGGACTAGCCGATCAGCAAGTAAGATAATGGTTATTGAGTCACAGTAAATACTAGCTCCATATTTACTATTAAAAAGGTTTTAGTGGGTACCTCGAAGACACTGATTTTACATTTTTCACATCCTGCTTTCAACTGCCGGAAGTAATAATATGACTGTAGATAATATTTGCTAGGAAGGACCTAAAGTTAAAAATGTAATAATTGAATTAAAAATTTAATGTTATGTGACATGGTAATTAATATTTAATTTAATTTACATGAAATTACGGGCCCAATACATCTTATATACTATTGTACTATGAGGGTGTAAACGAGGACAAAGTCCACCTGATTGTAAGCGAATGCTGTGTCTCATATACATCTGCATCTATCTCTGATTAAGAATCAAAATGCAAATGCGTTACCACCCCTGAGGACTAAGATAAAATACCTTGTTTCTACTAAAAAGGGTCTCCTGTTCTCTACACTCACCACTCAAAACACAGCAGCATTAATCTGCTATTTTACGCTGGTATTCCATGTGTTATATATATATATATATATATATATATATATGTATATATAAATGTTATATATATATATATGTGTGTGTATATATACATGTATATATATACATATATAACACATGGAATACCAGCGTAAAATAGCAGATTAATGCTGCTGTGTTTTGTATGGTGAGTGTAGAGAACAGGAGACACTTTTTAGTAGAAACAAGGTATTTAACAAGGTATTTAACACATGGCTTTATGATATAGGTGAAATGTCTAGTGTTGGGGTAAAGTTTAAAAAAATAAAACAAATTCATAATTTAATAATAAAGAAATAAATCAGATCAGATAATCAGCTTAAATTTCATTGGTGCTTGCGGGGATGGAACTTGACTTGCTCGCATGTTATGAAATTTACATCAAGCGTTCAGCCACTGAACTACCACGGCTCCCTTTGTATATATTTTATTTCAATATATTTTTAAATTATCTTTTTCTATTCTTGCTATAAGCTCATTATACACACACAATTTTACGTGGTAGAGCCATGCTGCAGCTATATTAGTAGTATAGTTGTAGTACGAATGGGTCGGCTCGACCGGGGAAGGACCACGCTCTCACAGAATACCAGCGTGAAATAGCAGCTTAACACTGCTGTGTTTCGTATGGTGGGTGTAGAGAACCGGAGACCCTTTTTACTGGAAAAGAGGTATTCCATATTAGTCCTCACGGGTGACAACGCATCTGCATTTTGATTCTTTATTGAAGATAGATGTAGATGTCTATGGGTCACAGCAACCACTTACCATCAGGTGGACTGTGTGCTCGTTTGTCACCTATCCTATAAAAAAAAACACATATACCTCATACCGAAATATAGTAATTTTTAATCAATGCTACTTCGCCTTTGTTATTTCCTCGTTTGTCATCACATAACCCACATCAGAAGTTAATATTAATTACCAGCCATTACGCGAGCACTTAACTATCATAAAAGCGACATTAGTTTAACAGGGGCGCGTTCGAACTATCCCTGGAACTGTTGTTTAACCTTATTAATATATGTATTAATTGCGAGCACTTGGACGCGAAGATTTATACCTTCTATAGATACCTTCACGTGTAGTAGCTGTTGACTTTAAGTAAAATAACAGTCTAAATACTCGTATGTCCACTGCTGAGGACCGATTAAAGACGAGAATCGTGGACAAAACAACACTTGTCCTGTTTCACCTTTCCATATCTGGGGGAAATGAGAGACGATATCTATATAGTCACAGAAAGTAAAGACTTAGAAAAAGAAAGTAAATCTTATTAAAAGGGCATTTTACATTCGACAAAGATTAAAGGACAGATTAAAGTGTAAGGAAAACTCCGCCGCGTAAGTCATCCTTACCATACAGTGTAAGTAAATAGGTTATATTGGAAAACTGACGTTCAGACCCGTGTTGATGCACACATATTTGAAAATGACAATAAAGTGTCTTAGCATATTTACACAAACGGAAATTAATTCTCCTATATAATAACAGGAAAAAAATAATTACATCTGGCATACCACAGCCTGTTACGGTTACCTACGGTAAGAAATAGAGTGATGAATTCTCTTAAACCGCCCCTACTCTGTAACGCCTATTAAAATTACCTAAACAAACAAATAATACATGAACGTGAGCCATTTTTCACAATGTTTTTACACAATAGTGCTTCGATACTGTATATTCAAAAACGCACATGTATTGTCCGAAAGCTCTTAGTTTTTTTTGTAGGCACCCACACCTTTATTTTTATTGAACTTGCCGACTGGGCATGTGCGTTTATAATTTTATGGCTTATGTCGTAAAGTACATTCATTAGTGAAATTTCAAAGTAAGGACTGAAATAATAATTTCTACCTGTTACTTTTATATGAGTATCGTAAAAATATTTTGTTACATGTTAGAAATGAAATGTCCACATAGTTTAAAATACCTTTAGTTATTTTAAAAAGATTTTACACTTTAGAATAATTGTTCAAATCTTAATCTTTTATTTAACAATGATGTGAACCTGATAGACTTCTTACTATGTATTTTATCATTATCAACAAGGCCTGTGAAAAAATTGACTAGGACCTGAGCTATCTGCATCTATCTACCCCTTAAATGGCGTATCGAGTCGTCACGCCATTTAACACCTCACACCCTCAATTCCCTTTTATTTTCAAAACATATTTTTACGAGGATTTCTATTTCAGCATACTGACTGACGGGTGTGATAGATATACGTATAATAATATACGTGGTAGAGTTACGCTGCAGCTATGTTAGTCGTAACACGAATGAGTCGGTTCGACCAGAGTAGGACCACACTTTCACAGTATACCAGCGTGAAATAGCAGTTCAATGCTGCCCTTTTTACTGGATATGAGGCATTCCATGTTAATCCTCAGGGGTGAGAACGCATCTTCATTTTGATTCTTAATCGAGGATAAATGTAGATATCTATAGGCCACAGCATTCACTTACCAGCAGGTGGACTGTGTGCCCGTTTGTCATCCTTGTTATATAAAAAAATCTAATATAGAGATAAAATATTAACATAGCTCGGGAACATTCTACTTAAATTCCATAATAGTTTAGCATGGTGATGTGATTCTTCTTCATCTTTTTTGACAGCAATTCAGTCCAAAGCTTGACATGGGACTTCTCTAGTGCACGTCATGCTTACCAGTCTCGTGCAGTTCTCTTCCATACGACTCCTTTTTTGGTGATCTGCACATAATCCGAGATATTTCGACTCCATCTTCCATTTTCCTTACGGCATTATATTGTTAACTTCAGTCTTTTTCCTTATTTAACTATATTCATAATACATAAACACTCAAACTTGTCACCCAGAGGGGTAGGTAGAGACTACGGACTTCCATTTGGCACGATTTTGACACACTTCTCTCACCTTTTTCATGTCCATATACCTATACATACATTTACGTCGGTTAAGCGTACTCTTAATTTGTCAGTTTAGTCAATGAACTTCCGTGTAGAGTGTCCCTTGCCCACTCTACCATTCACTTCTGTAATAAAAATTGTTTTGTACTTAATCATTCTTTCTACATAACTAAACCATCAAAATATTCCTTTCTTAATCCTGGTTACAACATCTTCAAAACCACACTTTTCTCTTCCGAAAAATTTTTACTATGCTATTCAGAGTTATTGTTAACATACTCTTAGTGATCGTATTTCAACAACATTTATTCTTCACTCATGCTTCTTCTGCGACACCTATGTTTCACTACCACATATTAATTATTTAACTATTTTAGATTATAACTACCGTAGTGGAGTGACTTCATCTAGTATGGACATAATAAGCTTCAAGTTTAACACACACTTGTAGCTTATTATACATAAACAATATATTAACTTTATAATAACAATTGCGTAAAACGTTGCGAGCGAAATCGTACTTAATCAATAGTCACAAATCACGGCGTTGTTAAAATGTTGATACAATAATTTACGAGTTCTTAGATTGGAGACAATAAATTGGAGTCTATAGCACAATATTGATCACGCAAGTCGTTTTAATGAGGGTTACGGAACAGTTTTGGGGCTTGTGATTCATTAAGGGCGATACATCGTCGGCGTGAATGGTCCGACAACTTGTTTTTTGATTCTTGGGCAAAGATGTTGCGGCGCAGATATAATGCGTAATTTAATGCCTAAACCAAACTTTGTCATTATATGCCACTTCTAGAAAATTTTAGTCATGGTAATAACTCTAATAGGCTACTACTGGAGTATGTATTTTCTAAATAAGGAGGAGGCCTTGCACAGCGGGCGTTATCACCTTATCAACGGTCTGAATATTTAAGAATTGATATATTTTGAGATGGTTATTCGGCCATCTGTCCTGTTATCGTTTTACAATACTAAAATAACAAAACGAAATTCTTACCTATGTTCTATGGTTAAAAATTGTTGCAATAAATAATTTTAATCTGTTATTTCATTAATTAATTTGCTGTAAACGTATGTCATCGAAATTAACGTCGTTAGCTTATTGTCCTTCACTGCTGAACTTAGATGTTTCATGTCTTTTGCATGCAGTTACTGTTTTTACACATTCCCAGTCCGCGATATAGACACAATAATTAAACAATCGAAATGTTCATATCTGATTCATTGGATTAAATTGGATTTTAAAATACGATACGATGAATATTTGTTTTTATTTTAAACTATATTTTTTTGTTTTATGCCTAATGACGCTTCTGCAATACGAATGATTCTCTATAACCGAATACGGATGTATCGCTACATTCAAATTTTATAATACATCGTTGGCACGCGAGCTCAACACACGTGCCTTATCCACGACAAATGCAAATGAATAAGCTTCATGTTAAATGTTAACAGGATGATTCAAAAATTAAATATCTAAGGTAACATTAGAAAGTTTTTCTTAGAATGTTTTTAGAATGAAATATTTGATAGCCTAAATTTCAACACCATATTATCTTCATGTTCCCAATCTATAAAGCCGATATGTGCAAAATTTTTTGTTTCGCATATCTCACGAAGAAATGATGATATCGTCTCAAAACTAAATTCTTTCGATGGCTGATATCACAATAAAGCTTTAACCAATATGATTAATGAAAGCTTTGTCATACATGATAAAGTTTTTATTAATTTGTTAATAAAAAGTAAAAAGCGACTTCAAAAACTAAAAAGAATAAAATAATTTCTTTAATAATATATAAAGGCTTTATTTCTTTGATACTGTATGTCTTGGGCTACTTTTTAATAAAAGTTAAATGAATTTACTCCTTTGAGTGGACTAACACAATTTTAAGGTAACAAAAAGAGTGTCGCCTTAATAGTTACATTAAAAACTTCATCATCTATTTTTATACCCTCAGAGCTGGACGTTTTACTTAAACTTTATGTGGAACTATCCCTGTAATATAATTTATTCAATAAAAAAATATCATTTAAATCGTTTTAGTTGTTTCCGAGAAATTGGTGAAAATACAGAAAAACATACTCCTCCTTTCAAAATTCGGTTGGAGCATGATAAAAAAAATTCAAGAAACGAGTACAATTCTAATTCTTGGCGCATTACCCGTGTATTCCTTTGCCGAAAATTAAAAAAAAAACACTCTGTGCGGGCAATGTAAGCGGCGCAAATTCGGGCGGTGCCAGGCCGCGCCGGCTCACCTGCATAATTGCCCGTCTGTCTTCACGTGTGTGTGTGATTAGTAATCTATGCTTCACGAAAAATCTTTCCAAACTTTTAACATTTCAACTCGTACATTGTTTGTTTTTTTTTTGTTATTGCTTCTTTCATGATAGGCAGTTAACTCCCTTAAATCCATTAACTTGGAAACGCACCAAGTTGGGCCATAACACCAGAATTAATAAGTAATTAACATTAATAAATAGACCGTAAAATAAATGAAGTTATATAATTCTTCCATTACTTTTTGATTTTGCACTTATTTTGTTATCTTTAGAATCTGTTTCACTTATTAATACTATAAATCTAAGCATAATTAAAAGGATTACCGACCGGGTAGAAGTAAAATAACAGTATGTATATATATGTATGTCCCACCGCTGGGCACATGCATACTTACATTTCTGAGAAGGTTTAGGGCAGGAAAAAGTCCACCGCACTGATCCAATGTGTGTTAGCGGACTTCGAAAATCTTCGAAATATTTATGATTCTTCAGACGTTTGCTTTCACCACCGAGCAAAAAGTAAATCAACATTTTCGAATACAACTAATAATTTAATTGATACTGGTGGTGATCGAACGCTGATCTAAGCGTTTATTCCTTGATATATGTAGGTTAGCCTGCTTTAGGGCTGTAGATGTGTATACAGCCCTAAAACATATACTGCCAAACTGTAATTTAACAAGAGGAAATAACAGAAAAAGTCTACTACCAAATATAGGCTATTATTATAATTGGTGTGGTTGGTATTATAAACAGACGTTTCATACCTTTGAGACTGTCAGCACTGTCTTCAGTATTTTAGATGTAAAATGCGAGATATTCTTCTTAAAATACCATAAAACGCGGAAAAACCGACTTTGATACCCGTCGGAATTATTGAAATTGTTATTTTCAATTTAAGTGTTGATTTAGTGTGTGTGCGGCGTCAAAATAATCTACCTTTTATGCCTAGGCATTCGTTTGGGTAGGTGCCATCGTCTTATCAATTTCATCCGTCAAATAGCAGTGCCTGCACTGCTGTGTTTCGGTCTTAAGGAAATAGAGAGCCATTATAATTAGAGGCTTGGAGACATTCCATCTTAATTCTCAGAGATGACAACGCATCTGTAGTAATATTTGTTTGAAGTTTTCAATGGCCAAAGGTGTCAATGGATTTCAGTAACCACTTCATCTTTATCTATTTATCATACACTCATTTCCACTTATTACTATTATCATTTAATGGCGGATTGTAAGTTTGTTAGTAATTTTAATTTAAAAAAAAAGGAAAAAATTGTGATGAGACTTTATTATTATCTCGAAGAAATAAATAAATTCAACGTCATGTGAATCGTAAAGTCCGCTAAGGTATTTTATAGTTGTAGCACGAATGGGTCGGCTCGACTGGGGAAGAGCCACGCTCTAACAGAATACCAGCTTAATATAATAAAATAGCAGCTTAATGCTGCTGTGTTTCGTATGGTGAGCGTAGAGAACCAGATACTTTTTTTGACTGAAAAAGAAGTATTTCATCTTAGTCTTCAGGGATTTATTTTTATAGGAGAGAGGGCAAACGAGCATGCGGCTCATCTGATGGTAAGTGACTACCGCCGCCCATGAACAACTGCAACACCAGGGGAATTGCAGATGCGTTGCCGGCCTTTTAAGAAGGAGTAGGCTCTTTTCTTGAAGGTCCCTAAGTCGTATCGGTTCGGAAAAATCACTGGTGGTAATCGATTCCACAAGGACGTTGTGCGAAGAAGAAAACTTCTTCTAAATCGCACAGTGGTGGACCGCCAATCATCCAGATGCTATTGATGGTATCTCGAGTTCTGTCGCGATGTGCGATGGTGAAATTGAGCGGCTGGAATTAGTCCGAACAATTCCTCAGAGCACTCCCCGTGATAGATGCGATAAAATACGCAAAGAGATGCAACATCTCTACGCAGTGCCAGTGAGTCCAGCCGATCGGAAAGAACTCGGTCGTTGACGATTCTAGCCGCTCTGCGCTGGATGCGGTCAAGTGGAAGGAGCTGGCACTGGGGAGCCCCTGCCCAGAGATGGGAACAGTATTCCATGTGGGGCCGAACTTGCGCCTTGTAAAGTTGCAAGCAGTGTGCCGGCATGAAATACTGTCCCGCTCTGCTGAGCACGCCAAGCTTTTTAGAGGCCAATTTGGCCTTCTCTTCCAAGTGACCAACCAACCAAGGGATGACAACACATCTGCAATTTGATACTTTATCAAGGGTAGATGTATATGTCTATAGCTTGCACTTACCATTAGATGGACTATGTCTTCGTTTGTCACCCTTACTCTATAAAGTAGATAAGTGTTTCCAGTATATTTTCCTAAAAGACCAACTACAAATTATATTGCATCATTTGTGTCGTTTCTTTTTATTAAAATAAACCCTTGAAAAATTTACTAGTTACATGGCGTGACATAAATGATCCGACTTAATCTTGGAGAATAGTAAAAAAGTGATGTTTAGCAATCGAACTATCCGTGGAATTTCGATGCTGTGCTGAAATAGTATGGATAATCTCTAAATTATATGGTCGATTAATTTTCAACAGGGTCGACACAGCGTGGGCACACAAGTCTTACCGTGGCGCACAGTGTCGTTACTCTATCCTGCACATCGACCGTGGGACCGACAGCTGCGTAAACGGAACGCAACTGTGACGAATCGATTAACCAGAATCGATTTTTCAACATAACGGTAGCCAAGCGATTTACATCTCGATAGTTACATTGCAATTTGTGAGCGTGATCGATGAAATTTTCTATTGCGGGTAAACGTTTGCTCATTGAAGCTTCAATTGTCATTTCATAAGCCACGGCGACGCAACGGCACGAATGCAGAACTGTATTGTTAGCGTCCAGCGATGATTGACCCGTATCTAGCTGTATGGTTTCTCTTATGCTACCGATATATCAAGGTGTTAGCGGGGCAAGGTGGGTCTAATGAAATTGGCAATGTGACACATTGTCGCCGGTCGCACGATTTCACTGTCCGGCGAGACGTGACGAGTTACGCGTGGTCGCCGTTTTTATTTCTGCCAATGACGAGTGTCGAGGCGTGGTGCGGGCGTACAAAGGTGCCAAGATAGTTATGCATTTGATTTTACTCTTATCTCGACGTAAGAAGGCTCAATGATTACAGCACCGATATATGTCATAAATATGTTAGTCAGTAACCGGTGCAGAGTGGGAGTGATATGTTTTTTACATCTGTTACACACGCCCACTGTTCGTTAGTAGAAAAGTCGTCAATAGAGACATAATCGATAGTTATTGCATTAGCCGATTTTTAGCTTTTCGTTTTCGTTCTGTTGATATGCAATTGACGTAAACATGCTTGTAAAGTCTCTCTGTGTGTGCTCATTCTGATGACTTTTTGTAGATGTTTAGAGGTTTGAGATCAAATTCCTTACATTAGTTTTTCTTTTATACCATAGTATGAAATTTAGCATAAAATATAATACCCAAATTTTAATAAAAGTTTGAAACTAGCCTAAATTGAATAAAAAGTTAAGACGTTTTTTTGAAATATCAATCAAATAATCTTTTAATCACTTTTTTGTCTCCATCCATTAGTTTCTATCAAAAGTAGAGGGCTTTTGACACAGCATAGTGGTTATATATTATTATGTAAACTATACAAAAATATACAAGCGGCGGCGTAAAAGAATCCATTACCCCAATATATCATTCCGTGGGTGTCGTAAGAGGCCGTAGAGGGAAACTGAAACAGGAGATGTGCAGCAGTACTTTGTGATAAAAGCTAATATAAATAATAAAAGAAACTGCAGTTGCAAACCCGCCTACCAAGTGTGGTAACTGGCATTGTAATAAAAAATATAATTCATAATTCATTCATTATAATCTATCAAGCTCCACTTCTGAACATAGGCCTTCCCTGTAGATTGTCTCATGGGGAGTTGGCGACCGCAGCTTTTTTATTATTTTCAATTACCAGGATGAAACTTTATCATATAAATATGTATCACAATATGAAATAATTAAATAAATAAATACAATATTTCGAGGAAATTGCGTAGGCCGCCATGCATCCGGGCAGTGTAGCGCGGCGAAGAACCCTGTGCCCATGGGTCGTATATTCCTGTTTTTTTTTATAGAAATATTATATTTTCTAATAATTATAGGCCTTTATATTTGAATATAGTCACTATATTTTATTTTAAATAATCAAAAAAGTCTAAGTCAAAACCTTTGACAAAGCATAATTATATTTTTATGGAATTCGTTAAAAAATCTAGTC
The DNA here is from genome assembly GCA_029286625.1 of Parnassius orleans. NCBI lineage: Eukaryota > Metazoa > Arthropoda > Insecta > Lepidoptera > Papilionidae > Parnassius > Parnassius orleans. The sequence continues at coordinate 6,349,183 of JAGSMP010000003.1, forward strand.
TTAGTTATAGAGTATATTTTTTAAATTAACTATAGAAAAGTTGGTAATTTGATGTGTTTAAACTTGTATGCACCTTTTATCAGCCAGTTCTTAGAAAAAAAAATAACGCAACGGCTTTCTCCTTAAATATAAAATAGCTCCGGTTTAATATTTCAATTAATGAATATATTTTCTCCCACTGTAAGTGTTAATTAATGTATAGAGGGTGCGTTACAATGAATGTTTTATTTTATGTCAAATAATAATTGAATATAGTTTATAAATTCGAATAAAGAATGAGTGAGCGATAGACAAATTTTTAAGAAGTCTTATTAACAAAGGCCATTTGATTTTTTAGCATGAACTTAAATAAATTTTCATTATTAGATATCATAATATATTATTAGATATCATAAAATAAATCTTCATTATCAAATATCTACCGCTTCAATTCAACAGTAACTCAATTGTCCTTAAAATTTGTTAAGTAATCCTAGTGATATATCTCCGTGATAAAGTTTATCTTGTTATTTTTGTCTGCCATTCCGTTTTTGACATGACTGGCAGATTCCGACTTCGTAGCACGCGCCGCTCTCCCGCCAAACGCGAGGTCGATAAACTTTTATCTGCCACTTTAAAAGTTTTATTCCGATAGAACATAAACAATATTTTTTATAATATTAGGCTAGCAAGAAAGTTATGAAAAAGTTCGTTGGTTAAAAAGTTTTACAACTTTCAAGTTTTAAATGGATTATAGAACATTTTGGAACATATCGCCTGAGGTGTGGTAAACAAACATTGGCGCTGCATTCGGCTTAACCATCACCAACGATGTTTTTTTAATACAAATAAGGTTCACAAAGGAGGTCATAGTCTAAATGATGGTAAGTGGATGCTGTGGCCCATCGATATCTATCGATTGATTATAAATCATAATTCAGATGTGCTGTCACCTTTGAGAACTATGATGGTATGCTTTGTTACCAGTAAAAAGTATTCCCGGTTCTCGACACTTATCATACGATACTCAGCAGCATTATAACTACTTTACGTTAGTATTCTCTAAGTGCATGGTTTTTCCCTGCTAAACCAACCCATTTGTGCTGCAGCTAACTACTTTTCACTAAGCTTCTCCAGGAAAAGTAAAATATCAACGCCAAATTTACACCGACTAGCTGCGTCATGCATCATACCGTGTGGTGGTGGTGGTAGTGTCTTCATCATGATCATCATCATTACAGCACTTCACAAGTTCACTGCTGAACATAGGCCTCCCCAAGGAATACAACAAGGCACGGTCCTGAGCCACCAGCATCTATCGACTTCCTGCATGTCTTACCAGGTCGTCAAACCGTCTAGTGGTGGGTCGCCCTGCACTTCGCCTACCGGTACAAGGCTGCCACTCGAGAACCTTTTTTCCCCATCGGTTGTCGGTTCTTCAAGCTATATGACCGGCCCATTGCCACTTCAGTTTACTAATCCGTTGGGCTATGTCAGTCACTCTGGTTCTACTGCGGATATTCTAAGTTTATTACGCAGAGAAATGCCGAGCATAGCCCTCTCCATAACTCGCTGAGCCACTTTGAGCTTCCTCATACGGCCAGCAGTGAAGAACCATGTCTCAGTTCCATAGGTCATCACTGGCAACACGCACTGGTTGTACAGTCTAGTTTTCAAGTTTTGAGGTATACCTGACGAGAAGATGTATCGTAATTTCCCGAACGCTGCCCAGCCGAGTTGAATCCGTCGATTGACCTCTCGGTCGAAGTTGGACTTACCTAGTCGGACTATTTGTCCCAGGTACACATACTCGTCAACAACTTCGAGCTTAGTGCCCCAACAACTACCGGCATAGGTGTGACATGGACGTTACACATGATCTTTGTTTTGTCCATGTTCATTTTAAGACCTCCAAAGATTCTGCCATAAGGACTATATCGTCGGCAAATCGAAGGTGAGTGATGTACTCGCCATTGACGTTAATATCGTATCCTTTCCAGTCCAGTAGCTTGAAAACGTCTTCCAATGCAACGGTGAAGAGTTTCGGGGATATAACGTACACCTCTCTGCAGTTGGATAGGTTTCGTACTCTGGTTCTGTACTCAGATAGCCATCGTAGCTCTACTGTACAAACACTTCAGCACTTCGATATACCGACAGTCAACTTGGCACCGCTGAAGGGACTACAGCACCGCCCAAATTTCGACGGAATCAAAGGCTTTCTCATAGTCCACATACGCAAGATATGGTGGCAGATTATACTCTTCGGTCTTTTTTACAATTTGCCGAAGGGTATTTATGTGGTCTATGGTACTAAAGCCTTTTCGGAAACCGGCTTGTTCGGGAGGCTGGAAGTAGTCGAGTTTGCGTGCGAGACGATTCGTAATGACTCTCGAAAACAGCACGTAGAGCGTTGTCACCTTTCTTGAAGAGCAAGACCACCGCACTTCTGCTCCACGCCTCCGGTATAGTGCCACCATGGAGGACGGAATCAAAGAGCTACTGAAGGACTTCAAGTACCGGTTTTCTACCCGCTTTCAGAAGCTCCGGTCCATCCTCACCCCGTGACTTGTCGTAATTTAAGGTGCTGGAGAAACCATTCTAATCCCGCTCAGACTGACGTTTGGAATATCATCGGAATAGTGTCGGATAAGACTTGCTCTTGCATTGTTACTCACACTTCTTGCGTGTGGCTCCAACGAAGATGTGCTGCCCATACATATAGCTGTACATAGAACCTCTCAATCTCACTCAAAATCTCAGGTGTCCCGGAAACGATGCTGCAACATTCGGTCTTCAGCTTCGCCAGTTGGCTTTTTCTGGCAGACAGATCAAAGGCAAAGACTGGAGCCCTGGTTCCGCTCGATCGTCGCGACTTCAATACGAGCTGTATTGGAGTTGCGTAAGTCTCGCCGCATCTATTTGGAGATCTATCGGTTAAGTTGCCTATATGCTGTCAAATCTGCTGAAGACTGTGGCTTCATTTCCCGTCTAACAGTCCGAGATTAAGAGTGTGATCGGAGAGTTTTTGTGTTCTTCTGCGGCGTGTCTTGCAAAACTTAGCTCCGTACGTTTTCCACGAGCTTGTCATTCATATCGTCCACTGCATTGCAATCTTTTAGGCACTGAAAACGATTTTGTTACTCGAGCTGAAAGTTTTTGGGACTTTGGATTAGAGCACGAGGGGGACGGAGCGTTGACGTCATAAGACGTGATATTTCCAACTTAATGTTTAGGTTCAGTGTGCCTATCACCATTCGGTGATCACTGCCGGTTTTCACTCTCGCGATCACTGAGACATCACTGAACAGTTGCCTTATGGTGACTAGACCATCATAATGAAGACAATCTCATTTTTTGTCGAACCGTCGGGGCTCGAACACTTCCTGTGGGGCTGCTTCTGGAAGAAAGAGTTCATCATAAAGAGTCTCTCTTCCTCCATGAAGTCGGCCAACTGCTGGCCTCTTGGGTTCCGTTGCCCTATTCCGAATTTCCCTACCTTCTGCTCGCCGTTCTCTCTTGTGCCTAGTTTTGTGTTGAAGTCTGCTGGAGGAATGCTTGGCTCTAGATATATCCTCATACATTTCCTCCACCTCCTCATCGGGTGTGTTGAGGTTGGTGCGTAAGCCTGTATGACCGACCTTCAGCGAACACCATGGTGCCTATTGCCCAAATACTCAAAGTCTTGTGCGGTCTCTATCACTCTAAGTCAAAGTGACTGTGACACCACGAGTCTTAATAACATCTTAATATTGAGCAGCTTTTGAGTATTTGGGCATATATTATGTAATATTAATACGAGATGATTTATTTATTCATTCGTTGCACCAACAAACTAAACACCATAACGTTCTAGAATAATGAAATAAAAAACAAAACTTGATAAGCGTCACCTCAATTACAGGTTCAAACAACAATGCAATAACATAACAACATTACTTGTTATGAAAATAATAATAATTACAGATAACTAAAACAAATTGGGAACACACGATGATGATGATTTTAAGTATTTTATTTCTTTCTTGCCAACTCTATATAGTGGCCGTGGTGTGTAGTGGCGTTATAAGAGTATCCCATACTCTACCCCATATCTTCCAGTGTCGTAAGAGGCGACAGAGGAAACAAATCAGGAGATGGGCAACAGCTTCTTCCTAATAACGACTAAAACTAAAAAACTGCGGTTGCCAAGCCGCTTGCCAGGCGTTGCAACTATAACAAATATCTCTCCTATGAGGCAATCTATGGGGGAGGCCTATGTTCAACAGTGGACTTTAATAGGCTCTAACGGTAACGGTAACTCTATATAGAAAGTGACAAATGAGTTAAAATCGCTGAAAACTCTTGCTGCCAGTAATAAATAATATTATGCCTTAAAAAGATAAAAAACTAAACGAAAACATAATAATTTTTGAAGGATAGGAACCAAGATAATTGTAAAAGTGTAGTATTAACTAATCCTAGGTAGGACTATTATGTCCAAATTGGTGACATTTATACAGTTATAACTTTTATAAAGCTTTAATTTCTAATCAAGAAACAAAATCGTGTGTAGGCTCTCTGACATATTAAAAAGCGAATCATTTGATTACATCGAGCTCATTTCTATTCCCAAGCTATTTTTACGTGCACGTAATGGCCGACTTATCGACATAGACACATCTCGATACTATCGATAACATTCACACGTAGCACACGCTCTAGCCGTCTTGGCAATAGAGATGAGCTGGCGGGTGCTTTGTTGTTATCGTATCGATTATCGATATCGAGTTTTCGATGGCGGTCCTGTCACTCAAACTTTTCGGAGTTTATCTGTGTACCTTTATATCAATGTTGCGGTAATGTTTCATAACTAAACCGATTATAGAATGACTTGTACTACTATGTTACTACATATAAATAATCAAGGAGCTTCTAATACTAACGATTTTAATTCTGATATAAGCTCACTGTACACTGCAGTACAAGAACGTGTATTTATCATGCACGCCAAACATGCACATGTTCGACCGGACCGAACACTCATCTACTAGGTACACTTATAAAATAACTTATCAGCCTTTAGAATTTACTGCTAGATAAAGACCTTTTTTAGGATGCGAAATACTTAAAGATTTATATCTATTAACTGTAAGCATTTAGTATTAAGCTTGCCTATTTTTATTCTTCCATTATATTTTGAATCGCACAAGATTGTATGACTTAGAAATTATTGTTCGGGTCTATATTTATCCATGCGTAATTCAAAATTGAAGAACATCATCACGATACAGGAGAAATTCTATGTGTAGTGTAACGTTTTATAATATATATAAAGTCCGACTTGTAGTAAATAAATAAATCTTGAAGATGGTTATTGTGTTATATATCGTTATAAACCTGAAGAACTTTCTGCATTTTCTCGGTTATTTTTTTGTATTTACAAGTAATCCAATCAAAATTAAAAAATACGAATAACATCATACATCGTAAAATTAAGGAACATTTGAAAAATCAAACTCTTTTAAATATGTCGTATTTTGAAAATTGACAGCAACATGAGATAATAATTACATTTATATTATTAAGTTGTGTAAAGACGCGCTATCGCGTCCATCTGGAGCGATCCGAACAACGGCCATCGACATGTTACCGATGGATTTTTAACACTCCATCCTTTGTAATGCGTTTGATATTGAAAAGGTATACATTATGCGAAGTCTCAGCAGTTGACTGTGTTAAAATGTGCAGTTTATTTTTAGAAAAAATTGTAAAAAATTGTAGGGATACGTTATAAATTGCTGTCTTTAATTAGATAACCTATCTCTATGCTTAATGATTTTCTTACTACTGAAAAAAAAAATGGAATCAACCTTAGTATTGTCCAAAAATTGGATGCAAAAATTTTAGATGTGCAAGCTGGATATAGAAAGGAGATGGCGTGTAAGGTTTAAGTCTTTTCTATGAGTATGATCGCAAAGATATTTTTGGCCAGAAACCAGAAAGTTTTCTGTGTATTTTTAGATTATGAAAAGGCCTATGACAGAGTGTACAGAAGTGCTTTATGTCAAACGCATTAAAATCTTTAAGAGATTTAAGCCAGGTTCAACGGGGCCTACACGGACTTGTGTGGCATCCGTAAGGGTGTCAGACAGGGTTGTATAGCTTCCCTGTAGCTGTTTAATATGTTTCTGGACAGTTGTTTGGAAACTTTGAAAATGCCACCTGGCAGTGTTGGACTCATGGTATAGTATCGTTTAAAATGCAAAATATCAGATTTTGCTATCGCTTATCTGCTTCAAAGTTTAATTCTATTAACTATTAATTATTTATTATAGCTTTACAGAGTAATTTTATTTTTATTTTATAGAAGAATATCAATATAATAAAATTAATACCCCATTTCAAAATAAAACCAAAATGCGTTTAGCGCTAAAATTTATCGGTCTGAAATTGTTCACCTTTCAAAGAAAAAGCCCTTTATATTTTTTAAATTTATTGGACTTGGGAAGTTTTTATGATAATAACAAGGAGATTACGCAAGGGCTCACTGGCCACTCGGTTCGTCGACCCTGAAAACATTAAAAAGTTACGGACAATGCGAAAAGTAGGTAAATTTGAAAACGGAATGTCAATAGCCGGCGGCTGGCCGAACCTGCCCCACGCGCCCTTGACTTGCGGAGATAAAAAGGGGAGATGACCGGCACTTGGGGGAGGGGCCCGCTGCCCTCTGCCCGCGACGGACTTTATTGCTACTTTTATCGGTCCGTGAAGTTACCAAAACGATATAGTGCAACTATATTTGATGTAATTTTAACTGAGTCATTACTTTTTATATAGATAAGACAATGTTTAGTATATTTGCATTTTTTTATAATCTTATGAGATATCCTATTAATGAGATCTCTTTTAAGATGCAACAAATCTAATTATTATTGTTTGTCCAATTCGGAGATTAGATATTTGTGTGACAAAACTAAATTCATATAAAATAGGTAAATTGGAATTGGTTTTAATAAATCTTAATAATACTTTGTGTCTCTAAACATTGTTATTTTATATATTAGATATAAACAATTAAAAAAAAAGTTAACTTAAACAAATTTAAACTACGAATAAGAAATAAATAATAATACAAAAAGTACTACAAAAGTGGCGGCATTGAGAGGGAACAGCTGATCATAAAACTGTCTCCTCCCCTCGACCTTGTATCCGTGACCCCACTAGTGAAATTAAAAAGAGCTCTTTAGGTCACTGGCACTTTGCACTTTTAAAATCGTTACGGTTAAATATCAAATTATCAAGATAAGGAAACCAGCAATAAAATTGGCGACATTTCAATGTAAGGTGATAGTGATAGAGTAGTATCGTATATTGTGCATTTTAGAAATTGTATATTTGAAGTTTTTTTTATGTAAGTATCACAAACGAGCCCACACTCACAGATGTTAAGTGGATGCTATGATCCACGAATCACTGCAAGACTTCGTCATAATGAGCACAGGTGCACTCTCAATTCCCTCAGTCTCATAGTCCGATGGAACGGCAATCCAACACGACCGAAAGAGATGAGGCGCAAAACCAACCGCTAACATCCACCACGAACTCCGGGTTGCTACTGAGAATTTTTGTCTAAAAACTCAATAACTATTTTTTTGGCCCAACCGGGATTTAAACCCCTGAGACTTCATGGTCAACATCCGCTTTTACGACCGCTAGACTTCATAATACTGTTCGTTCGGGGTAGATTGGGCTCCAAATTAATATTAGTAGCAAAGTAGCCTAGGCTGCGATTACTATGAAAGCAAAACGTTAAGCACTTCGGTCCCCTCGAGACCATTAACTGTAGATACTGTAAAGTGCCCCAACGCTGGGGAGCAAAAAAGTTAAAATTATATGCGATAAAATTTGTATATTAAATTAATTTTATTCATTTATCGAATGTGTAGTTGTAATTTTAATTTGCGTAAATACTAGAAACCATCATGTAAACCCTTAAAATACAAAATTTAGAGAAAAATAAATTAAAAACAATAACGAAGGAATTTCATTGATGTTAACAATTAAAAAATAAAGAGTCGAGGTAGTTAATAGAACCATGAAAATTCAGAGGAGAAGCGCTCGTTCTAAATATTTCAGAGCACGTGAGCAAACCGGGTTCGATCCCCGCAAACACCAACAAAATTGTTATTTACCAAGTGTTCGGCGCAGAAGGAAAACATTGTGAGAAAACCTGCATGGTGATTTCTTATATTTTACGCAAACATCAAACATTGAATAAAACAAATTTTTATCATAATCAAATAATTTTATTTTTAATTTCCGCTTGTCTGAAAATTTTAAGAAAATAACGAAGGCGTGAAGTCTGCCAATAAACGGAGACTCTTCCCTGTTCTCATCCCTTTTCAGAAATGAAAGCCAGGGCCAGCAATAGGATGTTTGTTGGCCGTTTTTTAAAATTTATCATTAATTATTAAAACAAGTATTAAATCGTAGCAATTTTTTTTCGTGTTTTGCGCGTTTTAGGTTCAAATCCTGTTTGAGCTAATATAAATGCAAAAAGCATTTCTTTGGTTTTGGTTTTTTGATTTCTTTCGTTTTTGGGGCTAACAGTTGCGCGGGGGCCTACTGTCATTTCTAAGAGCATTTTAAAGCAAGGAATTGGCCGCCACGATGTCCCAAGGCGTGTTGGCAGATTTCATGTTTCCACACGAATTTTTTCATCATCAGCATGTAAAAATGCAATTAACAATTTTAATGTTCAAGCATAATCTATTCAACCTCCAAATTTTATGACTTACATCATTATTTCAATCAAGATGCTATATGAATTGGTGGGCACCATTTTAATATTAGTGACAAAATTTCACCGCCTAGCTCTTTAAGGAAAAACAGTTTTTACAAGCAGTTACTTTATTATTATTTTCTCATAATTTTAATCTATTTTTTATAAAAGTTATGAAACAACGAGAGCCTACAGTTTATCGATCGATTTCTTTAAAAAACAACAATTCACTAACGCTCTCACAGCAGACTAACTAGGGTTATAGCCAAGGCCATGAAAACAGCGAATGAAGATAACAGTTGTGTTTTTAATATATTACATTTAATTTTTAATGATATTCAATATACACTAATCCAGTTAAGTTTATTTCATTAATTATAAATTTAGGCTGTACAATTTAAGAAATTTTTATATATTATGCGATAATTAGTAGAGTTATGTAATCTGTGATTTGATTCAAGTTTAGAGAAGATTTTTATGTCAAGTATAATTTATTTATATTAAAATAACTTGCATATCTGTAAGGGTGAAAAGTCTATATTCAGCAGTGATTTTAGGCTTGTAAGAATGATTTAAATTCAAAATTATTTAAAGATAATAATTGTTTGTTTCAATCGCTGTTTTTATTGCTCGGTAACATACAATCGGGGGCCAATGTCCACCGCGTTCCATTGATTCGGCTTTCTTTAAGAAATCACGTCGGAGGCCGGAAGACGATTCGTCCCGCGCTACTCAGACCAGAACGTTCTAGCTTTAAATACACTGACCATTCTTCACACCTTTCCCGTTGCTAAACGAAAATAAATCTTAAATTCCAGTCGTAAGGTAAAATGTCTATTGGTATGGTTAAGAAAATCTCTAAAGGAATAGGAAAGATATAGATCTTAAGCCGTCTAGTTAAGGTTTATGTTGTGACAAACGTAATGTAGATAATTGAAGAAGTATGGTGTGTTTTCGAGCATTTCCAATCCCAGTTCGTTTTTCACGCCCGACTGCCACAAGGGTGTGTAGGAAATGCATAGTCACTACCAACAATCCTCCTGTTGTACCGAGGTAAGGAATTGGATTTTTCTGTGTTATGTAATGATCATCATCATTATCAATTATAACCTGTACATTGGCGTCCCACATAGATTGCCTCATAGAGGAAATATTTGCCGTAGTTGCCATGTTTCGCAGGCGCGTTGGCAATCGCAGATTTTTTTATTGCCCATCTTCTGTTTCAGACCCACGGGATGGTGAATACTATTACACCGCCATGTGGTGGCGTATAGTGTATAGTGGTATAGTCATAAACATATTATGGAAGGGACATTTATTATGAGCCCTTATGTATAGAAGTGGACACCGCGCTTGGACAAACTTAGTGTGTGAAGGCCCTTGGATAGATGTATATATGATGAAATAGGCTATAGGAACTGAATGCGTAAAGTCAAACTGTGGGCTAATTGGTGCTATTGGAAAGATATAAAAGCTGAAGACAGTGATAATATATTTTTTTTTAATGTTTATTACACAAAAATACAGTCCGTTATTTCTTATACTACTTTCGCCAAACTGCAGGGCAGTTTCTTGGCGAGTACATCACCCACTTACATTCTATGTACCTACTGTAATTAATAACTTAATCTGGGATTTTAAACTTACAATAGAAAAAAGAAAATAAAGGCAAAAAAAAGAAAAATTAAATTTAAACTTAGCAGTGTTATTTATATACTTAATTATATTTACACTTATAAATATTTAAACTTATTAATAATTACACATTTAACTATTAATTAAGACTATTATTTTTTTTTATTTAGACAGTATTAACTATTACACATATCCAGCAACCACACTTTCAATATAATATTGTATTTATACTTTGCATAATGCGTCCGATTCGGCGGAAAGGCTTCAAAAGCCAATGCCAGTCCTACAGGTGGTGTTTAGTGGGTAGCCACTTCTTCAAAGTGAGTCCCACATAACCACGCAGCCGGCTGCGTGGTATGCTAGGAGCATTCATCACCTCCCTCCCCCGCTTCCGGAGGGTGCCTTTGCATTGGGCGCAAAAAAAAACTTTGCATAAAGATGCTGCATCACCATAACGATAGTCGAGAAATAGTTAGATGCGGGCAGCGGTCAGCAACCTGTGGTCCGCCGATTTCATGCTAAGTTTTTTAGTGTAATAATGATCATATTATTATTATTAAAACATATAATATGTAAATTGTCAGGCGTAAAATACACAAACAGGCTACATGCGATTATTAATGCGATACTGCGATTATTAATTCGCCAGCTTGCATGTCAGTGTGACGATAAAGAAATCCGCCTTACAATGGGAGAGGCCTATGCTTAGCTATGGAATTCAACGGCCTGATCGAGAAGTAGAAGATGTAAATTATAAATCAGGAAAATGAAACTTATCAAGTTCCAATTACTAAAAGACTAGAGTAGGTAATTCTACTTAGAATTTACAAGAGTATTTTCGTCTAATTGCAAGTCCACCACCAAACAATATCTTAGGTAATTAATTAACACTGCATGAACTGTTGAAATAATTTAGCTTTTCATAAATATCAATATAATTTGTGATCGCGTTATCACTCCAATACATTCCTTGAGTGTTGAAAGAGTGTCCATTGGCAAGTTCACAAAGTCTCGAGACCTCCTATAGATATCGTATATGAAAAATCTAAATTAGGCAGACCACCAATGAGGAGCCGAGAGTCAAAGTACGATAAAACGGCACCACGATTATCAATCGCTTAACTAAAAAAGTGGCGATTATTCAAATTCTCCCTAAAACGGGAGAGGCCCATATCCAGCAGTAGACTTTTGAAGAAAGAACTATTTATTTAATTTTTTAAAACTTTACTCCCACACTAGGATTTTCTCCTGTATCGTGGAGGCAGTTTACAAACACAAATTGCACAAGGACAAACATCCAGACCCGGAACAATTATTTGTAGACCATACAAATACTTGTTCCGTGCGATTCGAACCCGCGGCCCCCAGGGCATCAACTCATTTATATTACACATTTAAAACAAAACACATAAGCGCAAGTGATTAAAATATGCAAGCATCAGCCTTAAATTGCTTGTGCATTAACTAATAATAAGCAGGAAAAAAGAAAAAAGCAGTAAAAAGTAGTCATTACAGTTAATGTCTGTTGCAAATTGGTAATTAAGTCACGTTTTAGTCATTATCAACATGGTCGCATTTTCTATCAAAAATTACAAGCTTCGTAGCATATTGTCACGCGTTGAATTCTTTCACATATGACGACTAAATGTTTATACGGCGTAGATGCATCTACGAAAAGCTACGTATATTAATTTACTATTTATAAATATATTTTGTTATTTTGATTACAATTAAAAAATCTTTAGGCTTTCGAATAACCTCATTCGAATAAACTCATTCGATATTTATAAAAATGTTATAAATTCTGATTTCTTCGCACTAGCAAAGTTGCCAGTTCTTTGTGATTTAGGTTCGATTTTTTTTATTTTCGCCGAATTCCTATTTATTACTTAGGAATGTAAGAGTGAATGATTTTTTTCCCAAATGCCAGTTTTATCTATATGCGGTGCAAATTGCTAATTATTTTAATACGACATGAAAGGTTACGTCATCCCATTTCGTTCAAAAAACATAATTTTATTTCACTGCCAGCTTTTTACGTACTTTCTAATTTTATTTACCGAACACTTCTTAAGTAAATGTGAAAAGCTTATTATAACCCACACAACAGGCCTCCTCTCATTCCTGAGAGGGATTTAGAGCAATAAGACGCCGCGCTTCTCCAGTGCGTGATAGCGGACTGCACATGTCCTCCAAAAATTTTATTCCTCGGACATGCAGGTTTCCTCACGGTATTTTCTTTCATCGCTGAGCATTTGTGCTAGTGAGAATTGAACCCGAGGTGTTCACATACTGTGAAATTTACGGCGAGCTCTCTTTCGAGGCGAGCGATTTTGGCTTTTGAGCTACTATCGCTTAGAACACTAATTAATAACGGTTAGTTTTATGAAACCTGAAAACAAGACTGTACAACCAGTGCGCGTTGCCAGTGATGACTAATGGCTTTGAGACGTGGTCCTTCACTGCTGGCCGTATGAGGAAGTTCAAGGTAGCTCAGCGAGCTATAGAGAGAGCTATGCTTGGGGTTTCTCTTGCGTGATAGACTTAAAAATGAGGTTATCCGCAGTAGAACCAGAGTAACCGACATACATAACGGATTAGTAAGCTGAAGTGGCAATGGTCGGCCATATAGCTCGAAGAGCCGAAAATCGATGAGGAAGAAAGGTTCTCGAGTAGCAGCATCGTACCGGTAGGTGAAATGTAGGGCGGTACCTCAATAGGTGGAGTGATGACTTGGTAAGACATGCAGGAAGTCAATGGATGCATATGGCTCAGGAACGTGCTTTGTGCTATTCCTTGGGGGTGGCGGGAGGCCTATGTTCAGCAGTAGACTTGTGAAGGGTTGTAATGAATGAATGAATGAATTTTATGATGGCATACGGGAAAGTAGGGAAAGGATATGCGTGAACATTAAAGTTTATTAAACGAATTCATGAAATTAATTGTACTGAAATTAGTAAGGTAGGGTTGGTATTTTTTTGGACATAAATTTGCATCAAGTTACTTAAAAGGTGATATTTATAAGCATAATAGAATAATATGGCCATAAGGAATTGTACTATTTGTAATTTCTTTATTCAGTATTCCTTTGTTTAAAATTTACGTTGATCGAGAAAGTCCTTAAATAAATACGCACATTAATTATTCATCATACTGGAATTGCGTTAAATGACAACAACTTGCAAATAACTGGGGAGGCTGACAGTTTATTATGATGCCTTAATTCACGCGTTACTGCTGATAAGAAAAAAAAACACCCACAATCGTTTAAAACATTCATATCAGAGGCAAAAAGAAAACAAAAACCATTTACGTCCCCTCGGACTCCCCGTTGGGTTCATTACACATCAACGGCGAATACCAATCAAGCCTTCATTAGTCGCTAGCGTAACAATCAATATTCATATCCCATGCGAAATCTCTCCATGCGAAAGCTGCACACGGCACAAATAATAATAAAAATATGATAAATGATCTCGCGACTACGCTCGCAATGCAAAACGAAATTAAAAAGAACAAGTCATATCACTTAGCGCACACAGAAGCGGCAGGTTTTTATTAAAAATTTCTACATATCTCGCGCGTCTTCGGTGCTTTATCTTAACTCCCTCAGACCCCCCCACGGGAACGAGATGGCTATAAAAAATGCCCCCGTAGGAAAGGGACGGCCACCAGCAGAATACGAAAATTATAATTGCCAACTGTACGTAAATTAACACCGTGGATTTGGCGGTTTTGTCCCCTTCCAACTTGTATCTCCTTAGCTCGAGCGAATGAGATGGAGCGTGTTTGTGTGTGGTGGAAAAGAAGAATGATTTACATACATGGTTCGCTCACAAACACAATAATGGACAGAGGCGCGGAAAATCGAAGGAAGACGGGACGCGATCGGTTTTCCGTTTTGCTTTATGCGCTGGATGCATTCCGGGACGGTCGGTTTTTGCATCGGTTGTATCACTTGATATAAAATAAATATAATGTATGTATACATTTTGTACTTTATATTTATTTTATTTCAAGAATAATGCCTATCAGTTTAAAAAAAGAACTATGTATATATTAATAATTTTTATTGCTACTTTTATAAATTTTTTAAGCTTATTTGAATTTAGCATCTCACTGTCGGGGCGTTTGTCCTACATTCGATAAAAAGTGGGGTCAAGTTAGTACGTATAGTAACCACAGAATATTTTATTGCTATCCTATGTGATTTTATGTTAAGTTTAGAAAGCATCGCAAGATTTATACTACTGTTCTAGACATTTCCATACAATTGTTAAAACAATTTCTATTGAAATTCTGCATTTTTTATAGAGTTATTACTTCTACATATTATGTAGTTAATGCATTTATAACTAAAGTGCAATAATAATAGGGGGTAAGAATTGCCAAACTACTTAAATGTGGCGGGTTGCTTTCCAATGATTTTGGCAATTAAAAACTAAGAGAAAACCTCTAATTAGTAGTGTAATAAACGTTAATTGTTACAAACTGTGATGATCTGTATAAAGTTGATGGATGTTGGTTATTGGTAGCATTATGAAAGTGTAAGCTTTGTGCGTAATAAATTTTGTATTTAAGGATAAAAACCTGCGTGAGTGTCGTGGAACACTCGGTTGGAACGAAGTTCCTTTCATAGTATATTATTATTGATAAACGTATTATATTATTGATTAACAAATACAAATAAATGAATTACTAGCGTCTATTAAAATGAAGCGTCATTTAACACTTTCACTGTCCGGTTTTCAGACACAATAGTAAGACAATAGCAATGACCTATATGTAGTCCACGGGACAGCGAAAGGGTTAAAATAAAATAATATTTCTTTCATGGCAAGATAACAAAAAGTGCGAGGGAGATGGATATTATTCCGTCTCGCTTCCTTATAGCCGTCAAGGCCGTCTACACTACGTCAAAAGGGGTCGTGACGGAAAAATCTTACCCTTTTTCTCGCCTAGCCCACATCCGACAAATTCGTACCGTTCGATAAGGAACTTCGTTCCAAAAATAGCTGACAATGGGGCGTTTAAAGAGTGGATTTGCGGATGTCGGAAATAGAACGGTATGATACATATGTAACGGCTTAGAGGCACAGTGGCTAAGGCCGGTATATTCTAACTCCAAAATGTCAAAATTTGAGTCTATATCACACTATGTATCGTAGATTTTGACATTGTGAAATCTGATTTTAAGCTAGGGAGATCTCTTAATTTCAGACTTTAACTGCGGCGCTGAGCAACGACGTGCTTGAATCCCGCACGAACAAATATTTGTATGGTTTAAAGACAATTGTTGCGAGTCTGGATGTTTATCCACGTGCAAATTATACAGAAATTATAAATTACACGGTGATTCGCTAGTGTTTAAATAAAGTTATTAGGAAACCATATCCCAGCAATGAAAATAGTAATAGTTACAGCCTATATACGTCTCACTACTAGGCCTCCTCTCCTCCCATTAGAGGGTTTTACTGCAAGGAAATGTCCACTACGCTGCCTCAATGCATGTTGGCGGACTTCATATGTCTTCGAAATATTTTTTTCTCATTTCTTAGACATGCAGGTGTCCTCACGATGTTTTCCTTCACCGCCGAGCACCTGGCAATAAAAATGTAAGTTAAAATTTCCTGGCCTGCAATGATGATAATATAATCATATTATTGCGTAGTCCATTATAAAAACCTAAATCATTAACTGTTGTTGAATTAACTTATTGTTTTCTAGGCAGGTAATTGTATTTGGTCACTTAGCTACGTAATCTCGTCTTAGAGCACAGACCGACCTTCTGGAACAAATTAACGAGACAAAGTGAAGAAACGTATAAAAAGTTCTCTGAAATCTGTTAAGTTACATCAAGTTTCTGTCGCGTATTAACTATTGTCGTATAATTAGGATAGAATACTAGAGATTTCGTTTTAAATAATAATTTAGAAATTTCTAATTTTTCATATCGAAGTATGATGATGATGGAAAGGCGACAGTTGATTTATTTACTTATTTACACTTTATTATTATAAATATAACACCTTAATAAAAAGGATTATAAATGGCGGACTTAATGCGGCATTCTCTCCCAGTCAACCCGGGACGTGTGGAAAATAATGTGCTAGGTGCCAAAACATTGAACATTATAGTAAATCGGAAAAAATACTACTGATATTAAACATATTGATAAAATTAAAAATAGATTAATATTAAATGAAACGAATTTTTACGGATTGTATCGTGTTTAATTAAACTTTTTAATTCCCGACGTTTCGGGTGCTTTACAGCACCCATAGACTTAGAATATACTACTAGTATATTCTAAGTCTATGAGTATATTCTAAGTCTATGACAGCACCCATGGTCACGAGGGGTACTGAGGTGTTTGCCGTCCCGATGTCATAGTTTGCCCGGCTACCTTCCGTTTTTGAATATTAATTTTTGGTCCGATCTACGCAGAATGAGCTTACAGTATCTTGAAGTCTTGCAGTGGTATACTTGGGTTTGGATTTAATTTTATTAATTATAGGGTCCCAAGCAGATCTGATTGAAATGATGATCCAAAAACTGAAGGTAGCCGGGCTAACTATGACCTTCCCACCCCCGTGACCATGGGTGCTGTAAAGAACCCGAAACGTCGGGAATTAAAAAGTTTAATTAAACGCGATACAATCCGTACAAATTAGTTTCATTTAATGTGTAGTCTTCTATTAAATACAATAAACTTATATAAATACTATAAAATTTACTACACACACAGAAATTAATGTATATATGTATATCTAAATAGTAATCCAAATGTCAAACATCTAAATACCAATGTAATTTTAAATGGAGAGGAGCTGAGTCTTGTCGATACCACCATTTTTCTATATCAAAACTAGCAAGCAGACTTAGTTCTGCAGCATATGCTGTAAGATTTGAAATCCTACCTGTGTTGAAACACCTAGGCTAGTTTACTTTAGCTATTATTATTATTATGTATTTATAAAGTATTCTCATCTGGTTGGGCTGAATAGATATATAAGAGTAAAATGATAAATATGCATAAATATTTATTAAATATACTAACATAAATATATAATACATAAATAAATAAAAGCCCACCCAGATGGAAGCCCTCGGCAGGGGAGACCAAACATCCGAGGGTTAGGGGGAAAGGGAATGAAACCGGCGAACGATGCGAGCGGTATCGAGGAGCACATCTGCATTTGAGCCCGCAACGGTCCGTCACGGAGTCCCAGTTGCCTCAGATTACCTGAGAGGCTGACTGGGATTAGCCCGTTCGCAGAAACGACCACAGGAATAATTTCGGTCGGCAGACCACCAAACATGTCGGTCACCTCGTGAGCCAGGTCCAGATATTTTGTTAAAATTTTGTTCGACCAAAAATATCCTTGACTGTGCCCGGTCCATCAGCACAATATCAGGCTTATTCGCAAGAATAGTGCCCGGTCCCAGTAGAGCCTGACACGGTCATTTTCGAGCAAGGCTTCCGGCAAGTACTTATAATATGGCAGTTTCCGATCCACGAGACCGTATTTCAGAGCGAGCTCCTGGTGTAGAATCTTGGCTACTAGGTTGTGTCTGTGCAAATACTCAGAGTTAGCAAGCGCCGAACAACCGAAGATGACATGCCTAAGTGACTCACCGGGATGGCGACAAGCACGACAGATGTCCACGGTGCCATCCTTTAGGATGTGTTTCCGATAATTGTTGGTTTTAATAATCTTATCCTGTATCGCACAGACAAAACCTTTGGTTTCCCCAAAGAGGTCCCCGAAACGTAGCCAGTAAAAGGAGGCAACTGTATCTATGAAAGGCTCATGTAGAACCTTGTAGAACCTCCCATGGAGCTCCTTCTCCTTCCATACGGTTTCCCGGTCAGAAATGCACTGTACTGCTGGGTCTTGCCATTGCTTGTTGGCTATGGATAGAGGGGTAAGCTCTTTATCACAAGAGATGACGTCCCTATAGAATGGATCATCCGATCTCGTCAGAAAATAATTAAGGAGGCTGCACACTTCGCGATTATACATAGTAAGCGCGCTTAAAAAACCACGCCCACCATCTTTCCGCGGCAAGTACAGCCTCATAATCGACGATCTCGGGTGATGCATCCTGTGGGACGTCATAACAGTGCGGACTTTTCTATCCAGAGCGTTCAGTTCGGTCTGAGTCCACCTGAGTATGCCGAAGGTATACATGAGGACAGGCATGACCCAACCGTTATATGCGTGTGTCTTATTTACGCCCGACAAAAGACTGTTGAGCACTTTTGTCAAGCGTGCATAAAACACATCGCAAACTGACTGTTTCATATCCGCCTCATCGATACCTATGTTCTGTGACATACCCAGGTATCGGTATGCTTCAGCCTCGGATTGCATAGATAAGTCTTTGCCCTCAGAGTTTGCAACCCTACCCCTTTCGACATGGAGAACTGCACACTTATCTGTCCCTAGCTCCATTCTAATAGAATTGCTAAAATCACAAGTGATGTTTAGCAATTCCATAAGATGTGAGCGACTGGAGGCGAATAACTTGAGATCATCCATATAGAAAAGGTAGGTTACTTTTGTCCCTCCTTTCCGAAGCTAAAATACCCTCCTGGATCCCTCCAGTAAGGTACTGAGAGGGTTTAGAGAGAGGCAGAACCAGATTAGACTCAGACAATCACCCTGGAAGATACCCCTTCTTATCCTTATGTGGTTCTCCGCAGCCGTCATCCGCTCGCTAGATGACAAAGGATCGTACTCCACTGCCCCATACATAATGAAGTTTCTAACTGTACAGTCAACCTTGTACAGCTCGAGGACCCTCTTCAGCCATGTATGAGGCACCGAGTCGAATGCCTTTTTGTAGTCTATCCTGGCGGCGGAGATGTTCCGACGGTTGCGTTTAACCACCTTGCCAATGACCGCGTCAATGAGGAGTGGTTCTTTGGTTCCACGACCACCGCCCCGACATCCATTTTGAGCGCGCGACATCACCTGATTTGAGTTTAGGTGACAAGTGATTTTCGCACTCAAAATAGATGTTAATGTCTTGTATATCGTGGGTATACGTGGTAGGGCAGTATTTGCTCGGGTCTGTGGTATCCCGGTCTTTAGGAACCAAATGAGTGATCCCAGTAGTGAAGAGGCTCGGGAGCGACCTCTGGTCGAGAGCCTCTTGAAAGTGACGGGCGAGCACAGCGTGACACACCACGAACCCCTTCAGCCAGTAGTGATGCAGCCCGTCGAGCCCCGGACTTTTCCAGTTCGGGGCCCTTCGGACTGCCTCAGCTACATCGTCCGGCGTTATGATAACGGAGTCCATGGGCGTAACATTCGCACACTGACTCGCCACAACTTCCGTCCAAGTGCCCTCGCTGTGGTTTATGGGCTCTGACCACAAGCTGCGCCAGAATGCGACAGTATCGGCCTGATTCAGTGCTTGGCCTGTTCCACGTACCGTTGGTCGCTCCAATGATTTATAGAGCCTCTTCTGATCACTCTGAAAGAGACGATTCTGGTTGAACCGTGTCGACCTCCCGGTATGTCGCCGAATCCACTTTCTCCAAGCAGCGATTCTCTGCTTCAGGTCGTCTTTGCGCTCCGTCAGTTTTTGCGTAATATCCGGCTGGGACAAACTTATATTTGTCCCAGCAAACGCCATCCTGACGGTGCGCACAATTCTCGGTCTATTATTACCCGACCTGAAGCTTGTCAGTCTGCCGATGAGGGCTCTTGGCTTTGCGATACGGACCTCAATTCTTTTTCTCCGGGCTGGGATGGCGCTACTTAGTCAGTAGCGCGTCCAGCCGTGGGAAGTTTAGCGCCAATAATACGGCAAATTGCCAGTGCGGCGCCAAAAAGAATTGAGCCTATCTCGCAAAGGTCCCGGCTGGCTTCCAAATAGGTATGTAGGTATTGGGTTGAGAGCCTTCACGACAGCCCGATTCCGCTTGCTTAAGGGTATGCAGGGAAGTTGCGGTCGATTTTCGAGAGTCGTACTGCGCGTTTCCAATATGCTCCTCTTTTGCTCTAGTTTGTGTGAGACTATTTCATCATCGTCTGAGTCAACTACAACTGGAATATCCACGGCGGCATCCACGTGTGCAGGTTGCTCTGCAATTAATGGCGCCGCATTACCAGCTGTAGCATTTTCATCCGATGAGGGAACAGCCTCACGTTGTAGTCGTTCGAGTTCGGCGTCACCAAATATGTTAGAGCGCAGGATGTACCGAACTCGGTCTGCCAGGTTTTGCTCCGTTACATGAACAGATGGCTCCAGTTCTGCGAAAAAGCGAAGCATCCGAGCCCGATACGCTAACATTCCACATTCTTCCCCTTTTGCCCTATTATTATTATCGTTCTTTGGGTATCCATAAAGTATTGTCATCTGGTTGGTTTGAATAAATATATAAAAGTAAATGATAAATATACTTAAATATATATTAAATATACTAATATAAATAAATAAAACATACATGAATAAATAAAGGCCCAACCAGATGGAAGCCCTCGGCAGGGTAGACCAAACGGCCGAGGGTTAGGGGAAAGGAAAGAAACCGGCGGACGATGCGAGCGGTATCGAGGAGCACCGCCTTCTGCATTTGAGCCCGGAGCGGTGCAGCCCGTCAAGTCCCGGAGTTTTCCAGTTCGGGTCTCTACGGACTGCCTCAGCTACATCGTCCGGCGTTATGATAGCGGGGTTCATGAGCGTAATACTCGTACACTGACTTGCCACAACTTCTGTCCATGGGCCCTCGCAGTGGTTAATGGACTCCGACCATAGGCTTTGCCAGAAGGCGACAGTATCGGCCTGATTTGGCTTTTGGTGCGTTCCACATACCGCTGGTCGCTTCAGTGATTTATAGAGCCTCTTCTGATCAC
Source organism: Parnassius orleans (assembly GCA_029286625.1). NCBI lineage: Eukaryota > Metazoa > Arthropoda > Insecta > Lepidoptera > Papilionidae > Parnassius > Parnassius orleans. The sequence continues at coordinate 6,370,429 of JAGSMP010000003.1, forward strand.
TCTGGAAGAAGCGATTCTGGTTGAACCGCTTTGACCTCTCGGTATATCGCCGAATCCGCTTCCCCCAAGCAGCGGTTCCTTGCTACAGGTCGTCTATGCGCTCCGTTAGTTTCTGCGTGATATCTGGCTGGGACAAACTGATATTTGTCCCAGCAAACGTCATCCTAACGGTGCGCACAACTCTCGGCCTATTATTACCCGACCTGAAGCTTGTCAGTCTGCCGATAAGGGCTCTTGCCCTTGCGTTACGGTCCTCAATTCTTTTTCTCCAGGCTGGGATAGCACTACTTTGTCCAGTAGCGTGTCCAGCCGCGGAAAGCTTGGCGCCAATGATACGGCAGACTGCCAGTGCGGCGCCAAAAAGAATTGAGTCTGTCTTGCAAAGGTCTCGGCTGGCTTCCAAATAGGTCACCAGCATGGAGTTTAGAGCCCTAACGTCAGCCCGATTCCGCTTGCTTAGGGGTATGCGGGGAAGTCGTGGTCGATTTTCGAGAGGCGTATTGCGCGTTTCCGTAATCGCCTCTTCCAATATACTCCTCATTTGCTCTAGTCCATTGGAGACTATGCCACCATCGTCTGAATCAACCACAACTGAAAGATTCGCGGCGGAGTCCACGTGTGCGGGTTACTCCGCAACTTGTGGCGCCGCATTCCCAACCGTAGCATTTTCATCCAATGAAGGAACAGCCTCACGTCGTATGAATGTCGAGCGCATGATGTCCCGACTTCGGTCTGCCAGGTTTTGCTCAGTGACGGTAATAGATGGCACCAGCGCAGCAAAAAAAAAGCAAAAAAAAGCGATGTATCGTGGGCCTCCCTCCTCCTCCCCCTCCTCCAGTTTCTTCTCCTTCCGCCCTGAAGTACGCCTGCAATGCATTCCTATTCATGTTGATTGTCCATCGCATGCGGCGTAATCCACCAGTAGCGGGTGCCGATTGCTGGGTCTGAGGAGACCCTGCCGACACCAAGCCAGCTGGTGGGGATGATGGATGCGAGGGGCTGCTGGGTCGTCATGCAGCACCTCGCATTTGGCTGGCGGCCCGCATGTTGTCGCGTCCAGCGCCAGCTCCAGACGCGCCCTGGTGACCTCCAGGCAGCGGCCCTTTACGCATTCTTCTGTTTTCCATCATCCATTTGAGGGCCGTCATTTAACGGGAGACGCCCAGACCCGGCGCCGTGGATAGCCCACATGCACAAGCGGGCTGTTGCACCCTCAATATTGCCGAGGCACGGCGCTAACACCTCTTGGCAAGGCGCTGACTGACTGCGTCGTCGTAGCAGTTTTGTCACTTAACGGATCGTCAATTCCCTACGCCACTTTATTATTATATCTATGCTGCTGTTGTACACCAAGCGATAAAAAAATTACAGGAGTAAAACTTAAGAGGTAGGTACAATAAGGCGGTCTTATCGCTAAAAAGCGATCTCTTCCAGACAACCTTAAGATTAGGAGAAAATTGTACTATTGGACAGTGGGAGGTGGTATACATTATAGTACTAATACTTAAATAAACTAAACTGATACATAATAACAAAATATTTAATACACTAACATATACATTAAAAATATGATAGACATACATAAGATTAAATAGGCAAATATATATTTCCATAGCATAATGTCGTATGGTATTTTGCTATGGGGACAAGCGACTGACACTGAAATTATATTTGTTTTACAGAAGAGGGCCTTAAGAGCAATCTATAATTTAAAACCTAAAGAGTCGCTCAGACAAAAATTTTAGGAAATTAATATATTAACTTTGGCCTCTCAATACAATTATGAAAATGAGTACGTACACAAAAATAAAAGTAGTTTTACAAAAATAAGTGGTATTCATTCTGTGAACCAGTTACTCGACTCCACCGAGTCAGTAATTCATTCTTGGGGTGATGTATGCGCTTTTACAACTAAACCCCAGAAAATATACAAAATTTGTCCTGCTCAAAGTTCAAAATCTTTATTTCACTAAGTTTTTATAAAAGGGGTTATTATAATATTAAGAAATTTATGGATGAGGATGGTAGCGATTACCTCATTCCCCATGGGAATGAGGTAATCGCTACCAGGTTAATTTGTTTTGTGTTGTTAATTGTGTAACATACATGATTTTAAGCTTTTATTTTTTTTTAAAGTCCCGTTGGGTTTTTTTGCTGGTTCTTCCCAGGACAGAGGTTTTTCCCGAACCAGTGGTAAATTAAACAAAAGAGTGACTTTCAATAACTATTATTTATAATCTATATTGAATAAAAAAGTTCTTGTTTCTGTTTCTGTCTCAAAATGAAAAAAAAGTTATGCTACTTCAAAAAAGGAGGAAGTTTTCGACTGTCTTTAGCTCAGCAGTAAACTTGTGATGGGCTGATGATGGAGTAAAATTGTGATTGATGATGATGATGATTATGCGCCACATCGAGCCGTGGTAGTTCAGGGCTAAGCGTTCGCCGTAAACCACGTCAGTAATGAAATTGTAGTGCAATTTTAAGTAAGGTGGCTGGCTGCAAATCTGAGAAATAAAATATTTAGAGTACAGGTGCATTCCACCAACATCCCTGAAGCAGTGCAGTACATCACCTCGGATACTCAAAAAATGGAGACTTCACCCTTATCACGTTACAAGTGTGCAAACGCTTCAACAACGAGACTACCCAGCACGAGTTGCTTTTTGCAGAGAAATGCTGAGGCGAATGGATGAAGATCCTGAGTTTTTTAGAAAAATTTTGTGGAGCGACAAGTCAACGTGTAAAAGAGACGGGTACCTTAACTTGCATAATCTGCACAGTTGGCAGCGAACAAACCCATATTTGATCATAGAAGATAAGTCGCAATACCAGTTTAAAATAAATTATTGGACAGGAATACTAAACGGAAGAATCATAGGCCCCTATGAATTGCCGGGTAACCTGAGTGGGGCCAATTATTTAGAATTTCTGCAAAATGAGCTGCCCCATTTATTAGAAGATGAGCGACTAGCCATCCGGCGAAGAATGTGGCCCCAAAATGATGGTTGTCCGGCACATTACGCCGTCCAAGTAAGGAGTTACTTAAACGAAGCCTACCGTGACTGATGGATCGGCCGAATGGGGCCGAAATTGTGGCCACCAAGATCACCTGATCTTAACCCATTAGATTTTTTTTATTGGGTCTGCCTGAAGGAGCAAGTTTATAAAAAACCAATTGAAACAATCGACGAACTTAAACTTCGCGTCACAGACGCAGCAAGGGTTATTTCAACCAAAAATTTTCAAAGACTTTTAGAAAGATCGTTTGTAAAAAGATGTAGAGCCTGCATAAAGGCAGGAGGAGGTCAGTTTGAGCATTTTCTGTAAATGATTTTAAATAAAAAAAATTTGGATATAACTTGTTTCATTTTATTTTCATTAAGTTACGTATCCTTAACAAATGGAAAACAGTACAAACCATATTTTCACAGCTGTACATAATAGAACATGTAAAGTTTCACTGTTTGTCTCGCTCACACAGCTTAGAACAAACAAGGCGAGCAGGTAGTGAAGTAAAATTTTCAAGGGCGACAGATGTACTTACCTAATAAATACATGCAATGTTAAAAAAAACTATCTGCAAATAATTTTGTAATGAAATGCCTACTTTTACACATTAACGGCTATAGCTGAGTAAGTAATGACATTAAGTACATGGTATACTACTGTTTTAGAATTCTCATAATGTAGGCAAACTTTTTAAATGGTTGCCCACACAGAACCCATACGTTTTTTTTTTCACCACAGGTGCTCAAACTCAGCAGTTAAATAAAGTAAAAAATTAAAAGTTATGTTTAGTGCGTCTTGTAAAATACCACCCAGAGTAGTTGAAAACTTTTAAGGATAATTTAGAAACATCATTATTAGGGAACACATTAAAATAAAAAATCCGATCTAGGCATTAAACTGCGGACGTGATGTCCACAAATGTGAGCAGAAGTACGAACTGTTCGGTATAGAATTTTTTTTTAGGGAAACAAGGCCACCTCCCCTCCGCACGAACACGTACGTACCAGATTATTCACCACTACTGGGATACTCTGTATATGCTGTAACTTTACTATTTTATGTGTCACTTGACGCATTCTCGAAGGATTTTTTCAGCAATGGATTAAGATAATGAGAAGCAAGACATCTCTGTCTAGGAGTTCGTCTGGGTAAAAGGTATTACATTTTTTTTATAATGGTACTGACAAACGGGCACAGTCCACCTGCTGGTAAGTGGATGCAGTGACCACAGATATCTGCATTTATCTTCGATTTAGAATCAAAATGCAGATGCGTTGTCACCGCTGTAAAAAGGGTCTCTGGTTCTCTATATTCACCATACGAAACACAGCAGCATCAAGCTTTATTATATTATACGCTGGTATTCTGTGAGAGCGTGGTCCTTCCTCGGTCGAGCCGACCCATTGGTGCTACAACCATAATATAGCTGCAGCGTGGCTCTACCACGTAAAGAATGATGAAATAATGGTTACTATTTTTACCACCGAGCAGGAGTGCACAAATGGAAGGGTAATTAATTTTATTTAAGTTCCTAGGGTGACAACGCAAACGTGACCTTTGTTTTAAGTTGACTGCAGTAGCCATCTATCACCATGTAGACTGTAAGCATGTTTAACACTCTTATAGAATAAAAAACGTCATTAATTAGTGATATTATATTATACCTATTATACAGACCTATTCCAACAAGTTGTACTCGAACATGCATTCGGGTATAGTGTAACCAAACTAAAAAACCAACGACTTGTGTTATATTATAGATTCAAATCAAATGAAATGTATTTATGTCTTCTACGCAGATGATTAAAATTGTGTTTTTCAAATGTTATTGTTGATTTACTAGACTTTGAACCTCCGTATAGTTGAAAACGTTAAAAAAATGTGTTTTATTAAAATTACCTTTAGCTAACTTGTATTTCTTTTAAGAATTGTACATCTGCCTGCATATTTTAAAAAAGGCCTGAAAAGGCGACGCCTTTTCAGGCCTTTTTTAAAATATGCAGCCTTTTGTGAAGTCATTCAATATTAACATTATGTGACAACCCTCGTGATGAGACATGATATAATGTTAGATCCTCGCGTTTTGATATTGTATCCTTATTTATTGATTTTAAATTGTAACCCTTTTTGTATTTACATGGCGGTTTCTAGTCTGTTGTGTAACCTCGCTATGGAAGAGCGGTGCTTCCTAGCGCAAGCGATTATACGCTTGAAAGGAAGTTTCAATATGTTAAAATTGTAATAGGCCAAGTTACCGTAATAAAATATTTGTATTTGTATTTATTTGTATTATTTGTACCAAGACAACCTGTAATTAACCGTTGCTACGGATTTAATATAAAGCTTCCCTACTTATAATACAAAGTTAGGCAACGTCTGATGAAGTAACCAATTTGGCGGGCTTTATTCTCGATTGGCTTTGTGCCGCAGTTTAAAAAAAAAACATAAATTGCGTAATGGTTGGGAAAGTTATCGAACTTTGCAGTTGTTTTGTGTAAAACGATTGATTATTTAAAAATTAAATTCCACTGCCAGGCAACCGCACCATAATTATATTAGAAAAGTAAAGAAAAGGCAGCCAGTTGGGTGGGAGAAAAGGATTCTGTGGATATATGGGATGAAAAAAAGAACATACTAAATCAACACTGTAGTGATCTACGAACCAAAGAGGGACTAGTAATGGAGTAATGAATTTTGCTGTAGATTACAACATATTATGAAAATCATTCTATTTGCTAGAGTACGTAACTAAAACTATTACGAACAATAATATACAAAACGTAAAGCAAGTTATTTAAATACTAATTGTGCGATGTACGTTTTCCTCTATAATTAACCACAATTTTAGTCAAATTAGAGTGTAACAAGTAAACCTGCACCGAATAACGCCTAAAATAGCTAATTAATGCCTTTTAATTAAAAAAGACTTTTAAGCAATATTATATTTTAGTACGTGAGGGTAATATGGTCATCCTGTTAATATGGTCACATTCTTATGATTCAAAAACTACAGCTTTGTTTGCATAGATGGCTTTGTGATATGATAGCTTTTCATCAGTCAATCAAATAATAAAGGGTCAAAAGGGCGCTATTTTATCGACGTCATTTTGACAGGTGAAATGATGGTAAATATTTTAGTTTAGTGTTGTGTAGTGTAGTTAGTTTTTTTAAATTGATTTTTCGGTGTGTTATAGTATACGACTTTGTGTTTTTGTCTCTATCATCCTCCTAGTTTTGGTTTTATAGGGCGGCAAAGCTTAAGGTGACCACATTACTCTCACGTACCTTTATAATAGCTCAAACAATGCGAATAATAGCACTCCGCGACCGAAGTTTAGTATGTCGGCGATTTCAAATTAACTGTATCAGCAGATTACGGCACATTTCCCGCGTATGTCGCCGTTTTAAATTGTCCCATTAATAATAAATGCCGTTTAATAGTGACGTAAGAGTACCCATTACTTCGAGCTATATAGCTGGCCTATTGCCATTACTAATCCGTTGGCCTTTTAGATTTTATTACACGGGCTTTCTTCTCCTTCTCCTCCGAAATTCCTCATCGGACAGCAGTGAAAGACCTCATTTCAGTTTCGTAAGTTATCACATGTATTAAATTTTTGATTGAAAACCTCTGTTTAAAACATTTTTATGGAAGAGGAGGCAAACGTGCATTCGGCTCACCTGATGTTCAGTGTCAACCGCCAACCATGAACAACTGCAACACCAGGGGAAATGCAGGTGCGTTGCTAGAAAAATATTAATATTTAAAGCGACTTATGAAAATTTTGATATTTAGATTTTAAAAACCCATTCTCGTCACTTAAATACCGACATACGTCACTTTTCGTATACGAAACACAGCTGTATTATGCTCCTTTTTCTTGCTGGTATTCTGCGTAAGCGTGGTACTTCTCAGAGTTAGTGTAGGTGAGTCGATCCATTCTATTGAGTATAAAACATTCAAATCCCATCCATTGAGAATAAGCATTTAAAAAATTAACACCCTATATACGGAACTGCTGCCTTTCATTTATGGGATTGTCGGGGAAAGAGAAGCCGCCACGTTGATCCAGTGAATATTGGCGAATATCTCTTCACGATGTTTTCCTTCACTGGTAAGCACGACGTAGGTACATCTACTCTATGTCTAAGCAGGTATACACTCGTGTGCCTCGTGCACATGAAGTTTGAGGTCAAGCCCATAAAAAGAAGCGCCCTTCCCTGATGGTTGATCAGTATTATAATTATCATGTTTATATTATACTTTTGTTCCATTACAGCCTATAGAAGTCTACTGCTGAACATAGAACTTTTCCATAGATTGCCTCAAAGGGAGGGTATTGCCATAGATGTTTTTATGCTTTTTTTTGTTTTTTATTCTTCTCTGTTTTAGTTTCCCTCTGTCGCTCTTACGACACCCACGAGACGATATGGGGTAGTGGATATTCTATTACTTATACTATTATTCAGTAACAAATAAATACAGGTAAAATCAATTAACCTAAATTATTATTGCAACATCCAAAAATGCCTGCTTTTCTCTTAATGTTAATTTACAAAATGTCAATTCGCTATTTCTTAAACGAGTCGAGAAACAAAAGAGAATTTCAGGAGAGCGCGAAGTCGAATGGAGCCAGTTCGTTCCTCCCGTCCAAAAATACATTATTACAATCATTAATACATAGGACATTGTATATACGGAGCGTGGCACGCACAAAACAATGGCGCGGCGACGGTTGACCTCGCGGCCGCGCCTCCCCATGTCTTGCCTCCCGCGGTAGCGCCGCGTGCAATTAATATGCCGAGGCGGCCGCGTGTACTGTGACTTAATGTTTTAGATACTTGAACATTCGTGACATGATTTATTCATAACTTTATTTAAAATTAACATCTGTTCTAATACTTACATGGCTGTTGTCTGCAATAGCGCGAGGTGGCAGCGAAAGGGAAACCATCCTCCTAATTCATCTCGTGGGTGTCGTAAGGGCGAATATAGGAAATACCGGAAAAATCTTATGGTGTCCGATATCTGTACAACTCTGTATATGTTGAATAAAACTAATTTTACGGATTTTATCGCGTTTAATTTAACTTTTCAATTCACATCGTTTCGGGCGACGTGAAGGTATTCAGGTTTTTGACGTCATGATGTCATAATTAACGAAGGCTGCCTTCTACTTTTAAATATACCATACTTCATGTTGAACCCAAAATGATCATGAGGAGCAGTAATATAAATTATGATGATTATAAACTTTTAACGGTGATGCAAAAGAAATCAATCACTGTCTTGTGCATCAATCACCATCATTATTCTGTAGATGTGCTAAAAATCGACTTAAGACAGTACCTACTAAAATAATTATTTAAATATTTTACGGAATGAAAATTTTGAAAATTGCCGGTACTAAATATCCTGACTAATAACGGAGCAACAGTGTTGGGGATGCGAGCGTTTAGTACCGAGCTCGCCAATCTACCTGCCAAGACGTGGTGATTGCTGTATACGCAATAAGTTTTACCAAATTAAATCTGGTCGTGTAGTGATGGTGTAAGAATATCCACTACTTCATATCGTTCCAGAGTGTCTTAAGAGGCGTCAGAAAGAAACTGCAACAGGAGATGGGCAACAGACTTTTCCTAATAACAACTCAAAATAATGAAAAACTGCGGTTGGTGATAGCAAAGTGAAGCCACTATAACAACATAATCCATGAGGCAATATATGGGGTGACCTTTGCTCAGCTGTGGACCTTTATAGCTTGTAAAGGATGGATGGACAAGTCGATAAAAAATCACTTTTAATTATGGTCAAGACAAGAACTTTAAAATATTTTGTATAAATTTAAAAAAATACACGGTGTACTTATTTTTTAAATAACTTAATAATTTGTAAGTTTCCTTTCCTATTCTTAAATTCTAATTGTTTTCTCATAATTGGTAAAATTTGTATAAGTTTACTAGTGAGTAATAGTGAGTTAGTATTTAGATTTATCCACACAAGTTGTTGTCAACTATTACAAATAATTTTCACAGAGCGCTAAATTAAATATAAAGATTAGGAAATTGTAATTTCTTAATTACAACGATCAAGTTACGCCGGCTGACACATAACCCGTCCAAGTTTTCTTTTGCGAAAGAAGAGAGAGAATTTTTGATCAATAATTGTCACTGGGCGGCTCTCCTCGCCCCGCCGAAGCAATGGGGGTTAGGTGGGTCTAGAGGAGGGTTGAGCGGGGGAGGGGGGTAATTACGAGTGCGTTTTGTTACCGAGATGATAGGCGCGAAAAATGGCTTGCGCGTGCCTTTACGTGTCTCCTCTAGTTTTGAATATTCAGAGTCGGCCTCTCGCCCTGATGAAATATTGAATAGACGGTGTAATTTATTCCCTGAAGAGAGTTTTCGAACGGTCCGCTCTCCGTTCGGATATTGAAATTAGGCACTGCTTTGCTTAAGAAAAGCGTTTGTTTGACGGGTGGGCTATGACACTTAATATGTCCGACAGAGAGCGACGGGGTTATATTTTCAATATCAGGTATGATTGAAATGCTCTCGTTCTGTTAGAACCTTTGAAGTTCATAAATCTATAGAAGTCTCTTTCATAATTTGCTTATAAACTTATATACCTAATACATAATATACATAGATAACTTTTGAAAACTAAGAATAGTGTTAAGGATTTACTTAAGACTTTTATTTTTAATATACGACTTCTTGATGTTTTTTAAAACATATGAAAAATATAATGGAAAACAGTAGATATCCCTTTGTCTACAAAGCCTTGTTATTCAATATAGAATGTTGAATGAAATTTTTGCAAAATTTATTATATTCAAAATTCATTATTAATGAACTGTTAATAATCATTATGTTTATTATGAATTCATTCATTAAGTACATCATATCAAAATTCCACTACCGAATATAGGTTTCCTTCATAGATTGCCTAATATTATTTAAGATGGACTTTACCATAATATGCTCGACAGACGGGATGACAACCGCTTTTTTTTTAATTGTTTTCGGTTGCTACCAGAGAGATTCTGCTCATCACCTTTTTTAGTTTTGTTCTGTCGCCTCTTACGACAGCCACGGGGTGATATGGCATAGTGGATATTTAAGCCGCTACTACATAGAAACTACGTAATATAAAACAAGTAGAAAAATTAAAAAAAAATGTACAAAAGACTTCATTATAAATAAAATTAGAACATCATCAATGAAGTCGAAGTCAATTAATATACACATTATTGAGGATAACTCAAAATGTACCAGTCAGATCTTGATCAAATTTATATGGGACCACATGAGAAGCACCAGCTTTCAAATAAAAAATAATCATCAAAATCGGTTCACCTAGAAAAAACACACACAAAAAAAATCAGTCGAATTGAATACCTCCTCCTTTTTTAAGTCGGTTAAAAAATAAGAAGGATTGTTCATGCATTCTAATTCCACGGAGTCTGACACCACTTTCACAGAGACGTCGGACGTAACGTTTCTAATCCAACCTAAACGCTCGAGCACAAAAACGGCATTAATTGATGATTCATAAATTAAGCTGAAAGTGGGGTAAATAGGAAGAATGTTTGAGAGTACGTATAGACAAGCTATTGCACTTAGTGAGCTCGCAAATATGCAAATTCATGCTTTACTCTGTCGGTGGCGAGTGTGCGCCGTATGCGGAGGTTAGCTAAGAAATCTGTTGAGTCGATATTTGTCATATTTTTCCCTGTTTAATAGTCAAAATACGTTCTCCCGTAGTCTGCATAACATTGAGGCAGTTCGCTTCCTTATGATGCCATAAAAATCATCATTGATACTGATTTTAAAATTTTATTTAACAGACCCAATTAAAAAAAAATATAAGTATACAATTTGTAATAGCGTATCAAGTCACAAGAACTGTTCTATTTCTAAGAATATATTACAGTCACTAGTTGCGGGTTATATTAATGCGTGTGATATATATTTCTAATTTGTATAGTTGAAGGGAATAAAGTTATAATAATAAAAGAAAGAATAGTGCTTTTTAGTTTTATTGCAGGTCACAGAGATTTTTTATATATTTAAAATCACAACACTCTATGGGACTTTATTTTCAAGAACATTAATGTCCCATTTCTATATTAAAGAACCGTCTCGTTCTGGATTACGATCCATTTAAAAATAAGTGAAATGCATGTTTTTAATTGAAACAAACGAAAACAAAAGAAAATTTAACATGAGACAGCTTTATTCATAAGTTGTTTAACTAATTATTTGTTAATATAATTGCTTTGTATGTAGTTTGTGAAATATAAAGCAGTCTAGATAACTAAGTATACCTACTCCATAGCTTTATTATTATTTGGAGACAGCATACTAAGGAGAGGGCGGTTAATGAATAAAAAAAATCCGTTTTTTCTCCATAGCTCAGTGATTAGTTACCCTCATATTGATCAATATGTGTGCGTGTGCATGTGCATGTTTGCGTGTGAAAGAACAGATAGGGGGACATTTTTAAGTTTCATGTGACATTTGATAAGGGTTGATTATGATAGCAGTTGTTTTATTGATCGTGTCCTTTAAAATATTCACTTTTGTTTCTGTACAGGCGAATCTTAAATATCTTTTACAGATTAGGATAAGTGTAGAATTAAGATGTTACATGTATTTAGATTAAAAAAATATGAGGAAAATAAACAACAATAAGTTTTAATAGGTGGTCTGGGTAGCTAGCACCTTCTTACCTATATTGCCATAGCAGTGCTAGCACTGCTATGCTCCGGTCTGAAGGTTAAGGGTGCCTATTGTATAATTATTTCTGTTAATGAAACATTTTAGACTTTTTTTAAATTTTCATTCCATCTTAGTCCTCAGAGGTGACAACGCATCTGCAGCCTTCTTTGTTTGAAGTTGGATGCAGGTGTCCATGGTCCGAAGTAGCCACCTAGCATGAAGTGGACTGTTAGTTGTGATATGACATCAGTTTTATACCTTCCTTCCTTACCTTCAAATAAAAAGTAAAAAGTTAAAGTTACATTTCTAAAGGGGGTTTTATTAGGACAAGGAAATGTCCGCCGCACTGCCCCAATGCGTGTTGGCGAACTTCACATGTCTGCGAATTTTTTTTTCTTACTTCTCAGATATCCAGGTTTCCTCACGATGTTTTCCTTCACCGCCGAACACTTAAAATTGCATTTAACAAGTTCATTGGTGCCGGCGGGCATCGAACCCGGGTTGCCCGCGTACTGTGAAATTTACAGCGAGCGCTAACAATCTGGGCTACGACGGCTCTACTTTATATTGACAACTAGCTGTTCCCCGCGACTTCGCCCGCGTGTAAGAATTTATTACGATTGGATTTTGCGCAGAACCCTTATTATTTTTCTAAAATAAAAGTAGCCTAAGTTACTCCTTATTATCTGCCAGTGAAAGTCCCGTCAAAATTGGTCTAGCCATTTCGGAGATTAGCCGGAACAAACAGACAGACAGACAGACAGATCAACATACAGACAGACAAAATTAAAAAAAGGGTTTTTGTTATAAGTACCATAATATATACTTTCATATGCATTTAGTAAAAAGATGTTATTTTGACATTACAAACAGACACTTCAATTTTATTTATTTGTATAGATGTAAAACACAATACCATTATGCTGCTATTTAACACTGGAATTCTGTACGAGCGTGGTCCTTACCTGGTTGAGTCGCAGCATTCTATCTACAGCAATCATACTTGCAGCGTGATTCAACTACCACTGGTTTATTAAATACTTAAATATCATATCATCATGTCGATTAAGAATATGTATAAATAAAGAACATTAAATATTGAAGAAGTTCCAGTTTTATTTTTTAATTAGAAGTAATATACAGTCCATGTTATCATGTGCGAAGAAATGAAACAAATAAAAACGGGCCAATTTCTCAGGGCTCTGTATAATATTACCTCAAACGACGTGTCAAGGTAAACCCCAACCGAAATCGTCTAAGTATCATACATATAAGACTCCGTAACTGTACCGCCTGAAGAAATGGGGACTTTTTTTACTTTCGCCCCCTCACCGTGTGTCCACTTTAATTTGAACTCCAAATTTTCTTACGATTTCGTCGGCAATATTATTAAAGTGTACGTTGAGTGGGGGGAGTGGTGTCTCCAATCTTATCAGTTCCCGTTCAAGTAGGGATGTAAGAGTGACTCAAGTTAAATTAAGAATGTAGAAGTCGACGTGTTTTTTTCTTTTTTCACTTTGTTTGTTGACGAAGACTTTTTCGACATTGTGGACTTTGTAAACGCGTCTATTTTTTTAATTTTTGAGGCATTCGTGTATACTCCCTCATGTTACACCTTTACGCGTGCGTCAAAATACTGCGGATTATTTTTTACGACGTATTAAGGGATCTGATGGAGAGAGGTGTATTTTTTGGATTACGATTTCTTTGATGTCTGTGATTAAGGCTCTATGGATACGTTTTGTTTGCTTTGGTACTATACCTTTACGAGTTTCAATCTCAGATACGGAATAATAAAATGTACCCATGTTATCTTCAGCTATAGACTGCTAATCTCATAGCGGGGAATTTCTTTAATGTTTTAAAAAGAAGGTAAATATATTTTGTGGTATATATAAGTAAAAGTTTATTGTTTATTAGAGCTATCAACAACAAGGAATTTTAGTGATAAAATGAACCAATTAAAATGCATCTCTATGTATATCTATTAAACATGTCTTGCTACTTAAGAATCTTCAGTAGAACTTTGATTTCATAGTTGAAGTATGCCAATTTTTATTTTACTAATAACTTAAAATGAAACAAATTTTACAGATTTTATCGCGTTTAATTTAACTTTTTAATTCCCAAAGTTTCGGGTGCTTTACAGCACCCATAGTAACGGGGGCGACTGAGGTGTTTGACGTCCCGATGTCATAGTTAGCCCAGCTACCTTCAGTTTTTGAATATTAATTTTTGGTCCGATCTACGGAGAATGAGCTTACAGTATCTTGAATTCTTGCAGTTGTATGCTTAGGTTTGGGTTTAATATTATTAATTATAGGATCCCAAGCAGATGCTTGTACCCATCCATCTTCTCTATTGAAATTAGGCTCTCTAAAGTAGGCTTTCATCATCATCATCATCATCATTACAGCCCTTCACTAATCCACCATTGGACATAGGCCTCCCACAAGGAATGCCACAAAGCACGGTCCTGAGCCACTTGCACCTGGAACGTCTGGAATTAAAAAGTGAATTAAATAATGAAGTGGAATTAAAACGCGATAAAATTCATAAAATTAGTTTCATTTAATGTGTGGTGCTCGCGTAAATATAAGAAATCATTACTAAAAAAAAAGTGAATTAAATAATGAAGTGGAATTAAAACGCGATAAAATTCTAAAATTAGTTTCATTTAATGTGTGGTGCTCGCGTAAATATAAGAAATCATTACTACCAATTGTTTTATTAATAAGTTCTATTTTTATACGTGTTATAACTGCAGCACGAATTGTTTGACTTCGACCGGGGTTCCATAACCAGGTAAAGACGTTCGCAGGATACTAGCGAAATGCTGTTATGTTTCGTATAGTGAACCGGAAATAGTTTACACTATTAATGAGGCATTTCAACTTAGTCACAATCATTAACACATCTGCATCTTAATTCTTAATCGAGGAAGAGTGTAGTTATCTATGGGCTTACTATCAGATGGATATGCATATAAGTGATATTGTCGACAGAAAAATTCTTTATTAATTTTTAGTATTACGTTTCAAAACACGGAATCACAATAATAATTTATTTATATCTGTATTTATTCTTTATTTATATATATCTGTATTGATGAGTAATGACTTCATTGGAATTTCTTCATTATTTTAAATGTCTCGATCAGGTAATTTAGTAAAATAAGTAGCTACACAATGTTTAGAGATTAGAAGTCATTAAACCGGTCACGTTTACTTCTAGGAAAACGTAAATTGTCGTTGACCAGAAAAAAATACCGATGAATTAATTCAGAAAAGTACCGCTGAAACCGAATGCCAAGTGTTAAATGGTTTTTAAACAATAGTATACCTTACAGTAATAAAAATAAAGTTGTCAAGGGTTTGAAAGGTAGGTGTTGCGTTAAGGCGACCGTTGCGAAGAAATGAGGTGGAGCGTGTCGCGCGTCAAGCGGTCACAATTCGCGGATCAAATGGAATTGTGTGAGACCGAGTGTGACATCGCACGTACAATATAATGTATAAAACATTGGGAAATGTCTAAAGTACGTAATAACACCGTTATTAAAGGAAAATATACATTTTTCATTGATCCTCCGACACGCATAGGAACAGTGCGGCGGATTTTGCTCCATAACCTTTTTAAAATAAGAAGAGGCCTATGCACAATAGCGGGATGTAAATGTATAATGTCCTCCAGACAGAATTTAGATCGCAGCTGCTAATCTCAACGGAGACTATTTTTTTTTATAGGAGAGGGGGCAAACGAGCATGCGGCTCACCTGATGGTAAGTGACTACCGCCGCCCATGAACAACTGCAACACCAGGGGAACCAGAGGAATTGCAGATGCGTTGCCGGCCTTTTAAAAAGGAGTAGGCTCTTTTCTTGAAGGTCCCAAAGTCGTATCGGTCCGGAAAAATCGCTGGTGGTAAACTATTCCACAAGGAAGTTGTGCGAGGAAGAAAACATCTTCTAAATCGCACAGTGGTGGACCGCCAATCATCCAGATGGTGTGGATGGTATCGGGAGTTCTGCCGCGATGTGCGTTCGTGAAATGTGGTGGCTGGGAAGCTGGGCTGGCTTAATCCGAACAATTCCTCAGAGCACTCCCCGTGGTAAATGCGAAAGAAAATGCAAAGAGATGCAACATCTCTTCGCAGCGCCAATGAATCGAGCCGATCGGAAAGGACTCGGTCGTCGACGATTCGAGCTGCTCTGCGCTGGATGCGGTCAAGTGGAAGGAGCTGGCACTGGGGAGCCCCAGCCCAGAGATGGGAACAGTATTCCATGTGAGGCCGAACCTGCGCCTTGTAAAGTTGCAGGCGTTGTGCCGGCATGAAATACTGTCCCGCTCTGCTGAGCACGCCAAGCTTTTAAGAGGCCAATTTGGCCTTCTCTTCCAAGTGACCGCGAAACTGCACGTCACTCGATATGTCGACGCCGAGGATTCCGATACTGGCTGAGGCAACAAGGGGAGTGCCTTGAAACTGAGGAGATACGACAAAGGGGTTCTTTTTAGCGGTAAACGCGCAAACTTGTGTCTTCTGAGGATTAAACTGGACTAGATTTAGTCGCCCCCAATCCGAGACTTTGTTCAGCAAAGACTCGACTTCAGACACAAGTTTGTTCCGGTACCCGGCGACGTTTTCCCGAGAAATATTCGCACGGCCGGCGTATAGAGCATCACCAGTGCTATCATCCGCATAGCAATGAATGCTACCGGTTTGCAACATATCATTGATATGCAGAAGAAACAGCGTTGGTGATAGCACTAGCCATCTGCGCAGGACGGAATTATAGTGCACGAGTGTTTGCGCAAACACAGATGCACTCTTTATTCCCCACTCTCATAGTCCGATGGGATGGCAAATTAACACGACCGGAGAGATATCAGGCGTTGGTCCAATAGTCCAAAATTTTACGTGTTTTTCGAAGTACGGTGATCAATCACCATCAACATCCGGACTCCGGGCTGTTGCCAATAACTGATATTGGCCCGCCGAGTCGAACCCGAGATCACATGATATTTACTGGTTACAAGTTGACTAATAAGGGCTGATGAAGAAGAAGGTGCGAAGTGGATAGCTTATGTAAATATCTTTATACACCTATTTCGAAAAGTATAAATTATTTTGTAAAGAGCAAAAGCTGTTTCGAAGAAATACTAATACAAAATATATTGTTAAAGCGTCGTAAAGGTCGCACGTATTTAAATGTTCTAGCTAGTAAAAAAGTTTATCTTGTGAGAATAACCCGCAATTTTGATGTATATCTATATTTTTTGGACTTGTCTTAACTAGTCTTCATGTATTTAATCAGACAGTGAGTGATTAGTGAAACATTAACATAAAATAAGGAAATAATTAAAAGTAAATATTCAAACGTGTGTTTCTTGAGAAGTCTGTTGACTATAACGCGTAAGCGACACGATCTGCACGGCGCTTACGTTCTTTTCGTCGGACAGTTTGCTTAGAAGTTTTAACAACCGGGCCGCATTGCTGACTATAAGCTGATTATTTTAAGTCTACCGCTAAGTTGATATTAATATTGCATCTACGGGACATGTCTATGTCAATAAAGAATAGCAAAATGATACAAAAATGTGCGGGATGTAACAACAACTTGCGTCAAAGACAGTTTCTGGCATGTTCAATATGTAAGTTAAAATATGATTTACTTTGTGCTAATGTATCGAATAAACGTTTTCATTTAATGGATCAGGAGAACAAACGTTCCTGGAAATGTATAGAATGTCGCAGTAAGCAGCCAAAGATTGATAATACCAATACGCCGGTACGCGCGAGCACGATATCACATAAGTCTCAGTAAGACTTAGTTGACTCGGATAACTCCGAAAATTTCCATAATATTACGCGTCGGGTAAAAATAGTCAGACCGACAGATACGGATAATACACTAAATATGTCTCCTTCTGAGATCTCAGACTTAAGCCCTGCTAAGGAAATGCGGTTATTTTGGTGTGAATTACGTGCAGTCCGTAATGAAATGGTACAATTTAATAGCACTTTATCTAAATTAACGGCAGTTATGAATTGATTATTTAGAGGCTAAATTAGAGTCCTTGGAAGTAAAACAAATTGACAAAGAATGTAACAGAATTGAACACCTGGAAACTACAATAACTCAATTGAAACTAGACCTTCAAGACCGTGAGCAGGAGATGTCATCCAATGATGTGGAGATAGCGGGTATAGCACGCTTACTGTCGCCAAGAAACTAACTGTAGAAATTGAGGACCGTGACATAGTAAGTGTAAAACGCGTCGGGCCAATAAGGGCGCTTGTTGAAGGACAGCCGGTGCCAAACCCCGACCAATTGTAGTAAGGTTCACACGCCGAGCACAAAGAGATGCACTGTTAAAGGCGGCACGCGTGAGACGTGGTGCTAACACTGCTGACATGGATCTTCATGGATCTCCGCGTTTATTTTATATCAATGAACGTCTTACTAAATATAACCGTCAGCTCTTTCTAAAATCACGGGAAATATCTAAGCGAAATAAATGGCAGTATGTATGGACAAGAGATGGAAATATATATATATACGTCAAGAACATGGTAAGAAGAGTTATCGTATTCGTTCGGAAACAGATTTAGCTAAGGTTTTTGGTGAAGATATGGTTGGTTCAATTAGCGTTAGTAAATAATAAAAAAAATTCAAAAATTTTTATTGTATGTTGTGTAAATATAAGAAAAATTATAAAAACGAATTGTAATGTCAACCTTCAATCTGTTTACAATAGTGTCAATCACATATTTTTTTATCATAGATTTATTAT
The DNA here is from genome assembly GCA_029286625.1 of Parnassius orleans. Classification (NCBI taxonomy): domain Eukaryota; kingdom Metazoa; phylum Arthropoda; class Insecta; order Lepidoptera; family Papilionidae; genus Parnassius; species Parnassius orleans. The sequence goes on from JAGSMP010000003.1 coordinate 6,388,950, forward strand.
TAGGTGTTTTACAGGGAGTTTCTTGAATACGATCCACACTTTTATATGTTTAGTTGCTGGTTGCGTTTCTTGCTTTGTATCTGATATTGTTGTTATCTATAATTTTCGTATGGGCTTAGAACATCTGACAGTTACAATACATTTTTTGAGGACATATGTTTATAATAATGGCTCCTTTAAATAAAAATCGCAGTTTAACATTGGGGTTACTTAATGTCAGATCGTTAAATACAGGTAAAGATGAGTTATTGGTCAGTCTTAATAAATATAAACCTGACATTCTCGCTCTTAATAAAACGTGGCTTAAAGAAAGCGAAGAAAAGATGGCATTATTAGTACCAGGATTATTACACTTAAACACAAACCACGCCCACGGGACAGCTGGGGAGGCGGTGTAGGGTTCTTTGTTCGAAAAGAACTTCGATTGCGGACCACGCAACACCCAGGACTTTTTCAACTCGTTAATGAAGCAACGCGTATTACTGATAAAACTGAATCACTTCTAGATCTTATTTTGATCGATTCTCCCGAATTATGCAAAAGTATTAACGTATATGCAGCCGCAAAAATATGGAATGATTTGCCACCACCCTTAAAAGAAAATTTTAATATTACATTTGCAACATTAAAAAAAAGGTTAAAAAGGAATTATTTCATATTTCATAAACAGAAGTCTTTTTAGGCCGAATGGTTGTATGTTTATTGTGTAATAAAGTATTTTTTGTAACACATATAGACTGTAAAGAGGGTTACCACTAATACATAATTAAGTACGATGTGCGTGCGACCAAAATATACCTAAAACAGCAGGGACTGGCTGAAAACCAGTGCTGAGCATAATGCCCAGCAAATACTGAGCCTGTTCCCGTTGCCTCACATTATAATCGTATATTTAGTAATAGTAGTTAATTTGTTAATTGTGAATGTTCATTTTTTTATAGAATTTTTAAGTCTAATTATTTTTATGTGTATGCTTACTTTGTTTTCATTTGTAAACTTATTATTGTGTGGCAATAAATATTTATTATTATTATTATTTGTTAAAGTTTTTACGTTTTCTCAGTTTGTTTTTAACAAAACTGGATTAATGGTTACTACCACGGGACTTAGCCAAGTGGGATTATTATTATTAATATTAATATAGCACTGTATGACTTACTAGGTAATATTATGACATCTGAGATAAGAGAAATCCAGTTTGTGCCATTTATACTGACATGGCCAAGGCTTTTGATTATGTGGACCATAAGATCTTGATAAACAAATTATATGGTTATGGTATTAGAGGGAAAATTCTCCAGCTCTTAGAGTGAGTACCTAAGTAATAGAATCCACAGAAATTTCTAGAATTTGTCCAAAGAGTAAATTAGAAACTACATATTTATCGAAACCAAGCCAGATTAAATACGGGGTTCCACAAAGTAGCGTATTAGGGCCACTACTCTTTTTATATATAAATATATAAACGATCTCCCAAAAATAACGTCACATAAAATGGTTCTCTTTGCAGATGACAGTACAGCTATAATAAAGTGTGCAAATCAAATTAATTATGACAGTGATATCAATACCTGTTTACGCGAAATTATAGAGTGGCTTAATAATAATAATTTAATATTAAATTTAAATAAAACAAAAGTTATGCACTTCCATCAACGCCGTGAAAACCCAAACATTAATATTTCCTACCAAGGCTTTAATATTGAGGAAGCAAATATGGCTAAGTTCTTAGTTATAGTGAATGATAACCAACTTACTTGGAAGCATCATGTTGAGGATCTATGCAAACGACTCAGCAAATCCGCATATGCACTTCTCAACTTTCAAAAAAGGTTAACAGCTAGGCTCTTTTAATAGCATACCATGGACTAGTTGCTTCCGTTTTGCGATATGACATTATTTCCTGGGAGCAGGCTTCTAATAGGGAGCTTGTATTTAGGATGTAAAAACAATGTATAAGGTCAATGTGTGGTCTCAAAATAACAGACAGCTGTTTTCCTTTTTTGAAATCTTTAAAAATCCTAACACTGCCTATCTGATATTAGAAAGAATCCAATACGCACCCACTATGTAAATAAGTTATTATGTTACATAAAATGTAAAACATCACTCATGAAAAAAAGCTTTTTTGGTATTGCCCCACGAATTTATAATAAACTACCTGATCCAATAAAAATATGACCTTATTTAAATTTAAAAAGGTGCTCAATGAGTTACTAATAGACAAATGTTATTATAAAATTGATGAGTTCTTGAATGACAATTTTCACTAATTACTTTTATTGACTATTATTATTGACTTTTATTATTTTTGTTATTGTTATCAATTTAACTTTATAAATGTAGAATTTTAATTAATATTCCAATTTCATTCATTTTTATTCTATTTTATTTTAAGGTATGATTTGCAAAAGAACACACAATTATATTTGTATGTTTTTAAGACAAAATATAGCCCTCTAATAATTGTAACCCTCGCAAGATCTTAAATGTAACCTACCTATGTTTGACAAATAAACTATTCTGATTCTGATTCTGATTCTGATATAATTTCTTGAAGTTGTCACTATGTTGAATGCACTGGGATGACATCTTAAGTCAATATCTAAGTTAAACTTCAAACTTCTTTGCAAAGTCCAATTCCTATTGCTATAAAATAAGCCAAGTATTAATTGAAAAACAAAACTGCTGAGTGGGCAATATTTAAGCTTGTGTTCTCTTTATAAAATTTGAAATCATTACTTCTAAAAGCCGAATGAATGAAAAGCTTAACGAGAGCTGAGCTGAGCTGAGCTGATTATTTACAATTAAAAACGACCAATAAATATTACTAGATTAACATATGTTAGTAAATATACAATACAAAAATATTTTATATAGAGAGTTTTACGTGGTAGAGAATGGGTTGGTTTGACCAGAACCACGCACTCACAGAATACCAGCGTAAAATAGCAGCTTAATGCTGCTGCGTTTTGTATGATGAGTGTAGGGAACCATGGACCCATTTTCATCTGCATTTTGATTCTTAATTGAGGATAAATATAGATGTCTATGGGCCACAGCATCCACTTACCATCAGGCGGACTGCGTATTCGTTTGTCACCCTTATTGTGGTTCTGGTAAGCGCAGTGTTGGTTTATACCCAACTAGATAGAGTGACGACCTGATGAAACGCGCAGTTAGTTGAGGGGTGAATGTGGTTCATGACCGTACTCTGTGGCAACCTGTGGCGGAGGTCTAACTTATGTTCGGCAGCAGACTTGTGATGTGAAAGTGATTAGCTGTAGTGATAGTGATAGAAAAACCTAATTCAGTATCGAGTACCGACTCGATAATTCAGTATCGAATTTAATATACTCTTCTAGATTTACGATACTATATTAGGTTTCTATAGTGTATAGTACTTATTTTTACGATGCGGTTGGTCAACCTATTGTGATCGCTGCTATTTAATTAAGTTATTTTAAGGTTAGTTTACCGCTAAACTCCACCTAATATCATGTTTGAAAATTAGAGGCCTTTCTAGTAAGTGTACTCGTAATAATCATGATTATAAAACATTTATGCTTTTTTATAATTGTCTTCTATTTATATTAAGAACGACAAATAAAGATAAAAATGCTGAGTTCTTGAATGACAATTTCCACTAATTACTTTTATTGACTATTATTAGAAACTTTTACTATTTTATTGTCATCAATTTAACTTTATAAATATTTTTATTCTATTTTATTTTAAAGTATGATTTTCAAGAACACACAATTATATTTGCATGTTTTTAAGATAAAACATAGCGCTCTAATAATTGTAACCCTCGCAAGATCTCTTTTCAACGCGTATTACTGAATGTAGTGCAACATGTATAGATAACATTTACAAATGTTAACCGTTGCATATGTATAATTAAAAATTGAGTTCTGATCACTGTGGACAGTTGGTTTCGTTACCTTATGTTCACAAAAAGCAAGTAGATGAGAAAATTGTATTTGTTCCTGTAAATGCACGTCGCTTGGAGAAGTTTAGAAGTAACATAGTGAAGAATGGAAGTTCACTTTCATACCAAAATAATCCTAATTTTGTTGTATGGAACAGTGTTTAAACTTATTTGCAATGAATTTGATAATATTTTTACTTCTAAAACGTTCTCTTTGAACGGTCGGAAGGCTTTCAATGAATGGGCGACAGTAGGAGTCCATAAGAGCAGACAAAGGTTATGAACTTTACCATGAAGGTCATATAACCTATATATAAACTCTTTCGGGTTGATAGTACAAATGAGCGTGCCTCGGCTCAATTCTCAGCCCTTTCTGTTTCTTGTATATATGTGACTTACCTTACATAGTGGGGATAACCATAATATAGTATTATTTGCTGATGACACTTCATTAATTTTCAAATTAAAACGACAATTATTAAAATATGACAGAAGTAAATAATGCTATATCTAAATTAGTAAATTGGTTTAATGTTAATACCTAATAACTTGCATTTAAATAGCACTAAAACGAAATGTATGAGTTCATGACTCCAAATGTCAGACAATTAAATACTAATGTAATTTTAAATGGGGAGAAACTAGTCTTGTCGATACCACTAATTTTCTTGGAATAACACTAGACATGAAATAATGGAGCCCCCATATATCAAAGTTAGCAAGCAGACTTGGTTCTGCAGCATATGCTGTAAGATTAGAAATCTCACCAGTGTGAAACAGCTAGACTTGTTTACTTTAGCTATTTCCATATCATAATGTCGTATGGTATTTTGCTATGGGGACACGCGACTGACACTGAAATTATATTTGTTTTACAGATGAGGCCATAAGAGCAATCTATGATTTAAAATCTAAAGTCGCTCCGACAAAATTTAAGAAATTAATATATTAACTTTGGCCTCTCAATACATTTATGAAAATGTAATGTACGTACACAAAATAAATAGTTATACAAAATAAGTGATATTCATTCTGTAAATACTAGGAACAAACACAAGTTAGTAGTACCAGTTAGTCGACTCCACCAGTCAGTAATTCATTCTTGGGGCGATGTATACGCTTTACAATAAAATCAGAAAATATACAAAATTCGAGCTGCTCAAAATTAAAAACTTTATTAAATATAGTTTGTATAAAAGGGTTATTATAATATTAACGAATTTATGGATGATATTAACCCTGGGAAGAGGTGTTCCTTCAAGCTATTTCTAATTTGTTTTGTTGGTTAATTGTATTATATATGTGATTATAGCTGTTATTTAAAAAAAAAGTCCCGCTGGGTTTCTTGCTGGTTCTTACCAGGACAGAGGTTTTTTTTCGAACCAGTGGTAATTAAACAAAAGAGTGACTTTCAATAAGTATTATTTATAATCTATATTGAATAACAAAGTTTCTGTTTCTGTTTCTGTTTCTGTTTCTTAAATGTAACCTACCTATGTTTGACAAATAAACTATTCTGATTCTGATTCTGATATGATTTCTTGAAGTTGTCACTATGTTGAATGCACTGGGATGACATCTTAAGTCAAGTTAAACTTCAAACTTCTTAGCAAAGTCCAATACCTATTGCTATAAAATAAGCCAAGTATTAATTGAAAAACAAAACTGCTGAGTGGGCAATATTTAAGCTTGCGTTCTTTTTATACAATTTGAAATCATTTCTTCTAAAAGCCGAATGAATGAAAAGCATAATGAGAGTGATTATTTACAATTAAAACGACCAATAAATATTACTAGATTAACATATGTTAGTAAATATACAATACAAAAATATTTTATAGAGTGAGTTTTACGTGGTAGAGAATGGGTTGGTTTGACCAGAACCACGCACTCACAGAATACCAGCGTAAAATAACAGCTTAATGCTGCTGCGCTTTGTATGATGAGTGTAGGGAACCATAGACCCATTTTCATTTGCATTTTGATTCTTAATTGACGATAAATATAGATGTCTATGGGCCACAGCATCCACTTATCATCAGGTGGACTGTGTGTTCGTTTGTCACCCTTATTCTATAAAATGTTTTCGTTCTGGCAAGCGCAGTGTTGGTTTATACCCAACTAGATAGAGTGACGACCTGATGAAACGCGCAGTTAGTTGAGGGGTGAATGTGGTTCATGACCGTACTCTGTGGCAACCTGTGGCGGAGGTCTACCTATGTTCGGCAGCAGACTTGTGATGTGAAAGTGATTAGCTGTAGTGATAGTGATAGAAAAACCTAATTCAGTATCGAGTATCGACTCGATAATTCAGTATCGAATTTAATATACTCTTCTAGATTTACGATACTATATTAGGTTTCTATAGTGTATAGTACTTATTTTTACGATGCGGTTGGTCAACCTATTGTGATCGCTGCTATTTGATTAAGTTATTTTAAGGTTAGTTTACCGCTAAGCTCCACCTAATATCATGTTTGAAAATTAGAGGCCTTTCTAGTAAGTGTAATAATCATGATTATAAAACATTTATGCTTTTTTATAATTTGCTTCTATTCATATTAAGAACGACGAATAAAGATAAAAATGCTGGCAGTAAAAAGATGCCTTTATTTTATTTGTGTGTTGAAAAATTAATAAGTTGTAATATCAGACATAATTCGAAACAAAATTACATACTAACCACTCCGGTATAATTTCGCAGTTGCATATCAACACGTCCCGCGCCGGAAAGCAAAATTCGTCGCGGCACGAAGAGAATTGCGGAACTAGAATGCGAATAGTTAGTTATAAAAAATTATAACAACCGTTCCATGTGTCCATGTTCGTAGCTGCACGTGAAAATAATCTTCTTCTTTAAATGAAAATACGTGGCGGAAACAACAGTTTTATTAATTGTACTCTCGTAAATAGTACGCGAGTAGCCCGGGTTTGATCACCGTCGGCACTAATGAAATTGTTTATTGCAATTTGAAGTGCTGATTATTTAAGTGCTTCCCCATGTTTATTTCCTTCGCCGCCGAGAAAGTAGTTCTCGGTAATGGAGGAAATGTGGTAATTGAGGAAACATGCATGTTTGAGGAATAATATATTTCAAGGATATGTTAAGTTCACCAACACGCACTGGAACAGCGTATAGTGGGACGTCTATAAGCTATAACTTTACTAAATTTACATCAAAATCATTATCATCATCATAATTTAATCCCTTCACAAGTCTACTGCTGAACGTATGCATACTCCAAGGAATAAAACAAAACATGGTCCTAAAGCACTTGCATCTAGGATGCATGCTGCATGAGGCACCTACTCTCCATCTAATGGGTTACCTAATGTAATATATGATAGATATAACCAAACTTTTTTGCTGCACAGCAGAGAAACTGTACAAAAAGACGGACAAAACACCTCTAATAATTCCTCGTATACACGAAAAAAAAATTGGAAATGATTAGCTAATGTTTATGAGTATAGTATAATGACCTGAATTCTTCTTATTAGTTACCCTTTGCTTCGTATATAGTCGACGGGGTTAGCCTTCTTTTTTTAGAATAAGGATGACAAACGAGCACATAGTCCACCTGATGGTAAGTGGATGCTGTGGCACATAGACATCTATGTACATTTCTTTTCGATTAAGAATCAAAATACAAATGCGTTGTCACCCCTGAGGACTATGATGAAATGCCTCGTTTCCAGTAAAAAGGGTTACCGGTTCTCTACACTCACCATACGAAACACAGCAGCTTAATGCTGCTGTATTTCGTATGGTATCTCTGCTGTATTATAATCGTTAATGATAGAAAACTATAAATTACATAGCAACTTTGAATTCAGTGCCACGATATAGTGTAAAGAAAAACGAAAGCCCCGACTTTAAAAGCACAGCTGGAAACAACTGGAATATCGTTTTCGTCGTTAAATTAAGAACTTCATCTTCTAATTTGCCACCCTTAAGGGAGGGACTTTCTCTCAAAATTTATATGAGGACACTCTTGTCGTATAACCTAAAAAATAATCATTACAATCGGTTTTTAATTGACAATGATATCGAGTGGCATACATACAAAAAAAGAACGTACTTCGGATTAAACCTTCTTCTTTTTGAAATCGCCTGTAATAAATAGAATCAACGTTAAGTCAGTGACTGCCACGTGGTTTTACGTAGAGGTTTATCATCTCAATTCTTTTTATAGTGTTAACGATTATATAAAGTCAAGTTGGTTAACCCAGCTGACCAAAAAAATAATTGCGGCCACTAGAGGACGTCACGTTCATACAGCAGTATGTAATGTATATTTTTTGTGAGTAAAAGCCGCAAGACACAATGGCCGGGCAGCTGCATGGAATGAAGCGTGAATCCTGCAATCAGAGCGGAAGCAGCAGGAAATTTGCGGTCGATAAGTCGATATAGGTTCTCGGACTAGTTAAATATACGAGGCATTTTCCATCCGAAACTATAAAAAGACGCCTTTAAAATATATTCTTTTTCGTACTCCTATTTTTGTCTAGCGAACTGACCCGGACTCGCTTGGGTGGGACCTATTTATGTGGCGTTATTTAGATTTAAGATATTCATCATTTTATTTTATCTTAGCCATATCTTTCAATTAAAAAATCTAAGTTTTTCGGATAAATATAGCTTAGATCAGTCCTGGTATTGCTCTCTATCTGTTCGTGAAGTTTCATTCCATAGTTTAGCCCGGACAGACATCACGACAGACAAAAAATAAATAAAAATGGATACTCTTGTCATAATGCCATGCAAATAATATCAGGTCAATAAAAGGTAGTTATTTCGGTATTACAGACAGACACTTCAATTTTATTTCTAAGTATAAATAAAAACTTAACCATCCATCCATATCTGTTGCAGCCTACAAAAGTCTACAGCTGAATATAGGCCTATCACATGGATTGCCTCATAGGGGAAAAACATAACTGCACCAGAGTTTTTATGGAGGCTTTCAACGTATGTAAATTGTACATTCGGATCACCCGGAACGATTATTTGAAGGTGTAACTTGTCCCGTGTACATTCTGAATTGCGCCTCGAATCGCAGCAACCAAACGCTTCGCCACAAGCTATCGCGCCTTCACGCCGCTTATTTTTTAAATAAAATTGATGGTACTGCAGCCTATGAACACTGAACTTCAAATAAAGAAGGCTATAGATGCGTTGCCATCTCATAGGACTAAGATGGAACGCCTCATTGCCTGTACACGCAATAGTGCAAACACTACTATTTGGCGAACTAACTACTACCTACCCGAACGGACTCTTAGACAGATAAAGAGCACTACGGCTTAGAAAAGTAGCTTTTAAAGGAAAGAATACCTAAAGACTTTAACATGAATATCAAGATACAATTAAGATACAATTGTGCTTAAAATTAATAGGGAATGCTAAAAGGCATTACTTTTTAAATTAAAATTGGGCTCATTCTTGACCTCCATCTGGCTCGAAGGCAAAGATGAGGACTACGATGGAGCGAGTTTGCCTGGAGAAGCCTGTGAACACGCACCTTGAAGAGATCCAGGTTACAAGCACTCGGAAACACAGACGCCAGCAGGGCATTTCACTCCTTGGCTGTGCGCATTATAAAAGATGACTTTTAGCGCTTAGTGTGAATACTCGGAACGTCAACCAAGTGTGGATGGTAACCTGCAGTACATCTGGTACTCCAATAGGAGAACGGAGATGGCGGTATGAGCTTATGAAGCTCATAGGCACACTTTTCGAAGTACAATTTGTTAATTAAATTCAATCAATTACTACTGCCTTTTTGATATGGTTTAGGCAATAAAGAGGAAATCATCATCATCATCATTTTTCTGGCCTTCATGAGTCCACTGCTGAACATAAGATTCCCCCGAGTGTAGCAACTAGGGCTAATATTCCTCTATAATTAGTAGAGCAAAGAGTAAATAAATAAATAAAAATAATTCCGTAAAATATCACGTTTTTATCAAAGAGGGGGCAAACGAGCATGCAGCTCACCTGTTGGTAAGTGACTACCGCCGCCCATGAACAACTGCAACACCAGGGGAATCGCAGGTGCATTGCCGGCCTTTTAGAAAGGAGTAAGCTCTTTTCTTGAAGGTCCCTAAGTCGTATCGGTCCGGAAAAATCGCCGGTGGTAAACGATTGCACAGAGGGGTCGTACGAGGAAGAAAACTCCTAGTAAAACGCACAGTCGTGGACCGCCAAGCATCCAGATGGTGTGGATGGTATCGTGAGTTTGGTCGCGATGTGCGTTCGTGAAATTTGGTAGCTGAAATTAATTCGAACAATTCCTCAGAGCACTCCCCATGGTTAGATGAGATAGAAAATACAAAAGGATGCAACATCTCTTCGCAGCGACAGTGAATCGAGACGATCGGAGAGGGCTCGGTCGTTGACGATTCGAGCCGCTCTGCGCTGGATGCGGTCAAGTGGAAGAAGCTGGCACTGGGGAGCCCCGGGTCAGAGATGGGAACAGTATTCCATGTGTGGCCGAACCTGCGCCTTGTAAAGTTGCAGGCGGTTAGCCGGCATGAAATACTGTCCTGCTCTGCTAAGCACACCAAACTTTTAGAAGCCAATTTGGCCTTCTCTTCCAAGTAACCACGAAACTGCACATCATTCGGTATGGCGACGCCGAGGATTGCGATACTGGCTGAGAAAACAAGAGGAGTGCCTTGAAACTGAGGAGATATGACAAAGGGGTTCTTTTTAGCGCTAAACGCGCAAACCTGTGTCTTCTGGGGATTGAACTGGACTAGATTTAGTCACCCCCAGTCCGAGAATTTGTTCAACAAAGACTCGACTTCAGATACAAGTTTGTCCCGGTACTCGGCGACGTTTTATCTTTCTGATAACAATTCAAAATAATAAAAAATGAGGGTAGGCCCGCTTGCCAAGCGTGGCAACTATGGCGAAATCCCCCCTATGAGGTAATCTACGGGGGAGGGTCATGTTCAGCAATGGACTTTTATAAGCTGTAATGGACGGATGAATTAAAACAGCTAGAATAATAATAGGCTATGAGTCACTAAGACTATAGGAGTGGCAAGGCAACTGTCACCTAGTTTGTTTGGTTTTGGGTTCACCGGGCATTCAGTAACCACTGATCATCAGATGCTCTGTTAACTCGTTTACCAATAGTGAATATTATTAGAAGTTATTCGCGTACGTACTATAACATAAAAATGTCGGTGTTCTCTCACTCCTAAGGACTAAGATAGAATGTTATGATGTGTATACGAAACACGGTAGCATGAAGCTGCTATTTCAAGCTGATATTTCTGTATATTCCCATTCATGCTACTTCCAAAATAGGTTAATAGGTATAGCTGTTATAACGAAACTAACGGCCGATGCGTCAGGTAGACCAAATTATCACCAGCTGATCGATACCGACGAAAACCGTATTGGCGGTCACTAATCAGGTGGTGATCCTCAAGGTACCGCATGAGCTGGCAGTTTTTAATGGATTCCATTATTTTGAGAACAAGGAGGTGATGACGATAGGCCAGTAGTTAGACAGGTCTGAGCGGTCGTCTTTTTTAGGGATCGGGTGGAACAAAGCTGTCTTCCATGAATTCGGAACTATGCCTAGGGAGTAGGGTTACCGGAAAAGACGCGTTAGAACCGGTGCCAATTCTGGAGTGCACGTCCTCAGCACAATTGGGGGGATTCCGTCATGCCCATTCGATTTGTGGATGTTCAGGGAGAGGAGTACTTTGCGAACCGAGCGCTGTGTAAACTGCACATCCGGCATGCACTCACATCGCGGGATGGTCGGCGTCTTTGAGAGTCGAGTTAGACGCAAAAAGAGAGCCTAGCAGATCGGTTTTCTCCTTTGCGGCATGGGCCAGTGAGTCGTCCTCCATGTACAGAGATGAGAGAGATGGCTGACAGAAGTTCCCTTGGACAGCTTTGGCGAGAGATCAGAATGCACGAGTTCCCGAAGGAAGGCGAACTAGTTTTCACCAATTCTACCGATGTGCTTTGACTTTGCCTTGGAAATGACTCTTTTGAAGGACCTGGAGGCGGAATTATGCTTCTTTTTATGGGCGCTGGTGTTTACATCTTGGGACGTCTAATATATTGTGATCACTGCTGGCTGTATGAGGAAGCTCAATTATTCAGCGTGCGATGGAAAGCGCTATATTTGGAATATCTCTGCGGGCTAAAATCCTTAACGAGTATATGCGCAGAAGAACAAGAGTTACTGATAAGCTGAAGTGGCGTTGGGTTGGCTATATCGCTCAAAGAACCGACAACCGATGGGGAAGAAAAGCTCTCAAGTGGCAGCTTTTTACTGGCAAGTGCATTGTTGGGAATCCTCCCAATATATGCACTGACGACCTGCTCAGGACCGTAGTTTGTAGCAATCTGGCTCCGGCAATGCGGCTCCGTGGAGCAGTGGCTTAGCAATGAGTTGTTGCGCTGGGGGATGCGAGTTCAAATCTTGCACTGAATAAGTATTTGTATAGCCTACAAATAATTGTTCCGGGTCTGGTATGTTTGTCTTTATGCAATTTATGTTTATAACTGCCGCCACGATGCAGGAGATCTATGTTCAGCAGTTGACTTGTGATAGGCCTTAGTGATAGTGATGTTAGATATTAAATAATGCAATAAATGTAATTGTAAATGAGCTTTTCGACGTAAAATCTAAAAATGTTAATAGTTTATTTTTTATTTTAAATATTTAAAACTATGATTACACGATTTTTTTAAAATAACGTTTCTATTAAGTACGAGTACGTCTTTGTTTTCATTTTTAACGCGCGTTTATGTTCTCTAAACCTATTTATGTCTGTAATATATGAATGGAAAGGAATTTTTAATTCGGTTTCTCCAACTTTCAGACTTCTGAATAATGTGAAATTTTTAAGGCGTATTAAAAATTTTTATAGTAGAGGATGCAAACGGGTATGCAACTCGACTGCATAAGTGCAAAGTGATCGTCGCCGCCCATAAATCTACAATTTCTCCGGTGTTGCGGAAGAAGAAATGAGCCTACTTTCTTCTTTCACTGGGATCATTACAGCTGGTGATCAATGTGTGTTTGATTTTTAAATCCAAACCCAAGTATACCACTGCTAGACTTCAAGATACTGTAAGCTCATTCTGCGTAGATCAAACCAAAAATTAATATTAAAAACTGAAGGTAGCCGGGCTAACTATGACATCAGGACGTCAAACACCTCAGTCCCCCCCGTGACCATGGGTGCTGTAAAGCACCCGAAACGTCGGGAATTAAAAAGTTAAAATTAAACGCGTTATAATCCGAAAAAATTAGTTTCATTTAATGTGTGTTGTTTTGTTTCTTCATTTTAAAGCTTTAATTTTATTATGCATTAATTTCATGCCTAATTTTTAAAGATTTAATCAAGAACAGGTATTTTTAACTTTCCTTCTGGAAATTGTATTATTGCAGTCCGATTCTGAAGTCCAAATTTTATTAAAATTTTACTTTTTTTGTAGTTTTTATAGAAAAAGGATGTCAAACGAGCACACAGTCCACTTGATGGTAAGTGGATGCTGTGGCCCATAGACATCTACATTTATCCTTGATTGAGAATCAAAATGCAGATGCGTTGTCAACTCAGAGGACTAACATAGAATGCCTCGTTTCCAGTAAAAAAGTTCTCCTATTCTCTACACTCAGCATACGAAACACGGCAGCATTAAGCTGCTATTTTACGTTGGTATTTCGTGAGAGCTAGGTCCTACCCCGGTCGAGCCAACCCATTCGTGCTCCGACCATAATATAGCTGAAGCGTGGTACTTCTACGTATAAAGTGTCCTTTATACCAGTATAATAGGTCCCTAGATTCCGATTCAACTGTTTTTATAAGGATGTCTATTTAGGTAAATTAAACTTTAACTTGATCTGTTCGTGTTGCATATTCATATTTCCAAAATAAAAGTTTCATCAACTCCAAACCAATTTTATTTGATGCGTAATTCCATTCATAATTCAGAAGTTTATGTTGTTTAAAAATCAAACTTATAATTATACAAAAATGAGAAATTACTAGTGAGGACAAGATAGAATTGCCAATCAAATTTTTTGACCTAACTGATGTAGCAATATACTGACTTGACACTGGCAGAATTCTATCAAGAGAAGCCATAATTTAAAAAAAGAAGAAGATGTAGCAATACTATATTGTCTTTGAGCATCTTCTGCTACATGTAGATCTCTCGAGAAGTTTTAATCCAACTACTTTACAAACGAACACATTAGACTTATAAAACTTGGCATCTTGTGCCATATACACACGCACTAGCCGCTCATTGGTTTATAACAATTATGCGTTATTTAAGTTAAGCGTACCTGTATACAGTATTAGCGTGGGTATAATATTTGTTTTAATTTCTAGTTTTCTTATTTCTTTCTAGCGACAATAAGGCTCAGTATCTTGGAAATACTACAAAAATAATATAATGAGAAATATATTTGAAATAATAATTCGACGCTCCGCAGTGACCAGAAGCCGCTTGATTACAAACAGAATACTTGGCTTATTTGATACTTAGCTTATTTCATAATTGAATATTTCTATCCATAATGAAAAATATGATTGTGTATAAATGTGAAAAAAATAACAACATTTATACGTCCTACTGTAAGTCGTATTAAAGAAAAATCTCGAGATTTTTTTTATAAAACGGAAGTGACAAACTTATTCACACTCCACCTGATGGTAAGTGGCTACTGTAGTCCATGGACATTTGCGTTGCCACCTCTGCGGACTAAGACGGAATGTGTCAAGCCTGTAATTATTCTGGCACTCTTATTATACTCTTCCGACTGGAACAGAGCAGTGCTAGAACTGGTATTTGGCGGCAGAAATAGGTAGTAGGGTTGTACTTACCCAGACGAACTCCTAGTCAGAAAAGAAGTCTTACCAAAATTAATAAACGTTGTCTAAATATTGATCTTAAAAAACTCATCCCCTATTTTCCCACCCTTAGGGGTGGAATTTTCTCGCCAAATTTAAATGTGACACAAAACTATTTTATGAAAAAGATAATCAAGAAATTTAGTTAATAATCGACGAAGATATCGCGTAACAAACATACAAAAACACACAGTCGAATAGACAACCTCCTCCTTTTTTGAAGTCGGATAAGATAGCATTTTAAAGTAAAATTATATAAATAATAAAAAATTCAAAGGAAAAAATGAAGTGACAAATTAAAATTAAAATAAAATTTGTCAAATTATGACAATAAAAAACCTCGGATAGTTGAACAAAAAATAAATTACTAATTAACATTACCATAACAGCCTATCAAATGCCCACCCCTGAACATAGGATGCTATGCTATTTTACACTGGTATTCTGCGAGAGCGTGGTCCTACCCCGGTTGAGTCGACCCATTCGTGCTTCAACCATATTATAGCTGCAACTTGGCTATACCACGAATGTGGTATCACAAGTGTGACGATTAAGGCAAATCCTGCCTACATTGAGCCAGGCCCACAACCAGCTGTGAGCTTTTACGGCCTGATGATGTAGAAGAAGATGTGATTAATGAAGAGTTTCATTGCATAACAATTTTTCCTTTATTCCAAATTATGTAACCAACTATTTAACAAGCTTTGTAGTGTTGTGCGCTCAAAGAATCTCGTAGAGTATTTCAGAAAACGTGCCCTAGTAAAAATAAACGTAATTAATGGTATTTTATTTAATATAGCGGTTGTTCCATTCGCTGCATTGTTGGAACTAAAAATTACTGGCGCTCTATCACAGCGATTAATCTATAATTTAAGAATGTGTGAACACGACCTGCTCTCAATCACTGCCCTATTAATTGCCTCTGAAAATAATAAAATGCTCGTACATTGTATGATGTTTTATGGCATGATGAGTTATGAAGTTTCTTAAAATGAATCGACTTAAATATGTAAATCGGTGACATGTTTAGATGTTTACTTTGTTTATGTAAAGTGTATAGCTGTGTATAGTGTAAGCTGTTAAGCTTTTCGATTTTTAAAAGAAAAGGTCATTGTAGATATATTTTTTCTGACAGTATATATCAATATAAACGGAATATAAAGAAGCAAAACGGTAAGCTTGATGAAAACTTTCATACTAAATGATAATCTAAAAATTATAGTTTAGTTTTTAATGTCTTTTATCAAAATTTAAATTTTAAACTCTTTTTTTATTTTGCTTTTAAACATATTCTCATAAATTCAGAAAAAGAATTTGAGGTTCAAGTTTCAGAAAATGTCAATTCTCCGTACGAGCATGCAAACAGTGCGTGCCTCGGATTTCCCTTGAAGATGGTATCGTATGCTTTAGTTATTAATTACAGCCGAATACCGACGGTAGAAGGGTTCTGTGAGCATATTAAGTAGTGTGATTTATTGCCTAAAAACCCACTATACGTGCTGATACGTAGTTTCGTAATACGCGTTCTGATTTTTATGATTTGCGACACGCGAGCCTTATTTTGTATTCGAAAATGAAAATTTTCGGTTTCTCTTAAATTATTGGTTGTTCTAATTTAAGCAGGTTGCATGTTATAAAATAGTGAACACAAATACGAGTATAGTCGATCGTTGATTTTTTAAATTCAAATGAAAGGAAATATGATTTGTTTTTAAGAAATGTAAGCTTCGGGTTTCAATGTAAGTCAAAAAAAAAAATTGTTTACTAACGTGTTGCTAAATTGGACTAAGGTACCATATTCCGAGGTATTTTGAATTTATACTATAACTTTGAGTAGTTATATTAGTAAAGGTCTAGAGTGATGTGTATACCTTTTAAAATAATTGGTTAGTTTTGCGTCAGCAGCTGGTCCGAACCCACGTTTCATACATTTTGGACCCTGCGCACTTGAGTAACATGTTTTTTTAAATAGTGATATTTTGGTTATGTTTGAATCGTGTGTGTAATTATTTGAGTAAAAGTATTTCAAGGATTATATTTTTAATTGAAAACACTTTGCTTTTGTATGCCTTTATGAATAAATCAAGGTGAAAATACATCTAGAAAATACTGCGGCATTAGGTGCCAAATATTTCAGCTGGTTCTTTATTCCGCTGTATACCGCGAAATAACGATTTAAGATACTTAAGATCTTTTTAGGGTTCCGTAGTTAAACAACAAGAAACTCTTATAATTTCGCCCTGTTTAATTTTCATGGTTGTTTTTATGATTAGGCCCTTCCTGCTTTGAGTTCGACAACTTAAAAAGACAATGAATATTAAAATCTATTTCCGTGGTAAACTTTTGCGTTTCATTTACTAATTAAAGCATGCCAAAGGCCATGTCAATTCATTGTATGGGTAAGCTAAGAAGGGAAATTTAAGCTCATACACAATTCGATGTAATTTTTATATTTATGAATATATTATATAAAGTAATATATTATATTATATAGGAAGTATAAATTAAGTATTAATCTGTAGAGGGTTATTTTTCAAAGAGTAGCCAAATTTTAAGCCTAAGTTCAAATATATAAATGATAATATACCGTTATCGCAGTTTTTAAAAATACGAGTAAATAAGGCTTATACTTTTATTTGAAATTATCCCAAATTGAATGTGATTTATGGGTAACAACGTTTTTACCTACCGATCGACTCTTACGAATGTGCGTGCGCAGTAAAATCAGTAAAATAATGCATTACAACGTATTTTGAATTTAAAAGATAAAAAGGACAGAATATTTTTTTATTAATTTTTCTTCACCAGTTATTCTCTCGCCGGTTATAGCCCTGTATATAAATTAAATAAAAATAAATTATGAAAAAAACCTTGCATTTTTTCCTAATTCCGAGTACTTCTAAAAACAGTAAACACACAATAAAAGTTACATTATTTGCAACTGCGAAGAGATATTCGTTAACTTTGTGCCTATAGTAACATTTTGCTAATTCTGTGCCAAGTGATGCTTTCTGTTAAATTTACGACAGTTTTTGTTATGAGTGTTTCGGGTTTGTGGCTAATATTTGTAGTTTGTTATGAATTACCAAACTAAAAGGTTTTCGTCGTCAACTTTATGTTACGTGATTTCATGTCGTCAGGTATTAAGGACAAACCCATCGATATAATACTATAATGATAGGTCGGGGAAAAAGTTTCTTCGTATTTTGTTTGTATAAAATTAAAGAAAAATCTTTTTGGTTGTACTGTTTGTATCTGGGTGATTTTAATATCAATACATATATGAGGGAGTTTTGGCGGGAACTTGATCGGCGGCGGTTTGCTGCTCCTGTATTATTGTTTGAATAATGGTTTGAAGTGGATTTTGATATGTAAAAGTGGTGCGATTTTGTGTATTAAGTGTCTGCGCATGTGAACTATTAGTGGAAACGGTGAAACAAGTGCTCTGATGGTGATGTGATTCTCAAGATAAGGTGTCTATCTGCTTAGGCGCCTTGAGATACCATCGCCAACTGTCAGCTGTCTGCTGACTCAAGTTGCCGTCAAAATCTCCCAAGGGCTGCACAATGTGACGCATCAACATATTGTGAAGCAGTGTACTATGAAGAAAATTATAATAAACCGAATAAAAATACCTAAGACTTGGCCTAAAGGTCTAGATACCAGGCCATAACTCCAAAAAAAATACATATATGACATTAAGAAAAAGAAAAATAAAAAGTAAAAAACACTTTCCCGCCATTTTTCAATTGTTTTTCCAAAATTAGTGAATCTAACGAAGAAATTCGATACGTTCTGAAGTTTTATAACAAAAAAGGGAAAAATGCGAGTCAAGACGCGAAAAAAATTGTGACGTTTATGGACCTAATGCAGTGTCAGTAAGAGTAGCACAAGTTTGTTCAAGCGTTTTCAGTCCGGGAATTTTGATGTCAAAGATGCAGCTCGCTCTGGTCGCCCTCATACGGATAAAGTCGATGCCATTTTTGAAAAAGTGGAGCAAGATTGGCATATTAGTAGTCACGACATAGCTGAGGAATTGGAAATTGACCACAAAATAGTTTTGACCCTTTTGAAAAAGTCTGGCTTTACAAAAAGCTCGATTTTTGTGTACCACACGAGCTCACTGAAAGAAACCTAATGAATCGTGTACTCATTTGCGATTCTCTATTGAAACGTATTGAAACCGAACTATTTTTGAAAAGATGGATCACTTGTGATGAAAAGTGGATCACCTACGACAAGAACGTGCGAAAAAGATCATGGTCAAAGGGTAGTCAAGCTCCACAGACTGTAGCGAAGTATCACGCATTAACACGCAATAAGGTGATGCTGTGTGTATGGTGGGATTGGAAGGACATCTTTATTATGAGCCATTACCGCCGGGCACCATCGATCCGGATGTCTACTGCCAACAACTAATGAGACTTAAGCAAGAAATTGAGAAGAAATTGTGATAAAAATATCTGATAAGCATAAGAGTGGAATAATTTGCCGGCGGCTGTCTTTTGGTCCGATTACAAGCTGCATGTCTTCAAGGCAAGAGTGAATAGGTTTTTGTTATGTTGATACAGTGCTATTTACCATCTAGGGCTTCATTACTATACACCACAAGGTGGGATTGTACTGAAGCACTGACTTAAAATAAGTAAAATAACCGGCCAAGTGCGAGTCGAACTCGCGCATAAAGGTACCATCGTAATACACGTTTCTAGTAGGGGAGCACCTTTTAATTTTTAATTTATTTTAATTTTTATAATTTTTTGTTATAGCAGTAATAGAAATACACATTCTGTGAAAATTTTAACTGTCCACCTATTACGGATCATGAGATACAGCCCGCTGACAGACAGACGGACGGACGGACGGACGGACAGCGGAGGCTTAGTAATAGGGTCCCGTTGATTGCCCTTTGGGTACGGAACCCTAAAAAGTGTTGTCCACGAAGATCTCTAACTCTCCCAAATATGTGTGTAATATGTAGGTATGTGCTCTACAGCAGGAGATTTCCTGGCTGCTATGCTAATCACATTTGGATATTCTCAAATCAGAAGATTTGCCTTAACCGCCACCTTTGTCTATGGGATTGGATGAACGCAGTACTAGTAGTCACAGTCGAAGGCACACATTTGAGGACGCTGTTACCAGTAGGAGGCCCGTTAATGTTCAAGGTTTATTTTATTTATTGACCTTGTATATTTGGGTTGGTTATGGAAGCCTAGGTATACCTATCTAGTATTCGTAATCTGTCTAGGAGGTTTTTTAAATTCCCAATTTGGCACCCACTGCTGTGTTTCATCCTTATATTATAAAATCATACTGATATTTCAAAATAAGTTTTCAACAAATATCATAGGCGTCAAGAATACGTTTGTTACAAATTAATATAAAATAAAAAATGAAGTCTGGTTCTTTTTAGTCCGTTATTCTAACTTTCTCAAGAGAGACGTGAGGTCGTACATTAGAGTATGCAGATCAGTCTAGAAAAACTGGTGGTCGATCGCAAAATTCACTTAAGGCCATCGAACGCCTCCTGAATAATTTAACCAATGACAATCCGTCGGCTAATTTTAGCGGCAAATGGAAAAATGATCAAGCGCGAACTTACATTCATATTGAGTTCTGTAGTTTATTACATGTTAATTATGAAAAAAAATTAATAATCATTTTTTTCTAGACAATTTTTAAGTTTGCTTTCACACATTTAACGAATGGTGGTTTTTTTAAGCATTCCGTGTTTTGCCGTGTAAAGTAATAACATTACATTGTTTTGAAAGAAAAATGAAACTAAGATTTTTTTAACGGCGCGTCGCGGCGTTGCCCTAAAATATCCGGATAAAATATTAAGAAGTCGGGAAATAAAATAAAACCTCCAATAAATTGTACAAGGTAGAAGGATATTGCAATATTATTAAGGTTTATGACAAAAAGTAATATGTGGAGTAGGTTGTTTTATTGATGTCGGCGCCTAGAATTTTAGTTGAGTTTAAGTGTGTTAATTATTAAATTCAATTTAAATTACAGTTTTACAAAAGGTTAACATTGTAGGTGTTTTAGTGCCGTCTTTTGTCATTAACAATAACTTTTGTAAGTTATCCGCCCTCGTTATCTGACAATCTCTGATCTATTTCTGCCTCGAATCAACAGTGCCTGGACTGCTGAAGGTTATAGAGAGCCGGTATTGTTACAGGCTGTGAGGCATTGCACCTTAGTCCTCAGAGATGACATTCCGTCTTTAGCCTTCCTTGTTTCAAGTTGACTTCAGGTGTCCATGGACTGCAGTAGGCACTTACCATCAGATGAAATATTAGTTCGGTTGTCACTCCAGTTTTGTTAAAAAATAACTTAGTGCTTTCATATATTAAAGTGAAAATAAACTTTTAATAAAAGCAAAGGGCGAAATTTAGTTTTATTTTCACTTAATTTCGTTTTGATTCGTTATGTAGAAGAAAATAAAAATAAAATGAGTTTCCGAATTGTTATTTCTAAATAAAACTTATTAGAAAAATGGGTTTAATGAATAAATTTAAAAATGGTTGAACCCTAAGGCACTGCGTCGCGTTTGACGCCTTGCTATTGCTCGGTAAAGCAATTTGTGCGGCAAAGTGACGGAGACTGAGTGTGCCTCCACCTTGCTCTACCATATCAAGTCTTTCTTACGAGTATTCTTTCGATATCGTGAGTAGTGTTCTTCTTTCAGAAAGTTTTTATACTACTTTTGCTAAGACGTACTCTATTGAACAACGGTTATTTTTTTTTTAAAGACATTTTTTCATTGTGCCCTTTGAAGGTTTAGCCGTATGGCCTTATTCATAAAATCATCTTAATCTGTGGTGGAATGCAGACCAAATTCTGATCACGATAGGGACAAAAATTCATTAAAATAAATTAGTACTATAGTTTCGTTATACGTGGTTTGTTTACTTTAGCTACTAGAATTGTTTACTTTAGCTATTTCCATAGCATAATGTCGTATGGTATTTTGCTATGGGGACACGCGACTGACACTGAAATTATATTTGTTTTACAGAAGAGGGGAATAAGAGCAATCTATGATTTAAAACCTAGAGTCCTCCGACAAAAATTTAAGGAAATTAATATATTAACTTTGGCCTCTCAATACATTTATGAAAATGTAATGTACGTACACAAACATAAAAATAGTTATACAAAACTAAGTGATATTCATTGTGTAAATACTAGGAACAAACACAATCTAGTAGTACCAGTTACTCGACTCCACCGAGTCAGTAATTCATTCTTGGGGCGTATACGCTTTTACAACAAAATCCCAGAAAATATACAAAATTCGTCCTTCTCAAAATTAAAAAACTTTATTAAACTAAGTTTGTATAAAAAGAGTTATTATAATATTAAGGAATTTATGGATGATAATAACCCCTGGGAATGAGGTTTTCGCTACCAAGCTATTTCTAATTTGTTTTGTGTGGTTAATTGTGTAACATACATGATTGTAAGCTGTTATTTAAATAAAGTACCATCAGCAAAAAAGTTGAGAATCACTGCCTTAAACTATTTTATAATGGCCAGCTTTATGGAAACCAAACGAGTGGAGTTTTTTTATTAATTTTAGTTAATAAAGTAATAAAAGTTTTTATAGCGTAAACAAAATAAACAGTACGTATAATGTTTTACGTATTATCGCTGCAGGACGAATTCGTCTGTTCAATCGAGGAAGGATCACGCTCGCTCAGAATATCAGCGCATATTAGTAGCATATTGCTTCTGTGTTTCGTATTGTAAGTGACAAACCGTCATGTAGTGCCGGCGTAAGATAATTCACTACCACATCTTCCCGTGGGTATCGTAAGTGGTGACAGAGGGAAATGAAACAGAAGATAGACAACAGCATCTCCCCGATTATAAAGCAAAATAATAAATAACTACGATCGCCAACCATCCCGCCGAATATGGCAACTATGGTAATTATCCATGGGATAGGCCTATGTTCAAAAGTGGACTTTTGATAAACAAATGAATGAATGAGTTTGTTCTATCTTAGTTTTCAGAGGTAACAAAACGTCTGTATGTAGATTCATAATAGAGGATAGATGTACGTATCCACAGGTATATAGCATAGTATCCATTTACCATCGGATTGGATGCGTGTTCGTTTGTCAGTCCTTTTTCTACTTCTTTAAAAAATGGGAAATTCCAGTATTGTCTAATAGCAACACTGCAACTCAAATGGGTGGATAATAGTAATGTATAGAAAATAATCTCGATATTGAGTTTATAGACATATTGTTTTCATTTCATATCATACCCATTACAGCTCTGCGATAACTAGGTAGGTTGGACTGCAAACCCACGTGCACCTTGTAAGCTTTCATTTTATTCGGGCTAGAACTACTTGCACTACGCGATATCATGTCACTTGTCTTTGCTAGTACTGTATGAGATAAAATTGTTTGCTTCTAATTACGATTTTCTAACGAATAAGAGGTCTTTAATTAATGTTAACCAGTTTGTTCAAGCAAGATATGAGGAGATCGGGTAACTTGAATTTTATTATAAGATCTGGGTGGTTGTCGATACTTTAAATGTAGAGAAAGGTATGATTAGATAGCAATAGCTATTAGACATTTGTAACGCTGCGCTGCGCCGCGCAATTGCGCCAACTCATTCCACTGCGCCGGATGTGTTAACTCACTTCTTCAAAATGTGTTGATGCACAGCGCAGGACCGGGAAATTCCAAAGGTGTTATGGTGTTGAGTTGCTCGCTGTATGCAGAGGAGTGTTCAGAACACTTCTTGTGGTATTGAACGAATCATATTATTTAATATTTTTATAAACGACAACTCCGTGAAATGTAATAGGAGTGATAGTGATAGATAATCTGTCGTTTCTACATTTATTTTACTTACTGGCTTCAAGGTTTTATTTTGACAGATGCGCCATAGCACAATTTTGAGTTAAAGAAATGAGCCGCCGCATTAAACTGTGCCTGAGATACTAAGTTAACGCAAGGAATTTCGCTGAGTACCCATGTCTAGTAGGTATGTGTTATTCATAGAATACATATAGGACAGCACCCAAACGTATCTAACTACGTTTGGGTGTTGTTTTCATCATAATGCCCTAACAGATTCCGAACTTAATAAGAGCTATTGATCTATAAATTATCAAAAATTGAATAATCATCCTTATTATCAGAATAATAATAATTTTAATAATAATAATTTTAATAATAATTTAAAAATTATAATTAAAATTACCCGATTAAGCACATTTAAGTGGTAATAGACGGATTGATAGTAAAAAGTATTCTAAGTAGTATAGTTTTATTTTATACTAAACTAGCTGTTCCCCGTGACTTCGCCCGCGTGTAATTTAGGGTTTTAATTTTTTTGCGAGGAACCCTAATTATTTTTCTAAAATAAAAGTAGCCTAAGTTACTCCTAATGACATCAGCTATCTGCCAGTGAAAGTCCCGTCAAAATCGGTCCAGCCGTTTTGGAGATTAGCCGGAACAAACAGACAGACAGACAAGAATTTTAAAAAGTGCATTTTTGTTATAAGTACCGTTTATACTTTCATATGCATTTAGTAAAACGCTATAATTTTGACATTACAAACAGACACTTAAATTTTATTTATTTGTATAAATAGATGTATAGATTACTTAAGTCTGACTAACTGAAGTGACAAACTAACACACAGTCCACCTGATGGTAGCTAGTTGTGGCTACTGCAGTCCATAGACACCTGCAGCCAACTTAAACTAAAAAAGCTACAGAGTAACCTCTGAGGAGTAAGATGAAATGCCTCACAACCTGTAATTATATTGGCTCTTTAAAAAAATTAACATACCAACGTCAAATTTTTCTCAGTTCAGTACATCGATCACTAATAAAAAACTAGATACACAATCAGTGACAAAAATATCCTTACCGAATGAGCGCCCACTCGAACATTTGGGTGCGCTTTTAATTTTTACGTATCTTTGTGAATACAACTTTAGGCAATGGCATTTAAGGTTGAATTTACATTAATGTATATTTATTTCAACTAGAATTACTTCAAAACAATTGGCGACAGTTTTTAGAGAACTTTTGCATGGGACTATGTACCTAGTTTTTTATTAGTGATCGATGGTTCAGTAGCATAAAAAAATCTGAATGAAATATCTCCTTTTCTGCCTAGGATTCCGTCTGGACAGGTACCACTTTCTTACCTATTTCTGCCGCCATATAGCATTACAAGACTACTGTGTCCCGGTCTGAGGGGTATAGAAACCCAGAAGAATTACATTGTGTAGGTATTCCATCTTTTTCCTCAGAGGTGAGAATTCATCGATTGCCTTATTCTTTGTTGGACATTGGCTGCAGTGTGCTGCAGAAGCCACTTACCATCAGGTCGACTGTAAGTTCTTTGTCAGTTTAATTTTATAGAAAAAAGGAGAGAGTGTGAAGTGTTCATAATTTTTATGAATAGTTTCCCGGTACATATTCATGTTCAAAAATTGGCATTCAATCTAAATAACCTTTGAATATGTAAATAATTAGATTTAAGCACAAACAAGATTATGGGATCTTTCGTGGAAAAATACGTGCTTTTTCTTCAAATAACAATCTCACATGCACTTTTTTTATTTAAAAACTTTACCTCCACACTAGGATTTTCTCCTGTAGCATGGGAGCAGTTTACATACATAAATTTCTCAAGGACAAACATCCAGACCCGGAACAATTACTTGTAGGCCATACAAATACTTGTTCCGTGTGGGATTCGAGCCCGCTGCCCTTGGCGTTGCAACTCATTGCTAAGCCACTGCGCCACGGAGCGCACCTTTTGAACAAATGATCACGGAGCATTTTCTGATGGTGATTTACCTATCATTTTTGTCTTTAAATGGAAATCTTGACTTTCACGTAGTGCACCTTGCTAACAAACGTGCATTAAATCCGTTGGTAAATGCGAAACATTGACCTTAGATTGGTAAACAGTTAAGTACCAGCGTGAAGGTATCGTTTCCAGTGAGTATGGACAACTCTTTTATTTTTATAGAATAAGGGTGACAAAAGAGCACACAGTCCACCTGATGGTAAGTGGATGCTGTGGCCCATAGACATCTACATTTATCCTCAATTAAGAAATAAAATGATGATGCGTTGTCACCCCTGAGTCATTCCTTCTCAGTCGAGATGGAATGCCTCGTTTCAAGTAAAAAGAGTCTCCGTGACTACCACGTATACTCTTCCAGAAAATTGATGACAGCTGGTGCATTCTTGGAAAAGCCTATAATGGATAGATTGATAACTTTATTACTCACCAAAAATATAAACAATAAAGAAAAAACGAATATAAAAAGAAGTGTGGTACAATGGGCGGTGTCCCTTAGAGTGATATCTTCCAGACAACGAATGTTTAGCTATTAACTTAAAAAAGATGGTGATAACCAAGAATGTGCATTCGACGTATGATAGGTAGGAACAGTTGAAGAGTTAGAAGCTTAGAATTGATTGATTGATAATTAAAGTTTTCGAGGTAAAAAAGTTTATAATATTGGTGGGAACTTACAACGGATCTTCCGTTCCGATAGAATAATAATTAACTGCAAATTTTGTTCGTAAATGAGACTTGACTTGAATATAGCACTCTAGTTATAGGTTATTTTGTTTTGTCATTCAAGAAGCTGACCCCAAGCATACATTGGCTGGCGATGTGGGCAGAAATATAAAATGAGATTTCGATTGAAGGCTACTTGTTAGGTTTGCGACAAGATCTAGGCACACAAGAATACTTTCGATTTTCAACGGATGTCGTAAATTAAATGCGTACATAGCGGGTATTAACCTGTCTTAGTTATCTGGTTTGCTGATTGCCGTAGTTGTTTCCTAATGAAGGCCCTCCTGCTAAATAACTATACGTTTGATTGGTTATCAATATGTTTATTCATAATTATCGTTGGGAATATAAATATGAATTTTATTGCGTGAAATTCATACGTACGTTCGTATACAGCCAAATTAAATATTAACGCCTATATTTCTCCTCACTGCTGAGCACAAGTTTCCTCTCATTTTGAGAGGACTTAAGACTTAGGTAATTACTGCCGTACTTCTTTTGCGTGTTGGTACTTCACATGTTGTCGAAATATTTTTTATTTCTTAGACGTAGAGGTTTCCTCAGGTGTTATCTTCAGCGCCGAACACGTGGTAAATCACAGCTTTAATTTTCAATAAACAATTTCATTGTTACCGGTGGAGACCGAACCCAGGTTGCCCGCGTATTGTGAAACTTACAGTGAGCGCTTAACCCTTGATTTACCATGGCCCTTTAATCAAGTGAAAAATGACACACCTTTTGATACAGAGTGGTATAATAAATTCGTCGCTCAGTGGTGGCGTAAGGGATTCCATCATCCGTTTTCGTCCTATCAGTGGTCTGGGCGTCAATTCTAGTGCCAGAATCGCCACTGCACACACATTGTACTAATTCTCCTTACAGCGGAAGAGGCCCATGTCCAGCCGTGGGCTTTACGAGCTGATGTTGCTGATACTAAATAATCCAAATTTATGAATTCGAATCTAACGTTATTGTACGTAACTTTAGTACTTATTTATATAGAGTTTAAAAATCTGTGAGATATAAGTTCATACACAAAAAATATTTTTGGATAAATGAAATGTCATCTCACAGTCCTGTATTGCAATCATTATTATCATTTTTTTTAAGCCTACCACAAGTTTCTAATCCAAGTAAAAAGCGTTTTATGTTATTGCTGGTTAATCTTTGAGTACTGAATTAAATTTATAAAATACGAGTATAGAAAACACTTTTAAAATAAGATGATAAAACGAAAGGAGTCGTTTGTTAATACTAATTGTAAGATAACTTTTACAGTCAACTATAATAGTTTTAAAGGCATACGGTGTAAGTCCGTATATGAAATTTATTATTATACATTTACACTAACTTTTTCTGCGGCTATGCTTGCGTGGATTTCGCTTTACCAACATCATTAGTGTTCATGCCGAAATTCAGCATTATCGTTGTATTTGTTTTATAGGATAAGGGTGATAAAGTTAGAAATCAGGATATCCGCAGTAGAACCAGAGTGACCGACATAGCCCAATGGATTAGTGAGCTGAAGTGGCAATGGGCCGGCCATATAGCTCGAAGAACCGACATTCGATTGGGGAAAAAAGTTCTCGAGTGGCAGAGTCGTACTGGTAGGCGAAGTGTAGGGCGATCCCCAACTAGATGCATTGACGACCTGGTAAAACATACAGGAAGTCGATGGATGCAGATGGATCAGGACCGTGCTTGTGGCATTCCTGGGGGAGGCCTATGTTCAGCAGTGGACTTGTGAAGGGTTGTAATGATGATAATGAAGGGTGACAAGCGAGCACACAGTCCACCTGATGGTAAGTAGTTGCTTTGGCCCATAGACATCTGCTATCTATCCTCGTTTGCGAATCAATGCAAAAAAAATGCAGATGCGTTGTCAGCCGTGAGGACTAAGATGTAATGCCTCTTTTCCAGTATAATGGGTCTTCGGTTCTCTTCACTCACCGTACGAAACACAGCCGCATTAAGCTGCTATTTTATACTGGTATTCTGTGAGAGTGTGGTCCCTCCCCGGTCGAGCCGACCCATTCGTGCTACAGCTATACTATACTATTAATATAGCTGCAGCACGGCTCTACCATGTTTATGTATGCCTGTCTGTCTCTTACAAAGATTTTTCTCTGAGATTTGATAATAATATGACAACTAATTTAGTATTTACGTACTACGTAATTCACTTCGTAAATATTTTTACTGTGTAAATATAAAATTTGTTAAGGAATCGACACATTTGGCACTAAACCAACATATAATGTGTCATTTTGGTCCATTAATATAGAATTTGTTACTTACTTGACTACACCGTCACCTATCGGATCCTAGCATAGCTCGACAAAACAAATATATTGTGTGATTGTAACAAATATATTGGTCAAGTCGTTTGGAAGTTTCACGATTCCTAGTAGACGCAAAAACGATTATGTA
This sequence comes from Parnassius orleans, assembly GCA_029286625.1. Taxonomy (NCBI): domain Eukaryota; kingdom Metazoa; phylum Arthropoda; class Insecta; order Lepidoptera; family Papilionidae; genus Parnassius; species Parnassius orleans. The sequence continues at coordinate 6,417,806 of JAGSMP010000003.1, forward strand.
ATATATAAGGATTACGTTAAACTATTATTAATAGATAAAACTTAATATTAAGCTGTAGACTGATCATATTTTATATACGTGTATTTATAATAGTATTGATTAAAACAATTACTAGGGCTACCACATCGAACAAAAAGATTACATAATAAGTTTTTATATTATAGTTAAGTAGCTTGAAAACACTAGTTATTAATATTTATATTTGTACTAATTCGTTTCCAGATATTTTTTCACACTGTCTTGTATTTCGCATCAATCAGTATATTGTCAGTGCTTATTGTGTGCTACTGCGACTGTTAAAGGATATGCTCTTAAATCTAATTTAGCATTACCTAGACAGTACGTAGTAGAGCCATGCTGCAGCTATATTATGGTTATAGCACGAATGGGTCGACTGGACCGGGGAAGGAGCACGCTCTCACAGAATACCAGTGTAAAATAACAGCTTAATGCTGCTGTGTTTTGTGCGGTGAGTGTAGAGACCCGGAGACATTTTTACTGGTTACGAGGAATCCCATCTTAGTCCTCAGGGGTGACAACGCATCTGCATTTTGAATCTTAATCGAGAGAAAATGTAGAAGTCTATGGGCCACAGTACCTACTTACCATCAATTGGACTGTGTGCTCGTTTGTCACCCTTATTCTATAAAAAAAAATCAACAAAACTAAACTAAAGGAAAAAATACCCTCCATTTTTTATAAACCTGAAGTGACAAACGAATTTACTGTCCACCTGATGGGAAATTACTTCTGCAGCCCATGAACACTTGCGGCCAACTTAAAGCAAAGAAGATACGTTGTCACCTATGAGGACTAAGATGGAATGCCTCACAGCCTCTAATTATCCCGGCTCTATAATCTTGAGACCGCAACACAGTGGGCAAGTACTGCTATTTGGCGGCATATTTATTTTTATTTTATTTATATTTTATTGTACACCTCAAAAACGATATAAAAAAACAAATTACAAGGAGTAAAACTTAAGAGGTAGGTACAATAAAGCGGTGTTATCGCTAAAAGCGATCTCTTCCAGACAACCTTAAGATTAGAGTATCGAAGTGGATACCGAAAATTATTTCAGTCAACTCTTGAAATCATGCCAGCATTACCAACAATAATGGCCTGATACTTACAAGGATTAACCTTAAGCCCATACATACTCTCATCCATCTGCTAATAGCAGCCAGGTCAGCATTGATGACATAAACAGCAGTAGGCAGGTTCTCAAGGGTTTGACTGCGTATACACTTGGAGATCGTCTGCATACATGTGACAGAGAGAAGAAATTTTGTGACAGATCGCATTAATGAAGATAGCAAAGAGTAAAGGAGACAACACACCACCTTGAGGCACTCCAGCTCGCAGTTCACACCAAGAAGAAAATTTATCTTCAATATGAATACGCTGCAGTCGGCCCCTAAGATAATTTTGAAACCATCCAACCACTGATGTAGATATGTTAATGGAACGTAACAGACTCAACAAGATATCAAAATCAACGGTATTGAAGGCATTGCTAAAATCTAATAATACCAACACAGTGAGCTGTTTATTATCCATACCTCGTCGAATATCGTCAGTAAGTTTAACCAGAGCTGTAGTCGTACTATGACCCGACCGGAAACCGGATTGAACAGTATTCAAAGAGATGGATAATATGTTCTTCTTAACATCACAGTCAGTGAAAGGAGGAACAAACGGTGGGAAATTAGGAGTTGGCATTGAAGAAAGAATACTCAGAGTGCGTTCTTTGTCTGAACTGTCTATTGTACAAGAAGAAGTAAAATGTTCGTTAAGGAGTTCAATATCAAAATTATGCTGAAATGAGCAAGATGATGCTTACCAACTCCAAGTGATTGAAGAAATTTCCAAACCTTGGCAGTGTCGCCGTTTTCGACTGATTTATGAATGTGGCGTAGTTGTGCATCCCTACAATGTTGTTGTGATACTCTTTGTAATAATCATAGTTTAGATCACTTAGTTATAATAGATAACCTATATTTAAGCATTGTAAAGGTTATGCAAGAGGCAGCTAGGCTTAGCCATGCGGGTGGTAATGGTGACAGGAAAACGCCCGCCCTCTTGCGGGCTGGAACAACACGTGCGGGCTGCGCACCAAGATGCCCGCCAGAAATTCCTAAACTGGGTGTGGTATGGAAGGCCACGAGAGGCTCCTTATACATAGATATGTGCGAGTCGAGAAATTTTTTAAAACAAATTGAAATACTGCCAAAATCACCAAGAGCAAATTAAAATGAATATACTAGCTTGTAAGCATGAAAAGAAAGACTTTCAGGGTTTTGGCAGCAAACAAAAAAAAAGGCTCCAAAATACGGCGTCCCGGTCAGTGTCAACGGCGCCAGTGACCCTAAGGATGTTGCGAACTTGTTTCGAGCGCATTTCCAGTTTCAGCCTGTCACCGCCACAGGCAATGCTGGTAAATGTGATAGGTGGTTGCTGAGCCGGTCGTGACGGGCGTGCCAGAACGTTTCACTGCCAAGGAGGTTTTTGAGGTGATAAAGGAATGAAGCGTGGCAAGTCGCCAGGGCACGACGGCCTCAGCATTGAGCATTTCCTTTACGCGGGGCCTCACCTACCAAGGTTGCTGGGAATGCTGTTCACAATCTGTAGGAGGCATGCCTACTTACCTGCAGATCTAATGAGAACGGTCGTACTTCCAATTGTTAAAAGTAAAACTGGGGATATTTCGGATAAGACCAACTATCGACCGATCTCATTAGCTACTGTCTCTGACGGCTAAAGTGCTTGATTGTTTGCTTGAGAGACAACTTAAACAACATCTTAAGTTTCACGACGCTCAGTTCGGTTTTCGGCCAGGGTTATCCACTGAGTGTGCTATTATGTCCCTCAACATATAATCAAGTACTACACTTGCAGAAAAACATGTGTATGCTGCTTTTCTGGATCTGTCGAAGGCGTTTGACTTGGTACAGTATGATATTCTTTGGGCGAAGCTGTTGGCGAGTGGTGTCCTGAATGACATTGTCAATGTGTTTAAATACTGGTATGGACATCAGACTAACCAAGTCAGATGGCTTGGACAGTTTTCTGATGAGTTTAAGCTTAAATGTGGGGTGAGACAAGGTGGTTTGACCTCTCCCACACTATTTAATTGTGCTATATTGATCAGCTCATTCGTGGCTCAGCAGCATGCGTGTCGGATGTTCTATAGACGGTCTTTGTGTCAATAGTATAAGTTATGCCGACGACATGGTGCTGCTGAGTCCATCAGTCGCTGCTTTCAGAAGACTGATGAGCGTTTGTGAGCGTTTTGCTGAGTTCACGGTCTTTACAATGTAAAGAAGAGTGAGTTTATAGTATTTAAGGCAGACAGTCGCAGAGCTCTTAATGTTCCGCCAGTGTACCTAAACGGAGTAGCTCTACATCGCGTATCGTCCTTCAAGTATCTCGGTCACATTGTGAACGAGAGGCTGAGGGATGACTGTGATATGGAGAGGGAAAGGAGAGCGTTGGCAGTCCGCTGCAATATGTTAGCCCGCAGATTTTCACGTTGTACCACAGAAGTTAAAATAACATTGTTTAAAGCCTTCTGCCAAACAATGTACACGTGTAATCTGTGGGTTGATTATACGCGGGGGGCTTTCAGTGCACTCCGAGTACAGTATAATAATGCCTTCAGGATGATGTTGGGTCTGCCGCGATTTTGCAGCGCATCGGGCATGTATGCGCAAGCGCGCACTGATAGCTTCGAAACGGTGTTGCGTAAACGTGTAGCCTCGCTCATGCGCAGAATACGTGGTAGCTCCAACACCATACTGAGGGCTATTAGTAGCAAACCAGATTGTCCTATTATGGGACACTGGGTGAATATGCATGTGCATAAACCTAGTGCCTCGGGTAGGCCTGGTTTGTACTTAAACTAACTAACTAAGAACAAATTATAACTAACTAATTATTCGTGTCTGCGCTTAATTATTACTAACATAGCTATAACTTTCTTTGTACCTACTAACAATTATGGATGTTTGTCCGAAATAAAGAGATTTTATTTTATTTATTTTATTTTATTGCAGCGGTTCCGAACTTTTTGTTATTCCGCAGATTTTTGTCAGATCTATCGGCCTTGAGTTTCTTTTCGCGAAACTTTTTTGATAATATGATGTTTAAGGATATCGGTCAGGCATGGCGCAGGTAAGTGCCATAGTTTGCCAGCAGCCCAATCAAAGACGAGCATCTTTAATAAGACGTTCTTTGTCCATTCCACTAAAATTACGTTGCAGAAGGATTCTCGATTTTAATTTAGGAGGACGAACTTTGTATGTAAGAATAAGAGATCGTGGTAAGAAAAAACATCAGCCTCGTGTTGGCCGTGCTTCTGGACAAAATTAGGCGAGACACAATAATTAGGTCAAGTAAAGATGGGGTACAATCAGGAAGGTTATGTGTGTAGCGAAAGCGGTAATATATAAGTTACGCCTGCTCAACCAATTGTAGCTTCTTACCGATTGTCTCTTTTAAGTCAACATGTATTAAAATCACCCATAATTATGGTGTGACTATAGGACGGGATAAATTTTCTAATAAACATTCAAGGAGGAGAAGTAATCAATGTGGAGACGGACTGTAACAAACGCCTAGAAGAATTTTCGTATGAGACAGAGTAACTTCAACAAACAAATGCTCGACCGCATTAGAAGGAGGAGGCTGAGTGGACAAACTTACGACAGTAAAGGAATGTAAGAACGAGGTAAATCGCCACCCTCCTTACCAATACGGTCGTTGCGCATGAGATGAAATACTTGTAATAGTATGAAGTGGATTGTAAGCATGGTTTCAACCAAGATTCGGAGACGAGAATAGCGTGAATTTTACGGGACTCAAAAGACGCAAGCATATCAGGATAGTGGACTGGAATACTTTGTACATTTAAGTGAATTACATTAAAAATTTTCAGAGAATCTGAGAAGTACGAATTAAGGGCATCATTTAACGGAATAGAAATGATTTGTACATTGTACTGTAAGCTAAACTCACTAGATTTAACATCACTTGACGGCAAAGACAAAAAATCACCGAAATCATCATTAACAACACTATTATCAAACGACATTATATAATAAATTAAAAATATATATAATAAACTATTAAATAACAAAATGTATGAAAAATAAATATACGGAACCCCAAACCCGCCAGTAGTATGAAAAAGATTTACATCAGTAAAAAAAACATATATGGTAATGTTTCAAATCAACTAACACAAAGTAACAAAAAAAATTTGACAAAACAAAAAAAAAACAAATCGTGAAGAAAACGAAAAAACTGAAAATTTAAACAGCATTTAGCCAATTTTAAGAATAATGTATTATTGGTAATATATAAAAATCATAATAAGTATCTAGAACATTAAATAAGTAAAATTAATAACGCATTCACGATTCGCGGAATTTCACAAGGATAGCACAGGGCCTGTCAGTGCCCGTTTGACCCAGACGGTGAGATCAGCTAATGGAGTCTGATGTAATACCAGGGATTTTTAAGTAGTCGGACAATACCTTCAGCACAGGTGGTTGTGTTCTCCTTCTTGTCTTCATTTACATCATGCCAGCAAAATTTTTCTCCGAGATCTCAACTCCATATCATCATTCTGACGGGTCAACAGTTCTTGTAATTACAAAGTTCTCAAGCGCAGTTAGAACAAAGGAACGGAATGTGTTGAACTGATGATTGATATTTGAAGTAGGGCTTGCAGCTGGAATTGTGCTCTTAAGGTCCTTTTGGAACTCAGCCATCCTCAAGTTGAAGTGCTCCGTGAGATCCGCAACAGATTTTTTAATGGACTCCATTTAACATTTAGGCTATTGTGTGCAATGATAACAATATGCAGCAATGCTTACTAGTTATTTTGAGTTATATAATCAGACTAAACTGGCAGGAGTTGGGATATCACAGATACATTAATTTTATATACAGGACCATTAATATTATGTATTTAACATTAATTTTTACTGACAGTAAATAAGGCGTCTAATTTATTCCACTCCTACCGTCCAAAAAAATATGCTGCCAAATATATGCATATGTACTGCTGCTAAGCAGAAGAATAAGGTAAGATAGCAATAGTTACCCAATCCTAGACCCCGGGAACCCGGGAATAGAAAGTAAAATTAGTGAAGGTAATAAATTGTAAAATAATATCACTTGTTAAATTATCTCTATGTAGTGTGTAGCGCGTATCTTCTTGAGATGAGTCAGTAAAGGTTCTTAGCAAGCAGATTGAGAATAATTTCGTCTCCGTCACAACATTTTTTTTGGGAACTTCTCTTTATCTTTATTTGGATTACCATCAGATAACAGAAAATACAATTAGCTACATGTTATATCTTAAATGATTAAATATAGTCAATCTATTTCTTTTCAACTGACTTCAAAAAGGAGGAGTTCTCAATTCGTCGGAATCTTTTATTTTATGTATGTTCACCGATTACTCAAAGACGTCTGAACCGATTTGGAAAATTCTTTTGTTGCAAAGGTATACTTCCAGGTGGTCCCATTTGATCAAAGTCTGACCAGTAGTTTTGAGTTATCCTTAATAATTTATTTTACATCTTTTCAAAATATTCTCCATCATGCTCTATACAAAGTTCCATTCGCCTAAACCAACTCTGAAAACACTTTTGCCAGTCTTGATCTTACAGGTCGGAAATCGCTTCTTCGTAGGCAGCCACGGCTTCTTCGGCGCTTGAAAAAAACTTGCCTTTTATTTTTTCTTTGACTTTTGAGAACAAAAAGAAATCACAAGGAGCTAAGTCAGGGCTGTAGGGTGGGTGATTTAGAGTTTCAACACCAGATTCCTCAATAAATGCTTTTGTTCTAAGGGAGGTATGTGAAGAGGCGTTATCGTGATGCAGCATGATTCTCCGAAGCCCGGTCTTTGGTCTTCTCTCCCGCACAGCTTGAAAAGCTTTGGGTAATGCAACTGTAGTATACCATTCAGAGTTGAATGAGCTACAATTGTCCAGCATTGACGTCGACAAATGTCCGGTCCGCGAAAAAAACTAGCCACCATTTTTTTGCCAACGTTGCGAGGTCTTTGCAGTTTTGTCGGTAACTGTCCTTCTGAGTAGACCCATACTGATGATTGCCTTTTATTTTTCAGATCATATTGATAGATCCATTTCTCGTCACCAGTAACGATTTCTGAAACACGCCTAGATGCCCCGTTTTCAAAACGTAGACTCATTTCATGTCACCAATCCACACGAGTCTGTTTTTCGCTATCGGAGAGCAAACGAGGGATCCATTGACAACAAAGCTTCCTCACTCCAAGATGTTGATGTAGGATGGTATGAATGCTCCCCGAACTAATGCCTACAATCTTTTCGATGTCCGTATATGTGATTTGTGGGTCTTCTGGCACCAATATTTCAGTAGTCCATACATTTTCGGGGCTGTTATAGCCCCGGATCTTTAATTCTACCCCTTTTGAATTCAGCAAAACACCTAAAAATTGTTGCGCGTGATGGAACTGAGTCCCCTAATGCTAATTGTAATCGTTGTAAACTTAATTGTTCGGTTAAACCAAATTTAAAATCATAATATATCACAGCGCGCAAATGTTCACGGTTAAGATCCATCGTTTTAAATGAAAAGCGCGGGAAGTGTTGCAGGAAAATTAATAGAACTTTGTTTTTTTTTAATATTGAGCAATTGGCTTATGGAGTTCTATTTTTAAATAAATTTTCTTTTTAGAAACATATAACACGGGTGCGTTCCATTTTTAAATTTCGAGCATCTCAAAACTTATTGAGTGACCTATGTACCCAATCCTAGAACCCGGAAACCCGGGAATAGACAGTAAAATTAGTGAAAGTAATAAATTGTAAAATAATATCACTTGTTAAATTATCTCTGTGTAGTGTGTAGCGCGTATCTTCATGAGATGAGTCAGTAAAGGTTCTTAGCAAGCAGATTGAGTTTAATTTCGTCTCCGTCACAACATTTTTTTTTGGGAACTTCTCTTTATCTTTATTTGGATTACCATCAGATAACAGAAAACACAATTAGCTACATGTTATGTATTAAATGATTAAATATAGTCAATCTATTTCTTTTCAACTGATTTCAAAAAGGAGGAGGTTCTCAATTCGTCGGAATCTTTTTTTTATGTATGTTCACCGATTACTCAAAGACGTCTGAACCAAATTGGAAAATTCTTTTTTTGTTTCAAAGGGTATACTTCCCAGGTGGTCCCATTTGATCAAGGTCTGACCAGTAGTTTTTGAGTTATCCTTAATAATTTATATTGAAATCGGTTGCACAAATTTTTAATTTTACCACTTGTATGACGTACATATTTGAGACATGTTTACGTATTAAATACTTACAATTAGCTTAACCCTTAATTTGGCAAAGAATAAAATGTAATAAAATCATAATTTTTATAAAATTTATTGTAGACATTTATAGGTGTTACAAAAAATAGTGAAAAAATATAGGAACTTCAGATTTCCTGAAAACTATGTATGTCACAGCATACATTGCCAAGTGCCCATAAAACATTAAGGAAATGTGTTGTATGCCGACATACACAGCCAATTACAGTACAAAATGATAATAATAATACCAGAATGTTGCTATCCCAGTGCTGGGCAAAGGCCTCTTCTAGAATGCAAAAACAGGTGACAACGCCTAGAAATGGCCAACTTTACTAAACCCGCACATGGTAGTCTAATTGACACCCTAGAACTTTTCCGGTTACAAAGCACAGACGGACTTGGCATTTATACATAACACTGACGTTAGCTTTGAACATAGCCTACAACGACCTTGGCTGGTCATTGTCATAAAATGGCCAACACTGTCATAGCGTGACGATTCTACCGGGTTGACTTGTGGTACACGCTTTGTGTGTTTATCGGTACGGTGCGTCCGAACTTTGTCAACCCTCAGAAATCTCAAATCGAAAACTTGAGAGGCTTCCATTGCTTTTGGATTTTGAGCAATCTTGTCGGTATAGAAGCCACGCATTATTGATACATATGTCGAGAATTTGCGCAATATGCCGATGTACCAACGCCGGGTCTTGAATGGGGTTTTGTAAAGAGAAATGAGCATATCGGCTAAATCGACTCCCTCCATATGTTTATTATAGTCTTTGACAATTTGAGGGCAATCTACATCCACTTTGTTTTTAGAGTCCTTGCAGTATCTTTTAATTTTTTCTACTGGCTCTGCACCTACGTAAGAACTTATCAATGTTACGGCTTTGTTGTCGTTCCACCGTACTATTGCTAATCGGTTTTTATCGCAGACCACTTGAGCATAACTGCCGCGGGGTTTCTTTTTCATATCTTTTTCTGAGGGCAGAACTGCTTCAGCTCCTCTCAACCTGTTGCTCCTGACTGTTCCCAATCCAAATATTCCATAGTCTTTCTAAGTATATAAAATAGCTCCGGGCAAGTAAAGAAATTGTCGCAGAAGACAAAAGCGGTTTATTTTTATACTTACACAAAGCAATGACAACCTGAGCCCCAAATCCAATGGAAACTTCCTTATCTGTAAAAGTATGAAATCTAAATGTGTCCTCGCCACCATACAAAAGAAAATCATAAATCATGCCCGATACCCAGCACGAACATAGTTTTGAAACCCCACTTGTTGGGTTTATCCTTCATGTATTGACGTCGCTTACCCGCTTTGGTCCTTTATAGGGAATCATCATTTCGTCAATGCTGTATTTCTTTTCATTATCTTGAGCTGCAATTTTCTCGAATTTTTGTAATAAAGGCCTAACTTTATAATATCTGTCGGAGTCTTGTATATTGTTATCAACAAAATGCAAATGACGACGGATTTATTGATACCGTTTTAGAGACATCAAATCGGCTACGGATCGTATCTGTACCGCAAACTCCAGTAATCGGTGTACGAGGGCATACTAATAACACCCATGATAATATGAATTGCTCAAAAATCTCGCAATTCATCTTCGGTCAAGCCAAGAGAGCGCCCAGTTTTGAATACTGCGTATGAGTTTGTTTGCTCTACGATATCTACTAAAACGTCAGGGGAAAAGAATTTATAGAAATAACCGAGTGAAGTTTCGTTTAATATGTCGGTGTGATTTAAGTCTTCTTCTACAGTTGCCTTGTGTCGAAAAACCGTTTTTTTCCACTGATAGTTCAGAGTGAACTTGGTGATTCGAATAGGTCGTCTAACAGCAGAAACAGTGGGCCGTTGCGATCTGGTATTTCTGGGACGCGACTTGGAAGAAGCCCTTATGCGAGCTGCAACTAAGCCAGTTATGGAGCCACTTGCTGTTGGTTCAGGCGGTGCAGGGGTTCAGGAAATGCAGGGGTTGCTGGTGTTGCAGGAGTAGCAGGAGTTGCTGGGAGTGACGGAATGTCACCAGGATTGGCACTTTTACAATTTGGTTCTAGGGACGGGCTTGAATATACGCTTCGAAAAATTGGTGTGAGTCGAACATTCTGGTCGGAGGGTCTTCATCATCATCTAAAATATTGAGCCTTCCATTGAGCTATCTATAGAAGGTGCAGAGGAAGATGTCGCGTGGCGGGTGCACACGTAATTCATCGTCAGAACTTTCGCTACCGTCAGAGGGTGCATGCACAGCAGGCACAAGCAAAATTCTACCACCACGAGTTAGAATTTTTGCTGCCGACAAAGAAAATAAAGCGTGCTATAAAACCAAGTAAATAAAAAACATCCTCAAATTGGCAATGTATGCCGTGACATACAAACAAATGGCGGGTGTTTCGTTAAACTTGGCAGTGTATGTCACGTCATACATCATGTTAGTGATCAAAATAGAACCATTCAATGCAATAGACACATCACAATTATTATCACACTTATTTCATTACACAATAAAGCATATTTTAGTCATTACACCTGTCCCAAACTAAGTAATATCTATAATAGAATAAATACCTTGGACAACGCAGTTGACGTCCGCCGGTAGCCATTTTTCAAGTTATGTCATAAATGTTGCTACATGTGTGTTTATTTTTCCACCAAATAACAGTTAGTGTTGCAGCATAAGAATGTTAATTTTCCACACGGAAGATGTAATTTTTTTAACAAATCTTTTTTTTTAAGTTCATGTATGACGGTACATACAGTGCCAAATTAAGGGTTAAACATTTGCATTATGTCTATTTCCAAGGATTTTTATGTGGTTATAATATCATTCTAGTTATTGGAGAGTTGCGACCTTAATTACTTTTATAGTGTGTGTGACTTACGGCGTGTGTGTGCAAACGTGTTCGGTGTTTTAAATATCCAAATAAAGGACCAGGGTGACCATCAAATGTACGAAATATGTGGGATTGATGTAAATCCTTTTAGTAGTGTCAGTGTAAATGAAGCTCATGTCCAACAGTGGACTGTTGATCAGCTAATAATGATGATAGTGATAAAGAAAATATTTGGAAATAATGATGTTGTGGTCACCCCAAAGTACTTGAATATTGTGGTTTGTAAATGGAGCGGAACCGCGGAACAGGTGTGATCTCATTAATTTTAACTACTTGTATAAAACTGATATCATGCGCGCCAGCGGCCTATAAACAACCCGGAGATATTTCGTAGTTATTATATTCAGCGGTTAGTGTTCATTAAACGTAATATTATATATTGACTTAAAGCTATCAATTCATCGTTTCGCCACTGGCGGCATACAGTTTTCTTTAATTAAGTCCATTTTAAAATCAGTAACTCATTTGGGAAACGCTGTAGTTTTCAATCAGTACTAACAATGTCTAGAAAATTAAAGAGCTGAGTTTTTAATAATTAGAGAGCCGTCGTGGCTCAGGGGCTAAGCGCTCGCTGTGAATTTCACAGTACGCGAGCAACCTGGATTCGATCCCTGCCGACACCAATATTGTTAATTGCAATTTTGAGTGCTGATTTACCACGTGCTCGATGGTGAAGGAAAATATCGTGAGGAAACCTGCATGTCTGAGAAATAAGAAAAAAATTTTTTTCGAAGACATGTGAAGTTCGCCAACATGTATTGGGGCTGCGCGGCGGACTTTTCCTTGCCCTAAAACCCTCTCAGAAATTAGAGGAGGCCTGTGCCCTGCAGTTGACGTATATAGGCTGTAACTTTAAGTTTAATAAATACGTGATCGTGAGATTATAGAGTTGGCTAATGGAATACTGGGTTTGTGCTTGCGTAGGCGATGGACTAGCCATCTATGACAATAAACATGTTCCAAGTAATTTGCTGTTCTTTGGACTCTGTCTACACCTTCGGGGATTATAAGCGTGATGCTATGTTTATATTCCATAGATAAAAATATTAAATTTGTATTTATATTAACAAGTACAAGTAACATACTGACAGGTACTTAGTACGTAGGTTTTATTTAGCGTTATAGCGTCACAAATGCGTGATTAGAGTTTCTTGAATGTGTTATTAACTGCTTGTTTAGCGATATCATACGTCGAGGCATAATGCAATTGCAAGCGTGCATAGAGTTTTAAATGCATAGATACGTATATACTAATACTTTGACAGAAGTACGCTAAGCAAAGGCCTTTTATTTTAAGTGAGTAATGGAGAGGCGAATAGCAAATCTCTTTAATATATTAAATTTTCACTAAAATATAGGCTTAATTACGTGGTAAGTAAGCAATCAAATTCACGGTGTAATTTACTTGATTATCACATTTTCAGTGCAAATAAATCATTCATTAAGGTTTGCCTTCTTGAGTTATCAATCGTTTACAATTATACAAAGTGTATGGCGTTTGTCGCTTTTTCATTTAACAATAAAGTTGTTAAAATAATACAATATATTAAAAAGTTAATTTGGTTGTGTAAAAAAATCATTACTTGGCTGAATGAAACCATCTTGATGATGGGCTGCGGTTTTAGTTCAAAAGTAACAACTATTACTATTACTTTGCGCATACACAGAACAATTGTTATTTATTAATCACATTTTCTGAAAGTACCATGTCTTAACTTTCATAAGTCTATTCTAGCTTTTGAACTAGTCCTTACATATTATCCAAAACTCTTACTTATGAGGACTTCTACACAGAATTGCCAAATGTCCCACTCTAATAGAAGTATAACTCTACTAGAACAGGCGTCGCGACATGTCAGTTGAATGGACGCCCGTATTCTTACTATTTACATATTTAATGACGTAAAACGTCGCTGAGCGCTTGCTTAATGAGATACACTATCGAGTCGCTGAATAAACTTGCAGTCGCAACTGAATAGAGCACTTTAAGAGGCGTTTGGGTGAAAACAAAATGAGTTTTATAGTAATTAGTGATGCTGATTACTTTTCTGCACGTTTATATAATATAAGTTAAATTAGAAAACATTAGCTGTTTATAGTTTTTACTCCCTAGTATAACTTCGGTACTGGGTGAAAAATGTATAGATTCTTTGATAAGCTACGCTATTGATCAGATTAGATTCTTTTATCATAACATCCTTATGACTAAGAGGCTTGATTATATATATGTTGCAAAATCACAGTTTAGAGGCCATTCGATCTCATTCGGCCACTTCTAGTGGCTTTTTTCATCATATTGTCATATCACATATTCTCTTTTCTTGTGAGGTGGTTTTCGATAATCATTGTAGGCATTTTGAATGTGTATCATAATTTATGATAATTTTCCTATTTTAAAACTTATTTTCTGTCACAATAATAATTTAGGAAAAAAACGAGAGGATGTAACCAAGAGTAGTAAGAAATAATATTTAATTCTGTTATGTATTTTTTTGTTATTATTAATTTAAAATTTAAAATTTATAAATATGCTTATAAATATCTATCAATAAAATGATCATTATTAGTTTGTATATTATTAGTATAATTATAATTCAATTAAATATAGAATATAAATAAATAAGAATATAATGAAAAATTACTGAAAACTGTTTACATTTTTAGTATTGGCTATACTCACGAAATACTATAGTGAGTCGCTGACTTTATAAATGCGGAAACTAAGTAGGTAAAAGAACTAGAGATATTACTTAATACTGAATATCGACATATAGCGGTTAAAAATATCGACGATAAATAATATCGATAATTTTGTGATAAAATGTCGATATTTCGATTTATGGATATTTTTTACGCAAAACTAATTAGTTTTAATAGACATCATATCCTCGATTAAGAATCAAAATGCAGATGCGACACCCCTGAGAACTTCGATAGAATGCCTAGTTTTCAGTAAAAAGAGTCTCCGGTTCTCTACACTCACTATACAAACAATACAAGCAAAACAAAACGCAGAATGTAATCATTAACACAATCAAAATTGGCCTTATAGAAATAGTTTTGCTCGTACGGCGCCATAATGAGGGCACCTCCGTACTCTAATGTCATTTGCGCACTATTGTTTACTGTATATGGCGATGCCCCTGCGCATGCATCGACTGCATTTGGACACATCTAAAAAGGCGTAGATCTACGCTTGCGGCTTTGCTTTTTGCGGTAACTAATTATGGATGATCTTTCTCCAAAAGAAAATCGCAAGCAAAAAACGCTTTAACAAACCCATCTTAAAGAGGTTAAGGATACTTTTAAATAGATCAAATTTATTTGGTTACTTACACGGGCCCTTACGTATGGAACTACATTGTCAAAGTTACAGCTCTCTTCTCGTTTGTTGACTTAATTAGTAAGCTGGATATGTGAATGACAGTGCAATGCATTCCATTATTTCTCTGTAAATCTAAGAGCATCGTTATGTTGAAAATATGGGCGGCGCCGGCTTTAAGTTTGTTGTAACTTTGTATGACCGCGTCGGGTTCCTTTAGTCCCCGTACTGTGATTATAAGAGCTCGCAAAGTGACTATTTCTTAAATTAATCTGTTTCTGTTTCATTTTATCCGTGATAGAGCTACGTTGCATATATTTTATGGCTGTAACAAGAATGAACCGGCTCTATTGTGGAAGGGCCACGATCTCACAGAATACCAGCGTGAAATAGCAGCTTAATGCTGATGTGTTTGTATAGTGAGTGTAGAGAACCGAGACTCTTTTTACTGAAAACTAGGCATTCTATCGAAGTTCTCAGGGGTGTCGCATCTGCATTTTGATTCTTAATCGAGGATATGATGTCTATTAAAACTAATTAGTTTTGCGTAAAAAATATCCATAAATCGAAATATCGACATTTTATCACAAAATTATCGATATTATTTATCGTCGATATTTTTAACCGCTATATGTCGATATTCAGTATTTATTTTAGAGTATCGAATTCGTATCAATTTCGATATATTTTAAAATGATATATTTATGTAGTATACAATGTAATTTATCAGACAAAACAATTAAGCAAAGTATTCATGTGCCGTTTTTTTCGTCGTCATAACGTGCATTAATAAAATTTTGGCCCTCATCCTACTACATAATGCAAAAATTACGATATATCGATATTTATCACGCGATAAATATCAATACTGTTTAAAAATATCGATACATTTTTTCACTTTCCCATCCCTACTTCTAATACGTAGTGCAGTTGTGACCCATAGACATCATATCCTCGATTAAGAATCAAAATGCAGATGCGACACCCCTGAGAACTTCGATAGAATGCCTAGTTTTCAGTAAAAAGAGTCTCCGGTTCTCTACACTCACTATACAAACACATCAGCATTAAGCTGCTATTTCACGCTGGTATTCTGTGAGAGCGTGGTCCTTCCACGGTCGAGCCGACCCTTTCGTGCTACAACTATACTACTAATATAGCTGCAGCATGGCTCTACCTGTTCTATAAAAAAGTTTTGAAATAGCAGTTTAATGCTGATGTGTTTTGTATGGTGTAAGCTGCTTTGACCTCTGTTCCGGAAAGAACTAGAAAACCAGTGGGAATTTTATTAAAAAAATTATATGCTATTACTTACTTATATTTTTATACCATTGAACATATTATTAAAAACAATATTCCACGACGTACAACCGAGTTTACGCTTAAATGATCTTAAAATTTTTGATCTTTTCATTTCCTTAAATATCCATTGTAACTTGGTTCTAATGACAATGGGTACTCAAGTATAAACTATGCGAAGTGTCATCAAGACTAGTCGACGTGTACTTGAGTATCCCGTGACGTCGAAAAGTGCGCGTGGCGCCCGATTTATTAGCAAAAGTTCGAGTTACCCGGATAAAGCGGACGCAACTAATTGAAGTCGTTAGTTTAAACCGCTTGTTCGGAGCTTGTTAAATGTGTTATATTCGGTTACTTTTTAGTTTTGCATACAAAGGATCATAATTATTAATAGAAAATCTTCTTCTTCATAAGTTCTTAAAACTCCACCGCTGGAATAGAATAGAATAGAATCATTTTTAATCAATACTAGAGATCCACTCCGGCTTCGCACGGGTGATTTCTGGAATCTCGATAACAGCGCCACCTACCGGGTCCAAATGTGAATCTAAACCGTCCAGGGACCCACTCAAACACACACAAATTTTTTACCATAATCCGTTGAGCCAGTTTCGAGTTTTAGCAGGACTAACGGACAGCAATTGATTTTTATACATAGGGATAGATTACAAAAATACTCATTGAAAGTCATTTTAGCTTTACCACCGGTTCGGAAAAAACCTCTATACTGGGAAGCACCAGCAAAAAATCCAGCGAAACTTTGAAAAAAATTACAATATAATATTTTAAACAATTAGTATGACAACATTTAGAAACAGCACGGTAACGATCACCACATTTCCAGGAGTTATTATCAATCATGTACTCTTTAGTAGTATAATAATCCTTACTAAATAATTGTTGAATAATAAAAATAAACTTTTTGATAGATAAGGCCTGCATATTTTCTTGAACTTTGTGGACTGGGCATACCCCTCTGTCATTGTTGAAAGTATTTGCTATCGTTACGTTTGACGCGCGGATTGATCGCAGTACCAGACATTTCCACCTTTGACGTTGGTTCCCGTAGTAGGTCGGGGTATTTTATGACTGGCGTAACCTAGATGGTTATATAGTCATCTAGCGGAAGGTATAGGAATTTTTTGACATATCCTATACTCGCCTCTTACGACACCCACGGGACGACATGGGGTGATGGATTGTCGTTACGCCGCCACCACACAGCAATTAATAATTAATAACAATTAACAACAAATATACTTTATCATATTATTACAATATGAGTTCTTTTTAGCCCCCGACGCAAAAAGAGGGGTGTTGTTAGTTTGACCGCTATGTGTGTGTTTCTGTGTGTCTGTCTGTGGCACCGTAGCTCTTAAACGGGTGGACCGATTTGAGTGCGGTTTTCTTTATTTAAAAATAAATTTTCTTGCGGTGGTTCTTAGACATGTTTTATCAAAATCGGTTCAGCCGTTTGAAGATCATCAGCTCTTTTTGTTTCGGGGGTTTTAAAATTGTCAATTTAAGTTATTCTTGTGTAAAACACATTTTAATAACATCTTGCAAATGTTACATAGTGTGCATCTATTACTGTTACAGACTATAAAAGTCCACTGCTGAACATAGGATGCCCCCATAGATTGCCTAATAGGGGTTTTTACCATAGTTGCCACGCTGGCAGGCGGCTTAGTATCCGTAGTTTTATTTTGAGCTGTTATCTGGAAGATGCTTCTGGCCATCCCCTGCTTTAATTTCCCTCTGTTGCGTCTTACGACATCTACGGGACGATAATGTGTAGTGAATATTCTTGCACTACACGATGTCAGAATATCCAATAAGTTACATAACTTGTATAATATGAATTCCTTCATTTAAGAAAGCAGATAGTAGCAGCATCTTCCTGTTAACAACTGAATAAAAAAAACTGCGGTTACCAGTTCGCTTGCCAAGCGTGGCAACTATGTCAAATATTGCTCTTGCCAAGCAATCTATGGAGAACGCCAACTGCTTAACATAGGTTAAACAGTTGACTTTTGACTTTACGATAAAACGCAATAATACCAGCCTGTCAATCAAGAGTGTTTCCTAATGTGATGACCCCGTTAAATTAAACTAATGTTTACGAATTCTAAAGCGTATAATTTCATCAACTTCATTATTTTTATGCTTAGATATTTCTAACTTCGTGTGATTTGTAACACCAAAGTCGACATGGTGAATATAAAAGTACTAAAATAATTAGAATAAACGCGATAAAATTCATTCAAATAAGGATAATTACGTGTACGTTACGAGATTACGACACATCTTCGCGTCAGGCATACCTCAAAACCTCAAAATTAAATTGTACAACCAGTGCGTGTTGCCAGTGATGACATATGGAACTGCGACGTGGTCCTTCACTGCTGGCCGTATGAGGAAGCTCAAGGTCGCTCAGCGAGCTATGGAGAGGGCTATGCTCGGGGTTTCTCTGCGTGATAAACTTAGAAATGAGGATATCCGTAGTAGAACCAGAGTAACCGACATAGCCCAAAGGATTAGTAAGCTGAAGTGGCAATGGGCCGGCCATATAGCTCGAAGAACCGACAACCGATGGGGAAGAAAGGTTCTCGAGTGGCAGCCTCGTACCGGCAGGCGAAGTGTAGGGCGTCCCCCCACTAGATGGAGTGACGACCTGGTAAGACATGCAGGAAGTCAATGGATGCAGGTGGCTCGGGACCGTGCTTTGTGGCATTCCGTGGGGGAGGCCTATGTTCAGCAGTGGACTTATGAAGGGCTGTAATGAAAATGAAATAATGAGTGTTCGTAAACATAAAAATCATTATGTGATAACCTCGGCTTGTTACCATTGGGATTTTCACGGTTTAACTGCTGTCTGTCTGTGCCACTGAAATATCTTCCGCGTAAAATATTTTACAGTAAGGATCTGGCACGCATACGGTTCAACTTTCGATATAGATACCCATGAATATTTACTACGAACGAATAATTGTCCAGTTTATAGAGCTGGTTAGTGATAGCACAGAGGCTTAGCCCTCGCCGTAAATTTCATCGTAGACGCAAACAACTCAGGTTCGATCGCTGCCGATACCAACGATATTGTTATTTGGAATTTTAAGTGCTGTTTATAATGTACTTGACGGTGAAGGAAAACATCGTTAAGAAGCCTGCTCTACAGGGAAAGAGCATATTTTAATAATTTTATAATAATATTTAGTTCTAATCGTCGAGATCTCATGAAACCTTAATCGATATTATGAGGTAAATGTGTTTGATTTCGTGGTAAATGTAGTATCGAATTTCTAAATTAACTCCGGGTCACCCTTAAAACAAACAATATTCATACATCAAGTGACAACCAAAACCCAAATTAATTAACCAACGCCTAATATAAAGTTGCGTGCGCACAGACAATACAAACACGTAATAAAGAATCAATAAGACTAAAACCATGTTAAATCAACATTGGGCGAAGGCGAGCAAAGACAAGAAACGAATCCGAGAATTTATGGTCGCGTTCGCGCAGAGCTGGTGAACGTTAGAGCCGGAGCGTAAATGATGCCGTTATATTTCATTGTCGCCGGTGCTTTGTGTAAGCTTGCTTACGTCCTTAGATAGTCTGTCTGCATTGTAGCCTGTACGTACGTAGAGTTGTTTATCTTAATTTTGTGTAGCAACGCCCTAATATACTAATATATACACTTTCCAATCTAGGTATCTATATTAAACTCTTTTTTGTAATTTATTTGCGAATATAAATATCACGGAATATTTTTTGATAATGCAAAAACATGATTATAATTAACTTGTAATTTAATTTCATGTTATTTAATTACAGAACTCTTCCACTTAATTTTTTTAAAAGTTTTTTTAAATTAAATGTTTAATAAATACGAAATATTAAACATCAATAAGTCATCATTGTCTTGTCTATTGACTTTGAGCTCTATGATTGTCAGTCTAATTTTATTAGAAACGCGCCCGCACCCGAAAAAGGCGCGAAACACACGCGATATAAAAAATTGCGGCATGCAATTTGAATGCGTGAATTATTGTCTTTTAAGGAGAAATAATATACCTTCCAATAAAAACTTTTATTCAATGGTGTTAGATAACAATGAGTTAGGGGAAAGAAAATTTAATTGTTTTAAACATTTATTACAGCGTTGACTGACATAAATACATCGTTAATGTTATTAAAATGTAATGTTAATATGTTCCCCAAGCTAGAAGGACTTGTTGCAATGTCCATGTTGGGAGACGCTTGCTCACACTACTATCCGTCAGGGTGCTTGATATTTGAAGACTGCAACTATTCGAGATAGTCATTCTACCGTTTGTCGGCTGGTACAAGATTCATTTCCTGGCATTTTCTTTTATGAAACCACACACAACACAATTGTTTTCCTTACGTAATCACAACGCAGACACTAAAAACTTTTTAATCTACATAAAAAAACGAAGGTATATTAGCTGTTGAAATTTAAGCATAGAATAATGACGTTTACTCGTATTTACAAGCTTAGCGTTATATTTTTAAAATATTTTTTGCAATGTTCACATTCTAGTGTTCCTTATTTTGCTCATTAAAGTAATGACAGCAGTAATGACGAACAAGTGGGTAATCAAATCGAGCGATAGACTGTGACAACCGCCAAGGATATGCAAAAAGTCAACCAAGTTTTGTTTTTGTGTGGCACAACGACTTTATATTGTATGTATATGACCTTTGCTTACTTGTTTGTAGAAGCAGGAATAATGATTGTTCAATTTTCTATTGATTTTTATATGACTATTTTAGGGGTTTGAAAACCACAAAATAAATTAGAGTTGGTATGAAATAACGAAAGGTCTAGTAAAAAATAACGAATCGTATAGAAGAGAATCATGGTAGTAGATTATTAACGATGTTAGGGTCATAGAAATAAAAAAATGTAATATAAAAAATACGTTCGACTTATTCTAAATACATCCCTTTAAAATAGTATAGTAATAGAATGGCATTCTATGGACCTCAAAACATAAACATAACATAACATAAACACTCACGCCTGTCACCCAGAGGGGTAGGCAGAGACTACGGACTTCCACTTGGCACGATCCTGGCACACCTCTCTCGCCTCCTTTACATCCATATATCTACGCATACACGCTCGTCGGTTAAGGGTACTCCTAATCTGGCCCATTTCCAATATATCGCCAATTTGGTCGATAAACCTTCGTCTAGGGCGTCCCTTTCCGACTCTGCCGTTCACTTCTGCAGCATAAATTTGCTTTGTCACTCTTTCTTCGTTCATTCTTTCTACATGACCAAACCACCGAAGCATTCCTTTCTTAATTCTGGTCACAACGTCATCTTGCAAACCACACTTTTCTCTTATCACACTATTTCTCACCCTGTCATTCAGATTCAGCCCTAGCATACTCCTTAATGACCGCATTTCAACAGCATTTATTCTACTCTCATGCTTCTTCTGCCAGACCCAACTTTCACTACCATACATTAAAGTAGGGACTAACACAGCATTGTGAATTGCCAAACGTGCCTTTTTTGACACATTCTGACTCTTCACAATAGCGTGTAGAGCCCCATTCACTCTATTTCCTGCGTTCACTCGTCGTTCTATATCCTTATCATATCTACCATCCCTGCTAAATAAACATCCCAAATATACAAACTCATCCACTTGCTCAATCAACTCCCTTCTATTCTTATTTCACATAACGTTTTACTTTCTTCTTTCAAAACCATCACTTTCGTCTTACTTGCGTTCACTTTCATACCTCTTTCTTTTAATGATCGGTTCATTAAAGTAACCATCATTTGCAACTCGGCCGCCGACGATGCAAATATGACTTGATCATCGGCGTACAAAAGGCATTTGACGGGTAACTCACCCATTCTCAACCCACATTCTTCAACTATCAAAGTTTGCAAACAACTGTCCATAAATAGGTTAAACAGCCACGGGGAAGCTACACAGCCCTGTCTGACACCTTTTTGGATGCCAAACCAGTCCGAGTAGACCCCGTTGATCCTGACACAAGCACTAAAGTCCCTATAAAGAGACTTCAATGCCTGTATCAAACCAGCGCTCAAACCAAATGAGTTAAGAGTTTGCCATAACACATTCCTGTCCACTCTGTCATAAGCCTTTTCCAAGTCCATGAAAGCACAAAACTTTCTGGTTTTTGGCCAAAACTTCTCCGCAATCATGCGCATGGAAAATACTTGATCCGTACACCCCATTCCTTTCTAAATCCAGCTTGCACATCCCAAATTTTTCCATCAGTTTCTTCCATAACTTTTTCAATTAACACCTTAGCATACAGTTTACCCACAATGCTAAGCAAGCTGATACTACGGTAGTTTTACAGTCCTGTTGTGACCTTTTCCTTTATATATTGGGACTATAACGGCTTTGCACCAGTCTTCCGGTACCCGCTTCAGTTCCCAACATAAATTAAACAAGGTGTACAGCAGGCCTGCCACCACTCCCTCTCCAGCCTATAGCATTTCAGTGATACTCTATCATATCCGGCTGCCTTACCTGCTTTCATGCTTTTCATTGCTTTCATTATTTCATCTACACTTATCTCCCTACCTCTCTCCACTTCTTTCGGAATTTCTTTTCACTTAATTCAGACGACCTTCACTCATAAACACGCTTTCAAAGTATTCCTTCCATCTCTTTAAATTCGAAACTTCATCATTCAGCATACAGCCATTCTCGTCTCGTATAGCATTCATTCTAGGCTGTTTTGAATTTCCCCTAGCAGTTCTTACGAGTTTCCAGAACATTTTAATATTTGCCTGGAAGTTATCAGATATCCTTCTATCATTCTTATCCGTTCTTTCTTGCTTTTTCAAAACATGGAGATATATAATGTGCTGAAATGTGTACTTTCAAATTGCGGACTCATCACAAGAATTTCTAAAGGGAAAGTTTTGAAAATATATATATTAATAATATTTGATACCATTTTAGATAATATTCGTGAAAAAAATACGTTCGGGGCTTTTCTTATCTCTCTATGTTTTGCCTTTTTTGTACCACAAAAGTTAAAGCCTTCGAGATGGTTCTTGTGTGATAGAGGCGAAACTAAAAACATCTTATTCTTTGGGAAGGTATTGTAGAAGATACGCCAGGATTGTAAGTTCAGAATTAGCAAAAGAAAAAGTCGAAAATGTGGGTAAACAAATTAACGTAAAAAATATTTAAATATTATGCTCTTCTCTGTATTATGCTGTCTTTAGTGTGGTGAAGCCACACTTCACATAGATATGTGGTCGGTTAATCGGGTAAGTATTTTATATATAGAAGAGAGGCAAATGAGCGTGCGGCTTACTTAATGAAGAAAGAAGTACCACACTTTCAAATATTGCCAGCGTAAAATGGTTAGTGACAAGAACTAGATACAAACTAGATTAAGCTAAAATGTCTAAATTGCTGAAGGAATAGCGATGTAAAATTCTAGATAATATGAATGCTGATATACCTGTCAAGCGTGGCGACATAACATGTTATAACGTGTTACAAAGTCTCCGTAGATAGTGATGGTAAAATAACGCATAATCCTTAAGAGTTTGTTATTTTCATTACGAACTATGAGTTATCGTTAGGTATACTGTCGTAAATTTGCTCCGTTATTTATCATCATCATCATCACAGCCTTTCACAAGTCCACTGCTAAACATAGGCCTCCCTCAAGGAATGTCACACAGCACGGTCCCGAGCCACCTGCATCCATTGACTTCCTGCATGTCTTACCAGGTCGTCACGCCATCTAGTGGGGGTACGCCCTACACTTCGTCTACCGGTACGAGGCTCCCACTCGAGAACCTTTTTTCCCCATCGGTTGTCGGTTCTTCGAGCTATATGGCCGGCCCATTGCCACTTCAGCTTACCAATCCGCTGGGCTATGTTGGTCACTCTAGTTCAACTGCGGATATCCTCATTTCTAAGTTTATCACGCAGAGAAACCTCGAGCATAGCCCTCTCCATAGCTCGCTGAACAAAATTGAGCGTCCTCATACCCGTTATTAATGTAATAATAAAATACTGTGTCGTGCGGCGTAAGTGATTCTACTACCCTATATCATCCCGTAGACGAAAGAGGCAACACAGGGAAACTGAAACAGGAGATGTGCAACAGGGACTATCTGATAACAACTCACAGCCATAAAAAACTGCGGTTGCTAACTCGCCTGCCAAAAGGGGATGAGGCAATCCAAGAGGGAGCAATATGTTCAGTTGTGGACTTTTATAGACTAGTTCTAGAAGGATGGATAAATTACAATGACAAATGGACAAATGAACAAATTTTTTTGCAAAATACAGACGTAGGATACATAATATATTATACCTAATAACAGTAATATTATTCGCTAATATTGTACATTAATATGTGCTCGTGTATGAAAATTTTCTTTTTCTGCTTCATCATCAGCCCGTGGAAGTCCACTTCTAGACCTGGGTCTCTCTCGTTATTGGTAGGAACCCTACGAAGCTATCACTTGATAACATTTTTTCTTTGATATGTTGGTTACTCTGGTTCTACTGCGGATATCTTCATTACATAATAAACAAAAATTAAAAAAAAATTATATTGATAGTTATTCTTAAGTGTACAGTTATCATTATATTGCGATAAGAAGTAAAACGGGAATAAAAAAGAAGTAACTTACTTAATTATATAGTTTATTAAAATATAAACGAGAATAAAAAAGAAGTAACTTACTTAATTATATAGTTTATTGAAATATAAACGAAAATAAAAAAAGAAGTAACTTACTTAATTAAATACTTTATTAAAATATAAACGATAATAAAAAAAATAACTAAATTACTTAATTATATACTTTATTAAAATATAAACGAGAATAAATTAAATACTTTAAAGTTATTATCGCAAACATTTTAACTCACGAGGTAAATTATGATTAAGACTTTATTTATCGATGAAAGTCCAGCAAAGAGCTCTAACAAAATGACCAATTTGTTAGACAAATATAATATGAAGCGTACAGCTTATTACATCAAATGATTTTATGCGTCTAATAACTGTTTATCGCTCCGTAATTCTAACATTCTATTAAAGCACTATCTATAATAATATCGGAGTGATAAAATAAAACGGTGCCCGCTAAGCTCCACTTATGTGACCACAAAATCGCTTTCGCATATCAGAATTGCTAATAAAGGGAGCGAATGTGTGCCGGGCGGGTGCGCGCGCGCAGCCTATTCGTGCGGCGACAGTGGCTTCCTGCGGTCAATCTCTTACTTGTACAGGAGACATAATTTAAGATTGTGAATTTCATATATGTGTTCATTAATGTTTGTTTACGTGTAAAAATCAAAGTATGATAAATTTTTATTATTTTTAAAAACGTCCCTAATGAATTTTTATAATCATATAAATGGAGCAATCTACGTACATCACTTATCCTGGTTTTTGTACAGATATTGCAACAATAAATAATATTACTGTATATGTTCTATAATATACAAAACACTATTTCATGTCAGAATCGAAATCGTGGCCGGCACCGTCGCAGTCAAACGTTTCTCTACCGTCTTAACTAGTCGAATTTGTCCTATACGAGTATAATAATTTGTTTGTAAACATTTTGAATTTATTAAATTCAATCACAACACAACTACCATCACAAACCATACTTAATATAATAAAGTGGGTAATACCATCTATACATTATTAAGCATGTTATAATGCGTGGTTTAAATGTAACAATGGTTTAAATATAATTAAAAAAAAAACTATTGAACATAGACCTTTCCCATAGATTACCTCATAGGGTGAATATTTCCCATAGTTGCCACGCTTGGCAGGCAGGGTGGCCACCGCAGATTTTAATTATAATTTAGATGTTATCAGGAAGATACTGCTACCGTTTCAGTATCCCTCTGTCGACACTTACGACACCCACCTGTTGATAATATCTGGCAGTTGATTTTTTAACGCCACCTGTATAAGTATACAGTTTTATATTATCCTCTACTAGTCTACCTTGGGGTGATGCAGATATAGAATGCAGTAGGTGTAAGAAAAAAAGAAAAATTCTCATATCAATACAAAAGAAAATAAATAAAAATTTGTAATACATGGAAATATAAATGGTATGTCACGAAAAATAATATCAGATGGATGAATATGTCACAGTCAAAACTCATAACCGGTCAAAACCCTTGTAACAGCAAAAATGTTTTTGGCCGATCCCTTAGTCAAAAACAACAGTTTTGACTGATTTTTATAGTCAAAAGTGGTCTTGACCTACGTTCTTATTCAAAAGTGGTTTTATCTGATTTAAAGTTCAGACTATCGGTCAAAACACGCAATATCAGTGACAGTAGGTTTAGGTTTTAAAATATTATATTGAAAGAACTGAACATTTTGATTTTAAAAATTCAAAAAATATAAGTCAAAAGTAGTTTTGACTAACATTCTTAGGCATAACCACTTTTGACCGATATAATTTGGTCATTACCCAATGTTTTTGTAGTTAAAAGTTATTTTGTCTAACGTCCTTAGTCAATACTACTTTTGCCTGAATTTTGCAGTCCAAAGTGGTTTTGACCGGTTATGAGTTTTGACCGTAACATATATAATTAATAAAAGTAATAAAAATGTTTTTTAACTTTCTTAGATTTCATTATCAAGGCAAAACTATAAATATATGTCTATACAAATAAATAAAATTGAAGTGTCTGTTTGTAATGTTGAAATAACAGCTTTTTAATAAATGCATATGAATGTATATACGGTACTTATAACAAAAAATACATTTTTAACATTTTTGTCTGTCTGTCTGTCTGCCTGTTTGTTACGGCTACTCTCAGAAATGTCTGTGCTGATTTTGACGGGACTTTCACTGACTGATAGCTGATACTCGTATTATAAGGAGTAACTTAAGCTACTTTTATTTTAGGAAAAGAATTAGGGTTCCGCGGAAAAAAATAAAACCCATTAAATCGTAATTAATTCCACGCGAACGAAGTCGCGGGGAACAGCTATTCTTTAATATAATATAATCAATTGCATAGGAGACCTACATGTCATCGACATATTCACGATGCGGCTCGTTTGCATCCGCAGTCCCGGTAGCTGTAGCGATAAACGACTGTCATGGCCCGTTCGATAAATGAGATATAAAGAAGTTGAGTATGTGAACCGAGTTGTTTTTAACCGACTTGAAAAAAAGGAGGACGTTCTCAATTCGACTGTATTTTTTATGTGTGTTACCTCATAACTATTTTCTAGGTGAACCGATTTTGACGAGTTTTTTTTTATTTGAAAGCTGTAGCTTTTCATGTGGTTCCATATAAATTTGATCAAGATCTGCCCAGTAGTTTTTGAGTTATTCTTAATAATGCGTATTTAATTGACTTCGACTACTTTGATGATGTTCTCATTTTATTTATATTGAAGTCGGTTGTAGTAAGTATGTAGCGCCAGGTATTTATATTGAAAGTAATGTTTTTGTTATTTTTGTTTTTCTTTTTTGTTTCTAGGTACTAACATAGAAAGAAATATTGTACTAACAATATATGGCCTAATGCCTGAAATAAACAGATTTTATTTAAATGTTTCCATTTTTATTTTTTACTACCTGTTCCCCGCGACTTCGTCCGCGTGGAATTTATTAATGATGGATTTCATGGGTTTTAATTTTTTTGTGCGGAACACTATATCTTTTTCTAAAATAAAAGTAGCCAATGCTAATCCTTATAACATCAGCTATCTGCCAGTGAAAGTCCCGTCACAATTGGTTCAGCCATTTTGGAGATTAGCTGGAGCAAACAGACAGACAGATAAACAGATGGACAGACAGACAGGACGACACACAGACAGACAGACAAAAATTTTAATTTTTTATTTTTGTTATAAGTACCGTATACACTTTCATATGCATGTAGTAAAAAGCTGTTATTTTGTCATTACAAACAGACACTTCAAATTTATTTATTTGTAATAGATAATAGATTATATTTATCCACGATTAAGATTAAAAAAGTAGATGCGTTGTCATCCCTAAGGACTAAGGTGTAACAATTCGGTTGTAGTAAAAGGGGTCTTCGGTTCTTTTCACTCGAAATACAGCAGTATTATGCTGCTATTTCACGCTGGTACCGGACTGGTACTAGATCGGGGAAGGACTACACAGGCAAAGAATAACCGAGCCTGATTCTTCCCCGGACGAGCCGACCCATTCGGGCTGTCATAATATGATGAACGCGGGTCCACCACGTACCAATGTAGTATTGAAGTGTAACTTCCTACGTGCGTACGTAATAAGTACACACACACTTTTTTTTGTTTTTCTTTTTATGTGTGTTACCTCATAACTTTTTCCTGGGTAAACCGATTTCGATGATTCTTTTTTTATTTGAAAGCTGGTGCTTCTAATGTGGTCCAATATAAATTGATCAAGGTCTGATCAATAGTTTTTGAGTTAGCCTTAATAATTTATATTGAAGTCGGTTGTACAAAATTTTAAATTTTAAATTATTGCCCATGCTAATGGAATTATAATTGATAGAATCAGGCGTTACTTTGCGGAAATCCATTATATTAATGATGTTAAAAATAATTAGATAAGATCCGCGTAATAAAATAAAGTGATGTGTCTTACCTAGTCTAAAGAGCACCTCACGCCCTTTATCAATTGCGTGCACTATCCCCGGCACCATTAATCCCAACACCACTATAGTAGGAAAAACACACCACCGTCGATAATACGATACGTGTTACGCATCTAAATGAGGCATCTTTACATGAAATAAACTCTGTGGTGGTGACCGCCAAGTGAGTAAGTTTACATTATTTTATTTTATTACGTCAATCTTAGCTAATTAATTTGTAACATTTTTAATTGGAAAATATACCATTCAACATTGATACTACATTGATTTCGTAAAAGAATTAATACCTCGTCAATGTAAAGAAGTTAACGATCAAAATCTTTTTGTGCTTCTCGATCATTTTGAAACAGCTAAACCGTTAGTATTCGCTTCATTTCTGGATCTTATCGATGAATCTAAGATTCATATATATCTGTAATAATGTCGTAAACACGCCGAGATGAATCTGCTTCAAACTTAGTAATCATGGCACAGCACTTTTCCACGTGGGCCTGCTATTGAGGTTGAGCCTCCCTGCATTGGTGTGGTTGTGCGATACCCAACGGGAAACTCACGAGACAGTTTTCGTGTGAAATCTCGTGAACGCTTCTCGATCCAATCTGAATCTCGTCATACGTAATTTGTCTATTCTCTTGAATTAAATTTTTATTGCTGGCATGATTCCGTTTGTAACAGCCGTCAAAGGACGACAATTTCTATCTTCAATTCTCAAAGTTAGTCGACCGCGCTGAAATTTGTTATAACGGCGGTACACAGTTTCCTCAGCAGGGCCTTTATCCATAAATGCCAATCGATGTCTATCAAACGATTCATCTGGTTGTAGCCGACATTCCAATTGCGCAAAAATATTCCTAACGCAGATATATTTTTCACTGAAACACGATGTTTAAATTTAGCTTTTTTTTATAGGATTGGGTGACAAACGAGCACACAGTCCACGTGATGGTAAGTGGTTGCTGTGACCCATAGACATCTACATCTATCCTCAATAAAGAATCAAAATGCAGATGCGTTGTCACCCGTGAGGACTAAGATGGAATGCCCACGCAATAGCATTAAGCTGCTATTTTACGCTGGTATTCTATGAGAGCGTGATCCTTCCCCGGTCGAGCCGACCCATTCGTGCTACAACTATACTACTAATATAGCTGCAGCATGGCTCTACCACATAATAAACGTAATAAAGCTTGTAATAAATGAGGAGGGGAATTTGAAATTTGTACGTTCGTATTTTTTATTTTAAACTAGCGATCCGCCCCGGCTTCGCAGGGTGATTTCTGGATCTCGACAACAGCGTCACCTATCCACTCAAACACACAATAATCATCAAAATCGGTCGAGCCAATTTCGAGTTTTAGCGAGACAAACGGACATAAATTGATTAATAATAGTGTTTTCACTGTTTTCGAAATAATATATAGCTATTCAGCGTTAAAAAAAAAAACATTATTTGCAAAACTTTCGGGGTGCCTGATAGATGGCTTGATAGAGCCGGGCTAAGCGTTGGACTGTGCCAATGCAGGGTCGCGGGTTTGAATCCAGCACATAACTAGTGTTTGTATTGCCTACAAATAATTGTTCCAGGCCTGGATGTTTGCTCAAGTGGAATTTATGTAATTAAAACTTCTACGCTGTAGGGAAAATTCCGTGCGTTACTCATTTATTTGAAATACAAGAAAGAAAAAAAAAACAAAAGTTTGTCGAAACATATTTAATTTCTACATGTAGTTTTACTCTCGATGTTTTTCTCCACCGCTGATGAATTTATCTTTAGCTGCTCTTTTATCAGCACTTAAAATTGCAATTAACAATGTAAGTAAACTGACGCGGTCGATCGAACACAGGCTGCTCGTATTAGTATTAAGGCAAGCTCCCTGCAACTAAGTCAGGTGCAGAATTACTAATAGATATAATTGTAATTGATGACCGTACACATTTAATACTTTTCGACTAGATTTTTAATATTCTACCTTCATTCTATATAATCTTTAGTCTTTAGCGGAAGAACTAAAACGTCCCCGGGCAGTTTACTCTCACACGAATCAAGTTCGCGCGCGAACTCAGCGTTTAAAACCCGCTTGGTAAGTTTTGTTCCTATAAGCTGTGTTAAACTATTAAATTAGAATACCACTCTGGTCTTATAGTGGTATGCTTGCATTCTAATGACATGCATATTCATGCTATGCATATGAACACTCCGATTATCATGTAAGTATCCATGATTTGAAAGATATTATAGATGGCATACTATCAACTTCAATTAAAATGATATCTAAATTTGCATATATTATAATATAATATGTACCTAGGTATATTGCTTTCGTTTGATTACGAGATAAAGTGGTCTATTAAATTAAATTTAATAGTCCTGTATGCGAATGTGTACTTTTTAGACTTGGTTAAATACTTATATATAATTTCAGCCTAGGTAAGGGCCAATTAGAAATTTTCGACGTCAGTTAGAAATTCATGTAAGAATTTCTAATTAACGTCAAAATTAAAATAGATTTTTTTCTTCAGTTTTAAATAAAGAGTGATAAAAGCGAAGTAAGATAATGCAATATCCCATTTCGTCTCGCGGGTGCCGTAAGAGGCGATTATGGAACCATCTCATTGCCGTTAGACGTAAATTACCCAGACTGGCGACGGGCAGCTGCATCATGAAAGTTGTCTGGAACTGTGATTGTTGAGCCGTCTGCCAAACATGAAGATTAAGGCAAATCATCCCTACAACGGGAGAGGTCCATGTACAACGGTGGACATTTACGAGCCGAGTAAAAGAAGATGAGTGATAAACGAGCTAATCGTCCACATGGGAGCAAGTTACTGCTGCCCACGGACACCTTTTTTTATTTTACGTGGTAGAGCCATGCTGTAGCTATATTATGGTTGTAGCACGAATGGGTCGGCTCGGCCGGGGAAGGACCACGCTCTCACAGAATACCAGCGTAAAATAGCAGCTCAATGCTGCTGTGTTTCGTATGGTGAGTGTGGAGAACCGGATACCCTTTTTACTGGTAACGAGGCATAGATGTAGATATCTAAGGGCCACAGCATCTACTTACCATCAGGTGGACTGTATGCTCGTTTGTCACCCTTATTCTATAAAAAAAAACACCTGCACCCATCTTCAAACAAAGAAGCCACTACAAAGAAAGAAGTTCATGGATGCCTTGTAATCTCTGAGAGCTAAAATGCACTGTCACAGCTTAGAGTTGTATTGGCTCTTTTACCTACGCTTAATCTTTAAACCCGAACACAAAAGTAGCTGGCAAAAAGACGAACGATAACTCAAAAACTACTGGTCAGACCTTGATAAAATTTATATGGACTACATGAGAAGCACCAGCTTTCAAATAAAAAAAGAATCATCAAAATCTGTTCACCTAGATAAAAGTTATGAGGTAACACACATAAAAAAGAAATAAAAAATACAGTCGAATTGAGTGCCTCCTCTTTTTGGAAGTCGGTTAAAAAGAGATATACCATCAGATTGCGTTGTTTTATGATGCAAAGTTTATGCCAAAAATTCAAGGATTATAAGCAAGAAACTTTAAGTAATTGTACATTGTCATTTTTACTATTATTATAATTATTGTTTGCGTTTATTTTCTGCATAGTAGATGCACATTATAAGAATGATGGCAGAGAAGAAGGTATTACTAAGGTCCTCGATACAAAAGACGATAATATCTGATAGGTTGTGCATAAGAAAAGTAAAAAATTGGTTTACTTTTTTATTGAATTGTACTGTCTCTTTAAGCATTAATCGAAATGCAGTATCAGCGAAGATCGGCTTTCATTTAATGGCATTTACTAAATTATTTTTTGACTAAACTTTACCCCAACAAAGCAAATAAGTAATTATTATTAGATCTGCAGGTTTTTTATTGTTTAAGTTTGATTACGACAAAGTCGCGGGTAAAAGCTAGTACAAAACAATAATAAAGCTTAAATAAACAGTTTATGTTTTGTTAAAGAAATCAATAGAAATGTTACATACTACTGTTTATACTTTATCAGCCCGTACAGTCCCCTGCTGGATATTCCTTAATCCGCTTCATCATGCTTGGCATGCGGACTGACGACCGCACGCGTGACGTGACGTCTCGCGAGATCGACGCTACACTCCTTCGCACTCTCTCTATATTTTACGCCTGATCAAAACGGTATGATTTATCTATGGTTATTTAAGTTAAATAAGTAATAAATAAATAGTGCTCGGCGGTGAAGGAAAACACACCACCACAGGACACAACCACAGGAAGTGGACCTGGTCGAGCCCCGACGGTTTGACAAAAAATTAAATTGACTTCATTATGACCACTAGACGGCAACTGTTCAGTGATGTCTCAGTGATCGCGAGGGTGAAAACTGGTAGCGATCACCGAATGGTTAGAGGCACATTGAACCTAAACGTTAAGTTGGAGAGGTGTCATCTAATGAAGTCAACGCTCCGTCCCCCTCGTGCTCTAATTCAAAGTCCCGAAACCTTTCAGCTCGAGTTACAAAATCGTTTTCAGTGGCTAGAAGATTGCAATGTAGTGGGACGATATGAATGACAAGCTCGTAGAAACTGTCCATCCGACCGGAGCTAAGCTTTGCAAGACCCGCCGCAGAAGAACACAAAAACTCTCCGATCACACTCTTAATCTCATGGCTGTTAGACGGGAAATGAAGCTGCAGTCTTCAGTAGATTTGATTTTACAGGCAACTGAACAGACAGATCTCCAAATGCATGCGGCGGGACTTACGCAACTTTAATACTGCTCGTATTGAAGAAGCGATTGAGCGGAACCAGGGCTCCAAAGTCTTTGACAGAGATCTGCCTGCCAGAAAGAGCCAACAGTCGAAGCTGAAGACTGAATGTGGCAGTATCGTTTCCGGGACACCTGAGATTTTGAGTGAGATTGAGAGGTTCTATTGGCAGATTTACATATCATCGTTAGAGCCACACGCAAGTGTGAGTAACAATCCAAGAGCAAGTCTTATCCGACACTATTCCGATGATATTCCGGACGTCAGTCTGAGCGAGATTAGAATGGCTCTCCAGCACCTTAAAAACGGCAAGGCCCCAGGCGAGGATGGAATTTCAGCGGAGCTTCTGAAAGCGGGTGGAAAACCGGTACTTGAAGTCCTTCAGAAGCTCTTTAGTTCCTTCCTCCATGGTGGCACTACTGCGGAGGCGTGGAGCAGAAGTGCGGTGGTCTTGTTCTTCAAGAAAGGCGACAATGCTCTCTTGAAGAACCTACAGACCGATTTCCCTTTTGAGCCGCGTCTACGTGCTGTTTTCGAGAGTCATTACGAATCGTCTCGCACGCAGAGTCGACGACTTCCAGCCTCCCGAAGAAGCTGGTTTTCGAAAAGGCTTTAGCACCATAGACCATATACATACCCTTTGGCAAATTGTACAGAAGACCGAAAAGTACAATCTGCCACTTTGTCTTGCGTATGTGGACTATGAGAAAGCCTTTGATTCCGTCGAAATTTGGGCGGTGATGCAGTCCCTTCAGCCAAGTGAACTGTCGGTATATCGAAGTACTGAAGTGTTTGTACAGTAGGGCTACGATGGCTATCCGAGTACAGAACCAGAGTACGAAACCTATCCAACTGCAGAGAGGTGTAAGACAGGGTGACATAATATACCCGAAACTTTTCACCGCTGCGTTGGAAGACGTTTTCAAGCTACTGGACTGGAAAGGATACTGTATTAACGTCAATGGCGGGTACATCACTCACCTTCGATTTGCCGACGATATAGTCCTTATGGCAGAATCGCTGGAGGACCTAAGCACTATGCTCAACTCTCAACGGATAGGTCTTAAGATGAACATGGACAATACAAAAATCATGTATAACGTCCATGTCACACCTATGCCGGTAGTTGTTGGGAGCACTAAGCTCGAAGTTGTTGACGAATATGTTTACCTGGGACAACTAGTCCGACTAGGCAAGTCCAACTTTGACCTTTGGTCAATCGACGGATTCAACTCGGCTGGGCAGCGTTCGGGAGATCACGACACATCTTCTCGTCAGACATACCTCAAAACCTTAAAACTAGATTATACAACCAGTGCGTGATGCCAGTGATGGCCTATGGATCTGAGACGTGGTCCTTCACTGCTGGCCGTATGAGGAAGCTGAAAGTCGCTCAGCGAGCTATGGAGAGGGCTATTCTCGGCGTTTCTCTGCGTGATAGACTTAAAAACGAGGATATCTGCAGTAGAACCAGATTAACCGAAATAGCCCAAAGAATTAGTATGCTGAAGTAACAATGGGCCGGCCATATAGCTCGAAGAACCGACAACCGTTTGGGAAGAAAGGTTCTCGAGTGGCAGCCTCGTACCGGCAAGCGAAGTGTAGGGCGTCCCCCCACTAGATGGAGTGACGACCTGGTAAGACATGCAGGAGTCAATGGATGCAGGTGGCTCGGGGCCGTGCTTTGTGGCATTCCTTGGGGGAGGCCTATGTTCAGCAGTGGACTTATGAAGGGCTGTAATTATGATGATGATCGTGAAGGAAAACATCCTGAGGAAACCTGCATGTCTGAGAATAAAAAAAAATCGAAGATATGTGAAGTTCGCCAACACGCATTGGGGCAGTGCGGTGGATATTTCCTTGTCCTAAAACCGTCTCAGAAATGAGGGGAGGCTTGTGCCCAGCAGCGGGACGTATATAGGCTGTAACTTTAAATAATGATTTTATTAAAATTAAAATTTAAAACTTTTTATTTAATTTAGGTACCAAAACCTACACAGGTTTGGAAAATAAGACCTCAAAAATGAACCGACAAGAAACTCTAGATTCTTTGATTTTTTCAAATTGTGATGTATAAATTTTTTTTAGGAGATGGGCAGCAACGTCTTCCTTATAACGACTCAAAATAAAAAAAAACTGCGGTTGCTAACCCGCTTGCTAACAACTTTGTGGCAACTATGGCATATATCCCCCCTATGAGGCAATCTATAGGGGAGGCCTATGTTCAACAGTGTGTTTTAATAACGGTAACGGTAACAAAAAATATGTTTTAATATAAGCTTTAGCTCTTATTTCACATTTTAGGAGCTGAACACTTATATCCTTTTACCTGTGTATGCAATTACTATTTAGGTCTTATACACATTGAAGCTAAGCTTATCAACAAAGCGACACGTAGGAAAGACGTGCGCCAATGTGACGCAACAATGTTTAATGAAACAATATAAAAGTTTAACGCGAGAGCAGCAATCGTCTCGGATCTCGCGTCGTGACCGTTTGAGATAAGTGGACATGTGGGGTTACACAAAAGGCGTAAGGGTGTTTGCTTATTGCTCCGAATTATCTTTTACCAATGCACTATACTTATAAGATACTTTTGGACCTTTTTTGTTTCACAATTTGTAATTGGTGCCAGGGTGCTCCACCACTAGAGGGTGGTATTAAGCCTTTAACAAGAAGATTTTGGGATGCTTTTTTTACAACAATGAACTGTGCTCAGGGACAATTGCGTATCTGCATTTAGAATCTTAATCGAGGACGTATGTAGGTGCCTATAGTATCCAACTACCATTGCGTGGACTGTGTACTCGTTTATCAATCATACTCGGAAGAAAAAAGTTATGTATTCATTTATCTCAGACTTAGTTTAAATGGGTAACTGCAGTACATAAGAAAGATTGTATTATTAAAGTTGTAAATATTTACTTTGCCAATATCCGCTTAATAAAACAAAATGATGTGTCTTACCTAGTTCGAAGCGCACCTCCCGCCCTCCCTCAATTGCGTGCACTATCCCCGTCACCACTAATCCCAGCACCCCTACTCCCACCACCACTACACTAGGAAAGACACACCACCGATGACAATATGACACGTGTTTCGCCTCTACACGAGGCATATTCAGGTGTAGTAGACTCTACGGTGGCTTACCGCTAAGTGAGCAGCGAGTCAAAAATAGCTGCTATTTATAAGACTCACCGACGCAACCGCTCCCCACTTAAGTAGCGAGCGACCGCGTCACACATCATTTTATTTTATTAAGCGGATATTGGCAAAGTAAATATTTACAACTTTAATATAATGGATTTCCGCAAAGTAACGCCTGATTCTATTAAGATTGTATTAATTTTACGTTTTAAAAATTACTATACATACCTAATGTTACAACAGCTTTAAGTCACTCATATCATTATGGGTAGTGTACACGTTACGCGTTTATGGACCATTTCGCTGCTATTACGTGGTCATATAAAACGGTTGGTATTTAGACAATGCAATGGTAACAAGTGCCTGTAATCTAAAGTTCATAGTAATTGCCCTAGTGACTAGACACTGCTTTTGTAATGTTATATGGATATGAGAGACGTGTCATATTCACATAACGTTACAGAAAAACATTATAGAAACACACATAACATAGAAAGTTTTTTTAATATGCAACAGCTTATAAAAAACTGCTCATTTTATAATCTGTGATGCCATTGCCATCCATGCCACACGGATTTAATTTGTGTAGATTTATTTATGTAAAGATATTTTTTAGGATACTGTAACGAATTTATATTCACTCTCAAATAGGATTTATTATAACAACGTAGCCATCGTTCTTGGCACGATACCGCGGGGAGTAGGGCTGTATGACAATAAAAATTTTTAGTTTTAATTTTTCTTTATTATAGTTTTTCAATATTGTGTGTAACCTTTTAGTAAGATTTAATTGTCTTAAACTATAATGTGCTTGTTATTATATTTAATTTACAAACAATTGTAACAATTTTTATAAAACACTGACTCAAGGTTAAAAAAAAATCCATTTCTGATATTCTGCTAAACACAGAAATGGA
The DNA here is from genome assembly GCA_029286625.1 of Parnassius orleans. Classification (NCBI taxonomy): domain Eukaryota; kingdom Metazoa; phylum Arthropoda; class Insecta; order Lepidoptera; family Papilionidae; genus Parnassius; species Parnassius orleans. Next base: position 6,455,172 of record JAGSMP010000003.1, read on the forward strand.
ATTTTTGAAGCAAAACTTCTTGAGGCGCGACTTGTGGGTAACTCAGACCTTTTTTTCGGACGGAAGCAACGTTCAGTAATATCTATCCCACCTAAAACATAAATATGAGAAGAAGACCCATTATAGTACGTCGTTAAAAGAGTTGGAATCGGAACGGGTGACAAGCTCCCAAGCAGTTGCTTAATTCATAGGATCTATAGGAGTATACAACGTTCTTGCACCAAATAAATTATGCATGAAATTTAGGACTCTAAGTATTTTACTGTCTCTTTTAATACTAGAAATACTATTAACATTACTAATATTCTCTTTAACCACTTCTGGTAAGCTTAAAATGCTTGTGTTAGAGGTGGTTCACGACGGTGGTCGAATGGCGGATTTTAACCAACGACCTTTTGAGTTCGCGGTCTGCTTGCCATTAGGCTACTGTCGCTTTTGGTTCTTTTTTTTTAGATATGGCAAATTACAAGTGTAGTTTTAAAAGGTTTTGAGTCTGGGGTTGGGGTTACGAAAGTGGCTCGAAATGGTTCGTGTAATTAATTATACTCACTGCCGTGCCGGTGCTTTTTTCCGAACACGTTAGATAGTCGGTTCTTTTTTTTTTTCGCCCAATTCAAGGACATCCTCCGGAAGCGGGGGAAGGAGGTGGTGAATGCTCATAGCATACCACGCATAAACACCACCTGGGAACGGCTTTGGCCTGTATGGCCTTTCCGCCGAATCTGAGACGACCTGCCTCGGGGGAGGGAGGCGTGGGGCACAACCATCCGGGGACGGAAATGCGGTTCAACCAACACAGCCGCAAAGGGCGGCGGTGCTGGAGTGAAGGTGTGGGATTCGCATGAGATGTTGATTCCGTTTATATAGGCAGCGAATGACTATAGTTTTGAATATAGTTCAATTCTAATAATAATAATTATTTCATGGATAAATATTTTGGTTTTGGCTAAGCGCAGCACGAGTTGCTCGCTACTCTTTTGTTTCTGTCTACCATATGGATTACAGGCGTCAGACTATGTAAATATGTAAAATTATTAATTAAAAGAAAAAGTAATAAATAAGTAATAACAATAACAACAGATGCGTAAAAGAAATAATTAATAATATTCATTCGTATAAATAAGTTTTACTTCAAACGCGCGTTAAAATTACACGCACTGTTTTTTTTAAATCGTGGCACAAGAACACCCACACCTATCCTCGATTAAGAATCAAAATGCAGATGCGTTGTCACGCGTTAGATGCCATTAATATTTGATGCATTTGACACCACAGGATTGCGTATTTGACATTATCTCGCTATATCATATTCTCGCTCTTTTAAAAATATTTACATCACTTCCTGTCGAGTTAGCAAATTCTACTTTTTCACCACATAGCATCGTAATAGTTGAAATCAGCAAAAAGGAATCTATTGAAAAGGTACTCTAGTAAAAGCAGATGTAGAGGCTTTAAAATAAATTTGGCACTTTTTTATAAAACTTATACACTTACAGTCCACCTGATGGTGGCAACTGCAGCTCAAGGACACCTGCAGCAAACTTCGAACGAAAATGCTATAGATGCGTTGTCACCTCTGAGGACTAAAACCCTCTCAGAAATGAGGGGAGGCCTGTGCCCAGCAGTGGGACGTATATAGGCTGTAACTTTAACGCTCCTACTAGACTGGCTCTCTTTATGCTTTAGAACACAGTAGTGCAAGCACTGCTATTTGACGGCAGAAATAAGTAAGTGGGTAGTATTCAAGTAGACAAGGTGACCTATCACTTAATAATTTTCAAAACTAGCTTTCGGTAGAGGTAATAATACGAACAATGAATGAAGAAAAAAAAACATGCGTGAGTGTCGTGGAACACTCGGTTGGAACGAAGTTCCTTTCGTAGTATATTGTTATTGATAAACGTATTATATTATTGATTAACAAATACAAATAAATGAATTACTAGCGTCTATTTAAATGAAGCGTCATTTCAAATAATATTTCTTTCATGGCAAGATAAGAAAAAGTGCGAGGGAGATGGATATTATTTCATCTCTCTCGCTCTATAGAAAGGGGGTCGTGACGGAAAAATCTTACACTTTTTCTCGCCTAGCCTCCATCCGTCAAATTCGTACCGTCCGATAAGGAACTTCATTCCAATAATTAATGTAAAATATCAAGAATTTTTTTGATTGAGCTATCGTAAAATTCGTTCTTAGTGACCGTCTACATTGCGAGATGAGTAACTATACTAAATTTCAAGTCAATCGGGTGTATAGTTTTAGAGATCTCGTGATGAGTCAGTCAGTCAGTGGTATTTCGCTTATATATAATGTTAAAAATGACCAGCTGGAACTGTAATCGCCACTCCATATACCAAAACCGGTCAGTCTAGCAGTGGTTTGCTGCAAACTTATGAAGAACAAGATTAAGAGTATTCAGAAGATAAAAATAGCAAACCAGCGATAAGGAGAAATAAGTTATAAATACAGAGGCGCTATTTGTGTCTCACTTCGCATCCAAGGAAAGCCTAGAAGCAGTATTAATACAATAATTACACTATTAATCTAAAAAAAATATTTGGTAATAACTTCCTACTTTGAAAATTATTATTTTCGAAGCGGGAAGTTAAAAATAATGTGACGAACTATTGAAAATATTTAGGGCCAAAGCTGTAGTAACTTAAGGGCTAAGAGCTAACTTCAAATCTCATAGTATGCGAGCGTCAACTGATCACAATATATTTTTTATGATACTCGGTATTTATTTATGTTAGTTGGTCGGGTTCCTTTTCTGTTCCTGCTAGAATTTTTCTAGGTAGGTACCATTTACTTATATACACAACCCAAGGAATGCCACAAAGCACGGTCCTGAGCCACCTGCATCGATCGACTTCCTGTATGTCTTACCAGGTCGTCACTCCATCTAGTGGAGGGTCGCCCTACACTTTACCTACTGGTACGAGGCTGCCACTCGAGAACCTTTTTTCCCCATCGGTGGTCGGTTCTTCGAGCTATATGGCCGGCCCATTGCCAATTCAGCTTACTAATCCGTTGGGCTATGTCGGTCACTCTGGTTCTACTGCGGATATCCTCATGTCTAAGTTTATCACGCAAAGAAACCACGAGCATAGCCCCCTCCATAGCTCGCTAAGTGACCTTGAGCGTCCTCATACGGCCGGCAGTGAAGGACAACGTCTCAGATCCATAAGTCATCACTGGCAGTACGCACTGGTTGTACAATCTCATTTTCAGGTTTTAGGGTATACCTGACGAGAAGATTTGTCGCAATGTACTCTTAATTTGGCCTATTTTCAATATATCGACAATTTGGTCTATAAACTTCCGTCTAGGTCATCGCTTGCCGACACTGTCACTTGTGCGGCATATATTTTCTTTGTCACTCTGTCCTCATTCCTTTATTCTATGTGTCCTAACAAAGCATTACTTTGCTTATGCTGGTCACAAGATCCTCCCGCAAAGTTAGTCTTTCTTTTCGCTTGTCACTTTTTATAAAATTAGAGCTTTCATCTAAAGGGTTTTCCTTCTTCTCGAGATAAATTAAACAGGCCTTGCTGCAAAAAGTTCGAAAGTTGCATACCTGTTTGAAAATTTAGAGCAGATATGCAGCCTCTCTCACGACATACATACTTGCTAAACCACGTAGTACCTAAATCAGTACTTAGAACTTACTATGTATTGCGTTAACTTTCTATAAAGTACCGGCGATTTAATATAGCCGTTAGCCATTTTGATATATATATACAGATAAATAAAAATTGTGCATAGAAATGTTTTAAAACTCCACTCCAAACAACCCTGTAATCTATACGCTTAACCAGTGGATTTTCAACTGCCAGAAAACCTATCGTTATCAGCATCGCAAATCTTAGGGCCAGTGTTGTCAGAGGCAGTGAACGTTGGTAGATAGTACTTGAATTGCACTATCAATAATCTCTACCTTTAACAAACGAATACACAGTCCACCTGTTTAATATAATCACTATCAATAGAATCTAGAATAGAATCATTTTTATTCAATATAGATTACATGTAATACTTATTGAAATTCATTTTTTACTTATACCACTGGTTCGGAAAAAACCTCTGTTATTGGAAGAATCAGCAAGAAACCCAGAAAACCAGCAAGAAACCCATATATTTTATGCTATATTCAGTGCGAGCGTGGTTCGATCGAGCCAACTTATTCATGCTGCAGCTATAATTTAGTTGAAGCGACTTTGGTACGGTGCGAGTAATTTATTGAATTACTCGCACCGTACCAAAGTCATCAGATTGTTGCCCTGACTAGTATTTGAAGAGCTTACGAGTAAATTCCATCGCGAGTTCACGAATCAAGTGTGGTGATTATGGCAAATTCTCTCTTTCATTGGAAAAGCTGCGTGTCCAGCAGTAAATTGTGATGGGGTAATAAAAACGAAATAGATCATTATTGTTAACTAAGCAATCTAGGATAATATTCTCATCGACATTGCTATTGCTTTGAAAATTAATTCGATGTTATATATGTAATTACAAAAATCGTGTGGTGACCATTTGTCATTACCGTCGTAAAACAAATAACCATTTCTGACATTTTATACTTCAGACTTACGATTTAAGATTCATCTTAAACATAGACTGGAATAATGGAAAGCATCTATTAAATCGAGATATCGTAAATAGATTTAATGTGGGCGTTTTCACACCAAATGCGATATTATGGGAAATGTATAGTGCGCTGTAAATAAAGTAATTCAGTAGAGTTCTCTTTATTGGCTTTGCATAAGAGCGTGCGCAGTATGCAGTCGTGCGCTCGGCCACAATGTGAGCAGATAATCGGGTGTTACCCGGTACCCTATAAAACGCGAAATGGAAACACCACGGGACTATTAAATACAGGGCGATTGATTTCAATATTACGTTACAATTTTGTCAAAATTTCTAAGCAAGTGGTAAAGAACTTTCGGAAATTTAAGATTTTGAGTAATCGAACATTTTTATTTATAAGATTTATGAATGAAAGTAATTCTCAATCACTCTGTTTCTACCAAACAATTTGTGCTAGAAAAGCTGTTGAATTTTACTGATTACAGCAGACTCCCTAGTCTTTTTTATTTTCTTTATAAATCTTTTTTTTTAACCAGCTTCGCCAGAGATTTGAATTTAGATGTATCTAAACTAAGTTTTTGAGTTGGCCCTAAGCCTTTTTAATAATAATAAATTGATTTAAAGGGTTTTCTACTTTGCAAATTAAATAACTACCATGAAACAAGCATAGAAATAGTTCTTCATTTATTTTATTGTATGAAGTAGAATTTTTTAAATAATTAATAAGAGAACCCTTTTAAGCGTACCTATTTATTTTCAAATAGCTTACCATTTTTTTTTTAAATTTAAGGTATCTTATTATATTTTCTTTATTTGAAATGTTTTCTAAAATTTTTTTTTACTTAATTTCTCACACATAATTTTTTAACAACACTGCTTTTGTTTTAAGCGATGTTCAATTCAAATGCACACACGAAGTAACACCTTGCAGACTGCGTGGGTCGATCGAACAAACAACGTTCTGTACACGTTAAGTCTCCACACAGCTTTGTTTATTACAAAATCAGGCTGTATAATGTGTTTCTCTTACGGTACATTGTCCTTGCGATACCGTGGGCGCTACCGCTCGCCCACGGCCCAGGGCGTGGACGTGCAGCCACACCGACACAGCAAAGCCAACAGGTTCCTTAATTGCAAAAACTGTACTCGAGCCAGACGTTTGTTTATTATTAATTGGTAGAACATGGAATTAGTTTGTTGAATTTGAATCGATAGTACGTGGAAATACTGGCAATATTAAAATTTGAATGTAGTTGCAGTTCGTGTTCGGTTGCAGATACTTCATGAACAGTCGCTTTTCGATTGTAATTAGACAGTTTCATTTATAGATAATTGTAACTTGTGTTCTTTTAGGACTTCAATTAGTCAATTGTTAATTTAATAGCGTAATTAGTTGATTTATTGCTTTAGTGTTTTCTATGTTTCTAATTACAAAATGGTACATATAAAAACATAAATAAAACAGATTCAAGGTCTTACATACAAACTGTACTTGTTCAAAAATTAAGTACAAGAATTTCCAACAATTAACTTAAACTGTGCAGTGGCAGCATTATAATATCCCCACTACCCCATATCAACCCGTGGGTGTCGTGAGAGAAAACAGACGCAAAATGAAACAGGAAATGAGCAGCAGATTCAAATAACCACCTAAAATTATTAAAAAAACTGCGGATGCTAACCCACCTGCCAAGCGTGGCAACTGTGGCAAAATCTTCCTCACAAGGCAATTTGTGGGGAGGCCTATATTCAGCAGTGGACTTTTATGAGCTGTAATGGATTGAATGGATGGATGGGACTTGTGCAGCTGCCGAAAGATAGTAGAGTAACCATTAACCAGAAGTTTTATCGGTGTCTTGGAGGCGTTTTACTGCAATACTATAATCAAAAATCAAAATACAACTCTCTCTGTAATAAAATAAATAATTTAGATAATAAATTAATAAAGGAATTTAAAGACTTATTAGGTATGTGTGTGTGCACCTTCTCTCACTCTCAAAGCTAGGTTTTAGTTTTAGATTAAACTTAGTTTCAGATTAATAATCAAAATGCCGATGCGTAATCATTCTTGAGCATGGCCCCTCCCCATTCGTGCTTCAACCATAATATAGCTGGAGCATGCTTCCACCATCTTTAAGCTGATATATTTATTATATATCTTATCGGTTTGCTCTAGTTACAAAATTTAAAGACAGAGATTGTGTTTCGGTAATTATCAGTGGTCCACTGTGGTGGGTCCAAGATCACGCTACACATATGCTCGCGCTATGTCCAGCGTGCAAGCAGAGCGGCAGTTCCTTGTGAGCTATACAGCGTTTCTCCCTGTCCCTGTCCCTGTCAGCGATTGGTTCAGCGATGCTGATTGAAATATGTTCCTGATAGTCCAGAAAGACGCTGTTAGGAGGAAACGAGAGAGGTAAAATCTCGGTGGGAGACTGCGAGGGTACGGTCGTGACTTGGCGCGGCCTTTCTGTTGTTGTTACTGGGGCCCGACTGCCCAGTACAGTGCCCTTAAGAAAGACGATGATTCGACGTGGTCATGAAACTTCTGCGGAGGTTCTAGGCAACATAAGTACAAACTTTATGAACAAGACAACTCATCTATATTATTAAAAACTGCATTTATATTATTATGTTCATTATATAATTATATTATATTCATATTTTTATTTATTTTTTTCATTCTTTCATCATTTATAACAGCCTATCAAAGTGTATACTGTACCCATAGCATGCCTTGTAAGGGAGATCTTCGTCATAGTTGCCATTTTTGGTAGGCGGGTCGGCAACCGCAGTTTTTTATTTCCTAGTTGTTATTAGCAAGACGCTGCTGTCCATCTCATGGCTTGTTACTAGATGGTTGGATTCCTCTTCTGCCTAGAAATCTGTTTGGGTAGGTACCATCCTCTCACCTATACTGCCGTCAAATAGCAATGCGCTTGCAATGTTGTGTTCCAGTGTCAAGGGTTATAAAGTCAACCCTTCACACCGTACTGTAATTATATAATTACAGGTTGTTAAGCATTCCATCTTAGTCCTCAGAGGTGACAACGCATTTGTAGCTTTCTTTATTTGAAGTTGGCTGCAGGTGTCCATGAACTGCATTTGCAACATACCGTTGGTTAGACTGTAATTTCGTTAGTTACTTCAGTTTTATATTAAAAAAAATCTCTGTCTCATCTGCGGGACGATATTTATTTATTTAATCTTTATTACACACCTTATAATAAGAGACACAAAGGGCGGACTTAATGCCTTATGACATTCTCTACCAGTCAACCTTGGATGATTTGAGAAAATGTGGCATGTGTATCAATCACTTCAAAAATTTAATAAATAAGTAGTAAAGATATAAGGTACAACAAATTGCAAATAAATAGAATATGGTTAGTAAAATATACATCCCTAATATCTACTATATAATGTAGAGTAAATAATAAATATATAAATGGGTACATATATACAAAATCTTTAAATAAATAATAAAAATTAATACAAAAATAAAATAACACGATACGATATGAGGTAGTGGATATTTTTACTTCGCCACTACACGGTCGACTCTGGTTTCTCTTCAAAACATCATCATCATTACAGCTCTTCACAAATCCACTGCTGAACATAGGCCTCCCCCAAGGAATGCCACAAAGCACGGTCCCGCGCCACCTGCATCCATCGACTTCCTGCATGTCTTACCAGGTCGTCACTCCATCTAGTAGGGGGACGCCCTACACTTCGCCTGCCGGTACGAGGCCGCCACTCGAGAACCTTTCTTCCCCATCGGTTCTCGGTTCTTCGAGCTGTACGACCGGCCCATTGCCACTTCAGCTTACTAATCTTTTGGGCTATGTTGGTTACTCTGGTTCTACTGCGGATATCATCGTTTTTAAGTCTATCACGCAGAGAAACGCCGAGCATAGCCCTCTCCATAGCTCGCTGAGCGACTTTGAGCTTCCTCATACGGCCAGCAGTGAAGGACCACGTCTCAGATCCTGGCAACACGCACTGGTTGTACAATCTAGTTTTGAGGTTTTGAGGTAGGCCTGACGAGAAGATGTGTCGTAATCTCCCGAACGCTGCCCAGCCGAGTTGAATCCGTCGAAGTCGGACTATTTGTCCCAGGTAAACATATTCGTCAACAACTTCGAGCTTAGTGCTCCCAAAAATTACCGGATTATTAAAAATATATAAATCATTATTTATTTAGTAATTATTTATTGTTGTTACCCTAATTAAGCCTCTTTTATAAGGCGGACTTTTGGCAGTCTTTACCGAATAGGATCTAGGGACCGATTACCACGCGGTAAGCTGAGATCGCACGTGTATTGTAAAATGCCATGAGGATAGGACTTCGAATCTCGAGTAGTGTAAGTATCTAATAAGCTAGCTTAATATTTCCGTTAAATATATTATTTTCATTTTACGACTCGTGGAGTACGGAGTGAACATAATAATTTCAATGAGAATGGACTGTCGATCAGACCTTCCGTTTTGTATTTTAAATATTTTAGAATCGTAAGTATGCACGCGATGGAACATTAAATGCAAAGTTCTATTCGGTTAGCAGACCATAAATACACCTTAGCGTCGTGCGAAGGTACGCGGAATGCAAATCCAGACATGTATGCGATTGTCGTATGTTTTGTTAACGAATTCATGTATTTATGAAGATCAATGTCAAGTGCGCTGACGTGAAAAGATGAATACCGAGCTTTACAAACGTTGCGATTGTGATTCGATACTTTAAAACATACACTGGGTGATATATTTGTTTGCACTTATATATTCACAATAGCGATTCCAAAATGAATTTTGTTTGTGATCAAGCTTGACCGGGGAAGAAGATGTAGCTCGGGTGATAAAGCTTTCGCCTTAAAATTACATTACAGCGACCGAGCTCGATCCCCGTCTAGTGTATAGTTAGTGTTGATTTACTACGTGTTCGGTGGCGATGAAGAAAATTATATAGGGAGAACAGCATGTCTAAGAAATTAAAATATTTCAAGGACATATAAACTTCGCAAACGTGCATTGGAAAAAGTCTCTCTGAAATAATAGGAAGCCTGTTTCTAGCAGCTGCAGTCGTGACATAAGAAAATCCACTACCCCATATCATCCCGTGGGTGTCGTAAAAGGCGACATAGGAAATTAAAACAGGAGATAGACAGCAGCATCTTTGTGATAACAACTTAATATAAGAAAAATCTGCGGTCGCCATCTGCCGGTCAAATGGGTCAACTATGGCCAATATCTCCCATATGAGGAAATCTATGAGGAAAGCCCAAGTTCAGCACTGGAATTTTAGACTGTAAATAATAAATAAATAAATGTAACTAACACTGGCACGTATATAGGTTGCTCATTTAGGAGAAATGTTTTAAAATTTGTAGAAGATTTAAAACGTGGTTACCTCAGTAATACTTGAAGAGTGTTAAATTACAATTAAGAACTGATTCGAAATACTGGATCCTTTTAAACGCGACTGTACCTTTAATTCCAAAAGTGAAAAATCTCTTAATACGGCAGACTGCATCATTCAGTACTTAAGAGCAAGTGGCTCAAGTGCAGTGCACTGTGTAAGCAGCACTTGAAGAATTATCGTAGGGTTATGAGGAACGAGTGCGCCAGTCATTTTACTTAAGTAAAGCATGCAATGGCGACACATTGCATGCTTTACAACACTAATTATCAAGTAGGCAGATAAATGCGAATGGTGTAATAGATTTGTATTCAAACAGGTCCGAACGATAAAAAATACATTGTGATAGAATAGATACTATTTAGTAAAGTATGATTATATGATGTAAGTGTGACTAAATAGCACACAGTCCACCGTTACCACAGGTAAGTGGACGCTGTGGCCTAACACCTTCCTTTATCCTCGATTAAGTATCAAAAATTATTTTTATAGAATAGGGTGAAAAACGAGCACACAGTCCACCTGATGGTAAGTGGATGCTGTGGCCCATAGACATCTACACTTATCCTCAATTAAGAATCAAAATGCAGATGCTTTGTCATCCCTGAGGACTAAGATGGAATGCCTCGTTTCCAGTAAAAGGGGTCTCCGGTTCTCTACACTCACCGTACGAAACACAGCAGCATTAAGTTGTTATTTTACGCTGGTATTCTGTGAGAGCGTGGTCCTTCCCCGGTCGAGCCGACCCATTTGTACTACAACCATAATATAGCTGCAGCGTGGCTCTACCACGTATAAATGCAAATGTCATCCCACCATGTAAATAAATATTTGTGTTGTGAATTACTGTTTTTTTTTTTAATTTGTTAACAATTGTTTCACCCCATTAATATTTTCTCTTGTATTATGGAGAGATATTACATAAATAGATTGTATTATGGATAAACATACAAACATGGAACAATTATGTATAGGCAATTCATACTTTTCTCCCGGGCGGTATTCGAACTCGTAGCTCTGCTGCGAAATGCTTGGCCACTGCGCTACGGAGCCAAAATACAAAAATTTGTGTATTCGTTTAAAGAATCTCGAACTTCTTTTTCAGCCCGTAGTAGCCTACTGCTGGAAATAGTCTGCTCTCGTTGTAGGGAGGATAAATTATGCCTTAATTGTCAGTCTTGGTAGGCGGAATGGCTATTGCAATATCAGACGTATCGTACCTTTGATGCTGTACCTTTTTAATTGTCTAAGTATTGTATGGTGATGGTATGGTGATACGTCTATTGGAAGCTATGACACCTTTCTCGGATTTCGCATGGTTGGCTCTCATGACACCCATGGATAGAAATGGCGTAACGGATACCCTTACGCTGGCACCACGCGACCTAATCCAGAATTATACGCTAAAACTTTCCTTCAAAATTAATTTCAAAATTTAAATAATGATACAATCCTCATCAAAATCACGATATATCACGAGTACGTTGAAAAAAATTGTCGCGTTCAATAAGTTCAACGTCTCTGTCTTTTTTCATGGAGAAATATCAATGAATTCTTTACGCGATGCGTTTTTAAATATGTGGTAAAGCAATGCTTTTTTTTTTAATTATTATAAGCCAGTGCTTGACCACAATCCCACCTGGTGGTAAGTGGTGATGCAGCCTTAGATGGTAAATCGCACTGTCTTAGCGTAACAAAAGCCTATTCACTCTTGCCTTGAAGACGCCCAGATTGTATTCGGACGGAAAGATAGACGCCGGCAAATTATTTCACTCCTTTGCTGTACGCATTACAAAAGACGAAGCAAACAGTTTGGTTCTAATGCGTGGAATATCGACAACAAAGGGATGAAGACCCGCCGACCGCCTGGTTGTCCGATGGTGGAAAGGAGAGGGAGGAATTCAAGCGTGTAATTCCAGCGCACACTCACCGAAATGCATTCTATAGAATACCGAGAGACTGGCTACTCTGCGCCTGTGCTCGAGGGTGACAAGATTGGTTTCAACCAAATCAAGTTCACCAATGAGCCTCTTAGCACGTCTCTCCACTGAGTCCAACGCTGCCAGTTGGCATTTTGCAACATCAGCCCATATGTGACAGCAGTACTCCATGCACGACCGGACTTGCGCTTTATATAAGGTAAGAAGCTGCCCCGGCGTAAAGTACCGCCGAACCCTCGCAAGGACACAAAGTTTCCTTGCGGCTGCTTTGGCTCTGGACTCAATGAACCGCCTATAATTGAGGTTCGGAGAAAATTCAACCCCTAACAACTGAAGACGGTCAGTGTACTCCAAGGATACATTCCGGAAAGTAGGAGCCAGGATGAGCGGGCTTCTTTTAGCCACGAAAAGACACGCTTGTGTTTTGGAGGCGTTAAATCTCACGACATTGGCATCATATTTCACAGAAATATCAGCGTGAAATGGTAGCTTAATGTTGTTGTGTTTCGTATGGTGAGTGTAGAGATTAGGAGACCCTATTTACTGGAAACGAGGTATTCCATCTTAATATTTAGTGTTGACAACACATATGCATTTTGGTTTTTAATGGAGTATATATGTGGATTTCTATGGGCCGCAGCATCCGATTACCATCAGATGGACTGTGTGCTCGTTTGTTACTGGACGGGTTATATCGGACTTGCACCGATTTAAACTCATGTTTCACCCCTATCCCGTTAATAATCATGTTATTTAAATCAATTATTTAAGCGGTGTTGAAAAGTTTAAAAAGAATATTAGTAATATTTATATGTTTATAGTTTACTAATATTGTTAACAAACAAGCAGAGACCACAAACACTTCAAATAACTAAAAAGTCGCATCAAAATCAAGTGTGTCGGGCAGAAAATGTGCCGTTGCGCCGGTAGATCTCCGGATCGCACTATCAACAAGGAGATATCTCGTTTGCTCAGATCTGGGGGCACGACAGTGCCCCCGCCAAGTCGAGCAAAAAAGCGGCACGGCCGTACCATTCTTTTCTCGAAGCAGTTCAGGCCATTTTCGAACCCCTATAACTTCGTTGTGGATAAACTAGAAGTCTGAATTTTCAGTAACCAAGTAGGTATTGTATAAATACGGTATATTTCAAATTTCATTCAATTTGAACCAGTAGTTTAAGAATTATAACTAGTCAAAGTTTCTTAATTTTGTCACTCACTCACTGACCGATCATCAAAACTCTAAGGCACTTCTAGCAAACTTCGACTACTAGCAAAGCTTCTTTAGAATACAATTAGTGTTTAGTATATAAATCAAGAAAAAACTAAAATATTTTGCAATTTCGGTCCAGTTTTTTAGATGCACCAACTGCATAAATAACTTCGTAATCCCATATAAATATATAGGATTACAAAGTTAAATTTGCAGTGAATGAATAATTGTACCTGTATATGTATATTAGAATAGAATAATAGGTGTAGATATATACGGTGTAGTGGCGGTGTAAGAATATCCACTATCCCATAGCGTCCCTTGGTTGTCGTAGGCGATAGAGGGAGACTATAATAGGAGATGGGCAGCAGCATCTTCGTAAAAAACACTCAAAATAATAAAAATCTGCGGTTGCCAACCCGCCTGCCAAGCTTGGCTCCTCTGCCATAGTAATCCCTCCCATGAAATAATTGGAGGAGGCCTATATTCAGCAGTGGACTTTTAGAGACTGTAATGGATGGATGTATATGATATATAACTGTTGTGTATATGATATAGCTTTATATCATATACACAGCTGCTGGCGGTCACGCAAATAACTTAGAAACCATTCGATTGCCGCTGGAGATATGCTAATAGAACGTAGCAGACTCAGCATTACGTCAAAATCGACGGTATTAAAAGCATTGCTGAAATCGAGCAACGTAAGAATAGTAAGCCGATTTTGGTCCATATCTCAGCGAACATCATCAGTCTGTGACTTTAAGTATAGCTACTATACCAAGTCTGACCCCAATTGAAAGGATTCAAGAAGGGAGTTTTTGCTTATGAAGTGGTTAGTTGTTCGAAGACTAAACGTTCCAGGACTTTTGAAAGGAATGGAAGGATACAGGGATTCTTCTTTTTATTAAAAGGAATAATATTTGCTTCTCTCCAAACCAGATGAAAGGATTCAGGAGATATGGAGTAATTGAAAATAGGAGTTAGGATTGGGAGAATAATATTAAAAAGGGGGACGATCAATTTACGTCTAATTTCATCACTTCCGATGGCACTTGATGATATGGACAACATTTCATTTTTAACATCACAGTGGGAAAATTAATTGAAGGTAAACAGCGAGAAATTAGGAGTTGATACTTTGGACAGAGTATTTAAAGTATATGATTACGGAAAATTATTCTTTCTTCTTTTCTCTTCTTCTTTCCTTATTAATGCGGCGTGATTTATATTTAAAATGATCTTCAAAGACAAATTTATTTCATCAGTTTAATGATTTCTCGAAAACTTAATTTTTTCGGAAAAGTAAAGCCTAGATCGCTCCTGGCAATGCCCTCTCTCTTTTTGTGGAGTTTCATTACCATTGGTTCAGCCATTTCGAAAATAAGTTCAAACAGGCAGACAGACAAAAATTTTAAAACGGTTATTCATGTCTCAGTAGCACGTATATAACCATCTGAGCTTAAAAGACGGCAGGTATTTCTATATCAGTAAGACACTTCAATTTTATTTACATGTGTAGGTATAGATTATGTTGTTAATGCATTTCTATAAAAGCTACATATCGAAAAAGAAATAAATGTCGTTGAACCAATATAATCTTTATTCCTTTCGCACCGTGTGATAGTTACTTATAGTAAAGTTATTATTTCCGTGTGAATTTATTTCGCCTTCCCATTTTATTACGAGTTAGTTATCGCTTAACACCCGTTTTAAACATTAAAAAACCTTTTAAGAATTATATGTTTATGTTTGCAAACAAATAAATGTTGATAACAACACACTATTAAATAGATAACGATATTAATTCACATAATACAAAAAGCGCAGCGAAAGTGCAAAGCGTTCCTAACGAACACGTCTGATGCTAGATATGCATGTAGGTTAGCATTATTTGTGTAGACGCCAAATCAGCCTGTCACGGCCTAGACTATGAGTTACGGAGTGAGCCAATATCTAAATTATGGCCTCTCTATGCATATGTGGCGGAGAAAACGCTCTCGTTAGTAGGAAAGCGCTTGATTGATGTATGACTCTTAATATATTCAGCTTCGATGATTGGTTCTATCCTGGTATAAAGGCCTGTTCAGGTTTTTTAATCGGTTATGCATCTGTGCCGTTTTATAGATTTATGAATCTTGTTTGTTAGTATTGCTGGGTTATTACCATGGATAATTTGATTTGATAGTGAATAAGTACTGTAGGGTAAGTATATATATTGTCGTGGAGGCTTCACGACACTACATGCTTTTTAGCATTTTATTATATTCTTTAATAATTTTAAGACTATAAAATTTTGTACAGTTTCAACAAAACAAACCCAATACTATAAGTAAGCAATTCCTGTATTTGTGTTATAGTTTCTCGGAATATTATGAGTTTCTCGGAAACGGTTCTATTTAATCTTTTATTTTCTAAGTTTATCTATGAAGTTTATCTAGATCTCTTTTTTTCTAACGCTCGGTTGCCCAGATACTATATTTTAAAACGATTAATTTTAAGATGCTTATTCACTCCTTTGAGATTGTTGAATATGTGGGAGAAATTACCAATGCGTATTGCAAGTGATGACTTGTGGAGCCCATACGTGGTTCTTGACTGCTTATCAAGTGAAGTAGTTTATAGACACTGAACGAGCTATAATAAAGCTTTGCTCGTGGTTTTTCAGTGTGATTAAATCCGGAACGAGGATATACGAAGAAAAAAAAAGAGTAACTGTCATGGCCTAACAGATCAAACGGTTGAGATAGCAATGATGCCATAATATTCTAAGAAAGGAAAACTGATGGAAAAGAAAGGCTCAGGTTAGTCACCCTACGAGGCAGCCATTAGCCTCGTTGGGTGACTAACCTCTGGATGGAGTGACGGTATAACGTACCATGCAATGAAAATCTCCGGAGGAGACCTATGTTCAGCAGTTGATTTGTGATGGTGAAAGAGATATAAGAATTTTTCTCCATATATCAGCATCGTCTGCCCGTGTTGTATAGTCTGATGATAGAAAATAGAATTACTAGTTGAGAATATCAGCTCCATGCTTTTTAAACCCGCCTGCTAAGCGTTTATTTATTTATTTAATTATTAATTTATTCATAGGACATCAGCGACACAGCATTATATAAACTACTATAAAATTAAGACAAAGTAAAGTTACAATATCTACTAAAGAGATAAGTTGCGAAAAAATAATACCTATAGAGTACCAGCGTTAAGTTTAAGTAATCTCCTTCAAGAAATGCAGGAAATAGTTCCCCGGGATATTCCTAAAAAGCCCACGACCAGCCGTGGATTTTATAAGTAAGTACCTAAACTTAAACTTTACTCAAATTAGTAAAGTTACAGCCTATGTCTCATACATCCGTGTAGTGGCGGTCTAAGAATATTCAATACCCCATATCATCCCGTGGGTGCGTAAGAGGCGACAGAGGGAAACAAATCAGGAGATGGGCAGCAGCGTCTTCCTAATGACCACTAAAAATAAAAAACTGCGGTTGTCAACCCGCTTGCCAAGCGTGCTAACTATGGCAAATATCCCGCCTGTGAGGCAGTCTAGGGAGGCCTATGTTCAGCAGTGGACTTTAAAAAGCTGTAGCGATAACGGTACATAACATACATTCTACTGCTCAGTACAGGTCTTTTCTTATTTCGGAGGGTCATGTTCAATTAGTCGAGCCGCGATGCTCTAGTGCAGGGATCCCCAAAGTGGTCGATATCGACCCCTTGGGGTCACAATCGGTTTCCCAGGGGTCGACATAAACGAAAACTGATTTTGGGGGGTCAACCAGGTCTAAAAATCGACCCCTATTAATTAACACAAGTTTTATTGTTTTATGTTTACTTTGCGATTATAATGTTATTTTTCCAAAAATAATTACCTACTTAAGTATTTTTAAGTAATTTGTATTAATAATTATTAATTGCACTTGATATTTACTGAATTTTATGTCTAATTACTTTGAAAATGATGTCAAATTACTTACTTAACCAACCACAAATTTTTAGATTAGTAAGTAATTTTTATCCATAGGAAAAAACTAGAGATAGGATTTTTAAAGTAATTTTTGGCTATGGGGGTATGAGGTATCAGCTCATTTTGGGAAAGGGGTCTCTTGCCCCAAATAGTTTGGGAATCCCTGCTCTAGTGCCTGTTGGCAAAGATCAAATGTCTTTGATATTTTATTACTCAGACATGCAGGTTTCCTCACGATGTTTTTATTCATCGCTGACACATGGTAAATCACCTTTTGAAATTGCAATCAATATTTTAATTGATGGTGGCAGGGATTGCCCCGGGTTGCTAGCGTACCGTGAAATTTATGGCGGGCGCTTAGTCCCTTGGCTAACACGGCTCTATACTCAAATAAATAAAAGTAAAATAAATTTACATCCAAAACGATGTCTGAAAGTTTCCGTTTTTGTATCTTTGCTAATAGATTAAATACCTAGATTTAATGTTAATAAAAGTTTTAAAATAGCCTGAACTGAATAAATATTTTTGACTTTTACTTTGACGTTGCTGCCAGTTGCCAATCTATGTATTTTACGCCTCGAGTAAACGAGATGGTCAACCGCCATGTCGCCATTTTTTTGGCTTTCGATACTTACGCGAGGAAAAGAACCGGAGTACCCTTTTTACTGGAAAGGAGACATTCCATCTTAGTCCTCATCGGGTGACAACGCATTTGCATTTTGATTCGTAATCGAGGATAGATGTAGATGTCTATGGGCCACAGCAACCACTTACCATCAGGTGGACTGTGTGCTCGTTTGTCACCCTTATCCTATAAAAAAGAAAGTTTTGTTTGCCCAATGCTCCACACTAATACAAATAATGTCCTCCAGACGGTTTCTAAGAGTAAGTTTTCGGCTAAGACCTAAGTTAACTGTCGTAACCGAGACTCGCCATCTGCGCAGGGCAGAATTATAGTTTATAAGTGTGTGCGGAAACACACTCTTAATTCCCTCACTTTCATAGTCCGATGGGACAGAATTCCGTCACGACTGGAGAGAGATCAGGTGCAGGACCAACGGCTACTTTCCAAGACAAGGGGGTGAAACACCGCCAACTTCCTGAGTCCGGGCTGCTACTGAGAAATTCGTGACAGAAAAACTCAATAACTGATTTTGATTCGACCGAATACGAAGCCGGGACCACTCGATGTCTGATAACCAGACAGTGGAAACACACGAAACAGTAATAAACAGTATAAAATATTTTTGTTACTGTTTTTTATTAATGATTTTTTTGTTTTATTTTTATCCTTTTTTATTGTGTCAAAAGTTGTGTCATAGTACACAACTTGTGACGTGACGTATCTTTGTTGTAAATGCATATCTCTTTCTTTCTGATATAATTTACACTATACTGACAAAATAAAATAAAATTTAAAATTAGCTATTATGTAAAACTGTGTAAAAATATATCAATAAGTAGTTTAGATAGCGTGAAGTGGCGGTGTTAGAATATTCACTACCAATATCATCCCGTGGGTGTCGTAAGAGATGACAGAGGGTAACAAATCAGGTGATGGGCAGCAGTATCTTCCTAAAAATAAAAAATAAACTGCGGTTGCCAACACGCTTGCCAAGCGTGGCAACTATGGCAAATATCCCCCCTATGAGGAAACCTATGGAGGAGGCCTATGCCCAGCAGTGGAACTTTAACAGGATGTAACGGTAACGGTAACGGTAAGTAGTGAAGTGTTTTATGACAATATCCGAATAACGGCGCAAAGTTTTGCAGACTATCTAATTATTAGACTGTTGGCGTTAGATGGTTTAAATGTCATAAATAGTATTTAAAAATATTTTTTGACCGCCTGACAGGCGTTGCAATTATGGCAAATCTGGCAGCAGATAGCAGTAAACTGTTAAAAGCACTTATAGAAGAAAGAAGAAGAATTGCTAAGACCTAAGCTAACAGTTGTGAAACGCCTTTGATGTCAGGCGATACCGCCGCCCGCGTAGGTAGGTATTTACTATTACTATTACTTGTCACGAAATTGGGAATAAAATAATTTAGGATAATATGATTATACTCATTATCATTTATTAACATTGTGTACATACTTATAAGTTAAAAACATTTATTGAACAAGGTCAGTTTTTATTACTACAAGAAAAAATACATTTACAAGTGTTGCACTGGCGAATATTTTCGTGACACTCTCTCTTTTATAGATGTTTTCAGTTCTCGATTGTTAAATTTTATAATGAATGTAATAATAATATTGTACTCGCATTCGGATAAACAATTTTATCAAAAGAAAAATGAGGTAAACATAAGCATGGTCGTCGTTTTAATTCAACTTTACTTAGTAACTCATATAACTATAAAAGTAATTCATCATTATAGAGATATGTTCTTCGGAAACGGCATTTAAAATTAGTTAAATAAGTTTTATAAAACACGATCGCATCAATCGCATGTGTTGTACAGCAGACTTAGTGAAGTGCGCTGGCACAAAATCGCACCGCCCCCTGCCCCGCAGGGCCCCCGACGTAACATTACAAGTAAACGTAACAAGACAAGTAAATTCGTTTCCCAACTGTTAGGCTCTCCAAACTGTGACATTATCTTTTGAGACGGAATCATACTATATATTTAGTGTTTTTATTTTTATAATTATTGTAAATATTGTACGTCTGTATCGTCATCATCATCATCATTACAGCCCTTCAGAAGTCCACAGCTGAACATAGGCTTCCCCCAAGGAATGCCACAAAGCACGGTCTTGAGCCGGACGTACGTATAGGTATGTAAAAATGGAGTACTTTAGTTTCAAAGTAATGGCCTTGTATAGATTGAGCAATGTTATATTATTAAAGCGAGAATAGCAATAACTTTTGTAAAATTATATCATTAGGCACTTGCATGGTCAACAAAACCGTGGTAGCTCATAGGTTATTCGTTTGTCTTGAATTTATATAGTGCTCGAGCAATTCCATTTCGGTCGCCATCAAAGGAATTGTTTATTGCAATTTTAGTGCTGATTGCTGATTTATCACGCGCTCGGTGGTGAAATAAAACCGGCATGCATTAGAAATAAAATAAACTACATAATATATTCCATTGACCGCATGCCTTACCAGGTCATTCCTTGGGAGAGGCCTATGTTCAGCAGTGGACTTATAATAACGATCATATAAAATATTTCGAGGACATTTGAAGTACGCTAATTCACATTATAGCAACAAAAGACGATTTTTTCAACTAAAATAGTAGCTTAATGTTGCTATATTTCGTATGGTGAGTGAAGAGAACCGGAGACCCTTTTTACTGGAAACGAGGCATTCCATCTTAGTGCTCAGGGGTGCAACGCGTCTGCATTTTGATACTTAATCTATACAAATAAATAAAATTGAAGTGTCTGTTTGTAATGTCAAAATTACAGCTTTTTACTAAACAAAAATACAACTTTTAAAGTTTTTGTCTGTCTGTCTGTTTGTTCCGGCTAATCTCCGAAACGGCTGAACCGATTTTGACGGGACTTTCACTGGCAGGTATCTGATGTCATGAAGAGTAACTTAGGCTACTTTTATTTTAGAAAAAGAATTAGGGTTCCGCGCAAAAAATTAAAACCCCAAATAACACGCGGGCGAAGTCGCGGGGAACAGCTAGTCGAGGATAAATGGAGATGTCTATGGACTACAGCATCCACTTATCATTAGGTGAATTGCGTGCTCGTTTGTCACCCTTATTCTATAAATAAAAACTTTACTACTATATAAAAATCATTTGAATCTCCAATAACAAAACTGGGATATTAATATAATTTCAACTGGCAGGAAGAACTTTAAAATGTCAACGCGCGGGTCCGGAACGAGTTCCCAGTCATAATGTATTCCATCTACCGTAAGAGCATATCTTTAAAGCAATACCGACCCTATTCGTTATCATAGGACTTGTAAATGCAAATCAATTCACTATCCCACATCCAGCCCGGTTTCGCTATAAATAACAAAGTTTTGATTAGAGAAAATCCCGAACACTGCATGTATATTCATATGGATATTAATTAGTGCGCATGAAATGGTATGTGGTAATAAACTGTCGTTAATATCATCGATATTGGTATATCCAATTATGGAAGCAACGTAGAGTGAATTAGACGCTAGAATGGGCTTATTAATATGCTAACCTAGCCTGATTCTATTATAACTAAGTAACAAATAGAAAGCAGCATGATCGTGTAAAGTAATATTTAATGAAATTGATCGTAAAAAGTGAAAGTCACTTTCGATAATTGAATTATGAAGTAGGCTTTGTTATGGCCGGCGTTTTTCATAACATCTTTAGAGAAATACAAAACTAAGTGAAGTTTTCAGAAGCCGTTTGGCGGGCCATATTCATATGATTATTAGATAATATTACATAATTTTGAGGACAAAATTTAACGACGAAACGAAATAGTTAATTTTTAAATATATGCAAAAAAGTTGTAATCAGATGGCTCAGGGCTATGCTTTTATAGACTTTAATCGGTTGCAATAATTATTATTGTTGATGGAGATACAATTGTTAATGTTTTCTTAAAATGAAAGTTACAAAAGAGCCAAACGAACTTGAATAGACCACAATTCGTAATCGTAACGGGAAGTAACTTTCTGTATGTTTTACGTTTTTAAAATTTACAAATCCTTTCACATATCAAAACATTTCGTACTTGACATACTATATATTATACTCGTATTATTAAGTTAAAAAAGGCAATATTCAAATGTGGAACAGAATCTCGTTTAAATTATTGCACTCGATCAGCCTAAGGACTTTTTTATTGGAAAAGGATGTAGGTGTAATTGATACGGAGTAACGGTCATCGTAAATTCATCATACTATTATGGCATTTAATTTGCTTCGTGCTTTGTGGCATTCCTTGGCCCTGGCGTTATACTTCTTTTGGGGCGTTTGAAAAATTATGAGAGTTAATTTTTTACGATGCGCGCGCACACCGACAGCTAAAAACGACACCATGAAGTGGTTACGATGCGCGCGCACACTGACACTTCAAAGCGACAACTTCATTGGGTAACTGTCTCTCAAGTTTTCGTGGGAACTGATAACTATATTTAAGGATACGCTAAAGAAGTATAACTTCTTACGTGCGTACATAAAAGTCCACACACACACGTTTTTTAATAATAAATACATATTACAATGTGGGCGTATTCAATGCAAGAGTGAATAGGTTTTTGTTTCGCTAAAACAGTGGAGTTCACCATCTAATGCTTAATCTTACCACCATTTACCATCAACTAGTACTTACCGCTAACTTTGTTGATATCAAAATTATAGCCACTTTGTAGTACATTGCGTAATATATACAGCTTTTCTATAAAAGCTACAAGGGCTCATAACACATAAGACCCAATGTACTGCAAAGTAACTGTTATTTTTTATCAACAAACTTAGCAAATAGGCCTGAGATGAGATTGTAGTCAAGCACGTGTAATAAATAAAAAAAAATATCGCTGGTACTACAATTATCGATTTTATACTCCATCACCGGTCTGGGCATATCTGATATGTCAATTTAATTAGTAAATATAAGGTGATTTAAGATGTTATTAGGTAATGGATAAAAGAAGACAGCTGATCACATCGTCTGTAGGAATCAAGAACTTTTTCAAGTTTCCTTTGTTTCTTCTGTTTTCACGGGACGATTGAGGGAATGGTAGGAAGAAATGCATTTTGGTCTTTGTCACTACATGGTAGAACTGTATTCGAGAAAAGATAGCGGAGCCTAATGATACCAGTACCAGCACGGCTAGCATGGGCTAGGGACAAAAATTTATCTCCCGATTATATCCACTGACAAGACATAAAATTATCTTGTCCTTATGCCAAAGCACGGCAACAGGGAGAAATATATCCCCGTTTGACATAACGAGTAGATATATACCCCCCATCCGTAGCAGGGAGCCAAATGAAAGATAAAAAATTATGCAATTTTGGCATTTGAAAGGGACAATTTTATCCTAGTTCATTGGACGTGGGTTTAAGTTTATATTCATACAAAAAATCTATCTAAGTCTAAGTCTATCTCCCATTTTATCTACTGTGGATATTATATCCACCGGTGTGCCCATGCTCGAAGGGTGGATAAAACTAAGCGAGGGGATAAACATTTTCTCCTTTCGCCGGGGATAAATTTGTCTCCTGCCCATGCTAGCCCTGCATGCTTATTACGTTTCGGTCCCTATGTTCGAATTATATAATACATTTGTGAAAACACACGAATTGTTCGTTTTCGGTTTTGATTATATCCTTTTTGTCCTTTTGTCGTTGAAATTGTAAAGTTAAGTCGCAAACAGACAATTTTTGATCGAAGTAAGGGTGATAGTGATAAAAGTCTCTGGTTCTCGTCATTCCCATACAAAATATATTGCTGTTATTTCACAGGGGTATTCTGTGCGAGTTAACGACAGGTGAATACTTCATCTTGTTTTCCGATTGCTTGTGGTTCTATAACACTTTATCTTCTATGTAATTAATATCATTCGGAAGGTCGCCGTCGCTTAAAATTCACGTCAAGGACGTCGATAATATGAGAAAACTGAAATTCTTGTTTTCTTACGTTTCACTTTATTACATAAGCTCTATACAATCGCTCTGAGACATCGTGCAATTATAAATAGTGCGTCCCGCTCGGCAGTGGAATGGACGTGTACTATCGATATATCGACATGTCGACATCGGGAGATTTACAGCGGACGTACGGCGTTCGTACGTGTTAATTAATACCGAGTGAGCGACCTATTAAAATTGTTGATGGCAGGGAAATGTAGCGGCCTTGCGATAGACACTAACAGTACCTAGCTCCCCTTCTTCTATCTACATCGGATACCTTTAGATAAATCAACAACATTATTTAGGAGAGAGTCTAGTTAAGGCCGTGTTGCCGCGAAATTCCATTAGGATTTAGGAATAGTACGCACTTCTATATTTTAACCAAACGACTGTCTTTGGGTGACTGTATAAGTTTGTTCATTTTTTAACATTTATTTTAAAATTTGGCTACTATTTGAAAAATAACAATGTATAATACCAGACACCAGTTTTACGGCAGCTCCCCGTTGCCGCTTTGAGTAGTTTATGCCTGGCGTAAGCAGATGGTTATATTGCCATTTGTTGGAAGCCATAAGATCATTGTGACGTTTCTCTTAGTCGCCTCTTACGACACACTTGAGATGACACGCGGTGATAGATTCTCGTAATAGATGTAAAATACCCAGTTATCGGGGGCAGCAGCGTCTAAGTTACGGGACGTTTAGTACTGCAATCGCAAATGCATTTACCAAGCGTAACGATTATGGCAAACTTTTCCTACGATAGGCAAGGCTATTGTCCAGCAGCGAACTGCCTCGAGCTGATAGAAAATAAGTATATTTTACCACGTTTTTATTAAGGCACTTTCTTGTTTGTCTGTCTGTCTGTCTGTCGTTTCGGGTGGAATCTTGCAACTCAAATTTCGAGCACTTCGCGATAAGCTAGAGACCTGAAATTTTGAATTTTATATCTCAGAATTGGATGACAATATAGGATTATGAAAAAATCGTGGTATATTAAATTTCTTTTGTGCTAAATTAAAAAAAAATCACTTGTTTTTAAATCTTGCAAGTTAACGACTTCAAGTAAGCTTAAAATATTAAAGTGGCAGTGTTTGGAGTGGTTCAAGTATTCAAATGACGGGTTCGAACCCATTACTTTTTAAGTTTGCAGTCGCTTCAGTTATATGTAATCAAAAATAATTTCCTTCTGATAACAAATCAAAACACGAACTTTAATGAGCTACCTATCAGATAGTCTTGAGAGCATAGAAAACTTAACACAATACGTTAACGTCCGCGATACTCAAACGTTACGAGACAGAACAAAAAGCCGTCTACATCATTAGTCTAAAAGCGTTTAGTTAAAGATACAGCTGATAAAGACTCGCGAATTTACGTCCGCGTCAACGCGCCAGTGTGGACACGGCATTGTGCTCGCTCGGCGTATTCATATGCCAACACTCGATTTATGCATCAAAAATTTTATTTGCCGCCGTCAATATAAAAATTTCTTCTTAAATTCACTTATTAATACACAATAAAGTCGAATTTCGTTTGTATAACTCTTGGATCGATTCTAACGTATTGTTGTCGGTGATCTGATCAATGGGGACAGTACCTCTTTGAAGGAATACGAGTTTCTTGTTTATTGCTGTGGCAAATTTAATTACTATCTCTTTGAGTAATTGCCCGTTTGATGAACCAGTCTTAAGATATACAATTTTATGAATATTATATATCTGTGTGTATAATGTATATTTATATACGTGTCTAAACTATAAATAACTTGTAATTTTCATGTACACCTTTGTAAGGTCTTGCTGTAATACAAATGGAACACTGATAATTTCGTTCTGTTCGTTTGTCCTTTTGTGTAACAGTAAGATTAATTCTAGTTCTGCCTAATTATATAATAATAAGCCTGTTGTCAGACAAAATAGTATTTCTTTGTTATTTATATATTTTTCTTTTGTTCCACTTTTGTGTGTCCGTTTGCTAGGTGGCAAAGGCCTCCTCCAATCTTCTCCATTCTGGCCTTTCTGTGGCCACTCTACCCCATGTAATTCTTGCGATTTGTCTAATGTCGTCATCCCACCTTCGCTGTGGTCTACTTCTCCTTCTTTTTCCATCCCTTGAGTACCATTGTGTTATTATTTTACTCCATTTGTCTTTTCCTCTGATCATGTGGTCTGTTCATTTCCACTTTTGTCTTCTTATTTTCAGAGTTATATCCTGGACCTTAGTTTTGTTTCTGACGCTGCTATTTCTTATTTTGTCCATTCTTTTGATCCCTACCATACTCATTTCCATTGCATGTTGGCATATCTCCATATGCATAGTTTGTTTGATATGTTTCCTGTTAAAGCCCATGTTTCGCTCCCATATGCCAATACAGGTAGGATGCATGTTTTAAATAGTTTGATTTTCGTTGAAATGTGTAGGTTCTTGTCTTTCATTAATTCTTTTTGCTCCAGTATTTTTTCCAGCTGTTCGCAATTCATCTTTCGACTTCTTTGTTTATATTATCTTCTGGAGCCATCCGTTGATCGAGATATATGTATTCGTCAGCATAGATTTGAGTCTGTTCTACTGTTACAGGATCTTTGTTGCCATTGTTCATGATTTTTGTTTTCTCCGGGTTTAACTTCAATCCGGCCTTCAATGATCATCTGGTGTTTTTCCAAATAATACAATATCATCCATGAATCGTAAGTGCGTTAGCGTGCGGTCATTAATGGTTATGCCTATGTCTTTCCATTCAAGGTTCCTGAATATCATCACCAAGACTTTGTGCTTTTTTTATTTCACTATTTTCAAGTGGTACATCCAAATCCGTTATTGTTTTTATTACAAAAGCGTTTAAATTTTCGTATTATTCGGTACTACGTTCTGGGATCCCATGTAGAATGTTGCTTTTCCTAGCGTTTATGTCCAAAGTCCGAAACTTCTTGTTCAGTTTTTCCACTTCACGTGTAAGTCTTTCGTTTTCCGCTATTATTGGTTGTATCTTCTCGTCTACTAATTTCAGTATTGTTGTTGTGATGTTTTCTGTTATTTGTATTGTTGGTTTATTTAATTCTTCTTTCATCTTGTCAAGGAGCAATGACATTTCACCTGACAATTGAGTAATCATAATGTCAAATGAACGTGCCGTTCACCAATGTAAACAATAACACGCTTAAAATGGAACGCACCTCAACTTGCAATTGAATCGCCCGAACACGCAATGTACTTCGAAATCTAGCCAGCACTGTACGTCGAAGTGTCAATCCGGCCATGTTGGTACACTTGAGTAGTTTTTGACAAATGGTTGTAACCCCAAAATTCATTTCGGTTATTTAACCCTGTCGTATTTCACTTTATTGTCCACTTTTCAGTCAGAATTTTTAGCGACGTTTTCTTGCAGACGTTCTTGAAATACAATTGTTATGGTTTTAGCACTGACGCACTTGTTTTTAACACATTTATTAGTTAAAATCCGGGAGCGCTTGACAGCACGTCCGGGTTTAGTACCGTAAACGGACCCCATTTCTGCCTAATCAAGATAAGAGTAATTTTATTCTTTTGATGTATTAATAGGTCCCAATTTGATGACAAGGTAATAGGGATGTTTTTTCTAAATATTGAATTTTAAAAGTAGCCCCCCCCCCCCCAAATTAACGGCCTTACTCATAAAAATTGACTTGAATTCAAGAAATGCTGCCAGTTTCTCTCTCTCTTTTCACAGAACGAAAAAAAGGGACAGATATAGAGATATTTATAATTAATTAATTTAGACAAATCTTTATATATACAATTTAATAAATGCACTAATAATAAACATAATCTTAAACTTAACATTCCAAAAATAAAAGCAGCTAGTCATACGAAATTTTTAGGTTTAATTATAGATGACGATATAAATTGGAAACCACATGTAAACGATGTTTCTATCAAAATAAATAAATTCGTGTATGCACTTAAACAAATAAAAAACATAACAAACATACTCTTTACTGCGGTATGGTCTTATAATGTGGTGCAACAGCACTGATCAAAATAAAGCATTTGTCGCGCAAAAAAATGCATTAGAGCTATATGTGGGCTAAAACCGAATGAATCGTGTCAACCAGTGTTTAAAAAACTTGGCTTATTACCACTACCATCACTTTATATCTATGAAGTATGTATGTTTGTACAGAAGCACAAAACGTTGTTTACAACGGTAGATGATTTAAATCCCCGCAGTCGTCGAGATCCATACAGACTTGTACTAAACGATAATCCTAAAATAAGAAAATATAATAAAAGTTGTTTATTTATGTGTGTTCAGTTATATAATAAGATACCTAATTACTTAAAAATATTAAATACAAGATCATTTAAATGAAAACTATATCAGTGGCTAAATAATTGTAATTTCTATAGTGTTAAGGATTTTTGTAGCCAAAAATATTAATGTAAAAAAAAAAAATTTGCATGCTATGAATAACCGTAGCAAAACATGCTGATCTAAAACGTTTTGTAAAATCTATCATATACCATGTTTTATGCAAATAAAATATTATTATTATTATTGGTTTCTTTTTGCTCCCTCTGTATTAAAGGGGTATTAAAACGGACACACGGGCCTTGACCAAGTGTGCCCGCAAGAAGAAGAAAAAACCTACAAAGATGATGATGATGATGACGAGTTGAGGAATTTTCGTGTAAGACGACAGGTGTTAAGTAGGACTGCTTTTTGTATAAGTGTAATAGTGGATTTGGGCATTTGAAGTATATTGAGGCTGGTTTGAAGGGTCTTTGGAACTACACCAGTTGTGGATATGATGATGGGAACGATTTGTACGGAGTTTACTTGCCATTGTCTTTTTATTTCGATAGCCAGGTCTACATACTTTGTCATTTTCTCAGAATGTGTAGTAATGAGGTTGTGCGTGTTGCAAACTGCTATGTCTATTATAAAAACAGATTTTTTAATTTTGTCTATTATTGTTATATCCGGTCTATTGTAATGTATAGTCTTGTCTGTTATAATTGTTCTGTCCCAATATAATTTAACAGAATTACTTTCTAAAATAGTGCTGGGATTATATTTGTAATAAGCGATTTTTTTTTGAAATGAATGAATGTTTGTGAGCTAGGTTTTGGTGGATAATTGCAGCAACTTGGTCATGTCTATGTTTGTAGTCTGTTTGAACTATAGATTTACATGCTCCGGTAATATGTTGAATTGTTTCTGAACTATTGTGACATCGTCTACATAAGTCAGTGGGTAGGTTGGGAATACGAATTATGTGTTTTTTATAGTTACGAGTATCAATTACTTGATCCTGAATAGCAATCACAAAAGCCTCCGTCTCTGGGAAGAGCTCTCCGCGACGTAGCCACTCGTTTGACGCTTGCCTGTCGACATGTACTTGATTGAGATCGGCAAGGTGCCTACCATGCAGAGACTTTTGTGACCACAAAGCTATTTTCTGTTGTTTACTTATTATCCTTGGCTGAATATTTCTGTCATTTAGGTTAAGGGGAGTTAGTTTTTTATCAATATCTGTAATATATTTGTGGAGTTGTGAGTGTTCAGATTTTACATAAAAATATTTGCGTAATTTGTCTATTAGATTGTTGTGTAAATTTTTTATATCGATGATGCCTCTTCCTCCATCTTGACGTGGTAATGTGAGACGTTGTGTACATGATCTGGGGTGGTGTTTTCTGTTCGCTGTCATATGTGTATTAATTGTGCGTTGAAGTTTAATATTTAAGCTTTGATAAAAAGTAAAACCTGACTTCAAAACTAAAAAAAATATATATCGAAATCGGTTGAAATGGTAAAGAATTGTTCGCCTACATTACGTCGTGCAGACGCCTTTGCAAATTGAAGAGTTTGATAATTTTCTAATGTATCTCATTATCAGATCTTTACCAAATTTATATGGGACCAACCCTGTCGTAAACACTTGTAACAAAAAAGTGGTAAAGAATTACACCTAAAAACTTAAAACAACATTGTACAACCAGTGCGTGCTGCCAGTGATGACATATGGATCTGAGAAGTGTTTCTTCACTGCTGGCCGTATGCGGAAGCTCAAGGTCGCTCAGCTAGCTAGGGCTATGCTCAGAGTTACTCTGCGTGATAGGTTTAAAAATGAGGATATCCTCAGTAGAACCAGAGTAACCGACATTGAAATGGCAATTTGCTCGAAGAACCGACATCCGGAACTTATAACAGCGGCAATATAAGCTTAAATGACTTTCAATAAGTATTTTTGTTATCTCTATTGAATAAAAATGATTCTATTCTATTCTATTATATTCTATAGCCCACCTGAAGATAAGTAATTACTGTAGCCCATGGACACCTGCAACCAAGTTCAAATAACCGGCCAAGTGCGAGTCGGACTCGCGCATGAATGGTTCTGTACCATCGTAATACACGTTTCTAGTAGAAGAACCCCTTTAATTTTTAATTTATTTTTATTATTTCTTGTTATGGCGGCAACATAAATACACATTCTGTGAAAATTTAAACTGTCTACCTATTACGGATCATGAGATACAGCCCACTGACAGACTGACGGACGGACGGACGGACAGCGGAGGCTTAGTAATAGGGTCCCGTTGGTTACCCTTCGGGTACGGAACCCTAAAAAGAAGGCTCGACACGGCAGATCTGTTATCACCTCTGAGGATTAAGATGTAATGCCTCACAGCCTGTAACTATACTGGCTCTCTTTACTCTTCGGAAGGCAACACAGCAGAGCAGGCACTGCTGTTTGGCAGAAATAGGTGAGAGGGTGGTACCTACCCTGACGGACTAAGAAACGGAGACCTTAATTTTTTTTATATCTAGGATTGAAAAAAAATCTTAAATAGCGTATATGAGGTTCGACATCATGATCTAGGAGGCGTTGGTGCATCCATTAACCTATGAGTCTAAGAATCGAACACAATATTATAATGGTATAATCATTTAACACGATTCTGGTAACAGAGTCTAATGCCCAAATACTTAAATTCTGCTCAATTTTAAGACGCCGTTAAGTCTCGTGCTGTCTCATCTTTAAGTCAATGTGATAAGTCTTAACGACATCTTAAAATTGCGTAGCGTTTGAGCCACTAACAGTGCATTACGAACTATGTAATTTTAGTGGCAATATATTTACCTTTTTAGAACCTTTGGTGAAAGTTAAGTACAACAATGAAAAAGTAATTTGCATCCAGTTGCTAGTATTAGTCAGCTACCTTACGTACATCATCGCTCCATCACTAATAATTACGTGGAAATTTTCAAAAAAATCTCTATGTGTCTGTTTGTTCAATAAGAAATATTTTGACAGAAAATTGCATATAAGATATTTAGTTACTTACTTTGAAATTAATACTTTCTTTAAATACTAATATATTTTACAGAATAGGGGTGACAAATGGAGCACACAATCCACCGGATGGTGAGAGGGTACTATGGCCCATAGACATCTACATCTACCCTCAATTGATGCGTTGTCATCCTCACTTTACACACCTCACCATATGAAACTTAGCAGCATTAAGCTCCTATTTTATGCTGGTATTCTGTGAGAGCGTGGTTTTTCCCCCGTCGAGCAGACCCATTCTTGCTACAACCATGATATGGATTTAGCGTGGCTCTACCAAGTAAAAATCTCTATTTATAAAAATCAACTTCTGTCCGTTAGTCTTACAAAAACTAAAAAACCGATTTTGATAAAAAAAATTGTGTATGTTTGAATGAGTCCCTAGACAGTTTAGATTCCCATATGGACCAGGTAGGTGGCGGTGTTGGCGAGATCCAGAAATCACCCATGCGAAGCCGGGGCGGATCGCTATTATATAAATATATTTTATACGGTTGTGAATGTTATTGTACAAAAAGTTACACGTAAATAGTTATTTTATCAATCAATAGTTTTTCCTTATTTCGTCTGTGAAGAGTGTCAAAAGATTTATCTTGTTCAATCCGTCGCAAAATTCCATCGGTCGCAGCTCTCTCGTTTCTGCCCTGCGTTGTTCTAGCTGAGATCGCAAAGGGCTGGTCTATCTTCGATCGCAAGTCTACGTCCAGCGAGCTGATATCGAGTAATATGATCCGCTATTGTGTTGTCTCTCCCGACGAATCGTTAACTCGTAATTGACTATTGGAGACTTTAAGTCTCCGAGCTACTGTTGAAAGATAAACAACACTATGTAAACAGGCGCCTTGTTTTCTTATTCGTTAGGAGATACAAGAGCTTTTTAATAACTATTACTATAATAAATTTCCTGTAACCTTTTCCCTTTCCCACTTATGAATCAATATTCGATATCAGCAATTAAAAAAAAATTGGAGTGAAACTCGTACCGTAGCCATTTGCTGTGTGCTGGTGGCGTAAAAGAATCTATTATCTCATTTACACCCTTGGCTATCATAAGAGACGACTATTGGAAATGCCAGGGAATTCTTACTACTAATAGATAATGGCATAGGTAGTATCTCGTTTATGCAAAGCGTAAAATCTCAATAAAGGCGGCAGGCAGCAGCGTTAAGGGCACGGGACGTCAAACAAGTGTGACCACTGACGCTTAAGGCAAATCCTCTTAACTAAAGGCAAATCGACTTAACGGACTAATGAAGAGAACGGGCGAATGAGAAGTAGAACTTGATTTTCAAAAACACATGATAAATATTTGCTAAAACATAGTTGAATTTCAAATGCACATGACAAATATTTGCTAAAAAGATAGTTGACTTTCAAATACACATGACAAATATTTGCTAAAAAGATAGTTGACTTTCAAATACACATGACAAATATTTGCTAAAAAGATAGTTGACTTTCAAATACACATGACAAATATTTGCTAAAAAGATAGTTGACTTTCAATTACACATGACAAATATTTGCTGAAAAGATATTTGACTTTGAAATACACATGACAAATATTTGCTAAAAAGTGAAACTGTCGGTTTTATAATGAGGGTGGCTTCACAGTTTAGTGATACTAACATAGAAATATAAAAAACTTATATCTTTTTCTTATATCTATAGATACTAACGTGGCAAAAGTTTAATATAACGCATATGTCCGTAGTATTCTCGAGTTTGGTGCAATCTGGGACCGTTATGGAAGTATATATGCGAGTATAGCATATGTATAAAAAAATTATTTTAGCAGTATTTATGTACGCCTATGGCACAAAATGGCCCTAACACACCGATAACTGTTCACGTAGGTAACTAAAATCAAATCAATTATAACATGTGCACTTATTTTTTCTTAAGTCGCATGTTTTTTACAACTAGTCAGCCTTTTTGTTGATATTATGTTGACATAATAATATAATGAGTGTTATTTGTGAGTCGCCGCAGTAGGGTAAAAACAAAAAAAAATTGTGATTAATACCGGAAATTGAGATCATAGTAGCTTGGAAGTAGGAAATTCGTTAAAAAAAAACGATATGCTGGAACTCGTTTTACATTTACATGTTTTAGATTTAAATCTCAAACTTAACATCTGAGTTTAATTACTACAATCCTATTATGTGTTTACTGGTTATTTGCAACAGACTGTAAATCACGGCGATATTCTCATTAAATTGTTCAGTTATCAAGAACTGAACCCGGGACCGGTCGGCGTCGCGTGCGTACGGTGAAAGTGTTTGTTTACTTGCCTTGTTTAAGGGTGGGTTGGAATAAAGTGGATATATAGGTATTGCTCATTTATTTGTAGCGACTGTTTTTTTAAAACCTTTGGGTAAAAGGTTTTCTCTAGGATTTTCTCCTGTATCGCGGAGCAGTTTACAACCATGAATTGGACAAGGACAAAAATCCAGACCCGGAACAATTTTTTGTAGACCATACAAATACTTGTTCCGTGCGGTATTCAAACCCGAGACCCTCAACGCCGCACCTCAATGTCAAGTCACTGCGCCATGAAGCCATCAACAGTAGATGCAGGGAGCGCATAATATCCGATAGGAAAACTTAAATTCGGAGGTTCCCACTCATTAACTACTGTCATCAACCTTTAACACCATAAATTTTGTCTTTGTGATGGATGGGAAATCTAAAAATATAATAAGTATTTTAGGCAACTTTATCAAAATATAATTTATGAAATGACATGTACGTAGAAGTACGTTATGCTATTTTTTTTAGTTTTTATTTAATTTTTCAATGGTTAATTAAGAATATAAGGGCTATGTTAAAAATTAAATATTTTAGCTAGTTTATCACATAGATAAAAAAGTAAATATGCCAACTTTTGCTCCAAATCTCAAAATAACCTGTATGCACCATTATGCTGAAGAATTAAATAAGAAGTATTAAAAATTCATCGAAAAACGCTTAATCCAAATTTTACAATCTGTGTGCGTGACTGTTGTTAGTGTAATATACACTGTTAATCTTATTGACAGGAAAATCTCAACATATTATGTTCTTGAGGTCCACCACTTTTAAACCCGATGCGAAAACGGCGTAACACGCGAGAGTAATCACAATTCATCCAATTCAGAAAACCAACAATTTGTGTCAACACAAGTTCATCGGCTTCGACTCAAACCTAAGAGTAGATGATAGTTACTCTAATCAGTTGGCCTACGGCCACGCAGACGGCTACCACCTTGTATCTACGTTACATGTGATGCTTTTAAAATCTTACAATATAGTGTGAAATAATGTTCACATCTGTGCATCATTGTATTAATAAATCCTGAAACTTTGACATGAATTCAAACACAGTTCCCGCACAGTTCACGCAACTCAGTGTGTTCTTACACCTATTAATAAGCACCGAGGTCATCGCGTTAAAAGAACATGAACATTTTGACTTGATTGACATGGAACACGTCTCTTTAAGCAAAAGAAGTTCTCTGCTTATCTTTAAAATCTTTAAGTAAAACTGGTCGGCGATAATATTTAAATAATTTGGATAAATTTTATAACTAAAGCGCTTGTTTTTTTAAACTATGAAATAAAATAAATATGAAGCAACTTTCTGGATTGACTAGTGGACTTTTTATTTTTAGAAGACGATAAATCGTTTAAATAGTACCGATAGCTTATTTTTATTTTGTAAAAAATATTTAAAAGCTACTCTAGCGGTCAAAATGCAGGTCTTGTTTTTATTATGGCAGCTTGTTTTTATTACAATCTAAATATAAACGTTTCCACAAATTTGTTTGTACGCATTTCATCGTTGCCAAGTTTGGCGGACTGTTTTGCAACTCTGCTACAAGGAAATTGATTTCAGCACTCTACAAGGCTTCTTGAATAATTCTTTTTTTAGCCTCTTATGAACCTCACTTTTCGTAAAGTAGAATAACAGCCTACTTTAGCTACACTGTTGGGCTATCCTCTGATTATTGAAAGGGTTTTGGAACAAGAAAATGTCTGCCACACTATGCCAATGCGTAATGGTGGACTTTTCGCGTCTGAGAAATATTTTCAGATGTTTTCATTGACCGCCGAGCATGTGGTAAAATTGTGTACTGGCAGTGTAAGGGAATGCGTTGCCACATTTCTTGTCGTAGGCTTTGTGAGAGGTTACAATGAGATATGCCAAAACTATCTTATGGCTCCCACTCGATGGTGGTACAACTATTTCGTAGGCGCCAGGTACCTACCTAGACTGGCTACGGAATACATCGTCAAACGTACGAAACGTCTGGTATAGTGATCATCAATCCTCTCGCCAAGAGTAACGATTAAGACAAATGGGAAACAAGAAATTGGGGAGCTCCATTTCCAGCCGTGGACTTTAACGAGTTGATGAAGGTCTGGTATATCATCACTTAAAATTGCAATTGACAATTCAATTCGTGGTGGTGGGGATTGAATCCAGTTTGCTTAACGAGTGTTTGTCTTGAGCTAATACGGCCCGTTATCAGTTACTCTCATCAATAGTATAATAGACAATATAATAGACAACTCTATTATAATATCATATCTATACATATAAATAAAATTGAAGTATCAGTCTGTAATATCGAAACAACTACCTTTTATTGAGCCGATGAAGTTATTTGCATGCCACTAAGAAATGAATTTAAAAAAAAAATCTGTCTGTCTGGGCTAATCTTCGGAATGGCTGAACTGATTGTAATGAAACTGGACAAATAGATAGAGAGCATTACCAGGACTGATCTAGGCTATACTTTGTCTAAAAAAATTTGGAGATTTTTTTTTGAAAAATAGTAGAATTTTTAAAATAAATGATCTTTGATGATTATCTTAAATCTAAATAACGTCAAATTAATAGATCCATGAGATCCCGGGGCGGTTCAAAATTGTTGCATACTAATGCAACAATTTTGAAATACACAACAATAAATTAATTTTCTGTGATCAAGCTTTCCTTCCGCGCTTTACATATCAGTGATTTCAAGTGTACATACTATTAATCTTGGGCCTGCGGGAAAGACTTTCCATTGCCGTATCTATCATATAACATTACAATGCATGCACCTACAATTTATATAGAAAGTGATCTCGTTGCGACTACGGTAACTATAGACGTTGTAATTTTAGAAAATTTGCAAATATTACCAACTAAATTGTTTATAATTAATTGCCAAGATAATGATAATATTTTTGAATATATACACGAATACTGAATAAAACTGATTTTAAATTAACTTATTTTATTTGCTACTAGCTGGTACCTGGCGCGTTACTGCCACAGAAGAAAAAAATGTAGAAATATCGTTTTAAATTTGGAAGAGTTGTATTGTTTAATTAGGAAGAATAATACATTAATTGAAGTTAAATGATATATAATTTTCAAATAAATTTGTCGGTACGATACGCGCGCCATCTACTGTAAGTTAATTTTGCTATGCTTATAACCTTCGCGCAAGTGCAGCAGACAAAGTTTTAACGCAATCCGATTAACGGTATGGCAGCGCATAAAATACAAACAAACAAACAAACATTAATTTTTATATAATAGATTTCCAGTCCGTACTTGTTCACATAATGATTTTGTGTTTTTAAACGAATACTTGATATTAAGTGTAATTAATTTTACGGATTAGTTTTATTCATAGCCAAGTAATAAATTTTATTGTTTTAATTAGCAGGTACACACTAGATGGAACAGCTCCTTCAATATAGGAGTTCGTCTGGTATGGGACCACACTCTTGCGTATTTTTACCGTCCAATAGTGTGTCCCACATTGAAAGGTAAGAGAGTAATTACAGGTTAGGACGTTGTGAGGCATTCCATTATCATCTTTAGGGCTTCTACGGTTTGTTTGAAATTGTTTGCAGGTGTCGATAGACTGCGGTAGTAAGTTTTAAAAATATGCTATTTTTGCCACCGGTTTACGTATTTTAGTTTTGGAATATAATTAGCTCAGAGTCAGAGGGCTATTCTAAAATTTCGTACTTCGTGAAATCAGAAATCAGAGTCAGTGTCCCCGTACTTGTACTATTGAAATTGTTTAATTGTAATTTCTCCACGTGGTTAGGACCTACATGTCAAAAAAAACTTCTGGGTTCTGTTAAGTCCACCAAAACAACAAAACAAAAGACAGCAGCGGAGCGAATACTTCTCGCTCTATTTATTTCTATTTGCCCAACTGTGGGACGTATTTAGATTTTTTATAAAATGGAAATAAAGACAAACGAACTTACAGTCCACCTGACGGTAAGTGGCTACTGCAGTTCCTATATATAAATACTGCTAATACTCGTACCTGCAGCAAGCTTCAAACAATGAAGGCTACAGATGCCTTGTCACTTCTGAGTACCAAAATGGAATGCCTGTAATTAAAGTCGCGTATCGATTACGCGCTCCTGGCGCGCGCGCCATGTAAGACCGCGCCGACCAGTGCGTTCCTCGGAACGCGTTCCAAATGTTCGAAGTGTATCAACTAAGCGCGGCAGCTGTTCCAATGTTTAACCGTTCAACATGGATGTCAGTCGTGTACGAGCAGCTGCCGCTTTCGTAGTTCTATGCATCTTCTCTGAGCGCTTCATTATGATAAAAACGACTTTTGCTATTCCACAGCAGTTATTTTGAACCATATAATTTTATCAATTTACGGCAACTCTGGTTATCCATAGCTCGGAACGCAACGAACACACGAATGATGAAAACAACCGTCCCAACTGGCGCGCGCGCCAAAACTTAACTACTTCGATACGTGGTAAAAAACCGACACCAGAAGGAACGGCCCGCTCCACCTTTGAGCGTTCCAACGAACAATCTGGCGCGCGTTTAAAGGCGTTATCAATTTCGCGCGGCTGGAACGCGCGCCAATGTTCGACTCTTGGAGCGCATAATCGATACGCGGCTTAAAGTGGCTCTCTTCATTTTTTTATAGAATAAGGGTGACAAAAGAGCACCCAGTCCACCTGATGGTAAGTGAATGCTATAGGCCATAGACATCTACATCTATTCTCGATTAAGAATCAAAATGCAGATGCGTAGCCATCCCTGAGGACTAAGATGGAATGTATCGTTTCCAGTATAATCTCCCAGGCACAAAACGAGTCCCACCATCTAGTGTAGATTTTCCCCAAATTGTTAACCAATACGCAGTGCGTTTGTTTAACTCTGGTGAAAATCGTTTGTCGGTGTGAATCACTCCGTAACTGTGTTACGTCATTTCATGATGACAAGTACCTAGGTGACAGAGATTTACTCGGCTTTAAAAAAAAATCTCACCGATACATCATATTTAGATATATCTAGATAGACTTGAAAGGTTTTCATGTGGTAGAACCACGCTACAGCTTAATGACTAGTTCTTTTTAAGGTGATATAATTTTTAAATTTAGCAAAATGTTTGTACTCTAGAGCTAGATGCTGTTGAAGGTTATACGACACATGTATTTGTAAAACAGGGACAAGTTGTTAAAACTTGTCCTTGTTTCACAAGAAGTGCACGCACCATTAGGCATGCATGTTGAAGGTCATATATATTATAATAAAATATAAAGAAATTCATCACCCCATGTAATCACGTGGCAAATGTCAGCTTCCTAAAAAATCTGGCTTCCGAATAGTAGCACTACCAAATAAAATTTATTTAACAAAGTAAATTTGGTTAACACAAGGCTTAAAAATCAAACCCGGCGACGGCGAGCACCGTCAATGGTGCGAGTAGTTTGGTACTGCGTTCGTCAATCCCAATACCAATAGTGACGATTTAGGTCATATCGTCCCATGGGTCACGTAAGAGGCGTCTGAGGGATACAAACCTGGAGATGGGCAGCGGCGCTTTCCTAATAACAATAAAAAAAAATAAAAAAACAGTGGTTACCAACCTGCATGCCAAGAAAGGCAACTATATCAAATATCTTACCCTAATCTATGGCGGAGACCTATATTTAGGAGTGGGCTTAGTTAGATAGATTGTAACGGTAACGGCAAATCTTTAAGAATTAAAATAAAGAATTCAAAATTTTTGGAATGCGAGGTGCAAAGAAAATGTTGACAGGTCGTGATCACCTCAAAAAATATTTTTTATTTCCAACCCCGAAACTAACCTTTTATTCGTAAATTGTGAATTTCTAATCTCATGTTTGTATTTGGATAACCGCATTTTATGAATATGCTAAAATCCAATCATCTACATATAATAATATCAGTGAAGAATTTTTTCAATAGACGGACTCCGAGGTGATTCTATAAACAGTTTTGGTAATTTTGACACGGAATACATACATATACATACAGACAGTATGAGTGAAATACGTCAAGAAATAATAAATTTTTATGCTCTTGCAAGTTTTCCTTTTACTTAGCGTTCTAGACAATGTCATTTCTCATAATTCTTAGGATAGCACGATTGTTGCATTTCCTTACTGACAGTAAACGCAAATAAAACATATTTGCGTTCACTGTTTTCTGACTAATCCGTGTTAGATCTGCAGTGCTAGCACTATAGTATAAACAAAATAAAATTTTAAGTGTTGGCTGAGAAGTAAAGATTTTTCCTGAAGCAACGTAGCGCACAGTCACAAGACTTATTTAGATGTCAGAGATGTCGGTGACATGGCTTGGGATGATTACAGACTGTCACTTTTTATTTGTATGTATATAATATAAGTTTTCGTGGTGGCCCTTGTAGAAAGCTGCGATGTGCCAGATCATGGGATCTCGCCCGCGCCCGCAGACATCCTGTACGTTATGTTGCACGTTTAATGACGATGTCCGCTTCACAATACTTGACAGTTGTATGCAGAAAGGCACAGTTGTATGTTTGAAATTGTAGCGGCTTATGATTCCAAACGCCTCCGTAAATCAATTAGAAATTTACTTTGGCGAGCGAATATTATTAATTTTTTTTCTATTATAATTATAAAATATCGGTGTTGTGAATGCTGTACATGCAGAACTAACGTTTCTTTAGAGTAAAAATAAGCATCTAAAGATTACGATAGCGATGAATTTGAAAGCACAGGGGGAAGTGATCCAAACAGTGTAATTGTTTTTGATATAATGCTTAACTTGTTGGTTCTATCTACACTTATTTCCGAACTGATTTTTTCAGATATTTTCTGAATGATTGTTTTGGTGACAAATGGCAGAAAGTAGTAATATCTTAGAGTAACTACATACATATTACTCTGAGAGTAATACTAAAAAAAAAGTTAAAATAAGAAAGAAAAGTCGCACATAGACGTACCAGAATAAAATTAGGTAACTACTTAAAATAAAATAGCAGTCTAAAATAGTTTTCACTACTGTAAAAATTTAGCTATTATGTACTGCATTATGGGCGACACTCAACTGCGGCGATATCGCCGCGCGATATCGATTATCGATATCGATTTAGTCAGTCGCTCGCTAGGCGCTAGTGAGTTGACACGGGCTGTGTTGATTATATATAAAAAAATCTTGATGAAATATGCCATGGTGTGTTAGTAAATACCAAGGAATAACTTTTCATCGTTGAGTAAGAAACTTGAATTAATAAAAAAGTATTATAGATTAATAATCAAACAAATTATTCATAAGACGCCATCTCGGGTCATGGAATATAGATTATGAAATTAATTTGTTCAGATGCGACGTTTCTGTAGGTACTTAAGTGTGAGAATAATTGTGTATAATATAATAGGTTTTTTTTGTAGAAACAAATAGAAGTATTCATAATTAGGCTAAATTTAAATTTGCCGATTATTCTTTTATTTTATTTTTAGGTTTCAATGTTCAAGCCATAAAAACAGGGAAAAGTGGAATAAATTCATCCATTTTTAACTCTCGCGTGCCCAGCATTTATGAACGATTATTGTTATATATTTGTAAATTATATGTTATATCAATAAGTTTTGTTACACATACATTTAGTATGTTTTTCATATTTTACATAGGTACCTTTTAAAATATTCAAATAAAAATAT
Organism: Parnassius orleans; assembly: GCA_029286625.1. Taxonomy (NCBI): domain Eukaryota; kingdom Metazoa; phylum Arthropoda; class Insecta; order Lepidoptera; family Papilionidae; genus Parnassius; species Parnassius orleans. The sequence goes on from JAGSMP010000003.1 coordinate 6,496,224, forward strand.
CATTGAAATGTAATTCTGATATAATATTATGTTATATTATATTAAATTAGCACATATTATATGCAAAATAAATGACAAATTTTAAAAATTGTACTTGATATAATTTACTTACTTAACAATACAATCTATTATTACATACTGATCATACTACCTACGTATAATCTATGATAATAACCAACCGCACATGCGCCACACTACTCTCCCCTGCGCATGCGCGAAGACATGAGTAGCGCACATTTTTTGTTTGAAATAGCTGTTCTAGTACGTAAGTATATATTACTTCAATGACTGTAAACACGCTCTTCTAATAAATACTGAGAGAGAAAATGTCGTGAAAATATTTTCTTTTAAAGAATAAGGGTTACAAACGAGCACACAGTTCACCTGATGGTAAGTGGATGCTGTGGCCCATAGACATATACATCTATCCTCGATTAAGAATCAAAATGCCGATGCGTTGCTACTCTTGATGACTAAGATGCAATGCCTCGTTTCCAGTAAAAAAGGTCTCCGGTTCTCTACACTCACCATAAGAAACACAGCAGCATTGAACTGCTCTTTTACGCTGGTATTCTGTGAGAGCGTGGTCCTTCCCCGTTCGAGCCGACCCATTCGTGCTACAACCATGATATAGCTACAGCATGGCTCTACCACGTAAACATTAATTATTAATATTAATTATTATTTTTAGTCATGAATAAAAATTGTAATTTTTAATTTAATTGGTGCCTACGGAAATAAATATCACTACAACGGTTTAATATCTTCTTTTCTTTATGAACGCTTACTATTTCACTACAGCACATTTGTTTTCCATTACTGAACCTTATCCATGTAATGCCAAGAAGCACCGTCTTGAGCCACCTGAGTCCATTAACTTCCTGCATCTCTTATGCGGTCGTGAGGCTGCTAGCTCAAGAATTTTTTCATTCGTCGCTTTTAGGAAAGATTTCGGGAATTATTAACCACAAAATCTTTCCTACAAAAATTCCTTTCCCGTTTTGATATTAATGCTGAAAAAATCAATAAGAATTCATGTTTATAACTTTCCTTGCGCTTCTTTTTAATTCGAGGAAAATTTGCCACAGAATACCGTACTCTAGTGAGAGCCCTTACGGATAAACACGGCCTTATATTCAAATTATAATATCCTTCAGACTCAATTACATCACGGTGCCTAATCTTAACAGAGAATAGCCATCTGCGCATAACTTTAGTGCACAAGTCACTCTCAGAGTCCGATCAGAAAAATTCAAATTTTACAACATGTGTGAACATTTAAATAAAATTAGTTTTACGGATTTTATCGCGTATATTAACTTATTTTATATTCCTGACGTTTCGAGCACTTTACAGCACCCATGGTCACGGGGGGGGACTGAGGTGTTTGACGTCCCAATATCATAGTTAACCACGGCTACCTCCAGATTAAAATTATAATTTTTTTTTGTTTTCTTATTGTTCCGATTTACGCAGTACGAACTTACAGTATCTTGAAGTCTTGCAGTTGTATGCTTGGGTTGGGATGTAATTTTATTAATTATAGGATACCAAGCAGATGGTACCACCCAGCCATCTTCTCTATTGAAATTAGGAATATAAAATAAGTTAATATACGTGATAAAATCCGTAAAACTAGTTTTATTCAAATGTGTAGTGTTCGCGTAAATATAAGAAATCATTATGTGTGAACATGTTTATATTACATCATAAAAACAAAATGAATGTAATAAATTTGGAAGTCAAAAGACTCCGAGCTACTAGCAACTGTGAAAATAATGCTACACGCGGAAAACACTTTCTGTTTTTAAAGGGACATATATGTTAAATGGAAAGCTGTGTTGCCGGCTGTTCGGCTGTATCTTGCTGGAGCATCGCGCCACCATTATGCGCGACAGCTCCATGGCAATCAGATGGCCCTGAGTGATACTCTAAGGCTTTGAAAGACTAGTTGCCTGCGTGTACGAACTATTACAACAATGCAGTTTCTTATTATGGTAACATATCAGAGTGGTAAATGTAACTTTCCATTTGTAAAATAAGTCATAATATTTTATATCATTAGTTATTACTTCTTGTTAGTACTGAAAATGTATATTTTATAGCCCCATCGTTTAATAAGCCGGTTAATCGCTGGCCTTTTGTTAGACGCCGTCATCCAATTAAAGATGCTGTATGGTAGCGGGTAATCCATCGCCATATTTTGTTCCGTGGGTGTCGTTAAAGGCGACTATGGGATATACTAAAGAGATCTTATATTATGGCTTCCGATAGATAGGGTATATCGATGGTCTAGAAGATAAACGTATTAATTACAGAGATTGTAATTTTTGAGGTCAGCAGTTTAAATAAATTTTAAAGTTTGATCCGTTAGTATGTAAAGCTGAGAAGTGTAACTTATCTTATACTTCTGTTATTAGTTAGGGTATTCATCTGTTATACAATTAATTTTAAAGAATTGTTCTCAACTATAATAAGTACTGGGAAATACTCAGTATTATGAAAAATTACATTCACTTAATACTTTTGATCATTATTTTGTTATTCAGTAGTGCACTTAGTGTATTTGTGTATAGCATAATATGATTTTCAATTATTATATAATTATTAGAAATTAAAATAAAATTTATTAAATAAATATATTTATTTTTATAACATTCCACCTAAATTGTCATGTAAATTAGGTACCAATTTTAGGTTTCAGGTCTCAATTGCCTATCATTATAAAACACTTAAAGTTTGTGTGAATTTCAATACTCATAGATAAAGTGGCTTAAAGCTACTTAATACATTTTGTCATTTCTATCATGGGTAGATAAGCGACTTTGATTCTTCTGTCTCGTGCCTCACGTTCCTTATTACAAATGTACAGGTTCGGTTTAGACCGAAAGAGATGGAATTATGGCTTTCCGATAAGTGCAGAAGATGCGGTCTATTAATTTAGAATGTTTGGCATTAAAAAGTGTAAATCACAAAATTTTGCATTTAGCACGTCTTTCTTCTAGACCATCGATATAAACATCTCGTTTACGCCAGGCATAAGATACCCAGACTGGCGACGGAAAGCAGCGTTTAAGGTGTGAGACGTCTGGTACCGCGAGCGTCTGTGTAACGTGACGATTAAGGCAAATTCTCTCTATGATTAGTGAGGCCCATGTGCAGCAGTGAAATTTAACAGATCGATGAAGATGATGAATGATGAATGATGAATGATCTATTTGAATGCATGAAGTAAGCTAAGCTACATCGTTTGAACTTTTATAGTAGGGCTGACTTGTCTGCCTCTTTGGTCTGGTGGTCGTAAACGCGACTGATCTTTAGGTTCCGCCTTTAAATCCCGGTTCGGTCAAAATCAGATATTGGGTTTTTCTGATAAGAAATTCTCCGTGCCTCGAAAATCACATAAAGCCGTTGGTCCTGCGACTGATATCTCTCCGGTCGCATCAAATTACCGTCCCTTCGGAATGTGAGAATGAGAGAATAGAGAAGGCAACTGTGCTTGTGCTAACACTCGAGCACTATAATCCTGTCCTGCGCAGATGGCTAGTCTCCGTTAAGGCGACACCGCGAGAAAATGCACCTCCTTTCATCGAATAGTATAGGATTATGACACGACTAACGAAACTGGAATTTGGATATAGGTAAATTCATGTCTCTATCTTGAATTTGCTTGTTCAAAACACGATTGTATAATTTTGACTCGATCATAATTATTTGCGAAAACACCTCTAAAAAATCACTATAGTTGAAATTACAACGAAATTACTTCATCTTTATGCTTGGGAATCACTCAAATACATTCATAACATCAATATTCGTAATTTGCTTGCTCATTATTTTGATTACTTAAATCAATATTTTTTTTAAAATATTTTATGATTCTAAGGGATTTCCAAGCGGTCTTAATCGTTGCGGGCGCTACGCAATTTGAGACCTTATGACGGCGTTTTTTAAGTTTTTGTAGAAATCATGTACTAACTCGGATTCAGACGCGACAGCCCGCTTAAACGGTTTTCGATGTGTCGTCTTAAGGCTGGCCGCCGTGACCGAAATTCGATCTAAAGGACAATATTTTATTATTAGTAAGGCTGAATATTGTTTACCCATTAGATTAAACGAGCTTTATACAGTGTGCTTTTAACTTGTATATATAGGCGAAGTCGTAAAAGATACAAGAAACACCGTCTATAAACTGTACGATATATTTGACAAGCATGAACTTTGCAGAGGAAAACAAACTAGGAGATGGGCAGCAGCGTCTTCCTTATAACAACTAAAAAATAAAAAAACTGTGACTGCCAATTAGCCTGCTAAGCGTTGCAACTGTGGCAAATATCCTCCCTGTAAACCAATCTATGGCCTATGTTCAGCAGTGGACTATTTTATAGGTTGTAACGGTACGGTACGCTAAACTTAATTATGGTAAAAGTGATTAAAAGTGGTCCATGTCATTGCATATTTATGTTAAATAACGTCGGAGTTATTTGCATTAGATATATTAAAATATGCAGTCGAATTAAAAACTTCCTTCTTTTTAACATGGTTGAAAACGGAAAACTCAGGCCGGGTCTCAAACTCAGGAAGCTAAGACTCAGGCTTGTTATAAAGTTTAAACCAATCTCCATAAATAAGCGTTTAAATGGACGCTTGTATTTAAGAATGTCTTGCTACTTCCAATAACATTTTGTTATTAGAAAGCCTCGAATACAAATAAAATACAATGAGGTACGAGCCTACATGCACGTGTTGTCTCTTGCCGCAGATCATTCGTTGTACATTGAAGCTATGGTGCTATTTCTTAGCGTATCTTTGTAAAGGCCGTTTTATCGATATGTTTGAAGTTACAAGATTATTTCCTAGGAAATTATACTTTCAAATAAAGGAGACAATTTCTTTTTGTATTGAGAATGGGCCCACCACCGTAACCAGGCGTAACTTAATGAAACACATGTTGATTTATTCCTTATAACCAATAGATTACAATAGTTTTATTCGTTTTACCGTATCTAACGAGAATACTGAAAAATTAACAATTAAAATATGAATATCACAATAACTTAAAAACAACTAAAAGCGATTCTCTAGTAGTTTTCGCCGGTATTATAAGTTAAAATAGTGCTCTGGTCAATAATTAATAGTATTAAAGAAAGTTGTAGGTACATTCAGCATTTATAGGTACTTTAAGGTTGATGGAATTTTGTTTTAGTAGTTCGTTCTTCTTTATACGCATTTTTTTCATATTACATTAGCCAATTCACGAATATAAAAAAATAGAAAGAAAGAATTGAATAAAACTACTTTTACGGATTATATTGTATTACGCGATCTAATCCGTAAAAAGTACTCGTAGTTTTATTCAATGTGTAGTGTTCGCGTAAATATATTATAATAAATCATTAAATATCAAAAGAACTTTTTTTTTCAGATTTTATGATTCCGGTTACATTTTCATAAAATTTTTAGGCCGTTTACTATAATAAATTGGTATCTTTTTTATGTGTAATAAAATTAAGTTACGTTAAAGTTTCTAGTGGGCCCAAAAACGATTGTCTGCTTTGTTTAAGTTGTATGTTCTTGCCGACTTAGATAATTCCTCTTCGAGTGTCGTTAGGCTATGGGAAATTTCGGAATGATATGAGATCTTGGGAGATCTCTAACCTAATTTTATAAAGACCGTCTTATTGATATATCTGATGCCGCAAGATTAAATGTTTTCCAAAAAAATTGTATACTTCAATTTTACAAAATGAATTCTTCACCTCATCATCTTCGAGTGCCGTGCGACTTTGGGTTCTGAATAACATGCGATTGGCCTCCGATAGATGTCAGTGTATTGTCAAATATTACAGGCCGCATTATATAACATTTTTGCCTGTCAAACTACCCGATATATCTTCCTCTTCTCCTTTATCAGCCCATTACAAAGTATAGCCTCTCATGCTTTATAATAATAATAATAATAAATGTTTTTATTGACATATAGATTTAACAAATGTAAGCAAGAACAGTGAGTTATACATCTAAACAATGTTCAAGATAAGATAAACAATATTTTCCGTTGGACCCCAAACTAGGATAATCCTGTATCTTGGGGTCCGGGAGCGCAAGTTATCTAAAGAATTGTACACAGTCTAAAGAAAAAGAATAACAAATTTTCCTAGTGTAAATATAATAGTGTAGTGTAATTTTACTTGAATGTGTGTGTGTGTGTGTGTGTGTAGATCTTCAGTTTCCTCATATGTTAACGTCATTAGCCACTTTCTGATATGGTGACAGACCTGTGAGGTGTTGAGGTTTCTGATGTTATGGTATCGAGATATTTTGTTATAAGTGCGTGGATGTAAAAACGTGGTAGGTGACTAGCAAAAGACGTTTTAATGTTAGGGACGGGGATTTTGTATACCCTTTTTTTAAAAGATGTTGGTAGTTAGGCAGGTTTGGAGCGTTTTTATGACATCTCCTTATTACTTTTAGGATGAACAATTGGCGAACAGATAGCACACGAGACAAATTAAAGACCTCCCTGGTGGGGAATCGCACTGGTTTTTTAAGCATGACCTTAAGCAAAGCTCGTTGCGATCATCCTATTTTTAACATGTGAGTTTTTGCAGCATCTCCCCATGCCGTAATACAATATTGCACAATGGACTGGCACATTTCATAGTATAACATTTTGAGAATATTTATTTCAGCACTGTTACGTATTAGTTTGAAAACATAAATTAGTTTTTGAACTCGAGCAGCCAAATTGCTGATATGGGGACTGAACGATAGGTTATGGTCAACCACTACCACCAAATATTTTATTGCTTTCGCTGCACCTATCGTTAGGCAATTGCACGTTGGGAATGTATAAGATAGGACACCACAAGGAGAATTTTGTGTTGTGCATCTATGAACTTTTAAATTTACTAAAGAAGGTCTAGAAGCCCGAGTCTTATGAAACGCTATGTATTTAGACTTAGCGGTATTCAAGGTGAGGATGTTTTTGTCCGGCCCTTGAGCTATACGAGCAAGACCGTGTTCAGCCAATTTATATACTTCTTTCCACCTGTGATCACGAAAAAGCACTACTGTGTCATCTGCGTAACAAATCAGTTCCGCATTATTAATATTTAAATTTAGGATGTCATCCATGTAAATAGCGAACAGGGTCGGTCCCAAAATACGTCCCTGTGGGACGCCATACAGAACAGGAAGATTGTCACTTCTGAAATTTTGAACTTGGACGCATTGTTTCCTGTTCGCTAAGTAACTATGGAACCAATTTCAGACCGTACCCCTGATCCCCATGGCCTCCAATTTCTTCAATAGGATAGGCACAGACACGGTATCAAAGGCTCTGGCGAGTTCCAAGAAGAAGCCGATACATGCTTCACCTTTATCTAAATAATCCGTGATCCACTCTGTTAGAAAAACTACAGCGTCCTCCGTAGATTTACCTCGCCTAAATCCGAACTGTCTTTGAGAAAGAATATTGTGTTTCTCAATGAAATTAATAAGACGTTTGTTAACCACTTTTTCTAGTATTTTTGAGAAAACGCACAAAAGATATATGGGTCTAAAGTTATCCGGGTTGTCTTTTGGACCAGTTTTGTGAATTTGACTGACAATAGCTAATTTCCATTTTTCAGGAAAGGTCCCACTTGCTAAACTTGAATTAATTATTAATAAATTTTATAATTAAATATTAATAAAAACTATTAAAAATTAATATTTTAATAGTTTTTATTAATAAAGGGGTACTACTATCAAAACCGGGGCATTATCGTTCTTAAGTGACTCAATCACTGTTGAGACTTCGGTTGTATCCGTTGGAAAGAGATACATTGAACCCTGATGACAAAGTTGATTATTAAATTTAGAAGCCAACGTTTCCTCTGTAATATGTAAACTATTTCGAATTTTATGAGCTAATTTTTTACCTATTGTGGCGAAGTGTTAGTTACATGCGTTTAATGAGTCTCGCGGGTCTCCCATAATTTTTGTGAGTTCACTGGCATCGGTATTACCTTTGCGAATCTCACAAATACCAGAGTTTTTTTGGGTTTTTATTATGTTTATGTAGTTCTGCATTTTCATATTTCGCTTTGACTCTATGTAATAAATCATTGCAGAAATTACGGTACCGTTTGTACGTTAGTTCTAACACGAGATCATTGGGATTATTTTTTACCTGACTATGTGGCCTGTCGCGATGACGCATGCACCTCATTAGGCCAGGAGTAATCTAAGGCCTGAGATTGAATTTTGAGCGACTAATCCTTACCCGACGAGTGTGTACGCGTACCGACGTTTCAATCAAGTTATGAATGTTAAGCACCGCTTTATTAACGTCGCTTACACCAGTAATTAATGACCAGTCTTTGTCTGTCAAATCCGTAAGAACCCCAGCAAAATCAGTTATAGATCTCACTCTGCTAATCTGAATCGGTTTTCTGTTAGGCAACCCTAAACCTATCATTGTTAATTTGTGATCAGTTAATGCCGAATCACAGACTATTTCAATTGCTGGTTTTGTAGAATTAGTAAAGATGTGATCCAAACAAGCGTTGTTTCTCGTGGGTATGGTTATAGCTGGCATAAGTCCATGGCTAGCCATTAGGCACAAATAATCAGATAGGTGAGAGTTTAGTTCGTCAGATAGCAAGTTTATATTAATATCACCGGCTATAATAATAGGAACTTTATTGTTTTATGATTATTGAAAGAAGGAGATCGATAAATCCCAAGAAAAGTAAGTGTATTTTCTATTGTTATTTGCAGATAATTTGCGTCATCTAGTGTAGGTTCTGATACTAAAACATTACATGCATCTTTTATGTACGTAACGACACCGCCATTTTTATTTATAAATTTATTAGTACGAAACGATTTGTAGTCTGGAATTTGTGGTATGACTGTTCCTTCATTCAAAAAACACTCAGATAAAATAATAACATCAAATAGTACATTAAGTCTCGAGAGAACCACTAGGAACTCAGTAAAATTGTGATGTATACTTCTTATGTTACAGCGTAGTAATGTGTAGTTAGAGTAAGACTGTAATGTGTTTGCACAGAGTTCCAGATCAGGAATTGAGTGACATGTTATAGAGAATGTTTTACTAATATCCTCTCCTACGTCAATGGTGGCCGCTTGGACCATAAATTGTAAAAAGGGGAAATATAAATATTATTATTTCCATGTTTATGGATAGCATGCCATAATCGTTACGCTTGGCAGGCGGTTTGGTGATCCCAGTACCAAAAGTCTGACCTTTGATGTAGCTCCCCGTCATCAGGTGAGATGGTTAGTAACATCATTCATCATGGGTCATCAGATCTTTCTGACATTTCCTTTAGTCACTTCTTACGACACTCACGGAATGATATGAGGTGATGGATTATTCTACGCCGCCCTCACATGGAGCCCACTATATCTACTATACCATATTTGTCATAATTAGTTCTGTTTACATATTGCCAATTGTACTACTTGGCAAGTATTTCTTACTTTCTATAACGAGAATATAACGAGATCATACGGCAATTAGTTAGAAGTTCAAGGTTTCTTGATATTTAATTATATATGGTAGAGCCAAGCTGCAGATATATTATGGCTGCAGCACGTATAATCCATCGGAATAGGTCGATGTTTGCGCAGAATATCAGCGTAAAATAGCAACATACCGGAGACGTAACCGGAAACCCTTTTGCCTGGTAAATAGGCGTTCCATTATTGTTTGCTGGGGTGAGAAGAATTAGTATTTTGATTTTTTTAAAAGGAAGATGAAGGTATCAGGCCCCAGCATTTATTAACGACCAGGTTTATTATTCGTTTGTTTGTAATTCTTACTACTGTTATAAAATCAACTAGTAAATTTGCGCTATAAGGTATGATAGGATCATTGATTCTTGACGCCATTACTCTAAAACAAATCATGCCCTATTAAATATTGTCAAACATAAGTTCTCTATTACAAAGCAACTGTTTCAACATAATGTTTTCGAGATCTTCTCTTACTGACTACATTATGTTTTAATATTTATACCATAACAAGTACTATCACTAACTAGTGTATGCATTTGTCTCTGTACGTTACAGTTATAGCTATAAATAAATCAGCACGCGAGCTCTTAAAACATTACTCATGGCTTGCTTCTTGCGACCGTAACGCCATATATCGTTGTATGGACTGAATTCCATTTGGCTATAGTTGTTAATAAAGCGTTTTGTATATTCATTGAAATGCTAGTAGGTGATGGAATGTGATGAGAGATTATATTTATGAAGAATTGGATATCGTATATTTTTGCCAACTCGGTGGTAACATGATGTGGCCCATATACATCTACATTTATCTTCGATTAAGAATCAAAATGCAGACGTGTTGTCACCGCTTAGGACTAAGATGGAATGCCTCGTTTTCAGTAAAAAGGGTCTCCGGTTCTCTACACTCACCATACGAAACACAGCAGCATGAAGCTGCTATTTTACGCTGGTATTATGTGAGACCGTGGTTCTTTCCCGGTCGAGCGGAATCATTCGTGCTACAAGCATTACAAAGCTACCACGTGTAAACAGCAGCGTATTATTTGCAGCAACATCGCAGGGTCGCAAACAACAAACTATCACTATAGCTATAGCTGATGAAACAAGCTTTTTGATTTTTCGCTACATAATATTTGTTTATAATAAAGATTTCGTAGTCATTATCAAAAGTGGGACGTAACTTATCGTAGTTTAGTTGGAGAGTCTAGGCTCTCTAATCTTTAAGGGTTATTAGTGAAGTTTAAAGGTATTTTAAAACTGAATCTGAACTCTGAAGTAGGCTTTGGCATAAAGCGAAGAATTTTATACAATAAATTTATATTTTAAGTTTATTTACTATACACCTATTACCAGTACTTCGTTTTCAATAGCTTGTAATGATCTACTGCTGGATCATGACATAAGTTTGAAAACAATTGTCCAAATACTTGGCAAGTGGATTGTCGATCGTAGTACCAGATATCTCCAACCTTTGAAGCTACTTAGCGTCACCATTTCACGTCACTTCTTGCGACACTCACTTCCTTTAATTACTATATTGGGGTGATTTAGGAAGTTTTTTCTTAGAGTTATATGCTTGGTCTCTCCATGCTAGCTTCAGATGCGTAGAAACAATTACTACGCCAGAAAAGTTAAGTTCTTGCTCGATATGAAAAATAATTTTATACATGGTAGAGCTACGCTGCAACAATATTATGGTTGAAACACAAATGTGTCGGCTCGACCGGGGAAGGACCACGCATTCAGGTGATTTAGGACCGTGTTTTTGGCAGTCCTTAGGGGATGGGCTGTAATGATGAAGCATTGGGATTTATAATGTAACTCTTCCTGTACCAGAAGGTCATTCATGAGTGTATCTATCTTAATATTTTAGTTTTTACTCTCTTATAGGTATGTAATATTACACTCCCATTGTAATTATAGTACAGAAAACAGAAAGTGTGCTAGCACCTTCTCTAAAGTAGGCGATTTTACTAAAATGTTATGTTATTTTGTATATTGCAGGAAATATTTATGTGTAGTTTTTATTACTTAAATAAGTTGACATAAATTACTTTAAAGTACCGGGAGATCATGTGTACTATAGAGCTTAATTGCGCGTCACTTACGTGGCTGTACAGTAGACGGCGAGTTACGGCCGATATGTAGCAGCGGGTAACCGTGCTCCAGCAACACGCGATCCCGCGCTCTCTCTGCTGTAGGAAGGATAGCCCTTAGAACATACGGAATTGGCATTAGATATGTAGATTTTCTGAATAATAAATTTATTTAACACATATTTTCACTGGAAGTAGCATGTTACTAAAACTTATTCATTCATGTGTCACTTTAATAAAGAAGCGTGTTGGATGACGTTTCTTCCTGCGATTTTATCATAGACTTACCAGTATATTCTAAGTCTATGGATTTTATTACGTGCTTACGAATTATCTGCCCAATATAATTTTGTAATTATAGCTTGATATATAGTACGAATTTGAGAGTTCTTCAAAGAATTTTTTTTAAATTAGTTCAAGAGATTTCAACACTACAAATTTAATTCTCTATATTTAGAACTTTAAGTAGTAGAAGAAGGTCTTTAGGTTTAATTTTGTGAATTTAATAAGTCTTCTTCGTGTTAGTTTAAGAATATTATGGATCTTTGAAATGCAAAAATAGAACACCCAGAGTTCAACAAATATCATCAAACATTTACTATTACTACTAATAACATGTAAAAAGCTACTACAAAAACTAAAAACGGATAAAATAATTTCCATATAGTAATTCTAAAGTCGGTGCTAAGATATAGTGTATCGCAGAAATAAAATCCTTATTATTAAAAATTTAATTTTTAAATATTTTGGGTAGATTAAGAAATATCACAAGCTCAAATTAGAAATTACAATGTGGTCTAAATTATTACATTAAAAACTTCGTCCCCTATTTTTTCCCCCTTAGAGATGGATGTTTTCTTCAAATTGATATAGAATCATTCCTAAAATATATCATAATTGATAGAAAAAGAATAACTCAAATTGGTATTGCTGTTTTACGGAATATCTTCGTTATTGAACTCAGTTAAAAAGCAATTAAAAATTATGAAGGATGAAAAAATTGTTGACGTGTAAATATTGAGTAATGAAATTAAAATAAAAACATGACAAATTGTTTCTTGAATTGTTTTCTTGCTTGCTCACACTTGTTACTTAGATGGGCTTAATAAAAAACAAAACAATCAAATTAGACTAGTGCATGGAATTCCTTAACAATCAGGGAGTTACAAATTAAAAAATTTATAAGACAATACGAATGTATATAAAATTAAACAATCGATTCTCTATTTTCATAAGCCCTTCATAGAGAATGCGGCTGGCTACACCCAATCAGACAATGCTTGATTTAGCTGCTACTACCTTAGCCGTTACGCCGGCCTACGCACCTTGCAAAACTCCTACTAGGCACTAAGAATGATTACCACAGTAACCATTTTAATCATTACATTTCTCCTCAAACACTGTTTAATGTATTAATTCTATTTGCAAAAGAAGAAATGGATGCTGTTATATATTCTTATTTATTTACGCATGTCGATTTCTTATTTACAGGCGAACGGGAGCTCGGTTTCTGTCACCCGCCAAGATACTGCCGGCAACGATATGTTGGATCGGACATACGCCTTCTAGCATTAGCGTTCCTATGTGCGGGTACTGTTATTATATTATCTTGTATTACAGTTACGCGGAACAATTTCTCTTAGGACTGCGTTTCGTAATAAATGATTGTTCACGTTGCAGTCGATGTGGTTACGGCCCTATTTTATAGTATAATGGCACATACACGATGTTATTTATTGTTTTCCGAAGAAAACGATATAAAGCCAACTATTACGGAAAGGAAATAACGTAAATCAAACGTTATTTTAGATCTAATAAAAGTGTAATATAAATACTATAATATTTTCCTTTTATATACTAACACTAGCTGGTAACCGGCGCGTTGCTGCCGCAAAAGAAATAATTGTGGAAATATTATTTTAAATTTGGAAGAGTTATATTGTTTAATTAGGAATGATAATATATTCTTTGAAGTTGTATGATATATAACTTTCAAATAAATTTGTCGGTATGATACGCGCGCCACCTACTGTAAGTCAATTGTACAATGAATGAATGTAAGTCAATTGTACAATAAATGAAAAGATTTAGCACAATCTGATGAACGGTATGGCTGCGCATAAAATACGAACAATATAAAAATATTTTTTTATATATTAGATATAATACAAAAACAACTTTTTAATAAGTAACCCGCAGCGACAGTGATAACTACACCAGTGGAGCCATGGGTGATAGATTAGAATCTAAATTGAATATACGTATTTGAGCATAGGCAGTTTTTTATACCATGTGTATGTTTACGTGGTAGAGCCACGTTTCAGCTGTATTATGGCTGCAGCACAAATGGGTTGGCTCGACTGGGGAAGGACCACTCTCACAGAATAGATAGCTAGATAGAAAATTATTTATTGCACTCAAAACAATTTGGTACAAAGGCGAACATGACAGTGGTAGAGCCACGCGGCAGCTTTTGCTGTCGCACGGTTGGGCCGGCTCGAACCGGTGTGGTACCACCACCTCACAGAATACCAGCGTTAAGTAGAAGTTCACTTCTGTGTTTCGCCTCGTGAGTGCAGGTGGCCGGAGGCTCAATCCCCCCACCCCCTTAACATGCTAGCGGAGTTAAATAGAACACTACCCAAGGAGGGTACCAGCACCCCTGGTGACGGAGAAGCTACCCTACTCTTCCTGAGTGTGGGTGTTCAGGCTGCCCGCGGGCTCGGGGATCCCGCTCAAGACGAAACCTGCTCGGGGCAAGCGCTGCAATAAGACAAAGGCAACCCCTGCCACGCTATCCGTGAATTTCTGCAACATCAAGGGACTTCATTCAAACCTTAACGCCGTCTACTACCATCTGGAGACGGAAAAGCCGGCCTTGATCTTTCTAACCGAGACACAGGTGTCCTCTCCGGCTGATACTTCATATCTCTCCTACCCGGGGTACAAATTAGAATACTCCTTTGTTCCCCGGGCTGGAGTTTTCGTGTACGTCAGAGAAGACATCTGTCAACGCCTCGGCAGTCAGGCGAAGGTACGGATCTGTCCATTCTATGGCTGCAAGTGGACAGCGACGACCACCCCGCGTCTACAGGTGCATCTATAGGTCCCATAGCGGTAATGCCGACGCAGACCGACTCATCGACCACGTCCAAATGGCTGCAGACTCCGTGCCACAACAGGTCCCATCCGCAGAGATCATGATTCTCGGTGATTTTAACGCCCACCGCTGAATGGCTTGGTTCCAGTTTAACCGATTATGCGGGTAGATCTGTTTATGACTTTGCCTTGGCATATGGTCTAACACAACTGGTTATTTTGAATACGCGATTCCGATCATATGGAGGATCATGTACCTTCCCTATTGGGCCTTCTGCTGACGTCTCATCCGGACGGATATCAGGTCTCCGTCGATGCCCTTTGGCTCTTCGGACCATTGTCTGATCCGGAGTACGATGCCACTCACGCTCCCATCGCAGTTGCGATCTGCAGATTGCCGCCATGTTTGGCACTATAGATCGGCAGATTGGGACGGGATGCGGTCTTTTTTTCATCCTACCTTTGGGGAGGGTTTGCTTCTCGCCGGATGATCCAAACGTTGCTGCTGATTCTGTCGCTGATGTGGTACTTCAGGGTATGGAACTTTTATTCCATCATCTGTGGTGCCCGTCGGAGGCAGAACTCAGTCATGATGCGTAAGCATCATATTAGTCTGTGCAGCCATGGTTTGGTCGCTCTTGTAAAATAGCATCACGCTATAAGTAGGAGTGCTACCAGGCCTGGGCTGACGTATCAGCGTCTCGGGATGCAAACACCAACGCTCTTAAAAGTATAATTCCGCCTCTAGGTCCTTCAAAGTGTCATTGCCAAGGCAAAGTCTTCGGGAACACGTGCATTCTGGTCTTTTGCCAAGGCTGTCCAAGGAACTTCTGTCAGCCATCTAGCCATCTCTGCCATCTCTGCCATCTCTGCACAGGGAGGATGACTCACTGGGCCTTGCCGCAAAGGAGAAAGCCAATTTGCTAGGATCTCTCTTTGCGTCCAACTCGACTCTCGATGACGGGGGTAACACACCGCCGACCATCCCGCGGTGTGAGTGCTCCATGCAGGATGTGCTGTTTACACAGCGCTCGGTGCGCAAAGCACTCCTCTCCCTGGACGTCAACAAATCGAGTGGGCCTGATGGAGTCCCACCTATTGTGCTGGAGACGTCCGCTCCGGTGTCGGCACCGGTTTTAACGCCTCTTTTCCAGTACTCCTACCCTTGGCGTAGTCCTGAACTCATGGAAGACAGCTTTGGTGCACCTGATCCTAAAAAGGTAACCACTCAGATCCGTCCAACTCAGATCAGGCCTATCGCTATCACCTCCTTGTTCTCCAAAATAGTGGAAACAATTATTAACTTCAGCTCATAAGGTACCTTGAGGATCACCAGCTGATTAGTGACCGCCAGTACGGTTTCCGTCGGGTCGCTCGGCTGGTGATCTTCTAAGTTACCTAACTCATAGATGGGCGGAGGCAGTAGAGTCCAAGGCGGAAGCGTTGGCCGTTAGTTGGACATAGCGAAGGCCTCCGATCGGGTTTGGCATAAAGCGCTTCTTTCGAAGCTTCCTTCCTATGGGCTTCCCGAAATTGTGCAATTGGATCACCAGTTTTCTTGCAGATCGGAGCATAAAGGTCGTTGTAGACGGTGCATGCTCAGATTACAAGCCCATTAACGCTGGTGCTCCACAGGCTACGTGCTATCACCAACGCTGTTTCTTCTGCATATCAATGATATGTTGCAAACCGGTAACATTCATTGCTATGCGGACGACAGCACTGGTACTGCTTTATACACCGTCCGTGCCAATATTTCTCGGAAAATGTAACCGAGTACCGAAACAAACTTGTGTCTGAAGTCGAGACTTTGTTGAATAAAGTCTCGGACTGGGGCAACTAAATTTGGTCCAGTTCAATCCCCAGAAGAGACAAGTTTGCGAGTTTACTGCTCAAAATAACCCATTTGTCGTATCTCCTCAGTTTCAAGGCACTCCCTTGCTGCCTCAGCTAGCATCGGAATCTCGCCGTCGACATATCGAATAGTGTGCAGTTTCGTGGTCACTTGGAAGAAGGCCAAATTGGCTTCTAGAAAGATTGGCGTGCTCAGCAGAGCGGGACATTATTTCATGCCGGCTTCAGCCTCACATGGAATACTGTTCCCATCTCTGGGTTGGGGCTTCCAGTGCCAGCTCCTTTCATTTGATTGCATCCAGCGTAGAGCGGTTCGTATCGTCGGCGACGGAGCTTTTTGATCGGCTTGACTCACTGATACTGCGAAGAGATGTTGCATCTCTTTGCGTATTTTATCGCATTTACCACGGGGGTGCTCTGAGGAATTGTTCGAACTAATTCCAGCCGTTCAATTTTACCATCGCACATCGCGACAGAACTCGCGATACCATCCATATCATCTGGATGATTGGCGGTCCACCACTGTGCGATTTACAAGAAGTTTTCTTCCTCGCACAACTTCTTTGTGGAATCAACTGCCACCAGCCGGTTTTCTGGACCGATGCGACTTAGAGACCTTCTAGAAAGAGCCTACTCCTTTTTAAAGGCCGGCAACGCATCTGCAATTCCCTGGTGTTGCAGTTGTTCATAGGCGGCAGTAGTTACCTACTATCAGGTGAGCCGCATGCTCATTTGCCCTCTCCTATAAAAAACTTTTACCGAAAGAGCGTTCTCTACCAGCTAACCTTTGGTAGTGTAATGAGAGTTATGGGTAAAGCTGAATATCGAGCAGAAAACCAGCGTGAAATAATATTATTGTCTGACGAGAACGGGAGACCCATTTTGCTAGTAACGGGCATTCCATGATAATGCTAAGACGTGAAAACTCATCTGCATTATGATTCATAATCTGGGATAAATGTAGGTGTCCATGAGCCGCTCCCTACCCTCCGCAGCCGAATCTTGGTTGGCAGCGGGCCATAGACCAGATCCGCCGCTGGGGTCAGGAAGGCTCTTCTTTGCTTGCAGGAAGGCTAGTGCCTTGCCCACTCGTAGGCATTTCCCCATGTCAAACAAAAATGGTGTTCATGAGCTGCAGCATCCACTTATCATCAGCTGGACTGTGTGCTATTTTGTCAAAATTTGTCGTATGTTTTTTATATAACTTATGTTTTTGTAAATTATTCTTAAGTCTGTATTTATATGTGCTCAAACCACGTATAAACACATTACAAAATTATGTAACTTTATGCTTTCTGGTAATGTTGATCCAAACTTCATTCCATTCTTATATGGGGCAAGATTATGTGCCGTCAAAAAGAAAAAGGATAACGATATCTGTCCTATTGCCGTTAGTTCAACATTTCGACGCTTAACTTCAAAATTAGCTTACAAGCACATAATCTCTAACCTTAAAACAAAATTTCAGCCTACTCAACCAGGCTTTGGCACTAGAGGTGGCTGTGAGGCGGCTGTACATTCAGTGCGTACATTTTGACAAACTCTGATGCAGATGTTCTTGTGAAGGTTGACCTAAGGAATGCTTTAACTCTATCGATAGGGTAACCCTGCTGAAAGAAGTGGCTAACAATACCCTCGAAATTTATCATAACGTTTGGCAATGTTACAGTCAAAATACTAACTTGTTTCACCAAAACCATATTATCGATTCTGCTGTCGGTGTTCAGCAGGGTGACCCAATAGGTCCAGCACTTTTCAGTTCGGGAATTCAACCCATTATTTCAAATTTGAAATCCAAGCTGAATTTTTCGACATTTTAAAAATATTGGTCTTCAACCAAATAGCAATAAATGTGAAATATTTTTGGCAATAATTTATCTAGTTCTACCAGAGACACTACTTCAAAATTTCAATCATATTTCTCCAGGAATAAAACTGTCAGTATGGAATTGCTATACCTGCTAGGTGCCCCGTTTTGGCAGTTTTAAACCACGTTGATAAATTGTATAAATTAAACCCCACATTGCTCTTACTATTTTAAAATATTGTCTACTTGTACCTAGATTTACATACTTACTCAGCTCGAGTCCAGTCTAGAAATGTTCGGATATTTTAAAAGATATTGATTATAATCTTCAAATAGCTATAGAAAAATTCTAAATTTAACTTTAAATACAACAGCCTGGACTCAAGCTACTTTACCTATAAAATTTGGTGGTATTGGTGTGAAATCTTTCGAGCGTTGTGTTGCCTGCTTTCCTTGCTTCCGTGCATAGTGTCAGTGACTTATGTAACATAATTTTAAATAGTAAAGTAGACCTGTGTTTTGCAACGGAGGCAGGGCAGACATGGTGAGTGCTCTGTTCCAGCGAAAATGTTCCACTGGAAGTTAACCAACAAAAACAGTGGGATATTCCGTTGGTACAGAACGTGCAGAAATATTTGTTTCACAATTTCTATAGTGATCAAGATCAGGCACGTTTCGGCTAAGAATATAGTCACTGGTTACGCTCTACTATCAAGTAATCTCGGCACATTACTTGATGGGGAAAGCTGCGCATCGTTGTAGGAATCCGACTAGGGCGGTGATTTATCAACCCCATCAGTGCCCCGTGGTAGCAGCGTCGACAAATTTGGGCTCCACAGACTCTCATGTAAGAAAAGTGCTGGTAGGTTTTCACGGCATGGTTCTTTGAACGATGTCATCCGAAGGGCTCTTGTCTCTATAAATTTTCCCGCGGTTTTAGAGCCTTGTGGAATATTTAGAGACGATGGCAAGAGACACGACGGTATGTCTTTGGTCCCTTGGGAGACAGGAAAAGTCCTAGTGTGGGATGCTATGGGCGAAGACACTTTGGCAGCCTCTCATCTGAAGGGTATCTCGTTTGGAGTCGGGGCGGCATCAGAGGCAGCTGAACTTAGTAAATGGCGCAAATATGAGTCTCTGAGAGATAACTACATATTTGTGCTATTTGGTGTAGATATTATCGGTCCGTGGGGTCCACGTGCGGCGAAATTCCTAAAGAAACTCGACTGGCCGTTGCTCCTGGTGATAAGAAGGCTGGTTCTTTTCTCGCTCAAAGTCTAAATATAGCCATTCAGCGAGGAAACGTTCTAGGCACGGTACTGCGGGGAGTAGGACTGCATGATTAATTAAGTTTTTAGTTTTATTTAGTTTTTTTTATTATAGATTTTTTAATATTTTAAATATTTCAAGGTTATGTAAATAAATTAAGATGATGCCATTCAATATGCGGTTAGATGTTAATAAAATTTTATTATTCTTAAGTCTCATCAAAATTCATCAAACAATTAATGTGTTGCTCCACCTTATCCAGAAATTCCTTTATGATGACTAATTAAAATCGAGGAAGTAAACCGCGGGTTACACTGCAATATTGTGATCGAATCTGTTTGTTACGAAATACAGTAACACGTTAACAGCTCGCGGCAACACGTCGGTATCTTGTATCTCCCTCGCCGCGCCTCGCGCTAATTCCTTAATTAAGTGTAAACTGACGCCGAATGTTCAATAGTTATTCGTGGGCATATAACGGCCAAATACTTGTGTTTTGACACAATAATTGTTGGAATAAGGTTTTCAGTGATTTTGCAATCGGTGTCCTAACTCTCTTAATATGGAAATTAATATAGACTTATCAGAACCGTGGTAGGTCAAGCTAAAAGCTAAGCGCTTGCCGTAAATATGAGTACCCTAGCAACCCGGATTCGAACCCCGCCGATTATTCGACAGCCCATTAAAACACTTTTTAATTACAACTTGATTTTAATTATTAACTATTAAGGAGACATTTTAACACGGCTTGGATGAACTGACTTGGACCGTGTCTGGATTTGAACTGAACTTAGGCCTAATTCATCTGACAAACACAAAGCCCCTACCTCCTATTGTAGGTAGGAGCTTTGTGTTTGTCAGATGAATTGTCAGCCTTATAAAACTAAAATGTGTAACAGATCGCGAATCCAAGCGTGAAAATAGTGAAAATTCTACCTACAATGGAGAGGCCTATATCCATCAGTGGCATTTTACGGGCTAAGGAAGAAGAAGATATTGAATTACGTACTTTTTCTAGTATTTAATCGTTTCGTTATAAGGTTCGGTTATAAGGACCGATTTGGCAACAGATGCTCCTTACAATTATACTAACCACAATAAAGGCGATTTTAATGACGACGGAGCTCCTAATACGCAATTACCTGCCACACACCCGCATGAGGTGTACGCAAACTAGTTGTTTGCTCTATTTAGGAATCTTTGCGAAGAGATCGTAAATTGGCGTGTTTCTCCCCTGGTATGCAGTATTAAGATTTCAGTGGTTATTTGTTCAAAAGTTTTAATGTTTGGCAAACATTTCCTGATTACTATAACGATATTTATTTATGGGTAGCTACAGCTTTAAAAGTAGATATAGGTACGAATTTTAAGTCGTTTTTATTGGTATAAGGATGACTTTTTTTCTTTTTTTTTATTAACGTTACCTTCATCCTAGGATTTTCTTGTGTATCGTGGAGACAGTTTATAAACATAAATTGCACAAGGACAAACATCCAGAACAATTATTTGTAGTCCATACAAATACTTGTTCCGTGCGGGATTCGTACTTGCGTCCCCCAGCGCTGCAACTCGTTGCTAAGACACTGCGCCACGGCGCGTCAAAAAAGCCGTTGTAAATTACATATATAAGTAAGTATGATAAACAAGCATACAGTTCATTCGATGGATAGATGCTGAGGGTCATAGGCACCTTCTTCAAACCTCTATTAAGTATCAAATTAAAGATAGAATTACTCATTGCCAGTAAAATGGGTCTCCCGTTCTCATAATTCACTATACGAAACAGCAACGTCCTGCTATTTCACACCGATATTCTTTGATTTCTGGTCCTTACCCTGTTTAGTAGGCTACAGCACGCACTTACTCTTAAATGCTATTTAATTATTGTTTAAAATACAATAGGAAAAACTATAACTGAATAGAATAATTTTCATCCAACATAAATTATAAGTAATATTCCTTGAAACTGATTTTTACTTTTACCACTGCTTCAATTTTTTGCGAAGTAATATTTTACTATTAGATAAGTTATACTATAGTAAAAATATTAAGAAACAACTTGGCGGTAATCACTTTATTCCCGGGGGTTACCATCAACCATATATTCCATAATATTATAGTAATCCTTTTATTCAGCTTTTCAGCTTTTGTTTCATAAATATTTCAAACTTGGAATAGATACGGGATAGACCTATCTGAGAGCTATACTGTAACTATATCATGGTTGTAGCACGAATGGGTCGGCTCGACCGGGGAAGGATCACGCTCTAACAGAATAGCAGCGTAAAATAGCAGCTTCATGCTTCTATGTTTCGTATGGTGAGTTTAGAGAACCGGAGACCCTTTTTATTGTAAACGAGGTATTCCATCTTAGTCCTCAGGGGTGACAACGCATCTACATTTTTATTCTTAATCGAAGATAAATGTAGATGTCTATGGGCCACAGCATCCACTTACCTGTGAATTGTATGTTCGTTTGTAAACCCTTATTCTATTTTAAAAAACTTGTATATTTTTTGAGATTTTGTTGTAAAAACGTATACATTGCCCCATTCATGAATTACTAACTCTGTACAAGTTGCGGCACGTAAGTCTAGCGCTGAACGAAACGTGGAGGGGAAGCGCGCGTATTGAATTGCACGAATGCGTCTGGATAGGTCACCGCTAGACTTTCGTGCCGCTACTTACTATGCAGTCAAGTAACTGCTTTAATTAGCTCGTATTTGCTGTTAGTGTTTACAATATTATTATAATTTTTCTATATAAAGCATTTTTGTTTTTATGTATATTTTTGTTTTTATATTAAGTATTATTTTATATTTTTGTGTGGCTGCCTCGTTGGTCTAATGGCTGTAGTAATGCGACTGCTGATCATGAGGTCCCGGGTTCGAATCCCGGGTCGGGCCAAAAAAAACTGTTATTGAGCATTTCCATCAAGAAATTCTCAGTAGATGCCCGGAGTTAAGAAGTTGGCGGTGTCTCACCCCCGTGCCTCGGAAAGCACGTAAAGCCGTTGGTCTTGCGCCTAATCCCCCTCCGGTCGTGTCGGTTTACCAGCCCATCGTATGAGAGTGAGGGAATAGAGAGTGAACCTGTGCTTGCGCATACACCTGCGCACTATAATCCTGTCTTGCGCCGATGGCTAGTCTCCGTTGAGGCTGACCTCCCTGACCGAAATTCGGTCTGGAGGACATTATTATTATTATTATATATTTTGTGTAATACTTGCTGATACCCAGCGCATTGCTGCCGCAGAAGAAATAATTGTGGAAATATCGTTTTAAATTTGAAAGAGTTATATTGTTTAAGTAGGAATGATAATACATTCATTGAAATTTAATTATATTATGGCTTTCAAATAAATTTGTCAATACGAGACGCGCGCCACCTACTGTAAGTTAGGTAACTGTACTATGCCTATAACCTTCGCGCAAGTGCAAGCAATAAGTTGACAAAGTTTTACCGCAATCTGATGAACGATAAGGCAGCGCATAAAATAAGAACAAACGAAAATTATTTTTTATATATTAGATATTAATATATATAGATACTGAGAGGTCAAAGTTAATATATTCACTTCTTTGTAAAGACAGTGTAACAGGTTGCTTGCAAAATAGGGCGTATATGTGAATTCTACAGTTAGACGTCGATGCATACTGTCGATAATGCAACCGATATATCCAACAAGGCCCAGATTTGTAGCTTCATTCCGACACAGAATTATGGCGACGCAGGCGACGGCTAAAATGTGACGCAGACACACGCTAAAGAAAATAACGGAGAATGTGCATATGGCCTAATTTACTAATATTCTTTAACAAACTTACGTTTAAAACACGTGATTGAATACGAATTTACTTCGCAGATCCTACTACCGTCGAGATATGCAGTTATAGCATGCCTATATATATTAAGGAATACTACATCATATGTAGAATAGGCCAGAAGACTGATAGCTTTTCCTAAACTCTGAAATTAGTAAGTCGTGGGGTTTTAACGTGGTAGAGCCATGCTGCAGCTATATTAGTAGTATCGTTGCAGCACGAATGGGTCGGCTCGACCGGCGATGGACCACGCTCTCACAGAATACCAGCGTAAAATAGCAGCTTAAAGCTGCTGTGTTTCGTATAGTGAGTGTAGAGAACCGGAGACCCTTTTTACTGGAGACGAGGGATTCCATCTTAGCCCTCACGGGTGACAGAAGCATCCGCATTTTGATTCTTTATTGAGGATAGATGTAAATGTCTATGGGCCACAGCAACCACTTACCATCAGGTGGACTGTGTGCTCATTTGTCACCCTTATCCTATATAAAAAAGTCGTTCCATAGAGCGTTTTATATTATTATGATCAGATTTTTTGAAACTTTCTTGTAAGCAGCAGTTACTATCAAGAAATGATTTGCATTGGGTTAAAAACCCGAATATGAATATTAGATGAAATTAACTAATCAGTTTACCTTATAGTGGCAGTGTAAGAATATCCACTACCCCATATCATCCCGTGCGTGTCCTAAGAGGCGACAGAGAAAAACAAATCAGAAGATGGGCAGCAGCGTGTTACTAATAACGACTTATGTAAAATATTATAAAAACTGCAGTTTTTATGCATGCTTATCACCTGATGGTAAGTGAGTTGATAACACCCTTGACAAGCGTGGCAAATCTGGCAAATATCCTCCCTATGAAGCAATCTCAGAGGGAGGCCTATGTTCAGCAGTAGACTTTAATAGGCTGTGACGATAACGGTTAAAAAGTGTAAAAGCTACATACTCGTAAGTTCAATTTATATCTTCGTAATTATTGAGAGTTTGGTTTTCAAGATTTTATGAAAAAGTTTAGACTAATAAAAAAAAAACAAATGCTGTATTAAAGAAACTATAGCAATTTAAATTTGATGTGACTTCCGACGGATGATAGTATAACTATTTCGTTTTTGTTAGACCCAAAATATACAGCTCTTTGTCTTGCAGCAGAGTCCCGTGCTTCAGATGGTTCGAGACACACCAATATACTGAGGTAGTCTGGTAGAAGAATATGCCTATCTATTTACGGCCTGACGATCGTGATAAAACAAATAAACATAGGAAATATTTTGTTCCTCTGAGTAAATTGAGCTTTAAGTTATTGTGAACACTTCCTAATGGCGGTCAACAAACCTGCACCAAACGATATCCAATTATACGATTTTCTCAATACAGTTTAAAATGAATTGTTCGCAATAAAGTCTTACTTCATCTGTCTGTTTGCCTGTCTCAGTTTGATGTGTAGCCAGTGCGTGTTGCAGACTCCATTAGAGGCACGAATTATGGCCGGCTGTCGTGTTAAGTTATGCTGAGGGAATGTTGTGTCGACCACCGCCATTTTTACATATTCAAATCGTAAGGTGCAGCGCTGGTGTATCGGTTTCGTAAGTTGGTTTTAGGCTTTGTGCTTATAATGTAACTTCTGGTGTATTATTCTCAGCCTTAGCATTAACATAATATGGCCATGTATATAGCAATTGTTTTAAATTTTATCTTATGCGACCGACCAGATTTTAATGCTCTCCAAACAACGCTAACGTGCTCGGCGGCAATAGAAAACATAAAGACGTGATAAAACCTGCATGTCTGTGATTAAAATATTCCTTTTTTAAAACAAACTTTGAAATCCGGAAACACGTATTGGGGAAGCGCGATTGACTTTTCCCTGCCCTAGAACATTCTAGTAAATAAAAGTAGGTTTGTGTCCAGCGGAATAACATATGTAGGCTTTTAATTTATTTGCTATTAATTGATTTGAAGTCTCGATAAAGATCGTCTTTGTTTTTTTGTATTTTTCTTAGCAATTTTAGTTCGAAAAAGTGTACATAAAAAACTATATTATTAATTAAGTTGATTCAATGATCAATATGGGAACTTTCTTGTTTTGTAACTGGTTTCCGTCTGTGTATATTGTATTACAAATATATTTTTCTTTATTGTATTTCTATATTTGGTCTTTAAAGATAGCGACGTTATTTCGCGGAAAACCATTTTACTAAAGACGTCTTCGGCGATTACAGACATGACATTGTAACGTTATAACAATGTCATGCCTGTAATCCCAAAAGGGTAGGTAGAGTTCTAAAAGCAGCGAGTTACTCGGACCATGATTACCCAAAAAACTTTGGTTTAGATTAAAAACTGTCCTCAAAAAAATCGCTTACACAGTCACAAACCGAATATCTCATTAGTCACCTTTTTGACATGCTAGGCAAGCAAATAAGTTTGTACATTCTTATTTGTTACTAGCATTTTACCCGCGGCTTCGCTCGCGTAAACTTGAATTTAGAAACATCATTAAATGCTATTCCGTGCTAAATTTAGCAAAATTCGATTACTTTTAGAGTCACCTCAGTGTCTGTGTCTCTATGTCTGTCAAAGATTTTTTTTGAATTCTAAATGGCTATTTAGACGTAGATGATTTGTATTTGGCACAGATATAATAGCTACAGGAACACGTGCATATATGTATGTCTAGAAACACCTACTATTTTTATATCGGCCGTGTCTTCCGATGTATCCAGAAGAAAGGTAAATTGTCTTGGAATCAAAATGTATTATTATTATTTACATTTTACTCTTTACATTCATTCATAATTAAAGTCAATTTAGTTTTAACAAAATAATGATGAATTTCATGGTCTTCTATCAATTTACGGTATAATGTTTATTTGAAATATTTTATTCATATCATTGGTCCTATTTAATATAGATTATTACCATAAAATAGATGTAGATATTTTTTTACGTTCGAGTAGACTTCAAAATTTCATAAATGCACTACACTTGGAATTATACTACACATGGAATAAAACTAATGTCACGAATTTTATCACGTTTAATTATAACTTTTTTACGAGGGGTTTTTACGCATCTTTGGATGAAAGTTCCATAAAAACCCGCGTAAAAGAACATATCGTTAATGTGAAGCACCGACGCTCCGGGAAGCCTGAAGTATGTCATGTCATATGTCAGTGATAGTATGTTTAGTATCGTCCCAACCATTATATCGGATCTGATAGACAACAAATCTTTGCATTAGAACACCGATTCCTACCAATGATGATTCGCGAGGGTATTGAAATTCAAAACATCCTAATTTAAATAGGAAAATGGCCAATTCAAACCAAGCATACTACTGCAGTAATTTTTACCAACTTTCATACTACTGCATCTAATCTATTCTATTCTATTCTATTATATTCTTACTATACATCAGGTGGTCAAACACCTCAGTCCTCCCGTTACCATGTGTGCTGTAAAGTGCCCAAAACATCGTAAATTAAAAAAGTTAAAATTAAATGCATTTTATTCCTTATAAATTTTATTCACAGTGAACGTGGGAAGTAGAATACTCATGAAAGGGAGTAGAAAAATGTTCGCCTTGTTGTGGCGGTGAAAGAGAATCTGCCACCTCATACCGTCCCATCGTAAGAGGCGACATAGGAAAATAAACAGGAGATGGATCTTTCTGACAACAGATCAAAATAATAATAGCTGCGGTGGCCAACCAGCCTACCAAGCGTGGCAACTATAGCAAATATCCAGCCACTTGAAAATTTATGGGGGAGACCTATGTTAATTTTAGTGGACTTTTGATAGGCTGACGATAATGAGTTCTACTCATCTTTGCAACCCTTAAAATTTACGGTAGAGTAAAAACAAAAAAGAACATACCCGAAAATATGAATGAAATATAAACTGCATATATTGCCCCATGAAAAGTAAAAAAGTAGCAGCTTACATACATGTTACATCAATCAATAGATTTATCCTCGAGGGAATCGTACACGTTTTGCTCCCGTGGCATGATGAAATCTCATGGCGAACTACACGGTCCTCGTATTTGTTTAAATATAATTCATAAAAACTGAAACTAAGCTTTTGCATGATTGTTGACCACATCTACCTACCTACCTAGTAATTACACATCCAACGATGCCAAGAACGAATTTCCAATTATTTACATCGTATATTCAGTAGCATTCTATTATTTAATATTATCATGACTAACCATTTTAGTTTATTTAGAAGTAAGTAGATGGCGCTATTGTTAGATGAAATAATGAAAGCCAAAACTATACTATCTAGTAATATCAGCGATAGAAGCGAACAATATAAAAATCTCTTAGAGTGTTGAATAAGCAAGCTATTATAATTACTCTAAGAAAAACCTTATCAATTTTCATATTTTTGATATACGTCATTTTTATCTATTGAAATTATTACACTTTTAAAATAAAATAACAAAAATACTAAAAACTAAACGTTAGAATTTTTAAATAATTTTAAAAATTAAATTATTTAAATTTTTGTAAGTTATTTATATTATTTACTTTATAACTATGTAACTGAAGGCAAAATATACTACTTTTCCATTTGATGACAGATGGCGCTGTTTTGATAATAAATCAGTGTAGTTTCAAATTATTTTACCAAGGCTATAACTATATTTTAATCTTTATTTATAAATATGGTATTTATTTGAAAAACACCAGTCATACCGCCTATAACTAAGATATAATAGAAAATTAACATCTAATGTAAGGAAAATACTTAACCTTCTTTTCTCGAAGTTCCGTAATCGTATAAAAAGTAGCCTATAAGTTGCCCCGGGTTACTAACTACCTACATACAAAATTTCATGTAAATCGGTCCAGTAGTTTTTGCGTGAATCCGGAATACACAGACAGACAGACAGACAGACAGAAAGACAGACAGACAGACAGACAGACAGACAAAAATTCTAAAAACCACTAATTTGGCTTCAGAACCCCTGAATTAGTCCCCTGGACTTGTTTTTTCAAGAATATACGAGTATTAGAATTACAGACACGACTTTTCTACAGATTTATTATATGTATAAATAAGCTCAATATTAAGATAGAACCTATATGTCCCAAACCAACATGGGACAAAAATATAGCTCAATATATCTTTTTTTTAAAGAAAGGTGTCAAACGAGTACACGATCTACTATATATTATATCCTATCTCTATTGTTCAATTAAAATCCAATCAAAATGCAGATGCATTATTTCTTGACTACTAGGATGGAATGCCTTGTTACCAGCAAAAAGGCTCCCCTTTTCTCGTCATTCGTCATACATAACACAGCAGCAGCATACTGCATTTTGTGCTTGTACTCTGTGCAAGAATGGTTATTCCCCGACCGAGTAAATCCACAGAGTACCGTAGTTCCACAACGTAATTTCTTATTGCCATGAGTAAATTGGATACGAGATGATGGGGATAACAGAGTGCGTCTTGCTATAATTGAATACTTGAAGCATTATGGCATAACTCACGCGTTCGACAGCTTCTGGATATAAAAGAAAGTATTACAAATGCGTTAGAATTACGTTGGTTGAAAATTATATATAAAGCAAAAAAATCTATGTATTAATACTTAATAACAATAAATTAAATAACACTTTAATTATTTACGTTTATACTGTTAATTTCAATTGTCAAACACATAATAGTCTGTGGTCAAACAGTCGAACAGAGTAGAAATTATAGCGAGATAATGTTAAAATGTTGCCAACAAAAAAAATACTGACAGATTGACCGAATGAGCTGTGAATTTTGTGTGACTTTATTCATAGTCTGTGATGTGTATTTCAAGGCAAGACAGCATTTATTTTATATTTTGTATATGATATAAGTATTTCTAATATCTTTAGTAAGTTGTTAAGTGAACAGTAAAATTGTTATGTAAATATATTTGATTATTATTTTGAGTCGATCTTGCGAAACAGTTTGCAATCTACGTGTATATGTTGAGAATATGACAGTGATAACTTAAATGGCTCGATATTAAATGGTTTATTGTTAATTGAAATTTTGTTCGTAATTAGAACAATTCTGTGTCACAATTTAATCAGAGCATTGCCTTTTACAATGACATTACAATGGATAAATGGAAATAAAATATTTCCTCACGTCAGCCGTACCTGTTCGACTGTCGTAAATTGTCGATAGTACAGAAATAAATAAACTAATATGTTAGTATTAAAAGCTGTCTTATTGCTTAGTTCATGCAGAGTTAGGTCATAAAACTTGTAGGCATCTAGGACAACGTTTTATTGTTGGTTGCCGTAACTAGCACAAGTGGAGGTTTAAAGTATTTATGAATCTAATCCGGTGATTAATTCTCGATGTATTGGAATGTGTGCAAAATCGTGACGTCGAAGCGAGTTTGGTAATGTGATTTCCGTAAGATATAAATGATTTATGCATACATTTCGAATAAAAATACTGTAATCGGGGGAAAAAATTGTGTTGTGTTTCTTTTATTATTAATTTTGTCATTTTTAATTTACACGGCCATTAGACTTTTAAGCGGAAGTGGGCTGCTTACATTTGTCGCAGAATTAGAATAAAAAAATAAAAGCTTTGCTTGGTTAAATTCGTGAGGGACATGCTCTGGCGATTATGTTTATTATTTTGACGTGGTAGAGCCATGCTGCAGCTATATTAATTGTGTAGTTGTAGCACGAATGGGTCGGCTCGACCGGGGAAGGACCACGCTCTCACAGAATACCAGCGTAATAATAGCAGCTTAATGCTGCTGTGTTTTGTATGGTGAGTGTAGAGAACCGGAGACCCTTTTTACTAGAAAAGAGGCATTCCATCTTAGTCCTCACGGCTGACAACGCATCTGTATTTTGATTCACAAACGAGGATAGATGTAGATGTCGATGGGCCACAGCAACCACTTACCATCAGGTGGACTGTGTGCTCGCTTGTCACCCTTATCCTATAAAAAAAGGATAAACTAGCTGGATAAGGTGGCTATTAGATGCGGTTAGTGAAATATGGGGC
Source organism: Parnassius orleans (assembly GCA_029286625.1). Lineage (NCBI taxonomy): Eukaryota > Metazoa > Arthropoda > Insecta > Lepidoptera > Papilionidae > Parnassius > Parnassius orleans. Next base: position 6,526,735 of record JAGSMP010000003.1, read on the forward strand.
TAACGATTGATTGGAACGAAAATGTTTCCAGCAGGTGAAGGGTATTTGTGGATACAGGAATGGATAATATTGTATATGAAGTTATTGCATATGCATTGCTAACACGGCGGTGGTCAAGAAACCACCAGCATCTTCGAATATTTAATTTGATATTCAAGCAAGCAGACGCAGCTGTAGAACAGTATCCAGTTGCAAAATTTATCTTTATTAGGCATTATAATGCTGCATGCTCTTTGAAATATCAAATATGGTGGAAGAGAATGAATTGTTGTAATTTCTTTTAGTCTATCTCATCTCTTCTTTTATAAAACTAATAATAAAGTGAAATTATGGTATACCTGATGGTAAATAGCCACTGCAGTCCATGGACACCTGTAGCCAACTTCAAACAAAGAAAGCTACAAGTGCGTTGTCACGTCTAAGGGCTAAGATGGAATACCTCACAGCCTGTAATTATGCTGGTTCTCTATACCCTTCAGACAGTGAAAGAACTGCTAATTAGCAGCAAAAATAGGTAACCTATCTAGATTGACTTCTAGGTAGAAAAGGAGTCTCAGCATCTAGTAAATCATCTCTTATCAACGATCCTACTCAAGTACGGAAGTGAAGTCGGCTTTACTGCGAAATTCTTGAATCTTCTGCTAACTACTGATCTTAACAGATAATAGGTGGTCATTTCATTACCTTTGAAAGCTTAACACCCCTGCATGGGAAAAATATTTTAATCGTATCTTTAAATTCTATATATTTATTTGCCATATTAATTCTATTAGGGTTTTACCCTTCCCGTGATAGTAAGGCGTGTGCTTAATTTCAACCAGCAGTTTTAGTGATGGTAGTCGTCGTAAATTCAACACGAACGTAGAATTTCTGTCTACCATCACTAACTGCTGGTTAAGTTCAACATGTCACTAGCTCATTCGGCGAAATACAAAAATTGGCATTTCTCATACTAACCTATTACTACACCCACGGGGCGAAAGGGGGTGAATAATTATCTTATGAGATCATCACACGCTACTTCAGAGTCTGTTAATGATTAAAAAATATAAACAGCGAAATATAGTTTAACTATTTCCATAGCATCATCATCATCATTATTACAGTCCATCACAAGTCCACTGTTGAATATAGGTCTACCTCAAGGAATACAACAAAGCACTAGAGCTAGTATTTTAATTAAAATCACAGGTCACCAGATTATGCATAGTTGAAGAGCGACCTACTTCGTCGTCAACCTGGGCTCCATGTGTTGCGGCTGCATCACTTGGAAACAGTTTCTCCATTTCAGTCAAAATCTCAGGTGTCCCGAAAACGATGCTGCCACACTAGGTCTTCAGCTTCGACAGTTGGCTTTTTCTGGCAGACAGATCTCTGGTAAAGACTTTGGAACCCTAGTTCCGCTCGATCGCTTCTTTAATAAGAGCTGTATTGAACTTGCGTAAGTCGCGCCGCATGCAATTGGAGATATGTCAGTGGAGTCTGTTCAGTTGCTTGTATGCTGTCAAATCTGCTGAAGACTGCAGCTTCATTTTAGAGGGGACTAACAGCCATGAGATTAAGAGTGTGACCGGGGAGTTTTTGTGTTTAACATCATAACTTGGAAAAAATCTAAAATTTATTAAATTTTCTTACTAAATTTTGACTATTATTAAACTAAAATTAAACAAAGCTATTTAAAGACAGCCTGTAGAAATTTGATCTATTTCCTTGAATTATTTATCAGTCGCTTACTATCTTATATGTTTTGTATATGTGTTTATGTTTTATTATGTTTGAAACAGGACAATAATTTCTGTTTCAGAATACATTTAGCAGAATGGAACTTACATTAAAGACGTAAGGCATGTCAAATTAATAAGGGTGCTAGGATTACTAATTTTCAACTACGCAAGGTTTTCACATTTACATAGTATGGCTTTATTAATAGATGGAGCGTTTAAATAACCTGTCGATTTTCATTCCAATATTGTAAAGAAATATTGAATTGTGTCATCCTCATTCTTTCTACGCGAATGGTACTTATAATGGGACCAATACAGTAAATTAAAGATATAAAAAAATAATTAATTAATATTCGTGTTATAAAATAAAATGTTGTGTATTACTTAGTTTGAAGAACACTTCCGCCCTTTCTCAATTGCGTGCATTTAACCCGTCATTACTAACACCAATACCACTACACCCACAACCACTAAACTAGCAAAGACACCACCATCTGAATTAAATTAAAAAATATTATAAAATGTCTCCTTATGATGCCTCGTTTAGAGGCGAAACACGTGTCGTATTATCGACGGTGGTGTGTCTTTCCTAGTATATTGAGTGAGTTTCCTGAACTTATAGTTGTATACAATAAAACTTTCTTTTGTTGAAATTCAGTTCACCTTAATGTTGTTAATAATTAATTTAAAATTTTAAAAAGCTTTATATTACGGTATCCACTGCGAATTGTATTCTATATATAATTATATAAAAACTTCAAAAAAGGAGAAGGATCTCAATTGAACTGTTTTTATTTTTGTACAAATGTTACGTGTCTCCAATTTAGAACTGATTTTAAAGATTTTAATAGACGTGTGGCGGGTGGAAGGAAAAGGAGATCTCCGCCGGGCAAGGTGTTCTGCCGAGGAGCGGCCAACGCTCCGAATGGTAGTTCAGAGAGTAGCTTGAAGGAACAGGAAGCATTATTATAGTGCTGCGATGAACCTTGTAAAGCTAGATGGTTTGAAGGATGTGAAGACTGCAGACAATATCTGCTCGGGAGCGAATGAATGGGGTACTTGAGGACGATGACCAAGGTTTGAAGTTGTAGTTTCGAAGGTTCTTGGTTGCGTGTTCATATCACGTCGGGGTCACCACTGTGGCCGGTGGAAGGAAAGGAGATCTCCCGCCGGGCAAGGTATTCTGCCCGGGAGGCCAACGCCCGAATGGTAGTTCGGAGCTATTGTATATATACTGTTTTTAATTCGGAACTTTGATAGCGCGATTTAGGCTTCGATGTATTTCGCTTGTGGCGCGACGACAGCGCCGCCACAGACGTCAAGGGTTTCATTTAAATTTAAAGGAGAAGTTCTATCCTTACTGGTAGAAAAAATAGGAGATGAAGTTTTTATATTTTTTTTTATAGAATAAGGGTGCCAAACCAGCACACAGTCCACCTGATGGTAAGTGGATGCTGTGTCTTGCCTGCTGTGCATGTGCTTGCTGTACCCATAGACATCTACATTTATCCTCGATTAAGAATTAAAATGCACATGCGTTGTCACCCCTGAGGCTTAAGATGGAATACCTCGTTTCCAGTAGAAAGGGTCTCCGGTTCTCTAAACTCACCATACGACACACAACAGCCTTAAGCTGTTATTTTACGCTGGTATTCTGGGAGAGCATGATCCTACCCCAGTCGAACCGACCCATTTGTGCTACAACTAATATAGCTGCAGCATGGCTCTACCACGTATAGAACGTATATTGTAATTGTTTCGTCGACATTCTAGTTGTTGTCTTGAGGTTGTCCATTTAAAATGGCCAAAAAATACTTAACAAAAAACCCACTTCAAAGAACTTAAAACAATAAAATAATTTCCGAATAATAGATTCGAAAATCAAGGCTTTTAATCCTCAATACACCATGCCTTAGCTTCGAATTCAGAAGCTATGATATGGATTTTTTTTTCTTTTTAGTACTTTGAAATCGGTTTTATCTCTTTTATTAAAAGTTTTACACATTGTCCTTTATTAAAACTTTATTATATTGAAGAAAAGGCGATGAGATTATATATTTAAATGCAAAAAAAAATAAGTTGGTAAGAAGAATATCCAATACCCCATACCGTCCCGTGTGTGTCATAAGAGACGACAGAGGGAAATAAACCAGGAGATCAGCAGCAGCGTCCTTCCTATAACAACTAAAAAATAAATAACTGCGGTTGTCGAGCGTGGCAACTCTGACCAATATCCCCTTTATAAGGCAATCTATGGGGGAGTAGTGTTGCCCAAAATCGGTTTTGGTCTTGCAGTCTTGGTCTTGTTCTTGCATTTTTGCAAGACCAAGACCAAGAAAAAGCCCGTCTAATTTTAGCAAGACCAAGACCAAGACTGACCGTGCAAGATTTGCGCAAGAACGAGACTATGCTTGCGAGACTCTTGCGTCTTGCAGTTAGGACCGAGTGTCGTTTCAGGGAGCATAGGGGTTCGGGTATAAGCTTAGGGACTCTATGAAAATTGGACTTATGCGCATTACGAATATACCATAAACATACATAGCGAATGAAAATATCCATTAAAAGAAAAAAGAGTGCATCCCTAGTTTTGACCATCGGCACTTTGATAGTGCGCGGCGTCTTGTTGTCGGCGTCATCAAAGGTCGGATACTGTCCTGTCAAAGAAATTTTGCAGCTATTCGAAAGTACAAGGTCAAGGTACACGCGCCGGCGGCTACTACTGATTTCGCATACAATTGTCGCCGCCGCGCCGCATGCACAACATTTGACACTGTTTGATTTCCGCCACAGAGTACACGTTCCAGGAATAAACACAAATCTGGGGCACAGTAGTGCCCCGCCAAATCGAGTAAAAAGCGGCACGGCCGTACCACCATCGTTTTCTCGAAGCAGTTCACGCCATTTTCGAACCCCTATAACTTCGTTGTGGATAAAACTAGAAGCCTGAATTTTTTGAACCAAGTAGGCACTGCATAAACTCGGTATATTTCAAATTTCATTCAATTTGAACCAGTAGTTTAAGAATTATAATAGTCAAAGTTTCTTAATTTTGTCACTCACTCACTGACCGATCATCAAAATTCTAAGGCACTTCTAGCAGACATAGAAACTTCAAATTTGAAATACAATTATTGTTTAGTATATAAATCAAGGAAAACTAAAATATTTTACAATTTCGGTCCAGTTTTCGAGATACACCAACTGCATAAATAACTTTGTAATCCTATATAAATATGTAGGATTACAAAGTAACATTACAGTGAATGAATCAGTGTACCTTTAAATGTATAATATAATGTAATAATAGGTGTAGATAGGTACCTAGATATAACTATCTACAAAAATGAGATGCCATCAAAAACATAACTTGTAAAAAAAAACAAGTCTCGCAACTCAGTTCTACCGTAAAAGTTGTGAGATCCATGTAATACAAGTCGGTTAATTTATTCAGTCCCCAATTAAGGGTCTTAGCTAACCTAACAACATCTTATAGTGACCATATCAGTATTAAAACTCTTTTATGTTTTAAATAAATAGATTGACTTGGCAATCGCACTAAACAATCTAATTTAATATAATATGTATTACTTGTGAGATACATTGTGTTTTCATGTGATTGCCAAGTCAATCTATTTATTTAATACATAAAAGATTTTTAGTATTGATATGGTCACTATAAGATGTTGTTAGGTTAGCTAATTACGTAATAACTTAAGACAGAAGGACCCTTAAGTAGGGACTGAATAAATTAAGCGACTTGGTATTACATGGATCTCACAACTTTTACGGTAGAAGAATTGAGTTGCGAGACTTGGTTTTCTTTTACAAGTTATTTTTTTTGATGGCATACATTATTCTGATCTCGCAAGAATTTTGTAATTAGATAATGGTAAGGATAGGTGGATATCGTAATAATTTATTATAGTAAGTAATTGTTATAACATTAACTATATGGGTTTATAATAATTACTTACTATTATTATTATTATTACCTAATAGATAAACATGTTCAATAAGTTCACTGCAAATCTCGATTTTTGGAAGTGTGTGTTTTTAAGACACAAAGTGCTCGAATATGTCGTCACACATTTGATAAATATTGTAGACACTTAACACACTTGAAATGTGAAAAGTGGATCTGGATCTTGTCTTCAAGGCTTAGTTATTAACGAGTTGGAGGAGTACCTAAGTAAGCCCAGAGCCGCCAGCTCGTAAGACATTTTAGAGTGGTGGAGGACGCATGAGACAGAATATCCGACTTTATCGAAGATGGCCCGTGATTTTCTTTCAATACCTGCAACTTCAGTACCTGCTGAGAGATTATTTTCTAAAGCAGCATTAGTAATTAGAAAACATAGAAATAGGTTAAGTGATGAGTCAGCCAGATGGTTACTTTGTATTAATGCTTGGTCAAAAGAATTAATATAAAGTAACAAAGCTCAAAGCTATTGTGTACTGTGAAGTAATTTAATTTGTATCGTATTTTATTTTTTATTTAAATAAATGGTATATTGTATAACTCTTTTGTTCCATTTTTATACACTTTTTAGGTGAGGGTCCATCAATCTCTTTCTAGACAGATAATGTTCTTTAAAATACAGTCAAATTAATGCCATTAATTTGTTTTTTATATGTTTTAACCATGTTTTAGCACATGTAAGCTTATTAAATGTAAACGTTTATTAAGAAACGGACTGACGGTAGACGGTAACAGTTGGTTAGAGGATCGGCACGGATCGCTTAGGTCGTGGGTTCAAACCCTACCCGGTGTCAGTTGATTTTTCGAATTTCTCATTAAATGTTTAGACATTTATTAATTTGGTTGGTCTTTACTATGGCTATGTTAATTCAAGCTCAAAATGTGCCTACTCTGTTAAGTTGTTCTAAGATCTAAAGTAACGTTTAATAAATAGTAATAGGCTAATAGGTAATTACGAGACTTGCGAGACTCTTGCTGCAAGACCAAGACCAAGACCAAGACCAGGTGTATTGGCGCAAGACCAAGACTAAGACTGGCTAAGTCTCGTCTTGTTCTTGCATTTGGGCAACACTATGGGGGCGGCCTATGTTCAGCAGTAGACATTTGATAGGCTGTAATGATAACCGTAAGATTAAATACAGAATTAAATTTAGGAAGTATGTTTATAATTAATGTTTTTTTTTATAATTAATGCTTATTATATTGTTGCTGGAAACTTAATTTAGCATTATTGTAACCACAGAACTAGTTTATAATAAGCTTTTAATTTATCTTTGTCATAACGATTTACTTTGTTGCTAATCGCTTTTCTTATCAACGTGTGCTCAAGCTAAGACGGCGCTCCAACGGCGACCGCATTCACTGCATACTACGGCCAATTAATCATAATTAGATGACAGTGCTATTCGACGCAGCAGGATTGCAATAAGCATGCATTCACGTTTAGTAGTAGCGCTTCTTCGTATAATATCAGGTTGCTTGTTAAATTGTTAAATGGCTAAGATAGTGTCAATTTAGCAATGGAAAATTTAATATATCTACTGATTTATAGATATCGTAGTTCACTTAAATACTAGCAATTTTGGGGAACTGGGAAACTGACTAGTTTTTAAAGGAAGATAAACAGACAAACTTGTACTATAACTAACTAACTTGTAATATATTTTATAAGGGTCGTAAATAATTTATTAGATAGAACATTTATTAATGTCCTTCAGTCTGAATTTCAGTCACGATGGCCAGTCGCAACGGAGACTAGCTATATGGTAGGACATGATTATGGTGCACAAGTGTGTGCGAAAATACAGTTACACACTCTATTACCTATCTCTCATAGTCAGATGGCACGGCAATCTACCGAAGAAAGATCAGGCGCAGGACCAACGGCTTCACGAGCTCCTATAGTCAGAAGGATTTGTTCTAGTCGCAACGGAGGACAGAAGACTGTACGCGCTACGATCTTCTGTCCTCAGTTGCGATTAGCTCTCTGTCAGAGTGGGCATTATTTTAGTGCGTTACACCTTTCACAGCCGAAAGATCTTTAGAGCACTTTCCCCAAATAATTTTATATGACATTCACGGGATGGCAAAGGGTGTTCGAATATGATGATGATGGTGTCCTCCTACCTAACGTGGCCTATCGGGTTGCAGGCCCCCCAAATGCCTAATATTTAACCCCCGAGGAGATCGATGACTCGGCAGTGGTTACTAGACATCGTGATAGCAATGCGAGGGTGTAGAGGGCAGCAAGTACTACACGGTAGATCCATGCTGCAGCTATATTGTGGTTGCAGCACGAATGGGTCGGCTCGTCCGGGGTAGGACCACGCTCTCACAGAATACCAGCGTAAAATAGCAGCTTCATGCTGCTGTGTTTTGTATGGTGAGTGTAGAGAACCGGAGACCCTTTTTTACTGGAAAAGAGGCATTCCATCTTAGTCCTCAAGGGTGACAATGCATCTGCTTTTTGATTCTTAATTGAGGATAAATGTAGATGTCTATGGGCCACAGCATCCACTTACCATCAGGTGGACTTTGTCACATTTGTTTTATAAAGAAAAGTAAAGCGAGAGAAGTTGCGTTCCGAACGCAGATCTCGGGACCCTTCGTATACGCTGACTACCGTGGTTTTAGCCGCTAGATCCCTGAGGATATAACTACAATACAAAAAGGGTGTTCGAGTATTTTACCAGTTGGCAAGGTGATTATAATTTTGCCAAAGCGTTTTTATTTAAGGGCGACGATAAAGAAATTCGCAACATTCCCAATATCAATTAAGAATAAATATAACACCGCATAACGACGCCCAGTTAGACATAAAATATTGTCCATTCCGCATTAGGGACCACCGCGGCGTAGCTCGTTACATATATATCACTGTGCAATCGATAGCATCGCCGCTTCCTCGTGCCGAACAATACGGCCCTGCGCCTCTGGTACGGTATCCCTCAAATTGACTTTTGTTTGGACCTGTTAGGACCGGTCCCTATCAGATGCAATGCTTTCGCTAGATGGAAGCCTCGTTATTTTTATTGTTATAATCTGTCCTTTGTCTATTCAACATTTGGTACAACATACGTGAAATATGGTTGTTGACAATAAGAAAATGGTTGTAATCCGCAATGCCTAAATGTTTGTTCGGGTGGAGTTTCATAATTTTTAAAGTAACTTCCCGATGAGCTAGAGACTGAAAATTTAAATTTACAAAAATTAATGATAGCTCAGAATCGGATGAAAATGTAAGTAAAATATATGAAAAAAAAAACAGTGGTATATCAAAGAATTTAATTTTTTTTTTAAATTTCCCTTGTCTATAAATTATATTGAATGTAAGTTTAAGTATTTAATTTACTTTTTTCAATAGACTGTTAAAGTTCACAGCTGGGTATGGGCTTCTTCGAATGTAGGAACGATTTTCTTTTATCGTTATGCTTGTCAGGCGGATTGAGTACTAGTTGTCTCGCATATTTGACGCAGTTGCTTGTCGCCGGTGTCAGTTTTATATGTGGTGCAAACGAGACGGTTATACTGACGTCAATCGGAAGCCATAAGGTTTTTTTATAGGATAAGGGTGACAAGCGAGCACACAGTCCACCTGATGGTAAGTGGATGCTGTGGCCTATAGACATCTACATCTATCTTCGATTACGAATCAAAATGCAGATGCGTTGCCACCCGCGAGGACTAAGATGGAATGCTTCGTTTCTAGTAAAAAGGGTCTCCATTTCTCTACATGCACCATACGAAACACAGCAGTATTAAGCTGCTATTCTACGCTGGTATTCTGTGAGAGCGTGGTCCTTCCCCGGTCGAGCCGACTCATTCGTGCTACAAGTATACTACTAATATAGCTGCAGCATGGCTCTACTACGTATAGTTTTTATGGAATTTCACTTGTTGCCTTTTACCACACCCTAAGGACGATATAGGGTGGTAGATTCTTCTACGCCGCCACCACATAGCATTTGTTTATCTTAATGTAGGATATATTTTGTCAAAGTCAAAATGTTTTATTCAAAATTTGTCATGACAAAGACTTTTTGAAGGTCAACGAAGCAACACCATCGCTTCAACAAGTCTTACCTTAACTTGTGAGAAGAAACGGCAAGAAACTCACAAGTAGGCTATTTTTCTCCCGACTTCTTCCCGTTGTCTGGATATTTTTATTTAGATTATAGTATGGTTATAACCACCATCAAAATGCACATACAAACTTAACTGTAAACTGTTAACGTGCTTATAAGAAAGAAGAGGTATGATTGCATACCTTGTATTAAAATGTCCTTTCGATTTGGTACCACAGTACATAGAAGTTGCGAACAGTGATTTTGTTATTGTTTAACCAACTTAGTGCAGTATTAGTGACTCCATTTCTGTCTAGGAGTCCTTCTGGTACAGTGCCAACCTCATATATCTAATATATAACAATTATTTTTTTTTTCGTATTTTATGCGCTGCCATACCGTTCATCAGATTACGCTAAAACTTTGTCAAGTTATTGCTTGCACTTGTGCAAAGGTTATAGGCATAGTACAATTAACTTACAATAGGTGGCACGCGTATCGTACCAACAATTTTATTTGAAACTTATAGAATGTCATTCAACTTTAAAGAATGTATTATCATTCATAATTAAACAATATAACTCTTCTAAATTTAAAAAGATATTTCGACAATTAATTATTTTTCTGCGGCAGCAATGCGCCGGGTATCAGCTAGTAATATTTATTCTGGTTTGAAGTAGTACTAACGTAGTATAGCCGCGCTGCAGCTATATTATGGTTGAAGCACAGGTAGGTCGGCTCGACGAACCACGCTCTCACAGAATAACAGCGTAATACAGCAGCTTTATGTTGCTGTGAAACGTATGGTTAGTGTAGAGAACTGGGGACTTTTACTGGACACAAGGCATTCCATCTTAGTCCTCAGGGGTGTCAAAGCATCTGCATTTAGATTCTTAATCGAGGATAGATGTCATCAGATGGACTGTGTGATCGTTTGTAGCTTCAATTTAATAAAGAAAACACTATAGGCTGTAGCTGTATAGCCACTTACCATGTTGTGGACTGTTGACTCATTTGTTATTTATTTATTTATTAGAAACACAAAGTTTCTGCAACAGTCCAATATTAGATTCCACGTGAGCCTGAAATCATTGAAATAAACGCATTCGTAACTATCACGCCCACGTCCCTGATTATAGCTTTATCATTAACGAGCGAGCATTGGTTATAAAATAAGTAGAACATAGTATTATCTTGCAATATCCGTGTTCACGAGCGATATTATATCATCCGCGGCATTCGCCTGCACTGGGTGCAACCTGTGCTAAAGCTTGCGCTACACTGAGACGTTTATAAATGATTATGGCCATAAGATATTATATTTGTGGATGATCACATGTATTTGCACTGCGTTCACCAACATGCCGTAGCATCGTCCATATGGAGAGCAACAGTTTAAAATTAAAAAAATCATGCAAAACACAACTGTTGGCAGATCTTTGAATAGACTCATGTTCAGCAGTACATTTAACAAGGCTGACTATGAGTAACTATGCTATTTAATATGTATATACATTTATAAATAAGCTATATGAATGAGATTATTTGGCAGCAAAAATAGAAAAAAAAAACTAATCAAGTCAAGTAATAGTTTTTATGTTTCCCGTAGTGATTCCGATACTCTTTTATTACGTCGGTTGCAGATTTCGTTGTCTGCAAATGACTAAATTAGAATATAACACCAAGTTTCGATGCTGATATAAGACTTTATCCATTATCATTTTTTCCGCCGAATAAACTGTATATTGTTGTAAGGATAGATCGTCTTTGACGAGAGTTTTTTTTCAGTTTCTTCATCATTATTTATATTCTTATTTTTTACTTTGTTTTAAGATGGATTTTATTACTATTGTTTTCATTCAGCTGCCATTTCATACATAGTATCCTTTATAATTAAAGATCTCGATGTATCACTAACCTAAATCAAGTGTAGATAATACAGTAATACGTAGATAACAATGCACACCTCCTGGGCAAGGAGATTGCCGTTCGAAAGTGGATTTCATTAGAGCTAGGAGACCGGAGGCTAGAGGTGCGAACCTCTCACTATGGTCATGATTCACCTTTATGAGGCTGGGTAACTTTAATCTGGCGAAATTAGGTCACTGGTTGCGAACGTTGTGATATATCTTTTTTATATGTACTGTTATAGTTTTGTGATAGTATAAAATAGTTGCAACTATATGTGATTATACTTTAATTTCGCCGTGTCGTGGCGGCGTAAGAGAATTCACTACCCCGTATCATCTTATGGGTGTTGTAAGAAGTAAGGGAGGGAAATGAGACAGGATATTATAATAATTTGCCAGCATCTGTCTTTATATCCGATTTTAATGTGTGAGTCTTCAAGGTAAAATGAATAGGTTTTTGTTTAGCTAAGTAAATTCACTTTTATTATCGGTTGTGTCACACTTACCATGAGGTGGAATAGTAGTGAAGCACTGACTTATAATAGTTAAAAAATATGGGTAGCAGCATCTTACTGATAGCAACTGAAAAATATTTAAAAAAAACTCAAGAGGCAATCCATGAGCGAGGCCCATGGATATAACGATTTTTTTTAAATTTAAAGGGGATCATGTTACTAAATACAGACCAAGAGATCCTACTAAAATAATGATTCCATCTTGTAGAACAGCTTTAAATAAACGGAATGTATATCATATGTGCATATCAGTTTTTAATAAACTGCCTAAGAGTCTACGGGAACTTCCATTTAAATATTTAAAAATTAAGTTAAGAAAATGGCTAGTGGATAAGTGTTTTTATACGATACAAGAATTCATGCAACATAAAACTAATGCACATGATTATTTGTAAAATTAAATATAATGTAATATAATAATAATAATAATAAATATGCTAAATAATAATATAACTTGACATTTTGTATGTAATATAATTATATTTTAATTGCTTTATATAATTATAAATATTTGCATGCCTATTAAAGGCAGAATATAGCTTGAACTATGCACCACTGTTAAATCTGGTACCACCTTTATTCTGTGCAAATAAATGGATTTACTTTATACGTATTTACTTCATTTGTTTTTACGTGGTAGAGCCAAGCTATAGCTATATTATGATTGTAGCATGAATGGGTCGGCTCGATCGGGGTAAGACCACGCTCTCACAGAATACCAGCGTAAAATAGCGGCTTAATGCTGCTGTGTTTCTTATGGTGAGTGTAGAGAACCGGAGACCCTTTTTAATGGATACGAGGCATCCCATCTTAGTCCTCAGGGGTGGCAACGCATCTGCATTTTGATACTCAATCGAAGATAGATGTATATATATCTATGGGAAATAGCAACCACTTACCATCAGGTGGGCTATGTGCTCGCTTGCCACCCTTATTCTATAAAAAAAAATATTTGAGCAATGTCATTTTCTTTGTTTTGATAATATGTCAGTGTAAATGGTACATTGGAATGATTTAGAAGCTTTATAATACCTACGTTGGAAAATTGTTGTAATTGGAATGAGAATCATTTATGCTAATAAAACTCTTGTATTTTAATAATTATATGCAAAAATAGCTTATTACAAATTATATGTGTTGGAAACACATGAATGGTCAAAATATAGCATAAATTTTTAAAAAGCGTATTTTGAATTTTTAGGTTATCTTAGTATTCTCAAAGTTTGGCTTAACTTATTTTTTCTACCAACTTCAAAAGGAGGAAATACTCAATTCGACTGTATGTTCTTTTTTTCTTTTTTTTTTTAATGTGTGTTACCTCATAACTTTTTTCTGGGTGAACCGATTTCGATGATTCTTTTTTTACTTAAAAGCTGGTGCTTTTCATGTGGTCCCATATAAATTTGATCAAGGTCTGACCAATAGTTTTTGAGTTATTCTTAATAATTTATATTGAAGTCGTTTGTACAAATTTATTAATTTTAAATTATATTATGTCCTTATTTATTTTATTCACAGTTAATGTGGTGTGTCCTTTTTGAGGAAATTTAGGCATTTTGTAATTGCAACATTTGGCAGGCGAATTGGTGAATAAAGTATCAAATCCCTCGCTTCTTTTTCAATGGTTCTCAACAAAATTCTTCGTTTTTAAATATGAAAGTTTAAAGAAGTTTCTTCCGCTTCTTGTTGGATACGATAATGTTTTTCTACCGTCTTCCTTAGTCGAATGTCCCCAACCCTGTAGAAGAAGTAATAAAAAAAAATCACAAATACTTACAACACAGCAACTGCAGCTAATTTGTTAATGTCAATCCGTTATTCGTTATAGCCTATCAAAACTCCACTACTACATTGTCATAGTTGCTACGCTTGGCAAGCGGGTTGACAACCGCAGTTTTTTATTTTTAGTTATTAACAAAACTCTGCTGCTGCTGGTTTGTTTCCCTCTGTCGGCTCTTGTGACACTCACTAAGCGATATAGGGTAGCAGAAACTCTTACACCGCCACTACACCATCAATACATCGTACCAACGTGCGATACGAAGTTATTCGTCCCTGGTCTGAAAATTTTACATCTATTGTGGTCAAGGTCTTTAAGCTGTCCAAGGTCACGATATAGGTATTTCTTTGCCGCCAAACAGCAGCCCGAAAGATGATAGCAAATTCGAAAATAAATTTCTCAAAACAGCAAAGATTACCATAAGTAGGAATTGATACTAACTTATTAAGACACATCTCGGTTTAATACTTTAGTAAACCAACGTATTTCCTGATAAGTAAACTGAACGTGTGTCGGGAAGATCACAAGTCGTGAGTGAACACTTCATTGCAGCAAACAACCATTTACAAATTGTAAAATTCCCCACATATCATATTCCGTACGCAATAAGAATTAAAATTCAGTAACTAATCATTCTTCAGTTTTTATTGCTTATTATATTTTATGAATACTGATTTTACATTTACCTGATACGCTACAACTGGACCCTTATGTTCATTCGTATAAGGTGGACTTTCGATTAAGCAATAGAAAAGTTATTTTGGTCTAGAAGCAGCTCGTTCCTGTGACGTGTATATTTATCGGTGCTGGCGCAGCGCGTTCAAGCTAGGGAACTTAACGCGAATGTGACCTAGATAGAGAATGAACGGTTCGTATTATGCGAATTTCTATTAACTGTCAGTGCCTGCCTTTTGTATTACATTACAAAACTCACTCATCATAAATCCAACCAAACATACTACGATGCAGGCTGAGATGGTAAGCGTAAAGTTGTGTAAAGATATGTGAACCATAACCAATCTATAGGATAGCCGATATATAAAAAGGAATTTCCGCCGTCAGTCTATAATCGAAGCCATGTTAGTCTGTTAGGAAGGTAAAAGGATGCAGGTTAGGTTTTTTGAAATAGTAAACTTCTTTTCTGAGGTACTCAATTCGACTGTATGTTTTTTTTAATGTGTGTTACCTCGTACCTTTTTTCTGGGTGAACTGATTTCGATGATTGTTATTTATATTTGAAAGCTGGTGCTTCTCATGTTGTCCCATATAAATTTGACCAAGGTCTGACCAATACTTTTTGAGTTATTCTTAATAATTTATATTGAAGTCGGTTGTACAAAATGTTTAATTTTAAATTATTGAATATTTAATAATTACAGTCATCGATACAAACTGTTTTTATCGTTTTGTATCATTTTTCTTCAAAAGTTGTAAGATTCGACGTATAAGGACAGCACTCTCGCTATTGACGATCACGAGCACCGTGTTTGCTTATTAACGCTACAGGGGCGATATATCACGCCCGCCCTCACGCGGACATTGCGGCGACATACGCCGCATAACTCCCACAGCTCTTACAAGCTCGTAGATATGTCTAAAGGCGTGGGTGTAGGAAGTGATGTGACGTATGTGTAGGTTTTAACTAACATGGCATAGTAATAAAATATCTTATTACTAAGTCAAACCTTGTAGAAGAAAAGGTTTATGTCTTGAAAAGCGATCATTCGGGACCTCATTGTACAACGAACCACCCACCACCTAAATGTTAATGGATGTAGTTTATAGTATGATCACGGTTGGATATAATTCACGACAGTAGCCTTAAGCTTTTTTTATAGGATAGGGTGATAAACGAGCTCACAGTCCACCTGATAGTAAGTGTTTGCTGTGACCCATAGACATCTACATCTATCCTCAATAAAGAATCAAAATGCAGATGCGCTGTCACCCGTGAGGACTAAGACGGAATGCCTCATTTCCATTAAAAAGGGTCACCGGTTCTCTACACTCACCATACGAAACACAGCAGTGTTAAGCTGCTATTTTACGCTGGTATTCTGTGAGAGAGTGGTCCTTCCCCGGTCGAGCCGACCCATTCGTGCAACAACTACACTACTACTATAACTGTAACATAGCTCTACCACGTAAATATTTTTGATTTTTTTATATAAAACTAAAGTGTAACGCAAACGTACAGTCCATTGATAGTAAGTGGCAACTACAGCCCGTGCACACCTGCAACCAACTTCAAACAAGGAAACGTTGTAACCTCTGAGGACTTAGTTGGAATCCCTCATAGCCTGTTATTGATACACTAGTTCTCTAAACCCTTCGGACTGGAACACAACTGTGTAAGCATTGCTATTTGGCGACACAAATAGAAAGAGAGTGGTACCTAGAGAATTCTTCTTTATTTTTTACTAGCCCGAAACAGTCCACTTATATATGACTCACCAATTGTAGAAAGTCATCATGCAATTTTTATAATTTTTCATGCAAACATCCAGAAAAATAGGAATGTTTTCCTCCCTTTTCGCCTAGGAGTCTGTCTGGGTAAATACCACCCTAGCAATTCTTCGAAATTGTTTAATAAATAATCGTGAATTGTCTAATTGTAAATTACTGTTTTTTAATTTTTTATGATGAGTATATGCAAAAGCATATCGATAGTTGAATATATTTTTAAATCAGGAGTTATTTATAAAATATTGAAATTTTGTCATATCAATTTTCAAAGTAGACAATTGTAAATTTTCTATAGCATTGTATCGCAAGTAGGAAGTGATTTATTTAGAGCGAGCGCCGACTATATATCTGACGATCGTGCGGCGTCGCGCGCGCCGATCCTGATGTCCATTTACAGCAGATTGTGTGGTCATCCGATGAACTATAGGACCGCGAGCCGATTTTAACGAGTGTTTGTTGGCACTTACAACCTGTATTATTGAAATGTCTTCATCAATGATATTTTAGAGACCAACTACCCATTCTATTTTTGATTGTGGCCTACCTACTTTCGCGAGTTTTTTAATTACATTTAAATTACACTCTTTTATTTCAGTTTATCTCTTTTGTGAATTATATTTAACGTACGTTGTACTATTTAATAACACATACGGTATCAATGGAAACATTTTTATTTTTAAATGGATTTATAAATACAAAAGCAATGACGTCTTTATGTTTCATCAGTCTCATTTACGACATACTTGTCAGTTCATATCTTTAGAGCCTTAAGCTGAAATGTTAATTAATTGCCCCCAACGTATTGATTATTTACATAAGGCTTATCACTCTTGTTGACCGTACTTTTACAGCACATAAGAATACTGTTTTCTCACAGCTAGGACCAAATAGGATAATAATGAGTTCTCAAGAGACTTATGAACTCATTCTTAATGTTCAAAGCAGAAGGGAGCATCAAGACATCTCACACTCAGACTTCCTTTGATCTTAAGTGCCTCAAGACATTTATGTTTCGAAACTTTAAACACGAAAGTATTATTTGCTGTGAAAAAAAATATTTAAATATAGTTCTATTCCACGTTGTTAGAAAGTACAAATATTCTAAAGCATCTGCAGTGTAATTCCAACAGTTCCTTAAATTTCAGTCTTATTGTTCTTCTCTCTCTTATCAGCAGACTTGTAGGCGTTCAGTAGTGCAGTCATTGTTTATCAACAATCCATTGTTGAACATTGGCCTCTCCAAGTGATAGGATTATTTGCCATAGTCGCCTCACTTTTTAGTTACATCGCTTTAACAGGAGTTAATCACGTTTATTTCAGCTTATTCTGACTTCCCGATATTTTGAAAACTCTCAAGTGACCATGGGTGCTACATTATATAAATAATTAAAAAGTCAGGAACTCAAAAGAAGCTTAAAAAAATACGACACAATCCGTATAAGAATTAGTTTTATGTCACGCACGTTTGACGGTCCTTGCCATCGCAACTCTGTATATTTTAATCGTGGTATGTACGTGGGAGATGTCATATATCAATCTTTGAAATTTCATTAGCCTTTCAAGCATTTGCAATAGTCGCTTCTTAAAATATAGATCTAATAGTTTTTGAGTTATGGGGCGTACAAAAGTGGCATGAAATAGTGTTTTCTTTTCTGAACTTGGCTGACACACTGCCGTGTGTCTAGATACAATAATACAGCACGTAAATGTTAATCTGATATAAAATATTTTATTTGAAAATAAAGCATTACTTTATAAAGTATTTCGCCAAACAATCAAGGAACAGTTATTTTAATATAATAACGTGCAGAGGATATATCGCTTCAACAGACTAGCAAAGTAGAATGTTCATAGTCACAGGGTTGAAACATCAGCGGCAATATTCAGACCTATTTTTAAATAGAGTTTATTTTATTGTAGAAGCAATACAATAATAACACAGTAAAAAAACTGAAATTCTAAAATTATAACATTATATACAAAAATGTATATAAATATAATGTTATAATATTAGAAATAAGTATATGGGATGCTAAGTAAAATAACTTCGTCATCTTCTATTGATTATAACTAGATGAAGATGCGATGTTTTATCTAGTGGATTTATCCTTCATCTTATTCAGAATTTGGTGTTAACTTGCTGTCACTTGGGAAATTTTTATCTTCAACATTCCTTAGACACAATGTGGCATACGATTTGGTTTTTTTCGGATTATTCCTGTATAATAAGAACGTTAACATCAGAGATTGGCCGACTATGACATTGGCCGAATAGCCGATTGGCAGACTAGTCGGTCAAAAAAAGGCCGACTAGCCAAGCCAAGGCTAGTCGATCATTACTTTCGACGGTGTTCGGGTGGTATCGGCAACCCCCGCTCATAGCGCTTCGTTGTCAGCTGATTTGAGTGGTGGAGTCGTTACAGTTCAAGATTTCCCAAAATGTGGCGTCTTGCGGATAAGAGTCTCTCTGTGTATAGCGAGAGACTCTTATACAAAGTTGTCAAAATATACAAAACCAAAAGAAATACGTTGCTGTGAGAAAGGGCAGTCTCTGGTGTTTTTACACTCCAATTTGCCTCTATTAAAAATTATAAATTTTTTTTTTATTATAGGCAATTGGGATGTACAAAAGATTATGTAAGGATTGTTTGTTACCCTAGTTAAATGTTAATTACTCACATTTTTAATCTAATTGTCTAATTTTTTATTGCCATTTTTGCCAAATAATACAGTGAGTTTACATTTTAATTCCTACTACCCCTAGATTATACTTCCATTTATTATGATAATATCATATTGATAATGTTTATTAAGAGTTATTGACACTCGCGTTTAGAATTTATTTTTTGTTAACTATTATTATGTCTTCTTGATTTAAGACCAATTTTTACCAAAGGAAAAGTGACCAATTATAGATTATCTTTAAAAGTTCTTATTCCTTTGTGATAACAAACTGTAAGACTGATTCTAGAATAAAACAATAATTATTAACAATGAAGGTTAATATTTCATTTCAATTATTTATTTTATTTGAAATATGAATAAAATAATAGGCCGACTAATCGGCGCTTTTTGTCGACTAGTCGCCGACTACAAATATGGCCGGATAGTCTGCTTTTCCGACTAGTCGGTACATCTCTACTTAACATTTATAATTTTATCTCTCACATGTTCTTTCCATTTTTTTATAGGATAAGGGTGTCAAACGAGCACACAGTCCACCTGATGGTAAATGGTTGCTATGGCCCACAGTCATCTACATCTATCCACAATTACGAATGAAGACTAAGATGGAATGCCTCGTTTCGTCGTTTCAGTAAAAAAGGTATCCAGTTCTCTACACTCACCATACGAAACACAGCAGCATTTAGCTGCTATTTTACGCTGGTATTCTGTGAGAGCGTGGTCCTTCCCCGGTCGAGCCGATCCATTCGTGCTATATACCACGTAAAAATAATTCCTTCCATAATGGAATTTGATTGTAGTTATTTTAAATACTAAGCGAGATAACTCCTCTTTCAGTAGTATTGTTACATTCATCCATTGTCATTCTAAGTTTAAAATGCTTCGGTGTATATTTTTTAAATTAGCAACCCTACCGGTTGCCTAGTTCGGGTGCGCACGCGCATTACGGCCAACGTGACTCGCCCTGGTTTCCATTAAAATGCCTACCGCTTCCAACTATACACCATACTCGGTGTATGAGCAACGTACGATTAATTATAGGCATCTGTGCTCTACCGATGGCTTGTATAATGAGTTCAGCTAATTTATATTAACGTTAACTAATACGATTTGCGGTTTGAAGTCATGATAAATGTTACGATGTAGACGTGTCTCGAGAATTTAATCTAAGGAGATTTATAATGAGGTTAGTGATTATTGATGGTGTAAAGTTTTATATACTCAGCTATTAAACTTAGTGTCTGGGGATTTCATTTACCAAAGAGTTCGACAGTATTATTATTGGATAGTGTAACGAAAACTACAAAAAGAGAGGTTATTCTTTTAATGTAATACAATATGGAAAAATAAATATTTTATAATTTTATAGCATTATTAGTTGTTTTGATTTTTTTTAAATAAAAGCATACAAGTATAATAATGTCCTCCATACCGAATTTCGGTAAAAGCGGCGTGTCTCAACGGAGACAATGCATCTGCGCAGGACAGGATTATAGTGCCCAAGTGTATGCGCAAGGACAAGTGCAGTCTCTATTCCCTCACTCTCATAGTCCGATGGGACGACAATCCGACACGACCGGAGATCAGGACCAACGACTTTACTTGCTTTTTGAGGCACGCGGGTGAAACACTGTCAACTGCCTGACTCCGGGATGCTACTGAGAATTTCTTGACAGAAACCACCTTTAACTGATTTTGGTTCGACCCGGGACCTCATGATCGGCTATCGCGTTTTCGACCACTAGACCAACAAGGCAGTTAAGAAAAGAATACGAGTAAGGCTGTTAACACTACATATTCCTGTTAACCACTCCAAATAATCTTAAAATGATGCTTGCTTGTGCTAGGAGTGGTTCCCGACAGTAGTCGAATAGCGAATTCGAATTCACGATTTTTGAGTTGCTCAGTACAATTAGGCTACTCTCGCTTTGACACTGTTTCTCATCACCGTAATGGGTTTCACGCCCCTGTATTGCATCGGTCCGGAAATACTGCTGGTGAGAGTAAATTCCGCAATGTGTTAGAAAATTTCCAAAAAAACACATGGTGGTGAATTACAAACTATCAAGATATTCGTGTGAAATATCGCGTCCTGTTAACGCCAGATAATACCTTTAGGTATTTAGATCTGGCGTTAACAGGACGCTTATACTGCCTTCTTTACCTTGTGTGTTGAAAAATAAAAATAATTCCTAATGATAATTTTTGGACTTGAATCAAAAAATAAGGTTATTCACAAAATGCTGTAGTCTCACTTTCAATACAATTATGTACCAAGAAGAACAACATTTTATAAATAAACCGTCGATGGGCTTTGGCACATAATATTAATTCTCACAATTTTCACAATATGTGTTTTACAAAACTGTGGTCAGACTTTATAATCAAATGAACTATTAGTTAAGGTATCAATCAATCAATATATTCTTTATTGTACACATAAAAATTTTAAAAAAAAGAAAGTACAATAGGCGGTCTTATCGTTCTGGAAGCGATTTCTTCCTGACAACTCTTTTGCACAAAGAACAAATTGCTTACAACTTAATTGTTTACAACAAATTGCGAATAGGGAAGGTGTACATAAATTTGACAATTAAGTAAAAAATATATGAATAAAAACACAAGATGACAACAGTAGGAATATTTATCATAAGTGTTTCATTTAAGTAACAGCTCCTTAAACCAATGTCTCCTTTTAATCATGTATGTGACGATGGGATGTTTAACCGTTACACATGCATCTTGTCTTCTGCGTTAGGCTGTATGTATGAGATTAATGAGTCGATTAAACCTGCGTTATATTTTATCTTGTTGAGCATCTTTAATGAAACGTTCGCAGTCATATCGTTATTAACTAGTGGTCAAGTAGTTGAAAGAAGTGAATAGCGGGTTATAAGTTCATTCCAGCCGAAACTAACAGTGTGTATCTTACATTTTTGGTTTTTTATTAAGGGTGAGAAATGAGAAAACATCTGCAGGTAAGTAAATACTGTGACCCATAGACTATTGACATATAGAGATGCGTTGTAACCCCTGAGAGCTAAGATAGAATGCCTCCCTTAAAACTCAGTAATAAGGTTGCTGGTCGAGCCACTTCATTCGTGCTTACAGCCTGGCTCTATTACATATGATATGGTTTACATGTTGTGGGGTTGTGATCCTGTGTCTCCGATACTGCATCGTAGTTTGTTTACCTTTTTTTTTTAAAGAATAAGAGTGACAAGCGAGCACACATTCCACTTGATGGTAAGTGGATGCTGTGGTTCATAGACATCTACATTTATCCTTAATTAAGAATTAAAATGCAGATGTGTTGTCACCCCTGAGGACTAAGATGAAATGCCTCGTTAGCGGTAAAGGGGTATCCGGTTCTCTATCACCATACAAATTACAGTAGTATTATTCCACTGTTTTACTCTGGTACTCTGCGAAAGTTTCTCAAAAATTCATTACAGCCTATCAAAGGCCACTGCTGAACATAGACCTTCCAAGTAGAATACCTCATAAGGGGGATATTTGCCATAATAAGCTGCAACGAGACTACCACGTATATGTATTAGGTAAAAAATCAAACGGGCGGCGACGGGGAGCAGCGTCAATATTGTGCGATATTGTTACGGTATTGACAATTCGATTAGTAAGCATGGCAATTGCTAAAAATCCTCCTTACAATGAGTAGACTAAGCATTGCAAGGTTGAGTAGGGTTTGAATTAAGAGCAGAAAGAAAAACTATAATTCTTCTATTGCTTTAATTTTTCAATAGACTTTGTCTTAACATCGACTTCTAAATGTGATGTGATAAATGTAATTTGAAGTTGCCATTTTCTTTTTATGAAATGTAATTTTTGAAATTGCAATTTTCTTTTTATTCTTTTTATTGCCATGATTTTTTTACTCCTTTTAAATGACTTTTTATAAAGGAATATACAAATATAACCTATTTAATCAAAAAAGAATCATCACATCGATTTACAATTGATGAAAATATCGCGTAACATGCATACAAAAATAACGTACGGTTTAATTGAGAACCTCTTTTTTTATTGAAGTTTGCTAAAAAGATGGCACTCTCTTGTTCTTCCTTATATAAAGAAACGCTTTTAAATACAACACTTATCCCGTCCTAAATTACGCACACTAGCTTAGTTCACTAATAATATTGTAACGTGCCCGTAAACGCTGCGTCTCGATCGCCTCCTTGCATCCGGTTCTTATCTCGTTGCCACTATTAACTGATAATAGGCAATAAATAATGCTTGGTACGTTCACGCTCCCCCTGTGCTGACGATCAGTAATGCGCCGATTGTTCTCACAACACCGCGATCCGTTTTCATACAAATAGGTTAGGTCATTCCTAGAGGCTATTATTGTTTAGTATTGTTCAACGCTGAGAGATCTGAGTCATATGGAGTCAGGTTGTAACTTATAGCAAGTAGTCTGTACCTACTAGCAATTACTCGTAACCGCTACTATAATCGTTAGGGTTGATTCTGACTACGTGGATTAGTGGACAGAGTAACTGGGCTACTACGCCTTTGACCTGGGTTTGAATCTCAGCTGAAATACCAAACCATAACTTGTGCAAAAAATGTTTTTCGTTTTTGCTTTTTTTATATATTCAACTAAAGGGGTAATAAGCGAACACTCAGGCTATATTATTCGTACGTATGACTATCCTCAAGTAACAATCAAAATGCAGATGCATTGTCATCCATGAATACTCAGATGGAATGCCTGATAACCACTCAAAAGATTACGTTCTGTTACTCACCATACGAAACACAGCAGTATAACGCTACTATATTACGTTGGTATTCTGTAAGAACGTGACATTTTCCTTTTTCACACATTCAGTTACTTTTTTCATCTAATTATAAGTGATTACCGTTACTAATGGACGTTCGCAATACCATTGGAATTGGGTGCGTTTGCTAGCCTTTAAATAAGGATGACACAGTATATCTGAACGTAAGTAGATGCTGTGGCCAATAGACAAAATGCTTTGTCACCCCCGAGGACCAAGATGGAATGCCTGGTTACTACTAAAAGGGTACCCGGTTCCTGTCATTCTCCATAAGTAATATAGCAGCATGCTGTTATTTCAGGCTGGTATTCTGAGCGGTCATGTATGATCATTCCCTGGCTGAGCCGACCCATTCGTGCTACAGCTGTAATACACTGCAGCGTGTTTTTACGATGTAATAAAATTTGTTAGATATGTAATTCTTACCGTGTAGAGGTGGTGTAAGAATATCCACTACCCTATATCGTCCTGTGGTGTCGTAAGAGGCTACAGAGGGAAACAAACCAGGAGATGGGCAGCAGCGTCTTCCTAATAACGACTAAAAATAAAAAAAACTGCAGTTCCCAACCCGCTTGCCAAGCGTGGCAACTATGGCAAATAGGAAATAGCCCCTCCCCCCTATACGGGAGGCCTATGTTCAGCAGTTGACTATAATAGACTGTAACGGAAACAGTAATTGTCTCCGTGTTCCTAAAATTGCATCCTAGCCTGCTTAGTTGCAAGAGCGTTGCGTTGTCTCTCTGTATAATAATGTTTTTTTTTCTAGAGGTGGTAGGGATTCGTCTCTGCCTAGGAGTCCGTCTTTGGGTTGGTACCACTCTTTTAACTATTTCTGCCATCAAATAGGAGTGCCTGCTTTACTATGTTTCGGTTTGAAGGATATAGAGAGCATTCTAATTACGGATTGTGAGGCATTCCATCTTAGTCCTCAGGGAAGACAACGCATCTGTAGCCTTATTTGTATGAAGCCGGCTGTAGGTGTCCATGACTGTAGTTGCCAATTACCATCAATAGACTGTAAGGTCGTTAGTCACTTCAGTTTTGTAAAAAAATCCTTCAGACCGAATATCTGCGTACGACAGGATTATAGTGCTCGAGTGTTTGCGAGCACAGGTTCACTCTGTATTCCCTCTCTCTCATAGTCCGATGATAATGTAATTTGATACGACCGGAGAGAGATCAGGCTCAGGACCTACGGCTCTATAGCTATAAATTCTTTCCGAGGCACGGGGGTGAACTATTACAATCTCCAACTTCCTGACTCCGGGCTGTTACTGAGAATTTCTTCAACGAAAAAACTAAACTCCTTTTGGCACGACCCGGGATTCGAACCCGGGAAAAAATTTAAATGTATTATAGGACACGTTTAACTTTTCAAAATCTGTTTTTAATACTTAGTTACTTAGTTTTTTATCACAACAAAGTATAAAATAAGTTTTATACGTTTGTTTGCGCTGGGTTGCCTAGTAATTGGCCAAGATCCGCAATACAATCTATAGATTAATGCGTGAGTATCGCGAACCTGCCCCAGCGGCCGCAGGCCTGCATTGAATTAGTACCTGCGTTGCCTTCACCCGTCCACTGTGTGCTAAGCTTTATGGCGGTGAGTAGATAGATCAAACGCACCTGGAAGTCTCTATTGCAGTATGTAATTTTGTTTGTGAACTTGCTATACGCCAATAGGTTGTTAATTATTGTCATAAATTATGTATTTTCCTATTAAATATAGTAGGGACTCATGTAATGCGTTAATCTAATGAGAAATAGATATTTTATTCGTGATTATATCTAAAAAAAATAACTTAAAATCAAAGATTCAAAAATGCTCTTTCAAACTTCTTTAGATTTGTAACTAAGACTATTTTTTTTTTGGAATAAAATCTGCGGTATTATGTCGATATTCCATTAGCTTGTTAGAAGTAAAGATACCGAGTACCGTGAATTGGCAGTGCAAGAGTATCCACTACCCCATATCATGCCGTGGGTGTCGTAAGAGGCGACAGAAGGAAACAAATAAGGAGATGGACGTCTTCCTAATAACGACTAAAAATAAAAACTGCGGTTGCCAACCCGCTTGCCAAGCGTGGCAACAATGGCAAATATCCTCCCTATGAGGGCAATTTATGCGGGAGGCTTATGTTCAGCAGAAGACTTTAATAGGCTGTAACGATAAGTAAAAATAAAAGGAAAAAACATGTTCATTTGATAAACAGAAGTCTGTTGCCTTCTCTTATTTCTGGGAGCATTATGGAATGAATAGTCCACCGCAGCGCTCAAGTGCGTGTTGACGGACTTCACATGCCCTAAAAATATTTTATTCCTCAGATATGCAACTTTCCTCACGATATTTTCCTTCACCGCCGACCACGTGGTAAATCGGCACTTAAGATTGCAATTTAAAATTTCACTGGTGCCGGCGAGGATCTAACCCGGTTGGCTCGCGTACTGAGCAACCTAATTGGACCTTAACCCACTTAGATTGAGAGGAGATATATGCAGTGCAGTGGGACATAAATAGGCTGATACTTTAGGTTTATCTTTTAAAAGTTAAAGTTACAGGTAATACATACCACTGCTGGGCACAGGCCTCCTCTCATTTCTGAGAGGGTTTTAGGGCAAGAAATGTCCGCCGCGATGCCCCAATGCGTGTTGGCGGTATATTTCTTTTTATTTCTCAGACATGCTGGTTTCCTAACGATGTTTTCCTTCAGCGCCGAACACGTGGGAAATCAGCACTTAAAATTGCAATTAACAATTTCATTGGTGCCGGCGGGGATCGAACTCGCGTTGTTGAAATTTACTTATGGGTTTATCTTTTACTTTTATAATACAATAACAAAATATTATTTAACTCATTATTATTCATTCATTACAACCAATTAAAGTCTGCTACTGAATCTCGGTTTCCCATAGTTTGTCCCATATCCGCCATAGTTGTCACGCTTAGAAGGCGGATTGCTAACCGCAGTTTCTATCATTGTAAGCTGTTATTAGCAAGATGCTGCTGCTCATCCTGTTTCATTTCCTCTGTCACCTTTTACGACACCGATAGGATGATACTGGATAGTGGATTTTCTAAGGCCTCATTACACGGACCACTACACGTCCCTATTATGTATATAAGCTAGTGTTGGACTTCTATTTCACCTCATGGTAAATGGTGGTGATGGTGATATTCAAGCGCACTAGCTTCACCTAACCAAGTATTTCAAAACTTAAAAAATACACAAACATGAAGCGAAATTAAATGCTCAGCTTATTTCAACGTCGTTTAGATCTCATAAAAGATTTTGAACAATTAGGGCTTATAGTCTAAAAGCTCAAGAGGACTTGTGCAGCCTTTGGTAGAATTTTAACTTTTAATTGCTTTGTGGAAGCTGACTACTACATTAAAATTCGTAGACGATGACAAAAAACTTGCCTCTATATGATTTTTCCTGAATATCTGTATTTTTAACGGAATTTAAAAAAACGTGAAGGTTCTTTATTCGATTAGTATATGTTCACCGCTTTTTTGGAAACGGCTGAAGGAATTTAAGCCATTCTTTTTTATTAAGTAGGCTATGCTTCAGCGATGGTCTCGAATATATTTGGAAAACACTTACATCTCTTAGTGTGGAAAAATAGCGAGTGAATCTTTTAATGTAACTATTGGACGATGTTCTAGTTATCTGAACTGTGTGATATGACTAAGACCAAAAATTTAACTTTTCATAAAAAGTAAAAACCGACTTCAAAAACCAAAACAATAATATCATGACTGCACGATCCCACTTGATGAGCAAAAGACAGTTAATGAAGAGTAAGCCACCATTTGTTTGCCCGTTTCTTTGAAAAAGTTAAGGAAAAACGTTCAAGAAGTCGCAACTTATTGCACCATGATTATCATGGTGGCACAGGACCACACCGCGAACAAGACAAAGTCATTTTTAGCCTATGGATCTCGCACTATGCGATTTCTTTATTTTCAATAAAATCAAAGATTTGATGAGAGGTTTGACATTTACGGAGCCAAAAGAGGACGTGATAGCTTTCAAATAGCACGTGATACTTGTAAACATGTCCTCAGAACAATGGTTCTTATGTTTTCTAAAATTGTTTGAAATAATGAAAAGTATATATAATATAATGGATGGTATTTTGAAAGTTAGTGAATAATATTGGTTTACATATAAATAGTTTTATTTATGAGTTACACCAAACTTTTAGCGTACGCTGCGTATGACTATTAATGTAGTAAAAATAAAAATATTACATTTTTTTATAGAATAAGGGTGACAAACGAGCACACATTCTACCTGATGATAAATTGATGCTGTTGCCTAAATACACCTACACTTATCCTCAATTAAGAACCAAAATGCAGATGCGTTGTCACCCTGAGCACTGAGATAGAATGCCTCGTTTCCAGTAAAAAGTATCTCCGGTTCTCTACACTCACCATACGAAATGAATGGTCCTACCCCGGTCGAGCCGACCCATTCGTTCTTCAACCATAATATATCTGCAGCGTGGCTCTACTGCGTAACATCCCCGTCGCCAGTATAGCTATTTTACGTCTGGGGTGCAGAGATGGTTATACCACCATCTATTCGAATCCTTTTCTGGCATTTCCCATGATGGATTCCTTACACCGCCACCACACGGTAAAATTTAAGAACTCTATGGTGTT
This sequence comes from Parnassius orleans, assembly GCA_029286625.1. NCBI lineage: Eukaryota > Metazoa > Arthropoda > Insecta > Lepidoptera > Papilionidae > Parnassius > Parnassius orleans. Next base: position 6,555,335 of record JAGSMP010000003.1, read on the forward strand.
CAATTTTTTTTTTTCAAGTTGTAACATTTCGAGTGCTCAGATTTAATAGCCTTGATTGATTTATTATGAATGCCACGTTTCCAGTAAAAGGGTCTCCGGTTCTCTACACTCACCATACGAAACACAATAGAATTAAGCTGATTTTTTACGCCGGTACTCTGTGAGAACGTGGTCCTTCCCTGGTCGAGCTGACCCATTCGTGCTACAAACAAATATTCTAATAGTTTTCTGTGAAAGCCTGGTCCTTCCCTGGTATGGAAATGACCCTGCCGTGCCGTACTTATTACATATAATGTCATATCAATACAATATTCATTACTTATAAGTACTTCAAAATGTTAAAGCACTCAGATAACCTAATATTCTCAATTATACGTCTCTGAAATTTTCAGCGTTCCCCTTGAAAAATTAAATCACACGTCACTCAAATCACGTGCAACCTCAGCCGTGACAGCTACGTCACGCGTGCGACAGGCTATCCATCACGCAGTGTGTTAACACATTTACCAACTTAGTTTCTACTTTTTATTTAAACCTTATCACATTTTACAAGGATCCAAAATTGCTTGACTTTGTTTTTCATTAAAAATGTCACCTTGTTTTGTGAATTTTTTATGCGGCTTGCTTGAGCGTTATATGAAAGGATTAAGATAGAGTTTTGTCTGTTAGAATTGTATGTTTATGTGTTTGGATGTTATGCGATTTTTTTTTGACACACATCCAGAGGGTTGCTGAAACGTAAAATTGCGATATAACTTTATTTCTGAACACCGAGATTGACGACTTAAGTAGGCGATTCATGAAACGCGCTATATTTTATCTTATCTGATGGTTTTACCTCGTTACACTTCATTTGAATGTGATATGAGTATTTTGATTTTATTCTTACGTATTTTTGAGCTATTTGTTTTCCATTATCTTTGAACTATATGATGAATGATTTTTTTTAATAAAATAATTGTTACAAACGAGCACACAGTCTAGCTAATGGTAAGTGGATGCTGTGGCCAATAAACATATAACGATTAAGATAGAATACCTCGAAATTTATTGTAAGTATATACAATCAATAAGTATCTGAAAATATTTTCAACCAACAACATGGTTTAAGGTGCATATGTGTGTATATTATTAAGCTCTACTTAAAAAAAAGGTAGAAGAAAAATGTGTACGTGAGTGCGTGCCAAAAAGTTGAGCATCGCTTGGGCATTCTAGGGTGTACAATGCGCTCCGTCTAATCTTTCTTTGTTGGTCTGAGATTTTGAGCTGTAATCAGGAACGCGCTGCTGCCCCTAATTTCTTTCTAGTTTCCTTCTGTCGCCTCTTACGTCACCCATGGGGTGATAATATGATAGTGGATTTCTTTTATTTTTTTATTTTTTTTTTATTTTAAAAAACGTTACCTCCACACTAGGATTTTCTCCTGTATCGTGGGGGCAGTTTACATACATAAATTTCACAGGGACAAACATCCAGACCCGGAACAACTATTTGTAGGCCATACAAATACTTGTTCCGTGCGAGATCGAACCCGCGGCCCTTAGCGCAGCAAGTCATTGCTAAGCCACTGCGCCACGGAGCCCTCGATTTCCGCTAATTTACAACGATCTTCGAGTAAAGGAAAATTTCTTGTTGAATGTCCCATTTCTGAAAAATTAACATATTAAATTATTATTTATAATTTTTATAAATAATATTATGTATTTTTTATAGGATTTTATAGGATATCACCTTAGATAAACGAGCACATAGTCCAACTGATGGTAAGTGGTTGCTGTGACCCATAGACACCTACATCTATCCTCAAAAAAGAATCAAAATGCAGATGCGTTGTCACCCGTGAGGACTAAGATGGAATGCCTCTTTTCCAGTAAAAAGGGTATCCGGTTCTCTACACTCACCATACGAAACACAGCAGCATTAAGCTTCTATTTTACGCTGGTATTCTGTGAGAGTATATTATATTGGATTGAATTTAATATATTTACATTGAAATTGGGAATTATCCACCACCACTGTTGAACATAGGTCTCCCCATAGATTGTATTTTATAGAAATTGATGATAGCTGTGGCCACATGAGCCACAAATTAGTCATGCGTAGTAATAAGTGAATCCGTCACGCCGCCGTCCCTTGGGTTTCGTAAGGTACAACTATGTGAAACTACAGAAAAAACTTAAGGCTATCGGAAAATAGAGGACGCTACATCTATCATTTAAATGTGGTACAGCCATGCTGCAGCTATATTAATTGTATAGTTGTAGCACGAATGGTTCGGCTCGACCAGGGTAGGACCACGCTCTCACAGAATACCAGCGTAAAATAGCAGCTTAATGCTGCTGTGTTTCGTATGGTGAGTGTAGAGAACCGGAGACCCTTTTTACTGCAAAAGAGGCAATTCCATCTTAGTCCTATATGTCTATGGGTCACAGGAACCACTTACCATTCGGTGGACTGTGTGCTCGCTTGTCACCCTTATACTATAAAAAAAATTACACGAGACGTAAAATATCAAATTTGGGAGTCATCTGGTACTACTATCGCCAATCCACCTGACAGCGTCCAAGCGGGAGGCCCACGTCCAGTAGTGGATTTTGCGGGTGATGAAGTAGAAGCGGTCAAATGCACTTCTTAATTAATTAGATGAGCTTTCTCTCCCCGCCCCGCCCCCCCTCCCACACTTTTCAATAAAAAATATTATTTTATTATAAATATATTTTTACTGTAGACTATATACAAGTAAATAAAAGGGGTGTAAAATGAAAGTAGGTATTATTTCTTTTCATTTCCTTATTTTAATGAACTTCAGAGTAAAAGCATGTAAATAAATGAAACAGTATAACTCCTGAAGTAAATGAGACCTACTCTAATAAAAACCCCTGACTTATTGAATATAAAATTTTCACATTAAAATTATCACGTAAAGTATTACATTAAATAAGTCAGAAGTCTCATTAACTATGTGGTCCTTTAACGCGCAAAAGAAAAATCTAAATCGCATTTCACCGCTAGAGTGCAGCAGCGCGCGAAACAACTTAATCGGTTAACAAAATGCTCAGCGTCGATAGAATCTATAACTTTGCACACCCGGGTATTGATTAAAAAACCAACATAAATTAGCGAATTCGGGGTGTGCAGGGCATCGGGGGCGGGGGTGGTTGTTGTCAAAAAACTTTTATAAGTGTTTATGTGTACGTCACTCCCCCCGCTCTCCCGTTGCCCGCGGGGCGCCTCCGCGCTTCTGACACCCTTTCGCGTATACCCACATTCGTATAAAACTCCCGGTGTACTGTCGGGTGAAGAAATGAATAATGATCCTTCTTTCCAATTAATGGTTTTCCTGATAATTAAATTAATTATAGAAAATATTAAGTTTAAATTCTTAGAAACTAATAATATTATCGAATATATTCTTTATTACTAAATTTATGTTATACATTAAATTTAGCGTTAATGACCAGAAGGGCTAAAATTGATAGCTTTAGCTAATATAACACATAAAATAATTTAAGTTGACGGCTCCGTGGCGCAGTGGCTTAGCAATGAGTTGCGACGCGCAGGGCCGTGGGTTCGAAGCCCGCACGGAACAAGTATTTGTATGACCTACAAATAATTGTTTCGGGTCTGGGTGTTTGTCCTTGTGAAATTTGTTGTATGTAAACTGCCTCTACGATACAGGAGAAAACCTAGTGTAGGGGTAACATTGTTTTTAAGATAAATAATTATATTAATTAATTTAAGTCAAATTACTCAGATATTGATGATTGATTTTAAGCTGTTCTGTTTTATTGATATTATATTTTAATAGGAATGTAAATACGTATGTAGTATATTAGTACATTATTTTAAAGTTTTTACTTAAGCACAAATCACTGTTGATGCCAACAGTACAATGACATACAAGTACATGTAAATTAAACACCACCGCACACAGCCACGCACACAAATAAAAACGTAAAGAAACACCGCGGAGAGGAAGAATGTATTAAGAAAGCGCGACGGAGATAGTCTACTAATTAACGCTGCAGGCAAGAGCGAGATGGTGCTGCTCAACACGCTAATTAACAATACAAGAAGAAAGACGCGTTTTATGTACGCTAAATTTTTCTTATGTGTGCGTGTATTTTATGTGTGTTGACGATTTTCCGTTCGTAAGACATCGGCTATACATGGTGTTGTTATTAACTCATTATGTGAAGAGTTAGCAAGTAAATAAGACTTTATTTACTGGTTAATTGAAAGCGGTTTCTCTGATAAGAGTTGCTAGAGACAGCGCGGTCATTCTGATTCTTATTTAAAACAATGTTCAAAAGCAGTTTGACAAGAGAAGAAATATGAATGAAAGAGTTTAAAGTTAAACGACGTGTATATTTTTTACGCATTGGTTTTTAACATTGTGATAGGTACTCGTATGTTCAATGTTCACTTGTTCAAGTCTGTATTGTATTTTGGGATATGTAGAATTCTAATGATTGCATTTTTTTGTTTATAAAAGGAGTAACCACAATAAATAAGCCTGAATGCTTTTCCTAGAAGTGGTCAGCCACGACGTTAGCCGAAAGGCGAATTAGAACCTTAAGACTCGCAACCCATCGATTACGCCATTAGTTACTGTCGCTTCTAAATATGTTATATCAATACATTTAAATATAATTTAAATTAATTTAGATTAAATGTAAGTAATAAGTGAATTTCTCGCAAATACTAGGAAATAATAGATTTGCTCTCGTTGTAATGCTCAGAGATAATAAATTTAAACATGGCGACGTCTCTAGTCGTAGTTGTCACCTGAGCAAATTATATAACAGTGCCGAAAACGTTTACGGTTGGTATATTTCGGAATTTTTCGTTTAGAAGTTTATTTTTATTTAATCCAAGTGTTACACTAAAACTGTGAAATTTATTCCATTCTAAATATAAGATCGAATATACGGTTTCGTGATGTGATTCATTGATTTGAATGTTAAAGCTAGGTTTAACCTTTTGTCGTAAAGGTGAGTTTCCTAAAAGGAAAGCTACCAACTTATTTACATTGTGATCGCGAACTCACGGCCATTATTGGAATATGATTTTGAAATATCCGTGTGTGTATGCATTGTGAATTTAATATTTTAAGAAATCTACTCAACTGCATTGCATAAGTTTGACTTAGTTCTGGTCCTTTAACGGTGTTTTGAATCAACTACCGGATAAGCCTTTTCAAGTTATGAAGGATTTGCCTATTTACTTACTACGCAGAGCAGACAGGATTTAGACAGTCTAACTTTCGCATTGCTTCCTATTACCAATGACAAGGACATGTATCGGTGTATTTGGATAAATTATCTGCCATCAATCGGTCGCCGCAGGTTACTCCCCCCGTTCTAGCAGATAGGGTTGGTAATTGGAGAAAATATCTTAAGAGAGTTTATAACCCTATTACACTCCTTCCGACTTAATAAACTACGTGAATATTTTAAGTAAAAGTTTTAATTCAGTTTTAGGCTTGGTCGATCATATATTTGCTAGTACCACCGGTTTTAATGTGTAAGTAAACAAATTGATTCCATTTGGATTAAATCCCTGGACGAAGATTAACTATCCCAATTCCTAGCATGAGCACTAAACCTATTATTAGCGATTTGAGAGTTTTGTCGAAGGTGTAGACGCAAAATTATGTTAGAAGCGCAAGTGCACAATTAATGCTACTTACAAAGATGGTAACTACAATGAATTGAGGGGATAATGAAGCCAGGTAGAGTTCACCACACTGATTCAGTATAATATACCCTCGAAAACTATTAATTTTTCAGGAATGAGACATTCAACAAGAAATTTTATTTTACTCCAAGATCGTTGTAAATTAGCGGAAATCGACGGCTCCGTGGCGCAGTGGCTTGGCAATGAGTTGCAGCGCTAAGGGCCGCGGGTTCGAATTCCGCACGGAACAACTATTTGTATGGCCTACAAATAATTGTTCTGGGTCTGGATGTTTGTCCTTGTGAAATCTATGTATGTAAGCTCCACCCACGATACAGGAGAAAATCCTACAATACATAATCCTATCAAAATCAAAATCCCACAATACATATCCTAGTGTGGAGGTAAAGTTTTTCTCAAAGATGAAAAATGAAATGAAATGAAACATTTCGGTGGTGCTATCTCGAAGTCAGGTTACTTTCCTTTTCCATTACAGTTTGAGAAATGAGAGGATAGCTGTGCCCAATATGACTTTTGCAGATGGAAAAGCCAATGATGATAGTGAGAGGATAATTTAGCCAAGAAGAATTCACCGCACTGATTCAGTATAATATACCAATATTAACAGACATGAACATATTTAATAAGAACTTTTCCGCTACTCGAAGTTGTAATTAAAAATATAAAGGTATATTTCCAGTTTTTTTTTATGTTGAACAAATACAATACATTCTAATTTAGAGTCGGTGTAGTGGCGGTGTAAGAACTACTACTATCGTCCCGTAGGTGTCGTAAGAGGTGACAAGGGAAATTGAAACGGGATATAGGCGGCAGCGTCTTACTAATAACAACTAAAAATAAGGTTACAAAACCCCCTACTAAGCGTGGCAACTAAGGCAAATATCCCCCATATGAGGCAATCTATGCAGGAGGACTCTATTCAACAGTGGAATTTGAAAGTCTGTAACGGCAAAGCATCTTACATTAAAAAGAAATTTACAAACTGTCATTATTTATTCAAAATAGTCTACTTTAAACCAAAAACATTTGGGTAAGAAGTTTAAATTGAATTATGTTTACAATTATAGTAACAAAATGTTGTTAAATTGGCCTAAACAGCGAGAAAAAATAAAAAATCTAAAGAAATAACTGGGTCAAGTTCATAAGTAAACGGGCGGTCAAGGGGACGCCGATTATGTTTTTTGTTGGAAACTTCGAACTTTTTAATGTAATAAAGTGATGTAATATCCTTAATATTAAATCATAGATGTCATAATGCGAAACAATTTAAACTATTTGAATATTACAATTGGCGTAATTGAAGATTGCGTAATTTAGTGGACAGAATACCTAGTTACTATGCTGCTTCCTTGCTCTTTGATTCGAATCACATCTTAGTTTAGTTTAATGTTTTTTTTTTATATTTATGCGAATACGATTGAATAAAACCATTTTTGTCGTAATGATTTCTTATATTTACGCGTACACTACACATTGAATAAAACTATTTTTTACGGATTTTATCGCGTTTAATTTACTATTTTAATTCCCGACGTTTTGGGTACTTAACAGCCATGACCATGGGTTTCTGTAAAGCACCCGAAACGTCGGGAATTAAAATAGTAAATTAAACGCGATAAATACCGTAAATATAGTTTTATTCATGCAAATATAGTCAGGATCGCCTCCGTCAATATAAACATTTTATAGTCTATGAGTCCAAAATAATCCTTAATAAAGATGTTATCGAAGTTATGATCCACCAGAAGCACAGTTCTATCATCATCTCGCTAGATCATTCCTTGAATATTACTTCAATAAAGACTTGAGCGATAGAAAGTGTCTGGTGCAATGTATGAGAAAAAGGAGACAACTATTGCTGATTTAATTTGATTGCTGCGTTGCGGGGACGCGGGTTAGAATCCCGCACGGAACCACTGAGGCTTTCTTTTCTATAGGAGAATTAAAGAAGATTGGGTTATAACGATAATCTTTTGATTATTAAGAGGGGAGTATAAATTAAGTTTTTAGTAATGTTGACACATAAACAGGTTAGTGGTCCAACGGATTGCAAATTGCCATGGCAACCCATGGACATTTGTAGCTAGCACCAAATTAAGACACTGTCACCCCGAAATTTCCAGATGAAAAACCCGGTAAATTATAAACTATGCTATTTATATTTTTACTGAATATCCGTTGGAGAAAATATTGACTGTCTTAAGGTATATTTCTCTATTAAGATCGAGGATGGAACCAGATGTAGTAGTATCGGCTTTTAATGATCGTCTTTGGCGCTAGTAAAATCTTATCTCTCAGACTCGCGCGTTTATTTGTTTTAAGCTTTCAAAGTGAACGAATGAAACAGCCTTTGTATATCGTATTTCAGAAAACAACCCATGACATTACTGATTTTATAGGAATTAAAACTTAATTGCGTACAAGTAGATATTAAATTCCTTTGCATTTAATATGTTATACAGGTTGTATACATATATCCGTCTTGCTCTGGGAAAAGCTTGTAAGAAAGCAAAGAATGGTGGAATAAAGGGGAAGGGACAAGCAAGGAGATATGTCTCAGAAGCGGCGTGATGAATTAAATTTTTAGAGGGTGGTTAGGGGGCATCGCCGGTTTCATTGGCGCGTCTTCATCCGGTTATACGTTTCTCTAATTTATATTAACTGCTTATGAAATATAAAAATAAAATATTGCTAAAATATCGAAATCAATATTTAAAAGTATGAATTTGTAGTTGCATATGCACAATTTTTAAATAATGTTTACTAAAACCAGTTTTTCAATTGAAAATTGAAAATTGAAAATTTAATTATTTTCTCACCACAAAACCACAAAAATATATTAACACTAAAAATTAATAGCTATTAAACAAGAATGGTTGTGGATCGCTGGTGCCTGAAGTAGGTAATTAAAATCTGAGTTACAGGTCACCAGGCCTCCATCTTAGTTACCAATAATCAGACAGAGCGCGAGTGCGTGTATGTGTGCGTGTATGTGTGTGTGTGTGTGTGTGTGTGTGTGTGTGTGTGTGTGTGTGTGTGTGTGTGTGTGTGTGTGTGTGTGTGTGTTTGATTTTATCCTCCTGGACGCAAGCTTCTCCCCACTTCGGAGAGGATTACAGAGTTACCGTTACCATTACAGCCTATTAAAGTCCACTGCTGAACATAGGCCTAACCCATAGATTGCCTCATAGGGGATAGTCATAGTACAAATCTAAGAATTACCTATACTGATATCTCATTTATTGGACCCGTGAACCGTAAAAATCGGTGCCTACAGATTTCGAGTAATGACAAATAACATACGATATAATATGATTGAAACAACGTAAAGACAAAAAAAATATTCTGGTAAATTTTTTAAAAACTCGAATTTAAGTTAGAGAATTATAAATTATGTAATGGATTAAAAAATAACTTCATAATTCCTTGGTTTCCCGTAAAAGGTTGTATGAAATCGTGTAAGTACGTTGTACAAAACTACTGCGTTATGAAAAATATGAAATGTCAAAAGATGTTTCTTAGATTTGTTACACTAACTTCGCAATTCCTTGACTTTTGAATGGGTCGGCTTGTCATAGAAATTAGTACGCTTTCACAGTATACCAGCGTAAAATAGCAGCTTAATGCTGCTGTTTCGTATGGTGATTGTATGAGTGGTGAGACCCTTTTTACTGGTACGAGAGTGGTAGTGTGTATTTTGATTGGACTGTGTGCTCGTTTGTCACCCTAATCTACCGCCGAGCACGTTGTGAGTTAGTACTAAAAATCGCAATTAACAATTTGAGTGGTGCGGGCGAGGATCGAACCCGGCGGGTTGCTCAAGTATTATGAAATTTACGGCGAGCGCATAGTCCCTTAGCTACCACGGCGTGGCTTTTAAATATTGACACTTTCAAAAAATAAAAATACGAAATTTTACTTATAATTTAAACATTTTATAAAAAAATATTAATATACTCAAATACTAGTTTATTTTGTCAATAGAAATCGTCAATTGTTATTATTAAAAAGTAATTTATTCACGATGAACTTTCAAATAATAATTATTCAAAAAATAAACTTTTAATAAAACATTCATGAGCTCAATAAGATATTATATTGTGTTACTTTTATACGTGGTAAAACCATGCTTTACGTGGTAGAACCATGCTGCAGCTATATGACTGGTTGGAATAGTTGTAGCACGAATGGGTCGGCTCGACCGGGGAGGGATCACGCTCTCACAGAATGCCAACGTAAAATAGCAGCTTAATGCTGCTGTGTATCATATGATGAGTGTAGAGAACCGGAGACACTTAACTGGAAACGAGGCATTCAATCTTAGTCCTCAGGGGTGAAAACGTAGCTGCATTTTGGTTCTTAATCGAAGATATGCTGTAAAAAAGATTAGAGGTCTCACTAGTGTCGAGACAGCTAGATTAGTTTATTTCAGTTATTTCCATAGCATAATGTCTTATGGGATTTTGCTATGGAGAAATGCGGCTGATTCAGAAACTATTTTTGTTTTACAGAAGAGGGCCATTAGAGCTATTTACTACCTAAAACCGAGAGAGTCTCTTAGAGATAAATTTAAAGAAATAAATATATTAACTTTGGCCTCTCAGTATATTTACGAAAATTTAATGTATGTTCACAAAAACAAAGGTAGTTTTAGTAAAAAAAGTGATATACATTCTGTAAACACTAGGAACAAACACAAGCTAGTGATACCAGTTTCTCGACTCCACAGAGTCAGTAATTCATTCTTGGGGCAATGTATACGCATTTACAACAAGATCACGGAAAGTGTACAGGCTCTCTCTATTACCTAGTTTAAATGTTTTGTTAAGCTGAAACTGTATAAAAAAGGTTATTATAGTATAAATGAACACATGGTTGATAATAACCCCTGGGAATGAGGTGGTCGCTTCCAAGCAGTTTCTAAAATAAATTTTGTACTTAAATAGTTTGTACAACCATTAATGTAAAATTTACTTTTAAAAAAAAGTCGCGTTGGGTTTCTTGCTGGTTCTTCCCAGGACAGAGGTTTTTTTTTCGAACCAGTGGTAAAGTAAAAAATGACTTTCAATAAGAATTATACATGTAATCTATATTGAATAAAACATTATTCTATTCTATTCTATTCTATTCTGATAGATGTAGATGTCTATGGGCCACAGCATTCACCTACCATCAGGTGGACTATGTGGTCGTTTGTCACCCCTATTGTATGAGAAAACCTTTAAAATATTAATAAATATAATATGAATCAAGCCAGCTAATTCAAACTAGTGGCGCTGGAAGGGCTTGAATCTCGTAGTTATTCCAACTATTTGTAAAATCTATAAATATTTGTTCTTGGTCTGCATGTTGGTCCAGTAGCAATTACTTTTACTATTTACTTTTACTTTTATTCTTAAAAACGTAAACTGCACACTAGAATTTTCTCTTGTATAGTGAGGGCAATTTACATACATAAATTTCACAAGGGCTGGGAGGAAGGAATTTTTCGTAGGCCATACAATTACTTGTTCCGTGCGGGGTTCGAACCCGCGGCCCTAAACTCATTGCTAAGCCACTGCACCACGGAAAAGTCAAAATTAATTTTCATGATGCGAGAGAAATTCCTAATACGTTCAATAAAACAAAGAAAAATATCTTTAATCTAAATTTTAGGAGAAAGCTTTAGGCAAGGCAGTAAAGGCGGAAAATATTTACCATGTTCTCTCTTATAAATTGATTCTGTTTTTTTTAATAGATTTTTTATTATTTAGGTACATACAATAAGTTATTTGCATAATTTCTCTTTGTATTTGCTGGATATTATTCACACTTCAAATTAATCCAAAATTAAGTTTGCATGACTCAATCAGAGAATGTTATGTACAATTGTAAGTGATATCCATATCAGATAGTATAAAAATCTGTATGTTTTTGTGATAATGTCATATAAAATGTGTACAGTAAGTGTACGTACTTGTTACATAAATAAATAAGGCGATAAAAAGTTAAGAATACCATAAAATGCCAGCATAAAATAACCACGAAGAAGTCTGTGACTGCGCAATTAATTCAAAACTTCGGACGTCCCCTCACTTGTGCGTGCAAGCAAAACACGTATGAACTCACTCAACTAGACTATTCGTATAAAAAAACCAGTGAATCGATATCGCAAAACAAAAGAGTAACCCTCGAAAATGCTAAAATCGATGCGAAGAAGTGTCATTAAAGAACCCCCAAAAATTAAAACCCCTGTTCGTGCACCCACACATTCGTTAACCTAATAAAACGTGCAACGTACGCACACATAGCAGATAATGAACTATTCACAGCCGGATGTTTGGTTTTTTCATCCTTCATTATAATTTTTAAATGTTAACTTTATAGAAGACATGAAAATAGTTGTTGTTATTGCATAAATATGAATATTGTATGGCCTTACATTTAAATATAATATAGTTAAAATAATTATTTAAAAAACGTAGCTTCCCAACTTTTAATTCTTGTTTCGTTGTATTTCGCAGTATAATTATCGTATAAGATAAGATATATACACTAGAATAGATGCTAGATGCACCCAAAAATATAATTACTACATACAGATGTAAAAAGAAAATTAATCTAAATTTCAGGCCAGGCCATCAAAATATCTTATATAATTTTGCTAGTTTAGCGAAACCGAAGAATTTGTATACATGAAAAATGCATCTGTAAGGGCCAATTTTCAATCGTCAAATAAAAGTTACTCGAAGGTAAAATACAACGTAAACGAATAAAAAATTACCGTTGTGTGAATAAAATAGTTCAATTGTTTCACTTTTATATTCAGTCAAGTTATAATTTATTCGTTGTTAAAGTTATTTTTTTAAACTTAAAGATACTATATCGTATTTTCCCTTTTAGATTTAGTCAACCATATTATTCGACTACTACTTCGTACTTTTTAACCAAGTTACTAATATAAGTCTTAGGAATATTCAAGGTTTATTCAGTGGTATAACAAAATATAGTATTGTGATATATTTTTTATAATTTCAGTATCTTTACTACTACTACGAGGGTGTTAAAGACATGAATTCTGTTATTTTTTAACCGGCTTCAAAAAGGAGGAGGTACTCAATTCGACTGTAGGTTTTTTTATGTGTGCTACTTCATAACTTTTTTCTAGATGTACCGATTTTGATGATTCTTTTTTTTTATTTGAAAGTTTATAACAACCAGTTTTGAACAACCACATAATCTTTGAAATAAAAAAAAATATTTCGTTATTCTTGATAATTTATATAGAAGTCGGTTGTACAAAATTTTTAATTTTACCACTTGTCTTTATATTGAAGTCGGTTGTACAATTTTTTTAATTTTACCACTTGTTTTGCGTACTAGTCGACTATTAATTATAATTTAGATTTAAGTCAGAATAGTTAAATCTATACAATAATAAATATCGTGCACAAAGCTGATATATTTCAAAAATATAGAAACTTCATGAGCTACCTTTATAAACAATAATGAATCGGGGATTAAATTATACGACAAATAAAACATTAAGAGGCTGTGATATAGAAAAATAAGGCGAATTTTAGGTATGTTTTAATGCGGAGGCAATTAAGCCAAACGAAGTCGCGGACGATGCCGTTTATGGCCCAATAAAGGGCACGCAACGCTTTCGCTAATGCCTTCAAAATTTATGCGAGTGTTTGTGCCCTTTTTAAGTTCTGCTTAGTATCCAAACTTACACACTTAATTACAAAATATCATCGCATTTCTGTTAATAACTGTGTGGTTTAATGATCAGAGTACCTATCTCTTGAGTTGTGGGTTCCAATCCCAGCTGGAGCCAAAGCTTGCCAAAGCTTAGAATCTGAATTTGTTGTGATTGTCATTTAAACTTTCAAATAAATGTATATATTGGAGGTAGGAATCTAATGTATATACTATATACATTAGATTATGTAGCTACTTCAAATAAGTCATTCGTAAGGCACAAAAACGTCATCTGAACCACGTACCAAACCACGTACATCCATCGACTTACTTCTAGTAGGGGGTCGTTGTATCAGCTTATTGGTACAAGACTGCCACTGGAGAACCTTGTTTTTTTTTAAAACGTTACCCTCACACTAGGATTTTCTCCTGTATCGTGGAGGCAGTTTACAAACATAAATCAAACATCCAGATCCGGAACAATTACTTGCAAGTCATACAAATACTTGATCCGTGCGGGATTCGAACCCGCGGCCCTCAGCGTAGTAACTCATTGCTAAGCCACTGCGCCACGGAGCCGTCGAAACCCTGTTTCGCGATTAGTTATTGTTTGGTCGAGCTATATGGACGGCTCATTGCCACAACGTTAATTAAAGACACTATTTTATTTATAACTCGTTCATAGCATATACTAAGTATAAAATTACTTAATTTATAAAATTAGTTCAATATCCAATTATTGAATTGATTTATATACCATACCATTACAGCCTATTGAAGTCCACTGCTGAACATAGGCCTCGCCTATAGATTGCCTCATACGGCGGATATTTTTCATAGTTGCCACGCTTGGGAAACGGGTTGACAACCGCAGTTTTTTTTATTATTAGTTGTTATTAGGAAGACGCTGCTGTCCATCTCCTGATTTGTTTCCCTATGTCGCCTCTTACGACACCCACAGGATGATATGGGGTAGTGGATATTCTTATTGCACGTTAAATAGTTCATTAAGTTATTACTCGGTTATTTAAAGCTAGTAAAATCCTGGTTCAAATTTATTTTTTGTTATAAATTTTCTACTATAACACACGTCTTTTATAAACTTAATTTTTAAATCTGACATGTGATCGTAAAAAGGTTCGCTACGAGTAGGCCAGGAGTAGAAATGATATAATGAAAAACTTTATTGTATCGAACGCTGTTTAGAAAACCAAACCAAATAAAGTTATACCAAATTCTCATCTGAAAACTTTCATTTCTAAAACCGGAAAATATTATCAAAATTAAAACAATGTCAAATTTTGTGTCATATTTTTCTAAATAAAACGTTACATTAGGATTCTCTGCTATATTGTGAAGGCTTTTTTATAAACGCATATTAGACATGAACAAACATCCACACCCGGAACAATTACTTGTAGACAATACAAACAAAAGTTCAGTGCGGGATTCGAACCCGCGACTCTGTAGCGCTGCAAACAAACGCTTAGCCACTGAGCTTTTGAGCCGTCAATGTAATTTAAAAAACTCAACTTGAAAAGTATTTCAATGAGTTTACTCTTATGAGTAGCATAAGTTAGCAAATTAATTGAAAAAAAATACATAATTTTCTAACTCATAAAGAGTATAGGACTGGGCACACACTAACAGTAGGGAGAATTATTCGTAATCGCAATTCCGTACTATTATTCTCACAATGAAATTATTAAATTGTTTACTTACAACAAGTATTCGCTATTGAAATTTTTCAACCCTAATTATTGCGGCTTAATCTCTTCTTATTCTCAATGTTCATAATGTCTTCAGGTATTTTAACGATATTTTTAATGGTAACGGTAAGACAGCTTTATTTAACTGTTATTGCTAAAATATTCTGAAAAAGTTGACAAAAATTATATAATAATTTTGAATTATGTTTGTTATGTTTTAACAATTTTTTGACACGTTATACTTAAAATATCATAGGTGGAGATAATGCAAGGGTTCTGAGGGTAAATATAATTCCTAAGCTTTTACGGTTTGCTAACTTTGTCTCGAGACACTAAAAATATCTAGATTTTATTATTGATACTAAATAAAATTTTACAATCGTTTCATCAAAGCAAAATTTCGTAACAAGCTTAGACAGTTCACTTTCTAATTTTTATTTACGATTCAAATAAATTACTAGAGATGTGTTTATATCCATACGGTTATATATAATAGGTATACGTATGCACGGGATGGCGCAAGGCGGCGATGAGTTTTAAAGTTTTTAAGGGTTCGCCGAAGATTGCGTGCCTTGATTACCGTCCCCCCCTTTTGGTGGGTGGGGGCGCACCCTGTCCTCCACACACGGGGTCCGGGCCGCCGAAAACACACCGCTGCCCTCCCATTTTTAAGGAGGGAAAATTAAAAGTGTAATATGCGATCCACTAATCTTGATACTTTCAAGACGTGATAATTTTATTCACACTGATATAAATGTACTAAACTCTATAATATGTTCATTTCAACACTATTTACAATAAATGTCACTATTTCTGAGTGGAAGTGGCTTAAAACTAGCCTTTATGTCGGTTTTAGGAATTTGTTCTGATAACAATATAATACCTAGTCAAAACCTAGTTATAAAAATTATCTTATGGTCTTTTGATCTTCATGTCACCCTAATTCTCAATACTACCAGGCGGGTCTCATTAAATGTGTTTTGTTCGAAATTCATTTTGCTTATTTTAGTTTTAATAATAATACTCACTGCGAATATGTGACATGAAAAATAACATTTATTTTTTAATTTTACTTGATATTCGATTGAATTTATTTAAAATTTAACGAAACTAACAAAACTTTAATTAATATTAAGGAAAATATATCGACATTTAGTATAACAACTGAAATTATTATAACAACTGAAATAATATTATGTTAATATTTTGTAATTCTAACATATATTACATATTAAAAATCGAATATAATATATGACTTATTAATTATTTAGACATAGACATGCATTTATTCAGCAACTTGCATTCATACAGTTTTGATAGAGAAAATAAAATGATACATAAAAAACATCAAAGATAAAATTAAATAAGAAAAAACAGACATAAAATGATCCGATTGCATGAGTGATGTGATGCTGAAAGGGGCACTGACTCAACATATTGCTATCGCCGAATTGCGGTAGCGTTGGTTTTCAGCAATGCACATTTTTAATACTGTTTCTTTAATATAATGGATTTCCGCAAAGTAACACCTGATTCTATTAATTATATATTACTTACCAATTTCAACTATTTTAAAGCTTGTAATATCGTTTTTAATTTAAAATGCAAACAGAAAAATATAAAAGTTTTTATTTTTCAACATTATAACATTAAGGATAAAGACGCTATTATGATGAAATTAGCATCTCATGATTTTAAAAACTTGAACGTCGAGATGTATAATGACCATGGATTATTTTTATTTTTATTATCGATAAAAAAAGAAAACATTGTTTTTGTCATATTTTTAACTAAAATAAAATAATAAGCTTTTTATTTATGATTTTATTTTTAGACCTAAATTTATTTAGGTTCGAAAGTTGTTGAGACACTAAAATTGCGAAATCAAAAGGAAAAATAAAAAATAAATAAAAAATGTGTGGAGTTGTTTTTGCACTTCCCATCTAAATACACAATAATATGCCACCATTAGAAAAAAATTGTAAGTATTAAATTAAAAACATTTTATTTAATCGCTGAAAGGTATCTAGATCTTTTGTTCTGCATCGAATACAATGACATGTGCGTCGCGAAGGACAAGCGACGCCCGCTCGTTCATTTACGAACGGTTGTAATTTCTTATATCTGAGACGGTTTCATACTTAAATCTTATGTTCATTGACTTTTATAATAATTTAAAATAAGGCTTTATAGTTACAGAATAATACTGCTTATAAGTTTACGAAGATATTTTTGCTTTCATTAAAATTTTACAGAAGGAAAAGGAATAAGAATATTAAAAAGTGCGAATTTCAGTTAAATTTCTAGAGAACCACATATTATGTTATTCTCATATTGTGTATGTGGTGGTGAGCAAATAAATCTTTGGCCTTGTCCAAACTTATTTTCAAAAGATGTATCAGATGTAATAAGATTGAAGAAGATAATTTAATATATCTTCAATTTTTAAATTAATTAAAAATTGGGTAAATATTTTTTGCAAATGTATTTATAATTATTATTTGAAGTTAAGTTATTAGTTAGATTCAGATGTCAAATTAGAAGAGAAAAGGCGCTTAGATAGGAGAGAAATAATCAACCGAAACAGAAAAGTAATTGGAACGCGGATCTCAATACCTAATATTAATAATACGCACACTACAACGTTCACGCACGCATAACCTCATTACGCATCACCCTCTGAAATTAAAAACAAACGCACACGAAAGCAAGCTAAAGTCGCGTATACATACACAGCCTCACCTAATTATCGGTGCGGAGGGACTTTGCATAAGAAAGTATTGCTGCGTTTTACGACGCGTGTCGCGCCCGCCCCACGGCCCAGATAAAAAATCTCCCATTTCCTTAATTCGTTTATCGGGGCCTGGCGAGGCTTTGTCTTCGATCGATGAACGCCTCCAAATGAGCGAGAGACGTGACGCGCGTGTGAAGCTTGAAGGTGACGGCTTGAAGTTTTTCTTTTTTATTGAAGCTCGAGCGCTCTTTTTAACTGACAGAATCAGGCATAATTGACGATAATAAAAATAGTGGTACGTGAGACTTAAAATTAAAAAGATGAATAATTTCGAGTTTCTGAAAGTAATAGGTACTAATTTTATTACTGTAAGGTCCATGACAGGTTTTATTATACATATGTTATATTCACTTTATTAAGTTACTCGTATACTTGCGATTAAAAAGGTAAATTTAAAGCAACACTAAAAATTCTAATATTACGCTTTAATAGTAAAATAAAATGGATTAAAATAAATCTGGGGAAAACGTACCTAATGTTTTTTCGACTCCCGAATATAAAATAGAAAAATTTTGATTTTTCTTTTTTGGGAAATACGCTTTTTTGTGTCAGTGAGGGACTGATGGCGCATAAAACTATACAAGTATAACATGGATTATGTCAGTTTTTGGCTACTGTAGATACTAAAAGTGTTATGGATAAACATCGATCACTAATAAAAAACAGGTAGACAACAGATAGATACACAATCCCATGCAAAAGTTCTCTAAAAACTATCACCAATTGTTTTGACGTAATTCTAGTTGAAATAAAAATACATTAATGTAAATTCAACCTTAAATGCATTTCCTAAAGTTGTATTCACAAAGCTACGTACAAATCAAAAGTGCACCCAAATGTTCGAGTAGGCGCTCATTCGGTAAGGACATTTTTGTCACTGATTGTGTATCTAGTTTTTTATTAGTGATCGATGTAGATAAATTAAAAATTCGTCCGCTCTATGTTTTTCTGACTTTGAATCTAAAAACTGACATGTTATTCATTTCCTTTTATTGCTGTTTTTATATTTTACCAACATTATGATATTCAATAAAAATGTAATTGTCTATCTGTCTATGTTATATTATAACAAATTAAAAAGCAGTAGTTTAATTACATTTTCGCACTGCAGTGCCAGGCAAATTATAGGCACAAAAAATACACGTGCTTCTTTGAAACTTTAGCAATCAGTCCCACCCCAAAACAAATGCCACAAAAGTCAATAAATTAAAGCGGGAACATATGTATAGCCCCCCGTTACGAAAGCGAACGATAACTCAGTAATTAAGAAAGGCATTAATCATGGATTGGAGACGTGGCGCGTTTTCTACGCGTCCGATCACGACTGACAAACTGCGTAATGTCATGCATACGTCGCTCTTGGGTGCTAAGCCTTACTTCCAAAGCGATTGTCAGCGCCAACAAATCTTGCCATTGAATAGTTGGTAATGAAGTTTGCAGTATATTTGTATTTCCGTAAGATCACCAATATTTAGATTCTTTACTTGGGACATGTTCTGCTTGCAATATTTATCCTCGATTAAAGATTAAGTGCTGAATAAAGGTCTTTTCAAGGTTTGCCCATAGTCAACTTCACTGAACAGGCGCGTTGGAGAGCGCAACTTCGATATTTTCGCACTAGTAAGTCTGCTGTCCATTATAAGTCTGTGAAAAATGGGCGTGGGGCTTTTTAAAATAGTTCCATTTTCGGTTGCCAGGCCAGGGCCTTGTACTCGTGCATTAGCTAGCCCTTACTAACCTGCACCATATGCTGATAGTTTTATTCCTCAGAGGTGCTGTGTCTGCATTTTGATTTTTAACTGCGTATTGATGTAAGTGTCTATATTGTATTCAAGTGTATGTGTGATAATTTTCACCTCTATTGTAGGAAAAAAGACAAGTTACGTTTCTATTATAGTTTATAGCTATTATTATAGCTTTTGCCCGCGACTTCGTCCGCGTAGATATTATACTTTAAACCATAGGTGATCCATCATTATATATTACACATAAAAGATAGATATATACTGTCGCGGACTTTTTTGTAGAACTATTTAGGAGAAACAATTCCACCATACATTATGTTTGTGTAACTCTTACAGTTTTTGCACCGCACGCCAAAATAGCTCGAAGATGACAGATTTTTTTCTGACTTACTTAAAACTTATCGTTATATTTTGACAAATTTACATAATATCTTTATTAATTATAGCCTATGTGTTGTTCTGATGTATGAGCTATATTATTGTTAAGTTTCATTAAAATACATAGTAGTAGTTTTTGCTTGGAAGAGTAACAAACATCCATACATCCATACATTCTCACAAACTTTCACGTTTATAATATTGGTAGGATGCATGACTTAATAAGAAAAGCAATGCAGCAGGATCGTTCCATGAAACTCAGGGTCTTTTGGTTATTCTATTCCTGCCAGAACCTTACGAGAATTTGGACACCTGCTGTATTTTGTATCACGATTCCGCTCCTTACGACAATAACGAATTTGATTTCATACTAGATCTTGTCCAGCATAACTTTCGTGGGGCCATTAATGTTTATTTATAATAATATTGGCAGTGGACCGTGAAGTATCAAATACTAAGGTGAATTTACTACTATTTAACAAATGTCAACCGCTTAATCGAGATTTTATCTTATGACTTATCTTTTAAAGTCGAATTTGGCGATTTCTTATCATGATAAGTAAACGGCAATACGTGATCGTAAGGCGGTTGTTAGGGTCATAAATATATTGAGAACTACTCGGTTGCAATCATTGCACAGTACTTGGTGTTTTGATAAAAGTTTTAAAACGCTAGGTTTTGACATAACTCAGGAAAGATGTAAAAATAACTGAGCGATTTGCGCTGAGTGTTAAGAGAGTAGAATAATGATTATTTTTACGCAAGTATCTCTAACTATTTGATAATCGAAGTTTTTATAACCTATCTCGACATCATGTTGCCGATGAAACATTGAAGTATCCACTCATTTTCACCTCTCCAATTCCCAAATCCGTTAGTTTGGAAGTAAGGGCGATTATGTTTGAGGAAAAATAAGACTGGACTTTCCCTTTAACTTTGTAGTTAGGTTTCCAAGTTAAATTCTGGCGCCGTCACGTTATTGTTATTTGCAATTCTAGGTGCTTTAATAGAGCCGTAGTAGCACAGGAGATAAGTGTTTGCTTTAAAATTTCACAGTACGCGAGCAAACAGAGTTCGATCCCTGCCTTAAAGAATCTTTAGAACAAGAACTCGACGAAGAAGTAACATATCGTGAGGATGTAGATTTCCTCACGATATATTACTTCCTCCTTAGAAATTAAAAAAAATATATATGAAGAATGATATGTGAAGTCAACATTAATTTCAGATTTCCCTAGCAGAAGATATTTAGATTCATATTTAGATTCTGTCCTCTTTGCATATTCTAATTGAACGCGAAACCATTATGCACAAACCTGGTATTCATCTAGTATGGGGAACACTTACTAAGCCCAGAGGAAGTGAATATGCTCACAGCTAAGCAACTCCTGAAATTCATTGAAAGGGCTTAGAGGTGAGCTATAACTAAAACAGTGACCACAATAGATCATAGTGGTCACAGAGATATTAGTTTTGCGATACCTGCATAGCTGCTTGCAAAAAAAAAGGCCTCAGTAGAAAGCGTATAGCGTGATAGTTCAACGCACATTCTTTTACTCAAACCAACACCGTCGAACGGTCCCCAGTGGGGTCTTAGATTTTCGTCATTGTACCTAATCGGTTGTCCTTTTAGAATTTTTTTAATAAAATTGCAATAAGCAATCAATATCGCAGTATCCTTAATTAAATTTTCCTCATACTTAATATGCGTTAGCCGCAATTCTTGAACGTTCGTTTTAAAAGAAATAGAGCCCCATGAACTTTGGCTTGTTCACGCCTCGCATAGCAAAGGGCAGATCGATGCTTGTCAAACAATGAATGTCACGTCCACTCCCTCATGTTAATATGCAATCGTCTGCGAAAAGTTTGATTTAACAAAAACATATCTATTTCTATGAACTTAAGGTTTATCCGGAGGGCATAATAAAGCTAGCATGTCTCTACCTCAGGATTTTTCTTTAAGGTGAGAACGTTGCCCTAATTTTTGGGTGGAATGTACTCTAATATCGAAACGGTATATTATACAGTAGATACGTTTTGTAGGAGTGTTAGGGGAAATATAAAATATATGTTTTACAAGAATCAACCCCATTTATGACCAACAGATGGCGATAAATTTATCCTATAATGTTGAAGCAAACTTCTGGTACTCGTATGTATGGTGGCAAGGCGACCTGCTGCTTTACGAGGGTATTTGCACTGCACTTATCAACCCGGCTGCCACAGCGTGGTAAGTATAGACAACTATTTAAATAAAACTAGTTTTACGGAAAATTTTATTTTAAATTTCATCGCGTATATTAACTTATTTTATATTCCCGACGTTTCGAGCACTTTACAGCAGCCATGGTCACGGGAGGGACCGAGGTGTTTGACGACCCAATGTCATAGTTAACCACGGCTACCTCCAAATTAAAATTATTAATTTTTGTTCCGATCTACGCAGTATGAACTTACGGTATCTTGAAGTCTTGTAGTTGTATGCTTGGGTTGGGATTTAATTTTATTAATTATAGGATCCCAAGCGGATGGTAGCACCCAGCCATCTTCTCTATTGAAATTAGGATGTTTTTTGATTTCAATAGCCTCCCGAATCATCCTTGGAAGGAATCGGTGTTCTTTGGCGAGGATTTGTGGTTTATCAAATCTAATATAGTGAAGGGGGCAATCCTGTACGTGTTCACAGACTGCAGACTTCTCGGAGCGTCGATTCTTCACATCAGCTATGTGTCCTTTAATGCGGGTTTTTATTGATCTTTTAGTTTGTCCTATATAAGAGAGACCATATTCACAATCAAGCTTGTACACTCCTGCATCTTGTAGAGGGACATTACACTTGACTGATGGTAAAAACTGACTAATCTTCTTCGGCGGCTTGAAGTATGTTTTAATGGAAGCACGCTTCAAGATGTAGCCAATCTTGTCAGTGACACCTCTGACATATGGCAGTACAGCAGGCACTCTCTCGACTGTGGCTGGCTTCACTCGTTCACTGTGACGTAGGCGCGGGACCCGAAGCTTGTTGTCATGCAAAACTTGCTTGATGTGTTGGAGCTCGGGGGCCAGGTGTTTACTGTCACAGATCTCGAGCTCTCTGAAACAAAGATTTACGCACAGTAGCTAACTGTGAAGGATGGTGATGAGAATCACCGTTTAAATATCTATCTGTATGGGTCTTTTTTCTGTACACAGTGTGGCTCAAGGTGTTACCAGAATTCCGAATTACTAACACATCTAAAAAAGCTAAAGAATTGGTTGCCTCTAACTCCATTGTGAACTGAATTTTAGAATTTATGGAGTGAAGATGGTCTAAAAATGCAGTTACTTACGTACCGCTTGTAGAATCTTGGATTTACGGGAGAAGTAAGCAGGGCTTTCTCCTCAAAGTCTTCTATGAATATATCGGCGACAATGGGAGATACAGGTGAGCCTGAGTAATACTGCATATTCTACGGGCATGTTGTTTTCCTCCAGCCTTCTAGTTACAATTGAGATGCAGTCTTCAACAGGTAAGCATGTGAACAGAGACTGCACATCAAAACTGACCATAGTTTCATTGTCTGCCAGATGTACGTCTTTAATCTCGCTGAAAAAATGCTAGGAATCCTTTGTGTGTGCTCTTGTATGTCCCCTGAGCGGTGAGAGTATTTTCGCTAAGTGATGAGCCATGGCTCACTATGGGACGTAGTGGAGCATTGGGCTTGTCTATTTTTGGTAACCCATACAACTGCGGTGTAATTACATTGGGACGTCAAACACCTCAGTCCCCCCCGTGAATATGGGTGCTGTAAAGTGCTCGAAACGTCGGGAATATAAAATAAGTTAATATACGCGATAAAATCCGTAAAACTAGTTTTATTTAAATGTGTAGTATTCGCGTAAATATAAAAAATCATTGTGGACAACTAGTTCAGTCTTTGAAAGTTCAGTGTTCAGCAGTGGAATAAGTGTGTGTGTGTGTGTGTGTGTGTGTGTGTGTGTGTGTGTGTGTGTGTGTGTGTGTGTGTGTGTGTGTGTGTGTGTGTGTGTAACAAAATGGTAGCTGTGCTGTTACAGATGCAAGTTAAACTTTTCGTTAAATTTCATATATTCCATTAGATTATTATTAAATATGCCTGCGTGTGAGACGTTATCACTTCAAAACAGAACAATATGCATAGTTTGTTCTCCTTGTAGATTTGTCAATGTTTTAGCAATTTTGGCAGTTTTAGCAAGTTTAGGTTATTTCAAAAATATATATTTTTAGAATTATCTTATACTTGCCGCCTCTTAAGGCACGCTCCGGTCGAATTGGGGTGATGGATTTCCTCATCCTCACTTTAACTATTATAATTATTAATAGATAAATTACAATATTCTTCATTATAAGTCTACTCCTAAACCTTGGGTGTCTTCATTGATTACCAAAAACCGCGGTTCTAAGCCCCTTCCATCGATATAATATATGTATGTATACACCTACGTCTTTAATAATTCTTTGATGTTCTGAAGAAGTCGTTAAAAGATATTCTATTTGACGTACTCTTTGTTCATTCTGCTGTCATAATTACGGCGACAGTGATATTATGTTAAACAAAGGCTAAGGAGCCCTAAGCGAAAATCTTCTAATGAATACGATATAGAAATGCAAAGAGGTGAATTTATTAGATCAAATTTTAACGCAGTAATTTTTTCTATTTTGTGGTTATAGGTTATAAAATAAATGTAATTGTTACTGTCATAAGCGATATTAAATTTTCCTTCATAGTGTGTTTATTATATAGCTTATACTGAAAGAAAGTTATGAACAAGTTTTTTTTTTTAATAATAACAAACAGCGACCTCTCAACAAGTATTTTTATAATTATTCAGTGTGGTAATAATTTGTCCACAACCAACCTACACATAAAATTATGTTACCACATATAGAGTTTTAGTAGCTCAGGGGCTAAGCACTCATCAAATTAAAAGAAATTAAAAAAAAGTTAAAGCTCTGATTTACCATATGCAAGGCGGTGAAGGAAAAATCATGAGTAAAGGCATATTTCAAGAACATGTGAAATCCGCCAACGCATATTAAGGAAGCACGCCGCAATTTACCCTGCACTGTTCACTCAAAAATGAGAGGAGACCTGTGCCCAGCTGGGTTGTTAGCTCTTTTTGTTTACATTGCCCCTCCATCTAGGAAATTTTAACAAAAATAGCTTAGCATTGAATACTACTAGCTGTGCTAGCTATTTTGCACTAAAAATTCAGAATTAGTCAGTATTCCGCGCAGGCAGGGCCCTATTTATTTATGAAAATGATAAGATTATATTATAAATTACTCAATTTTTTTTAAAATCCTATAAACTAGTGAGGTAACTAGTGGTAAAGCCACGCTGGAGCGTATTATGGCTGTAACACGAATGCCGACACATTCTCACTCGACCGGGGAAGGAACACGCTTGTATAGAAATCAGCGTTAAATATCAGCATATTGCTTCTGTGTTTCGTATGGTGAGTAACGAAAACCAGAGAATGTATATATATTTATAGGATAAGGGTGACAAGCGAGCACACAGTCCACCTGATGGTAAGTGGTTGCTGTGGCCCATAGACGTCTACATTTATCCTCGTTTGCGAATCAAAATGCAGATGCGTTGTCAGCAGCGAGGGCTAAGATGGAATGCCTCTGTTCCAGTAAAAAGAGTCTCCGGTTCTCTACACTCACCATACGAAACACAGCAGCGTTAAGCTGCTATTTTACGCTGGTATTCCGTGAGAGCGTGGTCCTTCCCCGGTCAAGCCGACCCATTCGTGCTACAACTATACAATTAATATAAAATTATTTGTAATAAAGCATTAATTTTATCTTAAACCTCGGAGGTTATAAAATTTCGTTTTGGTTCTTAATTACTTACCATCATTACATTCACTTACCATCGGATGGACTATGTGTTCGCTTGTCCTTACTTCTTTAAATAAAGAGACAACTAGTTTTACCAATCAATAACCTGAACTAATTTACTCGATATATTCGTTATAAAGAAGGCCGATCTTAATCAATCATGTACAGTCAATAAGGTCTTCAACAAATCCTCTTAACACTCCAGTGTGCGTTCGCGTACAAAATATTAACCCCAAAACACGGCTCGGAAATCGCAAATTCATCCAAATGAATGTCGAATGTGTAAAAACGTGCTTCAGTAACACCCTCGGGCGTCGATCCCGGCGTTAAACGTTTCGGCGTATTGTTATACTCTCGAACCACTCCATGACATCCTACATCAACGGTGACTTTTAATTTTTATTGAAGAGCCTGCGTCGCCTTTTGTACATGTTTGCAAATTCGATTAGGTCATTGACGTCCGGATCTTTAAACTTTTTTTTTACTTTTAGAAAAATGACATTATTTTCTAAACGGCTTTATATTTTTATTCTTTTTTATTTTCATATGCCACGTACTGGCAGCGTAGGAGAATCTACTGCTCCAATTCATCCAGTAGATGTCGTAAGAGGTGACATAGACAAACTGGAACAGGAGATGGGCAGCAGCATGTTTCATATGATAACAACTCAGTAATGGTAATTAAAAATCTATAGCGATAACCCGCCTGCCAAGCATGGCAACTTTGGCAAATTCCCTCCAATAAGCTTATGTATGACCTATTCAGCAGTAGACTTCTGATGGGTAAAAAATGTAAAGCCTATATACAGAGTTATTTTGCAATAACCGGCCAAATTTGCACAGACGGTTTAGAATAAGTAAGATAGGCAAATGCTGAAGAAAAATTAATTAAATAAAATCTCAAACATTCTGTCGTTTTATCTTTTAAATTCAAAATGCGTGGTAATGCATTATTTTAACTGATTTTACTGCGCACGCACACATTCGTAAGGGTCGATCGGAAGGCAAAAACATTGTTGCACATAAATCACATTCAATTTGGGATAATTTCAAATAAAAGTAGAAGCCTTATTTGCTCATATTTTCAAAAACTGCAATAACGGTATATCATTATTTATATATTTAAACTTAAGTTTAAAATTTTGCTACTCTCTGAAAAATAACCCTGTATATATATTCCACAGGTCTTCTCATTTCAGAGAGGATTTTAGAGCAAGGGAATATTCGCCGCGCTGTTCCAGTGCGTGTTGGCGTACTTCACATGTCGAAATTATTTTTTAATGTCTCACAAATGAAGGTATCACTTTACCACCGAGCACTTTCAGCACTTTTGATGGATGCTGGATCCTATCGTAAAGGCATTTTACATGTATAATTTGCACGTGTATAATTATTTTGTAGGCGTAGAAGAATTATTTGTAGCTTACATATATACTTATCACGTGTGGGAGTAAAGTCCACAGACCGCAGGGCAACAGCTAAACGCACACAGTGCTACCGAGTCGTCTAGTAAAATAAAGAATTAAAAAGAAATTTTTTTTAGAATTTCGTGACAAACGAACACACAGTCCACCTGATGGTAGGTGAATGTGGCCCGTAGACACCTGCATCAATCCTCGATTAAGAATCAAAGTGTAGATGCGTGTCCAATAGAGATAGAATACCTCGTTACCAATAAAAGGGTCTCGTATACTCTACTATATCACACTGGTATTCTGTGAGAGCGTGATTCTTCCCCGATCGAAGCGTCCCATTCATGCTGCCACTACCGATATAGCGTGGCACTACCACGTGAAATTATTCTACTTAAATTATTTATTTTCGATATATTACAACAGGTTAGGACCGGTTTGGACTTGGTTTGACTTGGTTTGACGGATTTAATATATGTAGGCATTGTAGCGTTGACGAGATGCTAAATGTGCTACATATCCGATAGTTGCCAATGATGATATTAACATTAACAATATGGATATGTTCCAAAGTTTCGTGCTTAAACACGGAAGCCCTACTTTACGACTGTAAGGAACATTTACACTATGACCATTACTCAGATATTGTTTGACTATTAGATGATTAATGTCCTAGGGTGATTATTTATTAAGTTGCCACTAGGAAATTGTTGTAATTGATCCAATATTTGAAAGTGATACTTTTAACGATTCTCCATGTTTTAAGATTCATATAATCTAATTTTACTCTTTATAAAAAGAGAAAACTTTATTAAAATAAGTAGTTTTGCCTACTGTATATTCCTTAAATTATTTACCTAATTGGGTTCGCAATCGCAACCCTAGTTTGTACTTAGTGAATTTTTTCATCACCCATATCTTTTGAAGTAAAGGTGACATCTGAAATCATCTCCAATCACATTTAATTTTACACTTTATTGCTAATAACTTTAAGCTCTAAGCACTTAGCTGAATTGTTGCGGGTTGCGGCTTCGAATCCCGCACAGAACAAGTATTTTTGATGCTTACAAACATTGTTACGTCTTTATTTTTCGAGTTCTTTACTGGAGTTCATAAGTTAAAAATAAAAGATATAGATATCTATCACGCTTCATTTTTAAAATATTTCTTGGATTGAGAAAATTATCGCCTGCTTAGATTTATTGCGTTTCTCTGTTATACAATGAATGGTCTATGATGACTGGAACCTTAGATGCTTTCCGTTATTAGCCCATATATTTTAGGTTTGGTTACCTGTCCGATACCACAAGTAGGTATTTACTAGCTGGTTATTATGATCCTCTCATGTTGAAATAGGACGCTGGACTCACGCAACATCGATATTTTTACAGATCCATCTATTACATAAAGAAATATAAAACGGTAGTTCTGCACGTAATGTTAACTGTTTTTCTGGCAAAAAATGCGCGAGATTTTAATAAATGAGCGCATTACACTGTTCATAATTTCTTATATCCCGACTTAATTTAACGAGAGAAGAAAATCTACGGGGGATGCCGAATGCGTGGGCCACACAGACATACATACGTATACTTAGTTACACCCCAAATTAATAGCATCCTAACAAAAAATGCCCCCTATCTTATGAGGGGGGTGGGGTTCATTTGCATATATGTCTCCCTGGCACCCTAAGGAGCGGGCGCGGATGTATTTTTAATTTCATTCTTATCCCTGTGCTTAAATCATGAGAGCGGCCATGCGTGCGAGGGAGGCCCCCTCTGCTCCCTCCCTCCTGCGGCCGTTAGCTTGCGTCATACGTCGCTAACCACGTACAGAGTAAAAAGAAAAGAAATCTTAATAAGTTTGTTAGGGTGCGTTCGTTTCGTGTGGATGCGGCTCTAAATAGTCGCTGTTTTTTTTTTGTTATTAGAAAAAAGGGTATCTAATTTTTTCGACATCCGTTTGATGTGCGCGCCGAACTTTTTTTATCTGTGAATGGTTTTTGTTGTTAGTGACAAAAGGTTAATGTAGGTAGGGTAGAGACTTCTCAGTAGAAAGTAATTGTAGTTAGTCCGATTTTCCAAAGTCCAAATTCAGACATATCTCCACGTTTCGAGGTATCTACAGTCGTATGCTATAGTTTTTATGAGGATATTTGTGTGTGTACCTAAGTATATACGTTCTGCTGTTTTATACGTGGTAGAGCCATGCTGCAGCTATATTAGTAGTATAGTTGTAGTACGAATGGGTCGGCTCGACCGGGGAAGGACCAATGGAAGGACCATCACAGAATACCAGCGTAAATAGCAGCTTAATGCACAGCAGTGTTTCGTATGGTGAGTGTAGAGAACCGGAGACCCTTTTTACTGGAAAACAGGCATTCCATCTTAGTCCTCACGGGTGACAACGCATCTGCATTTTTATTCTTTATTGAGGATAGATGTAGGTGTCTATGGGTAAGAGCAAATACTTACCATCAGGTGGACTGTATGCTCGTTTGTCACCCTATCCTATAAAAAAAAAAGAAAAAAAAAGACAAGAACAAATTATATCAACTGGATTCAATTTTACAATTAATATTATTGGTAATGTATTAAATACTATTTACTAATACCGATATAGTTATAGCATTTTTTAATATGCAAAATATTAATTGTATTCCTATTTTCCTATTTCATATTCCAGCTTGTAGTGAGGACCATTTCTATATAAATTAATAAATATCCGAATTAATAGCAAGGATCTTTGAACAGTAACACCTCTCATTAAATATACAAACATGCTGAATGTACGAAACAAATATTTCAATTGGCAGCGTATCCATACAATCCTTGTTGAGAATTATAAGCACCCACCTACAAAAAACAAGCGTCGTCATTTCGGTGAGCAAATTTCGCGGAAGTTTTACATTCTTCCTCCCGCATGCTATATCACAGTTGTTTGTTACGTTCTATATATGCCATAGATAGTTGTACGTTTAGCGTCATTAATGCTAATTTTGTTGTTTGCTCCATAGCAATATTTCTATTTCAATTTGGCTTGAATATTATTACGTTAAGTTAAATTAAGCGCTCGCCGTATCTTTCATATTTTGGGGGTATTTGTCACAGTTGCTACGCTTGGCAGGTGGGTTGGCAACTGGAGATTTTTTATTATTTTGAGTTGTTATCAGGAATGTGTTGCTGCCCATCTCCTGTATCAGTTTCCTCTGTCACCTCTTACGACACCCACGGGACGATATGGGATATTGGATATTCTTAGATCGCCACTACTCGATTTCTGTCTTAATTTAATTTTGTTGTTAATTTTAATTTTAAGTTTAATTTTAATTTTAAGTGCTGTTTTGCCATGTGCGCGACTGTAAAATGGCTACCCTTTGTGTGGAAACATGCACGTTTTCACATGCATTTGAGACATAAAATTATTCAAGGTCTTGCGAAGTCCGCCAACACGCACAAGAGCATAAAATTTATCCTAGATAATGGTGGTAATTGCAATTATAATTTTCCTTTCTTTAAACAAAATTACAATTCCCGAATTTTCTTTTGCATCGTTGCAAGTAGTTTACATAGATTAATTGCACAAGGACAAGCATTGAGATCCGGAAAAATTATTTGTAGGCCATCAAAATAATAGTAGTACTATTATTTATTCTGTGATACTAGTACCGAGCGAGATTTGAACCTGGGGCCCTTAGAGCCGCAACTCCATGCTAAGCCACTACGCCACGGAGCCGTTAAAATATTAATTACTTATAATTATAAATGGTAAAATGTAAATTAGAACGGCAGAGTCGGAAAGGGACGCCCTAGACGAAGGTTTATCGACCAAATTGGCGATATATTGAAAATGGGCCAGATTAGGAGTACCCTTAACCGACGAGCGTGTATGCGTAGATATATGGATGTAAAGGAGGCGAGAGAGGTGTGCCAGGATCGTACCAAGTGGAAGTCCGTAGTCTCTGCCTACCCCTCTGGGTGACAGGCGTGAGTGTTTATGTTATATGTTATGTAAATTAGATGCTTTAACATGTTTTGTGATAAATAAAATGTTAATAATGGTAGTGGTTAATGCACAAGTATCTAATAGTCCAGTTGCCGTGTAGTAGTTATGGCGTAAAAGAATCCACTACCCCATATCATCCCGTGGGTGTTGGAGGAGGTAACAGAGGGAAATTATAAAGCAGATGGGCAGCAACATCTTCCTGATAGCAACTTAATGTAAAAAAAACTGGCGAAGTGCGTGTCGGGCCACGCACAATGTAGAGGTAGGGTTCCGTACTTGCCCGTCACAATACGTGGGCTTCCTTGATAATGAGATAAGTGAGTTCGCAGTTTGACCGCTATAACGACTAAAAATGGGCCCAAATAGGAAGATGGTAACTGAAGGACTTATTTTTCAAATCAGACTTATAGAGAGTGGTATTCAAAAAAGATTTTAAAAAAAACTATCTATCCCGCAAATGAAAAAGTAAATTAAAGTTGGAAAAATTTACTTTGCCAATATCCGCTATAGTTTCAAACTAGGTAAGACACATCATTTTATTTTATTGAGCGGATATTAGCAAAGTAAATTTTTCCAACTTTAATATAATGGATTTCCGCAAAGTAACGCCTGATTCTATTAATGAAAAAGTAAAGCTAATAGTAGTAAAGCATATAAGTCGTTTTCTTAATAAAATGTTTATTTTTAACAGTTTACAATAACATTACAAAGTTGTTAATGCAGCTAGTTTTAGATAATTTTCCATGGAGTTGTAACGAAATTTTTACTAATCCAAGTGCATTTTATAATTTGGTCGACTATTATTCGTTAACTTCTTAATTCTACTTAGCTGTGATAGTTTTCCTTTTAACTTCATTATATGTACTACTATTGTGTATACTTTTCACATTTCCAAAAATAGCGGTTTAGTTGGTAGAGGGGTGGGACACATGACTCTAATGAAAAATACCATTTTAAAGCTAAATATTTCGCAAGCGGACCCCTGAATCGAAAAGATGTTGTTCCACCCCCAATGTTTTTGAAACACCTATCCAAGGATACCCACATGATGGAATAGACGGGAAAAAAAACATCCTCCATTTACTTGTATGGAAAGTATCCAAAATAAAAATGTTTTTAAGATTTTATTTCACTGTTTTCTAGGCGTGAATAATATCTATAACTATGCCAAATTACACATCTGTAGCACCTAGGGTCTCTGAGCATAACCGCGGACGGACGGACGGACGGACATGGCGAAACTATAAGGGCTCCTTTTTGTGTAACTACGGAACCCTAAAAACTGCGGGTGCTAACTCGCCTGCGTAGCAACTATGGCAAATAAAGCAATCTTTGACGGAGACCTATTTTCAGTAGTGGACATTTGATAGGCTGTTTTATATGAACGAATGAAGCACCCCAATGATGTTAAATTCATGACTAATTACTTATATTTTATATTGTTTACGTTACGTTAATAAGTTTTATACTTAAATTTGATAATGTTCTATGTATCTTTGTATAAATTAACTGTAATTACCAACGAATGCACTTGTGTGTATACAAAATTAATGGTTCTTTAATACTTTGCTTCTTATTAAGTTAAAATATTTTAATATGACCTAAAGAAATATTGCACATTATAACTATTGCATAAACAATATCACTTTTTTTAAATGGCCATTGGAACTTTTAAGATCATTAATACCTTAAATGGAGGTTCCAATCCCTTTTACATAGAACCCAAAAACTCAAAAGATAAGTCGGAAACCGCGACCTTTATAATCGCATCAGCAACCTCGGAATTGTGGCCGTTAATTATTGATAGAATGAAACTTTTATCAAAACTTCACGAGCAGAAGCCGGAATTATTCGAAAGCAAGGAAACCCTTCATAACGCCTGTGAAAATATTAAAACAAAGACAAGGTGGCCGCCCCGCCTTCGCCGAAGGACAGAGTTTACTTCAGTATATATTAAGAGTTGCTTCTCACTCTAAGAATTTTGCAAGTACTTTATCTTTTTGTACAGCCAATGGTTGAACAAGAAAGTTGTCAAAGAGTGGCCACGATAACTAAGATAGTGTCTATAATATTTTTAGTACTTGTAGAGAATTTTTAGAGTTATGTGTGTAGTTACTCCAGTATTGTATATAAAGTATTGAATATTTGTGGTTCATTTAATAACTTAAATATAAATAAAAAATTCTAAACATGCAATATATTTATGCAGTATTATTTTTTATTTACAAATTATGACATATACTAGGCATTTACCTGACTGATATAGCCCAGCAGATGAGTACACTGAAGTGACTTTAAGCCGGCCATACAGCTCGAAGATTCGATGTTGAAGAAAAGTTCTCGAGTGGCAACCTCGCACTGAAAAGCGCAGTGTTGGTTGACCTGGGTGATCAAACAACACTGCGCTTTCGTAGTTGGAGTGATAACCTGACGAATTATATGGGTAATCGATGGATGCACTTGGCTCAGGATCGTACTTTGTGACAATCTATGGAGGGCCCCAATGTTCAGCAGTGAACTTGTGATGTGTGTAATGTGTAAACATAATTATAAAGTAAAATTATTTTTCTACCTATAATTAGCTAGCGTTAAGCCGCGTATCGATTACGCGCGCCTGGCGCGCGCGCCATGAATGACCGCGCCGACCAGTGCGCTCCGCGGAACGCGCTCCAAATGTTCCAAGTGTATCAACTAAGCGCTCCTGGTGCGCGCGGCAGCCGCTCCAGTGTTCGGTCGTGTACGAGCATCTGCCGCTTTCA
The DNA here is from genome assembly GCA_029286625.1 of Parnassius orleans. NCBI lineage: Eukaryota > Metazoa > Arthropoda > Insecta > Lepidoptera > Papilionidae > Parnassius > Parnassius orleans. Next base: position 6,589,389 of record JAGSMP010000003.1, read on the forward strand.
TAGTTCCATGCATCTTCTTTAAGCGCTTTATTATGATAAAAGCGACTTTTGCTATTCCACAGCAGTTATTTTGAACCATATAATTTTATCAATTTACGGCAACTCTGGTTATCCATAGCTCGGAACGCAACGAACACACGAATGATGAAAACAACCGTCCCAATTGGCGCGAGCGCCAAAACTTAATTACTTTAATGCGACACCAGATGGAGCAGCCCGCTCCACGTTTGAGCGTTCGAACAATTTGGCGCGCGTTCCAAGGCGGTATCCATTTCGCGCGACTGGAGCGCGCGCCAATGTTCAACCTCTTGGAGCGCATAATCGATATGCGGCTCTAGAGTAACATCCCATCTGATGGTAAGTGATGATGTAGTTGCGATGTAAACAAACAGCATGTATACGAGCAGGGAAGAGTCTGTTTATATTAGAGCCACGCTGCAGCATATTGTGGCTGCAACATGAATGGGTCGGGTCTAACTCAGCTCCGTATGTTGACAAACGAAAACCGGAGACCCCTTTAATTATTAATGACGCATTCCATCTTATTCCTCAGGGATGACAACGTATGTGCATTTTGATTCTTATCGAGGATAGATGTAGGTGCCAATCGGTTACAGAATTCACTTAGCATCAGGTAAGTTGTAAGCTTGCTTGTGTCAGTCTTGCTTCTATATGAAAAAGAGTAAGCTTAGCTCTGTTTGTTGGCGGACATCACATATCTTCGAAATATTTTTTGGATTTCTTAGATATGTTTTTTCCTCACTACGTCACATCACTATTAAAGTTATACAGTAAAAAATATTACTCTATATCTTTGGTAGTTTTGACTATAAGTTTTATCATTTTTGCAAACCACAAAACCACAAGAAAAACACTACTGGATATTCGGGTTTCCCTAATACTGCTAAAGAGCACATTCTTAAGCCACCTGCATCTATCGAGTTTCATAAATATTTTAACTAAGTTAGATTATATTAAATTAAAGATGGAGGTAAAAATACATGAGTAATGCATTTCACCTTAATATTAAAGAATTGAGTTTTCAATATCTCCAAAAAAGCTTACTACATTGGCCTAGATTCAGTCATTAGCTGACAACGCAATCACTAAGGTCGATTACGGCGCCATTACAACTCTATAGATCGTCAAGAAAATCCTCGAAGTCTGGTAGCGGGTGGTGATTAATATAACGCATCTCCCTCAACGGTTTAATCGTTGGTTGGCAACATTTTTACCCAATTTTTGGGTGAGACACCCGCCGGCAACCCCCTTCGCATCTCTGCCGCGCCCACCCCTTTCTTTCGTTAAGATAAATTATGCCGCGATCAGGACAAGAGTGTAGGTTCAAATTGCCGCTTTTAAAATTCAACGTTTGGCCTAAATAATTCCTTGAGTGAGTATACTTTGAGCCCAGGACTTACCTTCTCTATTTTTGGTAGTTTAATGACTTTTTTTGACACCGTTAAATAATAGATGACCCTTGATTAGTATTACTCACTTATTAAAGTTAAGTAGTAGTAGTTAACTAAAAGCCTATATACGTCCCACTTCTGGGCATAGGCCTCTTCTCATTTTGAGACGGTTTGTTGATGAATTGATCAGGATTAATGAAAATCAATTATCAGGAATAATATATATTAAACATCGTGAGGAAACCTGCATGTCTGAGAAATAAGAAAAAAAATATTTCGAAGATATGTGAAGTTCCCAACACGCATTGGGGCAGCAGAAATGAGAGGAGGCCTATGCCCAGCGGTGGGACATATATAGACTGTAAATTTAACTTTTAACTTAATTATCAAATATTAGATTCAACTATATCAGACTACTTTTAATTTACGAGAATGGTACTCAGAGCTTTGAGTTGTCTTTTGAGGCATTACATGCCCTATATAAACTTTTAATGTTAATTATGTGATCCCGATTGCTAAATTATTCAGTTCCATAACTTTATTATATTAAAATATAATAAAATATAAAGAAAAGTGTAGATGAAAATATAGGTAACTTATGTTCAATAATTTATTAGTCCATCATACTCCACAATAATTAAAGTAAAGTGGGTCTTAAAGTGTTTGATTTAAAGTAAGGAAAATATTGCAAATTTACTTTTTCATTAAAGGCTCCAGCGACCAACTAATGGCGGGAAATCCAAAAACGCTGAACCCAAATTTCACAGATTTACTTTGCGTTCTCAACCCACCTGCCGAGCGTGGTGATACCTTCCAAGTAATGCTAGCAGAAGCATTCTGATTTAATACGTGGTAGAGCCATGTTGCAGCTATATTAGTAGTATAGTTGTAGCACGAATGGGTCGGCTCGACCGGGGCAGGACCACGCTCTCACAGAATATCAGCGTAAAATAGCAGCTTAATGCTGCTGTGTTTCGTATGGTGAGTGTAGAGAACCGGAGACCCTTTTTACTGGAAAAGAGGCATTGCATCTTAGTCCGCAAGGCTGACAACGCATCTGCATTTTGATTCGCAAACGAGGATAGATGTAGATGTCTATGGACCACAGCAAACACTTACCATCAGGTGGATTGTGTGCTCGCTTGTCACTCTTATCCTATAAAAAAATGTATGTACCTAATGTTTAAAAAAAAATTGTATTCAAAATTGGGATGTATGATATGTTTCTTTTGCTGCAAGATTGGGAAACCTTTTTTGTATGAGTAATACTTGATAAAAGAACTGAGATAAACAATAACAAAAGGGTAATCTTTAAAATAAGGATTGCACAAGCTTATGTACTTATGTTTTAAGCTTGATCAATTATTATTAGAGATTTTCCCCTAATTGTTTCAGTAATAAATTCTCAAGGTCCGACCGATTGTTTTGTCAAGATCGATCCATTTGTTATTTTGTTTGTTATTTGTTATATTTTAACGCCCCTCTCCGCTTTCCGTATCGCCGACTCGTTAATTAATTCTTTGATATTCGAGTGCTGAGAGTATGGTTTCCTTTATACTTTGATAGAAAATAAAAGTAATATTTTCTTTACGAAAGTTGAAGCTAAACAACCCTTTTCAGTTTACTCCTATTTAAATGTCAAGTTTTTCTTTAACATTGAATAAACGTTGACTACTTTGACTTCTGAAATTTGTTCTTAAGTTTTTTTTTATTCGTGTTATATACATAACACAAATAAAAAAAACTTCTTTACTTAATGATTTCTTATATTTACGCGAACACTACACATTGAATAAAACTATTTTTTACGGATTTTATCGCGTTTAATTTTACTATTTTGATTCCCGACGTTTCGGGTTCTTTACAGCACCCATGGTCACGGGGGTGACTGAGGTGTTTGACGTCCCAATGTCATAGTTAGCCCGGCTACCTTCAGTTTTTTGAATATTAATTTTTGGTCCAATCTACGCAGAATGAGCTTACAGTATCTTGAAGTCTTGCAGTGGTATGCTTGGGTTTGGAATTAATTTTGTTAATTATAGGATCCCAAGCAGATGGCAGCACCCATCCATCTTCTCTATTGAAATTAGGATGTTTTTTAATTTCAATAGCCTCGCGTATCATCCTTGGTAGGAATCGGTGTTCTTTTGCGAGGATTTCTGGTCTATCAAATCTGATGTAATGGCGGGGACGATCTTGAACATGTTCACAGACTGCAGACTTCCCAGAGCGTCGGTGCCTCACGCTTTTCTTTACTTGATTTTATTTCAACCATAAAATACAGTTTATATTTATTATATATATATATATATATATATATATATATATATATATATATATATATATATATATAATTAAATAAAATTAAAAGCTTTGAAAGCCCTACAATTTGAAATTGTTTAATGCTCACGTAGCATTTAGTATGCAGTTGGCCGCTCTGTGGGTAAACAAGGGTTCAAGTTTACACAGCCGTGACATGTGCAGTTTGCCTCATTCGCGACACCTCATAGCGACCCTTTTAATAAACTCTTGGCGTTCCATTCTACGTTCATTTGTTTTTGAGGATATATTTTTAAATACCTGGAGATTTCGTGAGTTATTTCATTTATTTATTTAAAACTTTATAAACACACGTGGTATATAGGCAGACTTAATGCCTGAGGCATTCTCTACCAGTCTGCCTTGGGGTACTACAGAGATAGAATGAAGTAGGTGTAAGAAAAAAATTGATATGAGAATTCAACAGTAAAATAAATATAAATTAAAAAAAAACATGAAATAAACGTAAAATTTATGCATTATACTAAAATAATTAATATTTACTATATGTTTTTTTTACGAATGTATATTATATACTCGTAAAAATATACATATATAGGTACATACAGGGTTATTTTTCAAAGAGTAGCCAAATTTTAAACTTAAGTTCAAATATATAAGTAATGATATACCGTTATTGCCGATTTTGAAAATACGAGTAAATAAGGCTTCTACTTTTATTTGAAATTATCTCAAATTGAATATGATTTATGGGCAACAACGTTTTTGCCTACCGATCGACCCTTACAAATGTGTGCGTGCGCAGTAAAATCAGTTAAAATAATGCATTACCACGCATTTTGAATTTAAAAGATAAATAGGACAGAATGTTTGAATTTTTTTTTAAATTAATTTTTCTTCACCATTTTTCTATATTACTTATTCTGAATCTTTTCTGCAAATTTGGCCGGTTATTACTAAATAACCCTGTATAGTCACACAAATTTATATGCAATAGTTGCCATACCTATAACTAAAATGTATTTATTGATTTATATTTACAAAATATAGTAATTTAATAACAACACAAACAAACTTACAATTTTTTCCCATGTACTGCTGATTCATAACTTTGATCATATACAATCGCTTCGCATTGCGGTAACTTATTTAATGACATACATACATGATGTTACTAAATAGAAAAATGTATTCGAACTAGGTGTGTACCAAAACAAAGCATGTAGCCGTTCCATTACTTAGAATAAAAATATACATAAAGTGTTACTAGATGAGTATTACTCAAAGAAGCAAGGCATCTGCTGTTACTGCGATCATCATTTCGCCTGCCAAGCTTGACTATAATCCTAAATCCTCCTACAAAGGGAAGAGGCCCATATCCATCCATGTGTATAATACATATTTGGCCAATTATTTAAATAAGTTGTTTGTCTTATTTTGCTTACCTATAACTCTAACCACATTACCAACGGTTAGCTGGTAGACAATGTTATTATGGCATTAAATTCGCTTCTGTAAAAAATTATATTTTTGCAATAAAGAATTTTCTATATCTTTCTTTTTAGCTATAGATGCTCGTCGGGACAAAAAAAATATAAAAAAACAATAAAACTGTTAGTTAACTTACCACACTTTTACCGGTCAAGCAAAATATCGCGGGAAGTATATGTCTAAGAAACAATTAAAAATAATAGCAAGGATATGTAAAGTCCGGCAGCATGCAGTGCAGCTTCGCGGAAGAATATTCCTGAAAAGTACTTTACAGTATAGCAAAAAAATTTAAAAACTAATAAATCGTAGGTACAAGCACAAATAGAAGAACTAATGGTAGTTTTTTTGCATTCTTCACAATTGATATTAACTTGTATTGCAGATTTTTCTGTTAGTATTCCGCTGGGTATATTAAATGCACTCACTATGCTACCATATGTCCCTATTTTAATACCTATACTAAATTGAACCTTATAGGTTTGCAATGGGGATGACAATTGAATAGCTAATAGATAATAATAACTTGCGGCAGAATAGCATTATTTCTGTAATTATGGATAATATTCCTTTTTGACGACAACTGCTGGCAGACTAGACCCTACAGTGTTTTATACCGCATACCTACTTATTAAAAAATAATTCGCATTAAAACCAATTAAAACCGTCGCAAAATGAAACACTTTTAGGACAATTTGTGTAAGATGTGATTTAGTAAACATCTTCATCATAATAAGATTGCGGAAGTCATGTGGCTAGATATAGGACTCTCCGAAATCCCAATCTCCGGCTTCTCGCATTCACTTGCTGTCAGATGTCTTGCGGAAATCGTTGCTCTATTTAGCGAAAAGCATACCACGTATAATAAATATAAATTATTTCGTGGCGGTGTGAGAAAATCCACTACCACATTTCATCCCGTGGGTGCCGTTCCAGAGGGAAACTGAAACAGGAGATGGGTAACGGCATCTTCCTGATAAAAACTCAAAATAATAAAAAAACTACGGTTGGGAGTTAGGGAGGATGGCTAAATCCTATATGAGGCAATCTAAGAGTGAACACTATGTCCAGTTGACTATGTTTTACTGATACTACGTTACGTTTGCCTTACACTCTATGCCAGATCTATTCTATTGCAATACGTGTTATTACTTGTACTGGTGAAACTAGATTTTAATTGCGGCACTGCGAATCGTGGATTCTACTCGAATAAAATTTGTATTTTGCTGGTACGCCAGTGTGAAATCTGCTTCAGTACGTGCTTACGGATTCCACGCAAAATATAATAAGCATATTTATAATATGTAACTGGTTTCTTGAAAATGTCTTCTACATAGGACAAACTAAAAGACAAATAAAAACTCGCGTAAAAGAACACATAGCTGATGTGAAGAATCGACGCTCCGGGAAGTCTGCAGTCTGTGAACACGTATAGGATCGGCCCCGTCACTATATCAGATTTGATAGACCAGAAATCCTCGCTAAAGAACACCGATTCCTACCAAGGATGATTCGTGAGGCTCTTGAAATAAAAAAAAACATCATATTTTCATAGAGAAGATGCCTGGATGCTACCATTTGCTTGGTATCCCATAATTAATAAAATTAAATCCCAACCCAAACATACAACTGCAAAACTTCAAGACACTACAAGTGCATACTGCGTAGATCGGACCAAAAATTTTAAAAAAATATCTGAAGGTAGCCGTGGTTAACTATAACATTGGGACGTCGAACACCTCAGCCCCCCCCCCCCCTGATCATGGGTGCTGTAAAGTGCTCGAACCGTCGGGAATATAGAATAAGTTAATAAACGCGATAAAATCCGTAAATTTCTATACATTTGAATACTTACTCTGATACCGCATTTAATGGGAACTACAAGGTTTTTAGTACATGTTGTATATAAATAACATTGGAAACAAATTATATTAAACTAGCTGTTTCCCGCGACTTCCGCGACGTACGCGTGGAATTTATTACGATTGGATTTTATGGGTCTTAATTTTTTTGCGCGGAACCCTAATTCCTTTTCTAAAATAAAAGTAGCCTAAGTTACTCCATATAACATTAGCTAACTGCCAGTGAAAGTCCCGTCAGAATCGGTCCAGCCATTTCGGAGATTAGCCGGAACAAACAGACAGACAGACAGACAAAATTTTTAAAAATTGTGTTTTTGTTATAAGCACCGTATATAATTTCATATGCATTTAGTTAAAAGCTGTAATTTTGACATTACAAACGGACACTTCAATTTTATTTATTTGTATAAATACAGATATTTAAATTTGTCTACGTTGCGTAAAGTCCAATCGTCACAGCACATTTAAATAATTTCTTCTAAATCTTGCCATATTACCGACTCATTAATGCTCACTTTACATGGAATTAAATTAAAATGTTGCCTTTGAAAGCGCGGCATGTGGTTTGGCATTTCATTATAATGCGTGAAATATGTAATTGGTTAATACCGTTATATTTTATATCACTCGTTGTTCTAGTGGTCGTAAGCACGACCGCTAATCATTTGGTCCCGTGCTTTAATCCCTGGTGGGATCAAAATTAGTTATTAGATTTTCTTCTAAGACATTCTCAGTAGCAGGACCGAGACAGGAAGTTGGCGGTGTTTCACCCCCATGTTTAGGAAAGCACGTAAAGCCGTTGGCCCTGCGCCCGATCTCACTGGTCGTGTCTAAATGCCGTACTATCGGACTATTGGAAGTGTACCTGTGTTTGCACACTATAATTATGTCGGGCTCATATGGCTAGTCTCCGTTAAAACTGGCCGTCTAACTGAAAATAGAGCTGGAGGACATTAATTATTATTAAACTAGCGACCCCACGGCTTCGCACGGGTGATTTCTGGATCTCGACAACAGCGCCACCTACCAGATACAAATGTGAATGTAAACGATCTAGGGACCCATCCAAGCACACAAAAATTTTCATCAAAATCGGTCGAGTCGTTTTTGAGTTTTAGCGAGGCTAACGGACAGCAATTGATTTTTATAAATAGAGATTTATAAATATTTTTTAATTATTTATTTAACATGAAGAATAAGATAAAGAAGAAAGAAGATGGTTTCTCTAACAAATGATAAAAACATATGAAAATAGAAGAGACGTTATTGGTCAAAGGCCAGGTACCCCAAAAAATTCATTGAATGTAACGCCAACACGTATTGGGGCAGTTTGGCAAACTTTTCCTGGCATAAAACCCTCTTAAAGATGAGAGAAGAATTATGTCTAGCCGTGATATATGGGGCTGTTACTCTAGTTTTATGTAGTTGTGCTTATAAGGAAGGTATCCCAGGTGATATTGCTGTAAAGTACATATTTCAGCGGCTACAAATTGGGTGTGACCTAGGATACTTTCCTTGTTAGTTGCTTAATTGATATAGCTTTATCATAATAGACACTGCGAGGGTCAATCATTTTGATTTTTAAAGTAAATTATAAGCAATAGCTTAGAGGTGAGAGTTCTCATATCCTCAGTCCCAACTAAATTACACGAAAGTCTTGAAATTTTCGTATTTATTAAACTTTTAAATAATAATCTCCAGATCCCGTAGCCACCTAATTAAAAAGCCGTGGAAAAGTACGCTTAAAGTACATTCAGTGAGAGCATAGTTGAAAATACCGTCGGGAAAATATTCTCCCGCAATGGCATGCAAATTGCATGCCCTACATTTACGTCAACACAAAAAACTGCACTCCAATGCGCTCTAATTCCGGTATTTTCGCAGAAATTCAGCTATTAAATACCAATTCTGAGTTCCACTCCGTATTTGTACCGCTAATTGGCCAACGAGCGACGCAGTTACGCTTTGTTATCGTCCGTAGCCTTTTGAAATGTGTACGTAGATGTTTAAAAAGCACTCCTTCAAATTATTTCCAATCTATAAACCATGTAGTGCCGGTGTAAAAATATCCACTACCCCATGGCGGCTGAGGGGAACAAACCAGGAGATGGGCGGCAGCGTCCTCCTAATAACAACTAAAAATAAAATACTTCGGTTGCCAACCTGCTTGCTAAGTTTGGCATCTATGCTAAATCTATAATGAAATATAAATGAGGCAATTTATGGAGAAGGCCTATGTTCAGTAGTAGACTTTAATATGTATATAAAATAGTATATTCAGTATATTCATATACGAATAGTATATTCAGCAAAAATTCATTCAAATGTTGTGTTCCCTTTCTTAAACAAAATTTTGAAACAATTTGTATTTTCTACCGACTTCAAAAAGGAGGAGGTACTCAATTCAACTGTATGTTCTTTTTTTATGTGTGTTACCTCATAACTTCTTTCTGGGTGAACCGATTTCGATGATTTTTTTTTATTTGGAACCTGGTGCTTCTCATGTGGTCCCATATAAATTTGATCAAAGTCTGACCAATAGTTTTTGAGTTATTCTTAATAATTTATATTGTAGTCGGTTGTACGAAATTTTAAATTATGTCCAATAATAATGTCCTTCAGACCGAATTTCGGATGCGGAGGTCAACGGAGACTAGCATTCTGGACAGGATTACAATGCATGAGTGTATGCGCGAACACAGGTGCACTCTCTATTCCCTCACTCTGATAGTCCAATGGGACGGTAATCTAACACGACTGGAGAGAGATTACGACCAACGGCTTTATGTGCTTTATAATGCACGGGAGTTTGCAGAGACTTATTTTGACCCTATCTGGCATTCGAGCCCGGGATCTTATGATCAGCAATCGTGTTTACGGTCACAAGACCAACGAAGTAGTTGTTTTGTTGTTTGTTCAACAAACATAATGTATATGTAGGTACATACAATACTTGTGGGCTAGGTATAGGGTCTATGATATTTATACCTATGTTGTAAAAGTTACAGCCTGTGTAAGTCCCAATGCTGTGCATACGCCTCTCATTTCTGAAAGGATATTATACAGTAGAAAGTCCGCCACCCTCCTCTAGTGCGTGTTGGCAGACTTAACATGTTTTCGATGTTTTTTTTAAATCCTCAGACTTTTTTATAACAATAAGGGTAGCAAGTGGAAAATATATTCTTTAACATATCTGACGTAATGTTTTGTCTCCGAAAATACCAGAATAATATATAGCTACGAAGTGGTATAAACTTTGTGGTATTTCGTGGATTTTAATTTCTTTTCTCGTAGGAGTCCGTTTGTGTAGGTATTACCCCCTTACCTATTTCTGCTACCAAGCAACAGTGCATGAACTGCAGCATTCCAGATTTTCAGACTGAAGAGTATAGAGAGCCAGTAAATGTTTTTGTAGGCATTGAAGCATTCCATCTTAGTCCTCAGAGGTGACAACATATCCGAGGCCTAAGATGCCTTCGTCTTTTTTGTTTGTAGTTAGTTACAGGTTTACATGGGGTGCAGTAGCTACTTACAAATTACGTATATAAACAAAACCGAGAGAAGAACATTATCATCATCGTCATCAGCCATCACCAAAATTGTAAAAAGTGTAAAATTTATAAAATCTTTAGACTCTACCTAAACATTTTTACGTGGTAGAGCCATGCTGCAGCTATATTATTAGTGTTGTAGCACGAATGGGTCGGCTCGACCGGGGAAGCACCACTCTTTCACAAAATATCAGCGTAAAATAGCAGCTTAACGTTGCTGTGTTTCATACGGTGAGTGTAGAGAACCGGAAACCCTTTTTACTAGAAACGAGGCATTCCATCTTAGTCCTCACGGCTGCATTTTCTATATGTAGTATCTATGAACCATAGCAACCACTTACAATCAGGTTTTATAATTTTTGCAACATGTCATTAAATAATTTATGTGTAAATGATAAGACATTTACGGAGGACTTTTATGTTGTACGTTTTCAGCTCGAGTGTCCAAACTAAAATTTATGTCTTCTTTTGTGTTTTTGTAAGATTATTTTACACTAGCGATCCACCGCGTCTCCGCCTGGGTTTATTAATGCGTTGTCATTGAGATTTATGATAATCATCACAGACTATTTTATTTAATAAAAAAAAACTTCAAGTTTTTCAGCTAAAATGTAGCCTAGATCATCCTAGCATTGCTCTCTATCTGATCGTCAAGTTTCATTATAATCTGTTCAGCCTTTCCGAAGATTAGCCTGGACAGACGGACAAAAATATTCAAAATGGTAACTCATGTGCATGGCATGCATATAGCCTCCTCAGACCAATTAAAGGCAGTTATTTTAATAACGGATGAGTAAGCTGAAGTGGCAATGGTACGACCATATTGCTCGAAAAACCGACAACCGATAGGGAAGAAAGTTTCTCTAGGGGCAGCCTCATATCGGTAGAGAAAGTGTAGGACGACACTGTACACTGCATTTCTTAGGGGAAGCCTATGTTCAGCAGTGGACTTGTGAAGGGTGCAATGATGATCATGATGAAACATGCTTCATCACCTTATTTTATATTATCCTAATTATTTATTGAATTTTAATCAGTCTCTTGTTAAAAATAAATGTCGCTGTAATGAAGGTGTTCTCACAATTTAGGCGAAAGAAATTTTTCGCGACCGAATTGAGTAATTAGTAAGGATGAGGATAAAGATAAAAAACTCCGCAGCGACCTTTCGTGTACCTCATTAAAGCTGGGCCTCACATTAGGTCCTTCTAATGAATGTTGATGAACATTAAACCACTGAGCATGGAACTCCATTATCAGATTTTCTCACGCTAATTCGACCTTTGCTAGCTGAAGTTACGGACTATATTTGGTAAAAAGAAATTGTCAATTACTGGTAATACTTGTTGCGGATACAACCGTACAAGTAATTACCGCTAACACGGAAAAATCTAATCTCTTACACTCACACACACACACAACGCATCATTCAGCGTCTTAATTTCCGAAAGATGCACCCACACATCGATAGAGTCGCGGTCCTAATATAAATTAAGGATCCCCCTGTAATATATGCGATGTCTATGTGTTGGTATTGTAAAGTCTTAAAAATGAGAGGACGGAGGAATCTTTAAAAGGGTAGGACTTAAGTGGGGGGCACCCCCTTGTCCTCATTTGTCCCCCCTTTTAAGGGTGTTGTGCTCCGCGCAAACGCGTTATACGGCCTACTGCTTCTTATTGTTCGTTGTTTTGGTTCAATATTCAGATGACTATAAAGGTGGGTTAAGTGTTATTTTAGGGAATTAATTTTTGTTGCTCCGACTATTTCCGCAAGAATTGAACCAAAGACTATGAAGTGTGCGCACAGGTTTATAAGTAAGTCTACGAGTTGAATTTCAACGGAATTACTAATATTCCATAGTCGCACGTGTCACAATATAAGCCGATATGATATATCGACTTATGTTTTATTTAACATATTGTAAACTAGCGACCCGCCTCAACTGCCCCTGGATAGAACCTATTAATGTGGCTTTATTAAGATTTAAGACAATAAAAGATCATTTATTTCAAATTTTTAGTTTTTTCAAAAAAAATCTTAGTCTTTTTTTAAATAAGATATAGCCTAGATCCTTCCTGATATTGCTCTATATCTGTGTACCAGTGTACGAAACCTTATCATTCAATTTAATGCCGTTGGTGTCGTAAGAGGCGACTAAGAGGGAAATACCAATGAGATCTCATAGCTTCTAATGGATGACAGTATAACCAACCAGTTTACGCCAAACGAGTTGTGGCGGTGTAAGAATATCAACTATCCCATATAATCCCGTGGGTCGCAAGAGAGGAAAGAGGGAAATAAAACAGGAGATGGCAGCAGCATCTTCTCATAAAAACTCAAAATAACAAAAACTGCGGTTTTTAACCCGCCTACCAAGTGAGGCAACTACGGCAAATTTCATCTCTATGAGGCAATCCATGGGGGAGGCCTATGTTCGGCAGTGGACTCTTGTAAGGCTGTAATGGTAATGATAAGCGTAAAAAAAACTTAGACTGGCGCCAGGTAGCGGAATACGACAGCCAGTCTGACAATTAAGTAAAATCCTTCCTACAACGGGTGATTCCTATGTTTCCATTCCCAGCAGTGGATTTTATGGGCTTATGAGGGAGAAAGAACTAAGTGCAAGTGTGCTCAGAAATAACAGCTTACAATCATGTATGTACACAATTAACAACACAAAACAAATTAGAAATAGCTTGGTAGCGATCACCTCGCCTCGCTCTTAATAACAGGATGAGTGGCATTTGATCTATCTCAATCTATAAGTGTAACTTTTTGTGTGAAGTTAGTCTAAGGGCTACATTAGACACCTTGCTGATGCGGTGGACTGATAGCTCGTTTGTCACTCCAATAATATGAATGTTTATAAAATAAAAGCCTACAAAATTTTAGGCACAAAATTTGTTTATTTGTTATAACTATACAGGTGTGGTATATTCCTTGAAACTTTCAAAGACGGCATATCTTGCATCCAATAAAAACCTTAAACTCTGTATTATTCAGGCTCTATCATTGTCACGCACGCGCTATAGTTGTTCCATTACAGAACTATGTCATAACCAGCAAAAATTCTTTATTAAAACGCCAAAATAATACAAAAATAACTCTTGTAATAAGAAGCTTAAGAGCTAGTGTGTTATATCGGAGCTTGCCTAAAGATTTGTCATGGTATACGTTCATAATGACATTTATTAGAAGCCGTATTCTGTACATGACAATAATTAAAACCCATGCACGAACTTTTGTACCATACCGTACCGCGCACGTGATGCTTTTAGCATATTATTAGGTAACAAATTATTGGGTAGACGACGAAAAACATTAGGTATCCGCCATCGTGGTTTTACCTGTGCCACACAGCAAGACATTAAATTAATTTAGCGATATTACAAAGTCACATTGAACCTAGAAAAGTACTGACATGTAACGACTATGGAAATTTTTCGTATTACTATCGTTATTGTTGGATTCAAAAATTGTACACAATTCTACTGTTTCTATGAAATGAGTATTATGGGTGCTTATTTAATTTAATTTCACCTTTTATTGTTTATAAACTTACATAAGAATAAACTATGTTATCAAAAATAAATTTAATAGTCGAAAAAATAAGTAAGCAGTGAAAAAATGAAAGAAATACGAGTAGAAGTTCTAAAGATAAAATCAATATATTTTTATTAAGAACGGTATAAAAGATCTGTTAAAACTGAAAACAGATGGAAGCTTGCATTTTTATTTGTTTGTTTAAATAAACTTTGTTATATTATATCGCAAGTGTATAATTTAATTTCTTTTATATTACGCAGTAGCATTTCCAATCCAATTTGTGTGAGGTCTGAAAAATAACCAGTAAAACCCGTCAAAGAACACTCGGAAAACTCCACTGACATCCCCCTGTGGCCTTCCATAAAGCAAAAGTGACGTCCCTAATGCGATCGCTTCACTAATTATACCAGAAATTTTCAAAAATTCCCTCCGCTTCCCTCTTCTTAACCCATTAACCAAAACTTTTGGGAACTCGCACTTTTCAAAGTGTTTAGCTGAGCAAAGAATATAGACGTAGATTGCAACTAAATGTTTTTTGCCTAACTCTAATTAGTGTCTATGGATTGGTAGTAAGTATATTTATGTGAAATTCATACATATTTCAATCATGAATTTAATTAAAATAATTGATATTATCATTTAATTATTTTATTATTTACGTTTTTAACTCAATATACGTATCAATCAACGTGTTTGTATTAAGGTTTATCAATTATTTTAATACTATTATAAATTGACAACTATAATGTCATTAAAACACATTATTATTATAATTATTGTTATAACATAGCATGTATTATGTTATCTTTTTAATTTATTTTGTTTACTTTATTTTAAACCTTTAGTTATTTAGAAAAATATTAAACACTAATTAAATTAAAATCTATTGACTATAAATTAAGTCTCTCATTACCCTAATAACTTAAAATATAACTTTAGCAAAATTATTTTAGGTAACTTCATAATATATGTTCTTAAGCTAATTATAAAATAATGTAAAATTAATGAATTAGTAATGTGATGATGAATGAAATTATAAATAAATTAAAAGTATAAAAGGAATTTAAAATTTAGAACAACTATTCTTTTTATGTTATAAAGCGACTCTGTAACTTTCGGCTCATAAAATTTAATATAGATTTTTACATTTACCGCTTTCAAAACATGGATAATATATTTATAATAACAATTTCTATATTATTTTTGTTACATACTACTAAGTATAAATGGTTTTTATTTTACTAGAGAGACAAACAAGCAAACAGTCTAACATTAAAAGGTTACTGCAGGACTGTGGACTAAGATGAAATTCTCCATAGTAGCTTGTAATAACATTGGCTCTATTTTCCTTTAAACTGGAACACGTTGGTGCAATGTCGAGTTTTGATCTTATATTCATGAACTAGTCCACATTACACTTGGCGCCAAAAGTAGGTAAGAGGGTGTTAAAATCCAGAAGAACTCCAAGATAAATAACGAGTCCTACCTACTACATAAAATCAATGTCATACAATAGTAATAATTGTCTTATCATATACATTTTCCGCTGAGAGTGAACTCTGGTTGTAGACATTAAAGGGTATTTAGAATTAGCCCTCTACAAAAATCACTGACGTTAAAAAAGAAAGGCGAAAAGATCTTTACAAAATTCTTTCACGCGTCAGCAGAAGTTTCTAACGCGATAGCGCGAAGGGCGTTTGATTTAGATAAAAACAAAAATCAAGTGAATACAGACTTTATTATAAAGTATTAAGGTGCTTTGTTGGTACGACGTAAACTGGTTATACAGCGTGTTTGTTAATGTGTTAGTGTTCAACTGATAAGGATTGTAATTGAGAAAGTGACTGATGATTTGAGTTTAGGATTTGCATAATCTGTTCCTAACTAGGCACACAACAGCGCTTAAGTTAATATATTCAAAGGTAAAGACGAGTTACTAAGGTGATTTTGGGGTAAAGATTTTGGTATACAGTGTGTTCGGAATTCGTTTTAAGGCTGTTATTTACACAGGCAAAGTGGTTTTGTTTGATCGGACAATATCAAGGTTTGTCAATAAATTTATCAGATGAACATGTAGATGAGGTCCAAGACCTTTTTAAAGAATACCGGTTAACATGTAGTGGCGGTGTAAGAATATCCACTACCCCATATCATCCCGTGAGTGTCGTAAGAGTTGACAGAGGGAGACAAATCAGGAGATGGGCAGGAGCGTCTTCCTAATAACGATTAAAAATAAAAAACTGCGGTTGCCAACCCGCTTGCCAAGCGTGGCAACTATGGAAAATATCCCCCCTACGAGGTAATTTATGGGGGAGGCCTATGTTCAGCAGTGAACTTTAATAGGCTGTAACGATAACGGAAACGGTTAACATCTTTAACATTACCAATGACGGGATTACCGTTAACCGTTAACCGCCAAGTAACCTTAAAATGCTTGTGTTAGGAGTGGTGTATCACAGTAGTCAAATGGTGGATTTAATTCAAGGTCTTTCGAAGCTTGCTGTCCGTACCCTTAAATACTAACCTCAGGTCGCTTTAGTGATTTAAGATTAAAAACATTAGTTCAATAAGATGGTTCACTATTTTTCTATAGGTATTTACAGTGGTTATCAACACTTGGCTTAAAGCTTGGTCAAGTAATGATTAAAGTTACAACCAACATATGTGCATAAGCATTCTCGTCTTTGTGCTCGAAATATTTTATCCTTAATTTTGCGGGTTTCCTCACGATTTTGTCCTTTAACTAAACCAATTAAATAAGATTAATCCAAAATCAATAGACTCATATATAACACATCTCACACCCCACTCTCCTATAAAATAAAAAGGCCGTTCAATAAGAATGGATCAATATAATTTATAAAGTGAAATTTTTTTGATATTAAATAAAATGTGTGTTTTTTATGACGATTTTTATGCGTTTGACGCGCTTTATTATTAAAGTTATGCTAAAATTATAATTTAAATGATGTCTTCGTAATATTATTAAAATCTTATTTATTCTTTCTCGTGTTGTACCCAACCTATTTTTTTTAATTGGTCACAGGAACGTAATTTTTATTTAACGTGGAGCCGATTTTTCAATCGTCATATAATAGTTGTAAATCAAATAAATTATAATCTATCTGAATATAAGAGTCAAACAATTGAACTCTTTTATTCATACAACTGTAATTTTGAATTTTTTATGTTGTATTTTATCCCATTTATAACTTTTATCTGAGGATTGAAAAATCAGTTTTAGAAAAATTAAATTAACTTCTTTATTCCATAAGACATCCTCAATAGTTTGTTTGGGTAAACAAATACGTAAAGATGTGGTAGGGGTGAACACACGCGGGCTGTTCAACGTGCCAAGACGCACATGGGTGCTGCTGACAGCCTCCGACTGAGACAGATTGTCTTACCTCGAACACACGGGTACATTACTGTGGACAAGGTAAATAAGTATAACTAACTTTTATCACATGATTTAATTATTTCATATCGATTCACATTCGTCATTTCTATATTTATATTTATATTTTAAAAGTTAAGGATCATAATTATCATCATTATAACATATCGTCCACTGCTGAACATAGGATATAGCTACACCGTATTACTCAATCGCAGTTTATTATACCTTGAGTATAATAAACTGCGATTGAATATTTCAACTGTTCAGCGGAAATCTTCTATCTATTTATTATTGACCACGGTTGTTGAATATGGTTGTTCAACTACGGTTGTTCTATATCGGTTGTTCACTATCGGTTGGTCACTATATTTTTCAGATGATTTCTTCAGTTGACTATTTCTTTAAGTGGTTCGGTAGTAACTAGTTATCAGAAAGATGCTGCTGTTCATCTCCTGTTTCATTTCCCTCTGTTACCTCTTACGACACCTACTTTATGATATAGGGCGGTGGATATCCTTATAAGGATAATGGTTACTTATTGGTAAATTATGTAGAGAAATATTAAAACTCTAAGGCTATTCACTATTAACAAAAATACTTTTATAATATCTTTGTAGTATTTCGTCACTAGCGCAATAATTAAATACAACTTTAAAAAAGTTATAGCTTAGAAGTACTTTATGATGCAAAATCAATATCATAAGTAGACATCGAAATCATCCACTACTCTAGTTCATTGAAAACTCGTGCATTTCATAAAAATATAAAGTGCATTCAAATTGTGACTGCAAGATGACTTTTATAAGTAAAATTATATTGATGTTTGTGCATATACAATGTGCATATTACTCGACGATACAGCATGCGTTTTCTAAATAGTTTAAATTAAAAATAATAGTTTTAATATGAGTCTCTGAGAGATGACTACATATTTGTGCCATTTGCTGTAGAGACTGTCGGTCCGTGGGGTCCACGTGCGGCGAAGTTCCTAAAGGAACTCCATCCGCGACTGGTCGTTGCTGCTCAAAGGCTAAGTATAGCCCTTCAGCGGGGAAACGCAGCCAGCGTTCTTGACACGATACCGCGGGGAGGACTGTATGATAATTAACTTACTAGTTTTAGTTTTTTTTGTTATAGTTTTTAATATTGTATATAATAAAATATTAAAAATAAATTAACATAGAATATTAGTTATATATTTAATAAGTATTTATGAGTCCCGACCAGACGAGAACATTAAAATAACATTTAATAACAAACGTTTATTGAAACATCGCTCAATAAATATTGATACTATTTGTCCCGCTAACGCATCGACGCAACATCAAGAACAAAGTTTATTCTACAAAATATTTCGTTTATAAAATTCTAAATGAATATCAAAATGTTAAGCCTTCAAAGTAGGGCTATACTCCATCCTTTCTTAGCATTACATTGTCGCGTTGTCGGGGACACGCGTGTTCTATCGCGGTATCTCGTACCCAATTGAGTGAATGTATTCACCAACACTCATTAAGCTGCCACAGACAATAAGTGATTTTATTTTAAGGAGAATACAGTGTAGTTCTTATTGCTTTATTATGTTCCAATGGTCTAATGTTTAAAGTAGCTATGCTTCTGTTATTTTATTGATTTAGAAAAAAAAATACAGTCTCATTAAACAGTGAAATTTTACCAGTATATCTTGGAAAATATACATAATTATAGGAATAAAAAAAAATAAGGAACTGTGAAAAATCTCAACTTCTTAGCAAATCCTTTTGTTAGCCTTTTTTTTATTTAACCGATGCGTCTCACCTTAGAAGCTGCTTCTTATTGGAGTTAGGTTGGTGCCTTTGTTACCCATTATTCATCAGCTTTCGGTCTATTAAGTGGTGGAGTTTCGTTTGCAGTACACAGCAAGACTACGATAAGTCTTTGCAAATAACATCCTAAGGATATTAGCTGGTAGATGTCGTTGGTTTAGAAAATAGAAAAAATCGTCATTATTATTAAAGCGGTCGGAATTATAACAAGAATCTTCTAGGGAATTTTATACAGGGCCTAACAAACAAACTGTATCCCTATAAATCTTTTTATATAAAATAAGGGTGACAAACTTGAAAACAGTTCATCAGATGGTGAGTGGATGCTGTGGCCCATAGACGACTTTAGGTTTCGCAGTCCTTATCGTTAACCATTAATCTGCTATCGCTTAAAATGCCGAGTTTAAATGCCCATTTTGCGGGTCTAGTTGTTTCGTGCTTGTCTACGTATCGCCATGTAGGAGGGTGTAGGGGAAAATCCAGTACCAAATATTATCATCTCATTAGAATCTTAACAGCATCAGCATCATCAGCAGCATTTGTGCACGTAGGAAGCTATACTTACAATTACCTACTGAAGTTGTCGCTTTTAGATGTCAGTGTGCGCGCGCATCGTAAAACTTCATGGTGTCGTTTTTAGGTGTCGGTGTGCGCGCGCATCGTAAAAATTCACTCTCATCATTTTTCCTAAACGCCCCAAAAAAAGTATAACTTCAAAACTACAGTTACCAACCCGCCTGCCAAGCGTGACTACTGTGACAAATAACCTCCTATAATACAATTTATGGAGGAGCCATATGTTCAGCAGCGGACTCATTACAGGTGAATGAATAAAAAACAAGTGTATTAAGGAATAGTTTATTTTTTGCATAAGCTGGAATATAACCGAAATAGAATAGGTTTTTTTTTATGGAATAGGGTGACAAACGAACACACAGTCACATCACACAGTGAAAAAATGTATCCTCAATTAAGAATCAAACTGCTGATGCGTTGTCAGGCGTGAGGACTAAGATGGAATGCCTCATTTCCAATAAAAAGGGCCTCCGGTTCTCTACACTCACCATACGAAACACAGCAGCACTAAGCTGCTAGTTTACGCTGGTATTCAGGTTCGGGTAGATTAAGAGGAGTGAGTGTGTAAACGAGTACGCAGATGGCAATACAATCCATGCATAGGTGAAATCAATTTGGACATCGTCATTATTACCTATTTTATTTTATTTTATTTATTTAAAAAGGTCTACCTACAATTGTTACAATTTAACATACTAAATCTAAATGTATAATAAAGTCTTATACTAATTGCACATTACTTACAGGTAAACACCGCTAAACCATAATTAAAGTGTTAATTTACATATTATGTTAAGAAAAAAAATAAAAGTTAATTAAAACATTTTAAAACAGAACAACAAAACAACCAGTGATTTAGATATTATGTGTAGTAAACATACAAAATAAAAATAACTTAATTTGAAATTGTGTCTAACAAGTACTTTGAAACTTGTACAAGGAAACAAAATTTATATCTGTCCGGCTACTGACCCCATTATAAAGTTTACTTAACCTAGCTACAGGAGAGTTGTTACCAAGCACAGTCCTACGAAATGGTGGGGCAAGTGGCAGAATGGGAGCTCATGAAGTGTCCTGGGCACCCTAAATTTAATGTAGCTTAGAAGTTGGGGACAGTCTATTTGACTTCTTAAAATTTTAAAAATAAAAGTTAGGTCGATAATAGCTCTGCGTTTTCAAGAGAGTCCATGTTAAAATGTTTTAGCCTGTGGGAGTAAGAGTAAGAGAAGCCCCTTCGTCCCATTCCAGAAGAGTACGCCAGGTGCCAAAGAAATCTCTTCTGTATCCTTTCTAGCCGCAAATAATGGGTAGCATAGTGCGGTCTCCATACTACGCTACAATACTCGAGAGTGCTACGAATAAAGGCATTATATAATATTTTTTTTGTTTGATAACTGCGAAAAATTTTACCGTTTCTAATAATAAATCCTAACATTTTCGATGCTTTCTTGACAATATAATCATAATGTGGAATAAATGTCAATTTGCGGTCAAACACTACCCCTAAGTCTAAAACAGTATCTACTTCATAAAGTAGAATCATCTATTATATAATGCGAGCTTATAAAGTTATGATTTCGACAAAATTTAATATGAAAACATTTATTTACATTTAGGTTCATTGAGTTATTTTTACACCAGTGTGACAGCCTATTTAAATCAGATTGCAATAGTACTACATCGGAATCATCAACAATTTTACGAGAAATCTTTAAATCGTCTGCATAAAGATAAGGTTTAGAGTAAATAAAACTATCAGTTATATCGTTAATAAAGATGTTAAAAGTATGGGCCCAAGATGTGATCCTTGCGGCACACCAGATGTTATATCGTAGTATCAGAGTTAAACCCATCCAAGACTACATAGAAGGAACGGTTACTTAAATAGGACTTAAACCAATCCCAAATCTTTCCTGAATCCATAGGAGCTTAATTTTCTTAGCAAAATTGAATGTGAAACTTTGTCGAATGCCTTGCTAAAATCGGTATAGATAACATCAACTTGATTTCTATTGTCAATGGCATCTACAAGATCTTCGACAAAAGTTACAAGATTAGTTAAAGTTGATCTATTTTTCACGAAACCGTGCTGAGAGTCAGTCATAAATTGTCGGAAATAGGTTTGAATATGAGGACAAACGATTGATTCAAGAAGCTTGGCTAATGTAGAAAGTATCGAGATTGGCCGATAATTCGAAACAATACCAATATCACCTGATTTAAAGACTGGTACTACCTTTGCAAGCTTCCACAGATCTGGAAACACTCAGTACTAAATGACTCATTTATAATTTTACACAAAGGAAAAGCTAAACTATCAGCACAATTTTTAAGAAATATTGGCGCTAATCCATCGGCACCAGTACCTTTGGTAATATCTAAAGTTTTGAGTTTCTTAACAATAACATTGAGATCAACGGTAAGATTGGAAAAACATGAACTCCCATTATCAATGATTCTAAGACTTTCAAATTCAGAATGGGGTCCTTCTTTGGATTATCACCATAGACCCTTGAATAAGTTGCAGCAAACAATTCACAAATGCTTTGGCCATTGTTTGCTATAGTAATACCATCTGTGACAGACCTGGGATAGGCACTAGACCCTCCACGTTTGCTTTTGATAAATGACCAAAAGTATTTTGAATTTTGCCTAATCGTTTTCTCTATGTTAACAATATAATTATTATAACACTCTTTAGCTAACTTATCGCATCTTTGACTTAAAATTTGTAGTTCAATTTCGTCTAAAGGGTTACTATATTTTTTATACTTAAGCCGAAGTTTATTTTTTTCCTTTAGTCTTGCAATCAGCACTTTATTAAACCATGGGGGATGACGTTTAAGGCAATTAACATTTTTAATTGGAACAAATTTTTTAATGACTTCATTTATAGTATCATAAAATATTTCTAACATCCTATTCACGTCATTGCATAGGGAAAAGATTGAGTCCCAATCCAAACTAAAAAGATACTTATTTATTGCCTCGTAATCAGCCTTATAAAAATTATACTTAAGAACACTCATATTAGGCGTTAGTTTTTCTGTTTCATCAGATGCGATATAAGTGCATATAGGTGGATGTTGTGGATCGATGTTGGATAAAACATCATAAGCAGAAGACACAGTACAGTTATCAATATCAGTAAGAACTAGATCCAATATTTTATCTCTAGAGTTAATTATACAGTTAATTTGTTTTAGATTATTAACAAAAGTAAAATCTATTAATGTTTGACAAAGACTGGTGGTGCAGTAGCTTGAGTTGTGATTAACCTGCGTCCAATCTATATTACTCATATTAAAGTCGCCAATAATACATAGATGTCCGTCAAAATTCTCAAGAACCGCATTACAGTTATTAACAAAATGTTCTAACATGCTACGTTGAATTGGTGGCGGGAGGTAAACGGCGCAAAGTGCGATCTTTTTAACTACTGAAAAAGCAAATTTATCACAATCAAAGATCTTCACATGCACTATTCCATTCATTTATACAGTCAGAAGATAAGCTTTTTTTGACCGCAACCAGAACCCCACCTCCATCCTTGCCACCATGAAATCCTGACGTTTCTCTATCCCTTCTGAATACTGTGTAACGGTTATCAAATAGTTCGGAGCTCAATACGCTGCTGTTTAACCACGTCTCTGTTAAGACTATTACATCATAGTCACTAGTTGCTAATTTACGATTAAATGTTTGTGTTTTGGTCCTAAGACCTCTAATATTCTGGTAATAAATTACAAACGAATTAATATTAGCAGATGACATTATATTTTAACTTTATATTAACTAATAGAAACAATTAGCGAATTACTCTAGTTTTGACAATGAATCAAAATTTTTAATTAGAATAAAGCCTGAATTTTCACTTTTTCTTAGAAATATACGTCCACCTCTCACCCAAACAAATTTAAACCCTTTTTCTTTTGCAGTCTTCCTCGCCGCCGAATGCAATTCCTTATTTGCAGCTGACAAGTGCTCTGTTACGTATACCGAGTCTTAGGACCATTAAAACCAAGGTGACTAGAGTTCAACTTGTTATCCGGTTAGCTTTATTAAATTTGATTGTGGCTGCTAAGAAGCTATCTCGCTCTAGTGTTATTAAATTCAACTATCACCGAACGAGGACGATCATTATTCGGATTGAGTTTGGCAATTCTTGTTATTCGATTTATCTGTTCAGTTTTGATGTCACACTTTACTATACTGCAAATGTTGTTGAACACCGTGAAAAGATTTTCTGACTTCTTCTCTGGCAAGCATTGAATTTCGACGTTGCTGCTGCGGGCGTTCTGCTCAAGGTTGTTCATGCGTGTCTCAAGATATTTTACAGTACTCTGCAATTTGGCATTTGTTTCAATCAGACTCTTAGTATCTTCCAGAGACTTAGTATTTTTATTTTGAATATCTTCACATTTACTATTCATATCATCCATTTTCTGCTTCATGTTACAAATTTCTTCCCGAAATGTTTTAAGTTCAGTATCTAGAATGGAACGCACGTTTTTGGTCATCTGAACCATAAGGTCTGATATATGCTTTTGAATAATTTCCTCCATAATGTTACGCACCTCTGTACGTGTTACAGGGCCTTCGATTTCCGGGGGGGATGACAATGCCTGTCTTTTGGGCTCGTACTGTAATATTAGGGTCACATTTTACTGGTGTGTTATCCTTATTGCCAGTCGCGTGGAGAGGTCTAATGCAACATGGACCGATCCAGTCAGTAGCATGCTTTATCGCTTTCAAATTGTCGTCATCATTGGTTAGACATTTAAGATGATATGCCTTGTTACATGTGTTGCAAAGCTTATAAATATTATCTTCAAACCCTAAAGAACAACAACCCCATTCAATTAAATCTTGATCCATTTTTAATATAATTTTAGTTATACTTGTCGTGATAATAAATTATATTTTGGCACAACAATAAATGCCCGAACCAAAATCCACAGCAACAAAGTTTTTTTTTTTTCCACAACAGTTTTTTTCCAATCGACACGGAAAGATTCACTACCGTCGCGTCGGGTACATTAACAAAATTATAATTCACAGTTTATAACGGCGCGGCAGTAGGTTAATTATTCGTTAACAATTACTTTCAATTTTATAGTTTATAGGTATTTTAAGATTAAAACACAATACTCTACACAATGTTAAATTTAAAGTTCACTTAATTATCACTTGTTTCAGTATTTTAAACGTTCTTAACATAAAGAAATAAATTAAATTGCGGAGCAAAATGACACCGCCGCGTTCACAGTGTTAACATCACCTATGATTATAAATCATCATAGTTATCAGTAAGTCATTTACGAGGGAAAAATATCACAGATTTTAACTTTTTTTGAATAATAATGTTCATTATTTCGTAGATATTTAAAGCAAATAATAGACATAAATTAAAGTTACGGCCTGTATATGACCCAGAACTGGGCACAGCTTCCTCACATTTATGAGAGGGTTTTGAGCGTTTAGTTTGCCGCCTTGCTCCAGTGCGTGTTGGCGGACTCCCTCTATATGTTTTATACCCACGGACATGCAATTTTTCTCACAACGTATTCCTTCACTGCCGAGCACGTGGTAAATCAGCACTTCATTCCATGAAATTTACAACGAGTGAGAGTTACCACGGCTCTAATTACAATTAAAATAAAAAGTTTATATATAGTCAAAAACAATAAAGAACCAATTTTAGAGCATTTACAAATTGTTTATGATTCAAAAAAATAAGGAAATGGGAAACTGTGAACCTGATAAACGCCGAATAACGCGAGAATCAGAGGGACCAATTATTTTTTGCCTCTGGAAATTCGAGACTTACGAAATTCGAATCGCTTAGCGAAGAGGAATTATAGAAAAAGCTCCGCGCATCTTCAAAGGTGGGCTTCAACCCTTTGGGGCTGGACGCGGGGGTATGGGGTGCGATGTAGGGTGGTACGCACAGTAATATAGAAAACTTGTGTTAGCCCAGTTCCGCGCCTTTGTAACATCATTTCGGCTCCCGTTATACCTGGATCACAATATTTTGATCCTTTTAAATAAATGTATTTATTCATTTTTAATTAAAATGCTGGCCTGGGATTATAGATAATCAAAAAAAAAAATCTTCTCAAGTAAGTACGATTTGACGTTCAAAAGAGTTTAAAATAAACCTGAATTGAACAAGTTTAAATCTTAAATAACAATGATTGACCATTTTATTACCACTTAATAATTTTAATTTTGTCACTTTCATCATTTATTTAATAGCTTGGTATTTCTTGAAAAGACTAGGTGGTAGGTCTCCCTTTCTGCCTAGGAGTTTGTCTGGGCAGATTCCATAATCATGCATATTTTTGCCGCCAAATAACAACGCATCTATAGTTGTTTTTATTAAATTATAAACCGAATTAAAAACTGATACCTACATAAATGTTTTTGCATTTAATTGATTTCAATATATTTTATTACAAATATAGCTAAAAATTGCAATACTTATTTTCTAAATAAATGTAAGCCTGACAAACGAGCGCAATGTGACGTATGACTTGAGATGTGTTGATGAGTACCGATGACGGTAAGGTACTGATGGTAAGGTGATATACTATGGCACATATATACTGTATACTGATACTGATAGACACATGATATCGTGTATATATTATGTTCATCTATCATCGAGTGAAGATCATAATACAGATGCGTCGTTACCTCATGCCCATGACCACTGAGGACTAAGGGAATTCTACCACTTATATTTTATTCTTAAATATTTTTGTGTGTGGCTATGGACTGCAGTCGCCATTTACCATCAGGTGGGCTGCTTTGATTTAATTTTCTGTCGTGTATAATATATGAAGGTGTCCTATTACATACACCTAAGCTTGGCAATAACCTTTTTAAAGGTTGACGAGGATTCATTATTCTGTAAATTTACGTTTGTAAATTTAATTTCAGTAAATGTAAAAATGATATGATTTAATTGAACGTGTATTAATTTTATTTCCTATTATCATAAATAAGCCGTGTTAACTTAGTCATTGGGTGCTCGGCAAAATTAGCAAAAAAATCCGAATTAGCCAATACTTTTCAAGTTTCTTAATCGCTATTAATTAGTAATGATTTAACACGTATGGAGGAACGAACCCTGCACATCTACGAAATTAAAAACATTTCGAGTATTCTTTATCAGTTCATAAAACTGTTCCTTAATAAATCCACTGTCAGCCATGAGCCTCTCCTAGAGATGGTTTACTGTAAGCTGGGTAGGCTCATAGGCGGCTACTATAGCGGAGGTCTCGCTTATTTGACTCGTTTCTCGTTTATTTTTACGTCATTCAAGGGCGGGATGGCATGGTTTTTAAATATTAATAATACATTATAACAGAAAAAAGTGTTTCGAAAAACATTAAATTATGAAAAGAATTTTAAAGTATCAAAACCGCTTAGTTACAACACAACTTTATAATTTAAGAAGAAGAAACAGGCCATAAGAAATAAATGTAAAGAAGGAGAAGAAACGTTTGAATCCCGAAAGGGTTGAAAGGGGGTGCGAAACACCCCAACCTGCACGTATACGAGCGTAGACAATTAACTCGAAAGAGATTGTAAAATTGTTTCAATGTTTATTTCGTTCTTAAAGAATTTATGCTCATGTTAATCTGACTATTATATTTTTTTTACTTGATTTTCTCTGATTTAAGTTTATGTAAATAGAATTTTGAATAAATCTCAAGAGTTATTCCTTCATTTACTTGCAGAACAGTGTTTGTTGAATGTTTTTATTTGTGGCTGAATGTAACTTAGTAATATTGCTGATATTGCGTGTGACATTTCAGATCATAAAACAAAATGGGATGCGAATGGTTTGTTTAACATAGGTATACTTTTATATCGGCCAATTTAATCTACTGGTTTTAGGAAAATTCCAAATATTGAGTTTCTTTAAAGATTTGACATATATACCACGCTTGGCAAACAGGTTGGTGAGTGTACGTTTGCGGCATTATAATACCTACTGCACATTTGCCATCAATTTATGGTAAAAGGATCTCATTGCATTCACACTTAGAAGAATTTCACAATAAGAAGAAGTTCTATGTTCCATTAAGATAAAATATAAATTTATTTAACTTCTTTACTCGTTGAATAAAACTACTTTTACGGATTATATTGCGTTTAAATAACTTATTTTTATTGATTCCCGACGTTTCGGGTGCTTTACAGCACCCATGGTCACGGGGGACTGGGTGCTGTAAAGCACCTGAAACATCGGGAATCAATAAAAATAAGTTAATTAAACGCGATATAATCCGTAAAAGTAGTTTTATTCAATGTGTAGTGTTCGCGTAAATATAAGAAATCATTCTTTACTATATATATACTTCGAATTTTGGCTTTGACAACGTTCACAGTACATATTGACATAACATTACAAGTCTCCACGATCTTTTTTGGTCTTCGACAGAGGCATTGTTGGCACCTATCGATAGTGCGATACACAAACATACCACTGATGCCTAGCTCTGCGGCATCGTTAAAATAAACGGCTTTAAACATCTGTACATAGCAATCACTGTAATTCAGTTTTATTTAACACCCCACTCCATACCATTGCTTAACTTAACAATCACTGTGAAAAGTAATAAGCATTTAAAATGGTGGAAAATCGATCGAAGTTTTTATTTCTTTGGTAATGAATTCGTACGGTTGTACTTTTACGAGTGTCAAGTAATAAGAAGTTTTCGTATAAAATAATCTGTTTAAATCTTCTTTACATTATTATGTTGATGCATCACATTGTGAAATTTCTGGGAGATTTAGACGGCAGCCAGCAGACATTCGTTGACTATAGTATCTCAAGGTGCCTAAGTAGACAAAACAACTTGAGGTTTACATCACCATTAGATCACTTGTTTCATAGTTTCCACTTATAATATTAATAATATCTTTATTTCGACCAACAAGGATCATATTACATAATTAATATAATTAGGTGAAAATTAAAGAAAAGTTAAATTTAAAAAAAAACATGCGTAAGTGTCGTGGAACATAGTTATGGTTATAGTTCACATGCGCAGATACTTAGTACACAAAATCACATTATTTCACATAAAATCTTCTTCAAACCATTATTTATAATACTAGCTGGTACCCGGCGCGTTGCCGCCACGGAAGAAATAATTGTGCAAATATCGTTTTAAATTTGGAAGAGTTATATTTTTTAATTGGGAATGATAATATCATATTCATTGAAGTTGAATGATATTCAAATAAATTTCTCGGTACGATACGCGCGCCACCTAAAGTAAATTAAATGTAGTACTATGCCTTTAACCTTCGCGCAAGTGCAAGCAATAAGTTGACAAAGTTTTACCGCATTCTGATGAACGGTATGGCAGCGCATAATATAACAAAAATGTATATTAATATATTAGATTTAAACGATAACAACAACCCGGCAATTTCCCGCCATAACTCCTCGATCGAAGTGCCTTACATAATGAACATAAGACCAAACAAAAGTGGTTTGCTCTTAGGTTAAAGTTATTGAAATAACAGACATCATCATTTTATTTATTAGTTTTCTCTTCTTCTTTATCGGGACATAAATGTCCACATATGGATATGGATCTCTTTCGTTGTAGGATTTTGCCTTAATCGTCACGCTTGGCAGGTGGTTTGACAATTGCAGTAGGTACCAGAAGTCTCGCACCTATTAATTATTTTTAGCTTGA
This sequence comes from Parnassius orleans, assembly GCA_029286625.1. Taxonomy (NCBI): domain Eukaryota; kingdom Metazoa; phylum Arthropoda; class Insecta; order Lepidoptera; family Papilionidae; genus Parnassius; species Parnassius orleans. The sequence goes on from JAGSMP010000003.1 coordinate 6,619,032, forward strand.
AGACATTTATTTCCTTTCAAGGAAGCTATAATTCAATTGGAAATATATGTATGTAGTGGCTTAACAGTGTGGTCGTTTAAAATTGTCTTATAAATTATAGCACCGATAACATAAGCACTACTTAAAACGTTTTAAAAATTCCTTTCTTCTCAAACGCCTCCAAATAATCCTTTAAAGTACTCAAAACCCCATTTACTTAATAAACGTCAGTACTATAAGGATACAGAGCAAAAAAATTAAGCTTTTCGAAGTATCCTCCAATCGAAACTCAATACCAATTAAAATGGTCCATTTTGCCCTTACTTCCTCAGTTGTCAGTGGCCCTCGAGATAGTATTTAAATTAAGGAATATTCTCATTGAGTCGTCCCGAGCGTCTCATTTAAATTAAGCTTTTAGAAAAAGTCTCATATCTTCTTTACCCGAGGCGCACCGGTACATCAAAGGGGCGTGGGTGGTAACGGGGTAAGGTATTTTTCTTAGAGGGGAGCGGGAGGACGAAATGCGTAGTGACTCACACACTTGTGCGTGAGTAAATACCGACCCACACAGAGCCGACAGTTGTATGTAAAACACTTTAAGAAGCGACGAAGAAATGCGAGAAGCTTAGCAGTTACAGGGGGTTCGAAAATAAAATCTTGATTTAAAAAAAATAGGATATTAGGTGTCAAAAGATTAAAACTTTTGTTCCGGATTATCATTTTGAATAATAAATTATAGCACTTGTTAAGTAAATATAAAATAAGTAAACCTTTTTGTTTAAAAGTGTCTGATTTTCTATATTCAAAAATACTGGACAAATTACAATGGCCCTAAATAAGTTCTGGAATTATTTATTTGCACTTAGCAATACGCGTTAGAAAATAAAAGATGGCAGGAGTAGTTATTGTTGTACTAATTTTTTCATTTAATTTTTTATTTAGATGGAAAATTGGATATTTGTATTCTATTCTATATTCTATAAAAATAAATATTTCTCGACAGCCAAGGCTGCTTGGGAACGGTCAAAGCAACTTGTGGTAACTAGAGTGCTTGTGTGTATATTTCCAAGGCTCTTCAGAAACTTCGTTAGCGCAATTTAAGACCATTGTCCAGTATTTTTTAATGCGACTAGACACTAAGTATCCATTGTCTTTTCAAAAAATTTGTAATATTTAAAAATACAAATACATTAAAAAGTTTTAAAAATAAATGTTATGTTTATCTTAATAAGGTTAACCAAGTTCTTAATACAATATAATATGAGATCGAATTAATAATACTATTTAAAGCTTTTTTTAAATATATACCAAAGATATTTTGTCAATTTAAATTTCTCATGTATTTTGTCCTTCAAGAAAATGTATGTTTGATTCATTGCATTCTCAAATGATATGCTTATTTTTTTCAATTTTCTTAAATTATTCGCATCATCCTGTTCAATGGGGGTAAAAGCGAAAGGGTTGCGGAGGCGATCGCCTCCCTGGCCGGGGTGTCCACCGCCTTCTTACAACCTTTTTACAGAGGGGGTTATAGAGTAAGTGAAGACAGAGACAATCGGAAATTCGATATAACTTATTTTTTTCTTCAACCTATAAAAATATTTTTTATAATTTATGTTATAATTGAAAGCCGCAGTTTCGCAGTATATAAGTGCTCGCCCAAATTTTTTATGTACATTAACAAATCGAATTCGATTCTTACCAGCATTAATGAAATTAATAAAACTATACCACGAGATCGGCGGGAAAATATTGTGAGGAAACAAATAAATAATGGCAAATAAAAAGCTCTTATTATAAATTTAATATTAAAATTTTCTTCTTCTATTTCACACATTGAAATCCACAACTGATGGTGGGCTTTTCCAAGAATACGGCTAATAAGGCCATAGTGAAAAATTTGCTCATACTAATTCATCTCATCATCAACACTCATTTTGTACTAGTGTCTCTGCAGTACGATTGTGTTGACTCAACTAGGGAAGCACCACGCACGCACTGAAACCAGCGTAAAAAGCAGCACAATCAACTAAATTTCGCATGGTATGGTAAGAGCCGAGAACTTTTTACTGGCAACAAGGCATTCTGTCTTAATCTTTAGGTGTTAACTTTTATTTACGTATATTCCTTACCAGAGCCTTATTGCTTTGAGAAAAGATAACTAAAAGAACTTCAAGCCTAATATTCTGTCACAGGGGGCGTCATCTAAGTTGCGAAATCTTTGCTAGAGCATTTCTCCTGTGTGACGCGAATATTCTTTCCCCAGCGTAAGGGTCATATCGAACAGAATCGTCGATATCATAATCAACCTTCTTGTTAATCCTAGTGTTATTAGACTAATTAATTTCACGATAAATGTCTTTCACCCTAAAGCTAGCACTTTATTTACTTAGCCGTACTAAGCAGAGGCTTAGTATTGCAGTGCAATATCATCTGTTAACAATTACTAAAAACGGACAAAATGAAGAACTGTTCACACAAAAGCAATTAAAAAAAAATCTTAATTTTTGTCTCTGTTAGCACACAAGCTGTCGCTAAGAATGTTGTATTAGCGAGGCGTCGCGGACAGGGGGGTGTTTGGGGCGAGGAGAGGGGGGTGTAATTGCAAAATAAAATTAGCCGGAACGGGTACGTGCTCAATTTGCGCCTCCCAGCACTGATTTGTTTTCGTTCTTGCCATGTTTCTTGTCTCGGTGCTACGTTGCTCTGTACGGAGTTTTCTTAGCCTATATATTATTGATCCGACGTTACTCTCTGCCATATTGTTCCCGCGGACCGCAGCTTTATAACGGGTACGATCTAATTTCCGCCGTAAGTCTTTGTTTGCTAGCGCTTTTTGATTTCATAGTTTCGACTTTGTCAGTGACGAGAAAGAAATCAATTTGGTAGCATTTTCCCTAAATTTTGATACTTGAACTATTACGGCTTATGAGAGCATGAATGAAAGAAAATAATCATATTATAATTACTAATGAAGTAATGTTACAGTCTTTATGCATTTCACAGCTGGGCACAAGCCTCCTCTTATTTTAAGAGGGTTTAGGACAAGGAAGTGTACGCCGCGCTTTTCCATTGCGTGTTAGCGGACTTCACATGTCTATGATTTTATGAAATTTCTCAGTCGTGCTGCTTTCCTCTTGATATTTTTCTTCACTGCTAAGCAAACAATTTAAACTAAGCGAATAATGAACAATTTCATTGGTACCGACAGAGATTGAACCCTAGTTGCTTGCGTACTTTGAAATTTCCGGCTGAGTGAAATTTAAACTCAAACGAATCTAAAGATATAAGAAATCGTAGGGCTTCTTTTTCGCCTAGGATTCCGTCCGGGCTGGTACCACCCTATTGTCTATTTCTAGTGCTACCGAGAAGTGTATCTATTTTTGTATTCTGGTTTAAAGAATGAGAAAGCCAGTATAATTTACAGGCTGTGAGACATTCCGCCCTTAGACGTGAAAATACACCTTTAAATCTATAGCAGCGCCTTATCGTAAGGTAGACTTTTAGATTAATTTTATTTGAAGAAATTGTCTGTTGAGTTGACATTATTATGTAAACTTATCCAACAGTGAGTTATAAAACAATTTATAACAATTATTCGAAGCGAAACATGCAAAGTTAATATAAAATAAATCAGGAGTATAGTTCAGTTCATTTAGTGAGTTGAACTTGGTAAAGAATAGTTGGTTGACAGGAATAAGCAACGAGAAACCTCGAGGCGGTTGAAAAAACTCCGGCTGATCTTGTCCGCGATGTTTAAAAGCCGGCCGAAAGTTTCAGGGCCGGATTGCGGAGTCAATAGCCTTTTTATTTTCGCGTTTTCTTTTCATTCCGGCTGAACTTTGTCTAAGTTTTATTTTGAGGAAGTTCCACGAGTGTCAGTTTGGCGTTCGCCTCGCAATTTTCCGCGTCTCGCGCCGATAATTGCAGACACAGGTGGGAATATTATTCTTCTTTTCCATTCCTCTGTCTAATATCCAGCGATATTACTATTTCATCGTTGTTCTGTGTCTTTGAGAGATACAACAAAATGGGACATAATTTTGGATATTACAAAATTAATATTATTCCAGCGAATGAGGCTATTTTTGCCGTGTTTTACAAAAAGCAACATAATTAGTTTCATGGATATAATTATTATGTACGTTAATTTTGATTAATTTAATAATTAACATTTCGCTGCGCATTAACTAGATAATGTTGCGACAGAAGCCTTGTCGCAACTTCTATGCCACACCCTTGCTCGCCTACATAGCGATCTCATATGCACATATATATACGACACTGTCAACTCTTAACCGATTGCGCGTTTCCTTCGCAAGCCTATCGCCACCCATTTACCGACACATGACACACGTGACACGCCCACCGCGCCGTACGCCCACCGAGCATGTGCCCGGCACATATGTGCCCCAGTTACGTGTAGCCGCATGTGCCACACATGTGGGCGTGCGTGACCCACTGCGCATGTTTCTGGGCGTGGCCTCCCCGCCGTGAACGTTAACGTGACGCCGTCACGCTCTCTGTGTGCGAGCCAACGTGACAGCTATTTATTCAGCCGCTCGCGACTCCGGCGTTACGATAAATGAGTTATAATTTATTTTTACTCGAAAAAGGAAGGGTAAGGGAGGCCTACGCTTGTAATTAATGGCCAAATTGGCTATTCCGAGTATTCGGGAGCTGGTAATGAGGTGAGATTGAGATTAAAACTCGGCTAAATGAGCTCCGTGAAGGATTAAGGACGGAAAAATGTGAATAAAGCCGCATCTAGAGGTTTGGGCGTTCTGCGGCTCCCTCGCACGCTTGCGTTGTATAAATTATTAAAATTTCCGTTTTGCGCTCGGATTTTCCCGGCAAGTTTATAAATAGTTTATTATTTGACTTCTACAAGCGGTCCAGTATGTTTTATTACCACAAAGATGAACTCTTTAGAGCTTCGTCAACGTTAGCAATAATTTGAAAGGTTCTGGTGTTTTTTTTCTGCATTCGTCGTTCCTCAATTCATATCAGTCGGTATAAAACACTCATTTTAAATCACCATCGTCTTCATCATTTAATTATGACGTTTTATTATTACAGCTTAATGTGTGCTTGGATTTAGTAATTTAAGTAACACACTAGTTTGCTGATAAATCGTCGGAAAGGGTATCTTGGTTCTTCTTTTGAATAAAACTAATTTTACGTATTTTATTACGTTTAATTTGACTTTCACTTATTTATTTCAACTCCTGAGTTTTTATTTTACTTATTAAGAATTACCAACAAGGTTGAATGACACACAACAAATGCATGTCAAACAAATGCAATAGAAAAAAAGACTTAAAGGCAACGGCTGAAAGCTAGGACATAAACTTGTTGCTAAGTCTTAGTAAAAATTTGTAGTCTATTGTTAATCTTAGAATAAGAACTATGGAAAGTTACACAGAACAGAAGTACAAAAAGTGACAACAATTTTTAGTAACAAAGGAATTTATAAAATGAGATACAATAAAAGCGATTGCGCTAAGAAATCAAAACGATCGGTTAAAAAATCAAATGTTCTCAACATTTGATTTTTTAACCTTATGATTTTCATAGATTTTTAAATTTTCATTGTATTTTACTGGTACTTTTACGTGGTAGAGCCGCGCTGCAGCTATAATATGTTTGTAGTACGAATGGGTCGGCACGACCGGGGTAGGGCCACGCTCTCACAGAATACCAGTGTAAAATAGCAGATGAATGATGCTGTGTTTCGTATGTAGAGAACCGGATGCCCTTTTTACTGGAAACGAGACATTCCGTCTTAGCACTCAGGGGTAACAACGCATCTGCATTTTTAGTTTTAAACGAGGATAAATGTAGATGTTTATGGGCCACAGCATCCACTTACCATCAGGTATACTGTGTGCTCGTTTATCACCCTTATAATACTTAAAAAAATCGAACCATTTTATTCAGAGGCGAATAATAACTGAAAATGCTGTTCTTCTGTATGGTGATTGACTAGAAGAAACAAATACCCTTTTCACTGGTAACAAGGCATCTTATCTTAGTCCTGAGGAGTGTCAAAATATTCTGTTTCTTAATAAGATTATATATGTGCCTGTTACCTTAATTCTATAAAAAATACTCCTTTAGAGAAAGTCCAGGCACGAAATCCAGACAAAAGCTTATTTTCTGAACTAAAACTCTCGTAAGACGAATTTTCAGCATATCATAGAATTTGGGTAGAAAAATAGAACCATTAATAGAATATTGAACAGAGAATACCATTCTCTGTTCAATATTCTGAGTAGAGACCAAAAAGATTTAAAGAAGTTTTGGATAGACAGCTCGTTAGGGCAGTGGCTAACTTGACTGCGGTGCTGTAGACCGCGGGTTCGAATACTGCACGAAACAAGTTGTTCATATGGCCTACAAATAATGTTTTGAGTCTGAATAATTGTTCTTTGCTAATTTCGTTGTTTTACGATGCAATTTATTTATTTCAACGTCTCCACCATACAAGAGAAAGCCCAAGTGTGAAAGTAACGTTTTTTTTACAAAGCGTCACGCCTGTAAAGAAGAGGTAGGCGGAACCCAAAAAGTAGTGAGCTACTCGGACCATGTTTAGCCAAAAACCGGGTATAGTTGGAAAATGGTAAATGGAGCCTATCGTCTACAAAATCACAAACCCAATAATCTCTTAGTCGTTTTACGAAAAGCTGGCCAAGTAACACAATTTTGTTTTCTTATAAATCCCATCCACAAACACCATACCAACATGAGACATGTTGACATGGGACTCACACAACACAAGTTTTATATTCAGAAAAACATCACATAGGATATGTTTAATTTGAGGCACGGGGCTTTAACACCGCCAACTTCCCGACTCCGGGCTGCTACTGAGAGTTTCTTGACAGAAAAATCAAATGACAGATATTGGCTCAACCTGGGATTCGAACGCGGGATCACATAATCAGCAGGCGCGTTCACGACCTCTTGCTCAACGGGTTAGTCTAGACAAAGAAGGCTACAAATGTGTAGTCGCCTCGGAGAACCAAGATGGAATGTGTGGCAGCCTGTATATTGGCTCTCTGCACCTTCCACACTTAAACACTGCAGTACACGCACTGCCATTTGGCTGCAGAAATAGGTAAGAGGATAGACCTACTCAGACGGACTGGAAGCAGAAATGGAATCCTGCCACGTAGAAAATCCGAAACCTTCTCTTGTTTCATTGCGGTTCCAATGAGCTGAACCTACTATTAGGATCTGAATATGCAGTTTCTTTAATTGTTCGTGGTATTAAAGTTAAAGTTAGAGCCTATATACGTCTTACTGCTGGGCACAATCCTCTTCTCATTTCTGAGAGGGTTTGAGGGCAAGGAAATGTCCGCCGCGCTGCTCCAATGCGTGTTGACAAATTCCACATGTCTTCGAAATATTTTTTTTTCTTATTTCTCAGGCAGTTTTCCTCACGATGTTTTCCTTCACTACGTGGTACGCCTACTCAGTACGTGGTAAATCGTAATATTCAAATATACTTATTTTGACAAATGAAAGATAAGGACTCCGAGTTTTAACGTTGATTTATTGGAAACAACCCCCTAATTATAATCAATTAATTATTTCAAAAAGTAAGAATGCTTAAAATGCGTTGCCTGCGTAATTACTAACGGGTACAAAACACGTATCTTATTAATGGAATGTCCGCAAAAATAAATTACTTTCTTATATTTTCAACCTTGTGTCTAAAATGATACGGTCTGTATTCACTCAGAATGCCATTGTGTAACTACGCGTGTTGACAAATAACTTCACAGCAGGTAGTGGGTTCAATATCTACCACCGTCAAATTGGTACTCGCCAAGGAATTCAGGTAGTAACGTTTGACATATTATTTGTTAGCTGGAGGCCTGCATTGTTCTAATAAATTGATGCCCAACATGCATCCTATTTTAACACGCAATTAGCTTGCTTGACCTTTATGTTTTTTATATACGTACTGGTACCTACGTATGTATATATGTAGTTTATAATTTGAAATTTTGCAGACGTATTAAGAAACTAATGATAATGCATTAATTTCAAGACTGCTGTCACTAGGATCAGCAAGCTCATGGTCAATGTGCGTTGTTAAAGTTTTTTTAAACTCTTGTAATGTTTCCTTTTTATTCATTTCTTTTATTGAATAAGAGTGACAAACGAGCACTCAGTCCACCTGATTGTCAGTGAACGCTGTAGCCCATAGACATCTACATCCCATATTCGGTCAATAATCAAAATGCAGATGCGTTGTCAGCTATGAGGACTTAGGACTGCCTCGTTTCCAGTAAAATGGGTCTCCGGTTCACACTCACCATACGAAACACAGCAGCATTAATTTGCTATTTTAATCAAGTTTTGTGAAAATTAGTGGTCTCTTACAGACCGATAAAGATAAATGTGGAATGTAGAAGAGAAGCATATAAGTTCTTTTACAGTTACAGCCCACGAAAAGTCTACAGCTGAACATAAAGATATTGACTGCCTCATAGGGTGGATATTGGCTATAGTTGCCACGCTTGGCAAACAGGTTTGGCAATATCATTACAATTTATACAAGGTCTTATAAAACAATAATCTCTATTTGTTTTGGTCCTTGTATAAATTGATTGAAGATATACATAATATTTTATTTTTGGAACTATGTAGCCTATTAGATAAGCGCTCGCCTTTCGCCTTCGCCACAAGCACGTTGCTGATTCACCACACGCTTGACAGTGATGGAAAAGGTCATGAAGAAACCTGTATGTCAGAAATTAAAAATATTCCAATGACAACTGAAGTCCGCCAATACGTGTTGCACACTCGACAGACCCTTTTAGAACTGTTATAGAGTGCCCAACAACGAATGTGTGAGTGAAAGGAAATGTATAGACTGACATTTATTTGTATACAAAACATTGATTAAAATAGGCGTAACTAAAGTGGATAAACTCCGTATGCTACTTTATTATTGGCTATTAGTCAAACGTGTCACAGTACATTGTGAGTGTCAAAAAGAATTACATAGATGGACAGTTCGATACCAAATCCACTTTTTCATGTCTGAATTAACATAACCAGTATTGAACAAGTGTCGACAAAATAGGCTTTAAAAATATTATTTTATTTTCTAATCGTCCCTATTTTTGTTCTAGTTTTTGTTTATTTTCATATTCCATTGAAAAACTTAAGAAGATAATAATCAAATAAAACTTTTGTATGTTAACATGTACGATGTTTGTATTCTCGATATACTTTCTCACAAAAAAATATTATAAAATTATCGATAAATTATAGAAATAATATAGTACATAATATAAGCATATTTAAAATGGTTATTATGTATATTAAAAATGAAAACCTGAACTCAAAGTTCTGTTGTGGTAAAGAATAAGCTTGACTCCAGTCCTATATTTGATCCCAGAGGTAAAAACTAATTAGACCGTTAGCCTTAAAATTCTTGCAGATCTCAGCAAATTTATTTCCTTTAGCCTTTCTTTTTAGCTCATTCTCGTATACTTTACATTTTATTCAATTAGCTTGTGCATAAATCAATTATTTATTTTGTTTTGGTATTTATTAATTTGTCTGTCCTACTGATTATGTCGGACATATGTTACATAATTTTTAGAAAAGAAGGGCTGAGTAAGTGAAGCTTAAGTTTAGGAACCAAAAACTCGTCTTGGACAATTAGTTTTTAGACGTATAACTTTTCTCAAAATTATTAACATCCAGTATTAGTACAATTTAATTCTCACTTAATAATTAAAATTTTTGGTAGGTGTAATATTGAGAAATTTAGTGTTGGAATATATGCTATTGACAGAAATAACCGTTAAATCCTCTTAATTAATGAGAAAATACTCGTACGAGACGGATGACGAATTTTTATAAATTTTATGTCTTCGGGTATTCGGGTTGAAATATTTATTAAACGCCTCAACTCGATTAAGATTTTTAACTCGTATGAAGAGCTTCGATGTAGGTGATTCTACAGTATTGTCTTAATCAGATTAATAGCTTTCCTGTTTCAATATAAGAGCTGTTACAACACTTTAAGTAAAATTATGTAAGAGTTCTTTAGCAAAATGTTGTAATTTATCAAAATTTTCTGGAAAATAATCCATTTTTTACTATACATTAATACTGTATCATTAACAAGATAAAAATTTCACTAACAGGGTAAGTAGCCTTTTGCAAAAAAATGATTTGCTAAGCATCTTGGAGTTTTCTTAAAGAACTAATACAGAACTAAATCTCGGTTTATACTTATTCATGGTTACACAATTAATGGTTCATTCCTCATAACATTGATGTGACAAAAAGCATGTTAAAGCCGTTGTACACATACATCTAACTTAAAACAAAGAAGGCTATATATACGTTGACACCGCGGATAACTAATAATATAGAAGGTTTTACAGCCTGTTATAGGATCTCTGTACCCTTTAGACCGGAACACGCTATTGTTCGCACACGGACTCCTAGATAGAAAAGGAGTCATACCTAAATGATTTCAGTATTGTGAATTATCCATTGCATTATACACAGTCTATAAAAGTCCACTGCTAAACATTTGCCTCCCCCATAGATCGCACGCTATAGGTGAGATATTTGCCATAGTTGTCACGCTTGGTTTCTGTTGGAAAGATGTCATCTCCTGTTTTAGTTTCCCTCTGTCACCTCTTACGACACCCACGGGACTATATGGGGTAGTACATATTTTTACACACGTCTCTACACGGCTTATTTTATTATTTTCATATGACGAAAATCAATTTGATTTTTTTAAATCAGTAAATATGATATTAGTTTATATTATGCGCAGCTCTGTGAACTTCCAACTGGACAAAACAAAGACGTAGTGGCGGCACAGCCACCATTCATCACCGCCGATACCTATCTAGCGCTATCAGTAGGAATCTGCGCGATCCGGCGAAGCTATGATTAGTATTGTGAGCATTATTTTAACAGAATCGATTTACTGGAAGCTTGCTTAGCGTTTACGCAACATTGTGTTTACTGCTAGTTAAGTAAGGGTTTTTGGTTCCAGTAGTTAGTCTGTACTGCATGTAAATTGATAACGTCTTTAGGCTTTATTTTAATCTCGTATTTTCTACGATTCAAGAAAACCTGTTTGGAAAATTCAGTTCTTAGTTAGTTCATCATTATTATTACATCTTAACCCAACATTACTTCTGAACAAACGTCTCCTCAATAGATTGCTACAAAGTACGGTCCTAAGCCATCTACATCCATCGAATACTTGCATCCATCGACTACCCGGAGGTGTTCATCGTGACTCATCGGTTGTCGGTGCTTAGATAGGAAGACAATTCTTAATAAGCTTACAAATTAAAGTCAGGCACTTCTCCAGGATTGTGACTAACTAATTTGAGACGTTCTGCTAAAAGATTCGCATGGATAGGATAGGTAGAGTTCTGAATTCCTGTCAGATTTATGTTTCCCGCAAAATAAAAGTAAGAATGGCAGTAAACATTACAGCATCATTTACGTGGTAGAGCCATGCTGCAGCTGATTATGGTTGAAGCACGAATGAGTTGGCTCGACCGGGGTAGGACCAGCTCTCACAGAATACCAGCGTAAAAGAGCAGCTCAATGCTGCTGTGTTTCGTATGGTGAGTGTAAAGAACCGGAGACCCTTTTTACTGGAAACGAGGCATTCTATCTTAGTCCTTAGGAGTGGCAATGCATTTACATTTTGATTCTTAATTGAGGATAGATGTAGATATCTATGTACCACAGCATCCACTTACCATCAGGTGGACTGTGTGCTCGTTTGTCACTCTTATTCTATAAAAAAAGGGATGTTGCCACTTTTTACGTGGTGCGTGCACATTTTTATTAGTCATATTTGTTCAAAGGTTCTGCTAGGATAGGTATAGTTCTGAGTTCCTTCCCCACAAAATGGAAGTACGAATGGCAGCAAACATTACAGGGCTTCTCTCACTTTTTGCGTGGTGCGTGCACATTTTTTTTAATAGTGATATTGGTTTCATTTGTTAATTTTGAAGCTTTGGCATCCGTCTATGTAGGTACATTACAGCCTATCAAAATCCACTGCTGATCATAGGCCTCCCTATAGACTGCCTCATGAGGGGGATATTTGCCAGAGCTGCTTGGCAGACGGGTCAGCAACCGCAGTTTTTATTTTCTGGTTGTAATTAGGAAGATGCTGCTACCTATCTTCTAGTTTGTTTCCCTCTGTCGCCTTTTACGACACTCGTGGGACGATATAGGGTAGTGGATATTCTAACATCGCCACTACGGGGGTTACTCCAATATTATGAATAAATCTAAATGTTTTAGTGGATGAAATAATAATAACTGAGAACGCAATATAAATAATCAGTGGTGATTGAATTATATAATATAAATATAATTGAGTATCAAGTTATGTTGTAATGATTTTAGTGTTTTGGTATTTCAGTATTTTTTTATTTTAATAGATTTTTTTGCATTCATTTTATTAAATAAGTTTTTTGCCTTATTTATCAATGTTGTGTAAATCTATAATATGTGTCCATATACGAACATGAAGTAGTAATTTATAACACATAATATGTAAAATAGTACACAAATGCTGATGATTTACCTTGTCAGTATATAAATATATAAATGTTTTTTTTTTGCAATTTACAAAGTGCCGACAAATTTATATTAAACATCATTAATAACATAACTTCCGATAGTAATTCTCCACGCCGGCTCAGACTGCATGAAACAGGATTAAGTTTATTACGCTGCCACATTGTACGACATGTGCTGAGATGGCTTCCGCAAAACCATTGCCTGTATTAAGCAACCGTTTTGTACCGGCGCGTGTGTTAATAATAGCCTCCAGGCTTCTCCAACAAAGAACCTTGTAAGTGCTTATCTTAGATAATCTAAAACAAACAATAAAATGGAATGGGTCACAGGCGATCCAAAATAAGGAAGATTAATTTTTGTGCTCCATCACGCATATGAATTATCTCCAGACCGTGACTGATGGCCGCTTAAATCACTTACAAGGCGACACACACGAGGCGCAGTGAAAAAAACGTCACCGTACGGACACCGAACCCGAGCATCGAGCCACCACTATTTATTACCCGTCCGAGCGTAGGAGGCAACTAAAAATTAACTGTGAACACAACTACCGGTCTCATGGATTTAAAAATTTCCATGCTAGAGTAATAGTCGAGATTAAGAGCATTGTTGCCTGGGGAGCCACACAGAGTAAACGTTTATTAGAATTTATACGAGCTACGAGCACCTACTTATTCGTTGAGCACGCGTTTGATGTAGCGCTTGTTACTTTTTTAATGCTATCATCGAGTTTTATTAGAGCAGGAAATATTGGTCCGGTATAACGTATAGGCCCGGTTTGTTATCTGTTGCTTGGGGCTTCTGAACGCAGAATAGAATAATTTCGCAAAGTAATTCGCGCTGTCGACGCAGTATCAGCCTCTGGTGACGATGCGGCTATGCTTACGCGGTCGGTTAGCTCGGGTTTATGGCCGGAGCGAAGTAATAGTCAAGGTTGTTCAGTAGCGAGCGGATAGAGTGTAATAGGTGGGTATCTTAGGGCGGGGTAGGATAACCGTTCGGTTATTGCGAAAGGGCAGCGCGGAATTCACTCGAGTGGGGACTTATAACGCACTCGCTCTCAAATACAGCAATTGGTCCGGTATTTGACACATTGATATATGCAACTGTTAGAGCTGCCGTGAATTATTAACGAAATCAAAACAACTTTGCCGTTCGTAAAGTGAGATCGCATTTAAAGTGATTTTATATTGCAAGTGCAATTCTATTCGGTTGCTTAAAGCGATGGAATCTAATAATTTTATAACTTAATTTTATTTCTATTTCCGTATCAATTGTTAGTATGGACCTATTGTAGCGTTCAAGTAGTGTTATAAAAATATCAATACCTTCAATTAATATTCGAATATTTACACAACTATTTCACTTAACTCTAACGTACCCTACATTAACGATCTCGTGCTATGTTATTGCTTCTTAAGTCGAAGTCAATACAAAATATTTTTGTAAAAATATATTTTTGAATCTAAAATTACTAATAGATAGAATCAATGATTTGATGAATTTTGGTACTAGGCTTCAGAAACTGAAGAGTAAGACTCTAATTAACGGTGCATTCAATCTCAGTCCTTAGGGCTGACGTCATCGGCCTTTCTCATTTGCCTTTTGAAAGAGCTAGACTAGTTTACTCTCGCTATTTCCATAGCACAATGTCTAGGTGTTTTGCTATGGAGACACGCGACTGACACTGAAATTATATTTGTTATTCAGAAGAGCAATCTATAATTTAATACCTAAAGAGTCGCTCAGACAAAAATTTAAGGAAATTAATATATGTATTAACTTTGACTCTCAATACATTTATGAAAATGTAATGTACGTACACAAAAATAAAAGTAGTTTTACAAAAATAAGTGATATTCATTCTGTAAATACTAGGAACCAACACCAGCTAGTAGTACCAGTTACTCGACTCCACCGAGTCAGTAATTCATTCTTGGGGCGATGTATACGCTTTTACATATCAACCCCTAGGAATGAAGTGATCACTACCAAGCTATATCAAATTTATTTTGTGTTGTTGATTGTGTAACATCGTATATGATTGTAAGCTGTTTTTTTAAAGTCCCGCTGAATTTCTTGCTGGTTCTTCCCAGGACAGAGGTTTTTTTCCGAACCAGTGGTAAATTAAACAAAAGAGTGACTTTCGATAAGTATTATTTATCGAAAGTCTTATTGAATAAAAAAAGTTTCTGTTTCTGCTTCTGTTTCAATTCTTAATTGATGATAAAATGCATGTAGGTGTCTGGGACACATCATTCATTATCAGACGTTTTTTGTTCTCATTTGACATCCTTTTCTTGTATATAAAAGGAAGTGGTGATTACTGTGACCATAGATTTATTAAAATCCGATTACAAAACGGCTTAATGAAACAATGTGGTTTAAAATCGCTTAAATTAGAGAAACATACATTCCAATTTTGGACAGTTTCGAGATTTTTAGCGACTGAGTATCGTGACGAAAATGACTCTGCTAGTTATCAGTACACGAAATAACAATGACACATGATGTGCTATAACGTAGCAAGAATGGATGCCATGATCAGTGAATGACCGCAATCTCATAGAATATAAACGTAAACGAGCAGCATAAGTCTACTATGTATCGTATGGTAAGTGACGAAAACCAGAGCCGTTTTATAGTAACGAAGCATTTAATCTTAGTCCCAGGAGTGAAAACGCATCTGAATTTTTTGTCATAATCGAGGATAAATGTAGGAGTATGATAGACGCATTATCGTCTTGCCATAGTAAATATCGAAAATAAACTGTTACAGAGCAAACTTGATAATTTTTTTATGACTAAATAATTTAACTTGATTAACGTAAATTGATTTAAAACAGTCTGCGTCAAGAACATGACTTTTGTGTTTTAAGATTATTTACTTATCATAAGCCAGTGCTTGACCACAATCCCACCTGGTGGTGGATTTGTTTTCCTCCACTGTAATATAATAACTGTTACAATAAGAACAACTATTGAGAGTTCACCAATGGACACAGGCTTCTCCCATTGTATAAAACATTTGCCGTAAACGTCACGCTTGGCAGGCGGATTGACCTTCGCAGTACCAGACGTCTAGCACCTCTGACTTAGGAGCTTCTTATTGCATTTGTTTTCCGCCCATGATTTACCAAGCTTAAATTAAAAAAAAGAAAAAAAATTAAAACATCGAAAATAAAATTACATATATCGGCACGTCTATAAAATACCGGATGGGTCGAGAGTGAGCGAGAAGTTGCATCACTCTAGCGGAGTGTCATATCGATGGTGGCGTGGTACAATTGAAGGTACTCGTATACCGAGAAACCCCCACTCGTTTGTGCTAAGTAATTTGACGAGTGCTAAGACTCGTAGAATGACAGTATCGTGGTTTCTAGTGCAGGCAAGGATCTGTGTTACACTGAGATGTGTAGTATTGCTCTTGGTTTGCATACTTTGGTGTTATCATGTAATTACGTCCCTCAAGTTACACTGCTGTGTAATTGTGACGGGAATATATTACGCTATGGTCAAAGTGTAATTGCGCTATAATGAATTTATAGTGCAGTACGCTGTTTTATTACCAATAATGATTAAATGCGTGAGCGGGAGAGCAAGTTAAACAACCACTCTCTCACTATTATTATTTTTAAAAATTACCCTTCTGATGTATTACCGATATTTCCGACACATTAATAAATTTCTGATTTATAAATGTAGACCTTCCCCTTAACAATGACCTGTATAGCTACAACGACCATACTTATTACGAATGCACCTATTATCTGTGGAATGTCAGACATATATGTATTTAACTGGCTCTTAACTATAAGTATATATGTTGTAGTGGTTTATAGCGTACCAATCACTTTCGGTTTCCTTCCAGTCGCCTACAGCTATACAAATTTCGTATGTGTCACGCGCAATACATCGTAACTAACGTATCATTATGTTTTAGTTTGTTTGTTTTCTTTAATGTTACGTTATGTTATTACGAATTGAGTAATGTAAGTTTGTTCTGCTAATACGAATTCGATTATTAGTTCATATGCATTTCGAAACTTTAAGTTGGTTCTATTATAGCTGTTTATCAGTGTAATTATGTGCGTATTTAAAAGTTGATTTGTTTTGCGAAATAGATTATTAAAGTTTTAAACTGCTTAAATTAGTAGTGTTTGCTTGCTTAATGCTATAATTTGGGTTTGTGCTGATAATCATTCTATCTATCATTTTTTTTCTTCCCATTCACTTTCATCCCAACAGTGTCTCGGTTATTGTTAGATTCGATCAACCGTTATTAAAGTTAGTTATTTATCATCCACGGTGTTAAATAACTTTTACTTTCCATTTTTAACTTTATTTCTTTTTTGGGTTCCGTACCCGAAGGGTAATCTACGGGACCCTATTACTAAGCCTCCGCTGTCCGTCCGTCCGGCCGTCCGTCAGTCTATCTGTCAGCGGGCTGTATCTCATGATCCGTAATAGGTAGACTAGACAGTTGAAATTTTTACAAAATGTGTATTTCTGTTGCTGCTATAACAACAAATAATAAAAATAAAAATAAATTAAAAATAAAGGGGGCTCCCCTACTAGAAACGTGTTTTGTTTTGTTATTTTTTTACTTCTTTTTGCTCAATCTTAATAATGGCAACACGTAGACGCTTAAAATGCTCACACAGTTTGTATTGCTATATTCGCTAAAAAAATATATATATTTAAATAAAATATTATATTTAAAAATTAAAGAAGGTCGCTATACAGGAGACGTGATTTTTGGAGTTTTTTTGCTCGATTTTAACGGCACAATAGTGGATTATAAAAGTACCTACATAGTGTTAAATCTTGTACGATGGTACGGAGCCCTTCATGTGCGCTTGGCCGGTTTTCTATTTGTAAGAGTCCACCTGATAGCAAATGGATGCTATAGCCAATAGTCACTCACCTAGATCCTGTACCTGTATCCTCGATAGATGTGGTGTTACGACTGAGGATTAAGATGGTATACCTAGTTACCAGTAAAAGGGTCTCCGTTTCTCGTCACTCTTCAGTTAAAAACAAAAGCATTATGCAATTTTACGCTGTATTCTCTCTGTAATAATTTCCCGGTTAAGCCGACCCACTCGTGCTGCAATGCAATTCATAACGCGGTTCAAAAATTTTCCTTGGTAACGGAAATTTGAGTGTCAGAAGGAAATATTTGTAAATGTTTCCGAATATGATTTGTGAAAAAATATATGATTTTTGAAGCCAAAATGACGTTAATAAGTTCTGGATTGAAATCTAGTGTACCACAAATAATCGTTTATTGTAATATTAAATTCCTTATTTTATAACTTTATAGGACGTAACATCTACGCAAAAATTACTCTGATTTAAGCTTTGCGTGAAATTTAGCCTTAAAAGTTTTTTTATTTACTCAAAAAGGTCTATTTTTTATAATTTAACAAACAAAAATGTAAAGGTATTAGTATTTGCGTAATTGAAAAATTACTTCCAGGTGACTATATGGCTACGTCATAATTTAAAACTAAAACTCATCTTGATGTAAAAGTAATTTTATGGATTTTATCACGTTATCATTTAATCCCATACAGTCTATAAAAGTTCGTTGTTGAACATAGGCCTCCCCAAATATATCTTCTTAGGGGGGATTTTGGCATAGTTGTCACGTTTGGCAGGCGGGTTGGCAACCACAGTTTTTTATAATTTTGAGTTGTTATGCCGTTATCACGTTTACGGGTAAGAACTTTAACAAAATACGTGACAATGTAGTGGAGACAGATGTATCTCAGAAGTGACAGACGTTGAAAAAAACGTATCTTTGAAGTTAGAGTGTAGACCGATACCCCCGAGATTCAAGTGACGTCTAGCAACTTGCCACAAAAGCTTAAGCTCAGGTAAAATGACGTGCCTTGAGACGTCCAGCTGTGAACTACCGCATCATGATGACTGTGAATCTTAGGGTTAAACTTTAAAATAGTTTTTATCTTGGAGTTCATCGTCAGGTAGTTAGTCAAATTATCCAGTCATTTATATTTTACTTCGGTGTAATTCTCATCATTACAGTCCATTAAAGGCCTACTGCGCAACGTAAGTAGCCCTAAATCTTTGTTAATAATGATCCTAAGCCACTAGTGGCTCCATCTATCGGTGGTTGCTTTACACTACGCTTGCGGATCTCTAAGCTGCCACTAGAACTTTTTCCTTTTTTCCCATTTGTTGTTTGTATCACAAGTTTTATGATCGGTCAATAACTATACAATGGTCGAGGACAAATAGGTGTTATTGCGCGTAACGTATACTGCCTACAAACAGAATAAATACTACAAATAATATTCTATCTGGTATAGATAACTTTATTTTATTTGCTTTATAACGTTTTGAGGGATGTAAGGATAAATGAATGAGCAAATTATAGACCCTGATGAGCTCAAAAATATTTGTAGTGCTTAATCTTGACTATATGTTTAAAGACTGGTTTAATACTTGACACGACAGTGTTTCACTATCTACATATATACCTATTTTGTTATATCGGCGTGTAAACAATTGAATTATTGTATGAATATAATAATTTAATTGTTTTATTTTATCTTACGAATAAAAATCAGCACTAAAAATGTTATTAGTAATTGTGTTGTTACTGTAATTGATTTACAAAATTTTATCGTATCGTTTAAATATTAAACATATGTGAAATAATATTTATAATATGACATAGTATATCTTTAAGTATGTCACTATATATATATTGTATGAAGTCGATGGATACAGGTGGATCAGTATCACGCTTTGTGGCGTTCCTTGGCAGTGGACTTGTGAAGAGTTGCAATAATGATGATCTTTAAATTTTTATTATTATGTTATTTTATTATATACAAAATTAAAAACTATAATAAAAAAAAAACTAGTAAAGCTAAGTTCTAAGTATAGCCATTCAGCGGGGGAACTTAGCTTTGAGTGAGAAAAGAACGAGCCCTCTTATCACCAGCAGCAACGACCAGTCCAGTGGAGTTCCTTTAGGAACTTCACCGCACGTGGACCCCACGGACTGATAATCTCTACGGCAAATGGCACAAATATGTATTCATCTCTCAGAGACTCATATTTGCGCCACTTAGTTCAGCTGCCTCTGATGCCGCCCCGGCTCTAAACGAGTTATTTTTATCTCATCATATTTTATTTGTTTATTTCTTTTATCTTTAAGTAGATTCACGAAGTATTTTTCTCTCATCATATTTTATTTGTTTATTTCAATTTTTAGGAGTTTCGCGATGCGGTCATTATTGGCCTACTAACAAATTTGTATGGATGTGAATGATTAGAACATTGACATTATTCTTTTATCTCTAACTAGATGCAGTGATAATCTGTGTATGCTGGTAGCTCGAGGCATTTTGTCACTGGACTAGTTGGTATTACTTCTTGTCTGCCCAAGGGCCCATCCGATTCTAAACTAGTTTTTTTAAATAATTTATAAAAATGTTATATCACGGTAGAGCCACACTGTAGTTGAGCATGAATGGGTCGGCTCACTCTGAAGGACCACGATCTTACAGAATTCCAGAGTAAAATAGCAGCTTATTGCTGCTGTGTCTAGTACGGTGAATGTCAAAAACCGGGAAACCTTTTTTCTTGTAGTGAAGAGTTCCACAAATATCTAGGTTAGGCGTTACAACGCATCTAAATTTTGATTCTTAATCAAGGATAGTTGTAGGACTAGGGTATCCACTCACCAACAGGTAGGTAGACTGTGTGCTTGCTTGTAACCATTATTCTATGAGAAAAATTCCGTTTTCGTGCGGGATTCGAACACACAGCCCGCAGTGTCGCAGGCAAAAGCTTATTTAGCCACTCCGCTGCCGCGGAGTCAGTTTCTATATTAAATCTAGAAGCAAGCAATCGGATAGTATAGTAGGCGATGTGGCCAATTATCATCATCATCAACATCATTATCATTGCAGCCTATCAAAAGTCTACTCCCATTTCTGAAAGGGTTTTAGGGCAAGGGCAGCGCTGCCCCAGAGCGTGTTGGCGGACTTCACATGTATTCGAAATATTTTTTCTTATTTCTCAGATATGCAGGTTTTCTCACGATGTTTTCCTTTACCGCCGAGGACGTGGTAAATCAGCACTTAAAATTGCAATTAACAATTTCATTGGTGCCGTCGGGGATCGAACCCGGGTTGCTCGCGAACTGTGAAATTAACAGCGAGCGCTAACCACCTGAGCTACCACGGCTCTCTCTGATTTTCTTATTCGGTACTAAACCACGAATATATTTTAACACGTTTTATTAAGTCACTTTTTTGTTTGCCTGTCTGTCTGTCTGTCGTTCTGGGTGGAATTTTGCAACTAAAATTTCGAGCACTTCCCGATGAGCTAGAGACTTAAAAAAACGTGGTACATTACATTTTTAATACAAATTTCAAAAAAATCTCTTATTAATCTATAAATATAAAAGTTATAAATAACTTGACTACAGCGCTACCAAATGCTAGGACACCTATGAACTATAGTTTCGACAGTACAAAAATATTTTGTGAATATGACCTCAGTCGGTCAAGTTATTCAGAAGATACAGTGGATTTACTTGTTCTGCGACCATCATATATTGCAGCGTGTATTAACCTCTTTAAAAAACTGGTGACTGTTAACTTACTTGACAATATATGACCACTCATGTTCAGCAGTAAGCTTGTAATGGGCTGTAAAGTAGTTGATGAAGGTTTTTAAAGGTTACCGTTACCATTTCAGCCTATGAATAGTCCACTGCTAAACATAGGCCTCCTCATAGATTGCCTCACAGGATGGATATTTGCCATAGGTGTCACTCTGAGCAGGCGTGTTGACAACCGCAGTTTTTAATTTTTTAGTTATTATTAGAAAGATGCTGCTGCCATCTCTTGGCTTGTTTCCCTCTATCGCCTCTTACGACAAATACAATTCAAGGTAAGCTCATAATAATTTTAGCGGTTGAAATTAGTTAATGACGCAAGTTGGTCTCTGATCGATAACTATATTTGTATTTGACAAGAGGGCTGGTTCTTTTCTTGTCCACGGGTTTAGTATAACCATTCAGGAAGAAAAGCAGCCAGCGTTCATGCCACTTTTTTTGCGGGAAGTGGGCCTGTATGATAATTTTAGTGTTTAGCCTTGTATATATCGTTATAAATAGTGTATAGTATTGAGTTACCTATGTATGTATATTTGTAATAAATATAAACCTAGAAGTACAGTTAAGTTCCACACACACACACTCGCCAATAATAGCAATTTTCCCAAGTCGCAGTGACATATCGCCGGTGCCCAGTCCACCGTTATATAGAAGAGTCGGGTTGTGATGGGATATGTCATCGGCGGGCCCGGGGCTGCAATTATGGGCCGCTGTCTGTCCTGCGATCCGTGATTTACAACCTCTGATCGGCCGCCCAGGGCCTTTGCATAAACTTTAGTCAAACAGCTCAGTGGGCAAATGCGGTTACTATAATGATAATAATTGTACAGCTGGCGAACAATTTCCGGTTGAGGATCACGTTGAAAAGTTTTTTGTACATAAAAATAAACAATAAAAAGAAAATAGACATATTTATTAAAAATATTATGTAAAAATGATTTAATTTGACGGCTCAAACGACAGGATTTGGTTATATATAAGTCCACTGCTGAACACTGCCTCCAGTTGTTTGTAGCATTTGCCTTAATTACTACGTTTGACAGGCGGTTTGGTAAAATCAGTACCTGATGTAGGTGTCTAGGTCCCACAGCACCCATTTACCATCAGGTGGACTGTGAGCTCGTTTGTCATCCTTATTCTATATTGTGTAATATAACGGTTTGGGTGTATTACACCTGAAGTAAATTGGGTGGTCGTACTACCTATCGGAAGCCATGGAAGCAGAAAGTGCTTTACTGTCTTCAATTATATCCCCACTTACCATCAGGTGGACTAGTAATCCAGCACTAACTTATAATAGTTAAAAGAAAAGTTCATTCTAACATGATAGTTTGAATCCCGACTCACGGCCGGAGCACGAACTAACATGTCATTCCATATTATAGATTCGATAGTTATCTAGAACAATTTAATAAGCCGTCGTCAATCAAAAACCAATAATATACAAAATACGGCGAATATTTGACCCAATAAGTTACAGACGCCTGCCTCTACTTAAGTTGCATAATGTAATTATAGTTATCGGCATTTTAATATTCATTACAAGAGTGATACATGATTTATATTACACAACATCTAATCTAATAATTTATAGAACGTCACACACATATCAAAGAAATTATATTGAACGCAACTCTAATTTACCGGCTCTACCGGGCACCGCGAGATCGTATCGATACATCGATGTTGTATCGATGCAATTACCGGTTGAATCGGCACTGATTTATGCGATAATGACAGGACAGCACTAGCTCCATTCACATGGGACGGTTATTCATGCGCGGAACACAGAAGTCATGTGTGTAATTATGAGGTAGGCGCGCCGATATAACGAAATGTTGAGGCTTTTTTTAATGGGTTATTCTGTAAAAGGCTTAAAATAAACCTATTAAAACTGGAGCGACTATAGAGAAAAAAAAAACAATTGACAGAATTTGAGAACGTTAAAGTTACAACCTATGTAATATGTCCCGCCACTTGGCACAGGACTCCTCTCATATTTGATAAAGTTAGAGAGTAATTAGTGTCGTGCTACTCCAGTGCGTGTTAGTGGATTTTAATCATCTTCGAAATAGTTTATTTCTTTTTTTTTTGATGAAAAAGGGTGACAAACCAGCACACAGTCCACCTGATGGTAAGTGGGTGCTGCGGCTCATAAACATCTACATTTATCATCAATTGAGAATCAAAATGCAGATGTGTTGTCACCCCTAAAGACTAAGATGGAATGCCTCGAATCCAGTAAAAAGGGTCTCCGGTTCTCTACATTTACAATAAGAAACACAGCAGCATTTAGCTGCTATTTTACGCTGGTATTCTGTGAGAGCGTGGTCCTTCCCCGGTCGATCCATTCGTGCTACAATCATAATATAGCTGTAGCATAGCTCTACCACGTAAAAAAAATAATTAAATGTTCTTATCTATGCAATTAACAAAGTTCCAAAACAAAGTTAATTATTAATTTAAATTGAATTGTTGCATATTTTTCAAAGTAAAAATTCTGTAATGTGTTGATTGGATTAAAAGGTTCCTTTATGATGTTTTTCCTCACCGCCAAATATGTGGCAAATCAGCACTTAAATTGCAACTAACAATTTCATTGGTGCCGGCGGGAATAAACTCTGATTGCTCGCATACGATAATATTTACGACGAGCGGTTAGCGCCTGAGCTACCACCGCTCGTTACTCTATGTATCATCTCAGTCATTTCATTCTTGTTCGCCGTGTAGTGGCGGCGTGAGAGGATCCACTACCTCATATTATCCACAGGTGTCATAAGTGGCGACATAGGGAAACTGAAACAGGAGATGGGCAACAGCACTTTTCTATTAACAACTCAATATAATAAAAAAACTACTGTTGCTAACCCGCCTGCCAAGAGTGGCAACTATGTGTCATGATGCTGCTGTGTTTCGAATGGTTAGTGTAGGTTTTGTACTGGTAAAGAGGAATTTCATCTTAGCCCAGTAGGGACAATGCATTGCTTTGATTCTTAATCGAATCGATTCATTTTAGAGTCGGGAGATTTCAGGGGTAGGGCTGTGGCAACCATTAAACTGGCAATTGAAGCAAGGACACCCTTGAATTCGATAATAGAATATTTCGTAATATCATCAGGGGTGACAACGCATCTTTAGAATTATTTGTTAGAAGTTGTTGTGAGTATCCATGCGCTGCTGTAGCTGCCATTAGTTGATGCTATAAGTTCGTTTGTCACTTCAATTTTAAATAAATAAATAAAACTGAACCGAGCAATCAATTAAACCTGCTCGTAGAAGGCATCAATCCACGATTTTACTGGGACTGAGGCAGTCGACTTCCTTCGAGCAAGTGCCAATAATATATGGACGCAAGAAAATCCTTCAAATCCTCAGATATCCCGCCAATACTCACGCCACATAATAGGAGATCGCTATTAACCGGCGTCGCCCTCGAAGGTTTTAATAAGATGGCGATGTTTATCTTTACCAGCCTCCGCTAAAACATTAAGAAGTTTACCGTAATCTAACGCCCAACCAACCAAACACCTAACGGACACAATAAAATCAGAAAACAAAAATCACAGAATGAACCCTTGCTAAGATCTGACTCATGTAATTTGCGGTGCTTCGTAAGAGTGTAATGAGATGTTTGATCGTGGTTTATGTCGTCCGATCTACGATTAACTACAATCAACATGCCATACGTATGCGGCTGCCGGTTCGAAATGATATATCTTCACACAGCGATTAAATTGCCTACAACGTACTAACGTATGTACGTAGGCAACATGTGGTCGGAGATTTCGTGGCGTTTATCAATACGTAAGTATAGAGTCAGCTTAGCTATTCACCGGAACGAAAGTCGATTTTCCTTTTTTATAATTATACATTGATTAGCATAGTGTATGAATTATATCGAAAGCAACGTTCGTATATTGAATCTATGACTTGGGCCTCTTCCCTTGTAGGAAGTATCTGCTATAAACGTCACGAGATCGCATCATACACGGTAGAGCTATGCTGCAGCTATATTATGGTTGAAGCACGAATGGGTCGGCTTGACGACGTAGAACCACGCTCTCACAGAATACCAGCGTAAAATAGCAGCTTAATGTTGCTGTGTTTCGTATGGTGAGTGTCGAGAACCGGAGACCCTTTTTACTGGAAACGAGACATTCCATCTTAGTCCTCAGGGGTGACAACGCATCTTCATTTTTAATCGATGATAAATGTAGATGTCTATGGGCCTCAGCATCCACTTCCTATCAGGTGGTCTGCGTTCTCGTTTGTCACCCTTAATCTGTAAAATTAGCAGTTCTTTATCCATTATTGGTCTGTATATTTTATATCTGGTGCAAATCAATAGTTATATCGTTATCTAATTATTGTATTCTATAGGATTTTCTTGGCAATTCTCATAGTTACCTTTTAAGATGCCCACGGGACGAAATAGGGCGATGAATTCTCTTACACCGCTGCCATAAGGCACAACATTGTAATCGTTTAATTAAAACGTTTTAATTCTATTACGATGAACAGCTTTTAATAAAAAGTAAAAGCGACTTCAAAAAACTAAAAAGAATAATCTTTTTTCTACTTCTTAGCTTCAAAAGTCGGTGCTAAGACGTAGTGTATAGAAGAATTGTAGTCGGCTTTTACATTTTATTTAAAGTTTAGTATTTTGACTCTTTTGAGTGGACTTTAGGAATATTTAATATTATATATATAATAAATAAATACATTAAAAACTCCATCACCTATTTGCCCACCCTTAGGGGTGGAATTTATTTAACAAATTTATATGGGATAGCGCCTGAAGTATGAACAATTTAATCGTAAAATAATTGTCAAATCGTTTCAAAGTTGATGAAGATATCGCATGACAAATATATATAAAAATATAAACAGTTGAATTGAAAGCCTCTTTTTTGAAGTCGGCTAAAAAATACTTGTTCCTTTAAAAGTAACTTATCAGTGCATTAAATTTTCTTATTTAATATAAATATGATATAAAATAGATTGATCGCATCGCATCTAGTCAAAATAATTATATTATAAAAAAAACGCAGTTAAAAAATTGTATTGAAGAAAATTCCTAATTTTTGCACATTTATGGCACAGTACCTTTCGAATGATAAAAGTTTCATTCCTATTCTTTAATAGTAATAATAAAACATACAACAATTTCCGATGTGCACATATTAATATAAGTAATAATTTTAGAAAGGTTTGAAAGTAAAATCCTTACACGATGTGGATACAAGTTATCCCATGAAAATAATCCAAGCCGCTTAGTGATCCAAATAAATAAGGTAGAAAGTGCGATAAAATCTAGAAGAGAATAGACGAGAACTTAACTTAATGCTTCACCGTGGAACATCGCATCGGATTTATGAGCTACAAACTACTTGCCTCAGATTATTACCAACTCCATTCCGAGTTTTTAACCGTTTTTGCGTGAAAATTGTAAATATAAAGACTGCTGGTGTAGCAGTTTTTAATATACTCCGTTTATGACTAAAGTTTATCTGTAATTATATATATGAGCCTCCTTATAGTTAAGTATCTATTTCAAATAGTAATATTAGCGAGACATGTTTAACTTCTAATTTTGTTTGAAATACAAAAGTAATTGTAAATTGTGTTTAATTGTGTTAATTGTGTTTCTTATATTTACGCGAACACTACACATTGAATAAAACTAATTTTATGGATTTTATCGCGTTTAAATCCGTAAAAGTAGTTTTATTCAAAGTAATTGTAAAGTTACATTAATTGACACGTAACAATGTTGTCAGAATATAGAAAATGGCGTGCATTTTAAATTACCATAATTATGACAGTATTTTTTTGGTTCAGATTCTCAGATATTACATAAAAACAACCAAACAAGAAATTAGGTACTTAATCATAAAAAGTTTTAAGATTTACATGTTTTTACTTATATTTGATAATAAGAAAACATGAATGATCAAAGGATAGCAAAAATCTCTCACTAATTTACATATATCTATGAACCGTTAATAATCAAAGAAGTGAATTCTTTTGCCAAAACCATATAAAGGTAAGTTTAAAGTTGTAGTTTTAATATTCCATTTACGTATAAGTTTAGAACCAACGTATGGGGGCAATGGAAGGATTGAAATGGACAATAATAATACAATGTTTCATAGGAATTTAAGTCTTATTGAAAGGGGAACTTGCTAAAGTAACAATGATTTTGGTTTAGCACACTTGGAATCAAATTAAGAAGGCTCGGACACGCACACGGACCACTTTCTCGGCCTAACCGTGCGGAGCGAGGCTTTCTCGTTATAATTTATAACTGGATTATTGGAAAACATATTGAACAATAATAAAACGGTAGTCGCACCACGATCGGCTATAGTATTAAGAATTGTGTAGAAATAGGTTAAACAGTGATGTCATTGAAGTTTTTATATAATAGCAAAAATAGACATACGGATTTATTTAGGTCACTAATTTCAATGTACTGAACGTAATTAGTCAACTAAAGAGAGAAAGGACACACTCCTCGGTATCTAGCTTTTAGCTCTTGGCAAAACCTCAGCTGATCGTATCTCTGAGTTGGAATGATTATTTCAATTTTTTACAAAATTGCAGCTCTCCAGTTTCTACCATACATTCTATTACATTTAGGTCCGATTTTTCAATCCTCAGTTGCGTACAACGTAAACAAGTTGAAAATTACAGTTATATGAATGAAACAGTTCAATAGTTTCACTTTTATATTCAGTCAAGTTATAATTTATTCAATGGATAACTGTTAACTGACTATTGAAAAATCGGCCCTTACATGTATATGCGTATGGTATGACGGCTCCGCGGCGCAGTGACTTAGCAATTGAGTTGCAGCTCTAAGGGCCGCGGGTTCAAATCCCGCACGGAACAAGTATTTGTATGGCCTACATATAATTGTTCCGGGTCTGGATGTTAGTCTTTGTGAAATTTATGTTTGTAAACTGTCCCCACGATAAAGGAGAACATCTTAGTGTGGAGGTTTTCTTTAAAAAAAAAGATAAGAAAACACATAGTGCTTTATAAAACTGGCGCAACTAAATGGTTTTAGGGTATACTAAAGACTGTCCATAACAATCTTACGCTTTGGTTATCAAAACTTTTGTTTGAAGTTAAAGAGGCAGCAAAAGCATTTTCCTGATAAAAACTCAATAACTTAATGAAAAACTGTGGATACCAACCCCCTTACCAAGCATGGCTGCTATGGCAAATATCCTACTATAAGGCAATCTATGGGGGAGGCCTAAATTCAGTAGTGGACTTTTGATAGGCGTTAATGGATGAATTATTTGTAGCCGTGAGCCGTGGTAGCTCAGATGGTTAGCGCTCGCTGTAAGTTTCACAGTACGACAGCAACCCGGGTTCGATCCCCGCCGGCACCAATGAAATTGTTAATTGCAATTTTAAGTGCTGATTTACCTAGTGCTCGGCGGTGAAGGAAAACATCGTGAGGAAACCTGCATGTCTGAGAAATCAAAAAATAAAAAAATTTCGAAGACATGTGAAGTTCGCCAACACGCATTGGTACAGCGCGGCGAACATTTCCTTGCCCTAAAACCCTCTCAGAAATGAGAGGAGGCCTGTGCCCGGCAGTGGGACGTATATAGGCTGTAACTTTACTTTACTTTACTTTTATACTGTATATTACATAATATATACCAACCATGTGATGGCGGTGTAAGAATATCAACTACCCCATATCATCCTGTGGGTATCGTAAGACTCGACATAGGGCAATGAAACAGGAGATGGGCTAAATGGGATAAATAATAAAAATTGTAGTTAC
Organism: Parnassius orleans; assembly: GCA_029286625.1. Lineage (NCBI taxonomy): Eukaryota > Metazoa > Arthropoda > Insecta > Lepidoptera > Papilionidae > Parnassius > Parnassius orleans. Next base: position 6,648,086 of record JAGSMP010000003.1, read on the forward strand.
CAACCCGCTTGCCAAGCGTGGAAACTACGGCAAATATCCCCCCCTATGAGGCAATCTATGGGGGAGGCCTATGTTCAGCAAGTCCAATACTGAATATACTGTAAGATAGAGACTGAGTGAGTAATCATTAAATGTAAGATATATGATAAAATCTTACATTCATTATATCTCTGCAGTTGAGTTCTTTTTAGGGTTCCGTACCCGAAGGGTAACTAACGGGACCATATTACTAAGCCTCCGCTGTCCGTCCGTCCGTCTGTCTGTCAGCGGGCTGTATCTCATGATTCGTAATAGGTAGACTGTTGAAATTTTCACAGAATGTGTATTTCTGTGGCAGCTATAACAACAAATAGCTATAAAAAATTAAAATAAATTAAAAATTAAAGGAGGCTCCCCTACTTGAAACATGTATTACGATGGTACGGAACCCTTCATGCACGAGTCCGACTCGCACTTGGCCGGTTTTATTGTTTATAATATTTTTACAAAAGAGGAGCAAACGAGCATGCGGCTCAACTGATGGTAAGTTTTATTAGTATTTTAAATAATAATATATACTTACCGTTGACGATTGTGCTCTTCCAATTTACATGATAACGATTATTTTATACACACCGGGTAAATATTCAACAAAACATGACATATAATAAGTAATGTAATATTAACTACTTATATTTTTAGGTCGGTTACATGCCACTTCCAGGTAAGTAATTGCGTTTGGATGTGATTTCAAATTGATCGTGAGACGTGACGCTGAGTGAAATGAAACTTCTTTTGTAATGAGCGATTATGAGTAACGATTTAGTGGACTTTTTGTAGTAAAACATGATGGATTGCGAAATTCGTGACGAATTCAGCATCACTCTGAAGCAGAATACGGTCTGTGAATGCAACGATGTGGTTCACTGCAAATGAAATAGTAACTATGGACTCAGGTAGTTCTCTATTGGTATTTTAAATATAACAAAATATTTTAATATTACTTCAAATCTTAACTATGTGTAAAGTATATAATGTAAGGAACAATCTACAAGTGTGCAACGTGATTACATGAGAAGAATCTATCACACAGTGCCAGTGCGGATTGTGAGATTTCTTAAAGATCGAAGTTGTTAGATTTCATAAAGAATAAAGATGAAATCTGACAACTTCGCGTAAAGCCTGGAAAAAAAAATCTTTCTCAGACATATCTGAGAAAGTTTTTTCAAAACGTCACATACATTTTGAATGTCTAAGAAAATCTTCTTCATCAGCCCGTAAAGCTCACAACTGTACATGGACCCCTTCTGTTGTAGTCACGCTTGGCAGGCGTGAAAATCGTAGTACCAGAAGTCTCGCGCTTTTGGCGCTGTTACCAGTCGCCGACCTGGACATTTTACAACGGACATAAACGAGAGAAGTGTGGTGGCGGCGGATGAGAATCATCACTCCATTTCATCACGTGGCTGCCGCTAGAAGCAACTATGCAAAATGACAGAAAAATGTTATGGCTTCCCATAGACAGTGGTTAACAATCTACTTTACGTGAAATATATTTTATTACCACGTTTTTTTTAACTCGCTTTCATGTATGTCTGTTCAGGTCGAATTTGATAATTGATTTTAAATTAAGTTTCCGATAAGCTAGAGACTTTTATTTTGAACATAACTTGGAATCGGATGACAAATGAAAGTATATGGAACCGTGGAGTGTATATAATTTTTTTTTTAATATCGGCACACTTGTTTACTTGTTTTTTTTTTATAGGATAGGGTGACAAACGAGCACACAGTCCACCTGATGGTAAGTGGTTGCTGTACATCTATCTTCAATAAAGAATCAAAATGCAGATGCGTTGTCACCCGTGAGGACTAAGATGGAATACCTCTTTTCCAGTAAAAAGGGTCTCCGGTTCTCACACTCACCATACGAAACACAGCAGTGTTAAGCTGCTATTTTACGCTGGTATTCCGCGAGAGCGTGGTCCTTCCCCGGTCGAGCCGACCCATTCGTACTACAACTATACTATTAAATATAGTTGCAGCATGGCTCTACTACGAAGAAAAGTTGTTTCATTTTATACCGTATTTCTTTACCTTTTACACGTAATAAATTACTAAAACTATTTTATTTTAAATTTTGTAATGGGGGCAGCATCAGAGCAGAGACCAAACCTAGATTGTATGCATACTGTAAAATTAAAACAATTGCACCGCCTCTGAAATACCACGGCTCGTTGAGTCTTGAACGTTATGAAAATATTATAATTGGTTTTAACATATACGTCAACGTTAATTAAAGATTACGTGGTAGAGCAATGCTGCAGCTATATTACTGGTGTAGTTGTAGCACGAATGGGTCGGCTCGACCGGGGAAGCACCACTCTTTCACAAAATATCAGCGTAAAATAGCAGCTTAACGCTGCTGTGTTTCGTATGATGAGTGTAGAGAACCGGAGACCCTCTTTACTGGAAACGAGGCATTCCATCTTAGTCTTCACGGGTGACGACACACCTGCATTTTGATTTGTAACCGAGGATAGATGTAGATGTCTATGGGCCACAGCAACCACTTACCATCAGGTGGACTGTGTGCTCGTTTGCCACTCTTATCCTATAAAAAAAACATATTACTCTTCTTTGCGCAATCCAAAGCTTTTTCATCTCTAAATCCCTAATTTGTTAGGATGTTCAGTACTGTTTTTTCTTTATCTTAAAGAAAGGTATAGTCGGCTTTATTTTTATTAAAAGTGTCTATTCGTCCGACAATCAAACTAAAGGAACTACATTTTAATTAGAGAATTTATAAAACATATTATAGAAATGTAAATAATTAACACGTATTTATAATATTAAATTTATCAAAAATACGAAAACATATTTCAAGTAATATCAGCGAAAGTAGGATTACAATCTTTAAATACCCATTGGAATTAATCTTACGAGTTCATAATACGAAGTTACTTTATGAATAACAGCCTAATACTAAGTCAATGCTTGCGTTCCTATCCAGATAATACTCTCTAGCCTCGCCAATGAACATCAAGCGATTGAGTTAATCAGACGATTCATAAATAAGGCAGCGCGCGCGCAATCCGGCACCAATCGCAGCCGTTTGTCAATCTCCAACAATTACTATTGACAAATTGACAGATCATGACAGATTGAAATGTTCGATTGACACGCTACGTCAGACGGATGACTCTATTATGTCAATCGGCCATTTTGTGTAAATTAGGCTAGTGAGAGATATTACTACAATGTTCAATAAAGATTTCAAAGGTAACTCAAAATCCATTTATAACAAATAAGAGTCTCGTTTGTTCATTATTTAGCTGTTTCATATTTAATATTATATTAATATGTGATTCCCTCTCTCCCTCTCTCTCTTTGTCCATCTCCCTCTCTCTCTCTTTTTTGCCGTAACGGTGACTCTGTACTAAGAGACGTTTTGCAACTCTGATACTACCCGTCTTTGGTGTGGTAATTTTATATTCAGCATATATTAATATCATCTTGCTTAGATATTTGCTCAGATATTTGCTACGATGCTATGTTACTTTCTTTACTACATTTTCACCGGAGTTTAATTTTGTCCTGTAGATCCTTCTTTCATCGTGTAGTGGTGTTATAAGAGAATCTACCACCCGTTGTCAACCTGTTCGTGTCATAAGAGGCGACAGAGGGAAACTGAAGTAGGTAGGACGGACAGCAACACTGCCTCAAAACGTAGCAAAGCGTGGTTACTATGGGAATATGGAGGATGTTATATGAGGCAATCTGCAAATCAACGATGATGATGAATAATTGAGATTTCCTTCCGTTATATTTAGACGAGAAATTTATCACATTAGATCTTATTGCAAACAGAGAAACAGTTGTTTTAATATTTTTAACTATTAGTCATTAGAATTTTCAGTCTTTTTCGTAATATTAAGATACGAAATTTACATGTTTTGTCGACAACTTTATCTAGTTAAATTTGTATTATGTGAATAAAACTCTACGTTCACACATTTTCTACTGTACTTTTACTTACAAACGTTTACCGATCTATGTACTGTTAAATGTCACTTATTTAAAGTCTATACAAATATATGAAACCAGATTTGATCCAACTATTATTTATCTACTTAACCACTAGGACTCTAAGCCTTTGCAGTGACAACGAGAGGTAACGAGAGGCCAGTTCAGTGCAGTTATACAACACTCACGTCCACAATATGTAATCAGTTAATGCGCGTGTACGTTTGTAATAATAGACGGCGGACACATGCGGCGGCTCAGGGTGGTTTTCGCTACGCGCTAGGGGAACGTAGGGAGAAACAGACAAGTGAAAAGCAATATTTTGAAATAATCAAAGGAATTAATAAAGGAAAAGTTAAAGGAATTTTTAAGCAGGTGTAGCTATTTTTTTTTTCTAAAACCACCTTTGTTAATGATTTCTTATATCTACGTAAATACACAGAATAAAACTAATTTTACTGATTTTATCTCGTTAAATTTTAAGTTTTTACTGCAAAATTTGATACTGACTGACCAAAAATTAATAATTAAAAGGTGAAGATAGCCTTCGTTAACTCTGTCATCAGGATGTCAAACACCTCAGTAGCCCCCGTGACCATGGGTGCTGTAAAGTACCCGAAACGTCAGGAATTAAAAAAGTTAAAATTAACGTTAGAAGGTATGTAAAATAGTTTTATTCCAATCTGTGTTAATGCACCGCTGGAGACAGGTTTTTCAAGAAAGCGTCGCATAGTATTATTTATTATCAGCATTTCAGTTTTCACAAGTCTACTACTAAACATATGCCTCGCCCTCTGAACGCTACAAAACACAATCTGAGTCACCTGTATCCAACGAGTTCCTGCATATCTTACAAGGTAGTCAATTCATCCATTGGGAGGCTACCCTACACTTTGCTTATCGTTACGTGTCTGCCACTCGAGAACCTTTTTTTCTCATCGGTCGTAGATTCTACGAGCTACATGGCCAGCCCATTCCCGGTACAGCTGTTGGACGATGCCAGTTCTACTGCGGATATCTTTAGTACGGAATGTATCACACATATGAAACTTCGACCATACCCCTCTCCATAGCTCGCTGCGTAGTATGAATAACTTGAAAGATTCTTAGTCTAGCAGGTGGTTAGGTGAGAACTCTTACCAATACAGCCTAACAAACGTACACTGCTAAACATAGGCCTCCCCTATAGATTGCCCTTATGCCAAATTATTTTGCCAAAAACGCGTCGTGTTTGGAACCACAGATATTTTTTTTAGTTACTATTAAGAAGACACTACTGCCTATCTCCTTGGTTGGTTTGGGAAACAACGCCTCTATCGCCTCTGACGACATCCACACGACGATTTGGGGTAATGTATTATGTGTTGATGACCAGGATTAAGAAAGGAATGCTTCGGTGGTATGGTCATGTAGAAAGAATGAATGAGGAAAGAGTGACAAAGCAAATTTATGTGGCAGAGGTGAACAGCAGAGTCTGGAAGGGACGCCCTAGGCGAAAATTTATCGACCAAATTGGCGATATATTGAAAATGGGCCAAATTAAGAGTACCCTTAACTGACGAGCGTGTATTCGTAGGTATATGGATGTGGAGGAGGCGAGAGAGGTGTGTCAGGATCGTCCCAAATGGAAGTCCATAGTCTCTGCCTACCCCTCTGGGTGACAGGCGTGAGTGTTTACGTTTATGTTATGTATGGGTTATGTGTTGTGTAAGAATTTACACCGCCACTATACGGTATAGTTGAGGAGGTTTAGTTGCAAATACATTATTATCGCGGCCGGAACATGTTTTTTTTATGTTACATATTATTATTTCATAAAATAAATAAAAAACGCGTTGTTTGGCTTCTATAATTAACTTATTTATTAATTTATGGAGTGGTTGTTACACCTGCCACAGCTTCTCAAATCATCCGGGGTTGACGAATGACTTGGTTGAGAATGCCACAAGGCATTAAGTCCGCCCTTTATATTCCTTATTATAAGGTAGATGTAAAAAAGATTAAATAAATAAAAAATAGATAAATAAATATAATTCAACAAGAGATAAGCAAATATGGGTTCCTAAGAAATGTCTACATAAATGAATGCCAAGATTACAAATAATAAATGTTCAAATTTTTATCCGTATCCGTTTGTGTTTTAGAAGCAATGGTTTCAAATTACCCCAGCCTCCCCTTTGCATCCACTTGACACAGTTCTCGATATAATTGTAGCAATTTACCGCAGCGAACCGCCGTCGCCTAACGCAGGACATGTCAAAACATATCGACGCAACGTGTTGCACAACCTCTTCTTGATTGAGCCATTCACATGTAATCAGTGGTGCATTTATGCCACTTCCACTCAGGGTACAAAATGTCCCTTGAGGCCCTTCTCTTATATGTGTCAAATAGGGTATCACATCATCTTGATAATAATCACTAATAAAGCATCTTTTAAAGGTAATAGCCATTATTCAAATCAAACTATTTCATGATTATGTTAGTGTTTAAGTTAATGTAGTTGTTTTGTACTGTTGTGAAGAACATAAAAATTTGCAACGTACATGAATGTAATATTTTAAGTATTATTTTAAAGCAACGGATAAATTAAAGTAAAATATTGACAGATGAATGAATTTAGTATTTTGTTACATATACTTATTTTTTTAAAATTTTGTGTTTCGCAGTTTATAAATCTCAGATATACTGCTAATACAAAAATATCGCATACAATAGCTATGTATTTCCGTTATTCGTGCTAGTACTACGACAAAGGTATAGAGCAGAAACGAGACAATTGACTGCTAATTATATGTTCCAGGGTTCGAATTCCGGATCGGGCTGCTTGCGCATACACTCGTGTAATGTATAAATAGTGTTGTTGAGACTGAAATCAGGTCAGCTTGACCAAAATTCGGTCTGAACATAGTATCTATGGGTCTGAAGTACATTGTCATTAATTGAAACTTTTTTATTATATGTGAAAGTCAATAACGACATGTATTTTCATTATACCAAAATCGTTAATGGATGGTGATATGAACATTATTTTCTAAATTGTACGGAAGTACCGATGGTAGAATTTAGCATTTATAACTGTTTAAAATTAGCCTAAATTGAATAAAATACTTTTGACTTTGACGTTGACCATTACCATGCCAGTGTTAGAGGGGAGATACCATCAGTTCTCATTTACCGATCAAAAAACAAACCTTTCTAGAAGTGCATGTCAGCTAGTATATTCCGGTAAGTACTGCGTCCTCTGGATTCAGATGTAGAATTATTCATTAATGAGCGATAGTCATTCCTCTAAACTCTACTATGCACCAATTATATTTTTAGATAGTAAATGATATCACTAACATACGTGGTGGCGGCCTAAGTGTGCTATCATTTCATTTCGTCCCGTAGGTGTCGTAAGATGTGACTGTAGGATATGTTAAAAAAGTTTTTTGGCTTCTCATAGATGGCGGAATATAAAAATAACCATCTCGTTTACTACAGGCGTAAACTGCAGATCAGCGATGGGAAGCAACGTCAAAGGTGCGAAGGTCTTTTACTGTAATCGTCAATGTACCTGCCAAGCGTGAAGATAAAGGCAAATGCTCTCTACAATAAGAGACACATATGTCCAGCGGTGGACTTTTATGAGTTGATGAAAAAAAGATGATATCTCTACTGTCGGAACACGCTGACGGGAAACCCATGTTTATTTACTGGATCAATGACCGGAGTAGATTTCGCAATGTACATACATATAAAAAAAACGCCGCAAAACCAAATGCAGTGGTGGATGTCACAGAGATAATGCGACTCTATACACTATGTAATAAGATAAGATGTAGATCTTCTACAATGAACGCGAAAGTAATTTTCGATTATGTTGCTGGCACTTTGAAAGTTGCTACGAATACACAACGTAATGTCGTATAACAACAACATCACAATTGATTAGGTTGTGCCTCTACTATTTGTATAAATCAAAACGAACTTTTTTTATAAAACTGTACTGACTAACGACCTACAGCCCATGTGAGCGTAAGTGGCACTTTGAGGACCTTTGGGGACCTATGGAATACCTCACAGCCTGAAATTATACTGGCTCTCTTTACCCTTCAGACCGAAACAAGGCAGTATATATACTGCTGCTTCACAGCAGAAATAGGTAAGAAAGTGTTACCTACCCAGATGGACACCCAGACAGAAAAGTAGTTCTACTACCTGTCAATTAACATCGTTACAAGTTCCAGAATGTTTCCCAGTTTTAAGATGATTGCGTTTTAAAAAATTACAATTAATAAAAGCAGTAGTTAACAATTTTAATAATTAACGGTATTTAGTGGCAGTTAGCCATATTGTGAGTGGAGCTACCATACTATACTTTCTAATAACAAAAGAAACTGTGGTTTCTACCAGGCCGCCAAGCGTAGTACCTATGACAGTAGATTGTTTCATAGGGGGGAACCCCCAAGGGATATTCTATGAGGACGCCTATGTTCATCGTTTGACTTTTGATAGCTTGTGATGGTAACGGTTACACAACAATACAGTAAAATTACATTAAGGTCACCTTTCTTCATTCGGTCGTTAGTCTCCTTGGATTTGCCTCAAATACCACACTTGGCAGATTAGCGATCGTAGTACCAAGTCCTCTAACCTTCCTTCCCGTTGCAGATCATGGTATTTTATAACCGGTATATAAGTGTCTGGTAGCAGATATAACTTTAGCAGTGGACTTTGATAGGAAGTAATGGTGATATACAATATACTGCCATCTATTGGCCATAAGCTTATTCAGTCCTTTCTCATAATCTCTACACGACACCCACTAAGTGAAATGACATCACAACAAAATCACACAAACAATAATCACAATTGGCATTTATGGTAATTTCATAATTTTATTGTTAATTTTTAAAATAAATGTCTTTTTGATTCCAGAAACATTACATTTGAGGACATAAGTCTAGTCTAGTCTATGCATCGCACGGGTCAAGACTCCTTACCGTTTTCTAAAAATGAAGTAAAGTTACAGCCTGTAGTACGTGCCACAGCTGGGAACAGGATTATTCTCATTTCTAAAAGAGATTTTTTTAACTTACTATTTTATATAAAAAATATATTGTCAGATCAAAGGGCCATCAGGGGCCATAATTTTGGCCAAGAGTATCTCAGTATTTTACCAAATACTTCAAAGAAATATGTTACAAAATATATTATGAAGGCAAAATAGTCATTATAACTAGTTTCTAAAAGAATAAAGCTACAAAAGTGGTTAAATATTTTAATTTCGCTTCACAAACTAATTACCTGAAATGATTCTAACGTGTTAATGAGTTCGAGAACCGGTAGTAATAGTGCATGAACGGTGCGTAACGCAGTGGCCGGTGGAAGCTCATTTCATGCTCCATTGTGGGATCTTGTGAAAGCAATCAGTCCCCGTTCGAGTTTTTGTAGGAAATAATTACCGACGCCTATGTTCTAGTTACACTTGACAGGCTAGAGCCGTATGCTTTAACTTCCTTTAGCTTACGAGTGTATTCGATTTTTAAAATTACATAAAATGTGTTAAGCAATATTTGAATAACATTATGTCATTTAATTATTATATAGTCTCGCAAAATATGAGTCTCTGAGAGATGACTACTTATTTGTGCCATTTTTGTAGAGATTATCGGTCCATGGGGTCCACGTGCGGTGAAGTGAAGTTCCTAGAGGAACTGTGTCCGCCACTGCTCATCGCTACTGATGATACTGGTTCTTTTCCCGCTCAAAGGCTAAGTATAGCCATTCAGCGAGGAGACGCAGGCAGCGTTCTTGGCACGATACCACGGGCATTAGGACTGTATGATAATTAAAGTTTTTATTATAATATTGTATATATTTCTATATAAAATATTAAATTGGTAAGTTAAGAAAAACTTGTTAAAATTATTTTTGGGAATTTTCTATATTTATAGTTTCGTATGGTGAAAACTGTTGATCTTTACAGGTCATCATCATTATCATCATTACAGCCCTTCACAAGTCCACTGCTGAACATAGGCCTCCCCCAAAAAATGCCACAAAGCACGGTCCTGAGCCACCTGCATCCATCGACTTCCTGCATGTCTTACCAGGTCGTCACTCCATCTAGTGGGGGGACGCCCTACACTTCGTCCGCCGGTACGAGGCCGCCACTCGAGAACCTTTTTTCCCCATCGGTTGTCGGTTCTTCGAGCTATATGGCCGGCCCATTGCCACTTCAGCTTACTAATCCGTTGGGCTATGTCGGTCACGCTGGTTCTACTGCGGATAACCTCATTTCTAAGTTTATCACGCAGTGAGACTCCGAGCATAGCCCTCTCCATAGCTCGCTGAGCGACCTTGAGCTTCCTCATCCGGCCAGCAGTTAAGGACCACGTCTCAGTTCCGTATGTCATCACTGGCAACACGCACTAGTTGTACAGCCTCGTTTTCAAGTTTTGAGGTATACCTGACGAGAAGATGTGCCGTAATTTCCCGAACGCTGCCCAGCCGAGTTGAATCCGTCGATTGACCTCTCGGTCGAAGTTGGACTTACCTAGTCGGACTATTTGTCCCAGGTAAACATACTCGTCAACAACTTCAAGCTTAGTGCTCCCAACAACTACCGGCATAGGTGTGACATGGACATTAAACATGATCTTTGTTTTGTCCATGTTCATCTTAAGACCTATCCGTTGGGAGGCACTATTGAGGTCATTGAGCATAGTGCTTAGGTCCTCTAGCGATTCTGCCATAAGGACTATATCGTCGGCAAATCGAAGGTGAGTGATGTACTCGCCATTGATGTTAATACCGTATCCTTTCCAGTCCAGAAGCTTGAAAACGTCCTCCAATGCAGCGGTGAAGAGTTTCGGGGATATAACGTCACTCTGTCTTACACCTCTCTGCAGTTGGATAGGTTTCGTACTCCTGTTCTGTACTCGGATAGCCATCGTAGCCCTACTGTACAAGCACTTCAGCACTTCGATATACCGACAGTCAACTTGGCACCGCTGAAGGGACTGCAGCACCGCCCAAATTTCAACGGAATCAAAGGCTTTCTCATAGTCCACATACGCCAGATATAGTGGCAAATTGTACTCCTCGGACTTCTGTACAATTTGCCGAACGGTATGTATGTGGTCTATGGTGCTAAAGCCTTTTCGGAAACCGGCTTGTTCGGGAGGCTGGAAGTCGTCGAGTCTGCGTGCGAGACGATTCGTAATGACTCTCGAAAACAGCACGTAGACGCGGCTCAGAAGGGAAATCGGTCTTCAGCTTCTTCAAGAGAGCGTTGTCGCCTTTCTTGAAGAACAATACCACCGCACTTCTGCTCCACGCCTCCAGTGTAATGCCACCATGTAGGACGGAATTAAAGAGCTTCTGAAGGACTTCAAGTACCGGTTTTCCACCCGCTTTCAGAAGCTCCGCTGTAATTCCATCCTCGCCTGGGGCCTTGCCGTTTTTAAGGTGCTGGAGAGCCATTCTAATCTCGCTCAGACTGACGTCCGGAATATCATCGGAATAGTGTCGGATAAACTCGCTCTTGATCGTTACCACACTTGCGTGGCTCCAACGATGATGTGTACAGCTCCCCATAGAACCTCTCAATCTCACTCAAAATCTCAGGTGTCCCGGAAACGACGCTGCCACACTCGGTCTTCAGCTTCGACAGTTGGCTCTTTCTGGCAGACAGATCTCTAGCAAAGACTTTGGAGCCCTGGTTCCGCTCGATCGCTTCTTCAATACGAGCTGTATTGAAGTTGCGCAAGTCCCGCCGCATGCATTTGTAGATCTGTCTGTTCAGTTGCCTGTATTCTGTCATATCTACTGAAGACTGCAGCTTCATATCCCGTCTAACAGCCATGAGATTAAGAGTGTGATCGGAGAGTTTTTGTGTTCTTCTGCGGCGGGTCTTGCAAAACTTAGCTCCGACCGCATGGACAGTTTCCACGAGCTTGTCATTCATATCGTCCACTGCATTGCAATCTTCTAGGCACTGAAAACGGTTTCGTAGTTCGAGCTGAAAGGTTTCGGGACTTTGGATTAGAGCACGAGGGGGACGGAGCGTTGACTTCATTAGACGTGACCTCTCCAACTTTACGTTTAGGTTCAGTGTGCCCCTCACCATTCGGTGATCGCTGCCGGTTTTCACCCTCGCGATCACTGAGACATCACTGAACAATTGTCGCCTGGTCGTCATAATGAAGTCAATCTCATTTTTTGTCGAACCGTCGGGGCTCGACCAGGTCCACTTCCTGTGGGGCCGCTTCTGGAAGAAAGAGTTCATCATAAAAAGTCCCTCTCTCTCCATGAAGTCGGCCAGCTGCTGGCCCCTTGGGTTCCGTTGCCCTACTCCGAATTTCCCTACTTTCAGCTCACCGTACTCTCTTGTGCCTAGTTTTGCGTTGAAGTCTCCCATTAACACCGTATAGTGGGTTTTGGAGGAATGCATGGCTCTAGAGATATCCTCATACATTTCCTCCACCTCCTCATCGGGGTGTGCCGAGGTTGGTGCGTAAACCTGTATGACCTTCAGCGAATACCGTTTGGTGATTCTGAGTATAAGGTACGCAACCTCGTCGACACACTCCCAATCTTTAACGTTGTTAACGAGAGACTTGTGGATGATAAATCCGACACCTCCTTGGGACAGATGGTCGCCTTCCGGTGATAGAACAAGTTGCCGGATTCGAGGATTACCGTGTCCTCCCCCTCTCTTCGGACCTCGGATAATCCTATAATATTCCAGCGTAACTTGTCTATCTCTTCTTCCAGCTCCAGGATCTTCTCGTCAGTCCTCAGGGTACGTGCGTTATAAGTTGGCAGGTCGAGTCGTCGTAGGTGGCAACCGAACCTCCACCGGAGATTCTGCACCCCTGCCCGCCGTTACCATGGTCGCCACCGTAGCCAGGAATAGCGGGGCCGCCGGGGACTGGGGGCCGTTTCTTTGTGTCATCGCTCATGGGGGGTATATTGCCATAGTTGCCACGCTTGGCGAGCGGGTTGGCAACCGCAGTTTTTATTGTTTTTTTGCTGTTATCAGAAAGATGCTGCTGCCCATCCTCTGCCTCAGTTTCCCTCTGTCGCCTCTTACGACACCCACGGGAAGATATGGGGTAGTGAGTCTTCTTTATAGGTACTGTATTTTTTTTGGGTATGTTTGTACATACATAATATAAACGCTCAAGCCTGTTACCCACAGGTGTATGCAGCGACTACAAACTTCCATTTGGCACGGTCCTGACACACCGGGTGTAAAACCAGCCGTCACGTTCTGTCTCTTAAAGGGATGAGAAGTTAATTGCGGTATATTTGTGTGTAATATTACAAGAGGGATAGATTATTTTTTGGATTTTTTAATATTTCTTACTGTGGACGTGCAACGATTGGGCTGATTAAAATTAAATTGCATATCACATATATTAATTATTTTATATATTATATTTATTATTTGTTGTATATTATTCTACATAAAAAAAATAGAGAAAAGACTGCATTCTCACTTAAAAAACTTTGTCTTGTTTTAATGATCCAAGGCTACGTCGTGCCCTACTGTGTTATACTATAGTGTCCATTTTAAAGCGGAAATAATAAACTTTTAATTCTGCAGTAGTTAGTTTAATTAAAAATATCGTCAGTATAAAATAATCCATTAATACGAAGACATTCACTACACTTGACCCGAAAACTAACAGTTTTTGTTTTTGCACTTAGCGGTCGCTCCCGTATATTAAAAAAAAAACTTTCGTTATGATTAACTTTATTAACCCCAAAACTACTGATAAATTGAAATAAAAATTAATTCAAGTCAAAATGTAACAAAAAGTCTTCAAGAACAAATACATTGTAGAAAAATCGAGGCATTGTAGATGTAGAACGTACAGGTCTCCTATAATTTATGAGACGGTTATAAAATTTTTTACACACAATAAAAAATGTACTAGGACTTTAACTCTTTTATGACCATGACTTAGCAGATTAACACCGACTTCGTAATGTGAAATTATTTAATTATCTCTAGCTCTTTGTAGTCGGATTTTATTTATTAATATCACAATTTCAATGTATTTAGACAACAGTTACGTTAAAATTTCATCCCATATTTTGCCACCCTTATGAGCGGAATTTTTCTCCAATTTTTTATGCTACCCACACTGAAGTATGACTTATTTAATAAAAAGAGAATCATCAAAATTGTTCACAATTGATAAAGATATCACGTAATTACAGTTGAGTGTGAACCTCCTCCTTTTGCACAAAGCACATAGTCCACCTCACGGTAAGTGGATGCTATGGCTCATAAATATCTATATCTATCATTGATTAAGATTCAAAATGCAGATGCGTTGTCACCCTTAAGGACTAAGATGGAATGCCTCGTTACCAGTAAACATCGGCACCGGTTCTCTACACTCAACTATGAAACACAGCAGCGTTATTCTGCTGTTTTACGCTGGTATTCTGTGAGAGCGTGGTCCGACCCGGTCGAAACGATCCATTCGAGTATAGCTGCAGCGTGGCTCCACCACGTAAGAATGTGGCAAATATTGAGTTCAATGGAATGAAACATTGATGAAGTTAAAATCTGGCTGTTTGTAAAAATGTCCAAACGCAGGGAAAAGGCTGCAATTAAGGCTGTCTGTTTAAGGCGGCTCTTAAAATCTATTGGAGTCAGGGCTATAATATAATGATGAGAGGTGACTGATGATGATAGTGATGATTAGCATTAGGAGTTCGTTCGGCTTCAATTGAATGGAATGTCAAAGTCAAAGTCAATTTTTTATACTATTTAGGCTGCTCATAAAAACGTCCGTGAAAAAGTAATATGAATATATTTATTTTTACGAACACCTAAATATCATATTTTTTTATAAGGATTACGTGATATCCCCGCCGGCACCGATGAAATTGTTAATTGCAATTTTAAGTGCTGATTTACCACGTGCTCGGCGGTGAAGGAAAACATCGTGAGGAAACCTGCATGTCTGAGTCTGAGAAATTAAAAAAAAAATATTACGACGACATGTGAAGTTCACCAATACGCATTGGGGCAGCGCGGCGGACAATTCCTTGCCCTAAAACCCTCTCAGAAATGAGGGGAGGCCTGTGCTCAGCAGTGGGACGTATATAGGCTGTAACTTTAACTTTAACTTTTTTTTTAACAAGATAGAGAGGCCTAAATCTATTACGCAATTCTGAACAGTGAGATTCTATACGCACGAAATTAAAATAAAAGTTTTCCGTTGGTATATTTAGTGTTTGGGTGTAATACTAATGTTATGTTATTGCGTGCACTAAGATATATTTAAGTAGAATATAAAACTTTATGGTATTTATCAGCCATGTTATTTAATTTCGAAATCAGTTCTAATAATTATATTTAAGAAATTATAAATGGAGGATATTTGTACATTTAAAGTAGCGTGGTTCTTCTCTCTCTGGCTGTTAAAAGCTTAATTTAATAACTGAGTTAACTTGTAGAATTACTATATGTATTATCTAAAATCCATTATGAAATTCCTCTATGCCCAAATCGCGACAGGTCTATATCTAAGGTGTCCTATTTTCAGCTAATTAATCTTAAGTCCGCAAATCGAAGGTGAGTTTTGTATCCGCTATTAATGACAACACCATATTATATTTTCTAGTCTAATAGAACCCACTAAATGGATTCAAGATCTGGTAAGGCATGCTGGAATATGATGGATATTGGATACAGGACCAACTTTTGTGAAATTCTTTGGGAGAGTAATTATTATTATTTAAAAAAATTGTACAGGTTTGTAATAACAAGGATATTGATAAATCGAAAAAAAATCGATTAACGGAGAGTGCTACGAATCTAATCACATGAAACAAAAACTTTATTAAGCTTAGTAAATAAGAGCAAAATTCCTATAGCCTGGGAACGAAGACGAATCCCGTGCCCGTGACGGAACCACTCGAGTGTAAACAGTGTGTTAAATGTAAAGAAATTCAGAAAAAAGTTCGTTTTGACATCATTTCACGTTGATCATTCGATGAATAAGTTCACGGTGTTGGAAAAAAGGAAAAAGAACCGGTCAGCCTTCTCAATGCGACTCATTTTATGAATGAAATAAGATTTTTTACAGAACCGCGTCGAATACGTGCTTTCCTTTCTCGACCATCTGACGCGACGTGCATTCATTTTGGATTGCTTCTTGTTATTAAAACAGCATAAACAACAAGTTACAGTTGGCTAAATTTGACTTTAACTCGTTTTATTTTTGGTTTAATATTGGGCGACGTAATTTCTCCAATATGTGATATGAACATTTTAAAAGATTCCTTCGATTGAAGAATTGTGGACAACTCGGTAGCGGGTTGCGTGTCGATAAGAAGAATAAGAACGCTTTAGGGACACAAATGTGGTCTACGTCACGAAGTTATATAGATATTATACGGAATGATGTTTTTTTCGTAGCCTTAGTGTGATTAAAAATTATTATTTTATCCACTTTGTAGTTAATGTGCAGATATTTGTCGTGTAGTTTATGTATGTCAAACGCATCCAAAATATATTAGAAGTTTTTCTTTTTCAAAATTGAATGTGCGTGGCAGTCATGAAGGAGAAATTATGCCCCTGATACTTAAACAGATTCAATATTAGCCGATGAAGTGATCAAAGTCGAAAAGGGCGAGTCCTAGGATCTAGACGCATAACTTTTTACGTCAGATTGATATTACATCAGTCTCTACACAAAGTTTATCTAGAAGAAAATACTTTCAATTTGAAAAGACGGCCTTTTATATAATTTAATATTGTACTTATGTTTATTACTGAGTTCGATGTGTAATAAAGAAAAAAAAATCACTTTGACCATCAAAGCCAACTCTTGGATGTTACATGTTTTTTCAATTTCAGAGAGGCCAAGTGGTAAAATTAAAAATTTGTAAAATCGACTTCAATATAAATTATTAAGAGTAACTCAAAAACTACTAGTCAGACCTATAATATGGGACCACATGAGAATCACCGGCTTTTAAATAAAAAAAAGAGTCATCAAAATCGGTTCACTTAGAAAAAAGTTATGAAGTAACACACATAAAATAAATACAGTTGAATTGAGTACTTCCTCCTTTTTGAAGTTGGTTAAAAATACTAAAAAGTATGAATAATTAGTGAAATTTACAGTACAAAAATATAATTATAGTTAACACTCATTTGAGAGATATAAATAAATAAAAAATACCTCCTAATTTTACACATTCTGTATACCTCTCGCGGCAGTCAAAAGCACGCGGTCAGGCGGCAAAAACTGTTTGAGCTCGTGGGAAGTCAATTATACGATTAGTGCCTACAGCCCACAGAGCCAGTGTTCCAACTGCTTAGCATAACGACTCTTATGGTCCCGCGAATATTGCTTTAGGAAATGAGTTGCCCTGCTTATTTCAAAACATTCTATTCCCCGGCGGAAAACCTATGTCCAAACGTGATTTATTTTAAAAAAAGTCATTGTAGCGTTTATTAAGTGTGAGTTGACTAATAAGTGGTTCTAACATAGTAAGTTAATCCGTGAATAGTACATCCGTCGTGTCATGATGAACGACGCGATTAGGCATTAAATCAGGTAGATTATTATCAGCGACATCTACCGGTTATACGTCTCAAAGTTTACAACTACACGGAATATGTTATTAGTGTTGCAAATTTACGAGTAAATAGAGGCACTTACTCTATCTAAACTATTCATACTCGATGGAACGTTCACGAGAAAAAATCTAAATAGATATAAATCTAGAATTATCATGAAATCTCGTCAGAGATGAGATAACAGTAGCCCGGCAAGAAAAGTTATTTACGACCTCTATCGCCTTTATTTCTTTACATATTAAAAACGAATGCATTAGGAATTTCTCCTTCCGTTTTACACATCAAGGTGATATGAGATTTGAACCCATGGACCGCACCGCTCAAGCCAACAGGTCAATGCGCTGTCATAACTTATGCTTTACGTTGCAGATAGTGAATCCATGCCTACCTATTATGCGATTCAAATAAGAATTGGTGCTATATTGTGACGTCATAGCTGTCAATTGAAACCAGTTAGGTAGGGTGAGCACTCCAGATATTTTGAAAAAAAAAAACTTATTTACAAATAAATACAAAAGAACCATGAAATAAAAAGTTTCAATCAGAATTTAGCTCTTTAATTCCGCTCATCTCTGCATTACTGTCTGAGAAGAATTATCATCTTCATGATATATCTGGTTCAATAAGCTGCATCTTGTTTGTTGCACAAAATATGGGTCTCGATTGGGATTCGAATCAAAGACACATGACACCTCTAATGCCCAATATTTTAAATAATGTTTGTATTCCCTTACGACTCATTTTACTAAGTATTAAATGCAAAAACCTTTTTATACATCTAAATAATAGTTCAAAAATTTACGACTAATTAAGTATATTTTGCTGTTACTCGTCTACTGAAAAATGAAATATCAAGGTAAGTTTCCAACGCTTTCTTTGTATATACACGTCGTTAATAGTAAAATTGATCGTAATTGATAACTTAAAGCTTCTTAAATATAGGAACCGGAAATAAACAACTCGGTTGTCCTAACCAAAGTAATCTCATAAATGTAATAAAGATATATTAAGCACAATGGTATTATTATGTATAGTTAATTTTTTAAAACTGCAACTTGAAACGGTCCTTAATATTTTTTTCACATTGCATAAGAAAATTAACTCGATGTACTCTATTAAATAAGAAATAGTTTGAAAAACAATAGAAAATAATAGGTATCGCAAACTGGAATTATCGAGCGAAACCGGTACAGATCAGCACCAATAAAACCAAAACTGCCAGTGTTTTTGTTGGAAAACCTCTCGCAACACAACGTCAAGCGAATAGTAATAAAATAACAAAAGCTAACTTTACATAAACGGCTAAACTTTCGAATGGTAACGTAATCGAGATCACGACTCGATCCTTTGTGCGGATCGATACGATCCATCGATCTCTGAGGCGCGTCGCGGCGTGCGTGCGCGCATGCATTATGCACTGGCATTCCATTTAAGGCTAGTTACACTTATACCTTAACTAGAGATTAGTTGTTACTTGTTGAGTGACGCATGCCAATTAACAAAAGCATAAAAGTTGTGTAACCTAAAAATTGAGTGTGGCATATTTTTTTATTAGATAGTCTGTTAGTTGTGTTCTTTACATTTTTATAATTTCTTTTTTAGTCATATGTCCGAGAATAAATGAAATTAAGGAAAGATAATATATTTTTATTTTTTTATTGCCTTTCCTTTTTGCAAACCTTTAAAACGTAACAAGAAGAACAGGAGTTTAAAAAAAAGATAAATGTGCATTTGGCTTGTAAATATTTACAAACCATTACAAAGGTAGCGATAGAGGGGTATATAGGAGATAGTTATAAAGCTGTCTTTGTTTACCTCTTTGTACTACCTGTATGAATTAGGGTGTCTATACTTTCCGAGACATCTTATTAACGAACGTTGATTAGAAACGGTTGCACCGGCCCAAGCCTGTACAGAAACCCGATAGGCATCCAGCAATAGCATCGTTAGTTAGTGCAACTCGAAGTCTATTGCGGGCATTTTACTTGAAATTAACAATTATAGTCTTGCACTCGATTTGTATGTTTGAACGTTAGAATGGACGTGTAGTGGGCATAATTAAGGGTAACGGGACTTTGTGAGGTTGCTGCAAATAGGTAATATAAATATATTACTGGACGTTGATGCTAGAATTAGCTTAATTGGTAAAATTTATACATACATATTAGAAGAATTATTTTAATAACTAAAATATAAATACCTAAAATATATTATTTAGCAATAAATGATAATTGATCACTAAGTAAATATTAACAACTTCCCTGTCCGCGAAAAAGACAATAGTTAAATAATAGAAATGTTCATGTGATTCACGAGACAGTGAAATGGTAACTATACTATACTAAAACTAAACAAAAATAGTTGATGATCTTCAAACAGCTGAACTGAATTTCTTGAAACATCAAAGCAGCTAACAACACTCCTTTTTCTTAAGACAACTTTCAAACTAAAAAAAAAAAAAATTTAATCAAAATCAGTCCATCCGTTCAGGAGCTATGATGGCACAGACAGACACACAGATACACAGATACACGCTACAAACTTATAACACATGTTTTCGTCGGAGGTTAAAAATCTAAAATAGTACAAGTCTAATATACGGATTCTAAATGTAAAGAACAGGGTCTTATCCATTTAAAATAATATAAAAAAGTCATACTGGTGGTGGTGTAAGTGAATCTAGAGCCGGTTATTGTACCGTTGGTATTGAAAGGTTATTAGAAGATATATTTGATCTGAAGCTATGGGAAACAATATTTTTTAGGAATAACTTAATGATAAAAGTATATGTGAGAAACTAAAAAAAATGGCGGAGGCCTCTGTCTAGCAGTGGAATGTATTTAATTTACTTATAAACTTATAATATAGGTAAAAAAACGTCTGGAATGAAATAAATTGTTTTTTTTTATTTTTTACGTAAAAGATTAATTACGTTTGTGAAACATCAACATATTTTTAATCTACCATAATCTTTAGTCACCAGAACTCCTTCACAATTGCCATAGTATCGGCACGCAAGTGATATTGAGAATCTCCAGCAAAGACAACCGGTACCACCAACGACGTCTGGACTTGGCCAATTATTACAATACGGTACGAGGGTCTTGAAGTTGGTAGAGGAAGTTAAATAAAAACAGTTGTTAAGCAGGAATATTAAGGGATTATCTGAAATACAAATTTAATAAATTGATTAATTGACTGATTGATAAAATTGACAGAATCAAGACAGTTAAACATGAGAAATGAAAACATTTGCAATCAGTAGTACAAAATTGAACCGCAACGGCCTTACCGTTACAGCCTATTAAAGTCCACTGTTGAACATAGGCCTCCTCATAGACTTCCTCATGGGGGATATTTGCCACACGTATATGCATTTCTTAAATGTCAACGCATAGTGGATGTTTAAAAATCGTTTTACAAAGCCAGTTATTATGCTAACTTTAAAGGTACTGAATCAATATGTATACAAACTGAAGGTTTAACCTTACACCGTAATATACTGAATACCTAAACAGATGCAAGCCGAAGTTAATTCAGTCTCTCCAGCAATTGGTTACAAGCAGTAAGAGACGTATTAGGAACAGAATCACATCCGACCTGAACAAACAAGCGTCCATTAACGTAGCAGTGTCCGATACCGGAAGAGTACCAGTTCGCACACGGACTGTCGGGATCGCTTGTAACAACCTTCGACATCACACGATGCTCCGAGTGTTGTGATCGATATTTTATCGACAATGACACAAAATCTAATCATAAAATAGTTGATTATAAGGGCTGTTTGACCATGATATCTATGTATATGTTACAATTGGTAAATATTACTAAAAACCAAATTTAGTAATAGCATCACTCAAAGGTGGATTCTAATTTAACGCAGAGACCGTTAAAAATTGCTTAATGTCTAATGGTCAATTTAATTTACTGTTTAATAGTGTAATCACATCGCTATTGAAACAATACGTTCATACATAGCATTTGGAAATATGCATATAGACATCACAAATACAATCATTTATAAAAAAACTAGTAAGTTTAGTACAAAACCTCCTCGTTTTTTGAACTTGGATTAAAAGCTGCAAAACAAATACAGTAAAAGCAAAAATCTGTTGTTATAAATAAAATACTGCTGTTATAAATAAAATCCAATGTCTTTTCGTTGTGGTTCCCACATTTTAGACATGAAATAAATTTATTATTTTTCTCAGCTTTAAATTCACATCCTTTTAGAAGCCCACTGTTAAAATTTTCCTGCTAATCTGTGGACTCATAATGAACCTGAGCTGTTAATACTGACATCAGTATAATATACAATACATTATATTAATATTTGCTTTAATGTCGTATCTAGAAGACTACATTTCACTTCCAAGACTAAAAGTAAGATGACCCCCTAAGCTGCACTCATAAAAGAAAAGAAAAATAATATTTATGCTGATTCATAATTAAAGCAGTCCCTTCTTCTCATTCCCAAGATTTCTTAAAAATTGCTGCAGAATATTGGTACCGCAAAAATAATTAAAATCTCTAACCGTTTTAACGTGGTACCATCAACCTCATCTTGGCAACTAGATAATTATCCTGGCGACACTCCAAAGTGTGGCGCTCGTTTCAATTAGCTCCCTTAAATATTCAATGTGTTTAAAATAGGCTGCCTGATTGCACGTCTCCTACGGGCTAGTTCAAGTGCCTCGTTACACCCGAAGGTTAATTTTCAAGTCGAGTTAGAATGACGCTCGCTTAATTTTTACGACTTTTCCAGTTTTACGACAATTTTAATGTTAACGTTTAAAAATTAGCAGTGTTAGTTGAGATTATAATTTTGTTTCTTCTTAATTATAGTCTGCATATTTCTATGATAGTTTACGAGAAAAGTTAAAATGTTAATGCATTCTTTTAATAATGAATTTAATTACTGATTTCTTTTAATTTATGTACACAAACAAAATTGAGAGGATGCAGTAAAATCTGTGTTTTTACTATTATTTTCATTTGAAATATAAAGTCCAAATTATCAATAAAATTTTATTGATTTTAATTTGAAAGGTTTCATGATAGTTAAAAATTATATGTTTTCCAGCTTCTGCACTCTAACCGATATATATCTTAATAATGTCAAATATCACCTCGAATATACTATTGAATACCATAAAATGAACAAACATAACCTTACACGTAATCATTCATCAGTGCTCGCAGCTAAAGACAATACTCATATCTCGAAATCGATGGAGATTGATAACGCTTCATCGATATATTCGCATCGACAAGCAGTCGGAACGCGCGGAATGCGCCCGCGCATCCCTAGACGCACACGGACTGATGATCATTGCCGGCGCATGCGCTCTATAAATAATATGTTGTAAAACGATTTTCGATAGATTAATCTGAATCGTGCGCGCGGTCGTGCGCCGCCGGGGCAGAAGAGGGATCTATTGTAGATCGATGTTGGTTAATAAATGTAGTAGAAATGATCTGTATTAACTTTTCTTTTATTAATCTAATGAAAAGTCTGCGAAATTGGCGTTATATTAAAGATGGGCCAAATTAAGAGTACCTACAACAGAGGAGCATGTATGTTCTATATATCTAATATGTAAAAGAGTTGAGAGAGGTGTGTCAGGATCTTGCCAAATGGAAGACCGTAACCTCTGTTTACCCCTCTGGATGACAGGCATGAGTGTTTATGTATGTATATATGTATGAAAGGTTTGCATTTCCGTTTGATCGCTTTTATAAAAAAATGATATTTTTAATTGGTTGACACGATGCATTCAATACATGGTAACGAAACGCATGTTGACACTTCGTTGTACGATAGCATTTAACGAAGTAAATAGTACTTATTGAGATCTCATGTCCTCCGGTAGATTTAAATAATATTTTAGACTCGGCCTAACTCTTCTAACGTGATAGAGTCACGCTGCAGCTATTATATATATTATGGTAGCAGCACAAACGACCTATTTGTGACCCACTTGACCGGGGAAGGATCCTGCTCTCACATAACACTAGCATAGAGCAAGAAGTGGTAGCTTATTGCGGCTGTGTTTCGTATAGTGAATAAAGATAACTGGACACCCTTTTTACTGGTAAGGCATCTTCATCTATACTCGACGATATTCAAAATATTGATGAGTTGTCACTTTTGAGAATCAAGACGCCTTGTTAAAATTAAAACGGTCGTCGGTTCTTGTCTCTCTCTATTCGAAAAACAGAAACAAAGGTGCTGCTATTTCCTGCTGGTATTCTAAGCAAGTGTGGTCTTTCCCCGATCAAACCACCCCATTTAAACTGCAGCTATAATATGCTCTAGCGTGGCTATACCATGTTCTGAACTATCACCGGTCAATGACAAACCCAACACACCCAACTACGTGACAACAGTGTTCTTGGTAAAACGATTTTTTTTATCGTAAATCATAGTGTTGAGGATGCGTAAGATCATCTACACTACTCATTATCATCCCTTGGGTGTCGTCAATGGCAGTAGAAGCGCAGCATCTTTCATCCATCTCCCACCATATCTAAATTATTAAAAACTGTGCTTTCCAACCCCAATCGCGGCAACTATGTCTAATATCTTCTCTACGAGGCATACTATGGAAGAGGGTTCAACAGTGGACTTTTGATAGGCGATAGATAGATTGCTCTAAGTGGCAGTTTGACAATTGCCGGCTATTATTCTCGTAATTATTATAAATTAATAAAACTAGCCAGTTCTATACGATTAATAGAACTACATGAGTCAGTGCGCACGCGTGTCCGTACGTAGAACCTAAATGAGCGCTCGCAGTCGTCTTGTGGGAATGTCCGATCGGGAACATTTTGAACTGAACTACATGTCCGCTGTGGATGTCAGCTCTTGTATTTACTTTTGTTTATGTGATTCGTAAATGGGACTGCGAGGACAATAACAGAACTGGTTCATCCCTGGTTCGATACTATGAGTTATTTCGATGTTATATAATATGAACAGAATATTTTTTTGTGTTTCGTATGGTGAGTGTAGAGAACCGGAAAACCTTTTTACTGAAAAAGAGGCATTCCATCTTAATTCTCACGGCTGACAACGCATCTGCATTTTGATTCGCAAACGAGGATAGATGTATATGTCTATGGGTCACAGCAACCACTTACCATCAGGTGGACTGTGTGCTCGCTTGTCACCCTTGTCCTATATAATAAAAGTGAATATTGTGACTCATAGACACCATTGCACTCGAGGTCTACATTGGAATGCTTTTTTTTACATTCTCATCATCATCACAGCCTAGCAAAGTCCAATGTTGGACATAGGCCTCCCCATATATTGCCTCACAGGGGGGATATTTTCCGTAGTTGTCACGCTTAGCAGGTCAGTTGGAAGCTATTTTTTATTACGTTGAATTATTATCAAGAAGATGCTGTTTCATTTTCCCTATATCGCCTCTTACAACACCAGCGGGATTATATGTGGTACTGGATTCTCCGCAAGTACCAGGTCTTCAATTTTCGTCCTTCACCTTACGAAACGTTACAGGTAACACGATAGACGGGAATGATGCTGCTTCATTTTACGCTGGTATTGGGTGAAAACGTGGCTTTCGTTCGGTCATGATGTAAATTTTTGGTTTTAGTTTCCTTTAATAGGCAGTTTTCTACCGTGAAATTTCCTTCGCAAGTGCATCATTTTCTACGTATAAACTAATATAATGTTCACATTTTATATGAAAAATTCTCTTTATACTCAACTTACAACTTAAAGTCTCATAAAACTTTTCAAGCGTGCTCCACATAAGTTTAACGCTCACTATAACATCATAACTTGGCAAATATGAATTTCATTTTAGTATCCCACGCAATGTACTTAACTCAAATATAATAAAGACGATTATTGAAAATCAAATCTTGGTTGGAAGGCGCTTTTATATTGGTTTGTATGTAAAGAGGCGTAAAATGCGAGCCTGTTGCAGAAATAACCATAAACAGTGGCGTGGTGTGTACTGGACAATATCTTGTTCTTTGTGATACTAGCGACTGACTTTACTTTGATTCTGTGCTCCTATTTGAAACTACGTCTTTTTGCGAGTATCATTGTCGAGTCTTCTAGTACTTTCAAACAGTTTCACGCCTTTTCTGTGAAATTTAATATTTTTAGATCACAACATTGTTTTGTGTAACGTCATTGAAAAGTGGGAGCCGTGGTAGCTCAGAGGCTAAGCGCTCGCTGTAAATTTTACAGTACGTGAGCGTTGCGCCTGGTTTCGACCTCCCGGCACTAATGAATTTATTGATTGCTATTTTGAATACTGATTCACCATGTCTTCGGTGGAAACATCGTGAAGATACCTGCATGTCTCAGAAATATTTTTTTTAAATTATTGAATCAGAATTATTAGAACATCCTGAAGCCAACACATTGGAGCAGCATTGCTGACCAGTTAATCCTTAAGTCTCTCAGAAATAAGAGGGGGCTTGTGACCAGCCACAGTGGGAAGTAACTTTTTATTGAAAAAAAAAACTTAAATACACGCTGGTAAAACTTTTGAAATTACTCTTCAAATATTGACGACCGTATACTTCATCATTAAGCCCCGAAATCTGGCTTCAAATTTCAGTGAAAGCCAATATTTTTGCCAAACCAAAAGTTGTTTTTCAATTACTATGACTACTATTGTATAGTGGCAACAGAATAGCAGCCATCATTCCGAACGGTTATAGGTAGTTACATAACAGAGGAATCGAAACCATGATGATGTTGTCCTTGCATATTTTAACAGCTTGATCAGCGCAGTACAGTACAAGTAGTGTTAAAATACCACAAAGCACAGAGCCACCCACTCGGTCCAAAAAGGTATTATCAAGCCCAGGATCTGCGAGCTGCCACTAAGTTCTGAAGTATTCTGTTAATAAATCACATGTTCAACGATCATCGTAAGTGGACTCTACAATGAAATTAGTAACATTTTTCGTAGTTTAAAACCAACGGCTTCGATTGCTAACTTTCTGGCCAAATTGAAATCTAAAACATCTACTTAAAAACCTTTGACAATGCCTGCAACAGCTATGACGGTATACGCGACTGCTGATCATGGTTCAAATTCCGGGTCGGCCCAGTTATTGAGTTTTGCTGTCCAAAAATTTTCAATAGCAACGGAGTCAGGAAGTTGGCTGTGTTTCACCCCCGTGTCACGCTGTTCAAAACCGTTCGTCTTGCGCTAGATTTCTTCCGGTTGTGTCGGATTGCCGTTCCATAGGAGTATAAGAGTGAGGGAATAGAGAGTGCACCTGCACTTGCGCATAAACTCGGGCACTATATTCCAGTCCTGCGCTGTTGTCTAGACTACGTTATCACTGGCCGTGATCAAAATTTGGTCTGGAGGAGATTATTATAGGAATCGGCTTAAGTGGTCTCGCGTGACAATTACTAACTAGATATACCAACTCATTTAGCACAGAACCAAGCCCACCAGGGTCGTTCAACAATGCTAACGTAAAAACATACGACGTCTAGATCAGTCCACATCGATAGCGAAATAGCAATAATGCTAATGCGTAACCGTAAAATGACAGCAGATCGCAATTAGTGATAGCACTCCGCCGTAAATGCATTCGAAAGCCAATGTGCAAGGGACAATGTGCGGTTTGCATTCGCGATTGCTACTATCATGTAACTATACGATAACATTTTGAAGATTTCATTATTTAACCCATTCATTGTCCCATGAGCCACATTATGGTACATTGCTATTGTCTTACTATTGTTATTGGAAACAGGACAGTGAATGTGTTAACAATCCGAGTAGGTATAAAATTGGAACTCAAAATCTGTGAAAACTAAAACTGCAATCGGTAAATATTAAAACTAACTCTTAAAAGCTAAGATATAAAAAGTAGATTATAGTCTCCAATACAGTATAATATTATGTAAATAAATGAGCAAAAAAACGCAGAAAATATACATAGCACTATCCTGTAAAGATAGTTCTAATATATGATTGAAAATATATTAATTAACTGTATAATGTTATATTTGATGATTAAAATTACCAGACGATCAGATTTATAAGATATTATGCCAATTTTATTATTTTAAATATTAGTAAAATCGTGTAGTATTGGTGTTATAATATACACTACCTCATATCGTCTAGTGGGTGCCGTAAAAGGCGACAGGGGGAAACAAACCAAGATATGGGCAGCAGCGTCTTCTTAATAACAACCTTATAAAAAAACTGCGGTTAGCGACCCGCCTGCCAAGCATGGCGACGATAGCAAATATCTCCATTATGAGGCAATCGAATAGATTACAATAGACTGTGATGGTTAGATGGATGGAAATAATAGAATCAACGTTACCTATTAACTCTAAAGTACGACTCATACGAATATCTGCTTAACATTGGTGCCATAGTTCGATAATGTATTTGAAATGCAAGAAACTTGTCTAGAATAAAAACAAGACGCTCTATCGTATACCTACATCATAACCCCCCAGTCGACACACGTGTGTGACAAGATCTTATTGTTACGAGTACGCGCTCGATCGCGAGCGTCGATTGCAATGGCGACGCAGTACAGCGAACACGCTTGTGCTGTACGTATTATCGTGATCTGACCGTTTAATTCCTGTTTATAGTTTTTGGATTGTTGTTACTGCGACTAATGCTAGATATTTAACAAAAGGGCTATTAAACTACTGCTTGCACTCAGGGCTTTTCGCACCACTTTATGATAAAGTTGGTACTGATTGTCGCTTAGATAAAATTGTTTAAAATAGTTGTACATTACCCAAGCTGGGCGTTGTAGATTGTGTAACCATTTTTATTATGAGCTTGATCTAGGAATTTAGTTCAATCAAAACATAGTTGTATCGGTGTTACGAATCAACATTATCTGTCGCTTTGTAGTTCTTCAGTAAACTAAATAAATACGTTTAGTCACTGAGCACAGCTCCCTTTAATTTATATGAGGATTTTGGAGCAAGAAGGAGCCTGCCTCGTTGCCACATTTTTTTAAGAGTAATGGTGACAAACGAGCGCACAGTTCACCTGCTGGTCAGTGAATGCTAAGGAAGACATCTACATTTACCCTAATTAGGAATCAAAGTGTAGAGTAGATGCGTTACCACCCTTGAAAACTAAGCCTAATGCTAATGCCTAATGCCCCCAGTAAAAAGGGTCTCCGGTTCTCTACACTCACCATACGAAACACAGCAGCATTAACTGCTATTTTACGCTGGTATTCTGTAAGAGCGTGGTCCTACCCCGGTCGAGCCGACCCATTCATGCTATAACCATAATATAGCTGCAATGTGGCTCTACCTCATGTAATATTTTAAGTATTGTAATATTTTTAGTTTTTAACGATTACAATGTTGTGCCTTATGGCAGCGGTGTAAGAGAATTCATCGCCCTATTTCGTCCCGTGGGCGTCTTAAAAGGTAACTATGAGAATTGCCAAGAAAATCCTATAGAATACAATAACTAGATAACGATATAACTATTGGTTTGCATCAGATATAAAATATACAGACCAATAATGGAGGACTGCTAATTTTACAGAATAAGGGTGACAAACGAGAACGCAGACCACCTGATAGGAAGTGGATGCTGAGGCCCATAGACATCTACATTTATCATCGATTAAAAATGAAGATGCGTTGTCACCCCTGAGGACTAAGATGGAATGCCTCGTTTCCAGTAAAAAGGGTCTCCGGTTCTCTACACTCACCATACGAAACACAGCAGCATTAACTGCTATTTTACGCTGGTATTCTGTAAGAACGTGGTCCTACCCTGGTCGAGCAGACCCATTCATGTTACAACCATAATATAGCTGCAACGTGGCTCTACCTCGTGTAATATTTTAAGTATCGTAATATTTTTAGTTTTTTTTTAGACATTAGAGTATTAAGTTCTCTATTTCTGGTATTAGAAAACTTTTTACTGATAATGAGGTATTCTATTTTAGTCCTCAGGAGAGATAGTGCATCACATTTTGATCTTAAATATGTAGGTGTATATGGACCAATGTATCCACTTAGAGTTCCACCTTTGGGCATTTTTATAGAGTGAAAACAAAACGATAGCCTGAGAATGAATTTACTTAATGGGTGATGCTTTTATAACAAAAGTTGAGTTTTCCCGTTACCCGTGTTTTGATCGCTGAGAATACTTTTTAGGTAAACTACGAAAAATTTATGAATTTTAATCGACTTGAAGAGACAATAGACTTTTACTTTGCTTACTTTAAAAAAAAGATACTCCCTTACTAGGATTTTACGCTATATTGTGAAAGCAGTTTAGAAACAAAATTTTTTGGACTTACAATTACTTGTTCCGAGCGGGATTCAAACCTGCGGTATTCAGCGCCGCAAATAAATGCTAAGCCACTGCGCCACGGAGCCATCACAAAGCGTTAATGCCTGTTATACTACATTAATTTCTCCATGCAAAACTTAATTCACTTTATTCGTATTTAGTGGTAGACAACACACAATCATTAGGTATCCTACTGATTGTGGATTGGGATATGAACCCGCTTACAGCCTACTATATGCAGTGAAGATTAATTCAAGATACAAGCTTAAGCGTATAAAGATGTCACATTATACATAATGATAATTTTTATTAATTTCAAAATTAGACTTTTAATAAAAAGTAAAAGCTGAATTCAAAGAACCAAAACGAATAACTTCAGAATAATAGCTTCAGAAGTCTAAGACATCTAAAGCTTTTATGCTGATATTATTTTTATTTTTAGGTCTTTAATGTAGATTTTTACTTTATATTAAAAATCTAATTTTTGACCCTTTTGAGTAGACTAAGGGTTATCAAAAGTTTGAATGTCGTCTAAATAGTTACATTAAAACTTCATCCCTTGTTTTTCCACGCTTGGGGATAGATTTTTTCAAGTTGAATTTTAAACTAATTAATTAAAAAAAGACATTAGAATTGATCCACCATTAATAAAGATATCGAGTAACATAAATAAAAAAAACTCGAATTGCTATCCTCCTGCTTGTTTAAAGTTGGCTAGTAAAATGAAAAACAGCTAACAAGAAGACCATTACGCCTTAAGTTTCTCTGTTGCTCTAAGGGAACTACAATCCATAACGAGGATATCGAGAGTCACCGATACTGTTCAACGAATTGTTAAGCTAAATAGATATATAAAGAGTTCTCGAGTGGCAATCTCGCTCCAGTAAACGCAGTGTTAACTAACCTGCAACTAAATGGAATGACGACCTGAACGGCCATAGGTAATAAGAAATGGCTGACATGAGTCAAGATTTGCTTTGTAGAATTCTGGTGGGTACATATAACTCCGTTATTTTAGACACGTGATAAATATTAAGTCGATATGGATTTATTAATGGTGACAAACAATTGAAGATAAAAAAATTGTTGGTTAAAATTCTTCTATATCCGCCAATTTTCTTAATATGTACCATCCAGTTAATGAATGGTACCTCGAGGCTAGTTTCCTACTAATACGTCATGTATCGGATAATTGTACCCGTTGAACGTATCGTAGCAGTGTCGTCTTTTCTACCTCTCAAATTAGAAATACCCTGTAGCGTTTCTATGATTTATTTTGTCAAGTGCTTTAAGGCACCAATTATTGAAGTTAAGTGATATTTATCGTTCGATTCATGTCATTTGAAATTATTAAATTCAATTTAGATTGATTTTTATTATATAATACCTGGTACCCGGCGCATTGCTGCCGCAGAAGAAATAATTGTGGAAATATCGTTTTAAATTTGGAAGAGTTAAGTTGTTTAATTAGGAAAACATTCATTAAAATTGAATGATATATTATGACATTGAAATTGAATTGTTAATTGTATGCCTTCAAGCAAATGTAAGCAATTAAACAAAATTTAAACAAAGTTTTAGAGTAATGTGATGAAAGGTATGGCATCGCATAAAATACGAACAAACAAGTATTACTTTTTATATATTAGATATTACACTAGATGGTACCCGTCGTGTTACTGCGGCAGAAAAATAATTGTGAAAATGTGTATTGTTTAATTGTATATATGTATATTGTTTAATTAGGAATTATAATACATTTATTGTAAGATTTATATAAATTTCAAATAAATTTGTCGGTACAATACGCGCGCCACCTACTGTAAGTTATTTGTACTATGCCTATAACCTTCGCACAAGTGCAAGCAATAAGTTGACAATGTTTTAGCGCAATCTGATGAACGGTATGGTAGCGCATAAAATACATTTCTAGTAGGGGACCCCTTTAATTTTTAATTT
Organism: Parnassius orleans; assembly: GCA_029286625.1. Taxonomy (NCBI): domain Eukaryota; kingdom Metazoa; phylum Arthropoda; class Insecta; order Lepidoptera; family Papilionidae; genus Parnassius; species Parnassius orleans. Next base: position 6,679,964 of record JAGSMP010000003.1, read on the forward strand.
ATTTTAGTTTTTATTATTTTAACAACAGAAATAAACATTCTGTGAAAATTTCAACTGTCCACTTATTACGGATCATGAGATACAGCCCGCTGACAGACAGATGGACGGACGGACGGACAGCGGAGGCTTAGTAATAGGATCCCGTTGGTTACCCTTAGAGTACGGAACCCTAAAAAGTATTAAACGCATATAGATGATTAGTTACTACTATTTAGATGACTAGATAGTTATGATTCCTTAACTGAGTTAGTTAAGAGTACTTGTTCTCTAGCGTATAAAAAGAAAGGAAGAAAGAAGATAGATACAGAAAGACCTACTGATGTTCATATTTAATGTGATGTTTCTGCGATAAGACCTCTAAGGTGACGATAAATCGTTATTATATATGTAAATAAAGAAAGAGAATAAAAAAGAAATTCCAAGTATATCGCACTAAAAGATGAAAGTAAAAAAAAAAAAAAAAATTAAACCTACCTGTAACATACCCGTTCATCATCATCATCATCATTACATCCTATCATAAGCCCACTCCTGTGTTATTACTAAAAATTAAGTGTTAAGTAAGTGTAAAGTAAGTAAGGAAAAAGGTATGTAGGCCTATTTTTGAGATATGAAAAATATTCACGTTTGCACTTTCGATATTTTTAATGGTTACAAAGATACTATATGTACACCGTGTAGTGGCAGTTGTGAGAGTATGTCGTAAGAGGCGGCTGAGGGAAATGAAATAGGGGATGGTCAGCAGCGTCTTCGTGATAACAATCAAAAATAATAAATACTGCGGTTTCTAACCCACCTGTCAAGCAAAGCAACTATGACAAAAATCCCCGTTATGTCTAAGCTAGGCTGATAGTGATAGGCTATTATAAAGGAGTGAATGTAACATATCAATTCTCAGTATTTATTGAACGCCCCTAGTACACAATTTCCAAAGTACTCAATAAATACTTCACCAATGAATTACCGAAAATAGAATTAGACAAATAAGTCTCTCCCTTTACCCAATAAACGGCAATAAATCGACATGCTCTTGTATCAACAGCGTATTAGTGAATAAGATTCGCCAGTATAACATGACCTATAACGCACCGAACTGCAATAAGCATTATTCTTACAAACGATATGGAAAATCAAGCACAAGATCTGAGGTCACGTTATATCAGACGCATTAAGCCTTCAAATTTGTCGTGAGTAAATCACGCGAAAAATCCAATGAAAAATGTCGATATCCGATTTTTCCACATATTTTCGCATTTCCCTCTCTCATGTGCTCACTTAACATGACGGTGTTTGCCTTTTCCCCTCGCTACCACTGCGGCAATTGTTTGTAAAACAAAACACTTCAAAATGTACTTTAATACTCATTACATTGGGTTAAATTTGAAACGACAGTAAAACTTCGCTAAATGTGCTTTTATATTTTACAAAAATTTCACACGTGAGTTTCCGTCGTTACGTAACAACTTTAGTGAAGAAACTTTAAGGTTCTTATTCCTCTATCGTTAAGTCTTAGCAGTTGTGACATTTTCATCGATTGGGGACGTCCTGGTGACATTGTTACACCGTGTATTGCACATTATTGAGTAATTGAATGGCATACTTAACTAGATGAGGCGACAACTTTGATAAGGTACCCTTGTGTCAAGGATAATGTTCGTAGTCAAAGAATGTTCGTATAAAGTTGATTTTTTTTCATACCTGTTACAAAATATTATTCTATTTAAAATTAAACATTATGTTGAATCAGTAAACTCACTAGATGCACTCATTTTCTATCTAGAATCAGCCATCATCTCCTCAGAGATAGGAGACGATGAGCGACTTTATTGCTTTTGAACGCTTTTTTATAGCTTCTTAATCTGCCTATCGTTGGATATAGGGCTTTTGTTGTTGAAGATTTGTATGAATTTTGAAGGTGATGGACTCCTTTTCTGCAAAACTTTCAGCGCGCGGGGTACTATCGTGACCTCAACACAGCAACTCAATAATGAGCCACGGAAGCGTTGAAGTAAAGTCTGAAGTATAATAATATTATAATATCCTCCTGGCCGGCTTCGACAATCATGGCGACATAGTATTTTATGTCTCTATAATGAGGACATCGACATTTGAAAGAAATATATCTAGCTCTGGATCTAGAAGGACAGTCACTTACATGTTCTTAATTTGTAACTAATTACAAATGAAGTAGTTATATAAATACACATAATATTACAAGTTAAGTAAGTTATGACGATTATCCCTAAGGATTAAAACAGTCTCCTGCAATAAAATAGTCATATTTGGCGGTTCTAATACTAAACTAGGGTTCCTAGATAGTAGGCCTCCTTTTCTGCCTAGAAGTCTGTCTGAGTAGAGACAACTCTTGTAGTGCATGCTCATGTGTATGTACAATAGATCCATTAACGTAGCAATAAATCTACAGTCAAGATCACTAGACGTGTTATTTATTCCCTGAACCTCCCGACTGCCTATTTCTGCCGCCAAATAGCGGTGTTCCGGTGTGAAAAGTAAAAAGCACCAGTTTAATATCTTAGTCTAACTTAGTATTAAGAGGCATCAATGCATCTCGTAACTTTCTTTATTTGAAGGAGATTGGAGGTGTTAATGAGCTGCGGTAGTCACCATAAAGTGAACAGTAAGTTCGTTTATCACTTCAGTTTTATAAAAAAAACAGGTTCAAATTTAGCATCACGTCACACAACATGCTGCTGTGTTTCATTTGGTGAGTGTAGGGAACCGGATACTATTTTACTGGATACGAAGCATTCCATCTTTGTCCTCAGGAGTGGCAACGCATTTACATTTTGATTCTAAATCAAGAATATATTTAGATGTCTATGGACCACAGCATCCACTTGCCATCAGGTGGGCTGTGTGGTCGTTTGTCACTCTTATTCTATAAAAAAAGGGATGTTCCCACTTTTTACGTGGTGCGTGCACATTTTTTAATAGTCATATTTGTTTAAAGGTTCTGCTAAAAGGTTCGCATGGATAGGATAGGTATATTTCTGAGTTCCTGTCAGATTAACCTTTCCCACAAAATGGAAAATCGTTGGAAACGGCAGAACAATGTCTGTCTGGCCTAATATATATATAGTCCCTTATGAAGAAATGGGGTAATTGATTCTCTTTCGCTGCTATTGCACACTGCTGACATAAAACGAAATACTAAACCACTACGCTAAAATTGGGAATAAATACTAAAAAGGGGTTTAACAACCTAGTATTGTTAGTAGTTGTATAGGAATACAATTAAAAATAACTTGCAAAATTGACCAGGAAACACAGCCTTGACTACGATTTCAAAAGTTTAACGAACATTTTCGCACCGCTCGCTATCTGCGACTTTCAAAGTGCTCCCACTTGATTTGCATGTACGCATTTATTGATACAAGAACAATTCAATTTCAGATACATGCTGAACATATATCGCCGATGTTCCATGGACAGCGGAACAAATTAACGCTTTCTCACACCCGCAGGCACTACCTATATTGGTTTGGAAGTACTGTAAGTAGAAACGTAGATTCATTGATAAGGGGTTTTCACACTAGATTATTCTTTTTTTCAACCCATGTAATCTTTAATCCAACATTTTCTTTCCTTTCAACAAACCGACAAACATCTAATTTCTTATTTTCTCTATAAATATGGTTAGCAATCAGGTCAAAAGGCAGATTCGAAGCCACAAGTTTTGTGTTTTGCAGTCCGTAAAGTTAACCACTTAGCTACTGTCACTTTACAACAATTGTTTGTGGGCCATACAAGTCTTGTTCCATACAGGACTCGAAAGCTCGGCTCTTAGCGCCGTAACTAAATGCTTAGCCTTATCATCTATCCTCAATTAAGAATCCAAATGCAGATGCGTCACCCCTGAGGACAAAGATAGAATGCCCCGTTTCCAGTAAAAAGGGTTTCCGGTTATAACATATATCAAACAACTAGCTTTAAGTTGTTATTTCACGCTGGTAATCTGAGTGAGAGAAGTGGTAGCTCAGATGGTTGGCGCTCGCTGTAAGTTTCACAGTATGCCAGCAACCTGGGTTCGATCCCCGCCGGCACCAATGAAATTGTTAATTGCAATTTTAAGTGCTGATTTACCACGTGCTCGGCGGTGAAGGAAAACATCGTGAGGAAACGTGCATGTCTGAGAAATAAGAAAAAAAATATATTTCGAAGACATGTGAAGTTCACCAACACGCATTAGGGCAGCGCGGCGGACACTGGCTTGCCCTAAAAACCCTCTCAGAAATGAGAGGAGGCTTGTGCTCAGCAGTGGGACGTATATAGGCTGAAACTTTAACTTTTTTAACTTTAATCTGAGTGAGTGTAGTCCTTCCTCGGACGAGCTGCTGCGTGGTGTTACCACGCATAACATTTTTCCCAGAAAGCACGGTTGTGAGCCATTTTATAGCCACGTTTCATATTTACTAAACAGAATGACATTAATCTCATGTTATTCTCACCGTAAGTAATCGGTTCCACGTAGTCCTGATAAAGTTTTTTGTTGGTAGAATTTTAATAATCAACTTTTAGTGGATTATCAATCAACCTATTTTAAAAATTAAACAAAAAAATTAAATGTACAAAAAGTTTTTTTTTTTTTGTACATTTAATGTTGACTAACAAGCGCACAAGCCACCAGATGGTAAGTGTATACCTACTGTAAACTCTGTAGAAAGATATAGCCACCTACATCTATATTTATTTTTAACAATCAAAATATAGTAGATGCGCCATCAGTCTTATGGACAAGGAATGAATGAACTACCGTATAAAATACAACAGCATCATGCAGCTATTTTATGCTAGTATTTTGTGAGGGGGTGATCCTTCCTCTGCAAGACTAACCCATTCGCGCCACAACCTACAGCTGCAGTGTGGCTATCCCATTTTGAAAGTTATTCCATTTTACACAAAATAAAACATTAAACCCATTAAATGACAATATTTATAATTTTTTTAAAACATTAAAATATTGTTTCTGTTTAGGAGTCCGTCTGGGTAGGTACCAAGCTTTTACCTACTTCTGTCGCCAAATAGCAGCCCTTGAGAGTCAGTATAATTACCTATATGTTGTGAGGCATTCCATCTTAGTTCTTAGAGGTGTTAACGCATCTGCAGCCTTCTTCGTTTGAATTTTACAATGTTGCAGGTGTCTATGGACTGCACTAGTCACTTACGATCAGGTGAACTGTAAGTTCTTTCATCACTTTAGTTTATAAAAAAAAAAGGTAATTATTTACAGAAAGATGAAAACACTTGCATTAAATCCTTGAAAATAACCAGCAATTACAATATCGTAAATTCTTTACTATACCTAAGTAAAATTAAAGATATTTAAGTATTGCCTTGATTTATGTTTTATCGCTCTCCTGTGAAATAATATATTTAGTTATTCATTTGTTTGAAATTTGCTAAATGACCTGTATCTGATAAAAATAAATAGAAACAAGTGATTTTTTAAAATTTTGTACTAAAAAAATTTAATATTACCACGTTTTCAAAGTGCTCGAAATTATAGTTGCAATATTCGACAGACAGACAGACAGAAAAACAAGAAAGTGACTTAATAAAATTGTGGCAAAAAAATGTCCTTTTTGTCTATTATAAAGCCTCCTTTACAGCAAGCAGTTAATTTCACATTTCGATTAAGAGTAACACGCGGCAATAACGTGAACAAGGTGTCCCGCTGCTGCACAGGCGCACCGCGATCTCCTTATTAGTATTGTAATACGAAATCACATATCACGTCAACGTGACGTATCGGCCACGCCGCCGGCCTATTCGCTCCTCTGCTGTTCGATTATAATAGTTTTATTAGATCTATTCGAAAGTCACGATGTTTTGCAATGTTACTTGTTACATTTGTTACATTCATTGCCTGCAATTTGCGCGTATAAACGGATGTTCAATTTGGTGAGTGTTCAAAATAAGTTGAAACTGAAATATGTATGTAAATATATGGGGTCAAAACTGCAAGAACAAAATCAATTCACCTAGCACGCGTGGTGATAAGACAAATCATCTCTGAAATAGGAGAGCCTCATTTTCAAAAGTGGACTGTTTATAGGCTGATGAGGATTACGAGGACTTCCAACTCGACTGTTTATGTTGCGTCCTTGTGTCCCTGTGTCCCTGCGGATTGCGTTATTGATGTATGAGCATGCAATGTCAACGATGCACTTTCCATACTGTATATTATGATAAACAGTGTAAAATTTGAAAACTTCCAATAAATGTTCTAGTACGTGACTATCGTGTGGTTTCATTTACTTACCAACAGAATAATGTTTATGTTTGGGTCGAACATTGGCACTAACAATTGACAATTAATTTCCGTACATATTTACATATAAGAAGTACATATAAGACGTACATATTTGCCAAGTAAGTATTAATTTTTCATCGAAGTTTACTGGTTTTGTTCCTGTCAAACATTTGGGTATTGGAATAAGGTGTTTGAAATTGGAAAATATCAGGTAAAACAATTTAAATATATGGTGTGGACTATACTAGCATTTTACTAACCGATATAAAATCGAAATAAATATAACATACAATGTAACTGTACTGCACGGATTTCCATTAAGAGCAATAACAAAGCGAAGCCGATACGCGTAGAACAAAATGCCAAACCGCTTAGCATATCACTGCGTTTGCATCTAAAGCGACGGTTACACTCGCGAGTGCTTACATAATTTTACATTTGACATTACACTTACGTGGTATTTTAGCATATCTTTGTTATAGTATTGTTAGCTTAATGTATGCATCAAACACAACCCCAGTTATTGTTTTCAGAATAATCATGATTGTATGAAATGATTCCTATTATAAGTCTAGAAAACATACTTTTGTGAGTTACGGCTTTACTCATAAACTCTTTATAATACATATTATAATAGTTGCTAAACATTTAAGTTGACTGTAACAATCCGATAAAGATACAGAAGAAGAATACAGAAAATAGTAAATAGCTTTGGAGAGAAAATATAAATTTTTCGTTACGTAAGAATTAGGTTATGAATACATTTAAAAGTGGTAGAGCCATGCTGCGGCTATATTAATTGTATAGTTGTAGCACGAATGGGTCGCCTCGACCGCGGAAGGACCACGCTCTCACAGAATACCAGCGTAAAGTAGCAGCTTAATGCTGCTATGTTTCGTATGGTGAGTGTAGAGAACCGGACTCTTTTTACTGGAAAAGAGGCATTCCATCTTAGTCCTCACGGCTGACAATGCATCTGCATTTTGAATCGCAAACGAGGTTAGATGTACATGTCTGTGCACCACAGCAGTCACTTACCATCAAGTGGACTGTGTGCTCTTGTCACCCTTATCCTATAAAAAAATTACTACTGTAATCTTGTAAATTTTATAATACTTTATGAACCATTATAATCAAGTATGAAAGAAACAAAACGGTAACAATCTACATACATCCTAAGGAATATTCGGCCGAATCAAGCCACTAGTTCCAATAAAAAAATGAATTAACCTCTCCCAGTCTCGTATGCTCCAAACCAAAGGTCACATCATTATAATCTGTGGACTACGTGACCGACCGGAATGGCGGCGGACGGCCGTCGCTGTCTCGACATTCGTAATTCGAAATTTCTATTCTCTTGTCGTAATAAAATCATGCGCGCACGCATGCGGTGCCGCGCGTCCCAAATTTATATTGCTCGTTGTTTTGATTTTTTCTATGCTACTTCTGTCCTTAAAGTTTCAATTCGAATTTCAAAAGCAAAGCTCTAACTGTATAATGCAATCTTTGTTATTTTTAGGCCTTTTCCTGTCAAATACGAGGGTGACACTGAAAGTTCTTAGAAAATCAAAAACTGAACAAACTAGCAAGTTATTAGTCCATTTACATCAATACATCGCTGCATCCGATGGAACTACTGAGAAAAGCACTTTGCCCACTCGTCCTTAGGGATCTCTTCGATCACATTTTGAAATGCAGCCACTGCTTCCTCGGCATAAAACGTTTTCCTCGAAGTTTTTCTTTTATTTTCGGAAATAAATAAAAATCGCAAGGTGCGAGGTCGGGGCTATAGGGCGGGTGACATAGTAATTCCACGTCTGACGTCGCCAAGTAGTCGATTGTTTGCTGTGTGCGACGAGGCGTTGTCGTGGTGAAGGATGATCCTACTGCGAGGTCGATTCTCCCGAACTTTTTCCAAGACAAGTGGCAAACAATTGTTAAAGTACTCTGCAGTAACTGTCTTTCGATCCACTAAAACAATTGTTGCGTAATGACCTGTCATTCCGAAGAACGAGGCCACCATCTTTTTTCCCACGCTTCGACCTCTCTTCACTTTAGTTGGCAACTCCTCGGAAGGAAACACCCAGACAGCAGACTGTCTCTTAGTTTCAGGATCATAACAATAAATCCAGCTTTTGTCACCCGTAAGTATGTCGAACACAGCATTTAAGTCACCTCAACACGACGGAGTTTTTGGGCCTCTGTCAAATTATGAGATATCCACCGTGCACAAAGCTTCCTGACTGCTAAATGTTCATGGAGGATTTTGTGCACTTGACTCATACCAATGCCTAAGCTTGTCCAAATCTGTTGATAAGTCACTCTTTTGTCAGTCTCTATCATACGCCGCACAACACTGATGTTATCTTCAGTCGTCGCCGTAGAAGGCCGTCCCTCAAGCAAATCATCGGTGAGATTAGTGTTTAAACTCATTAAACCAGTTGTAAACAGTGGCACGAGATGGGGTTTCATCATGAAAGGCCAATCGAAGTCTATCATAACTTTGTTGTTGACTTAAATGACATCGAAAGTCATAAAAAAAATCATTGTACGAAAATTTTCTCGCGTTAAATTCATGCTGACGTGACACTGACAATTTTCAATTTGCCGCCAAATCGTAAACAAATGACAAATTAATAAAATTCATACACAAAAATATTAGCAAAGAGTTCCATTTTCAAAATTTGAACTTATTTTTTTATTATATCGTTTACAAGTGGCCAGTTCTAAAAACTTTCAGTGTCGCCCTCGTAAATGCATTTGTTTCTTCTTCATTACCTACGAGTATTTATGCCACAAAGCAACGTTTTGAAAGTTGTCGAGGACAATTATTGTCTACAGGCTGTGAGGCATTCCATCTTAGTTGGTATCTACTCAAAGGTGACAATGCATCTTTAGCGTTGTTTGTTTGATTTGACTACAGCTGCCCATCGGTAAGAGTATCATAGACATTTTGATAAGAGTATCATTCACAGTCACGGTTCTCAAGTTTCCTTACATTTCTTATGCCGGGTTTCTATATTTAAAAACGCTTCGTTTTCTTTTACGAGCCGTTTTGCAGTAAATGAAGTGCATAAAAACCCCTTTTTTAAAACAAAATACCAGTTCAAATATTTATGAATCGTTTAATGCTTTTTTCATTTAAGTCATTTAGGAACTTAGGAAAGTTGCTGAATGAATAGTTTGTAACATATAAACAATTTTTACATGCACTTCGTATGTAATAAAACGGATTGTTACGGAGAACGAACGTTTCTTGAATATAGGAATCGAGCATTAGAGTGGTTTGGAGCAAGAAAGGTCCGTCGCATTGTTCCAATGCGTATTGGCGGCGTTTGCATATTCCTCAATATTATTTAAAATTCTCAGTATTACAGGTTTCTTCATGATTTTTTTTTTACTAACGACCACATAGTAAATCAGCACTTAACAGTTTCCTGTCCGCGAAAAAGACATAATAGTTAAATAATTGAAATATTCATATATGATTCATGGGACAGGGAAAGGGTTAAAATTACAAGGAACAATTTCAGTGGTGCCGGCAAAATAACACTATCTTCATACTAAATTTGAATTGAACGCCTAGCCTCCGAGCTACGAAGACTACGCCTAAATAAATTCAAACTTTTAATAAAAATATCTAACTTCAAAAGCACAGTAAATTATTGTTATAGCTTGGCAATCTAATCCCATTGAATTCCAATAAACGTAAAGCGTTCACTCTCACATACGCTTAAACGCTAACACGGTTCTTATCCCCACGATCTGACCGTAGTCAACTTCTAATTAGTAATACGAGTCTCCAATTTGCACTTCGATAGTTACAACACCGGCACACATACATTCATGCGAAATGTCAACCAGATACTGACTGTTGGCACTCAACGTTAATTAAATCCAAATCGTGTCTTAAGAACAATAGGTGAATGAAAAGGAAAACGCTCTTTAGGCAACAGAGCGATTGGTTATTGGGTCATAAATGTTATGTGAAGTTGGGTAACGTTAGTGTGTAGGCTCTGAATACAGGCTAGGGGTATAAAATTATTATAAGCTTAAATTATCACTTCTTAATAATAATCGACGTTCTTCGTCGGTTGGTTTGCAAGAAGTTATTATGTTTTCCAAACACCAGTCTTGTTTTTTTAATGCCCGTGTTTGTAGGTAGTAGGTACTTTTCAAACATTTTTTACAAATGGGTTGACTGGTAGAGATTGTCTCAAGGCATTAAGTCCGCCCTTTGTACTCTTTTGTTCTAAGGAATGCAATAAAGAATATTTTTTTTTTTTTACAAAAGCTACCATCAATTCGTTACAGTCTACTGTTAACCATCAACCTCATTGTAGGGAGAATTTACTGTAGTTACTAGCCTTAGCAGGCATATTGTAGTCGACGTACCAGACGTACCAAAGGCGCCCTTTGGCAATCGATGGCGGACAAGATATAGCTTAAGTTCAGACTGATTTAATTTTTTGAGCTAGTTTCTAATTTTGGGATTCATTTATCATCATCATCATCATCATTACTAACGGTGCTTAGCCTCCTGCATCAACCGCAATTCGTTGGCAGGCGGCTTGCTATTAAACGGCAAGGCTTAATTGCGTGACAATATGATTTTTTTCATTCGTCATTTATTCGTCACGTGTACGATTTTTTTGTGTAACATCACACAATGTAAAACAACTCTGTTTTGTCATGCTATTGTAATTATTTATTATTTCGTTTTTTATAGTAAGGACGATCTCTAAACTTATAATTAAGCATTGACAATGATTTTTTACACAGTTATTTTCCTTATTTGTAGCTTACATAGCATGGATCGTCAATAAAACAAACAGGCAAGCAAATACATATTGTGTGCAAGCAAGCAAGCAGATGCATAGTGTTCTGTTGGCTACAGTACAAAAATAATCGAATCTAAGGTGGTCAAAACGGTAGAAACGCAGACGGCATAAATATACTATGTATATATGTACGTATGTAAGAAAATAATGACAAATGACGAATGTCTTATTATTCGAACCTATTTTCTATCGAAACATGTTGGAATTTGCTTACAAAATATTGTCGCAAAGACAAAAGAGCGCATTACTGCGATGATACTCGTACGTTATTATTTTGTACGTAATCTTTCTGGTCCACATTATTTATCTGCGCTCGGTATGCGTATGACAATTTCATAGATAATCCAATAGGCATGCATAAAATAAATGCATAAGGTTAAGTAAAACTTTAAGAAGTTAATGGTTGAAAAAATATTTTTACATTTAATTAAAACTATACGCTTATTAAATTCTTTTTTATAAATGACAAGGGTGACAAACGAGCACACAGTCCACCTGAAGGAAAGTGGATGTTGTGGCCCATAGACTTCTACATCTATTCTCGATTAAGTATCAAAAAGAAGATGCGCTATCATCAGGATTACATTTCTTTTTACAAACATTTATGAAAATCGTTTGTAATTCATTGAGGGTAGTAATTATTTAATTAAACCTAACCTAACCTCTATAAGCACAAAATTTTTAACTCAGTTTTGTAGTGACAGCAGGACACCTAGACCCGTAAAAGCATTTAAGTTTTGGTTATGCCTATAGTCACATTATGACAAAAGCAAATTATTTAAAAAATATTAGATACATATAGTAATTTCGATTCATGTGACATGATACAGGTCGGGCTCGTCATTAGCACAGTCTCTTCTCAGAGTTTATATAAATAATAAAGTACCTTAGAACTCCTCTACTGTTATTAAGTTTATCATTTTTGGGTCTCTAACTTTATTTAAAAAAAATAGCGTGATCATTATATTTATTAATACAATTGCATACAGATTGATAGCGCAGTGGCTAAGCGTTTGAATGCACCGCTGCGGATTGCCGGTTCTAATTCCGCATGAAACAAGTATGTATGGCATACAAATAATTGATCTGGCTCTGGGTTTATATTTAATTTACGACTTTAAATTTCCTTCACGATACAAGAGACATTCCTAGTGTGGAAGAATAAGGTTCTTATAAATTCCGGTAGGTATTGGGATGAGTTTCTCTCCCGATTCACTTCGGACTTTTTACAGTGTGAATATAATTATTTTTAACATTTATATGCCGGATCCTAACATAGCAGTGAACCATCGTTTCGAAAAAAAAAATTGTGTGAATATGACTTCAATCGGTCAAGTCGTTTATAAATAAGCTATTGACTGCCTTGTTGGTTTAGTGGTGGATGATAAGGTCCTGGGTTCGAATTCCAGGTCGGGCCAAAATCAGTTATTGGGTTTTTCTGTAAGAAATTTTCAGTAGCAGCCCGGAGTCAGGAATTTGGTGGTGTTTCACCCCGTGGCTTGCAAAGCACGTAAAGCCGTTGGTCCTGCGCCTGATCTCTCTCCGGTCGTATCGAATTACCGTCCCATTGCACTATGAGAGTGAGGGAATAGAGAGTGCACCTGTGCTTGCGCATACACTTGGGCACTATAATCCTGTCCTGTGTAGATGGCTAGTCTCCGTTGAGACCAGCTGCTGTGACCGTAATCGATCTGGAGGACATTATTATTATTATAAGCTGTTCATTATTTTGCATTTACTATAATATTCAAACCGCTTAGCGACCGATCTTACCCATTTGTATTTATAATATGATGTAGAACAACGTACCGCGTCGGTGCCTTTAGAAATACGCCACCCATTGTTTATACTTTCCACATGTTGTTCTTGAGATAATTTTATAATTCGCAAGCGCAGAAAACATTGTGGAAAATTCGTTGGTATAAAATATTAAAACATGCTGTGCTTGTCTCCTGGTTGTGGTAAAAGTCGCATATGGGAAAGGCAAGAAGAGCTCATGACCTCCGATAGTTTGCGATATAATCAGTTTGAAGTTGTAATGATGACGATGATTTATTTCATATACAATACCAGAATTAAGGTACCAAACCGGAAGTTACAAAATCTTCGATGCGAGACGTTTAGTATTGCGATCACCAATTTGCCTATCAAGAGTATCATCATTATCATCGTCTTCATTGCAGCCTTAGACGTGTTAGAGCCACGCTGCTGCTATATTATGGTTGTAGCACGAATGAGTCGGCTCGACCGGGGAAGGCACACACTCTCACAGAGTACCAGCGTAAATGTTGCTTTGTTTCGTGTGGTGAGTGTAGAGAACGTGTAATCCTTTTTATTGGAAAATTGGGCATTCCATCTGAGTCCTCAGGTGTGACATTTGCATTTTGATTCGTAATCGAGGATAAACTGTCTATAGGCCACAGCATCCGCTTACCATCAGGTGGACTGTGTGCTCGTTTGTCACCCTCATTCTTTATAAAAAAATTAAAAAAATCTATTAAAATTCACCGCTGAATAAAGACCTCCTCTGCTCCGTATATGTTTCCGTATTGTATTATTCCTGATATTTAGAAAATAATAATTTGTTGGGTAATTAGCCTTGATGTATAACAAAACTAGCCAAATATTTACGAAACAACATTAACGGGCAACTAGTACGCGTTTAATAGTCTCCCAAAATACCTGACATAATTTTACTCACCCTTGTTTAACAAGCAAACATTGTCATATCGATAACTTAGAACTGATGTTACTTAAACTTTAGATATTTTGTAGGGCGAACGTTTTTTAGCGTTGCATCTTTGATGAATAAGTGTAAAAATAAAACTTATAGTAAGTCTGTAGCCGTTATAAGAACAGTGCTATATATGCTATATATGTTTTAAGATTTATATTTTCCATAGTAAATGTTTAATAATTATCTATCAATAAATTGTATATAGCATTAACGTGCCATATAATCCTGTTACTATAAGATGGTTCAATCGTCCACTGCAAATGTTTGGCCGAACCCAAAAAAAACGGTCAAACCATGATTTCCGTATGGCGCCCAATTTAATAATGTCTTGAATAAAACAATATTATCTGTTGATGGACGTTTCTTGGCAAACTTAACGTAGTGTCGTATCAGCCGAACCATCTGACTTGCGCAAACATCCTCTCTAATATAAGTTGTTGAAAAACCCTTCCTCTTGCAAACACATATAAAAATAAGGTAGCTCTATTCTTTTGGCATCTAGGCCTAAAGATTGAAAAACAATAATATGAATTGTATTCAGAGCTATAGCAAAGACGCCCTTGCGTTGCAATTGAGGTGTAGAGATTCAATTTAGGGGTGCTATATTCATTATTGGGCTATAACAGTTAGACGATAATATATATAAAACGATTAATTTTTATGTAGGCATATAGTTTTAAAGACGTAATGGTTTTTATTTGTTTTTGTTTTAAATTCATAATTGTAAATTTTAAATCACGGATTCTGAAAATATGCCTATAGAAGAACGGAATCTTCTAACGCGTCGTTTTAATACGTGGTAGAACCATGACACAGTAATATTACGGTAGTAGCATGAACAGGTCGGCTCGAACATGGAAGAACCGCGCTCTCATAGATTACCATCGTGAAATAGCAGCTTAATGCTGCTGTGTTTCATATAGAGAGAACCGGAGACCTATTTTACTGGAAACGAGGCATTCTATCTTTGTCCTCGGGGGTGACAACGCATCATCATTTTGATTCCTAATGGAGGATAGATGTAGATGTATATGGACCACATCATCAATTTACCATCGGGTGGGCTGTGTGTTCCTTTGTCATCCTTATTATAAAAAAAATTAGTAAACACATTTTTTATTATTTGTAACTAGTTTCAAGAAAATTATAATTATTAATAGATCAATAAAAATTAATTAACTAATTTCTTATTAATGGTTATAACTATGCTAAATTACTTATACATTATATTATAAGCAAACGTAAATTAAGTGAGATTTAATCGCATACACACATCTGAAGTCGGTAGATTTTATCGAAAATCAGATAAGGTAATATGCTTATTTGAAAGATAACCTTTGGTAAATGTGAACCTGTTAGGAAAGCAAAAAAATATTGTACTTAATGCATTAAGTAAGAGATAAAGCTAATATACTATTGCGTAGCTTACAAAATAAAAATTAAAGCATGTCATGAAAATAATGATATACTTCTGGGGCCTTAAATACAATAACCGAAAATTCGATCAAGTACATGCCATGCACCTGGTGGTGAATGTTCCGAGCCAACTGGGCTGACGATGGTTCAATGAGCTATAGTATCTCATTACTAACGAGTGGACTGATTTGTGTATTACATTCGTGGAATACAGTTTTTTGGCTAAGCTAACACTAATTTGACGCGAAAACTACAATCGATCGAGTCTAAAAGACGCAGTAAACAAGGCTACCAAGGTCGCCACTTACTGGATAGATGCATAGGTAACTAATTGACATGACCTGAAGAAAAATACGAAGATGTATATACATATATAACAATGGACCGCTTTATAACAGTAAACGTTTGGTCAAAATGTCACGCGGTGACAAAGCTTTTCCCACGTATAAGATAAAAAGAGGTAAAAGCCAAAACTTATGATGTGATAGTCGGTCATTAATTTGTTCTGTATCTTTAAACAATAGACTAAAGTGCAGCGCATCTAGCTTGTATACTTAGTAGCGGGTGCAATATACATGGTGTTTTAATTTTTAACTTTGGTTCACTTATACCACAGTCTAAAAAGAAAGTTAGACTGTGCTTATACTATACTGGTACACACTGATACAATAAGTACATAAGTAATAGTTAAAACTAAGTATATTTAAAAAGTGATTATTTAATAATAAATGCTAGTTTTTAGAAACTATGATAATGTAGTTAAATATAATATTCTGGCGATAGGGTTACATTGGGTTTCGCCCATTGTAAGAAGGATTCACTATAACCGCCACGCTTGGCAGGTTGATCGACAAATCTTCTATGCAGTTCCCCATTGCCGGTCTGAATATTTTGGTAAATCCTACCAACAACGTGGAAGGTTCATGCTCAGTAGACTTCTAAGAACTAAACAAGAAGTAGAAGGGTTATTTCAGTGCATCGACGTCTATCTGAGTACCATTCACTTAATTCTTTCGGCAAGGAGTAATGCACCCGCTGTAGTGGACCAGTGAGGATAGTAAGAAATCTTGTACAATTTAAATCCTTAGAACACCTTAGCCCTTAGAGATAAAGACTATGCTGCGTGCATGTTTGTTTAAGGTTAGTTGCAGATGACTATGAACTACATTAGCCATTTATTCATTATGAACTTAAATTATAAAAATATCTTTGACAAATGTAGCATTTTAAATATTATTTTAATGTGAAGCATTTTTAGAGAAATGTTTGTGAAAAAATTGGTATAAACAATTTTAGAACATGCTGTAACTATCTCATCTCAGAAGCGATATGATCTAAAGGCGTCTTGTCACTCGTCAGTCCATTGCTACTACGTACCATAATTGATGCCGCTTAATGACATGACGTGAACGGAGGTTCACTTTATACTATATCAGACTGGATATACGAGTACACCTTACATTATAAACGATCTATTTGTTCAATAGTTTAATATTAAATTCTTAACATAAAATTGTGCATTCATTATTTTTTACTAGCTTGTAATAATCATAATGTTGTTGACACTTGAGAAGAATATTTTATAAAATTATAGTTTGAGTGTAGAAGGAGTCATAGATATTAATTATAATAATATAAGAAATTTATTGAATAGAACTAGTTTTACGGATTTTATCTATATTTTATTAATTTTACTTATTTTTAATTCCCCACGTTTCGGGTGCGTGGGAGAATATGCAGTATTACTCAGACATTGCCTTACATCTAGGAATCTATTGTGAAAAAAAGAGTTAGAAGCTACTAGCAAGTAAATGGTATGGCGATGGATTCACCTGTCCTCTCCTATTGTCGTCAAGATATTCATTGAGGACTTTGAAGATAAAGCCCTTCATACTAAACCAATCCAAGGTTATAGAAGCGGCACGTAGACGATAATTTCACAATTTTACCAACAAATAAAGTGACTTCATTTTAGAGCATCACTCTAAAATTGAATTTATTATGTGTGTGTGTGTTAGTCATCCAAAATCCAAAAACCATAGGTCACACTGTGTATAGAAGAAGGATCCATACTAACCTATTTTTCAACAATGATTCTCACCATCACACTTCACAGTTAGCTACCGTGGGAAAAACTTTGTTACAGAGAACACAAGGCAGCACACACCTGGGCGCCGAGCTTCAGCAAATCGATCATCAGTTTCGGGTTCCGCGCCTACATCACAGTGACCGAGTGAAACAGCCCACAGTCGAGTGTGTGCTTGCTGTACTACCATATGTCAGAGGAGTCATGACAAGATTGGCTAAAGAAGCTCGCTTTTATTAGAACATTACAAGCCACCGAAGGAGATTAGTCAGTTCTTACTATCCGTAATGTTTATTGTGAATGTGGTCTCTCCTATATATAACAAACAAAATATCTATAAAAACCCGCGTAAAAGAACATATAACTTATGCCAGTCATCATATCCTAGACGGTCCCCGGCATTACATCAGATTCGATAGACCACAAATCCTACCAAGTATGATACGAGATGAGGCTATTGAAATAAAAAAAAAACATCCAAATTACAATAGAGAAGGAGGCTGTGTACTACTACCTGCTTGGAATCCTGTAATTAATAAAATTAAAAATAAATCCAAACATACCACTGCAACCATTTACCGTATAGTAGCGGTGTAAAATTATCCACTACCCCATATTGTCACGTGGGTGTCGTAAGAGGCGACAGATGGAAACAAAGCAGGAGGTGGGCAGCAGTGTCTTTCTAATATCGACTAAAAATAAAAAACTGCGGTTGCGAGCCCGCTTGCAAAGCGTGGAAACTATGTCAATTATCTCCCCTATGTTATGTGGCAATCCATGGGGGAGCCCTATGTTCAGCAGTGGACGTTAGTAGGCTGTAACGGTAACGGTAATGGTATACCACTGCAAGACTTCAAGGTATAGTAAGTTCATACTGCACAGATCGGACCAAAATTAATAATTTAACAGCTGAAGGTACTCCGGGTTGATATTGATTTTGTCACCAAGGGTGCTGCAAAGCACCCAAAACTTCGAGAATAAAAAATAAGTAAAATTAAACGCAAGAATATCCGTAAAACAAATTTTATTCAATGCGTATTGTTCGCGTGAATATAAGAAATCGTTACTAGATGTTTGACATAATTTTATTTTTTTTTGCTACGTGAATCATTAGATCTTTTTTATCTTCTTCTTTGGCACTTTATTCTTCCCATCGTTATCATAAAATAATATGAAAACATGAAAACCAATATCGGTTTCGTTATAATACTAATATTATAAGATTTAGAAGAACTAGCCAATATTATTATTAAATATAATAATAATATTGGTTAGTTCTTGAGAGAACTCAAGGGCTGCTTATTGATCGTCAAGTAATTTACGCTAAAATTTTGCTTTATTATTTACATAGCTAAATTTTATTTTATGTAAGAAGTAATTTTATTATTTAATATTAACTATACATCAACTTCAAAAAAATCTTATTTAAATCATAAATGGTTATTAAATATCCTTTAACGTTATTGGGTATTTGAGTAAAATCTATTCTATACAAATAAATACAATTGAAGTGTCTGTTTGTAATGTTAAAATAACAGCTTTTTACTGAATGCATATGAATGAATATACGGTACTTATAACAAAACCGATTTCAACGGGACTTTCACTGGCAGATAGCTGATGTTATAAGGAGTAACTTAGGTTACTTATATTTTAGAAAAAGAATTAGGGTTCCGCGCAACATAATAAAACCCTAAATTACACGCGGGCGAAGTCGCAGGGAACAGCTAGTATAAAATAAAAATAAAATTTATTCTTTCATAGTGGTTTAGCTCCAAGTGAAATAAAAATGCACTTGTTGTTGTAGTTGATCTAGTCTCTGTGCGACAATAACTTTTAATAGTATTAAAATGACAAACGAGCTTCCAATACAATTGATAGTGGTCAATTAAGCCCATTGAAACTTACAAACTTGATACAATGAACGCTCCCGATAGGTTGTCATTCCTGTTTTGACTAAGGATGTCTCATCACCTACTAAGTAGTAACGTATTTATATCGTATAATACTCTTAATTATATTGTATTATAATACCCATAACACCGGAACAAAACAGTGGATGCATTGATATTATTGCTTAATAGCACGATCTATCCACTAATGTGGATAGATCGTGTCCTAATTAAGCACCTCTTAAGTCGTTAAAAAGGATACTTGCGGGGTTTTTTTTATTCTTCGGGCAGAGGAACCTCATTTCCAAAAATAGTAATGTTTTTGAAAAAGAAGACATTTCACACAGTAAAATATTTTCATACGTCGAAGGAATATTTTTCATTTCATTACATTTCATTTCTCTAATGTATCCGGCATAGTAGACAATTTGTAATAATTATAAGTACACAATTATTTAGTTTCGCATAATTTCCAAAAGTCGCTTTTCTACGACACTCACGGAAAGTAATGGAGTAATCGATTCTCCTACGCCACCACCTCATGGAAAATCCCAAAAAACCTATTATGGCTTCCGACATACGGTGGTATAGTCATCTAATTTACGCCAAACATAACATATCTAGTATAATGGCGGTGTAAGAATACTCACTACCCCATGTCATCGCGACATGGCGATAGAGGGAAACAAATCAGGAGATAGGCAGCAGTGACAATTAAAGCAAACCTTCCGTACTACGAGAGAGGCCCATGTTCAGCAGCGGACTTTACGGGCTGAAGAAGAAGCAAGACATTAAAAAACCCAGAAATAACATAACAATTAAATAGCTTCTATAGCTATTTATTACTTATTTATGTCTTTATTAGGCGGTTCCGTGGCACAGAGGCTTAGCAATGAGTTACAGCGCTAAGGGCCGCGGGTTCCGATCCCGCACGGAACAAGGATTTGTATGGGCTACAAGTAATTGTTCTGGGTCTAGATGTTTGTTCTTGGGAAATTTATGTATGTAAATGAGATGATACATGAGAAAATCCTAGTGTGTGGGTTAATTTTTTAAAATAATATACTAATAATATATTTAAACTCCTCCATAAGGCTCTTAATGACTGGACCGATTTACGCTTTTCCGATATCTCAAATACTTTTTGTATCATGTCACATGAATCTCAATGGCTTAACAATGACATGTTTTGTCCCCATATAAAGCGAGATGTAAAATAAAACCAGACTATCAGCAACCGATTGACGCCGTATATTAACACGGCAGCTTTTAGATAAAGCTTTTAAGTTGTCGATAAGCGTGCTATGATCGATTGTGGGAATACTCGGGATGAGACGGTGACACTAAGTTACCTTTAAGTTGTCTCTAAGTAGATCATGCTTAGCGTATGGGCATGATGTGATAACATCTTAGTACTACGACCGCGTAGATTTGATACTTGATTATTTAAAAGAAAATTATAATTTTAATGATAAATAAGCCCACGTTAAATAGTGTAAGAAAAAAAGGAAAGAAAGAAAACAATTCTTGAATTAAGCACATGATATATAAATATATAAAAAAATATAGTAATGTATAAATTGATCGGCGGTGTAGGAGAATCCACAACTCCTTATCATCCAGAGGTTATCGTAAGAGGCGACAGAAGAAAATCAAACAGAAGATGGACAGCAACATCTTTGTGATAATTACTCTAAATAATTAAACCACTGTTGCCAATACGCAGGCCAGGCCTGACAATAAACTCTTCTATGAGACAATCTAGGGGGGAACTATGTTAAGCGGTCTTGGCAATAATATCTTAGTTTATTAGTTCGTTAATTTATAATAAGTATCAAAGATTTAGAGAAATAGGATAGTATATTTATCGGGAAAAAAGAAAGGAAGAGACGAAGCGTCTGTTTTGAACGCAGCGAGTATGGGAAGCGAGTTCGATTCCCATACGGATAAATACTTTTATCACCAATGAATAATTGTTTAATAATTGTTTGCGCACAATTCACGATACTAGAAAATTTCCAAATGTAAAGTAATTTTTTTGGTGAATAAAATATAAATGAAATATATTTTTTTTCAATATTTTTTTTATCGGTGTTCATATACATTTATTAATGGCTTTCGGAGAATAGTTAGTAAATCATCTAAACTTGCTATACTCTATACTCTATTGCAATACGCTATACGAGAAATTTGGTCGATCGTTATCTGTACCAGCCGTGACTGTAACTACAAATCCTCCTAATTAGCGCCACTAATGACTACTAGAGCAATTTTTACAACATGATGACTAGTAAAAGATTTAGTATCAACAACGATAAAGCCTCATATAAAATCGAAATTCATCTCTCATACATTATACGTCTAGCATACATTATAATATAATCACATTTCTCATAATAACGTCATTAGAATTAGTGCGGTCACAACATCTACGTGTGCGGTCGTCTTAAACCAAGCAGGGTTGCCAGCGATGACATGTCAGTCCATGTTATAAGCGGAGGCGTTTTTATATTTTAAATTAATAAATAAGCTATTATCATTAATTTATCAAAAGAAACAAGGATTCAAAGAAGCTCAATTGACTGTAAGCCCAACCGAAATCTTGCAGGATTGACACTTCTCGGGCACTTTATATAACCAGATTTTAGGTAACTCTTTCAATAACCATCAAATTATATATAATAGTTATGTTGATGCAAAATTTACCTAAGCACCGTCAATATAATAATACCATATATATAATAATAATAATACTGCGATATCTAAACGTATTATAATGATTTCTTATATTTACGCAAACACTACACATTGAAAAAAACTACTTTTACGGATTTTATCGAGTTAAATTATACTTATTTTGAATTTCCGACGTTTCAATTTTCCGACGTTTCGGGAATTAAAAATAAGTATAATTAAGTAATAACTTAAGTTAAAGTAGTTTTATTCAATATGTATACGTATTGATTAGTTATTTCATACTCTTTTATTTTCTATAGAAAACATTATTACATTATTACAAAAGGCGGACTTAATGCTTATCGGCATTCTCTACCAAGTAAGCTCTGTGCTTAATTAATAATAATTTTGCAGCATGGTTGGTTACGAATTCAAGTTTCCAATAAACTTATATTAAAGTTGTTTTCTTTCTATTTGGTTTTTTCCGTTTTCATCGGAAGCTATGACTATTTCCCAGTAACTCCCCAAGGTAAAGTTTACCAATCTACAAGACGGTTATTTACATGAAGTCTTTTAAACTTCCTCCGTTGGTAGATAAAAAACCTTTAATTCATTACATCAATAAATTGTAAACGGAACATAATTGGAATTTCATTTAGTAAACACATATTTGGAACCGCATAAGCTTATAACATACACCGGTCAAAACTTTTCTTTTGCCAGGCGACTGAGCAAAAAGTCACGAAATTGAAACGTGTGCAGGACGTTTAATGTCCCCCTTATTAGTACGTGTGGGTAATGGTAAAGTTGAGTAGAATTAACAAGTATGTTGATACACAAAAGGACCCGGAAGCGATAACTTAAAGACAAGAGAGGCGCTTTATGATTCTTTACTTATAAAAAAGTTTCTTGACTTATTTTTTTTACGAAATTATATTAATTTAATATATAAATAAAATATGAATGCTTGTTTGTTGTTTACCGTGGAGTGGCGGTGTAAGAATATCCACTACCCCACATCATCCTGTGGGTGTCGTAAGAGGCGACAGAGGGAAACAAATCAGGAGATGGGCAGCAGCGTCTAAAACTCCGGTAGCCAACCCGCTTGCCAAGCGTGGCAACTATGGCAAATTTCCCCCTATAAGGCAATGTTTGGAGGAGGCATAGGCCTCTGAGCATAGGTTCAGCACTAGATTTTAATAGGCTCTAATCTTAACGGTGTGTATGTTAAAAAAAGTAAATCTTCAAAAGTTCTTTACTGATCGCTTTCAAGTTTCAACTCAACGTTGCTTTCAAATACGCGCGTATTTTGTATTTTTAAACAGCACCATATGTTGGACAAAAAAATAAATAAATTACCCGACAAAGCCACAGCAACTCGTAGCCGGGTACAGCTAGTTTAAAATATTAAGAAATTTAAAAGTTGCATCACAGAGGATTAGTTATATCAAAGTTTTAGTCCACTATTGGGTATAGTATTTTCAGGATTTTTGAGATATGTTTTAACAAAATTTCCGATGATTTAATGCTACATTTCAATAGAATCATACCGGTTCAATTGAAAACTCCAACTTCACTCCATTTAGTGGGGTCATCCTCCACTTCGCTTTCCGGTACGCGTTTCTTCCCCATTTATTGGTTGTTCAAGCTATATGGCCGACCCATTGCCCCTTCAGCTTAATAATTCGTGAGATTTTTTTATAGAAAATAATCTTTGGGGTATGGGATCTGTCGGTTACTCTGGTACAGTTACGTTTGGTATGCGTTATGCATGACAAAAATATAATCTGATGTATTACAGTGTCCCGAGTGAAATCCACTCAAAATGTTTGCCGAAAGCGTCTTTATGCCGTACGCTCCCCATTCAGGCCTAACGAGAAAACGTTTCTCAATTTTTGAAAACAAAATTATTATAAAACCTAAATTGTTTGTAATCTGATTTTTTTCGTCTGTAGTGGTGTCGTATGAGAATCAACTACCCCGTATCATCCTACGGGTGTCGTAATTGGCGGCAGAGGTATATGGCACTAAGGGGAGAAACAGCAGATAAACAGCTGCATTATCCTGTTATCAGCTCAAAATAATAACAAACTGCGGTTGCTAATCCGCCTGCCAAAATGAAAACTGTGGCAAATGTTTAGCAGTGGACTTTTGATAGACTGTAATGAATTAATGAAACTGATTTAAGAATAGCAGCCGTCATTTCTTACAGCCAGCTTTGAATTGTTTATATCGAAATTATCAACAAAGTGTCGTGTAGTGGCGGTGTAAGAATATCCACTACCGAAGGAGCGACAGAAGGAAACAAATCTGGAGATGGGCAGCAGCGTCTTCCTAATAACGAATAAAATTAAAAATTGCGGTTGCCAACTCGCTTGCCAAGTGTGGCAACTATGGCAAATGTCTTCCCTATGGGGCAACCAATAGGGAAGGCATATGTTCACTTTAATAGACTTTAATAGGCTGTAACGTTATAAACAAAGTGCATTAATAAAAATCCGTTTTACTGTCTATACTGGCTACTATTCTAAAAAACGTTTTCTTCGTACAACGTTATTTTACTGTTTCTATAAGTGAGTATTACTAAATATAGTATCAGCGAAGTTTAGCTTTAATCTCATTGCATTAACTGAATCATTGTTTGACCAAACATTGTCCTTACAAACCAAAGAATTGTTATAGATCTGCAGGTTTTTTGAAGTTAAAAGTGATCGAAGTTGTGGGTAAAAGTTAGTATCAAATAAAATTATACAAACAGTTTGTTATTTCTCATATCACTTATACACAGAGAGCGGTATTAAAATGAAAACATGCAAAATATTTTTCGAAGAAAAGAGACACATCCGTCTCTGCATACTGGCCTTAGACTAACGGTACCTACACGCTGCAGCTTCGCTTTTCGCAAAACTTTTTTAATGTACCAAAATAGTCCTACTACTATCAAAAACATAACAAGAAACGCCTAGAAGACGTTATTTTTTGTCAGAAACATTCAGTGAGCGCGCACATATAACTCACCAAAATTTCATAGTAATCAGATGAATGATATAGAAATGCATAGAAGACGAACAAACAAACAAACAAAAAATCCAATATTAATTTAAAAAAACTGTCAGTCGTAGGACTGCACGTCACAAGTGAAAACTTCTTAGCTTCGCAAACTTGTAAACTTTTTGGGTTTTTAAGAACTATTTTTAGGCAGTATTTTTAATTAGAAACTAGTGATTTCTGGATCTCGACAACAGCGCCACCTACCGGGTACAAATGTGAATCTTAACTGCAAAAATTCAAAAACGAGATAATGTATATTCAATAATAAAAGAAATTAAAAATGGAACACTTATAAAAACTTAAATGAAGTACATTTAATTTTTATAAGTGTTTCATTTTTCGATCGACGTTCGAGCTTTGCAAAATAGTAGAGTAAAGAGTGCGAAAGCATCGTGCCATCGTACACTATTTTACTATTGTGTCTGCAATTCGGTTTTGACTTCTTTCCCTGATAATTTCGTGAAGCTTTCCTTTGGATCTGTATTCTTTATTATAAAATGAAGTGATAAACCAACTAACAGTCCACTTATTGGTATGGGTCAACTACAGTACATGGACACCATCAGCCATCTTCAAGCAAGGAAGGCCACAGATGCGTTGTCGCCTCTGAGCTCTCTTTACCTTTCAGACCGGAACACAGCAGTCCTGTAATTGCTGCTATTTGGCGGCAGAAATAGGTAATAGGATTGTAGGGTTGTACCTACTCAGATGGACTCCTAGATAGAAAAGGAATCCTACCACCTAGGAACTCTAATTTAGTATTAAAACCATCAAATATGATTATCTTTATAGCAGGAGGAGCCGTGGTAGCTCAGATGGTTAGCGCTCGCTGTAAGTTACACAGTACGCGAACAACCCGGGTTCGATCCCCGGCGGCACCAATGAAATTGTTAATTTCAATTTTAAGTGCTGATTTACCACGTGCTCGGCGGTGAAGGAAAACATCGTGAGGAAACCTGCATGTCTGAGAAATCAAAAAAAAAATATTTCGAAGACATGTGAAGTTCGCCAACACGCATTGGGGCAGCGCGGCGGACATTTCCTTGCCCTAAAACCCTCTAAGAAATGAGGGGAGGCCTGTGCTCTGCAGTAGGACGTATATAGGCTGTAACTTTTAACTTTTTTATAGCACGAGACGATTTTAATCCCTGATAGAGGGCTAGCAAGTCCAGAGCAAGATAATATTTCTTTCGCACGTCGATGTCCTCATTATAGGCACACGAGTATCACATCATAACATATAATAATATTATATTATATTTTACAGTTTACTTTGACGGCTCCGTGGCACTCCGTGGCACGTTCAGTATTGAGTAGCGGTGCTGAGGACCGCGGGTTCGAATCCCGCACAGAATAAGTATTTGTATGGCCTACAAATAATTGTTCCGGGTTGGGTGTTTGTCCTAGTACAATTATTTATGTATGTAAACTGCCTCCATGATATACAAGAAAATCCTAGTGTTACCTTTTATTAACAAAATATACAAATTTTATTTCACGTAATAATAAATATGTTCTATAGTACTTTGACGTTTATTAAATTGATTTAATCATATAGCATTGCACAATTCACAATAATAATATAAGCAGTAACATAATCCATTATCAAAGTAATCCTAACCCTACTCATATCACCAACCAATAAATAAACCCTTCATCACGTAGTATAAACTCAATTTTCCTCAAGAATGACGCCGCAAAATCTCTTAACATTTTCGGTGAAATTCGTTTCACGTCCCGGGACGCCAGGCCTATACATATACACGCGACATAGGGGTAACGTAGATCCGTGTATGGGTTTGTCGTATGCGATCAACAGGTGGGAGCCCGTAGGGTTAAACGATTCCGTAGTCGAATGTGTAAAAGATGCTCTACTTCCCTTTTAGAATGTTTATTTTTAAATAAAACTAGTAAAATGTTAAAATTACTGGTTTTCCTTTAAGTACACTTTAACAGGTTTAGTGATGCTTGTGCAAAAAGTGATTTACGATAGTAGTCGAAAGACGGATTGGAAAATTCGTGATTCAAATGAACATTTCATAAATTTAGTTAAAAATAATTATGATTAGTAACGATATTAAAGAACAAAAATTAGGAAATTAATTATTATAGCTCCGTAACGTAGTGACTAAATGTTACATTAGTTTGCAGCACTACCGCTAGTCCAGTATTTAAATCATCTTAAGAAACAAGTATTTGTAATCAAATTAATTAATGTGCAATTTTTTCATAAAAAAAAGTATGGATGTGAAAAGAAACGTGTACACACATTTTACTTCATGCTAACTTTTGAATTTATATAAATAAACATCTAGAAAAAATCTGGAAATATCTTTTACCGCGAATTTCTCACTAAAATATTAACGACTACAGTAATCAAACTTTAGAATTTTTAGATATAATCTGCGGTCTCCTAATAGGAACTTTGTAAAGTTTGATTTATTTTCAAATGATATATCATTTGAAATTAATATAATTGAATCTAGTACTAAATATTGTAGAACTTATAACAGGTATTAAAAATGAAAGAAAAATTCTACTGATAATGTTGGCAAGTAGAGCATCACCCACCAGTAAAAAGCGATGCGGGCACAAGGAAAATGTTTTCTCATATGGTGGAAAATCCTGCAGCTAATGCGTGTTGGGGCCCATAGCGAGGAATTTATGTCGCACTTTTGTTTTACGAGGCCTCGGCTCTGAATAAATTTCATAATACACCCGACCGCTTTGAGCGGGTTATGTCTTGTTGCGGAATATTGTTTATGGGTATGATAGCGCTATTTATGGACCGCATATGAGACGTTCGCTTTGTATCTTTTAAATTGTTATTGTTACGGATAAGTGGATGTTTCTGGCGCATGTTTGTTGGAACTATTCTTGTTTGTGCATGTTTCGTTGATATTTTGCGATAATTTATGTGACGTTATTATTAGAAGGATCAACAATAGGATTTGAACTATTGAATTATACCAATGTTAGAATTAAATTATTTTGGTATCAGTGCTTATGTGGGTAGCTTTTATTGTTCGTACGATTACAGATGTCAGTATAGTAAAATTTATAATATTAATATGAGTATCACAATTGTGTTGATAAATTGGAAGGGATAAATGTTCCATCTATTACAGCCTTTAAAAGTCCAATGTTTAACATAGGCCTCCCATAGATTATCTCATATGTGCGATTAATAAATGTTGGTTATTATGTAAGTATTTGTATTTTGGGTAAATAATTGATATATATCTGTGATATCATCGTACTTGATCACAATCAATTGTTGTGTTTTTCTGTAAGAAATTCTCATTAACCCGGAGTCTGGAATTTAGCGTATTTTCACCTTCGTGTCTCGGGCAGCACGTAAAGCCTTTGGTCCCGCGTTTGATTTCTCTCTGGTCGTGCCGGATTGCCGTCCCATATGACTATGAGAGTGAGGAAATAGAGAGTGCACCTGTGTTTGCGCAGATACTTGTGCACGATTTAAACACCCTCGTAAAATATAATCCTGTCCTGCACATTGGCTAGTCTCTGTTGAGACTGGCCGTTGTGACCAAAATTCGGTCTGAAGGACATTAATCGTTCCCCAATTGACCAGGTCGGCTAAGCTTTTTGTGCTGCAGCCGTAATATAGGTACAACATTACTCTCTCATAATATTCATTCATTATTCATTACTGCTTATTAAAAGTCCACTCCTGGATCAACCTACTCAACAAATTGCCTCATAGAGAGGATACTTGTTCGTTGCCACGCTTGGCATTTGAGTTGGTATTAGGAAGATTCTGTTGCCCAAATTATGTTTTAATTCTCTTTGTCGCTATTTAGGTACATCATACAAATAAGAAAATACAAATAAAATAAACACATTGATAAAGTTTTGTTTTACTATAGCCATCTACCCTTACAGGTCGAACACACGCGATACTGTCATTTTTTACATTCTAAGCTTAATTTAACAATAATAAAAAAATTGCATGATAATAATAAAGCTAATGAAACTTTAAATATAATTAAAACGATACAAAACAAATATACAACATATCGAATTAAAAATCTAACATAAATTTAAAAAAATACTCTCTGTAACGAAAAATAACTAAAAGTTTAACACTAAAATACAAGTTACACATGTATTTAGCTCTTTAATGCCCCATACTTCAACAAATATCAAGTTAACTTTAGCAATATAATAAAGTGGCATCACGTAACATGGTAGGCACCGTAAACGTTTAGCGAGACGTGTGATAACGCGTGAAACGAGGGGAGAATCCCGCGGGAGATGATAACATTAATCTAATACGTGTTAAGGGTTGTAGCTGCCAACGTGATTGTATCGTATTTACATCAAGTGATTCAATATAAGGTAAATAAAAAATAAAACTCCCCCTTAATGTAAAGGAGTATCCCCGTTGTTTAATATTATTTATTATTAGGTATAATTACTAAATCATGCAATAAATTCAAAAAGACAAAATGTCAGTACAACCATCGATTTATATGTACTACGCACTAGATTTGGAATTGGAACATTCACTATGTTCAAATGAACTGTACTGCAATCCGTACACCTTTAGTGTCATTTAGTGTGGCCACAGACTAATATGATGCTTACGCATAGTGTGGTTTCAATATTCATAGAGAGTGGAGCTGCGCTAATAATACGAGATTTCAAATTAAAGTTTAATTAAACCTGAACGTAAATAATAATTCAGTAGTCAAATGAATAAATAGGTAATAATATTACAATAGAAAAAATAAATTTCTTCATTTAAATACCTACCTAATCTATTATGACAAAACTGACCGCGCAGGCGCAACGCGCTTATATCAACTGCGCATGCGCGACTCTACTATCTCCCGCGCATGCGCGAAAACAGAATAGTGCACATTTTTTGTTTGGAATAGCTTCTAGTACGTAGCATGATCGACGAGCAATCTACATCTATCCTCGATTACGAATCAAAATGCAGATGCGTTGTCACCCATAGGGACTGAGATGGAATGCCTTCGTTTCCAGTAAAAAGGTTTTCCGGTTCTCTACACTCACCAAACGAAACACAGTAGAATTAAGCTGCTATTCTATGAGAGCGTGGTCCTACGCCGGATGAGCCGACCCTTAGAGTGTAAATAAGCGAAGCTTGCTTATAAATACTCTAAAAGCCGACTCATTTGTGCTAACCATAATATAGCTCTGACGAGATTACAGAATTAAATTGTCTGAGATATATTTGTGCGTTCGAATTCACGCACTACTACCTATGTACATTTTTAAACCTACAAGTTATGTTAAATATCACAGTCAAATAACTCGGGTTTTAATTATCTACCTTGGGCACCAGTGATAAATAGCCATTTTTGCTACAATAGATAACAATGAATCCTAGGCACCGTCGATTTGTAATGAGCAAAATAAATATAAACCACCACGTTAAATATAAATTGTTAAAAGAATTGTAAGATAGCATTATTCGATTGGTGGATGATAGAAGTGAACAAGCTACATATTTGTCGTATTTGGTTTCCCTGAGTGTGGCACAGGGGATTTTACCACACGTTATAATATGCTATTATTGAATTCAGAATTTCTATTCCTATTACAATGTGGTCACATGGGACCTGAAAAGTTTTCACAACGTAGGAAATTTAAAAAATTATTGAAATGAAACGCCTCAAAATCTGTAAAATAAGATTCCCACAATATTTAGTGTTTGCGTAAATAGACATACTCATGTCCCCAGGCTCTACCCCAGTCACCTTTGTCAAAACAACATTTTATATGGCGTTATGTTAATTTTGTTCTAATAAATCAATTCGAACTGTTTCAACTTTGATATTTTAATGGTTGATACATTATACGTTACAGATTCCTATTTGAGATACGTTACAGTGACAAACGAGCTTGCATTCCACTTGAAGATAAGTGACCACTGCAGTTCATGGAAAACTGCAATCAATTCCAAACAAATAATATACAATAGACATATAATATTTAATCCATCACAGAACACAGGGTACTATAATAATATTGTATATACTATGTAGCTTAGTTATACTTACTTCGAACTTACTTTTTACTTTGAAGCTACAGTAGCCTAATGACAGAATGCGGTCTGGGGAGTTAAAAGTCGTGGGTTCGAGTCCGCCATCCGAGTACTGTCATAAACCTAACACAAGCATTTTAAGCTTACCATGAGTGGTTAAAGGGTTATTAGTAATGTTAATAATGCTAGTATTAAAAAAATATACTACCTATATTTACATTCAGCGCTAAAAGTGTAGTAGGTACTACGGTTTCTAAAACGATCCATTCACTCAGCGTAAGCTAAGTAGGTATAGCATAGAGCCGATTTTTAGTGAGGTCAACTTTGTGTTTGTTACATTATTTCGGCTAGCAAAACAGTTTGCAGTTGTACTACGTTTAAAACAACCAGAGTTACATTCCAGATTAAATAAGGAAGAGAAGAAAGTAAAGTCAGTTTTTTACGTTCCGCTGCAAGGCATAGGCCCCATTAATTTCTCAGAGGGTTTTAGGGCAAGGAAATATTCGCCTCACTGCCTCAATACATGTTGTCCCGGCAAATGTCCATCCCTTGCTCTAAAACCCTCTCAGAAATGAGTGGAGGTCAGTGTCCAGCAGTAAGCCATATAAAGGTACTTTTACTTAAGGCACACATGTGTGCCTTAAGTAAAAGTAAAGAGAAAGAGAAGAAAGCTCTAACAATAAAACATCCCATATACTGTAATTGTATTATTCTTAATGAGCTCGTTACAGCCTACTATTAGATAATGCTTTCTCCCAAAGTAAAGTGGAAGGACTTTGACACTGCTTCCTTTCGCCTTTCTTAT
Source organism: Parnassius orleans (assembly GCA_029286625.1). Lineage (NCBI taxonomy): Eukaryota > Metazoa > Arthropoda > Insecta > Lepidoptera > Papilionidae > Parnassius > Parnassius orleans. Next base: position 6,711,779 of record JAGSMP010000003.1, read on the forward strand.
TTATACTGCCATCTTTTCTAAGAAGTAAGAGTGTCAAACGAGCTCTCAGTCCGCCTGTTGATAAACGAATACTGGTAGAGTTATTCTATTTCACGATGAAGTTTTGACTTTGGTTGTTGAGTACACTTTGTGTTAGTATGCGTAGACCTCGGGAGCGCTACTCCCCAGCGCCTGCAGCCTACGCACACTAGAATAAAACTCAGGATTAGGTTAGAAAGGCAGTGCTGGCAATCAAATCCACGGCCGTGGGTTGTAAATATTTCTCTAGACTCTGGACAGTATCCACACACACACACACACACACACACACACACATACACACACACACACGCGCACACACACACACACACACACACACACACACACACACACGCACACACACACACACGCACGCACGCACGCACGCACGCACGCACGCACGCACGCACGCACGCACGCAAACGCACACACACACACACACACACATATATATATATATATATATATAATAATTGTTATATATAGATTATTATGTATTTTTTGTTTGTATTGCTATGCATTTGTGTACGTCACAAGCCTTATTTTATATATTATCTATAATATTATCTATATCTATTTATTTAAGTCACCTGCCACTAATTTCTCACCACCCCATGGGTTAACTGGCAGAGAATGCTAACTGGAATTAAGTGCGATCTTTGTAACCTTTATGTTTAGTATAATAAAGTTTTTAAATAAAATTAATAAATAAATAAAATGCAGATGCATTGTTTTTGACTGATGCGGAATTCCTGGAAGAGATAGAGCGAAAGAGAGTTTCTTGCTGCTATTTCACTCTAGTATTCTGTGCGAGCGTGGTTCTTCTGCGATCGAGGCTACCCATTCGTGATGCAGCATAGCTCTCCCACGTAAATAGTCAGGTCGTAGGTCATGATATCTTTCTGGTGTCTCCTATAGTCGAGTCTTACGCTACTCACAGGATAGTATGGAGTGATAAGTTATGTCATAGCATCTTTTCTCGGCACTATCATACATACATGAGCTCACTAAATTTGATTTCGTGAGAACGCAGTACAAGCTATCCTAACATTCAACTTGACTCGAACTAGCACCCGCATCGTATCTCCTGTATCAACACAAAACAAGTGTACACAGTTCCTTAGGAATTCCACAAGGCACACGCAAACATAATTCTTAACCGAGTACTACGTAATTATAGCGTTTTACTAATTTAAATTCGCACTTGAAGTCAGAAACGTTCACAACGCTAAGTAAACTGCAATATCATGACGACGCTCTGCGCATTATGCCGTGAATTTAACATTAAAACCTTTTTAATTCATACATTTCCATAGCTTCACGCGGACGTATTGTGGAATATGGGAATGATCTCATAGTGATATTGTAAGTAATTTGATTAACGATTTATCGATTGTGATGACTTCGTCACACGCGGTGACCGAAGAGCGGTAGAGAAGACAAATGGTCGCTCTGAATGGATTCGGCAAGCTCAATCCGGATGCTCGTGGGGTAATAACACGACTTGGTAGCGATCCAGTTTGCGAAATTCCAATTATGACAACATTGGAAAGGTGAATGTTAATGTTCGTATCCGTGTACATACTTCTATAGTTTTACGTAAATAACTTTAGTAATATCTTTTATATCGCTAAAAAGCTAAAAGCTGTTTCAGGTACACAAAACTTCGATCCCTGCCTCCACCGACCATGAATCAAAAAAGTGTCTGAAAACCTGGAGCAGCATCACACAAAATAGTTCTATTTACGCTTCCCAGGGGTGTTGTTAATATTTGTATACTATTATAGTCAATGACGATACAAAAACATAAGTGTTGTGTTTGTTTTAGATACTAGTGCCCATGGCACTGGGCTCAGCTCGTATCTAAACTAATACTTAACTTAACTATAGTTAACTGGTATTTTTATTAAATGGAATCACATGTATACAAATATCAGTAAAATATACAGTATTTATTATCTAAATAAAAAAACTAAATAAGTATTTCAATATTCATACAGTTCCACTGTTCCCGGTATAGTGTTCAAGAACGCTAGCTGCGTTTCCTCGCTGAATGGTTATTTTTATACTTAGCCTTTGAGCGAGAAAATAACCAGCCCTCTTATCACTAGCTGTGACTAAAAGACGGATACAGTTCCTTTAGGAACTTCATAGTACATAAAAAATCCCAGTTTGGGATTAAAGCAATGATTAGATTTTTCATGTATTTTTATAATAAATATATTATTTCATTGCCGTTATCCTTACAGTTACACCCTATTAAAGTCCACTGGTGAACATAGGCATAGTCTAACTACTACTAACAGTCGGTCATGGAAGGCGTCTAGACGGGGCAATCGCGCGGTGCGGTGCGGGGCGAGACGCAGGCTTAGAACTTCCCGAGCGGCTAAGGGCCGCTGGAAATGTACGCTAGGGTTGTCCTGTCACGCAAATAAATTAAAATGGTTCGAACTACATGTGCGGTAATAAATTGTGGGTGGTCATCATTTAAAGACAAGGAATTAGTTTCATCAGTTTCCACATACACTTTAATTTGATTAAACGTCAAATAAAATAAAATCAGTTTTTTTTATTACTTCCCGTTCTGACAACCCTAGCAATTTATTGTTTATGTTGGCTTTTCCGACAACATCGAACGCGATGACTGACTGTAAGTATGTTCTTCTTAGGCTGTGACATAGGCCTCCCCCATAGATTGCCTCATATGGGGAATATTTGCCATAGTTGCCACTCTTGACAAGCAGGTTGGCAAACGCAGTTTTTTATTTTTAGTTGTTATTAGGAAGACGCTGCTGCTCATCTCCTGATTTGTTTCAATCTGTCGCGTCTTACATCACCCACGGGATGATATTGGGTAGTGGATATTCTTACACCGCCACTACACGGTTTAGTTGCATTATTATGAAATGTCTTACATTTTCCAGAATAAGGAATTGTAGCGCTAATTCAAGTTACGGAAAAACTGAAAAGACATCATCAGAATAAGTGTTTCGAAGCGCGTGTCAGCTAACGCATCTCTGAATGGGAGGCACATTAACGCCCAGCATTCATCAACCGACTAATGACACGTCCGTACGTCATACTGGGGCGTGGTGGGTTAAGTTATAAGCGATTGTAAGTTGCGGGCCGTTTTGCCCTATATCATGTTTAGCTTAATTCTTAATAATACATAAAAAAATGACACAATTTTTGCTACTTGGTGTTGCCTGTGTAGTGGCAGTGTAAGCATATCCGCTACCTCATATCATCCCGTGGGTGTCGTAAGAGGCAACAGAGCGAAACTGAATATAAGATGGGCAGCAGCGTTTTCCGATAACAACTAAAAATAAAAAACTGCGTTTGCCAACCCGCTTGTCAAGAGTGGCAACTATGGCAAATATCCCCCATATGAGGCTATTGCAAATCCGCTTGCCAAGCGTGGAAACTATGGCAAGATCCCGCTTATGAGGCAATCTATGGGGAGGTCTATGTTCAGCAGTGAACTTTTATAGGTTTTAATGGATGGTTGGGTGGAATGGTGTCGCCTGACGTGGCTGGGCAGGGTTCGGGAAATTAAGACAATACGTCCATTATTCCTCAAAATCTCAGAGAAATCACACATGTAGTTGATTTTAGTATTGCTTTATTTCATTTGAGAGTTCTCACTTACACAACTAATTGATTAATATAGTCAAAAAATGCTTATTTATTTATATAACACTTTTTTGTACTAAAGGTATAAACGGCGGTCTTAATGCCGTAAGGTATTTTCTAGCAGCCAACCGGAAAGTTTTAGGGAGAAGTGTGTACTGCAGTGAGCTAGGGCGAAAAACGTAACATTGATAAAATACATAAAATTCGCACAAGCACACACTTTTAAAAATACACTTTTTAGGGGATTTCCTTATTTTAAGGAAGCTTATTGTTACTCTTTCTCTTTTTTCTCTAAATGACTATAAAAAGAGACAAATATGGAAATAATTCATACTTTATTTTAATAAGCATAAGTAGAACAAGTAAGTCAAAAGTACAACATATGTTAAATTTTTATAAGTTTATAATTAATATAGCACAAACATAAAATAAAAACATGTAGTCACTTTTACCTTGGAACACATCAACAGCCATAACAGATAGGAATGTTCAAACATTACATATTTTTCCTTTTCTTCTTTTCTTTCACTGAATCATTTAGTTTCCATTTTCAATTATATTTAAATGGAAAATGAAGACACTTTTCATTTCAAGAACAATGACACATTCGTTATAATGCACCTATTATTATAAGGGACTTATTGCAATATATTATTAATAAATAAATATTTTTATATGAATTGCCAATGAGGAATTCTAAGACTAAAGCGACGTACGGATCGTATGTGATTATCAGCATAATTATACAATGTGTCCGGTTACCGGTGTCGAAGCTTTTAATGCTATAAAATATAATCAATTTCATCAACAAATCATGTCTGAAATCTCATTTAGACCTAGCTGTATTTAAATAGCAGCCATTTAAATTTTCAGTGTCACCACCTCGACGCCGCGCATTAAAATTACAATATTCACCGATGTAGAAGTCCTACATTCTTAAAAGATGTCTCATTGGGTAGATAAAGATACGCGTAATAAAACAAAAGCAAATTTTAACTGCAAAATTGTATTTAGATCCTAAAAGACTAAGAAAAGAAAAATTATTAAATAGAAACTTCACCACAAACTTTAAAAGTTCCACAAAACGGTTTTTTAAAATAACAACAACAAGCGATCTTAGAGGGCAAAAGTAGTGTAATCACAACGCGTGGCGAGGACGACTGTTTTGTTGTCCCAAGTACACTTGTTTAGAACATCAAACAATGGGCTTTGGGTTTTCTACCTGCTCTTGAACTATCATAAATGATCCTGCACGTGCAGCTTGCGCTTTAAGAGGTCGTGTTTGATAAAGTACAATTCTTAAACTATTTAATTTACAATTAAGATTTTAACGTTTATATTAAGGAAATATCTTGCTCTATCTAATAAATGTACAAAATTGATAGGTAAATGACCTACTTTTTCATTAAAGTCAAAATGTGAAAAATAACCGATTTTTTTACATTTTTTTCTTTTCTTAGTCTTTTAGGATCTAAATACAATTTTGCAGTTAAAAATTTGCTTTTGTTTTATTACGCGTATCTTTATCTACCCAATGAGACATCTTTTAAGAATGTAGGACTTCTACATCGGTGAATATTGTAATTTTAATGCGCGGGGTCGAGGTGGTGACACTGAAAAATTTAAATGGCTGCCATTTAAATACAGCTAGGTCTAAATGATATTTGAGACATGATTTGTCGATGAAATTGATTATATTTTATAGCATTAAAAGCTCCGACACCGGTAACCGGACACATTGTATATATAATTCACTATATTATCAGAACTATTAGATACGTTAGAAATACATAAGTAAAATGTAATTTCTTTTAGTGTTTTAATTTTACTCGCCGTGTTAGTGGCGGCGAAAAAATATCCACTATCCCATATCATCCCGTGGGTGTCGAAAGAGGCGACAGAGGAAACTGAAGAGGAGATGGGCAGCAGCGTCTTAAAATAACTTGAAATAATAAAAAATTGCGATTACCAGCCCGCTTGACAAGCGTGGCAACTATGGCAAAATATAAGGAAATCTATGTGGGAGGCCTATGTTCAGCAGTGAATTTTTATAGGCTGTAACAACGACTGAGACAAACGAACTTACAATCCACCTAATGATAACTTGAAATAAAGGAGACTACATTGCGTTGTTGCGTTATTACGTATGAGGACCAAGATGAAATGCCTCACAGGCTGTAACTATACTACTCTCTATACCCTTCAGACCTCTATACCCCTCAGGAACACAGCAGTCTGGAACTGCTATTACGCGGAAAAAGGTAAGAGGATGGTACTACCCAGAATAACTTGAAATAAAGAAGACTACATTGCGTTGTTGCGTTATCACGTCTGAGGACCAAGATGAAATGCCTCACAGGCTGTAACTATACTACTCTCTATACCCTTCAGACTTATATACCCCTCAGGAACACAGCAGTCTGGAACTGCTATTACGCGGAAAAAGGTAATAGGATGGTACTACCCAGAATAACTTGAAATAAAGAAGACTACATTGCGTTGTTGCGTTATCACGTCTGAGGACCAAGATGAAATGCCTCACAGGCTGTAACTATACTACTCTCTATACCCTTCAGACCTCTATACCCCTCAGGAACACAGCAGTGTGGAACTGCTATTACGCGGAAAAAGTAAGAGGATGGTACTACCCAGAATAACTTGAAATAAAGAAGACTACATTGCGTTGTTGCGTTATCACGTCTGAGGACCAAGATGAAATGCCTCACAGGCTGTAACTATACTACTCTCTATACCCTTCAGACCTCTATACCCCTCAGGAACACAGCAGTCTGGAACTGCTATTACGCGGAAAAGGGTAAGAGGATGGTACCTACCCAGAATAACTTCTAGGCGGAAAAGGAGTCCACTACCACATACAAATAAGAAATGTCTCTGTTCGGAAGATTCTTCAATAAACCCGCGAGATTTACTTTCAGTAGTTAGCGAAAATAGCTACAATCTAAATTTTTATTTATTTATTTATTATATCCACTTACTACTATCATTACAGGATTGCCCTTATTTTTTTTATAGGATTAGGGTGACAAGCGAGCACACAGTCCACCTGATGGCAAGTGGTTGCTGTGGCCCATAGACATCTACATCTACCCTCGATTATGACGAATCTAAACGCAGATGTGTTGTCACCCGTGAGGATTTTCCATTAAAAGGGACCTCTGGTCTCTACACTCACCATATGAAACACAGCAGCGTTAAGCTGCTATTTTACGCTGATATTCTGTGAGTGTGTGGTCATTCCCCTGTCGAGCCGACCCATTCGTGCTACAACTTTACCAGTAATATAGTTGCAGCATGGCTCTACCACGTAAATACGATAGATAAGGACTTATATTAGGTATCATAAGTCTATAAACTAAAACATAGAAATAACAAGGTAATCTTTGTGAACTCGTTTAGAGAACAAAATCAATCCGCTCAGCCACCAAATGAGTTGAAACATGCACCCGTAACCTTAAATGAATAACAACCTCCAATACTATGTTGATATTTCAATAGTTATGTTATAGCCGTGGGTGGTGGGATAAGAGTATCACCCAATTCCGTCTGGTGGGTGCAGTAAGAGGCGACTATGGAAAATGCTTAATAATCTCGTGGCTCCCAATCTATGGAAGCTTAACCATTCCTTTTACGCAAGACCGGAGACAAGAAGCAGCGTAAAAGGTGCGAGAAGTCTAGTACTGCGATCCCCAATCCGTCTGACACGCATGGCAATTAAGGCAAATCCAAAGGGGGGGGGGTCATATCATCAGTGGCATTTTCGTGCTGTTAAGAAGAAGAAGGTGTACTTAGACTTTTGAGTATCAAAATGAAGTCATTTTTATCAGTTTGAACAGAATTTCTACCAAATTAGCAAAACTGAATATAGGAAACTTTTCGGTGTCTATCTGTTCGTTGCCAATTTTTTCTCTGAGACTATTAGACGTAGTTAATTAAAATTTGGTATAGGTTATAGAATTAAACCACGAATTCCGAGTAAATGGAAGGCGTTCGAAGAACCGTGCCGCGTGCTGCGACTGTATGTGTGCAACCGCCCGAGGAAGGGATATAAACCGATAATGTGCTTGTAGGTGCAGTGGTTGTTCGAGAGCGCTTCTTACTTAATTTATTAAAAATATGACAGTATGCAAGAATCAAACAATGTAAATAATATATTATATATTATTAGTATGTAAATAATATATTAGATATCTTCGGAATAGTGTCGGATAAGACTCGCTCTTTAATCGTTACTCACACTTGCGTGTGGCTCCAACGATGACGTGTACAGCTGCCCATAAACCTCTCAATCTCACTCAAAATCTTAAGTGTCCCGGAAACGATGCTGCCACACTCGGTCTTCAGTTTCGACAGTTGGCTCTTGCGTCGCTTATATTTGGTATAATTATAAAATTTCGTTAGGGAACTTATGTTTTTGGGATTAGGTATGTACATAGAACAACTGTGCATAGGGTGCGCTTGACGATTTATTATCTAAAAGACCTTATAAAAATCAAAAGCTATAACTTAGTGATAATGTTTGCTTTTCTGATATGTGCTCAAATATAGAGTAATGCACACACCTCGTTAATTTCTGTTTTTAAACTGTAGAAAAACGTTTGCTCATTATTTTTACTCAAAATGCTTTTATGCCTCAACTCCAAAAAAACTTTGGAAGGAATTGCGAACACATTTTACCGTGCAGTTTTCACACTAGCACTAGCTTTTAAGAGGGTATTCATGCACACGTAACACCTGGAGTGGCGCCGAGGGGCTATTATGCAGCCATTATGAATGTTACTAGCGTCGACGTGGTGCGTAATAGCCCCGTCTAGTGAAATAATGTGAAGAAAAATAGGAGGTTTACGGTATTATATTTTATATGTTAAGACTTGCGTTGGAATATAATGGAAGCGGTATTGTTAAACTTGATGCGGAAATGTTTTAATGCCGTTGTTTCTTTTTAAGAAAAAGTAAAAGTTACAATACAAAAGAAACGTAACATTTATATTGTTTCAAAGGATGTTTCTGTAAAAAAAGAAGACTGTTTGTGTACACGCAGTGCCCATTTTATATAAATTATTTCATATATATTATCTATATTCACGCACACATACACACAAACACATAAGTTACCTCACTGGTAATTTAAAAAAAGACAATTTAAAACATACATTAGTTTATTAATATGAATTTAAAAAAAAAAACTTATTTCTAGTTCCTTTAACTTCCACAGCTTAAGGGTAAGCAATCGAATCGAAATATTTAGGGGATAGGCTAGCCTCTAAAAAATTACAGAATCCGCGCGAGTAAGCCGTGTTCGATCTTCGCCGAGATCATTGAAATTGTTCATTATAATTTTATGTGATGATTTTCCACGTGCTTGGCAGTGAAAGAAAACGTAAGAAATCTGAATGTTGAAGATAAAATATTTGCTGTCAGAAAAAAATTACAAGGAGATAATAATATGAAGTTCACCAACAAGCATTGGTGCAGCGTGGCGGCCTCTTTCTTCCCTAAAATCCTCTCAGGAAGAAGAAGCGGCTTGTGCATCCGCCTCACTACTGGGAGTGGGGAGCATATAAACTTCGAACTTAAAATGTTCTCGAAATATATATTTTTTTATTCAAATTATTTAAGATCAATCAGCATCTAACATTGTAGTTAACAATTATATTAATGCAACTGCAAGCACTCGCAATCTTATTTGCAAGTGCGGGATACTCGCATTCATCAATCAACACGTTTGGCAAACTGAAGGCATTCGTACCAGACGTAGTTACAGGAGGTAAGCAGAAGCCTAGGAGTTCGCTGGGTAGGTAACACCTTCTTACCTATTTATGTCATAGCAGTGCTTGGACCGATGTGTTTCGGCCTGTCTCTTTCAGTTAGTCTTCAGAACTGAGAAGATATCCGTAGCCTTCTTTGCTTGAAGCTTTAAATTGGCTGCAGATGTCCATGGACTGCAGTAGCTACTTACCATCAGGTGGATACTTTGACGCTGCTTTCGTCGCCAATCTACATATTTTAAATCCAGCAGGTGAGAGGCGATTACACCGTCAGCTAGATTTTACTAGTTTTTTTTCTATCTAGTTGCTTTTACGACATTGCGTATTAAATGAAGTAGTACCAAGATTCTGATAGATGACAGACTTATTCATGGTATGAAAAACCACTAAAACTTTTCAAACAACTAAATGAATTAGTATATTCAGAATCTCTCTACTTAGTAAACTAAAACGTGTCGCAACATAAACGACTTCAGCAGCAATTGCCTTAGATATTCGAGCACCGAAATTTACAACCAAAACTCCGACAGCTGGAACAAGATCATAGACAAATCAAGTGTCGATTACCACCGCCTCTGATAAAACACGAAATCTAGAGCAGGGTACATAATCACTATTCACTTCAACCGGTATTTATCACATGCAGTAACTTTACACGTTCCGCGCGTTACAACTATTTCTGCCGAGTGCACTAGAGGCGGGGCGTTAAGATATCGTATCTCTGACGCTAATGCAGCACTAAGTCATGTGCACGCGCCTTTACGATGGCGTAATGTTCATTGTGAGTTACCTATTGCTTTGCTGTAATGTCCAGTTTTGTTCCTGGTTTTAGGCGTTATCGCTGTATATGCGGCAACTGCATTCGCCGTTCCCGTGACAACCTTTGTTGTGTACGTGTTTCCTGATATCATTGGTAATATATTTGTGTGTGCAGAAATCGCTGTCGTATACAACATGATGGGGAATGAGATTAGATATGGAAGCGGCGTCGGAATAGAGCCCCTTATTGAAGTTATACTTCTTTTGGGGCGTTTGGGAAAAATGATGAGAGTGAATTTTTTACGATGCGCGCGCACACCGACCTCTAAAAACGACACCATGAAGTTGTTACGATGCGCGCGCACACTGACACCCAAACGCGACAACTTCAGTGGGTAATTGTCTCTCAAGTTTTCGTGAGAACTGATAACTATATTTAAGGTAGTTATTCAAATATATATGAATCTACAACACGTGTTTTATTTATATTATTGTAGAGTATGTAAGCCATATTGTAGGCTTGGAATAATAAATTCTAAGATTGTAGGCTTATGAAAAAACTAAGATCTGACAGTTGTGTTGTCATTCAATGAAAGGTATTATTTTCATTTGTGTTTTAGTGGTGAAATCCCCATAATAAATACACTATATTTGGAGACGAGGACCTTATTCACGCATTATTGAGCGCAATAAAGTTAAATAGTTACAAATAAATAATGTCAAGTAAAGGAAATGTGTTGTTCGGCAACAACCTCACATTTGATCACCACATGCAAGAGTGGGATATTTTTAAGAGTTGATTTTTGACCAGTTTTGTATGGAAAATGTTTATCGTGACGACACTGACAAAGCAGGAGTTATGAGAAGAGCTTTTTGCTCACATCATTAGCAGAAGATACATATCGCCTAGTACGCGATTTAGTTTTTCCATTAAAACTAGAAGACTTAGCTTATTAGACTATTATTGAAAAGATTGACAACCAGTTTTGCTCAAAGAAATGTATGTTTGCGAACAGATATGTTTATTATAAAGCGAAATAAAGACCAGGCGAAGACTTAACTGAATGGGCGGCCCGAGTTCTTCATATCGCACAGTGGTTTTAAATTAGAACCCGAGACGGTATTAAGAGACAAGTTTGTGCTAGGATTGGCGAATGCCGAGGAAAAAGAAAAGTTTTTTAGTGAAAACATCGATAGCTTGACATTCAACAAAGCGTTAGAATTAGCACAAAGCGTACGATGTGCTCCAGTTGCAGTTCAAAGGTCATTGCAAGATGAGGGACTAGCCATATCATCAGCGGTAGCGCAACCCGTTTTCGCTTTACGAGCCCAAGAAAATTCTGTTCGTCAAACTACAGGAAAAAACATATCTTGCTTGGTTTGTGGATATAAGATCCATACTGAAGACAAATGTGAATTACTTTCGTCAAAAGTGTAATAAAAAAGGGTATTTAAAACGTGTTTGTAAGAGTGGTTATAAGAGCAACAATTATTTTGAGATGGATGACAACGATTTAGTAAAAGGTATTTCATACGATTTTTATACTACTGTAACTGTAAGTACTGAAATTATTCGTTTTTGTATTATTAAAACAGATGTTAAACAACCAGTTCTGTTGGGTCGTGATTTTATTAAGTCGTTTAATATGAAACTGTGTATTGGTGACTGTAACAACTTACAGCATAACGACTTAGTAAAGCAACTGAAGGAAACATATTCACAGTTGTTTACAGATGAACTGGGACTGGACTTGTACTTTTAATAAATATAAAGTAACTTTAAAAATAAATAATGATGTTCAGTTAAAAAAATTTAAGCCGAGAGGAGTACCAGTAGCTTTGAAACATAAAGTTGATTTAGTTATAATTGTAAGAAGTTGAATTATTCTACTAGATCTAACTAGATTATATGTTAGATTGCCCTTGCATTACATAAGTTATGTGAAATAAGTTTGCCTTATCTATTTAATTTGTTTGAATTCCAGGTTGATCTTCAACTTCCACGTAGATCATCTACATATCAGTACAGAGATATATTTTTTTATATAGTATAAGGGTGACAAACGAGCACACAGTCTACCTGATGGTAAGTGGTTACTGCGGCCTATAGACATCCTCGATTACAAATCAAAATGCAGATGCGTTGTCACCCGTGAGGACTAAGATGGAATGCCTCATTTCCAGTAAAAAGGGTATCCGGTTCTCTACACTCACCATACGAAACACAGCAGCGTTAAGCTGCTATTTTACGCTGGTATTCTGTAAGAGCATGGTCCTTCCCCGGGCGAGCCGACCCATTCGTGCTACAACTATACTACTAATATAGCTGCAGCATGGCTCTACCACGTAAAAATTATTGAACCTGTACCTAGCTTATCTGCTTATACTACATCAATCAGTAGTGTTAAAGTGACACCAAGAAAGAGGGAAAGGTTAAAAACAATATTTAAATTAAAGAGAAGAATAATAGACAAAAAGTTAAAATGTACATGCTCAAAAGAAAGTATAGGATCTAAAATAATTCATCATATATATTATTCAAAGTGTATTAGCATTAAGTGATTTTCTTTCCACGCATATAAAAAAAAAATTGTTTTGTAATATATTAAAGGTGGATAGAGAGGAACAGCTTTGTAAAACAAACTTAAGTATGGAGATTGTATCGCAGTTTTGCATTCTCAGCATAATGATGTAAAATCATTATTAATATATTTATTTATATCTGTTTAAAGATAAAAGAGGTTAAATTTACGCATCAAAAGACTTGATTGATATATGTTTATTTTGTGAAACAATATTAAGTGTAAATATAAAGATTAAAAATCTCAATAAAAACATATTACAATTTTTTTTAAAACGTTACCTTCACACTAGGATTTTCTCATGTATAGCGGGAGTAGTTTACATACATCAGACCCAGAACAATTATTTGTAGGCCACACAAATACTTGTTCCGTGCGGGAATCGAACCCGCGGCCATTAGCGCTGCAACTCCTTGCTAAGCCAGTTCCAGTCAATTAATTGTCACCAGGATCTTAAATAATTTTTAGTTATTTTCGTTTTGTTACGCTAAAGAAGTATAACTTCCTACGTGCGTACATAAGTACATACACACATTTTTTTTTTGAAGTGAAAACTTCTTAGGGCACGTTGGGCACTTTTGGGATGGGGAAAAAAGCACTGAACTCGCGTGACCATCACGCTCAGATACCTACATAAAATTGATGAAAGTAATGTTCAAAATCCAATTGATTAAATTTTATAAAATTGATATATATTTATAAATTTGTTTGTATTATGTAGATAATAATCATTATTTTTCATGTAATATAAAAATTGTGTTACTATACTACGTTGATAAAAATAATTTGTAATAAAAATACTCCCCAAAAAATATTTCTTAAGAACCCAAAAATGATGTTTACAAGTTTGTGAAACTAAGAAGTTTTCAGTCATACGACTATCATTTTTTTAAATAAAAGTGAGCGTTACATATGTGCACACAGTGTACCTAATGGTAAGTAGAAGATATGAATCAAAAACATCTAAAATGCATTCGCGTCGTCAACCCTTAAGATTATGATAAAATGATTCGTTACCAGTAAAACGTTGCTGGTTCTCGTCACTAACTATAAAACTCGGCAATAATAAACCGCTATTTTATGCTTAAATTTTTTAAAATTCGGTATTTTTTAATTTTAACGATCTTCATTGCTTCCACCTTAAAATGATGTAGCAAAAGGCGGACTTAATGCAGCAATCTCTGCCAGTCCACACATAGTGTGGTGAAAGGTAGTGGTAGGCGTTTTCTAAAATATAAGACAAAATAAATTTAAATAATGATGATGATCATCAAGCGAATTAAAAGATTTTCTTGAATCATAGCTAAAAACACTCTCGATGAAGTCACCTTTCAAACAAAAACTTTCAAACTACGTATTTGGTGAATTCAACTCTTTCCAGCGTAGAGCACAAGCAAGAGGTGTTATTTAAAGAGTCGCAATAGTGAGCAAAGATAGAACCAAAAATAGGTAGACTCGACTTCCGTAAGGCAATACAGATATATAAATTGACCAGTAGCTTAGTAGTTGGTAAGACATGATTTCTGATTGGGAGTCTGTCCCTATTTCTGCACTAGTACGTGCACTGCTGTAACGATCTGAAGAGTAAAAAAAACAGTATAATCACAGGCTAAGTAGCATTCAATCGTAGTCCTCAGTAGTGTTCTGTAGCCTTCTTTGTTTTGAAGTTGGTTGCAGGGGTGCTATACCCACTTACTATCAAGTGGACTTTTTGTTCTTTGTAAATGTTCACTAGCAAATTATTTTTAAAAACAAACGATTCCGACCACAGTGGTCTATTTTTAACACGCTTTTACACTTAAGCTTACCGTATTTGAATATTTGTAAAAAAATTGTACATATGTATATATAATGTGTATGTATGTAACTAATTTTATTATTGAATTTTCACCTACTACCATCCGGAAGTCTAAATAATCTGAAAATTTGCAGACGTATGACAATACGGTTAACTTAGAATTCTCAGTAGGATCATCACATATCATTATCAACGCGTATTGTTTACATATTTTAAGCTCAGTAATATTAACCCCTATTATTTAATATTATGAATGCGAAAGTTTGTTTGTTGGTTTGTCGTTCTTTGACGTAGCCACGGATTTTGTTCAATTGTGCTACTACTTCTTGAGCTTCGATGATGTCGATCTTTGCTTTTTGGCATATGACATTCATATTAACGTTCTCAGAAATATGTATGTATGTAGGTACGTCGGAAGCGACAACGCATCTGTAGCCTTCTTTTTATGAATTCGGTTGCAGATGTCCATAGGCTTAGGCTGGAATAGTCACTTAGCACCATCTGTAAACCAGTCCATGCAGCATAAAAGAGTCAAAATGCTTGCTGTGCTGATATTTAACCGACTTCAAAAAAGGAGAAGGTACTCAATTCGACTGTATTTTTTATGTGTGTTACCTCAGAATTTTTCTCTATGTGAACCGAATTTGATGATTCTTTTTTTTTTATTTGAAAGCTGGTGCTTTTCATGTGGTCCCATATAAATTTGATCAAGATCTGACTAGTAGTTTTTGAGTTATCCTTAATAATGCGTATTTAATTCGACTATATTTATGATTCTCTGATTATGATTCTCATTTTATTTATATTGAAGTCGGTCGAACAAAGTTTTTTATTTTACTCCTTGTTACAATTAAAGAGCATTACAAAAAACAAAATGGCAAAGTGTGTGTGAAGCCTATTATTTCTATATTTAAGAAAGTTTTGTTTCCTTTTAAGAACTGTTTTGCAGTAAATGAAGTGCATGAAAAAACCCTTTTTTAATACAAAACACCTGTTCAACCATTTATGAATCGGTAAATTTCTTTTTTTAGATATTTCTAAGTAAATAAATGAATAATTTGTAATATATAGTGTTTTAACATGCACCTGGTATGTAATTAAACGGATCGTTATGAAGAACGAAACGTTTGTTGAATATGGGAATCGGGCATTACTGAAACACTTTTTAGAAATGTGATACTTTTCAAAACAGAAACGTGAACTAGACATATAGTAATCTAATGCAACTCAACGGTATATTTCAATAACTTTTCTTATGCGGGGAAATAGTGGCGCTGATACTGTTACACGGGCAAAGTTCTCAATTCGAAAGTCTTGTAACGCTCTCTAATACAAAATCGGCGTGTAAGTAAATACGTCAGTAAAACGAGGGTTTTCAGCCGGGACACGAACCTGCGACTCGCGCCGACACTACCGTATCGGGTTACTGATTTACAGCCTGTTGTCTTTACAATATGTCCAGTCGAGCAAGCGCTTGGCACAAGCGGAAAGCGGATATATGCAAGAAACAAATTAACTTATTTAAAATAAAAATATACTGGGATTTATGTTTAACCATTTCACTGTCCCATGAGTCATATATGAACATTTCAATTGTTTAACTATTGTGTCTATTTCTCGGACAGGGAAGTTGTTAATATGTTAAATTAATGATGATGAATTCCTCTTCTCCGACTTATTAATTTAATAATTTATGTACACACAAACAACGGAGAGGACCATGATGAAAAGTTTGTACAAGGCCGCTACTAATTTCATAATGAAATTTAATCCAGTAGGCCAGTTACAAAGATATACGAAAAATATCTTTACCGTTACAGTCTATTAAAGTCCGCTGCTGAACATAGGCCTCCCCCATATATTGCCTCATAGGGGGGATGTTTGCCATAGTTGCCATTCTTGGCAAGCGAGTTAGCAAACGGCAGTTATTTTTTATTTTTAGTCGTTATTAGGAAGACGCTGCTGCCCATCTTATGATTTGTTTCCCTCTGTCGCCTCTTACAACACCCACGGGATGATATGGTGCAGTGGTTATTCTTACACCGCTAGTTATTACACGGTTCATAATAAATAAAAGATAATAATTCCTTATTTTTCTTCATCAGCCAAGTATAAAGAACGGTTGGGAGGAGGATTGTTGATCGCAGTACCAGGCGTCTCACTCATTTGACACTGTTCCTAGTTCGTTCTGCATATTTTACACTTGGCGTAACGAGGTGGTTGTTATACCGCAACCTATTAAAAATCATGACATCTTTCTGGCAAGGTCAAAGTCAAAATATATTTATTCAAGATTGGTCTCTATCAATCACTTTCTTAAAGTTGAAAAAGCTATATCATCGCTTCGACAAGTCCCTCCAAACCCCATAGTCGTCTCATACGACACTCACTGGGCGTAATGTGGTGATTAATTATTTTACGCCACCACCACACGGTAAAATATGTTGTTTTTATTATTTATGCCAAGTAATTAAGTCCGTCCATTATAACTTAAAGTTGTCGATTAATGTGTATCACAGTATAGAATAAATAAATAATTGAATATCGATTACCCGATATCGTCCCCTGGGTGTCATAAGAGGTGCCAGAGGGAAACAAATCGGGAAATGGGCAGCAGCGTCTAACACATAAGAAGTTAAAATAAGTAAAAAATTGCGGTAGCCAACACGCTTGTCCAGCATGGCAACTATGGCGAATATCTTCCAATGGGCAATTTATAGGGAGATAGACATTTTAGCTGGCGGAGAATACCTTTCACAGAATACCAACATAAATAGCAGTATAACGCTGCTATTTGTGTAAGGTTATCGACTGGTACCACAAACCCATTTACTCGTACCTCGTAGTCTTTCTGTCAGAGTCCTAAACCTAATTGCATAGTAGTAATTTATAGTATTTTAGGCACGATTGCTCCTTCCCCTAAAACTATTTATTATTCATATTTAATTTGTATTAAATCTGAATATTTAAAAATGATAAATCAGTTCGTAATTAAAATCAATTGAGGTAATTTTATTGTTAAGAGGATTGTCTCTAATCCCAACTTATTTTATTATCCCTCTAGACAGGGAAATAAATTGGATTGATTAATATTTTTATGTATATATGACAGCAATTTTCATTGCACAAATTTTGATAATAAATTTTAACAATTGCAACACGTTGTTGTAACGTGTAGCATTCCATGGTGAAATGTCGAGACTAAATAAGTATTCTTGTCAAATTTGACAGCTATCGCTTTACCAAGGTGGCTGCTATACGCTGTCAAACTTTGAGCGTCCCTATTGAAAACCCCTTTAATATACATTATTCTTTTTCGTTAGCCTATAAAATTTCACTGCTGGACATGAGCATGTCCCGCTGTAGGGAGGCAAATCTTTCCAGATTCGGAGTGATCTATATTTAGCAAGGGACTATTACAAACGAAACTCCTGAAGCCTTAAAGGCAAAAATATTAATATTCAACACTAATTTAATTTACGTATACTTTATTAAAAATCATGTAAATTTCGGAGTAAAGTTAGATATGAAAAATTTGAAATAACAATTCTTTTTCGAATCTAATATTTTTAATATTTCTTAGATAATAATTTAAAATATAAACATGAATATATATCCGCTAAAATAATGTAGTCCTTACCTTATCTCCACTGCGTCGAGAGTCTTGTAGGAAACAAGAGCAAGCCGTGTATGTGATAGTTTGTATGGTGCTTTATTTCAGTACGACACTACATCACACGTTTATGGAGAAGAGCTTAAAGTGAAAGGAGCAGTAAAACATTTTGATATAAAACAAGTAAACTTTCCGTTAGAGAGAGATAACAGTTTTAATGAGCCGTGGTAGCTCAGGGGCTAAACGCTCGCTGTAAATATCACAGTACGCGAGCAACCCGGGTTCGATCCTCGTCGACACCAATGAAATTGTTAATTGCAATTTTAAGTGCTGATTTACAACGTGCTCGGTGGAGAAGGAAAATATCCTGAGGAAAAGTGCATGTCTGAGAAATAAGAAAAAAAATATTCGAGAACATGTGAAGTTCGCCAACACGCATTGGGACAGCGCGGCGGGCATTTGCTTGCCCTAAAACCCTCTGAGAAATGAGAGGAGGCCTGTGCCCAGAAGTTGGACGTATATACGCTGTAACTTGTAACTTCATGTTTATATTAATGAGCATCAAAAATTTAAATACCTGTTTTAATAAAGGAGAAGAATGAAACTTATATCATTGGAAAGGTACTGTCCTAGATATGCACAAAAAGAAATCATGTGTGTATGTTGCCGTTAACTAAGGTAAAATAAAGCGAACATACCTACATGATTTTTCTATACAAAACGCTTAAAAAATTGAATGAAGACATTTAAATCACATTCATGACTGCATAAACTGCCTTTCCTGCATGGAAAAATAATTACAAAAAGTAAGTTGTACAAACCAATATTTAGCGTTGTTTCCACTCAATTCCATCGCAACCACGGGCGATATTAGTTAGTTGCAATAAAAAGATGTTTCTCTATTCAAGACCATTATAAACAATTTTACATTATAGATATGCAACTGTAACGAATAACAATAACTTAAAAAGACTGGCAATATTTTTGTTTTCCAATTCGGCCCATTAGCTCAATAGCGAATTGTCTAAGTTTTGGTTGTAAATTCGGAAGTTTATGTTTGGCCAACGAATAATATTTTTTTCTTAGGTGTCACAGTACAGGAGAAATTAAAAATAAAATGAAGCAAAAAGGTTTCGAAACGAGACGTTTATTTTAATAAGCTGAAATAAAATAAAGACGACAATATAGTTTGTTATCTAACATCACTATTATCATCTCTATGTATAAAAATCAGTTGCTGTCCGTTAGTCTTGCGAAAAATCTCGAAAATGGACTCGTAATTACTTATAAATTCCATTTTTTTTTCATTACACCAATCCATGTCGGAAATACGTCGCAAACCCTAATTTACTTTGACACATTCGCTACGCACGATGTCTGTGGGCAGACTGAAGTGTGGCCGCACACGCGAAGTCCATCGCGATAAAACCCTATGAAGTGCGAAAATTTTCCGACAGCGAAGCGATGTGCTTGAAACTTCGCACGAAGTGACGAAGTATTCACGAAGGGCCGGCCACATACATTGCGATAACGCGAAAATTCGCGCTAGCGCGATGTGTGTGGCCGCGGCATTACAAATGAAGATAGGTGAGGTGACAAATTACATTTACCTTATTAACTTAGCAGTAAATCTAACAAATCAATAACAATTCATTACGACCCAAGAATTCATAATTAAAGTGAGTAAATTTAACAATGTCGAGGATTTAAGTCCAAGTCGGATAAAATAAGCAGGCAAACTTGTAACTTAAGAAGTCAAACTGACCACTGAGCTATGGGGTCATTAGTTAATTAAATGCCAATTGCGATAATAATTTAAATCTAGACGAACATTACTAATCAAGCGCTGACAATTTATATTATCAGCAGGTGTAACAGGACTGCTAGTTAACCTTAACGTAGTACAAGATATGTAGACATTTAAGCGACATGGGAACATTTCTGACCCATATGACCGCCTCTTGACATTTCTCGCAGTCAACTACTTGTTGCTTATGAGCAAATTGGGTTCAAGCGAACACTATTGTTTGATTTATCTTATGCACTCATAAAAATAAATAAATTTGACATGTTTAGGATTGTTACATTTATGAATATACTAACACTTACACTAGAAATCGAACTCCGAGAGCAAAACCCCGAGGCGGAAACGTACTTGGACTAATAGGATCACATTTCTGCCTAGGATCTACACGGGAAGAGTAGGTACATCTAGCTGCCCAGTACGTCGTTTTCCTCGTGACTCGTGTTTATAAGCGCGACTGCTAATCGTGTAGTCCCGGGTTCGAATCCCGGGTTGAGACAAAAAATCAGTTATTGAGGTTTTCTGTCAAGAAATTCCCAGTAGCAGCTTATAGGGTCAGAGCGGTTTTTCACCCCTGTACCTGAAAAGCACATAAAGCTCAATGGCTAAAGCTTTAAGCGCAGGGCCAATGTCCTGCGCTTTAACTCTGTTAGGTCGTGTCCGATTTCCATTCTAACGGGCTATGAGAGGGAGGAAATAGAAAGTGCACCTGCGCTTGCCCACCCATATCGTGTGCACATCCTGCCCTATATACAATTAGCTAGTCTCAACGGAGATTGGCCGACGTGAACGAAATCCTGTCTAGAAAACATTGTTTTTAGTTGAATTTAACATTATTATTATTGGTCTGAAGTATGTGGAGAGTCGTATAATAATAGACTATGATTTTCCATCTCAATCAGTTTTAGGCACAAATCAACGCCTCTTCTCATTTCCGAAAGGGCGGACTTCATATGTCCTCTTAGCATTTTATTCTTCAGACTTTTTTTCATAATGTTTTCCTTCAACGCCGAACACGCGTTAATTTAAAATTTTAAAATACAATATAATATTTCGTTGGTGCCTACGGTAATTGAACACGGGTTACTCGCATATTGTGACATTTACTCCGAAGCTTTTAAGGACTAATAACAAGCAAAATTTGACCCTTTTCAATAAATGACGGCTTCGTAACGCAGTTGCTTACCAAAAAGTTGCGGCGCTGAAGGCCGCGGGTTCGAATTGCGCACGGAAAAAGTACTTATTTGTTTGGCCAACAAATAATTTTTGACTGCCTGTGATGTGAGGGGGTGTCGGGGATGTGTGGGGGTGATTTCATTAAAAATAAGAAAGAAAAGTATTGAGGAATATGGGAATCGGAACCAGGATGATCACGTAATGTGAAATTTTTGGCAAGTGCTCTCGAGCTACTTGGAGAGTGAATAATGACGTCAACCACCCTAGTGTGACCATCTTTTCCTGGTAATGTCCTATGAATCTTACCTCGCGGCCATGTGTTAAGTGGTAACTGATGGATGATTATTAAGGCAATGTCACCCACTTTTGGTTCTATAAACCTTCCGTTATCGCCCGTTCGAGATATCAAAGTAGACATGTACTCCTTCAACCATCTTGTCCAAAAATGGTCGGCTAATTTCTGAGCAGTTTTCCAGCTGGGTTGACCCGTCAAATGCCACTCCATAAAGAACTCAGGTGGACGATCTCCACATCGCTACGTAGGTACATAACGTCCTCAAATATCCTCAGAAGAGATATTGCACGTATAGCCCGTTTATAGGGCTGCAGTTACCAATTACCATCAGAGAGACTTTAATCTCGTTTGTTACTTAGTTGTTAATAGAAAAGTGAAGTATTAGAGTCATGCATTTTACGTGGTAGAGCCATGCTGCAACTATATTAGTAGTATAGTTGTAGCACGAATGGATCGGCTCAACCGGGGAAGGACAACGCTCCCACAGAATACCAGCGTAATATATCAGCTCAAGGCTGTTGTGTTTCGTATGGTGAGTGTAGAGAACCGGAGACCCTTTTTACTAGAAAAGAGGCATTTCATCGTTTACCTATTTTCCCGCTAGATGGCAAGTCTTGCACTGCTATGTTCCGGTCTGAAGAGTATGGAGAGCCAGTATAATTACACACTTTCCATCCATCGCATTCCATCTTGTTTCTCGGAGACGTATCTGTAACCTTCTTTGTTTGAAGTTGTTTGTCGGCATCCATAGACTACGGTAGCCACTTACCATCAAGTTAATTGGTTCATTTTTCACTTCAGTGTAATGAAAACAAATAGGGCACAAATAGAATCAAATTTATCGACCAAATTGGCGATATATTGAAAATGGGCCTAATTAAGAGTACCCTTAACCGACGAGCGTGTCAGGATCGTGCCAAATAGAAGTCCATAGTCTCTGCCTACCCCTCTGGGTGACAGGCGTGAGTGTTTATGTTTATGTTATGTTAAATAGAATCAGACACCCAATTTACTGAACAAGAGGTATTCCATCCTAGTTTTTAGGGGATAACGCATCTGCATTTTGAATCCTATTCAAAGTTAGATGTAGGTGCATGTACTGTTCATCCAATTACTATCAGATATAATGTGTGCTCGTTTGTCTACTTCTATAAAAAAATAATGCCTGGTGTTATAAAAATAATGTTTACCTAATCTGTTTAGTTTAATTTAGATTTTATTTCTGCCGTTGGTGTATGTACTTTTTATTACATTATAATCCAGGGTAACTGCCTAAATTATCATAAGTTGCAGAGTTCTTCGAGAAAAGCATACACGATTGAAATGAAAAACACTTTTAGTTGTGTAAAATGAGCTTATTTTCTAGTTTTCGAAACATATTTTTTATGTGAATAACGCCACCTATTGGTCTACTTAGCTTACAGTATAAATTTCACGATACATTTGAACTAAAAGTGACACACATCATACTTACATATCATACTTCATGAAGAGACGAAAGATCTCTTTCTTAGAAGAAGAAGAATTCTCGACAGCTGGCGTTTGCTGGGAAGCTTCTTCTCCTATATTAGGACTTAAAATGTTGGTTTTATGTGATGTGATCCGTTAAATATTAAATTTTGTAGCATACACAATGTTTGTACGTATGTGTGTATTTTTAAATAGCGATATATTACTTACATGAAAATTAAATTTGCAAACAGGTGTCTCACTTAACAAGCTTGTAAGCAACTTTGTAACTCAGCGTGAAGTCTCAAATTACACGAGATAAATTCAAAATACACATTTACTGTAATGCGGAATGTTTACGATAGTCGCACTCTCAGTGCCTTTTGCAAAAGCCTTTGTCGCATTACATGTCGTGATACACCTATTGCCATCGGAATTATACTTACTTGACATTTGTATGAATTTAAGCGCGTAATTTATATTAACGTAATTATATATAAAAATTACGTGTCACATTTTTTGTCCGCGGTGAACTCCTAAACTGTTGAACTTATTTCAATGAAATTTTGCACACGGTGTACAGTTTGGTCCAACTTGAGTGATAGAGTAGTTTTAATCTCAATATTTACATTATATTTCTTCTGTCCGTGTGACATGAAATTTTGTGTGTGTGAATAAGTTGGTTCGATAAATGTCTAGATTCACAATTGGACTCAGTAGGTGGCGCTGTTGTCGAGATACAGAAATGACCCGAGCAAACCCGGGCGGATCGCTAGTATAATAATAATAAAATGAAATCATAAAATTTTATTGCAATTATTTCTTAGTTTAATATAATGTATTATGTTCGGTTAATGCAATTTTTGTCGATGAATGTTGCTAATGCTAGTTTTTCTTACATATTTCCTATATTATACTCCATAGAGTATCGTCCAATATCACATCAACGCCGTTTTTAATTCCACTGCCGGTGATGGCATTTCCCACAAGTGGTACAATTAAAAAATTTGTACAACCGACTTCAATATAAATTATTAAGGATAACTCAAAAATATTGGTCAGACCTTGATCAAATTGATATGGAACTACATGCGAAGCACTAGCTTTAAAAGAAAGAATTATTAAAATCGATTCACCTAGAAAAAAGTTATGAGGTAACACACATAAAAAAACATACAGTCGAATTGAGTACCTCCTCCTTTTTGAAGTCGATTAAAAATGTGATCTGCAGATGCATAGAACCAAAACCTATGCCTTGCTAATGAGGAGCACCTTCGTCACAGCCTGTGAAATTTGAGTTCGGTGTTTGTCCACCGTCACGTCACGTTTCCGTCGTCAGTTGGTCTTCAGGTCCTCGTCTGTTAATCACCGTTGTGCAGCATTAGATGAAGAATTTATTGAAAATAGGTGGCATTTTTTTCACATAATACACATAAAAACTATCTTCCTGAAATTTGACCTTATTCATATTCTGATAAAGCTATCTTCATCAGACCACATCGTATAACTGTGCCTTTAAATTAGTGGCAAAGTAATATATATTTTTAATGCTTTTTTTATTTCCTATAATAACACCATTTACTCGCCCGCTTTGCTGGAATAAAATAAACTTTAGTAATAATTGTTATAAAATAAATGTCATCTGTTCCGAATTTCATTGGAATCCATAAAGCTCTTCAAACGTAATTGAAGGGTAAATATCCAAGAAAACATACTCTTACATTTAAAATAACACTGCCGCGTTATATTATTTTATACTTGCATTACACAATTCCACAGTTTATTTGTAAAATGTTTAGTGAAATTTTAACATTGTTTCCCAACACGGAAAGTTCTAGACCGGAGCAATTAAGGAACTTATGGCATTTGTTTTCAATCGAATGCTATTGCAATACAGCGATCACGACACCTATTAGAAGCCTATATAAGTGAATTAAACACATCGTGCATTAGTGTTTAATAGGGCGACACGTAGCGACGGATCGTGTCCGACGCCGTATATCGGCCAAATGACGCTGTTAGTTTGAACTAGTGTCGCCGAAACTGTGCGGATGGTTCTTGCTGGTAATACTTGATGCTTGAAATTCTCTACTAAATACAATATTTTTTTTAATTTTCGAAGGATGGATTCCTTAAGAAGATTTATTCCCAGCGTATGAGCCACTTGGAGCAGCTTTCGATTTTTCAGTTCCTAAAATTGTAATGAACTATCCTAGTGGTGCTGGCGAGGAAACAATTCGTTTTTTCGTAGAAAGTGCCCAGTTCCAAAACTATCACGATACTCAGAAATAAGGTTAAGGCCTGTGTGTAGTAGTGGTACGTATTCAGATTGTAAAGCTAAGTAGCAATCTAACACAATGGGCTTCAGAAAAGAAGCCCGACTAGTATAATTCTCCCTAAATCGGGACAGACCAACAAGTGGATTTTACGGACTGCCGAAGAAAAGGAAGTAGAAGATGAAGAAGGACAATTTATTAAATTAAATAAAAAGGCTGATTAAGGTGATACTATTTTGTTTTATAGAATAAAGGTGACAAATGTGCACACAGTCCATCTGATGGTAAGTGGATTTTGTGGCACATAGAGATCTACATCTATTCTCAATTAAGAATCAAAATGCAGAAACGTTATCACCTCTGAGGACTCAGATGGAATAGCTCATTTCCAGTAAAAAGGGTCTCCGGTTCTCTACACTTACCATAAACACAGCAGCTTTAAGCTATCTTCTATATATTATATATTTTACGCTGCAACTCTGTGAGAGCGTGGGCCTTCCCCGTTTCAAAAAAAAACCTTCCCCAGTCGGGCCGACCCATTCGTGCTACAACTATAATATAGCTGGAGCATTGCTCTACCACGTATAAGTTTAACCTTCACGTTATCTAGTTTAACTATTAAGTCTGTTAAGTCTTGGCGATTCCTGAGTCGCATGGCACGTTGTCACAGCACACATTACGCGTCAGGGTATTGTAAAGTAGCAGTTGTTTAGGAAGGAACCCTCACGAATTAGTAAAATCCTCCATACAACGTAGAAAGCCAGCAGTAGACTTTCATGGGCTGCTGAAAAAAAAAGAAGTAAAAGACGAAGAAGAAGAGTTTATTAAACGAAATGAACAGTCCGATTAAGAAGTTGAAACTTTCGAGTATCAAGACTGTTAAGTCTGCGTGAGTCCTGAATCGCATGGCGCGTTGTCACAGCACACATTACGCGTGAGATACTGTGGTATTGTAGAGAGAAACACGCGATTTAGCGACGATTTAAATGGAATTATTAGACGAGAATTAGGCCGATATGGTTACGCGCCTACGCTTAGGGCCATCTTTGTGAATTGCTCGACAAAACATATTGTAAGGTAAAGTTACAATACTTGAACACAATGCTGAATATACGGGAATGGTATCCAATTAATTACAAATAAGTATGTGTATTTACAATTATTTTACCAGAATTAAATATGTTACCATGTGATGACATGGGACATGTGTGGCATAGGAGAATCCATCACCTAATTCGTCCCGTAAGCGTTGTAAGAGGAGATTATGTAAAGTGCCGAAAATATTTCAAGGCTTCCGACAGATGGCATTATTTTATATTATGTATTCAAGATAACGATGGAAAGCAGCATCAACGATGGAAAGGTGCAAGTTTGTGATCTTTGGCGAAGATGGTGATACCTACTGTGATTGTCATTCCACCTGCCAAATGTTGCGTTTGCGCTAAATCCTCCCTACAATGTGATACCGCGTGGTCATGGTGGTCAGTGTTGCTATTAGGTCCTTATATATGAAATTAGCGTTTTGTACGGGAGGAATATAAAGTCAATTTTTTTGTAAAATATATTTAATTAATCAAAGTATGCACCGTTGTTATCTATGCACTTTTGCCATCTCATAGGTAGTTCATTGATCCCTTTACTAAAAAAACTATGGGGGCGAGAATCAATAAACTCTTTGAAGGCGGTTTGGACTGCCGCATCGGAGTTGAATTTTTTTCCTTGTAAGAAGTTGTCCAAATTCCGGAAAAAATGGTAATCTGTTGGAGCAAGGTCCGGGGAGTACGGTGGATGTCGCAGACATTCTAATTGTAGCTCATCTAATTTAGTAGTTGTTTGTTGTGCAGACCACACGTCTTGCGTTGTCGTGAAGCAGCAGTGGCCTAGAGCGATTGACCAATCTCGATTGTTTAGCAGCTAGTTCTTCCTTCATGATTTGCAGTTGCTGACAATAGATATCTGCCGTAATCGTTTGGCCAGATTTTAGAAAGCTGTAGTGAACGACACCGGCGTTAGTCCACCAAACACTCACAAGTAACTTTTTCTGAGTCAATTTTCGTTTAGGTAGATTAGCTGGGTCTCCAGGGTTCAGCGATTGCGACAAGCGCTTCCGATTATCGTACAGTATCCACTTTTCATCACAAGTAATGATTCGATTTAAAACCTTCATTATTGTGTCGGTTGAGCATAGTAACACAGCAGTCAACGCGTGTTTGCAAGTTCGATTCACTCAATTCATGAGGTACCCATCGTTCAAGTTTTTACTTTCCTGATTTGCTTCAAGGGATTAATACAGTTTTATCACTTACCCTGAATCCTGCAGCTATCTCTGAAGTGCTTTGTGATGGATCCGCTTCCAAAATAGCCTTTAATTCTTCATTTTCACTTTGGTCTCCGGCCGTCCACGGGTTGGTTCTGAAGGTCGAAATTTCAGAACGAAAACGTTGAAACCAAAAACATACCGTGCTTTCTTTTGCGACACCAGCGCCGTACACATCATTAATCCTTCGAGCTGTTTCTGCAGCACTGGTGCCACGGTAGAACTCGTACTGTAAATATACCGATATTTCATGTTTTCATTGTGCGGTAATAAGCGTCTCCAAAGAAAAAATAATAAGGAAAAACAAATGAATTACTGTTTTCAAAACTCAAAATTACCAGCTAAATGAATTTGTAAATTTGAATTTGGAATTCTTAACCAAGAGGAGATATTTTAGATCAAAGTGGTCAGTACGGCAAAACGCTAATTTCATATGTAAGGACCTAATACTACGTCTCGGATCCTGGGTTTTTGTGTTTTAACATTGTTAGTTTTCTGGTCAAGTTGTATTATTATTGTTGACCCTGTGTTTCTGACATTGCATCTTAGATTATTAGCGAACACTGATAGAACGAGTTAATGCCTGCATGCTAGATACTTCTATTGTGGAATAATCTCGAAATGTCTAAACCGAACTTTTGTCAATTATCAATAAAGAATCGTTATATACCTATAACATTGTCGCCAAATGAGAAATGCCCAATTACTTACCATCAATTGGATCATGTAAAATGAAGTCGGTCTTTCTATCTGATAAAAACTTGAGTGTAATGAGGCAAGAGTAGCTTAGCTTTTAATAAGTTAAGCCAATTTATTTTACTACATGCGACTATATCACCACTTTCCATTAGGAACTGCAAAAAATAATGCACGCGAAAATACTGTAGAAAGCGTTGTTTGTTGAGGGTTCCGTTTTGAATTTTCCGCAGAGATTTCTTTATCGAGCTTACGCTTCCTCTGTAAGTGCATACTGATGCAATCTGTTACTCGCCACTCCTTCAACTCCGCGGCACTGTTTACACAAATCACGTCGTTTTATTGCAAGGCATCATCTCTTATGTATATCGTTGAAAGCGTTTTTCATGATATATTTATTTTAAAGGTACATCGTCTCATTTATAACTTAATCGGCCGTAAGTAAATCCATTACCGTATTATTCGTCTCGCAGATTATCCTTTATTGTAACACACCTTCAACTATGGGTTACAAAGGACGTACTCAATGCCCTATGGCCTATGGCATTCTCTACCAGTCAACCCAAAACTTAAAAAGAAGAACAGTTAAACTATACTAAATACATTACACATTAAATACATACACACGCACACACACATACATATTTTTCTCAACTTCTTCAAAATTCGTACATACCATCCGTGTTAACGATCACATATCATTTGAATCGTGATCGGGGCTAATTACCCACCGCTCAGCGAACCCAACTCGATTCTTGGTCACGACGATACATACCACACATTAATCATAGGCGTACTGATAAACAGTTGGTCTAACTTTAATGAGAGGTCAATGGTATGTTCCTAACTAACATCAAGTACTCAATTGTAGAATTTCAATAATTAAACTAATTTTACTTCTAAAAACAGTAGATATGATTCAAAATCGTTTATCAATTAATTGTGCTTTGTAATGTTTTTGATAAGTAAGGCTTATACTTTTTATTTGAATTTGAAGCATCAAAAATGAAGCTTATTTCGTTTATTTTATAATCTATTCTCTCATAACTACGAACTTACTTAATTTGAAGATGGCGCATCGTCGGCGAAGGTTTGTCGCAGGCCGACAAAGGAGGCACGTGAGAACGTGCACGTGCCTTTTGTAGCTAACTAAATAGCGAAGTGTATGTTAATGAATGGCCATTTTCAGTGCAATTTTGCTAGAAGTATTAATTTTTAATATAAGAAAACTAGCTGACTTGGTCGATGCTTTTCTAACCTTTCCGGTAGGATAAGATTAATTTAGAATCTACTGTGCACTGTTTACAGTGTAAATATAAAATGTATTAATAATTCAGCTACAGCGCTATTTATTGGCGTCAGTATCTTTAATTTTGTTTCTGGCACTAAACAACGGTACGGTTTCTTTACTCATGTGACTAAACTAACTATAGTGAATATAAATCGAGTTTTTTGGAACGAAGTTCCTTATCGGACGGTACGGTTTTGGCGGATGGGGGCTAGGCGACAAAAAGTGTAAGCTTTATCCGTCACGACCCCTTCTGACGTAGTGTAGACTTCCTTTGCGGCTATAAGGAAGCGAGATGAAATAATATCCATCTCCCTCGCACTTTTTCTTATCTTGCCATGAAAGAAATATTATTTTATTTTAAATGGCGCTCCATTTTAATAGACGCATAATAATAATTCATTTATTTGTATTTGTTAATCAATAATATAATACGTTTATCAATAATAATATACTACGAAAGGAACTTCGTTCCAACCGAGTGTTCCACGACACTCACACATGTTTTTTAATTTATAAACGTCACCGATCGATGATACACAAACACTAAAATCAAGATTACATTTTAGTTTTTGTGTATCATCTATCGATTGCGTTGTGAGAAACATGCAATGTGCTCATCCACTTATAGACAACCACAGCTAACACAGAGTAATGTTGCGAAAAGTTATATAACGTAAAATTTTGTAGTATCTACAGTACATGGATAGAAAAAGCAATGTACGTTGTTTGGTCTGTTTTGTGCGAATATATTTATTTAATTTGAAAAAATTCGATCAATCTTGTTCAGGTTTTTAAAGCTTAAAAGCTAAGTACATAATATATCCATTCAGCGAGGAAACGAAACCAGCGTTCTCGACCCTATACCGTGGGGAGTAGGACTATATTATGATAATTTAAGTTTTTAATTATGATAATCACTACAAAAAATCAATAAAAAATAACTTAAAATATGTAGAGTAGAGAACCCTTGGTCAATTCCTTGCATTTTTTTTCCACTAAAATGTTTTATTAATTATAACACGAGCAGTACGCATGCACTTTTAGGTTTTTAAAAAATTGGAAAAATTTATATCCACTGTTTTCAGTGATTTGGCTTACATAGATTTGGATAAATTTATTAAATATTTTTTTAATAATTTTTTAATTTCCTGGTTATTCCTGTATGATTTTTATGATTCCTTTCTATCGTCAAAATTTCTTAAACAATGACCGAATAAATAATTTTTTTCTAAACCACGTTCCTTTACCTTTAAGATAATTGAATTCTCAAAGCACCGTGGTGAAAATTTCCTTGCCCTAAAACCATCCCAAAAATAAAAGTAGGCGTGTGCCCAGCATTGAGACGTAAAGGCTATATTTTTAATTTACTTTACTTTTCTCCGAAACACTAGCGCAAACCGAAGCTTCCGCGTGAAGAAGTTTTAGTTCAATATATATTGAAGTTGAAATTTTATTTATTTATTTAAACTTTATTGTTAATACCTTTACAAATAAGATTTTTTTATAGGATAAGAGTGGCAAACGAGCACACAGTTCACCTGATGGTAAGTGGTTGCTGTGGCCCATAGACATCTAAATCTATCCTCGACTAACAATGAAAATGAAGATGCGTTGTCACCCGTGGCGACTAAGATTGATGGAATGCCTCGTTTCCAGTAAAAAGGGTCTCCGGTTCTCTACTCTCACCGTACGAAACACAGTAGGGTTAAGCTGCTTTTTTACGCTGGTATTCTGTGAGAGCATGGTCCTTCCCCGACCCATTCGTGCAACAACTATACCAGTAATATAGCTGCAGCATGACTCTACCACGTAAAAATACGTACGACGTATAAAATAAGGTAACAAAGGGTGGACGTAATAGACATTGTGCTAATTAAACGTCATGGACTATGTAAATATTGGAGTCGAATCAAAAAAATCGCAAGTATTACAATAGATGACACTAGTATGCACTTCGAAATGCATTACCTGTTTAAGGAAACCACACTTTAAATATTCTCACTGTCATGTTATTGAGTTTTCTTAATGCAAGTTCTTTTTGCAGTTACTAAGGAAGCGCCTGAAGAGATAATGGAAGTTTTTGTTGAAGTACCAGCCAAAACTGTAACTACTCCAATCACGTTTTTATATTGCATTTTGAAACTACTGTAATACGAACAATTAACTGTCTAAGATGTATTTTATTTTCTTCATATCAATAGTTGTAAAAGTAATTTATAAATCAACATCAAAAGACTTTCAAGTTTTTTCAAGAATGCGCTAGCTACAAACTACTTAAATTGTCATACCTTTACATTCTCTTCCAATTTAAAATGAGGAATAACAAATATTTGTAGAACCAAACTTCTAATTAATATTTTGCGACAGTGGAAATGAAACAGGAGCAGCAGCATCTTCTTGATATGAACAAAAAATAATAATCAACTACGGTTGCCTACCCACCTGCCAAGCGTAGCAATTATGGCGAAATCCCCCCCCCCCCTCCCAAGGGAATCAAACCAAAAGATGGGCAGCAGCGTCTTCTTAATAACAACTAATAAATAAAAATTGCTAACTCGCCTGCCAATCGACTACTGCAATTTTCCGGCATAATATACGACTTACGGACCTTCAACAAAATAGCCTACTCTTTTTTTTAAAGGCCAGCAACGCACCTGCAATTCCCTGGCGTTTCAGTTGTTCATGGGCGGCGGTAGTCACTTACCATCAGGTGAGCCGCATGTTCGCCAAATATCCTCTCTATAAGGCAATATATATGAGAAGACCTTCTTTAAGCAGTGGACTTTTGATAGGTTGTCACGATAATCATCAGTTCAGTATTGTTTCTTTTGTTAATTAGGAAATATGCAGACACATGTCATGGTGATTTTCCTTTAATTCTGCAAAATCCTACCTTCCAGGAAATGTTAGACTATACTAGACGATGAAACAAGAGCCGGCGATGCTATCTCCAGGGTATTTATATCGTTAATAGGATTGACTCATTTGGGCATGACTTGCGAAATAAGCCTGCATGTGGGGTCCGACATTGAACTTGCTCGTACTTAGCAGAAAGTTATAATTTATTGTGTGGTTAGTGTATTGTTTATCGATTGAAAGTATTTTTTTTATTATTTATTACGTATTTGTAATTCCCAAGAAAGTTATCTAAAGATTATATACGTCACGATGTTTGTTAGTATTGTATGATTTCTTATATTTAGACGCACGCGAATACTAAACATTTTTAATTTAGGTAACCTACTTTTTATAGATTGATTTGTATTTATTAAGCGTATTTAAATTATTACTCAATTTATTTTTATATACGGCTACTTTCAGCTAAAATTATAAATTTTTGACCAATCTACGCAGGATAAACTTTTGGTATCTTGAAGACAAGGCTTCATGGTGTGTATAGGTAGGTATTTATTTTTTTCAATTGTAAAATCTCAAGCAGAGAGTAGCACCTCTCTATCTTCCCTATTAATTTAATACTAGCAAATTACTAGAAAGATTTATTACAATCTTTAATAAATCAAACTTTTAATGAAGTACATCATATAAGGTCAGGGAAAAAGTTTCTTCGTATTTTATATAAAAATTCAAGACATACAATTACATTATAATATATATGTGCCATTTTATTCGATAACTTGTTGCCACCTAGTAGGTAGTGACATAATCCCGTTACTGTAGAAGTCTTGGGATTTTTGATCAAAAAATGCGACAAGTAGTTTTGACAGTCCTCTCTTGATGATTTCTTATATTTACCCACGGTAGCCAACTGTGAAGGATGATGGTGGGATTCACCATTTAAATATCTGTTTGTATGGGTCTTTTTTCTATACACGGTGTGACCTATGGTGTTGTTAGGATTTCGAATGACTAATACATCTAGGAAAGCTAAAGAATTATTTGCCTCTAACTCCATAGTATGGGACAAGGATCTGTGACAGCAAACACCTGGCCGCCGAGCTTCAGCACGTCAAGCAGGTTCTGCACGACAACAAGCTTCGGGTCCCGCGCCTACGTCACAGTGACCGAGTGAAGCCGGCCACAGTCGAGCGTGTGCCTGCTGTACTACCATATGTCAGAGGTGTCACAGACAAGATTGGCTACATCTTGAAGCGAGCTTCTATAAGAACATTCTTCAAGCCGCCGAAGAAGATTAGTCAGTTCTTACCATCCGTCAAGTGCAATATTCCTCTACAAGATGCAGGAGTGTACAAGCTTGATTGTGAATGTGGTCTCTCATATATAGGGCAAACAAAACGATCTATTAAAACCCGCGTAAAAGAACACATAGCTGACGTGAAGCTCCAACGTTCCGGGAAGTCTGCAGTTTGTGATCATATCCTAGACGGCCCCCGCCATTACATTAGATTTGATAAACCACAGATTCTCGCGAAAGAACATCGATTCCTGCCAAGGATGATACGTGAGGCTATTGAAATTAAAAACATCCTAATTTCAATGAGAGGAGGCTAAGGTACTACCACCTGCTTGGGATCCTGTAATTAATAAAATTAAAACTAAACCCAAGCATACCACTGCAAGACTTCAAGACACAGTTAGTTCATTCTGCGTAGATCGGACCAAAATTAATAATTAAAAAAGCTGAAGGTACTCCGTATTAACTTTGACATTGGGACGTCAATCACCTCAGTCCCCCGTGACCATGGGTGCTGTAAAGCGCCCGAAACGGCGGGAATTAATAAAATAAGATAATTAAACGCGATATAATCCGTAAAAGTAGTTTAATTCAGTCCTCTCTTGATGTTAACCTAATACTCCCCAAAGAATTCTGAAGATACCGATACAGGTAAAAATCTAAGGGTTCAATTTCAAGATTATGTGGTGGATGCATTAACACTTTCCAAACACGCTCTCTCAATTTTTTCTGAGTGGTCAAAGATGTAAGTGGCCTGGCGTTATCTTGATGAAAGACCACTCCTTTTCTGTTGATGAATTCCGGCCGGTTTATTTTTCAATTTCTTTTTTGAGTCCCATTAGTTGTTGGCAATAGAGATCCGAATCCAATTTTTGATCTCTTTCAATCCCACCATACACACAGCATCACCTTATTGCGTGTTAATCTGGGTTTCGTTTCAGTCTGTGGAGCTTGACTACTCTTTGGCCATGATCTTTTTCGCACGTTCTTGTCGTAGGTGATTCATTTTTCATCACCAGTGATCAATCTTTTCAAAAATGGTTCGGTTTCATTACGTTTCAATAGAGAATCGCAAATGAGTACACGATTTATAAGGTTTATTTCAGAGAGCTCGTGTGGTACCCAAATATCGAGCTTTTTGTATAGCCACTTTTTCAAATGGGTCAAAACTGTTTTGTGATCAATGTTCATTTCCTCGGCTATATCGTAAATACTAATATGCCGATCTTGCTCCACTTTTTCAAAACTGGCATCGACTTTATCCGTATGAGGGCGACCAGATCGAGCTGCATTTTGACATTAAAATTCCCGGACTGATTTTTTTTATTAGGAGAGGGGCAAACGGGCATGCGACTCACCTGATGGTAAGTCACTACCGCCGCCCATGAACAACTGCAACACCAGGGGACTTGCAGGTGCGTTGCCGGCCTTTTAGAAAGGAGTAAGCTCTTTTTTTGAAGGTCCCAAAGTGGTATCGGTCCGAAAAATCGCCGGTTGTAAGTTATTCCACGGAGAGGTCGTACGCAGAAGAAAACTCCTAGTGAAATGTACAGTGGTGGACCGCCAAACATCCAGATGGTGTGGATGATATCGGGAATTTTTGCCGCGATGTGCGTTCCTGAAATTTGGCGGCTGGGATTAATCTGAACAATTCCTCAGAGCACTCCCCGTGGTAGATGCGAAAGAAAATGCAAAGGAATGCAACATCTCTTCGCAGCCCCTGTAAATCGAGCCGATCGGAAAGGACTCGGTCGTTGACGATTCGAGCCGCTCTGCGCTAGATGCGGTCAAGTGGAAGGAGCTGGCCCTGGGGAGCCCGAGCCCAGAGATGGGAACAGTATTCCATGTGAGACCAAACCTGCGCCTTGTAAAGTTGCAGGCGGTGTGCCGGCATGAAATACTGTCCCGCTCTGCTGAGTACGCCAAGCTTTTTAGAGGCCAATTTGGCCTTCTCTTCCAAGTGACCACGTAATTGCGCGTCACTCGATATGTCGACGCCGTGGATTCCAATACTGGCTGAGACAACAAGAGGCGTGCCATGAAACTGAGAAGACACGACAAAGGGGTTCTTTTTAGCCGTAAACGTGCAAAATTGTGTCTTCTGAGGATTAAACTGGACTAGATTTAGTCGCTCCCAATCCGAGACTTTGATCAGCAAAGACTCCGAAGAGCCTGGAGGGGCATCGACGGAAACCTGATATCCGTCCGGATGAGAGGTTAGCAGAAGGTCCGACAGGAAAGGTGTATGATTCTCCACATCTGGAATCCGCGTAGGCAAAGTAACCAGTTGTGTCAGGGCAAAGTCATAAACAGATCTCCCCGCATGATCGGTTAAACGTAAACCGAGCCATTCGGCGTGGTGAAAATCGCCAACTATCACGATCTCTACGGATGTGATCTGGGAAGTGGAATAGCTACAGATTTCTTGCTGCAACATGTAGCAAGAAATCTGTAGCCATTCCACAAAACTTCAGAATGTATCGAATTTCTTCGTTAGGTTCACTCATTTTGGCGGACAGAAAAACAATTGAAAAATGGCGGGAAAGTGTTTTTTAATTTTTATTTTTCTTTTTCTTAATGTTTTATATGTATTGATATTAAAACCAGTCAGATACAAACAGTACAACCAAAGGGATTTTTTTTCAATTTTTTTACAAACAAAATACGAAGAAACGTTTTCCTCGACTTATTATTTTCTCTTGCGAGATTTGGTTTTTCTGATTCCGAAATAACTGGCTAGTTGCATGTCTTCTAATGTTAAAAGAAGCAGAAGAGAAGATAAACGGGGAAACCTTTAATACATAAGATAATGGAGTAACTCTCCTACACCATTTATACATGTCTCTTTGATTTGTAGTCTTTTTATTTGCTATGTGGTGGGGGCGTAAGATAATCCGTCACTCCATTTCGTCCCGTAGGTGTTTTAAGAGATGACTTGACTGTCTCGTTGGTCGTAAATGCGACTGCTGTTCATGAGATTCCGGGTTCGAATCCCGGGTACTTTTCCTTGTCCACGATTAAGTTTTTCTCTTAAAAAATTCTTAGTAGCAGCCTAAGTCAGGAAGTTGGCAGTAAGTCATCTCCGTGCTTCTGAAAAAAAAAAGTAAAACCATTGGCTCTGCACCTGATCTCTTTTCCGTCGTGCCGTCCCATCGGACTATGAGAGTAAATTAATAGAAAGTGCACCTGTGCTTGCGCATACACTCGGGCACTGAAATGACGACATCACCGTCAAAGGTTTGCGTTTCACCAAGATCCTGACCCTGGATGCGGCAGGAGCTCTTGGATGATGTATATAATATACATCACCCTAGGTACATGGTTTCATCGAATTTCAAAAATGACGTTCTTGCTTTTTAATCGTAGGTATTTGTATATAACACAAGAAATTTATAATAATAATAATAATTGGTATTTATTTTCCCCACATATTATGATCAGTACATCACAATTAACTTAGTAACAATAAACTATACAACTAAATAACAGCTATAAATATTAGCTAAATAAGATCTAGGTGGCAGGCTGGTTACCAAACTAGGTTGCCCTGTGCTATGGAATCACCAGGCCCCTCCCTCAACAGAAGTGATATTGCTATAAAACACTTAATAATCAATACAGCTATGCGTAATAAAATCACATTAAAATATACTTGTTCAGTTTGGAGAAACTGTGTAAAAATTACTTATTAGGTATATACAAAGAAGAAAAATATGCTTTAAATACTAGTAAAGTTGTATTAAGTGTTAATAATGTGGTGTGCGTATGAGTGTGAGTGTGAGTGTGTGTGTGCGTGTGTATATGCATGTGGTGTGTAATGTATATTTAAACAATACGGTCAAATAGTTTTTCTGTCTGTTCGTAGTGTAATGATTTAAGCCATTTGATTAAGGAAATTTTTGTCTGTCTTTTAGTTAACGGATATATATTTAATAATATGTTAGCAAGATTATATATATTGATCTGCGCGGAGGTGGGTCATTGAAAGCCCAACAAGAGAGAGAGGAATTTTGGGATAGCATGAGAGAGGTCTTGAATAAATGCGGAGAAAATGAACGGATCGTGATGTTAGGGGACTTTAATGGGTGGGTTGGAGTAAAGCGCAATGGGTATGAAGGAGTTCTGGGTACGTTTGGGGACGAGAGAGTGAATGACAATGGGAGAAGCCTGCTTGAATTATGCTTGGAATTGAATAAAAAAAAAGATAGCAACAAAAGCTAACCAAAAAGTTCAAAAGGCAACGGATGACGAGATAAAGGAAGCAAGAACGAAGTATAAAAGATTGAAATCAGCAGCGAAAGAAGTTGTGTCTAGAAAGAAAGAAGAACGAAAGGATGATTTCGATAGAGGTTTACTGACGATTTCAGTCAAACATCAAGTTTTTCTGAAATCCATCAAAACAGCCAGAGGAAAAACTTCTACCTCGGAGCTGAGTATAATCAGGAGTCAAGATGGGAGCATTATAAAAGGAGAAGAATGTGTGTTAAAGAGATGGAAAGAATATTTTGAAAGTTTGTTTGAAAGAGAGGAAGTGCAGGTACAGCATCCGGCACCTTCCATGAAACTAATATAAATGTTGATGAAAGTGAGATAAGCATGGATGAAATAGTGAAAGCGTTGAAAAGTATGAGATTAGGTAAGGCTGCAGGGTATGACAGGATTACCGTCGAGATGCTGAGGGCTGGACAGGGCATAGTGGCTAGTCAGCTGTACCGCCTTTTCAATTTGTGCTGGCGAAATGGGCAAGTACCGGGAGACTGGTGCAAAGCCGTTATCGTGCCATTGTATAAGGGAAAAGGGTCACGGCAGGACTGCATAAATTACCGCGGTATAAGCCTTCTCAGCGTCGTCGGTAAATTGTATGCGAAAGTGTTGATTGAAAGGGTTGTGAATGAAACAGACGAAAAAGTATGGGATGCACAAGCGGGATTTAGAAAGGGAATGGGATGTATGGATCAGGTCTTTTCCTTGCGGTGCATAGCCGAAAAGTGTTTGGCTAAAAACAAGACGGTCTATTGCGCATTCGTGGATCTAGAAAAGGCCTTTGATAGAGTAATGAGGAATGAATTGTGGTCAGCACTGTCCGTGAACCGTGTGAGCAGTATCCTCATACGAGCACTGCAATCTCTTTATAGGGATTCTAGTGCTTGTGTAAGGATAAACGGGGCATACACTGAATGGTTTAATATCGAAAAAGGTGTTAGACAGGGATGTGTAGCGTCACCGTGGCTGTTTAATCTGTTCATGGACAATTGCTTGACAGATTTAAAAGAGAATGAAAGTGGGTTGAGAATGAATGAGTTACTCGTCAAATGTTTTCTCTATGCTGATGACCAAGTACTACTTGCGTCTTCGGCCGAGGAGTTACAGGAGATGGTAACTGCTATGAGTGGAGCTTTTGTTAGAAAGGGAATGAAGATGAATGTAAAGAAGACGAAAGTGATGGTGTTTGAAAGAGATGAGGCAGTGACAGACTGCAATATCGTGATTGAGATGAACAAATTGAACAGGTGAAGGAGTTTGTATCTGGGTTCAAAGTTTACAAGAGATGGAAAGTGTGAGAGTGATATCGAAAAAGAGTGAATGCAGGAAACATGGTGAATGGAGCTTGCACCCTTTATGAGCAGTCGAGTTGTCTAACAAGGCCTCGTTTGGCTGTGCATGAGGGTGTTGGTTCCGACACTCATGTACGGAAGTGAAAGTTGGGTATGGCAGAAGAAACTTGAAAAAATAAATGCAGTTGAGATGAGAGCGTTAAGAAGTATGATAGGAGTTAAATTGAGTGACAGGATAAGAAATAGTGAGATAAGGAAACGTTGTGATTTGAAAGAAGATGTAGTGACAAAATTGAGAAAGGTATGCTGAGATGGTTTGGCCATGTCGAGAATGAATGAAGAACGATTGACGAAAAAGTGTATAAGGCGAGTGTGAATGAAAGTGTTGGAAGGGTAGACCTAGGAGGACGTTTCTCGACCAAATCAGGGACGTCTTGAAAAAAAGGCCAGGTCAAGAGTACCTAAACCGAAGAGCATGTATGAAGGAATAATGAAAGTGGACGAAGCGAAACAAGTATGTAAGGATCGTAGCAAGTGGAAAGAAGTGGTCTCTGCCTACCCCTACGGGAAAGAGGCGTGATTATATGTATGTATGTATGTAAGATTATATAGGACTGGACCTCTGTAATTGAAAAATCTTTAAGCAAATAATAAACTGGTAACAGGTATTGTGCATACAATATGAGGAAGTCTTTTGTTTAATACAGGATTGGATTTATTATATTCCGTTTTTAAATGATTTAATAATATTGTCGCAAGAATATAGAGCTGACTTACGGTGAGCAATTCACAGAATTTGTAACTTTCGTTTGTTGAAAATAATCAATGTTTTTTATAAGATATTTTAAGTATAAGTCTTTGTGCACGCTCTAACCTAATCATGTAGGTTTTTGCTGCACCACCCCAAGACGTTATGCTGACATAAGGCAGTATAAACAAAATGATACTGGTATCAGCAAGATGACGAAGCTGCTTAAAAATGTATGTAAGTTTACGAACTCTGGAAGAAATGTGGTTTATATGCTCTTCGAAAGAAAGTCTGTGGTCTATTATAATACCTAAGTATTTTGTGTTCGTGGTCTTTTCAACAAAGCGACACGTACAGGAACTAAGCGGTGGTATACAGCAATCTTGGACATATAAGTTTAAGTTCTCTTGGTCTTTTAATGCTAGTGTGCTAATACAAAAGGCAATGTATTTAGTTTTGTTTGCATTTAAAGATAGTTAATGTGTATCAAGCCATTGTTGGACTGTATTAAGTCCAGTTTGTGCAACAGAATAAACTTCTTCCCATGATTGACGGTAAAAGGTAAGTGCGGTGTCATCAGCATAGCACATAATCTTACAATTAAGAATATTAATTTAAAAAAGGTTATTAATATAGCATAAAAAGAGGGTAGGGCCCAGAACACTGCCTTGGGGAATTCCGAGCCTTATACAGCAATCGTCGCTTAAAATATCATCAATTTTGGTGCACTGAGTGTGATTGTGTAATTTCTCCATAATTGCTAAAAGTTCTGGGAAAGAGACTGTATCAAACGATTTAGCAAGATCCAAAAATATAGTCAAGACTTTTGAATGAGAATCTAGGTTTATTGCAACGAAATCTACAAACATTCTTACTGCTTCTTCTACAGATTAAAATTTTCTAAAACCAAATTGATTTTCAGACAGTAATTTACTTGTTTCTAGACATTCTAAACGTCTTTTATTTATAATTTTTTCAAAGATTTTTGATAAAGTAGAAAGTATTGATATGGGGCGATAGTTATTGATACAGTCTCTTTTCCCTCCCTTGTGGATAGACAGTACAAATGATTTCTTAAAAGCATCAGGAAATACAACGTCTTTCATTACGAGCTTCGTAAGTGGGGGAACAATGTAATCTTTTAAAGCTTTAATTGTTTTTGTCGAAATACCATCCCATCCAGGTCCAGACTCCGTTTTTAGATTAATTATCAATTGTTCAATTTCATCCTGTGAAACATCACAAAAGAACTAGTATTAGACAAGAAAAATTTCACAGCATTGTGTGGCAGTTGTGGAACATTTTTAGGAATATTATTAGCTAATTCGGTACCTGTAGCGGTAAAGTAATTATTCATTTAATTTACTGACTGCTTGAGTGTGTCTTTAAGGGTCAACAGCTCTTGAGGAATATTTTTGATCTTCTGAGTATTAGTCGCGTTGTGTATAGTTTTCCAAAGTTCTTTAATATTATTTCTATTTTTATTTATTTCGTTTTGGTGATATTTTCTTTTTTCCTCCTTAATTAAATCATTACAAAAGTTCCTATATCTCTTATATGTTTTTACTAAAATATCGTTATTCGGATTTTGTTTTGTTTTAGAGTGTAATCTGTCCCTGTTCCTTATACATCTTAACATGCCTGTAGATATCCACGGTTTTATAGTGAGCCTACTCCTAGGCAATTTTATTATACTTAAATTATTATTTATTAGACTCTGTAGTGTCTTCACAAAATATGAAGTATAATTATTAGCGTTATTTTCTAATAAAAAATTATTAAAATCGATATTTTTGCAATCATTAATAAGATTATCATAATTAATTCTTTTGATGTATTTATTACGGAAAAGTGACTTATTTTTTATATATGTCAATATATTTTTGTGGTCAGTTATTGTGGTGTTCATAATGAAAATGCGAAGTGGTTTCTTAGTTTTGACTATGACATGATCGAAGCAACTTATATCAGCGGTTAAAATATTTGAATATATAGAAGTCATCCCATGATCTATT
Source organism: Parnassius orleans (assembly GCA_029286625.1). Taxonomy (NCBI): domain Eukaryota; kingdom Metazoa; phylum Arthropoda; class Insecta; order Lepidoptera; family Papilionidae; genus Parnassius; species Parnassius orleans. Next base: position 6,753,743 of record JAGSMP010000003.1, read on the forward strand.
TATTATGGATATGTTGATATTAATGTCCCCTACTATTATTACATTTTTATACGTACCGAGTGAAGTAAGAAGTGTGTGTAGAGATTGAAGAAACTTGCTAATGACTTTAAAACATTAAAACAGGGGGCGATAAATGGCTAGTTCTGCAATTAAAGAATTAATTTTAATAAGTAAACAATTAAACTCATTCATAATGGTTCCTCTACAGTTGCCATTAGATTGTTTATAAGATAGACGGAAACACCATCGTTTTCAGTCGGTTTAATAGTAATGATATTTCATCAAAATTTTGGTTTATGCTACGAATGTTTTGTTGCAGTATATTTATATTATTCTGAGGTTTAGTCACATATTCATGGCACGATTCGGGTTCACATAAAACGGGTGCACAAATATTAGCATTACTGAGATTTGTAAGGATTTGTTTGTAATTATTGTATTTTATTTAGGGTTTATAAGCAGTTCAATCCTATGAATTTTAATTTATTTATGGAGACATCTGAATAATATATGTATGACCTAATAATCCAATGAAAGAATAATAGTGAAGAACATGCATGAGTGAGTGATTGAGTTGTGTTGTGTGTGATTGTATTATGTAAATGAGTAGAATAGGTATGGGGTGAGTATTCTGAAGAGTTAAAAGTGATTTACATTTTATACACGGCAAGAATAGGTAAACAATATTCAAAAATATTAGATTAGTTATGAATAAAAATAAGACAAAACCAATAGAGACATTAAGACACTTATTACTAGTCACTCATGTAAGTTTAATAATTTCTTCAAATCCTCTTGATTATCTACTTTTAGCGCTTGTTTTCCCTCATTCTGACGCATATAGATTTTCCCATAGGAAGTCCAGCAGTAGGTATATCCATTTTCTTTAGCGAATTTTCTAGATAAATAAAAAAGATAATAAAGTTGCAATAAAATTTCTTACTGAGAGAAGAATGCAAAAGAACTGACTGGTAACGAATATATGATAATATAATATGTATTATGAAGTCTTGAATCGTTATGACCGATTGTGTTCGTCCATACAAAATTCAAATTTTTGATATAACCGGGCTATTTTTCACTGTTGCGTTTCGATTTATGATAAAACGCAACTGTGTGTGATATCTGGTACTGTGAATGTCAATTCGCTTGCCAAGCGTGACGATAAAGGCTTCGTAGAGGCCATGAGAGGCCCATGCCCAACGTTGGGTAAAAGGCCACAGTTGCTACAACTGTTGTCACAAGCCGTAAAGAAAGAACAAAGAATACTTCTTTAAGAATAAACATCTTAATGCACTTAATTCAAAGATCCAGATTCCAGAATAAATTGAATTACATAATAATTTCTAACCGCACGCTATTTCACGCATTTAAAAGAGTTTTATCGTAACTACTACGTTCAAAGCGTCGGAGCATCTTCGTCCCACAAAATACAGTGCACAGGTAATAGAAGAAAGTTAGGGGCGGCACTGATCGACCAAATTACTGTCCCGGGGACACAACGTGTCATTGTATAAATGACTAGATATTCTGTAATGCAACATTGATGTATCAGTTTCGTCTCGCGTGCCTTACTGTTACTGAGAGGGGGCTTGAAGGTTCATTTATGAATTCGAATCGATTTTCGATTCGAAAACGACTATTTATTGATGCATCATGCTTAAAATTCATACTCAGAGATGACATTGTGTTATGAAAAGAACTACCGGCAGATGATGAAAATATAGAACTAAGTAAAAGAAGTGCTTTGATAGAATTTTGTGTACACTAATATTGTTTTAAATAATTAGCATAAACATGTAAAGAAAAATCCATATACACTGAAATATTTTATCAAATCGTTTATGTGACATCAATTAGAAATAAATATGAAATCGAATGCAAACTAATTCCCTATTACTAAAAACACGAAAATATTTTATAAATTAATGAAACATTACTTCTGAAATTACTGTCGCGCTTTTTGAACGTATCGCTTTATGCCTTGCAAGCCCAATAGATTGCCCACCGGCGGATTCAATAGAGCAACACGTGTCGAAGTTAATTCTTATAATTAAGTTTCAAATGGAACCTTTCACGACTTATATTGATAAAGGCACGCGCCATTACTTATTACACACGTTTTCAATGAAACGCCTTATAAATAAATTCGATTTTTTTACGAGTTTTACAAAAAATGACAAATGGACTAACAGTCCACCTGGCGGTAAGTCCAAACTTCTCTCTCAACTTAAATCAAAGATTGCTACAGATGTACTGGGTGGTAAGATTCCTTTTCTGGCCAGAGTCCGAATAGGATTTAAAACCCTCTTACCTGTTCCTGCCGCCAAATAGCAGTTCCTGCGCTGCTGGATTACGCTCTGAAGGATATAGAGAGGCAGTATAATTAGAGGTTGTGAGGTAATTCATCTTAGTCCTCGGAGGTCACAACGCCTCTGTAGTCTTCCTTGTTTGAACTTGCCTGCAGGTGTCCATGGACAGTAGTAACCACTTACCGTCAGGTGGATTGTAAGTTCGTTTGACACTTTAGTCTTATAAAAAAATGTGCGATCGCCTCTGAGGACTAACATGAAATGTCTCATAGTCTGCAATTCCACTGGACTTACACTTACCGGAATACCCTAACTAGCTGTTCCCCGCGGCTTCGTCCGCGTGGAGTTTATTACGATTGGATTTTATGGGTTTTAATTTTTCTAAAATAAAGGTAGCCTAAGTTACTCCTTATAACATCTGCTATCTGCCAGTGAAAGTCCCGTCATGATCGGTCCAGCCATTTCGGAGATTAGCCGGAACAAAGAGACAGACAGACTGACAAAAAATTTTAAAATTCTTTTTTTGTTATAAGTACCGTATATATACTTTTATATGCATTTAGTAAAAAAATCTGTTATTAGAACATTACAAACAGATACTTCAATTTTATATATTTGTATAGAAGATGATGTTTTTAATATATAGGAATTATTAAAAACAACAAACCACTATACCAAATATAAGTCACAGTTATCCAGTAAGTAATAGTGCTTGCGACTGGTAATTGGTTCTTTAATGTTGTCATTGTTTGGCAACTTGTGTGGGATGCGGAGCGGAATGTGAACGACTGCATGCGATACATTTCATCGAATCTTGTGCAACTATTGCATTGTGCGACGCGTGACGTGAGTCAACCGTTTTGATCTATCTAAATTACGATATTTATATGACATATGGGAATAGTAATGAGATTTATAAATGTTATAAGATTCCAATGAATTGAATTGAAATTGGTTATACTGTTATTGGAGACCAAGAGATTTTTGTTGTATTTCTAATAGTCGCCCCTTACGATCTTTGGGACGAAATGGAATAATGGATTTTCTTTCACCATCACGACACTAACTAAACTTGTCAAGCATGACGTTTATGGCAACTTTTTTGTTGATGTTGTTTTCTATTTATTATAAAAACGTTATCTCTATACTAGGTTTTTTTTCCAGCATCGTGGAATCATTTGTAGACCATACCTGTCCCGTGTGGGATTTGAACCCGCGGGCCTCTGCGCCGCAACTCAATTCTAAGCCACTGCGCCACGGAGTTGCCTCGTCCATTTGTCGAGCAGTGAATTATTATTATTATTATAGTGATTTATTGTGCTGATAATCATGAAGAAGAAAAATAATAGTATGATGGCCTCCAATATAAAAAAAATTGATACTACGATCGACAAGTATGACGAAAAAACAAATAGTCGCTTGTATGAACTAATAGTCAGGTGACTCTTTTAACTTATTATAAGCCAGTGCTTGATTACAGTCCCACTTGTAGATAAGTGGTGATGAAGCTCTGAATGGTTAACTAAACGTGGTAAAGCCATGCTGCAGCTATATTAATTGTATAGTCGTAGTACAAATGGATCGACTCGACCGGGGAAGGACCACGCTCTCACAGAATACCAGCGTAAAATAGCAGTTTAATGCTGCTGTATTTCGTATGGCGAGTGTAGAGAACCGGTGACCCTTTTTACTAAAAACAGGCATTCCATCTTAGTCCTTACGGCTGACAACGCATGTGCATTTTGATTCGCAAACGAAGGTAGATGTAGATGTCTATGGGCCATAGCAACCACTTATCATCAGGTGGACTGTGTGCTCGCTTGTCACCCGTATCCCTCTTGTATCACTCTTGGCATAACAAAAGCAGTCAATTACAATCTGAAATTTCACGCTTATAACTATTATGCGAATGATAATGAATATACCGGGCATAATCATTAATATGCAGCAGGAAGAGAGCTGCGGAGAGAAGGGACCCCTGAGCAACACCGGTGTTAGTCGCCACAGGATCGGATGAGCAGCCATCGACGACAACCCGGAGATACCGCTCACTCAGAAATTCCTTTACCCATTAAATCAGACTAGGGGATAAACCGTATGCTGGAAGCTTACCCAAAAGGCTAGCGTGCCAAACTCTGTCAAAGGCCTTCGAGAAATCAAGGGAAATAGGAAGTGCTTCCCCACTGTTTTCGAGTGTCTCACCCCAAACGTGTGTGGCATACGCTAGAAGGTCCCCAGCTGAACGATTTCGGCGAAACCCGTATTGCCGGTAGTAACTAAGGAGGTCATTCTGTTTTAGCGTTAAATATACGCTCCATAATCTTGCAGAGTAATTTAAATTGGCCGATAGTTAGCAGGGTCGGTACGGCTACATTTTTTAGGCACAGGCTACACATTGGCCAGCTTCCAAGTTTTGGGCACTATTCCAGTCCTGAATGAGAGGCGGAACAAGCGCGTCAACACAGGAGGCAACTCAGGTACACAGACCTTTAGAACTATAGCTGGTATACCATCAGGCCCACTAGATTTGTTCACGTCTAGACTTCGCAAGGTTTTAAGAACCTCCTTGTTGGTGATACGGACCTCTCACATAGAGGTACCGCAGTGAGGTAATTGAAATGCTACGCTGTTGCTACTGTGCAGACGCAAAAAGAGAAGCAAATAAGTCCGCATTCTCCTTAGGCGCATGCGCCAGTGAGCCATCTGGTTTTACCAGCGGAGGCAGTGTAGAACGACAGATGTTTGTCTCGACCGCTTTGGCGAGAGACCAAAAGCTCTACCGCCAGATGGTTTGACAGAGAGCTTTGTACCGATGCGTTTAATGCGGTCGAAACTGGCTTGCCGTAATGCCTTTTTGCAAGACTTGGCGGCTTGGTTAAAGGCTCTCTTCTTAAGGCTAACATCCGGAGATTTGCGATCTCGAGCATCGACTCAGGATTAGTACGCCATATGCTTGTGCTTTTCAGTACGAGCGCACTCGGTGTTGAACCATGGGCGAGCTTTACCACCAATGGGCACGTCAGTAAAGGGGATGAAATTGACGTATCACATCGGTTATGGAATTCGCGCAGCTTGACGGATCTTCAGACGAGAAGCAAGCCTGCTGTCAAGGATAGTATGCAAAGAAATGCCGCATCTCATCCCAATCTGCTGTGCTGATTTATATCGTCATACTCGCCGCACACCGTGGAAATCTTAGTTAGGTGGGGAATATAACGACACAGATTTCACCAGACAGTGGTCAAAAGTTCCCAAGGGTGAGGTAACCTGAACATTGTACCTGTCTGGATCGGTCGTCAGTAGAAGGTCGAGGCAGTGCCCATCCACATCAGGTACCCTAGTCGCTTGTTGAGCCCCAGCGACAAGGCAAAATTCCTCGCCTGTCTCTAAACATAGTCGGTCTTCTGGTATGGAAACAGCCAGTCCTGATAACAGGCATTAAAGTCCCCCAGAAAAACCAACTGTGCATTAGGGTACCGACTTAGAGCCACATGAGAAGCTTCACTGAGGTGTTCAAATAGCCTAGTTGTCTCCTGGTCACCGCTGTGCGATCGGTGGACACAAGAATAAATAATTTTATTCATGCCTGTGTCTATCAAACCCAGATCGTAGAGAAAGTGGGGTCTTCAAGGTGACGGAGACGCTTACAGCAGATGTTGTTGCGGACGTAAACACGACTCCGGGGCGCTGATGGAAATTATGCTCCAATGTGTACCCAGGGTAGCCAAGGTACGCCGCATCTAGAGGACATCTGATCTGCGTCTTAGTCAAGAAGAGTAAGTGCGGCTTGTCATTTCGCAAGGTGGTAGTGGACTGCATTGAGATTACGGATGTTTGTGAGTTGCACTTTGATAGAGAGGGAGTGCAACAGCTGTACAAACTTACTCTTCCTTTTTATTTTTTCATTATTGGTGGAGTGAATAGGTTGAGAGAATGGCAGTTGGACGAGGCGTCAGACATATAACCTAGGGACGCAAACAAAGTCACAGCATCGATGGTATCTAGCATGGAGATCGCGGGGACGCCCGAACTCCCCGAATGGTGAGTGTAGAGAACCGGAAACCCTTTTTACTGGAAACGAGGCATTCAATCTTAGTCCTCAGGGGTGACAAAGCATCTGCATTTTGATTCGTAATCGAGGATACATGTAGATGTCTATGGGCGACGGCAACCACTTATCCCACATATATTATATATATATATATATATATATATGGTCCACCTGATGTGGTTATATAAAATAATCCTTCCATCAATTTCGAGAACAGTAAAGATTTTTTTATGTATATATCTTCTTCATACGGCCAGCAATGGAGAACCACGTCTCAGATCCAGAAATCATAACTAGCAATACGCACTGGGTGTAGACTCGTTTTCAAGTTTAGAGGTAAATGTGATGAGAAAATGTGTCGGTAATCTCCAACCGCTGGCCAGCCTAGGTGGATCTGACGATTGACCTCTCGATCAAAGTGATTTTATTCTAAAAAATAATATATTAAGTTAAAATGATTATAAAACTTTATTACAATATGTAAACCTTATTTAATTTAAATTTGTTTAATATTCTGTTTCTTTGAGAACAGAATGTTAAATTAATTTATATTACAAGCACATAATACACGTTGCCGCAAAAAGTGTTCATAATATCCATGTCTTTAAACTACTTAAATTGTGATATTATCGACGCGGTAGGACTTGCTCAAAATACTCCCAGCATATATATTTGCAAATGGACTTTGTAAATAATATATTATGTAAACACAAAACTTCTTAATTGTTTTGTATATTTAAAAAACATGATATCACAGTACATTAGTAGGTTACTGTCTATAAATATTCTAAAACTATCAAGTTATATGATTGTGAAGTTGCAGGATCCTAGATCTTTGAAGGGTCAAGTTAATATTTTGTTAACACAATTATAAGTTGTTGCAACTTAACTTAGTGTCTTTAAGGTAAAGACCGAAACTATTACTGCGGCATACGTAAATTCTAATTGGTTATTAGGCATACCTTTTTACATATTAAACGCTGGACATCGACGATGTCTAACGACAGGATTTTTGTAACTGTTTGCAAAGTAAAAATTAATGCACTCAGCTATTGTGGTATGATAGTAAATGATAATATTCTCCAGACCGTATTTTTATCACAGCGGCCAATCTAAACGGAGAATAACCATCTGCGTAGGATGGGATCATAGTGCACGAGTATTCCCCCACTCTCATAGTCCGATGGGACGGAAACCCAACACGACCGGTGAGTGTGTTCATCCACGTGCTTTCCGAGACACGAGGGTGAAACACCCAATAACCGATTTTGCCCCGACCTGGGATTCGAACCCGGGACCATATCAGCAGTCGCGCTTAGGACCACTAGACCAACGACGCAGTCAATGTGATGCGTCTCTGAGTATATGAATATGATACCTCTGGAATAAAGCATCGTGAGGAAATCTATATCTATTAAATTCAAATAACATTTTTTTTTTTTTTGGATAAGCGTGAAAAACGAGCACACAGACCACCTGATAGTAAGTGGTTTGCTGCGGCTCATAAACATCTACATCAAACAAAACGCAGATGCGTTGTCACTCGTGAGGACTAAGATGGAATGCCTCATTTCCAGTAAAAAGGGTCTCCGATTCTCTACACTCACCATACGAAACAGCAGCGTTAAGCAACAACATATTTCTACCATCTGAATTCCAAGCCAATCAGAATCGTAATCTTTTTATGCAAGTACGGGTGACGAATACACGCAAGTTTATCTGGTGGTAAGTGGATGCTGTGGCCCATAGACATCCACATCTATCATAAATATAGATCAAAATGCAAAATGTGTTGTCACCCTTGAGGCCTAAGATGGAGTGCCTCGTTGTCAGTATACTCACAGGGGTTCTCTATACTCACATTGTATGGTCCAACGGTACATTTCTGCTGGTGCTAATATTTTACGCAAAGCAATCGCTATAGTTTGACAATCATAAAATTTGTGTTAGTACACATATTCACCTTAACCGTGACGGACGCGAACTCATTAAATTAATATTTAATATAACATATTTTAATCTTGTATTTTTCACTTGCTTAATAATCTGTTGTAACATAAAATTTAAATTATTATTGAACATCCGTCCAATATCCGAACACACTTCACACTATTAAAATATACGGCTACAGTATTAATATAGATTAATTTTTATGTATCGGCCCTAGAATACAATTGAACTTGAAATTAAAAGTTTCGAATGTTGTTTCGATATGAAATTGGAAATTAAACAATGCAGTATTTCGATAGGTCTGAAATTCGTTGATGGCAATTAAAAGTTTACAAATGCGACGCATTTGAGCAGGTTAATTTCATGAAAGAGTTGTAATGCGGCCAAGTCTAAATTGTTATACAATGAGAACAATTCTCAACATTTCCGAGGTATGATGTAATGGAAAAATATTTGGACGTGATTTTAATTTTTCTAAGTAAACGTATGGTAACTGAAAATAATGCTTAAAAATAATGTTTTCTTTTTGTACCTTATACAATTTAATTGATAAAATCGACATGACTTAAGCTTAACCATAATTAAACTATTAAAAAGAGACCAAAAAGAGTAAAATAATCTTTACATAATAACTTCTGAAATCGGTACTAAATGAAAATACATCCTTTACAACATAATTTGCTTGAAATTAATTTGACACTATTAAAACGACTAACAGTAGAACCAGAGTGACCGACATAGCCCAACGGATGAGTAAGCTGAAGTGGCAATGGGCCGGCCATATAGCTCAAAGAACCGACAACCGATGGGGAAAAAGGTTCTCGATTGGCAGCCTCGTACCGGTACCTGGTAAGGCATGGAGGCAGCCTCGTACCGGTACCTGTTAAGGCATGGAGGAAGTCGACGGATGCAGGTGGCTCAGGACCGTGCTTTGTGGCATTCCTTGGGGGAGGCCTAGGTTCAGCAGTGGACTTGTGAAGGGCTGTAATAATGATGATGATGATGATGATAACGACTAAAAAAGTGTGAGGTTTGCATTACAACTGTATGTTTTTCTTAATATGTATAATAATAATAAAAATAATTCATTTGCAAGAAATATTTTAGTTACAGAAATAATGATTAGGGATAGTACAAGCATATTTCGCCAGTGGCAGATACATACTTTTATAAATGTAAGTCTAGTTCTATACTAATATTCTACGAATATCTATGTTTAATTAAAAATTATTATATGATAAATTCAAGATTAAAAAGTCATAAGATAAATAACACAATTTATTACAACAAACTATTTATTGTTAACGTCTATGTATACATACATAGACGTTAACAATAAATAAAAATTAATACAATATCCGATCCAGTCTTAATTAAATAATATGTCAAATTAAGTGTAAATGTCAACAGTTATTATTATTTTATATTAATTAACTTATTCAAGATTATAATATGCAATGTATCATAAGCCGTTTATACTTTGGTCTATAATATTATAATAAAAATCATCTAGAGAATAAAAACCGTATGTAACACGATATCTTCATATGTTTTCAACCGATTAAAATTATTATTTTTTATTTACCAAGTTATGCTTCAGAGGTTGTCCTTCTCTACATAGTATAAAACAAAGTCGCTTCCCGCCATCTGTACGCTTCGATCTTTTAAACTACGGAACGGATTTTGTTGCGGATTTGACGTATAAAAATAATGATATTACTTTGATATATTTTAGTTTTTATTTATTTTGAAATCTAAAGAACAAGTCCTTTCTCAAATTAAAGTATAGTATTATGACATGGTGTCCGTATTTTCTACGCCTAAACATCCTTATTGATGATGACGTTGTATGTGAAAGTTCGATTATCACTTCAGCTTTATAAAAAAAAACGCTAGAAAGGCTTGTGATAACTTATGTTTCGGATTTTTATGGGTGGTAAAAATATAAATTAATTTACTAAGAGAAATTTAAAATATTATGTTAGTGAATTATATCGTATCGTTAAAAAAATGTTACAAAGATTATTTTAAGTTGATGAAATAAACGAATCCTTTCCTCCACCCATCGGAACAAACATAATACGTAAACATTACGTACGTATGAATAATGGTCGAAAGCAATAAAAATGCTGACGTTTTGACGTTTCAATTTCCCTCCATTTTTGATTCGGCATTGCTGCAATTTGCTCAACTCTGTCAGCATTTTTATTGGCCTATCTGTATAAACCGATTCCCGTTTATTTGTCTGGTCTATTTGTTCGAATGTTTACACGTAGTTATGCAAATTTTGTACTTATTAATTAAAAGAACTTTACTGCACGAGGAATTTTTCCTGTAAATAGGGGCTTACATGCATAAATCGCACAAGAACAAACAGCCATTATTTGTAGGCCATTCAGACTTCATCTATGCGGGAATCGAACTGGCAACCTACACCGCTGCAGTTAATAATTGCACATTAAATATAATTTAACCGCAGGACGGGGTACATACAAATATTATGAAAATAACATTGTTTGAAACAAAAAGGTCACTAAGCGATTTTGTATTTTTCCCCTCCGCAACCGCGTAGTCAGCAGAAAACTGAAAACAGCACGGAAAGTGGCAAGCTTAAGAGTACATACTGCAGATCACTTACTCCTAAAATTGATTGCGTAAAGTTTTAGTAGAAAGTCAAATTCCATAACAACCTGCTTCTGCTATCTACGATCTGGCCTTTTAACCTAATAATCTGTTTTTATAATAATAATAATAATAATAACAATATGCATAGGCACAACCTAGTAGCCAGAATTCTACACCAGGAGCTCGCTCTGAAACACGGTCTCGTGGATCGGAAACTGCCTTATTATAAGTACATGCCGGAAGCCGTGCTCGAAAATGACCGCGCCAGGCTTTACTGGGACCGGGCCATCATCACAGACAGGACCATTCTTGCGAATAAGCCTGATATTGTGCTGATGGACCGGGCACAGTCAAGGATATTTTTGGTCAACCTTACCATTCCGTATGACGAGAACCTCGTGAAAGCCGAAACAGATAAGCGAACAAAATATCTGGACCTGGCTCACGAGGTGACCGACATGTGGGGTGGACTGCCTACCGAAATTATACCTGTAGTCGTTTCTGCGAACGGGTTAATCCCAGTCAGCCTCTCGAGTCATCTGAGGCGACTGGGACTCCGTGACGGACCGCTCCAAGCTCAAATGCAGAAGGCGGTGCTCCTCGATACCGCCCGCATCGTCCGCCGGTTTCTTTACCTTTCCCCCTAACCCTCGGCCGTTTGGTCTCCCCTGCCGAGGGCTTCCATCTGGTTGGGTTTTTATTTATTTATGTAATTTTTTATGTATTTATTTTATTTTATTGATATTTATGTATTTTTATCATTTTCATTTACAATTATATATTTCTTCAGCCCAACCAGATGAGAAAACTATAAATAGATACCCCACATAATAATAAGCATTTATTCATTACCACCAATAAAGTTAAATTGAGTACACACATAAATTACAAGAATTACATAGTGTAGAAATGAATGGGCTCTAGCTCAGCATAAATGTTGCAGTTGCCTACAACGCTGTTATTCTGCCAGCGCCCAACATATTATCAACAGTACAGTACGCGCGCATCCCTGCTCATATTACATTTAATCACAACTGTTCACATTAGGGTACATACCGTGGATTCCCGAGTATTAGCCAGTTCAAATTAGTAATCAAATATATATATTTTTATTACCAATATTTATTTATTTTTACATTTTTTAAAAATAATTATTAGAGTATAACTATTAATAAGTAACATAAATTATAAAATAATATTGATTTTAACAAGCCTAACTTCTTTGATCTCATATAAGTTATTTCCCCACCAACTATATAAATAATAATAATATTTAAAACTATTATTTATAAAATTAATTAATTATTTAATTAAAAAATTAAAATTATTTTAATTACAGACTGACAAATGCCCGGGTATTAGGAACACATGTGGCACAAGTTCCGGGTACAGTAGGGCCGGCTGAGATGGGTCGGTGGGAGGGGGTCGTGCCCCCACGTTAGGCTAATTTCGCTAGTGGATAGTTTGGGATATGAGTGTCTGTGTTACGTCTCTAATTGAAAATTATATTTGATTTACCGAAACTAAGAAACTTTCCATATTGTGTCAAATTAATATGTGAAAAACTATCTAAGTGAATTATCATCTTTTTTATTCAAGTACGGGTAACAAACGAGCACACAGTCCATTTGATGGTAAGTGGATGTTGAGGCCCATAAACATCAATCCTCGATTAAGAATCAAAATGCAGATGCGTTGTCACCCCTGAAGTCTATGTTGAAATGCCTCGCTTCCAGTAAACATGGTCTCCAGTTTACTACACTCACCATACGAAACACAGCAGCATTAAGCTGCTGTTTTACGCTTGTACGCTGTGAGAGTAAGGCCCTTCTCGGTCGAGCCGATCTATTCCTGCTAAAACTATATAGCTGCAGCATGTTTCTACCACGTTGAAGACTACTACAATTACTAGGTAATAACAGGCCTCTATCACTCTTACTACCTGCGTAAAATAATTACCTACAATCGCGAGTCGCCCCGGGCTACATACGCAGTCGGGGTTGGCGCGTTCTAGGCGATTGAATGTTAAAGTTTTTTAACGCTGTTTACGTAAATCGTTTTTTTTCTAAATACTTGTTGAAATAGTTTTTGTTTAGTGTCTATATTTAATCGTAGAATAAAATAGTTGAAAAAGTTTTAATTTAATTTAAAAATTGCACGCCTGATGAGCGTTTCATTTAGTTTTAATAAAAAAAATTAACAAAATAAATCGATTACATAAATTATAAAATCGATTTAGGATGTATGGTACTTTTGTCTTTGTCTATCAAGGGCTAAAGTAAAAAATGAGCCTTTAAATTTTTAATAGCAATAAAACTTGAAAATAATTTTGTTAACAAACGACGCGTACTAGGCTATTGATATGAAATAGCGAACCAGTTAATGTAATTCTGAAGCTAATAAAACAACCTGTTCTCGATGCGTCAATTTTTTTGGGATTTATCGTGACCACATACAAAATCAACATCCGGACGTCCACGTAAAATTTTTTACGAACCGTTTTTTATCAAAGTAGCAATATAAAATTGGTTATGATAGAGGTATTTTAAGACATTAATATAATAAGATTTTAAGGGGTCATTGTAGAAGCGTGCACGTCGCGACCCTGCCAGCCCTTTTCAGGGCTGCAATTCTACAACTGCGCACCCATGCTAACGAGGGTTAGGGCGTCCCCAAGGCGACGCACACCAGCTAGTCCCCGTTGGTGTGGAATGCAGCGTGCAAAGCAACGATGGGGACCGCCACCCGTCACGCACAGCCCGACACGGCGGAAGGTGGAGGACAGAGTGCAGAGTTGGCACGTGGAATGTTAGAGGAAGCATGAAAGATAAGACGAATGAGTTGATTGAAATAATGAAAGAAAGAGAATTAGATGTCGTGTGTATGTCAGAGACCAAACGGAAGGGCAGTGGTACTGAAGAGCTCCCTGGCGGGGCGTTAGCTCTATGGTCCGGAGTCCCGGAGAGCGAGAGCGCCCGCCAGGGAAGTGGGGTGCTGTCGTCTCGGTTGGTCGACGTTATGACTGAATATAAGATTGTGAACTCAAGACTTCTCTGGGTTCGCTTTAAATTGGGACTGACGAAGTTATTCCTTTTAGCTGTTTATGCGCCGGTGGCTTCGTCGTCCAGGGCTGAGCTGGAGGAGTTTTGGGAGAATGTAAGAGAAGTTCTAGATTTGGCTAAGGGAAACGAAAGAATTGTTGTATGTGGTGATTTGAATGGATGGGTTGGTACCGCTCGACCAGGTACGAGTCGGTGCTTGGAAAGTTTGGCGATAAAAGGGTTAATGATGCTGGCAAGCTTATACTGGCGGTATGTAAGGAAGGGTCTTCTTGTGACAAACACTATGTTTAATCACAAGAAAATCCATATGTATACTAGAGAAAGTAAGAATGAGAGAAGTATGATCGATTTGTTCCTGGTGGATGACCGACTGCGAAAACAGGTGATGGATACGCGAGTGTTCAGGGTGCTGACCTAGAACGGATCACTATCTAGTGATTACTAGATTTAGGGTCTGTTCGCGGGTTGGCGCTACCGGACGGCGGTAACAGAACCACAGTCGGTCTGTCGCATCGAAGTTGGAAGCTTCAGGAAGCAGATACTAGGACAAATATCATGAGGGTAGCCGAAAAGCTTGACACCATCGATGGCAGAAGTGAATGTGGAGAGAACATGGCAGAACCTTAGGGATGGAATGGTAAGTGCAGCGGAAGAAGTGTGGAACAATAAAAGAGGCAGTAGTAAAAGAAGAGATGCATGGTGGAATGACGAAGTGAAAGAAGCTGTAAAGAAGAAGAAGAAAGCATGGTTAGACTACTTGGCCTCTAGTAATGATAAGGATATGAGAGAGAAGATGAAAGAAAGATATAAGCTGCAGAAAGTTCACACGAAAGCATTGATTGAGGAAATGCGTGAAAGGTGTAGAATGGAAGCGGACAAAGGTTGTCGCACAACTTTGGAGAACTCCAAACTCTTCTGGAAAGAGGTTGAAGGACCCAAGTGGTGCGACGGCCTCAAGAATGAACAAAGTGCTGAGAACTAATGACGTCCTCACAGAAAATCGGACGTCATGCAGCGATGGAGCGAATTTTATAGAGAAATGTATGCGTGTGATGATCTTAGTGAGGATCCGGGGATGACCGTGACTGGTACGCCAGACCTGGACCTCGATGACACTGAGGTCATCAGTATGAAAGAGATTGAACGTGCGATTCGAAGTTTGAAATGTGGTAAGGCTGCGGACTAGACAGAGTTACTGCTGAAATGGTCAAGTATGGTGGGCCTCGCGTCTGGGACAGCTTTCATCTGCTGTGCAATTTGTGCTGGCGGACGGGGGATGTCCCGGATGATTGGCGATCCGCAGTCATTGTGCCTTTATATAAAGGTAAAGGTTCACATTTTGACTGCGGGTGCTATCGGGCGATCAGCTTGACCAGTTTAGCAAGTAAAGTATACTCGAAGGTTTTGACACGTAGGATGCAAGAGAAATCGGAAAGATTTCTATGGGAGGCTCAATGCGGATTTAGACCTGGAAGAGGATGCACGGATCATGTTTTCTCTCCATGATCACGGAGAAGCTTCTGGCTGCTAACCAGAGGATTTTCTGTGCTTTTGTGGATCTTGAGAAAGCATTTGATAAGGTTGTAAGGAAGAAAATGTGGAATTGTTGCGGGGTACGGTGTGGATGGTCGATTGCTAAGGGCTGTACAAGCACTTTACTGTGACTGTAAAGCCTGTGTGCGGGTGGGCATGACCTGTCACCCATGTTTAGCGTCCAAACGGGCGTAAAACAGGGTTGTGTCATGTCTTCCTGGCTGTTCATACTATATCTCGACAACTGTTTACAGAAGCTAAAAGATAGCTGTCTGGGTGTGAAATTGGGTGACATAAAAGTAAATTGTCTGCTGTATGCTGATGATGCAGTGCTTATTGCACCATCAGAGGCAGAACTGCAGGCATTAGTCACGTGTATGAAAGAGGAATGAAATTAAAGGTCTCCGTTTGAATGCCAATAAAACTAAGGTTCTGGTATTTGAAAGGGACGAAGAGAGAACGAAATGTGAAATATGGGTAAATCAGAATGTCTAGAACAGGTAAATGAAATTGTATACTTGGGGAGTGCTTTAGCCGATGGAAGATGTGATTTAGATGTGGACAGGCGTGTCGCTGCCGGGAACAAAGTCAATGGTGCCTTGACTGCGTTAGTCAAAAGGCAAGGCGTAGTGAAGAGTGCACGCCTTGCAATACATAACGCAGTGTTGGTACCGACTTTGTTATATGGCAGCGAAACCTGGGTATGCCAGAAGAAGCATAAAAGCAAGTTGAATGCAGTGGAGATGCGATCTCTTCGTAAAATGTGCGGCGTTACCATGGCCGACCGAAAGCGAAACGAAGAGATTCGCAATATGGCAGGTTTGAAAGATGACCTTATCACAAAATTAATAAGGCGTGCTTCGATGGTTTGGGCACGTTGAGCGAATGAGTGAAGACCGAATGGTGAAGAAAATATATAGCGCGAAAGTTAATATTAAAAGGTGTCGAGGTAGACCGAGACTAACTCGAAGACCATGTGAGCAAACTGCTCGAAGAGGAGGTCAAGAGTACTGGATACCTAGACGTGCATGTATGAAGAAGATTATGAATCTGAAAGAAGCGAAAGAGGTATGTAAGGATCGTGACACTTGGCGATCTGTTCTCTCTGGCTACCCCGTCAGGGACTGTGCGTGAAGATAAGTAAGTAAGTAAGTATTTTAAGACCACAAAATTGCTTGACCTTGACGTGTAGAGAGTAATACACTACCTAATAACGCTCCGCGTTATGAGGCGTGCAATTATATATATGTATATTACCTATCTATCTAT
This sequence comes from Parnassius orleans, assembly GCA_029286625.1. Classification (NCBI taxonomy): domain Eukaryota; kingdom Metazoa; phylum Arthropoda; class Insecta; order Lepidoptera; family Papilionidae; genus Parnassius; species Parnassius orleans. The sequence goes on from JAGSMP010000003.1 coordinate 6,770,545, forward strand.
TTGATAAATTATAATGCGAAAACTTCGTTCCTACTATAATTGTTGTGTGAATGGATGCTTAATGAGCAAACAAAAGCATTCAGATATATAATTTTTTAAGTTACCGAAGGATAATGAAAGGTGAATTTATTTCATTTTTTTGTTAGATGGGTACATATAGCGAAAAAAGAATTAATCAATAATTTAACTACAGAAGTAATACCTAAGTACTTTATTACAAAAATAAGTTTATAAGTTTAATTCACTATCCAAGTACCTACTTACATACCTATACTTGTATTTTGTAATTATAATATTTTAAGTTATAATAACACAAAATACTGAAATTAAAACTTTGTTTACAAGATTTTTAACTAGGTAGAATACGATCACATTTCTGTTAGGAATCGTATTTGGGGTTTATTTGTTGTTTACACTATCTACCTATTTCTTCCGAGCCAAGCGCCGCGATTCGCGACGAATGGCCTTGCAAGTTGCATGCATTGTGCGTCACAGAACTCACATAATAGCGAAAATATGTTCTGTTGATCATAGTCAGATTAGGTACTTTACCTAAGTAAATTACTTACCATTTCGCAATTTATTTTTTTATTCTTTTTAGTAACCACGGAAAGTCCGCCGTGACGTAGGAAGGGGAAAAGATGCAAAGTAATATGGACACTCGCGCACAGCGTTAAAGTTTTATTTAGCTTGCGTGCGCCATTTATCTAATCTAATTAATAATAATTATGTAGGCTATTAAAACGTCGGCAAGCAGTTAACATCAAAGGAGTGCAACTTCTGTTCGTCGTACTATTATTTATTCTGTGGTAATAATAATAATGTCCTCCCGACCGAATTTCGACAAGACCGAGAGAGATCAGGCGCTGGATCAACGGCTTTACGTGCTTTCCGAGGCACGGGGGTGAAACTTCCTAATTCCGGGCTGCTACTGAGAATTTCTTTACAGAAAACCCAATAACTGATTTTGACCCGACCCGGGATTCGAACACAAGACCTCATGATCAGCAATCGCAATTACGACCACGTAGGTCCTGCGTTTGATCTCTCTCCGGTTGTGTTGGATTACTGTTCCATCGGACTATGACAGTAAGGGAATGGAGAGTGCACCTGTGCGTGCGCATATACTCGGGCACTATAACCCTGTCCTGCGCTGACGACTAGATTCCTTTAAAACTGGCCGCCGTTACAGAAATTGGGTCTTGGACTCCTTCCAACTTAGCGTTATAAGGGCTATAGCAAGCAACGAGCTTATCAATACGTCTTTGTCATAACCAGAAAGAATAGAAGAAAGTCGCTAGGCACCTTTGCGTTCCCAAGATACCGCCCGGAAATCAACAATGTCTATAATAATTCTTTAGAAACACGTCAAAGATACGCTGTTACTTCTAAGGGACAGAAGGGATACTTCCTTACACATTATTTGGTCACCAGTTATACTAAGCTATGCTGGTGTTCCTTAATATAAACGTGACTTTAACACTTAAACAATTTTGAAATTATAGAAAGCTTCTAAATCATATCTCCTATTCAAATCGATTTTAATGTTACATTGTATAATTTTCATCGCCACATATTCCCACATCGCCTTTGGTACAGTAAACATAATACGTGCCGTATCAAATCGAATCAACTGAATGGCCAGATTAATAGAACTCTTGAAAATTTAAGTCGTTCGTCTTATCAACACGATTACCATGCATTATGTGCTAGCGAAAAGGTCAGATAAGATTGGTTATCTGGTGATTAGGCTTTGGCACGTAGATTAGCAATATGTATAGGACTTTCGAAAAGCCCACGCGACGCCTACAGTCTGATATATACATGTTTGTGCTCATGACACATTGTTGGATAGTGGGAGGTTAGCGAAGAGATGAGTGTTCGTTGATATGTTTTCTTTGAGATGAAAAATAGCACTTTTTTAAATGATTAATTTTTTTTAGAATAAAACTCTTAAATGAATCCTAGAATTTCACAACAGTTTTTATGATCAATATACTTGTTTCTAAATAGTCAATAAATCACTCATGGAATACACTTTCATAACAAAGTCACAGAAAATAAGCAAGTTATGTCTATCTCTAAGTTTCAAACTGATAATATACAAAGACTGATTAAAAGGGGATATTATAATAATAATTAATACTGAATGCTAAAAAGAACCCCTTGAAATGAGGATATAGTTAATAATATGTCTTTAAAGAGGAGGAGTAATTGATTGCAGATTGTGATAATCCTTTGCTTAAAAATAAAGTTACGACCTAAAAATGACCTGTAGCTGGGTACAGGCCTTCTTTCTAAGAGAATATGGAGCAGAGAAGAATACACTACACTACTTGGAATACATTTCTCAAAAAAATTACCCAAACTTGTAATGGTAATGTTATTTAATTTTTGAATTGATTTTTCGGGATAAGTCAGTTATCAGAACAATTTTTGTGAATTTGCAAGATACATGGCATATTTCAAAAATATACCATCATTTTGTTAACATCACCGGTAACCTTTGAACTAAATGTCGGTATATTCCTCTTATACCCCATATTTGTAGAGCCGTGGTAGCTCCGGGTTCGATCACCGCCGGCACCAATAAAATTGTTAATTGCAATTTTAAGTGCTGATTTACCACGTGCTCGGCGGTGAAGGAAAAGATCGTAAGGAAACCCACATATCTGATAACTGATAAATAAGAAAAAATATTTCGAAGACATGTGAAGTTCGCGAACGTCATCGCGGCGGACATTTCCTTGCCCTAAAACCCTCTCAGAAATGAGAGGAAACCTGTCCCAGCAGTGGTAGCTGTAACTTTAACTTTTAACTTTAATTGCTAACCCTTCCCTCCATAGAAGAAACCAACGATTAATAGCTTACGGTATGCACTACAACATAAATCTTTTATCAATTTTGTATAGCTCATTAAGATCAACTTCTTAAAACTATATCATTCTAAACTACGGAATCAAGTCGATGATAAGACACATGAAATAAATTTTATGGTACGAACGCAATAACTAGTGAACAACAACTCTCCCACATAACTTAGCCATATTAATGTAGGACCATTAAATTTTCAATAAAGGAAGACGGGCCACATATTCTAGCATATTCTGCGCCATTATAATTTTGATACGGGTAAGGGATCGGCCAGTAGGAATTAACTTATCACGGCAGCACCGCATCTGCATACCTTAAACATTTATATCAATGGGACGGACTTAGATACCTTTATTTTTAAGTCAATTTATAAAACGAAATGTTGGGTTAAAAGGCCGTTGGTATTCATGAAAATATAATAAAAGCAGTTGTTTATATCTTTCTTTTGAGGTTAACGTGTCACTGAATTGAGACAGCGTTTAGGTAAAAGTAGCTTGGGGCACCCACTAACTAGACTATGCGTCGAACGTGGATTATGAGGCTGATTTTCAGTCCTTGAGAGTAGTCTATGTCCAACAGTGAATTGCTGAAGGCACGTGATGATGATGATGATGATGCATTTTTGGAAAAAACAAAATATTTGACCTATGTATGATAGTTATTACCATTTTAAAATTTAACCTAACCAAGCTTTCTGCCTCAGCATCCGTGCTATTTGCCATATGATATAGGTTGATTAAAAACATGTAATTATTTACAACCAGAGTTTTGTATTTTCTAATAAGTCCTAACTCCAAAACATTTCACTGTTATTAAGTTCTCTATACTTACCATTAAATAAAAATGAAAACGCGTAGTAAATAATTTTTCTGAAGAAGGAAATTTACTAAACATAAATTTTAGTAATAATATCTAAAAATATCGAATAATATCCATAACGTTTCTGATTACGTCCCTGCTGCCACCCCAGTTTCGGACACGGGGGGACTTAAGACACATATCTCAGACGGGGATGCAAGAAATGCCCACACCCCAATATGTAGATTTGTACCTTCTGCTAATGCTGGTCATTATTAAAGTGCGAACCAACGTATTTGATATTTGAGCGTGTTATCTTTTTAATCAACAACTCTACAAAAAATTTTGTTTTTGTTTGGTTCCAATTACTGCTTATTAGATGAAGTATATTTTAGTTATTAATATTTTAATTTTTGCCTGTATAATCGTTGAGCACGTGCTTACTTTCAAATATCTAACTGACATATTATTGTACTTTACATACGATAGTAAAATTAATGTAATCATAGTTCTTTCAAAACCATTCAGATAAGACTAGGCCGTTGATATCTATTAATGATTTAAAAAATTCTCTGAAAAAATTACAAAACATGTGAAAATAAATATTTTACGTAACGTTTCTTTATTCATATTTTTTTCAGATTTTGCTCAGCGATAGTTCTTAGTTAATCTTATAACAGCTTAGCTCTCATTTTATTACTAAGCTCTGCCAAAAAGAAACTAACAGATAGACAGACCAAGCAGAATCCATAAATGTGTCGTTTTGCTGAATTTCTCACTAACAATAACATGACATGAAGAACGGACTTAATGTTTAGGACAATAGTATGATATTATTTAAATCAAAGTATTAAAACCAAGAAGTCGTATTAGGATCTCGGATTCCAACATACCTCTACCCAATCAGCACGTTGCGAATGTTTTGTCTTCCGAATGATATTACCAAGTGTGCCGTGTGACAGTCCTGTGTCTTGCGCCTCGTGCTCGCCGTATGGCTCGAATTTCCCTCATTGCGGACGACATGTTTCGATTGAGACAACCCTTTTAGTCAGAGAGACAGTAGTGTTATTTTTACAAATCATTTTCTATTTGTTTGTCTTTTACATAACATTAATAGTGACAACCCACTCGCTGTCCACTTGATGGTAAGTTTAAATATGTATGACCAATGCACATTTATCTCCAGTATTAAAACATTGAATATCTTGTGTTAATTTTAATATAATTTAAACGACTGCGTGGATTAATGAACAATGTCTGGAAATATATTATGTTCGATTTCGGCCAGGGGGATATTATTATCATAAGTACCCGTATTGTAGAAAAGTAATAAATGAAGTCACTGTTGCATTTAATATACGTTGGAATAAATAAGAGCCTTGGTATCTCAAGGGTTGACGAGCTTGCCTTTAAACAACATAGCAACTTTAAGCGATGATTTACACTAACTTTCACAGTGATGAAGAAGAAAAATCATCTTGAGAATATCAAGTAAAATATTATAAAGGCTGTACCTACTTTACTTATTTAGTTTTGGTTAGAATCTCATTCAAAAATATTAATTGTTTAATAAACAACATTTTTCTTTTTCAATTATTCAAAACAATTTAAAATTTTGAGTTAAGTGAGAGTAAATTGGCACCTACCCCTCTCACTTAAATACCAGACTTGTACTTCCAAAAATATCAATATTGTTTACTATCAGAGCCTACGATAGTTCTGATAGAATTTAAAATTCTGTATAGTTTTTTTACAGTTGCTAGCAACACTGTTATTAAAACAGTCATAAGTTCAATAAAATATTTAATTATCATTTTACACCTTCTGTTTATTTTATATTTAATATAGATACCCGTACAACTTAAAAGCTATAGCAGTTTTCTACTCGAAAATATAATTTAACGTAGTGAAATACCCATGCATAAGTCGCATGTTAACTCCTGGACTACACTATCGTCTCAAGATACCGTCTTTAGGGTTGTCCAACACAGATACCAATAATATAATAATATGAACACTGCGATTGTCGTATGAGTCTGAGGGAATTATTAATGCTGGTCTGCACTCGGCGGGGACGGATTGAATATGGGCTTATTTAAATAGTTTCTCTAGACCGTGCTTAATATTAGTCTTCTTAAGACATTAATTAAACTGAGGCGTTGGCTGTGAAATTTGACTAAAGGTCTAAAGTGAATTTGTATAATAATATATAGGGCTCAAATAATATAATTAAAATATCACTTAGAAATATCTCTATAAAGACGTTGTATAGATATTTATTTGTGTTAAGTAATATTAAATACTGATAATTTACTGTTTTACGTCGGGAGTTAAACGTAAGTAAATTATACGCGATACAATCCGTAAACATAGTTTCAATCAATCTACTGTTTTGGTTAGTCTTTTATTTTAGAATCTATTAATTGATGACGTGCCCAAACTGGCAATAGGGAGTAGTGTCATAGGTGAAAGGTGTCCAGAACCGCGATCACCAATCCATCTGCCAAACGTGGCGATTGTGATAAATGCTCTCTACAACGGGAGAAATCTAGCTGTGAACATTTAAGGACTCTTGAAGAAGACGAAGAACAGATGATCGGTTATAAATGATGTATATTATTCAAAAAAATATTACCACATATTTTTCGTTTTTGAGATCTAGACATACTCTATGAGATATAGGGTTTACCATTTCTGAGCGTAATCCTGGCAGTGGCAATAAAAGCGTTAAGCTAGCTATCGATTTCTAATTAAGTTGTTCTAAATAAGTTTTTTTTTCGACTTTCGTAATAAGAAGTGATCTGGCACTTCTTTGATCTGCTGATACCAACAATTAATGATATTAAATTTTAAGATATCTCTATATATAAAAATCCGTTAGTCTCGCTATAACTCAAATACAGCTCGACCGATTTTGATGAATTCTTTGTGTGTGTTTTGATGTATCCCTAGATAATTTAGATTCACATTTGGACCCGGTAGGTGGCGCTGTTGTCGAAATCACCCGTGCGAAGCCGGAGCGGATCGCTAGTATTCAATAAAAATAAAGGAACTATATTTTATATCCAGTTCGTCCAGTATGAGTAAGACCTACATTCAGTAGCAGAATTTTTAAAGACAAAAGATAATTAAGAAAGGAGTAGACCATTATAGAGCCGTGATAGCTCAAGGCTAAAATTTTGCCGTACATTTCGTAGTACGTGGGCAACCCAAGTTCGATCCCTGCCAGCACGTTTACTACGTAACGTTTACTGCAATATTAAGTGTTGACTTACGAACGCCGAATACAGAATGTGGGCAAAGAAGAAGAATATTGTGAGGAAACTTGCATGTTTGAGTAATAAACTATTTTGAGGATATGTTTGCCAACACGCACTGGAGCACGGCCGACTAACAACTCTAGAACTCTCTCAGATATGAGAAGAAGCCTGTGCCCAGTAGTGAGATGAATTTGTGCTGTACCTTTAACTTTTATATATGAATAACATTAAAGTGTCTGTCTGTAAATTTGAAATAACTGGCTTCTATTAAGCTCAGGAACTCATTGGCATGCTATTAAGACATAAACAACCACTTTTTTGTCAGTCTGTCCGTCTGTCTGTCTCTTAATGATGAATATCTCGGAATAAAACTTCACGAACAAATAAAGAGTAATGCCAGGACGGATCTAGACTATATTATTATATCGAAAAATCTTAAAGATTTATGTTCAAAAAATGAAAGTTTGATAAAATAAATGGTCTTAAATTCAAATAATGCCACATTAATAGATCCTATCCAGACGAAGCTAGGGCTGGTCACTAGTTATAAATATTTTTTACAGGAAATCGTATTATGTTAGCCATTTTGGTATGATTTTTATAAAGCACCGAAAAAGTAGATATATATTTAATATGTCTTCACAGAGAAAGTACCTTCTGACAGCCCTTATCCTTCCATCGCAGAAGGAGCCGGACAATGAAATATTCGCTCATTAGACCGTCTACTGATTAATTGGCCTTCTTAGTAAATGTACGGCGACGTACTGACAGCGGGAAAACTTTAGCATAATGGTTTTTAACTTAATTTTTTGTTAGAGGTATCGCATTTAATGAATTTTAGTTATACGTAATAAATACAATTTCGCGTATAATTAAAAAAATTACAGGCTTAAAGAATAATAAAAACTTGAATGCTTAACAATGTGCATGCACAGTTTTATCTTACAAAATAATATATTATATTTCTTACGAAAACGTACTGTACTATTTTGTTTCAATTTATCAATAAAACATTAAAACTAAACTCAAAAGATTTTTCCTATCTAAATTATAATTACCTGCCTAGTTCTTACCTTGCTACTACTGACTTTAACTAAGTTGTTAACTTACTTTCTTAGCCTTTATATTCTTACTATACCTACTACCTACTCACATACCTTACTACTTACTTAGACTGTGTTTTGTACATAATATGCTGACTTAAGCTTAATTATTTAGCATCAAGTCAAACCTCCGTGGTTTTTAGATGTTAATTAGACCTATATTTGTATGTAATTTTTTTGATCTGATAAATAAATTAAAACAAAAATCTAGATATAAATGTTGTTATTCTACGGCAGAGCGTGTAAGGTCCACTGCTCACCTCAAGGGAATGGGGTCCTCCCTCCAGCTACCACCCGCATGATGTCGACATTAGAAACGATAACAAAACAAGAGATTTTTGTATTAAGTAATGGCGGTGTAAGAAAATGCATTACCCTTTTGTATTGTTGATACCCTAAAAACAATTTATTTGACTAACATCGCTACCATAGCAGATATTTTCTAAAATTGCCTCTTTTACATAAAATTACCAACCACGTTTTTAGTTTATTTATTTATAGATTTTATAATAGTAAATGTTCTTCAAGAGCCGTGGTAGCTCAGATGGTTAGCGCTCGCTGTAAGTTTCACAGTACGCGAGCAACCCGGGTTCGATCCCCGCCGACACCAATGAAATTGATAATAGCAATTTTAAGTGCTGATTTACCACGTGCTCGGCGGTGAAGGAAAACATCGTGAGGAAACCTGCATGTCTGAGAAATCAAAAAAAAAAATATTTCGAAGACATGTGAAGTTCGCCAACACGCATTGGGGCAGCGCGGCGGACATTTCCTTGCCCTAAAACCTTCTCAGAAATGAGAGGAGGCCTGTGCCCAGCAGTGGGACGTATATAGGCTGTAACTTTAAATGTTCTCCAGTCTGAACTATCTGGTCACGACGGCCAGTCTTAACGAAAACTAGAGCGCTGAACTGAATTATGGTATTCGAATGTCATAGTGTCATAGTCGTTGGGACGGCAATCCTACATGACCTCAAGCCCAGGATGAACGGCTTTACGTACTTTATGAGGCACGGGGGTAAAATGCTCCCAACATCCTGACTCGGGGCTGCTACTAAGAATTTCTTGACAGAAAAACTCAATTCCTAAATTTTGGCTCAGACTTGGATTTGAACCCAGGACGTTATTATCATCAGCCGCGCTTATGACCACTAGACCAATGAGACAGTCAACAGAATCTGGTCTTATAAGGATTATTGTAAACCACGTATCGACCAAAGCGTTACAAATCGCTGACAGTGCGTCCAAACCTCACAGATCTAACCCATTCTATTGTTTATACTCGTATAGTAGATATTATAATGTGTTTAGTCGGTAGTCTTGTTTGCGATATGGGCCTATTTAAGAGTTAGATAAATGAGTGAGACAAGGTATGCGTGCGTTCAATGGGTTCACTGACACGTTCACTCACTATTAAATCTCATGTGATACCCTACGTGCAAATAAAAGTAATTTATAATAAATAGTTTATGCCTTTTAAGTTAAATTTTAAAAGGGAAAATCTAACTAAAACACATGTCCTTTCTTTAAAAAAAAACTCGCTTTTTGTCCCCAGGGCACTGTTTTCCAAACCAAAAATTAAACTTAAAATTACGTTATAATACATGTTATTTGTAATTTACATTAAATAAAAAATCTATTTCTATTTCTGACAAAAACTAAACCTCTTCATTTGTATGGTTTCGCTGTTATAGAAGAAACCTTTACAATTTGATTTTGACCATCATGCTCTATTCCTCCATCATCATCACTTAAATAGTTTTTGACTAAATATGATAAAATTGGGAGTGAAATGAATTTTGATAATGACAGATCTTTACAACTAGGAAACTATAATATTCTCACTACTTTCGCATGTGTTAATAGGGGATGAAAAACATTTTACGACTGTGCGTATTCATAAGTGTCATTAGATAGATTTTTATTTTATAGATAGATATTATGAAATTTCATAAACCACTTTTATCCGTTTAGATTATTTTTACAGATATAAAGCTTCAAAGTAGCTGAAACTATAAAAGAGTCTCGTTAAAGCATATTATTGCTGCAGCATGAATGAGTTGACTCGACCGGGGAAGAACCAAGCTAGCAGAGAATTCCAGCGTGAAATAGCATTATAAAGCCGCTTTGTTTCATATGGTGAGCTACGAGAACCGTAGACACTTTTTACTAACAACGAGACATGCTATCCTAGTCCTCAAGAGTGACAACGCATCTAGCTGCATTTGGATTTGTGATTTGGTGTACATAGTCCACATTATCTACTTACCATCAGGTGAATTGTGTGCTCGTTTATCACCCGTAATTTCATAAAGAAACTAAGACTTCTAATCTGGAAAATAGCTGGAAAAGTTATGAGTGATATGATTCCTTTTATTGGCATGGCACTTACTATTATCATGTTAACGACTTACTCTTGCCATCACTTACTATTTTTATACTAGGAAAGAGGCGAACGGCCGCCAATAATAATAATGTACTCCAGACCGAATTTCGGTTATGGTGGCCAGCCTCAACGGAGACTAGCCATCGGCGCAGGACAGGATTATAGTGCCCAAGTGTATGCGCAAGCATAGGTGCACTCTCTATTCCATCACTCTCATAGTCGGCTTTAGATTCCAAGGCACGGGGGTGGGACACCGCCAACTTCCTGACTCCGGGTAGCTACTGAGAATTTCTTGACAGAAACACTCAATAACTTTTTTTTAGTCCGACCCTGGATTCGAACCCGGGACCTCATGATCAGCAGTCAGCAGTCGCACTACTACAACCACTAGACCAACGAGGCACCTTATAGTAAGTGTTCAACAATTTTAAGTGTATGAAGACAAGTCTATATTGCCATTGTTATATAGACTTGTCTTATAATGTAGCCAAAATAAAAACTCAAACACTTTATTTTTCATAAAGTAAAAAAATATTTTAAATATTTACCTCGTTGGTCAACTGGTTATTCTATTAATAAATTGTCAGTAGCAACCCGGAGTCAGGAAATTGGCAGTGTTTTACCCCACGCCTTGGAAATCGCAAAAATCCCTCAGTCCTGCGCCTGCTCTCTTCTCGTTTGTGTCGGATTGTTCTCCCATCGAGATATGAGAGTAAGAGAACAGAAAGTGGATCTGTGATTCTACAAACATTCGTGCACTATATACTTGACCATTGTAGACGGCGTGTTTTCACAGAGACTGGTCGCTTTGACCGGAATTCGGTTTGGGGGATATTATCCTTAGTCATTAAAATATTTCTAAGAGCCCATTTTTCCATCGTCACATAAAAGTTCTCCAACCAATAAGTTATAACCTGACTGAATATAAAACTTAAACAAGAGTTTAATCTTTTATTCTTACAAATTCAATATTTAACTTGTATATGTTATAATTAATCCTATGAAACTTATATCCGATGATTGAAAACTCAGTCCTCAGTTAAATTTAGCGTCATTAATGTCTAAATAAATAAGGTTATAGTATTTACATATCATTTGATTTCACACGAACATAATTGTCGAATGCAGATGTCACCAACCCGAACGAGATTAAACTTAACAAGGGACACACTATACTTATGCTATCAATATTGTGGCTCAAGTCATAACTTATAAGCTTCACATTTCATAATTTAATAAAAGTTGAATATCAAAGTAATGCGTGCCACATGTATCCCACATAAATATGAATTGGCATTTTTTCTGATAATTTTATCCTTTACCATCGAACACAACATGTCAAATCAGTGTTTAAAATAACGGTTTTTTGGCGCAGTAGCTTAGCATTGAGTTGCGGCGCTGAGGGCCGCGGGTTCGAATCCTGCACGGAACAAGTGTATTTGTATGGCCTACAAATAATTCTTTCTGGTATGAATGTTAGTCCTTATGTAATTTATGTGTGTAAACTGCCTCCACAATCTTTAAATAATTTTTTTTTAAAATCACTGTTGCCAGCAGGAATTGAATCAAGCTACACTTAACCCCTAAGCTACTATCGACATCATCATCGTTAACATTCCACGACTGAACAGGCTTCTTCCATTATAGGATAGAGACTGATGGCTCGAATCATTGATGCAGTTTCCTGTTGCATTGGTAACTCAAACTAGCGAATACGATATGGTTATATTACCATCAAGAGGACGAAATAGGCTGATGGATTCGCATACGCCAAAACTACGGAAACCCAATATAAAATACAAAACAACACTTAGGTTTAGAGAAGAAAAAAAGATGATGTGTGCTGTTCACAAGTGGTAGAAGTGAAACATTCAGAAAAGGAGACCGAGATAAAGGGAAACACTGTATACTGTATTCTATCTCATTCTCTCGCAGGTTAAATCCTACAGATATAAGTATTTGTCTCTTTTAAGTGTCGCTTTTTCGTTTCATCGAGTCTCAAATCACTACGATTCTAAAGATGTTTTCACTTCAAAAAAAAAATTTTGACCAGGAGTAGGTTAGAAGCTAATTGCTTAATTACCCTCTCAGGTATGAGGGGAGGCCTGTGCCCGATACTGGGATATATGTAGGCTGACACTTTATTTCTTTTAAATTTTATATTATTTAAAGTCAAAAATATGTTATGAATTTCATTTCTTAAAAGTATATATCTGTTACTAGCTTATTGCTTATTATTTGGACCTAATACAAACAGTCCGCGTATTACACACGTAGGCTTCGATCTCGACAGATCACGTGATCAGATTTAATCCTTAGAAACACGGGCACACACGAACACTGTAATCTGGGGATAAGTCTGCAAATATTGGTCGGTGGGATACGCAAATTTGCTTCCGTCCAAATACCTGCATCGTTGAGATTTGATTAAATATAAAGGTGATAAACATACAACAAACCTGAATATTAAAAGAAGGTTTTTGTAAAAAGTCGTAGTACGATTACCATTATAAATATAAATGAAATTCTGTTTTGAGCCGATTTCAAACCAGGGTTACGTTCTTAATTCTTTTTCTGCATTTTTTATAGTATAAGGGTGACAAACGAGCACACAGTTCACCTGATGTTAAGTGAATGCTGTGGCCCATAGACATCTATATTTCACCTCGATTAAGAATCAAAATGCAGACGCGTTCTCAAACCTGAGGACTGAGATGGAATGCCTTGTTGCCAGTAAAAAGAGTCTCCGGTTCTCTACACTCACCATACGAAACATGTGTTAGAGTAGTTGTGGTTGCTGTGACCCATGACATCTATCCTCGTTTGCGAATCAAAATGCAGATGCGTTGTCAGCCATGAGGATTAAGATGGAATGTCTCTTTTCCAGTAAAAGGGTCTCCGGTTCTCTACACTCACCATACGAAACACAGCATTAAGCTGCTATTTCACGCTGGTATTCTGTGATAGCGTGGTCTTTCCCCGGTCGAGCCCATTCGTTTTACAACTATACAATTAATGTAGCTGCAGCATGACTCTACCACGTATAGTTGTGTTTGCTTAGATCATTATCCTTCGTATGTGAATTCGCGATCATAATGGTAGAGCCACGCTATAGCCATATGGAGTGAAATGGGCTTAATTGATTTTGTTATACTGCTACCATATGGTAAAGTCAACGGTTGACTTTGTAATAAAAATAAAATATTTGTTACTTGACAAATGAAGCGATAAAATTTAAATAAATTATAGGAGCAAATTCAAAGGTAATGAAGAGTGTAGGTGGCAAAATCGGATTCGAATTAAAATTACGAGTAAAATTTGTTTTATTTATTATTATTATTAACATGTCGTGTAGTAGTAAACAGTAATATATGTGACAGGCAGGTAACAGATAATATAAAAAAAATGAGAATGCGAACCCGTCCGCCAACGTGGCAACTATTGCAAATATCTATCTATAATATATATCTATGAGGCAATCTATTTGAAAGCAGAAAAACATAGCAACTACGTGATATCTTCTCCGATGTGAGGCTCGAATTTTAAAACCGCATCGGTGTGCTTACCTTACCAGTGTGCTTAGTCTTCCGGTTGACTGTATAATTTAAATTCAAAAATTTTGTACAACCGACTTCAATATATATTATTAAGAATAACTCAAAAATTATTGATCAGACCTTGATCAATAATTTTTGATCAAGGTCTGATCAATTATTATATGGGACCACATGAGAAGTACCAGCTTTTTATATAAAAAAAAATCATCGAAATCGAATCACCTGGAAAAAGTTATGAGGTAAGACACATAAAAAAAACGTAGTGGAATTCAGTAACTCCTCCTTTTTGAAATCGGTAGAAAAGATCTACGATGATGTTGATGATAACAATACCGACAATGTTAAACATTGTCGTATACACTATCTAGTTTTCACCGTTCCGTAAGTGATGAAATACGCAAGCGCTTGGAAAGAGAAGGAAAAGAAAGCTATAGGGCTCACATTTTAATGCCCAAATACTTAAACGCTGCTCAATTTTATGATGCCGATAAGTTTCGTGTTGTCTCTATCACTTTAAGTCAAAATGACTGTGACACCACGAGACTTAACGACATCTTAAAATTGAGTATTTTGCCATAAGTACACTTATGGCTCTATCAAGCAGGGCCCTTTGCACACGCTCCTCACATATCAATAGGCCCACACTAACAAAACAACATACGATTAACCAATGCAAATGTAAACGTACGACCCGTATACGGAATCATAATGAAATCCAAACATATTAATTTTAAACCCACATCTGTATTCCGAATCTAAACCGGCAAAGTTGCGAGGTTGCCCGCAGATAGTTTGGGCGCAGAGGTCATGAGTTGTGCAAATTGTCGGTACATTATCATACATTTACATATCACACGCTGTTGCCTTAAAATGTACGAGTGAAATAGGTTGGACCGCTATCTCTGAGTTATACTTCTTTGATAAGTATTCAGATATTCTGCTTGAATATTATGTGATTTTGTCTACATTTTCAGATTAATTAAAATAGGTTTATGGTTTATATTATATTATAATATACAATACCTCCTTACGTCAATAAAAACGGCGCCAAAGCATTGTGTTGAGGAAGTTCTGAAATCGCCCCAGACTTCAGAAGCTATCATATGGAAATTATTTAATTCTTTTTAGTTGTTTTAAATTGGTTTTATTAAAAGTTTAATTTTTTGACCCTTTTTAGTGGACTTAGGAATATCATAGAGTCAAGGTAAGAACTAGAAGGTTTCTATTTCTCCACACTTATGGGTGATTTTTTCTTTAAATTTAAATGGGACCGCTATTAAGGTATAGCCAATTAAATAAAAAAACCATTTACAGATGGTGAAGATATTGCGTAACAATTAATACAAAAAAGGAAAATAAAGTCGAACTGAGAACCTTCTCGCGTTTGAATTCGGCTAAAATGATGACGTCACAGTTTGCATTTATGCTGGCTCTCTTACCCACCTAAGCGGAGCAAAGCAGTAGGTATACTGCTACTTGGCAGCAAAAATTGTTTGATTTAGGCAACATCATTACATAATTATCGTCACAATTATTAATGACATCTTATTCCATTTTTTCATAAAACTGAAGTGGCAAATCTTCTTACATTCTATCTGATGGTAATTGGCTACTGCAACCTACTTCAAACAAAGGAGGCTAGAGATGCAGTGTCTTCTCTGAGAAATATGTTGGAATGCACCACATCCTGTAATTATATTGGCTCTTTGCACCCAGAACGGAATACACCAGAGCAGACCCTACTGTTTGGCGCAAAAAGTAAACAAGGAGGTGTTATATGCCCAAACGGATTCCTTGGCAGAAAAAGAGGCCTATCATCAAGATAAAAAATAATCATTGCTATCAATTAATAAACTTACTTAAACTGTCTTTATTCAAGATGAGTTAATAATAATTATATCGACTAATACTTAATAGATTATTTATTGTACCAGTTTCTATTATTTATAAAGAAAATAATTCTTGTTGTTTTTTTTTCTAATTTAAAATAAAATTGCATGCAAATTTTCTACTTCATTATTAGAACCTAACTTTGCTGGCTTTTCATACAAAAAATATTTTAACATTAGCACGCGTAAATACCTTATGCTATCAAATGATAGCCCAGAGGCGTGTAACCAATATAAATTGACATGCTGATTGAATACGAAAAGAAATTCAATATATCGTCAATATCGATTACAAAAAATCTACAAAAAAGTAGACATATTAAAGAAAATTAGCACGTAAAACAATCACATAAAAACTAAATTAGAATGAATTTGAGTTGCAGTCAGGGTAGACAGATATTGCCAATGATATAGATAAGTGGCCGCGTATATCCCGCCGGCGATCGGATTCATATCCGAATTAATAATCTCGATGCAATATGGGAACAACTCGTTACGTGTGATACAATTACACCGAACTGTAGCTTTAAATAGAGTAGGCATTATTTATATAATTATATTGAAATTCATTTTGGCAGGAAATAAAACAAAAAATAATTCTGGTTAGTACGAAAATTCTGCTCATTTAACTTCGAGTATGTAATTTTAATTACATGAGTATTGCAATATGGCTCATGCATAAGTACAAAACAAACACAGTAAAGTACAAAAGAAATAAAAGGTGTGTGCAATTGATAAGAATATATTAATTATTATTATATATTAATATAAAACAATTGAGAAAAAGTTTAGAGAAAAGTCTTAGAAAATTAATCGCGATTAATTATTAAATACTGCGTAGTGGCGGTGTAAGAATATCCACTACCCCGTATCATGCCGTGGGTGTCGTATGAGGCAGCAGAGGGATATAAATCAGGAGATGGGCAGCAGCGTCTTCCTAATAACGACTAAAAATAAAAAAACTGCAGTTGCCAACCCGCTTGCCAAGCGTGGCAACTATGGCAAATACCCAGAGGGGCTATGAGGCAATCTATGGGGGAAGCGTATGTTCAGGAGTAGACTATAATAGGTTGTACTCTATTTAAAATTAACAGTAACTGTAATTTTGAAATAGATTATAAGCTGGTATAGTCATCCAAACAACCCGATTGGAATTGCATACATAATATACAATGGCAGATATTATTTACAAACTAAAGAAAATAAAATGATGAAAAAATTGTTTTCGTGGCTCCGTGTCAATATCAGATAGATTCAATTTCCGCATCGTCGTATTTTGATATTAAGGCTCCACGACTAATGTGATTCAAATGTGTGATTCGATGTCGAGGTACTTCATCAATGATTTCTTTAACCATCCCTATTATCTTTTATCTTCAATTTTGTGACAACAACCCTTTTTATATCGAAAAGTTTTCGCCTGGAATTTTGTCGGGAATGATGGAATATTTCGGACGTGAAACTGCCGTAATATATACCGTAAGGTTCTGGCTCACCCGTCAGTCAGGGTCTTAAATCATGAGTACATTGTAGCGTCGCATGCAATATACGTTTTAAGCGGACCCATCACGCTGCACTCTCGACTACAGTGGGTACTCAGGCAACGCTACACTACTACATCCTTCGAGTCGTCAGCCATAGTGATCCTCCCCAAGGAACGCCATAATGCACGGCCCTGAGCCACTTAAAAGTTAAAGTTACAGCCTATATACGTCCCACTGCTGGGGGCACAGGCCTCTTCTCATTTCTGAGAGGGTTTTAGGGCAAGGAAATGTCCACCGCGCTGCCCCAATGCGTGCTGGCGAACTTCACATGTCTTCGAATTCGAAATATTTTTTTTGATTTCTAAGACATGCAGGTTTCCTCACGACGTTTTCCTTCACCGCCGAGCACGTGGTAAATCAGCACTTAAAATTGATATTAACAATTTCATTGGTGCCGGCGGGGATCGAACCCGGGTTGCTGAGCCACTTGCATCTATCAAATTACTTCATATCTTACCAGATCGTCAATCTATCTATCGGCCGCCCTACACTTTGCCTACCAGTACGAGGCTACCACTCGAGAATCTTTCTTTCCCATCGGTTGCCGGTTCTTCGAGCTACATGACCGGCCCATTTTCAATTCAGCTTACTGATCCGACATAGCCGTACTGAGTCGGTTATTCTGGTTCTATTACGGACATCCACATTACGAAGTATATCACGCAAAGAAACTTCGAGCATAGGTGCAGTGCACCATCGGTGCAGTTTCGTACTTGTGTCGCCAACCAAATGTTACTAACACAAGATCTAAGAAAACATTTACTAAGAACTATGGATATTATTTGTCCGAAATAAATGAATTATTATTATTACAGCCCTCTCCATACCTCGCTGAGCAACCTTGAGCTTCCTCGTACGGCCAGCAAGTGAAGAACCACCTCTCAGCTTCATATGATATATTGCCAGTGATGACATATAGATCTCCGAGGAATTATTCGGATTTATACCGGTAGCTAATTTTCTCTGCTACTTATACACTGAAGCACAATAAAAAGTTCTATCCACAATTAGAGAACCATTTCTACTAAATCAATTACAGCCTATAAAAGTTCACTGCTGATCATAGGCCTCTTATCATAGTTGCAACGACTGACAGGCAGATTGGCAACCGCAGTTTTTATAATTTTCAGGAAGATGCTGCTACCCATCTCGTATTTCGGTTTCTCTCTGTCATCTCTTGCGACATCCACGGGTCGATTTGGGGTAGGGGATATTTTTAAAACCCAACGACATGATTAAAGAGACTCCAGCAAGTGAATATTCAAGCAAAATATGTAATTTAACCTGTAAATTAAAATATCTATAAAACCGTTTAGATGTAACAACTTTACACATTAATCCCCAATAAACACTAACTTCGAACGGCAAACTTCACATGTTGCAGTCCAACGACTGAGTTGGGAACTTTTAATCCGCTCCTCTATTCCGGATAGTCGGTGCGAAACTTTAGTCTCTACATCATTATATCGCGTAGATAGCACTCGAGATACCAAGTTGATCGTTCAAGCCGAGTTCAGAATAAGAGGCCAGCACTAGAACGTCGCAAATCTCACGTATTTGATCGGCCGCTACTCGCTACATCGAGTATTGTTACATGTGCTAATGATAAACTTACAGAGCTGATTTTACCACTCTGAAGTAGAACGTGTCGAAAGTACCAACTTTTATGATTTTTTGATTATCAACATCGCCGTGTAAGGGCGGCGTAAGAGTAACCACTATTCATCGTCTGAAGGAAAATGAAATAGGAGATGGACAGCAGCATCTTCCTGATTACAACCCAAAATAATAAAATACTGCGGTTGCCAACCCGCCCGTCGAGCGTGGCAAATATTCTTTCTATGACGCAATTAATATGACGGTGAGACCTATATTCAACATTGAACTTTTGATATGCTTTTTTTTATAGGATAGGGTGACAAACGAGCACACAGTCCACCTGATGGTAAGTGGTTGCTGTGACCCATAGACATCTACATCTATCTTCAATAAAGAATCAAAATGCAGATGCGTTGTCACGATAGAATGCCTCTTTTCCAGTAAAAAGGGTATCTGGTTCTCTACACTCACCATACGAAACACAGCAGTAAATTAATGAAAATAAATGAAATTAATTACCATATTTTTTTCATTAATGGCTCGATTGTGTTGGGACATTTGGCTGCGATGCAAAAGCGCCGTATAGAATCTCACATGGAATAAATTTTTGTCCTGGTTTTTTTTAGGTCTATCCACGTATAATTTATTTATACACGTCCGCACATAATACCAGCGTAAAATCTTACGGACAAATCAGAACTAGTGCCTTCTATTATAATGCTGCCGTATTTGATGTGATGAGTGACGACTACCGGAGACCCTAAAGACAAAATATATTGACAAAAGTTCTATATCCCGTCCTACCATTCTATTTATGTATCATTTTAATATAATGCCGTACAATAAATAAATGTATCAATTAACACTTATATCTTGGACACAAGCTTTATACATCATAAAAAACAAAAATTCATCCGCTGCGTTAGTCTATCTACGTTTTTCTTCGTAACTATAGAAAGGTTTTGTTATGGGTTTCACCATTGGGTACGTATGATTCATTCGAGAGGTATAAAAACTGGAGCAGGTAACTACAAAGTAAAAAAAAATATATAATTTTGTAAAAAAATATTGTTAACCATTAACTTAGTCCTCGTAATAAAGAAAATCAATAAGCTGCCAAAATATTATGCCTCTTACAACAATATCTATAGGTACAATTAGAATTTTACAAACTTTAAATTACGTTAAAGAATCCCATACGACAAATCATTAACGTCATAATCAATTTGCTTCGAACGCCAATTCATATGTTTTATGCTTTTTAGTCACAGTTTTAAAATAAAGTCAGTTGAAAACCTGTAAATTAATAAATATTTGATAATAGTTAGTAGAAAAAAACATCGAGAAGTATTATCGAGAAGGATCAAAAAAAAACATCGATAAGTATTATCACATTCATGGACGATTAAAAAAAGGCGGACAAATTTTGTTAAGAAAAAACTGATGCACTGCAATGGCGGCGGTGCAAGTATGTTTGCGTGCAATAAAGGGTTGTCATATGAAACAAAATTTCCCCATATTTTTTATAAAACAATCTGTCAAAATATAACATAACTTTGACACAATACTAATTATTATTACGAAATCGAATAATTCTATTTAACAACAAAATATGTATTCCTGTTCACTTCACCGTGTTCTAGGTAACTTCTTTACAGTTCAGGCTACACGTCTTTGAAACTCCTTGCCCGATGACACCGAAAAGCTCCCAACAAGTATGCTTTTTAAAAACTTTACTTTTTTTTGAAAACTTGGTAAGTAATCACCTATTAAAGACAACCCTTCTTACATGAATCATTCATGTCATATATATTGCTAAACAGATGTTTATATTCATAGTTACTTGTATGTACTAATTATATATGTATATAAATATGTGTATATTTAACAGTCAAATATATATACATATATATATATATATATATATATATACATATATATATATGGTGCTAAAGCCTTTTCGGAAACCGGCTTGTTCGGGAGGCTGGAAGTCGTCGAGTCTGCATGCGAGACGATTCGTAATGACTCTCGAAAACAGCACGTAGACGCGGCTCAGAAGGAAATCGGTCTGTAGTTCTTCAAGAGAGCGTTGTCGCCTTCTTGAAGAACAAGACCACCGCACTTCTGCTCCACGCCTCCGGTGTAATGCCACCATGGAGGACGGAATTAAAGAGCTTCTGAAGGATTCAAGTACCGGTTTTCCACCCGCTTTCAGAAGCTCCGCTGTAATTCCATCCTCGCCTGGAGCCTTGCCGTTTTAAGGTGCTGGAGAGCCATTCTAATCTCGCTCACACTGACGTCCGGGATATCATCGGAATAGTGTCGGATAAGACTTGCTCTTGGATCGTTACTCACACTTGCGTGTGGCTCCAACGATGACGTGTACAGCTGCCCATAGAACCTCTCAATCTCACTCAAAATCTCAGGTGTCCCGGAAACGATGCTGCCACATTCGGTCTTCAGCTTCGACAGTTGGCTCTTTCTGGCAGACAGATCTCTGGCAAAGACTTTGGAGCCCTGGTTCCGCTCGATCGCTTCTTCAATACGAGCTATATTGAAGTTGCGTAAGTCCCGCCGCATGCATTTGGAGATCTGTCTGTTCAGTTGCCTGTATGCTGTCAAATCTGCTGAAGACTGCAGCTTCATCTCCCGTCTAACAGCCATGAGATTAAGAGGGTTCTTCTGCGACGGGTCTTACAGAACTTAGCTCCGACCGCATGGACAGTTTCCACAAGCTTGTCATTCATATCGTCCACTTCATTGCAATCTTCTAGGCACTGAAAACGATTTTGTAACTCGAGCTGAAAGTTTTCGGGGCTTTGGACTAGAGCACGAGAGGGACGGAGCGTTGACTTCATTAGAAATGACCTGTCCAACTTAACGTTTAGGTTCAGGGTGCCTCTCACTATTCGGTGATCGCAGCCAGTTTCACCCTCGCGATTACTGAGACTTCACTGAACAGTTGTCGTCTGGTCGTCATAATGAAGTCAATCTCATTTTTTGTCGAACCGTCAGGGCTAGACCAGGTCCACTTATTGTGGGGCCGCTTCTTGGAGAAAAACTTCATCATAAAGAGTCCCTCTTTCTCCATAAAGTCGGCCAGCTGCTGGCCCTTTGGTTCCGTTGCCCTATTCCGAATTTCCCTACCTTCAGCTCACCGCTCTCTCTTGTGCCTCGTTTTGCGTTGAAGTCTCCATTAACACCGTATAGTGGGTTTTGGAGGAATGCATGCCTCTAGAGATATCCTCATACATTTCCTCCACCTCCTCATCGGGTGTGCCGAGGTTGGTGCGTAAACCTGTATGACCTTCAGCGAATACCGTTTGGTGATTCTGAGTATAAGGTACGCAACCCTCGTCGACACACTCCCGATCTTACAACGTTGTTAACGAGAGACTTGTGGACGATAAATCCGACACCTCCTTGGGACAGATGGTCGCCCTCCCGGTGATAGAATAAGTTGCCGGATTCGAGGATTACCGTGTCCTCCCCCTCTCTTCGGACCTCGGATAGTCCTATTATATTCCAGCGTAACTTATCTATCTCTTCTTCCAGCTCCAGGATCTTCTCGTCAGTCCTCAGGGTGCGTGCGTTATATGTTGCCAGGTCGAGTCGTCGTAGGTAGCAACCGAACCTCCACCGGAGATTCTTAGCACCCCCTGCCCCGCCGTTACCATGGTCGCCACCGTAGCCAGGAATAGCGGGGCCACCGGGACTGGGGCCATTTCTTTGTGTCGTCGCTCATGGGGGTATATTGCCATAGTTGCCACGCTTGGCAAGCGGGTTGGCAACCGCAGTTTTTATTGTTTTTCGCTTTTATCAGAAAGATGCTGCTGCCCATCTTCTGTATCAGTTTCCTTTGTCGCCTCTTACGACACCCACGGGAAGGTATGGGGTAGTGGGTATTCTTACCCGCCACTACACGGGATACATACAATAGGATAGAATAGAATAATTTTTATTCAATATAGATTATTACATAATACTTATTGAAAGTAATTTTTATTTACCACTGGTTCGGAAAATACGTTTTGTCCTGGGAAGAACCAGCAAGAAACCCAGCGGGATTTTTTAAACATATTTCAAGTGAAATTAAACGAGGAATAATGAGGAATTGGGCATTTGGATAATTTTAGTAGGGTTCTGGCTTTAGTGAATGATGAAACTATGACAGGAGGGCTGGCAAAATGTTCGTTGAGACTATCCAAGTTAATTTCACTTCCCACACTAGCAGAATATTTTCCGACACCGACAGATCTCAGAAAACTCCAGGTTTTTGCAGTATCGGAACTTGTAAGGGTATCATGAAAATAGCGCCTTTTAGCATCTCTACACAAACGATTACAGCGATTTCGTAGTATTTTTTAAAATACTACGAAATCGCTGTAATCGTTTGTGATTAAATTGCTGATTAAATTGCGTTCAAGGGGATATCACTTATACCTTCTTTTAGCGTAATCCACGGTGCACGGTTGTATATTATTTTCACACTTTCTATTATATTACTAACATGAAAAATAACCGAACTACGCAATACACACTCTTTTTCTCGTTTAAAACTTTAAAATATTCTTAGACGTTTTGAGCAAAAAAACGGCCATTTGCAAATTATGACAAATTTAGTTGCCAGTACACTCAATGACGGCGCTTCAAATCGGCACAAACGTTTTGTAGGGTATAGCCAGTCCAGCGTACTAGTATATATGAAGGTCAGTGCCTCTTAAAGTAACGTATGATTAGATTACTTAATCTTCGAATCGTTTCTAGCAACATTCGGATTGTGACTGACATATTATTTGAAATAGCTGTAATGTTAGTAGTTTAGTTAAAAGATAACATTAATTATAAGTCAAAACTACAACATGATATATAATGTATCTAGAAAATTAAGCTAAGCCATCAAGAGATGAGAATTATAGTGGTAATATCAACTCTAATGCAGGACTGACTGACAATGAATCAAATGATGTGTACAAATCAAATAGGCGGTGTATCTGCAGCCAATCAACAATTTCAAGATGTTTGCTCGATGGCTAGGTACGTGCGCGCCTTGCAGCCAGACTCGGTATGTTAACATTGTACGATTTCGGATGAGTCATCTCAAGTATTTTCTCAAATATCCTCACTACGGACGTTAGGCGTTTACGTGTACTAATTGAGATATTAGTTGAGGACAGCTCTGCTTGTTTAGTTGTGCAAATGATATTATATTTGAGTGTATGAGTTCCTTAAGAATAGTTTCATAATAATATTTATTAATAGTTTTTACACGAACTTAAATATCGGCAGAATTCGTGTACTTGTTCTTTCCTAAGTACAACCTAATAAAATAAATTCTTCTAAATTTATTTTATTTGTTTGTTTCTTGCTGAAGAAAATAATAATTTATCACTGATTTTACCTGCATATCGCTTGTCGTTTTATGATTTTTATGAACCTAATAAAATTGAATGTACTTAATAGGTTAAGCTGTTTAGCATGTGGGCGGTGACATACATGACGTGTTCTTCGTCGTTCGTTCGTCTCTAACATATCCACACGTAGTTGTCGTAACTGTGAACTTCCAAAAGGGTTATCTTACTGCCAAAATGTAAGGATTGATCATAAAATTAAGTCAGGTAGCCTAAATGAGGGTCTAACTTAGTATTTTTGGACAACTTCAAAAAAAGCATGAGGTTTTACAATTGGACTGTATGTTTATTTTGTATGTTTTCTATGCGATATCTTCGTTAATAATTGTGAACTGATTTTGATGTTTCTTCTTTTATTTAATAGGTCATAATTCAGGAGTGGATAATTTCGAGTGGTAGGTTGGAGAAAAAATTCCACTCCTCAAGGTGAAAAAATAGGAAAGCTTTTAATGTAACTCTTTATATGACCTTGAGGTTATGATATTCCTTAGTCCACTCAAAAGGGTGTAAAAATAACTTGTAATAAAAAATAAAAGCCGACTTCAAAAAACTAAAAAAAACCCATATGAAATCGGGGCTTTAAATCTTCTATACACTGTATTACTGTTTTAGCACCTCAAGTACTGCTTCGTTAGTCTAGTTATCGTAAACGCGATTGCTGATCATGAGGTCCCGGGTTCGAAACCTGGGTTGGGACAAAATCAGTTATTGCGTTTTTCTGTCAAGAAATTCTTAGTAACAGCCATCAGTTGGTCCTGCGCCTCATCTCTCTCCTATCGTGTCGGCTTACCGTCCCATCAGATTATGAGAGTGAGGGCCTACACTACGCTTGCGCATACATTTGACCACTAAAATCCTGTCCTGCACAGATGGCTAGCCTTCATTAAGACTGGCCGCCGTGACCGAAATTCGGTCTAGAGGGTATTATTACTATCTTACTGACTTCAGAATGTGAAATTAATTTTAATCGACTCCAAAAAAGCAGGAGGCACTCAATTCGACTGTATTTTTTATGTGTGCACCTCACAACTTTTTTTCTAGGTGAACCGATTTTGATGACTCTTTTTTTATTTGAAAGCTGGTACTTCTCATGTAGTCCCATATAAATTTGATCAAGACCTGACCAGTAGTTCTTGAGTTATCCTTAATAATGCGTATTTAATTGACTTCGACTACATTGATGATGTGCTCAATTCTCATTTTATTTATATTGAAGTCGGTTGCACAAATTTTTAATTTTACCACTAGTATTCTTTGTAGTTCTTTAAATTCGGCTTTTACTTTTTAGTTAATATCTTCTGCTATTGAATAATGTATACGAACTCAATATATCAAAAGAATCGAATAAAGGGCCAATATGATTATATTGGGAACATTCCCTGCTCTCAATCTAAATTGGAAATCCTGACAAGTCAATTGTACTAGACAACATTGTATGCCGCGATACGCCATACATGTTAAGAATCTACGGAAACAACATTCCGTAAACTAATCCTTGATTTGAATATCGTATTGTAGTAGACGAGTATAATATGCGGCATAATTTGTTTACAATGTTGTAGAGCCGTGGTAGCTCGCTGTAAATTTCACAGTACGCGAGCAACCCGGGTTCGATCCCCGCCGGCACCAATGAAATTGTTAATTGCAATTTAAGTGCTGATTTACCACGTGCTCAGCGGTGAAGGAAAACATCGTGAGGAAACCTGCATGTCTGAGAAATAAGAAAAAAAATTCGAAGACATATGAAGTTCGCCAACACGCATTGGGGCAGCGCGGCGGACATTTCCTTGCTCTAAAAACCCTCTCAGAAGAGGGAACGTTTGTGCCACAGCAGTGGGACGTATATAGGCTGTAACTAACTAAGTCTAATCTCAGTTAGAGATCTCAGTTTGTGCGAAAACACAAATTCATTGACGCCTCCGTGGCACAGTGGCTTAGCAATGAGTTGCAGCGCTAAGGGCCGCGGGTTCGAATCCTACAAAAATGATTTCGAGTATGGATGTGTCATGCCCTATCACGCCGATATATCTAAGGCTTCTTTAACAGTGTAACGCCTATGCGATAAGATCTGAATCTCAACAAATTAATGCCTCTGTATGAAGTCGAGACTTGTGTCGGCTGAAATCCTTAATGAGAATATTACTGCATACGTTTCTCCATTGTCTGAAACACGCCGAAAGATGGTGGATTGAACCCGTGATACGATCGTCTCTGTATTGCCACTAGTATACTGCGGTATTTTTAGAGTAGCCAAATTTTAAACTTGAGTTCAAATATATAAATAATGATATACCATTATTGCAGTTTTGAAAATACGAGTAAATAAGGCTTCTATTTTTATTTGAAATTATCCCAAATTGAATGTGATTTATGGGCAACAACGTTTTTGCCTACCGATCGTCTCTTACGTATGTATGCGTGCGCAGTAAAATCGGTTATAACAATGCATTACCACGAATTAAAATGAATTTAAAAGATAAAAAGGACAATGTTTGAGATTTTTTAATTAATTTTTCTTCACCATTTGCCTATATTAATTATTTTGAACCTTCTCTGCAAATTTGGCTGTTAATTGCAAAATAACCCTGTTTTAATGGCAAAATGAAGGCAAAAGTGATTACAGTTTTGTGAAGCTAACTCAGTACACTTTACAATCTTCAGCTACATCACCACTTACCATGGGGAGGGATAGTAGTTAAGCACTAGCTTATAATAGTTAAATGTAAAGATGAAGTAGCTATGAATTTTAGCAAGCTCTTTTTTAGGTATTTCCATTCAACCAATTCCAGTGGTGACTTGATGTTCATAGTCTTTGGGTCAATTTTAGAGTCCACATTCGATGGCTTATGTCACTGGATGAAACCTTTAAATAAATTAATACATAAAAATTCAATAATTGAAGTGCCTGTCTTAAATATCGAAATTATCGCCTTTTATTCTTATTGAGCTTAAGGAAGAAGACATGAATAACTCTTTTAAAAATTTTGTCTGTCCGGGCTAATCTTCGGAATGGCTGAACCGATTTTGGTGAAACTTGAAGCAAAGATAAAGAACAATGCCGGGAGTGATCTTCGCTATAAGTTATCCAAAAATCTTGGATATTTTTTTAGGAAATCGGAAAGTTGATAAAATAAGACTTATAAGATAAGATCAGTGGTCTTTGCTGCTCTAAAATGAATAATCTTTAATGTAAATAAGTTAACATTTAAAGATCCCACCTAGGTGAAACCGGGGCGGGTAAACTTATGAATTAAAATCAAGCAGTTTCTTCTTGATAATTGACAAAACTTTATCACAGCGATCTTGACGACTCAGTAGATTTGTTCCTCTCTACTGAGACTGAGTCGTCATACTAAATTCATATTTTAGACAAACAAACATCATTCAATTACTGTTCAGTTCTACTAAATCGTCTGCGATTATTTATGTGGAATTTTCTCCTATTGATTGTATTAACGTAAAAACGTAACCAGATCAGGATCAGGTTTAGGCTTAGCAATAGGACGATTTATTTAGCCTGTTCCTTTTCCATTAATCAAAGTCCACTGCTGAACATAGGCCTCACCCGTAGGTTATCTTACAGGGAGGATATTGCTATAGCTGCCACGCTTGGCAGGCTTGTTGGCAACCGCTTTTTTATTATAATGAAGTGTTATCAGGCAGATGCTGCTGCCCATCTCCCGTTTCAATTTGCCTCTGCCTCCACTTACGACATATACGACCATAACACGTTCCTGTTAAGGTTACTTAAACTAATATAAGCAGAACAATTGAATTTATTTTATGCACAAACTTTAGAAATTTATCTACTGTTAGAAGATTTATAAAAAATTGCCCAACGATATTTTACAAAGAAATAAAACGAATCGTTTTGTTTTTATTATAAACATGGCATGTACGAGCAATATAGATTGCACTGTTATGTGGAAGTATATTGCGTTAATGCAATTTAATCTGCCCGCACGCATCACGAGCGCGCCCACGCGTGTTTCTCCACACGAGTGATAAGGACAGTGTTCCATTAAAACAACTGTGATATAGTTCAATTATTTACAGTGTACCCTCTTTTATATCGCATAAGATCCGAGACCAAGAGTAGTCACTTTACGGGGAGATAGCGCAATAGAAGTAGACTGATAACTTCCTCACCCTTATGAGATGCCTGAATTTTTTTTTTATACAATTAAGAGCGACCAACGTGCACACAGTCCACTTAAGGAGAACCATGTGGCTCATAGACACCTTGACCCATTTAGTTGTTATTCTGTGGCAGTGTAGATCTCCCCCGGTCGAACTAATCCATTCGTGTTGCATCGATATTATAGCTGCCGCGTGGTTCCACCATATACTCCTTTATAGAGAAAATCTTGTGGAAAAACTTTTTAAATAATAGCCAGATCTAAAATATTCAGGAATATCCCATTATGGAGGATAGTGTCTAAGATTCAAAACGTTTGGTTTAAAAAAAGCCAATAAATAAGCCTTCCAAATGTAAAGGCATATTAAAACATAAATATCATGTGATTATGATCGGAACCTCAGGTTTTTCTGGTCATAATATCATCATCTAAAAGTCATTTTCATTACAGTTGACGGACAAACCTTAGGTATTTTTCTTATATAGGCCCTGAACAGTAAATGTAGCTTAGTTGTAGTAAGAAGCCATTGAATAAAACTATTTTTACGGATTTTATCGCGTTTAATTTACTATTTTAATTCCCGACGTTTCGGGTGGTCACGGGGGGGGGGGACAGAGATGTTTGACGTCCCAATGTCATAGTTAGCCCGGCTCCTTCAGTTTTTTGAATATTAATTTTTGGTCCGATCTACGCAGAATGAGCTTACAGTATCTTGAAGTCTTGCAGTGGTATGCTTGGGTTTGGATTTAATTTTGATCCCAAGCAGATGGCAGCACCCATCCATCTTCTCTATTGAAATTAGGATGTTTTTAAATCTCAATAGCCTCGCGTATCATCCTTGGTAGGAATCGGTGTTCTTTTGCGAGGATTTGAGGTCTATCAAATCGGATGTAGTGGCGGGGACAATCTTGAACATGTTCACACACTGCAGACTTCCCGTCGTCGGGAATTAAAATAGTAAAATAAAATCCGTAAAAATAGTTTTATTCAATGTGTAGTGTTCGCGTAAATATAAGAAATAATTAAGTAAGAAGCCAATTAAAATATAAAGATTTGATAAAGTAAATTTAATTGAAAATTAATTAAATGTATTAAACACACTCTATAGTAGATTGACAATATTCGCTTCGCTAGTTGTAGGGAACTTTCCTTAAACAAGAACTCACGTGCTAAAGTAATTTAAACAAATGGCCGTACGACAGTGTGTGAGAAAGCCAAGATAATCAAGCTCACTGCGAAAATGTACTCTGAAGTGTTTATTTTTGGAATATTTAAGACATTTTGTAAAAATTTTATAATCTTCCATCATTATTCTACTCATAACCGGCTTGAATAGAAGAAAATACCTGGTAGGCATTAAGTCCGCTTCCCATTAAGTTTGTAATCCTTTTAATTAAGGTGTTATAAACAATAAAATTTAAATAAATAAATAAATTGATAAATGAAATAATAAATAAATCTTTTAAGCCGTGTAGTGTAAGAATATCCACTACATCATATCGTTCCGTGGGTGCCGTTAGATGAGACAGAGGAAAATATAGCAGAAGATGGACAGCAGCATCTTCTTAATTCCTAAATGAATGCAGTTTTTACGTGGTAGAGCCACACTGCAGTTGTAAAACGAATAGGTTGGCTCGATCGGGATAGGGCCACACTCTTTTCAATAAATAGAATACTACCTTAAAAAAGCAGCTCAATGCTGTTGTGTTTCATATGCTGAGTGAAGAGACACGGAAACCCTTTTTACTGGAAACGAGGCAATGCATCTTAGTATTCAGGGGTGACAACGCATCTGCATTTTGATTCTTAATCGAGGATAGATGTAGATGTAGATCAGATTGACTGTGTGCTCGTTCGTCACCCTTATTCTATTAAAAAAATATTGTCTAATTAAAAAGTAACTACTAATTTGAATAAATCATTGATGCTTTATCTTACGGATAGATCAGAACTAGTGTTGTCAATCATAATTATTTTTCACAGACATAAAATTATGTTTATGCATAATTCTGTACCCAGCAGTGGGACATATATAGGCTGTAACTTTAACTTTTTAACTTTTATAGTTGAGCCTCGCTGCAACCTATTGTTGTTACTGCAGGAATGGGTAGACGCGACAACCATCGAAAAACCAACTGAACACCAGCGTAATGTAGCAGCATAGTACTGCTGTGTTCCGTGTGGTAGGTCTCAAGAACCGGAGATCATCTTTACTTACTACTCTAAATTTACGATGGCAGTTATTAAAACTAATATATTTATTCGTCTGCCAGCATCAATACAAACCGTTTTGCGATTTAATGGCGCTGTAATATGTAGAATATGTTTTATGTGTCTTTAAATAAATAAAAATTAAAAATGCATCATCGTTTCTTAATCTTGTCATCACGGCTTTACTTCTTTATAAGAAATAATAATTAAAAATTATAAATTTGGTACAACCGACTTCAATATAAATTATTAAGAATAACTCAAAAACTATTGGTCAGACCTTGATCAAGTTTATATGGGACCACATGAAAAGCATCAGCTTTCAAATAAAAAAAGAACCATCGAAATTGGTTCACCCAAAAAAATTTATGAGGTAACACACATAGTTAACAAACATACAGTCGAATTGAGTACCGTCTCCTTTTTGAAGTCGATAGAAAAAAACTGCAAATTTTTTAAATTTCGTTTTATTTAATATCTCTCAAATTTCAATGAAAACTTTGGATTTGGAACAATATACAAGTAAAAGTGTTGTTTTATTCTAATAAAACAATGCATCAACTAGCATTTTTTTTAATTGGCAGAAAAAAAAAACAGTTACACATTAATGTTATACACGACAATTAATTTATAAAGGAGTACTTAACGTGTAACCCACACCAATGCCAACAAAGTAATATCGTATGCTTAGTCTAGTGTTTAATACAATTGCGCAATTTATGAGAGTGTAGGTAATTATGCTAATTAAATAATTAATAGCTAATTTTGTATAAAGAATTAAACTAAAAATTGTAAACCATCTTTTATTTAAAAAGCATCGTAGTAGCATTTCACGCAATCTAAGCTTGTTTATAGAACAGAGTAGCATTCCGGTGATGAAAACGGTTTCGATCACAACCCATAAAAACTAAAGCACTTACTATAAATTAACTCGTCGTAAATTAAATATCTGCCATTTTTCTGGTTTTTTTTTTACAGAAAAAAAGAAATGAAGTAAAAAAGATAAATGTAAACGCAGTTAATATTATTAATAATCCGGTTAACCACTCCAAATAAGCTTAAAATTCTTGTGTTAGAAGTGGTTCAGGATAGTACTCGAATAGCTTATTTGAATTCTAGACTTTCCGAGTATTTTCTAAGCTTTTAATTACATCATTTAATTTATTTCTAATTCCCAAAACTTGGCGCCTCTTTCCTGCGTCAGATCATTACTCGAGTGCATGAGATTAAAAGCCGGTTACACACGCACGGGAGTTGTGATTCGTTACGCTTGCCCTGGACACACTAGATTAGGCCGGTATGCACGGTTGTAATTAACTCTGGCTGTCCGTTCACATATCCTAAGGTATACTTACGACGTATGTACAATGACGCTTAAAAATTTTAAAGTAGTATATAGGTTTTTGCTGACTCTCTTTCAATACGTGACATAACAGTAGTATTGTTACTCAGAGGCAGATACAGGTATAATATGTCCATTATGTAGGGCAACGTCTACTGAAATGATAAAAAGAAATTTGGTTTTTCAAATTTCATAAATCACATGAGTATATTTCAAATCAACTTGTACTGAATACATTAAAATTAACAAGTAAAGAGGCTGAAGGTCGTCTCGTGGTATTTTGCTAGTATGGATATAAATTACATTTACGTACAATAAACATTGTACGTGGTAGAGCCATGCTGTAGCTATATCAGTAGTATAGTTGTAGCACGAATGGGTCGGCTCGGCCGGGGAAGGACCGCGCTCTCACAGAATACCACCGTAAAATAGCAGCTTAACGCTGCTGTGTTTCGTATGGTGAGTGTAGAGAACTTGAGACCCCTTTTACTGGAAACGAGGCATTCTATCTTAGTCGTCACGGGTCTGCATTTAGATTCGTAGTTGAGGATGGATGTAGATGTCTATGGGCCAAAACAACTACTTACTATCAGATGAACTGTGTGCTCGTTTATCACTCTTATCCTATAAAAGAAAATACTGTAATATCTGCATTTAAATTTTTTTATTACAGCCTTTTAAATTCCACTGCTGAACATAGGCTTCTCCCAATAGACTGACATTTGCCATAATTGCTAAGGTTGACAGGAGGGTTGGCAACCGTAGTTTTTATTAATTTAAGCTGTTACCACGAAGATACTGCTGTCCATCTTATGTTTCATTCTCCCTCTGTCGCATCTTGAGTGACCCACGGGATGATAATAGGTAGGTAGTGGACTGTCTTGTTACTCCACGACATTCCCATGCATTTAATACTAGTGAAAGCTAGTCAGGGAAACATCATCAAAGTTTGTAAGTTTGCGGTTCGGATATTTTTGGGAGAGCACAAGATCTTCCCAGCTTTTAGTCCTATATTATCCTAGTAATGAATTTGAAATTTTATAGCACTAAAATTATATGTGGTTAAGCACTTCACTTCGCAACGATACGCAATCTGTTCAGGAAACTTCCACGTTAAGGAGCCAACGCACGCATCGATATGTGCGCTGATTGTTGTTATTATTTTGCTAAGGATACAGTTAATACCGCCTACTCATCTACTTCATGCTAGTACCGGAGTATTACTGACCCTAGTCTAATTAGGTCGGAGAGATATCAGATACTGCTTGGTAATTACGACAAGATTAATACAATGCTACACATCATTTTAAATATTTAATGGACTTTGTAATTAGTTAAACAATTTGAGTAGATATACTTTTATACAATAATGTAAAAAAACACACGTCCCTGTTTGATCCGAACGGGACACATAGGTACTGACAAAAACATATTTTTCATGCATATAAAAATGTTATATCAATTAAAAACAAATGTTTTTTTTACAAAAAAAAATTGCTTAAAAATAAAAATCAGCAAATTTTTAAAATCTAACAACACAGTCATCGGCCGCGGAGGTATTGGTTTCATCATTTAATGATTTTTCTGCGGTTGATTTTTATTTATTCTATGAAAAGGATTACACAAGTAGAATCATATCACGAAACCTAAACGAACCCTTATGCCCTTATGAGTCAGCCATGCTTTATTTTAAATATTGTATCCTTGTTACGTACCCTTTTGATCCGAGATACTTTCACTTGAGATAAAACATTTACGAGAATGGGAGAGGAAGAAAATAGTTATTTGTTCCTTGTCTACTAGAAAAATTCTGCTGTCCATCTCTATACTATAGGATACATTTTTTAAATAGAAATCTTTATAGAGGGATGGACGTGCACTGATTTATATCAATTAAAATTTTCTAATAATGTATGAAAACTCTGGCTGTGTGGTGGCGTATTTTACCTCATCTAAGTCTTCTTTATAATAGTTCCCTAGATCCTAGTACTAAGTCCCTTACGTCATAAAGCGCGAAAAGTCCAAAACTCTTGCGACTTCATCTATAGATAACTCTCTCACTTATTTTTACCAAAACGGATGAAGCGGAAGCAGCTCTGGGGCTATGCGTTCGTCCTTAATTTTATAGCACGTATTCATAATATTAAAAAAAATACACTAGGATTTTCTCCAGTGTCGTGGAGGCAATTTTAATAATACATATAGATAAAAATGCACAAGGACAAACATTCTGGACATCCCGGACTTGATGTCCGCAACAATTATGTGTCGGCCATACAAATTATTGTTCCATGCATCATCAATAAAAGTGTTTTAATTTACTACGCGATTGCTTCATCAAAATTTATAAATTTTTTTATGGTATGAGGGTGACAAACAAGCACATGGTCGACCTGATGATCCTCAATAAAGAATCAAAATTCAGATGCGTTGTCACCCCTGAGTACTGAGATTGAATGAGGGTCTCCGGTTATTTACACCCAATAGGGTTATTTTGCAATAACCGGCCAAATTTGCATAGAAGGTTCAGAATAAGTAATATTGCCAAATGGTGAATAAAATAATTTAAAAAATTTCAAACATTCTGTCCTTTTTATTTTTTAAATTCAAAATGCGTGGTAATGCATGATTTTAACTGCTTGTCATTTACAAATATCTAACGCATACTATTTTACTACGCACGCACACATTCGTAAGGGTCGCTCGGTTGGCAAAAACCTTGTGAATTGAATCGCACACAGAGGAGCGCGCGTACGCGTAGTTGTTGCCCATAAATCACATTCATCATTACAGCCCTTCACAAGTCCACTGCTGAACATAGGCCTAATCACAATCAATTTGGCAACCTAGGCTAAATCACATTCAATTTGTGATAATTTCAAATAAAAGTAGAAGCCTTATTTACTCGTATTTTCAAAAACTGCAATAATATTATATTATTATGTATATATTTGAACTTAAGTTTAAAATTTGGCTACTCTTTGAAAAATAACCCTGTTTAGCTACAGCGTTGCTCTACCACGTAAGACAGCCTATCAAAAGTCTACTGCTGATCAAAATCCTCCCCCATTGAATTTCTTATAGGTGGGATGTTTTCACAATTGCCACGTTTGGCGGGCAGGTTGGCAACTCCAGTTCTTATTATTTTGAGCTGTTATCAGAAAAACTATGCTGTCCATCTCCTGTTTCAATTTTCCCCTGTCGTCTCTTACGATACCCACGGTACAATATGGGGTAGTGGATTCTCTTGCGTGTCTGAGTAATTGAAAATGTTCCCAGAACTTTTGAAGCCTCGCCTCTTAAGGGCAGTGCGACAGAATTCCTGCCTTCAAAAGCCTCTCGAAAATAAAAGTAAAGCCTTTGC
The DNA here is from genome assembly GCA_029286625.1 of Parnassius orleans. Taxonomy (NCBI): domain Eukaryota; kingdom Metazoa; phylum Arthropoda; class Insecta; order Lepidoptera; family Papilionidae; genus Parnassius; species Parnassius orleans. The sequence continues at coordinate 6,806,021 of JAGSMP010000003.1, forward strand.
CTGAGAGTGGGACATATATTAAAGGCTTTACTTATCTTCTTAACATCCACCTTTTCTTTCTAATAAACATTTAGTATTATAAATTGGTGTTATAACCCATAATCCAAATAGGAGTTAAAGGCAAAACGAAATATAAATGGCCCTACCCTGGTTAACGCTGATCGCTATCGTCTTCAAACAATACCTTTGTTAAGAAAATTGATAATGAATTTCTCGCTTGTTTGCAAATGCGTTGAGCGTATCATATATAAACATATATCTTCGAAAATATCTTGTATAATACGATTATGTCGATATTATGTTTATTATGTTAATCTACATGAGGCATCATTACTTTTCTGTTTTGGATATAATTAAATAGGTACACTTCTTACGGAATTCGTGTGTCGATAAGATGTAACTTTCAATGAATAGAATAGAATGGAATAATTTTTATTCAATATAGATTACAAGTTATTCTTATTGAAAGTAATTTTTTACTTTTACCACTGATTCGGAAAAAACCTCTGTCCTGGGAAGAACCAGCAAGAAACCTAGTGGGACTTTTAAAAAACCTCCTGGCCAATTATAACATTATTGATCTTATATGACCGGAAAATTAGATTTAAATTCAAATTTGAATTTGTGAATTTGGAAATTCAGACAATCACTAGGATGTACTGCGTGCAGGTGAGATTGGAATTGCGGAATAAAGTGGGATATTCCTTTCTGTGTAAAATAAACTTTACACACCATTTCCTAGTGCCGATGTTGTAGTCGTATTTGGGGTAGTGAGCGAAAGTGCGAGTGATTGTGGGAGTAAGTTGTTGTACGTAAGCTTATGTTAGTTTAGAGCCGCGGGCAGCCATCGATAATAAGTAGATTTTTAAACATGGCGGCTGAAGTACGAATGGAGTCGACTTATACGGGGAAGAACCGACCAAGGGAATAGCAACATAATGCTGCTGTGTTTAGTTTGGTGAGTTCATCATGACTTGAACCGAAGATCCTTTCCTTACTGGCAACGAGGCATTTCATCTTAGTCCTCAGGAGTGAAAAACATCTATATTTAAATTGCTAATCGATGATAGATAGGTTTTGGAGGAGTTAGACTGTGTGCGCTGTTGTCTGCGTTATTTCTACCAAAAATACAGTTGATTGGCATTTTTAATTACGCAGCTATGTTACGATTCCGACCAAATTTTATGAATTTCCAAAGATTAGTAACAACATTGTTGGACTACGCATACAAATATAACTTCCATTCGTGAAATAACAAACACACCATCGCTAGCGAGGCGGGTCGCGATTTTGTTTTACGTTTTTCTTCATTTTTCGCTCCAGGGTTAGTGTACGACGCGGTCGCTTCCTTTAGCGTCTGTGGATTGCGAAATTACGTTAACGACAGAAAATATTATGAATAAAATCGAGAAATAAATATATAAGTATGTCATAATAAACACATATATGAACACAGTAGTTAATATATTCATTTCATTACCATCTTATCATGTAATGTAGTGTTCAGTATACCGGAATATCTACGTTTCTGCGTTCAAGGTACCAGCCGAATTGAATATCTTTGCAAAAATTACAATATCAGTCTTGGATGTGCAACACTTTCAGACAAATTGCAGTTATTTTAGTTTTTAAGAAAGAAAATAAGAGGACATATTTATTTATTCGTGGTTCGTGGTTGAGAACGACAAGTAATTTACAAAAGAAAAATATCATACAAATTAACAAACAGAATTTATGTTTTGTTAATAAAAATAATTATTAGTTAAAAACAACAAAATTAAAATATTCGAATAATATTTAAAAAAAAAGAATCATCAGAAACCAACCTATAACAGTATGTAGTAATTGGTGATAAACCGCATCTTACCGTGATATAATCACATTTACTCCTGCCCTGTAGACATCATGTTGTTTTCGGAGGGAAGACAAATGCTGACCAATTATTCCACTATTTTGTGGTATGCGTTACGAACGACGAAGCAAACCGTTTGGTTCAGATTCGTGGAATAGTGGTGGAGGTTAGGACAAATCCTCTTCCCTCTTACCTGTTTCCGCCACCAAGCAGCAGTGCATGTACTGTTTTATCCCGGTCTGAATGGTATAAAACCAGTATAACTATAGTCTATGAGGTATTAGATCTTAGTTCTCAGAAATGACAGCTCATGTGTAAGCTTCTTAATACCTACACATAATTGTTCCGGGTCTGGATGTTTGTCCTTGTGCAATTTATGTTTGTAAACTACCCCCACGATACAGGAGAAAATCGTAGTGTGAAGGTTATGTTTGAAAAAAAAACAAGTGAATAGTCTAGTCTAGTCAATATATCACACTCTCACTATCACTACAGTCAATCACAAGTCCCCTGCTGAGCGTAGGCCTCCCCAATAGATTGCCTCATAGGGGATATTTGCCATAGTTACCACGTTTGGCAAGCGGGTTGGCAACCGCATTTTTTTATTTTTAGTCGTTATTAGAAAAACGCTGCTGCCCATCTCCTGATTTGTTTCTCTGTCGCCTCTTACGACACCCACGGGATGATACGAGGTGGTGGATATTCTAAAACCGCCACTACACTATTACAATAAGTATTTCCATCTTAGGTTCCGATTACAGATCGTATTCGCTTGTTTTAAGAATACATATCGCACTACAATATATTTCGCTATATTATTAATCAAATGTTTTTATTAATTTATTATATTTTATTAAAAATAGATGCCTAGGCAGTATTCCGTAACTCAGATATAGCAAATTTTCATTTGCTCGCAGTTTTCAGTTATGAATTTTTAATGAGATCGCGAGAGAGATTAAGAGTCAGAAAGTCATTTCCCGGTAAAGGAGAGAAATGCAAAAAAAAGATTGCTCCAGTCGTTGCGTTTGTTAGAGTGGGGCCAGAGAGAACGCTGAAGTATCAAAGCGCGATCGTACATCATTTGTCTACGGTTTTAATTTTGTTTTTAACAACGTTTTTGTTGTTTTATTTTGTTTTCGCCTGTTTCCTGGCCCCGTTATTCAAGCTGTACCTATCTCTCGAGGGCAATCCACATCGTTTCGGTTTCGGGTGGTGTGCCGCTTAACCAAATTCTATTTTTTATTCTTTTTGCCTTATGTTTTTTGTTATTATTTGGGTTCTCGTTATGATTTCAGCTGGCGGGACGTCTGTGCCAGCTCGAGCGTTGTTATAGTTCTGATTGCGATAGAAAATTGCATGTAGTGCGGACGTTTTTTTTACTTTTTTCTGTCTTTGTATGCTGCAATAAAACATGCCAGTATGGTTTTGTTTCCAGGAATTAAAGACAATTTTTTTTTATGTGTATACTAATAATGTGTATAGTTAACATTTATATTAAAATCGTTGTGTTTTATTTATAACGGCGACTTTTTAGAGACAGAACTAAGAAAAACTAAGAAAATTTCAAAAAAATAAGTGGGATAATTTCTCATATGGTTAGAGTTTAAGGGCAACCATTTATCTGGTAGTATATTCCGATAACACCTTTTGGCTTCTGACAGATGATAGAACAACTATCTAAAACTCTATAAACTACGAGAGAAACCAACATCCAGATGCTGTAATGATTGTGACTTTAACGAAGAAAGAAATGCTTGCTGCCATATATGGGCTGGTGCTGCAAAATGCCACCTAGCAGCTTTGGACTCAACGTAAAGGCTGCTAAGAGGCTTATTGGTGACCCGAATTTGGTTAAAACCTATCTTACCAGCCTCGAACACAGACGCAAAGTAGCCAGCCTTTCGTTTTTCTGCAGGATTTTTTTCATTTCGGAGAGTGTGCGCAGGAATTGCACAATTTAATTCCTCGCTCTCGCTTCCACCATCGGACAACCACACGCTCGGCCAGTCTCCACCCTTTCGTCGTTGACTTACCACGCATTAGAACGAAACGGTTCGCTACTTCGTTCATCATGCGTACAGCAAAGGAGTGGAATAAGTTGCCAGCATCTGTCTTTCCATCCGATTACAGTGTGGGTGTCTTCAAGGCAAGAGTGAATAGGCTTTTGTTAAGTCAGTGCGCTTCACCATCTTAGGCTACATCACCACTTACCATCAGGTGGGATCGTAGACAAGCGCTGGCTTAGTAGAATATAAAAAAAAATGTTAATTAAAAATGGTTTTGAAAATATTGACAGTATTTTAATGTTTACAATTTGTTACTTATACTACTTGTCTTAAGTCATTAAATATGGTATATGGTAGATAAAAGTAGGTGATTCTTACAATATATATGTAATGGTCTTTTCATAAAAACCTTCAAAATATAATTATAAAATTCCACGACTATAACGCTCATTTATAAGGTAACCGACGTTATAATAGTCTCTGTGTCTCATAAAATACGGGTGTCAATTTATAATGTCACAAAAGTTTTCCCTGTTGAAATCGAATATATTTTTTTAATCTCTTTTAAAAAACGTTACTTCCACACTAGGATTTTCTCCTGTATCGTGGGGGCAGTTTACACACATAAATTTCACAAGGACAAACATCCAGACCCGGAACAATTATTTGTAGACCATACAAATACTTGTTCCGTGCGGGATTCGAACCCGCGGCCCTTAGCGCTGCAACTCATTGCTAAGCCACTGCGCCACGGAGTCGTCGTATAATATATAATGGGTATTCCATTAAATTTTTAATTTTAATAATATTTCTTTCGAATCATATTTAAGCGACAAAAGTAAAGTTATAGAATGCGGTATGCATTGATGTTTGAGGGTTAATTTTATTATTTATCAAAACAGTAAGCTCAAGGACAGTTGGCCGCCTCAACCCATATTTTAATTTTACAACTATTTTGATTCTTAATCGAGGATAAATGTAAATGTCTTTGGGCCAAAGCTCCACTTATCATCAGGACTGTGTGCTCGTTTGTCACACATATTCTATAAAAAAAAATATTTTTATACCATTTTGCGAACAAGACCGTTAGTATCACAAATGTATACGGAACATTATGAGTGTTGTGGTAATATTAGTACATTAGGTAATCCGAGGCAACCGGTGCGCGTCTGCTAGTGCGCGAGGCGCGTGGGCGCGTGTCCCATACCCCGCCGTCGGAGATTAAGTACGTAAACCGTTTATAAATTAGAGCGTATCCCACGTCCATGTGTTGCGATACTAGGATTTACTTGTTTGCTAAATTACGATTTATACGTCGAATGGAACGTTTAAGGAGACGGCTTTAATGTTGCTATTAGGTAAATATTGTTGCGAGTGTTGCAATTTACATGAATTTAATAGTGCAGTTTAAGATTTGTTTGAAGATTTGGCGTTAAGTTTTTATATTAATTTTATCTTATACGTGGTATACCAAGGCGGCTGAAAAGTTCTTAAATGGCCAATATTTCCTCAATTTATTGACTCAGGTTCGCGAGGCTATTGTACAGAAACGACGTGGGAATCTAACGCGCGGAGTGCTCTTTCTGCAAGACAACGCGCCCGTTAAACCGCACATGTTGCGAAAGATACAGAATATTTTTTGGGTGGGTTAAAGGCATTGTATGCGAGAAATGTATTTCAGTTGAAGGAGATTATATTAAAAAATAAAAAATAGAAACCATATATTTTCTTTCATTGACGGCTCCGTAGCGCAGTGGCTTAGCAATGAGTTGCTGCGCTAAGGGCCGCGGGTTCGAATCCCGCACGGAAAAAGTATTTTATGGTCTACAAATAATTGTTCCGGGTCTGGATGTTTTTCCTTGTGAAATTTATGTCTATAAACTGCCCCCACGATACAGGAGAATATCCTTGTGTGGAGGTAACGTTTTATAAAAAAAAAAGAAAACTAAAGAGTAATAAAGAGTAATTTTCTTTCATTAAGTACCTTAGGCCGCGGACTTAACTATACTACAGCTATATTATAGTTGTAGCCACGAATCGATTGGATAGACCGGGGAAGGATAATACCAGCGTAAAATAGCAGCTTAATACTGCTTTGTTTCGTATGGTGAGTATAGAAAACCGAAGACGGAAAACGAGGCATTCCATCTTAGTCGTCAGGGGTGACAACGCATCGGCGTTTAAATTCTTACTCAAGGATAGATGTAGATTTCTATGAGCTACAGCATCCAGTTTCCATCAGATGGAATGTGTACTCGTTTTTCACCCATATTATTCTATATTTTAAAAAAAACTAATTATAATTCAACGCTTGTTTAAGTCCTATATAGGGGGAAGTCCCCTAGTGGCGGACACCTAAGGTTATTTATAAATAAAACAAAAAATATTTTAAGAAATGTTTATTAAATTATGACTTATATTAGATAACAAAGTTAGAAATCAAATTAAATTAACAAAAATGTAACCTCTGCTAAAAAATAATTAATACTATCAATCAAACTTTGGTAACAAAAAATATAATTTTAAAAAGTGGCACCTAGTACCGGACGAATATTTGTGCCATACCCCTAGCACCGGAAATTTCAAAATAACCTGCATCGATCACATATGAAGCCATCTCCACACTCTGGAATGTCTGCACATGCTTCATGTACCCACCCACGACAGGATGAGCACTGGATCCAGTCTTCGTCAGTGTCTTCTAAGCAAACTACGCAAATTGTTATGTTTGTGTTAGATGTTTCAGTTAATGGTTCTACTTCACTTCCTTTCTTTCCTTTAGGTTTCACGTTTGTCGTTTCTTTTCCCTTGTCTACGCTCTTTCCTTTGGTTTTAATTCCTTTGGTTTGCTTTCCTTTACCTCCCATTGCTACTTTAAACTTAGATTTTATTTCCTTCTTTTTATCTTTCATGTTCTTTTTCTTCTGCCACTTTTTTGTATGGCGATGAAGTTAAAATTTCACTTCGTTCACTCTTTCTTTTTCGAGCTGCTGTTCGTTTTTTTGCTGCGTCAGGCAACGGTGATAAGTTATGGATTATCTGAACAAGATCGGGAGCAGAACTTGTCGACGTTTTGGGACTTGTGGTTATAGGCTCACTAATAGATTGTTCAGATTCTTTCATTTGCTCTTCTATGATTAAGTTTGATATCACGACAGCTTGTTCGTTGTTTAGTGCGTTCGATGAAGTTTCTGTTTGTTCTAGTGGTATATTGGTCATATCTGCAGCCAAATAATCTAGGTCAGAAAATAAATGTCTGTCAAATGGATGGATTCCAGTGCATTTGAATCCAGATACTGCAATATCCAATCGAGCTACTTTTATAAATGCTTCTTTGACCAAACCAGCAATGTCGTAATCCGTTATCCGACATCCAGCATTTGTTCTTATCCACAGGTCGCATCGTTGGCTGTATGCATCTTTAAATGGCTTCATAAATGTCCTGTCCAGAGGCTGGAGCTTGTGCGTAGTGTGTGGTGGTGAACTCATCAAGTGAATATGATTTTCTCTGCAAAAATTGATTACCGCCAATGTCTTGTGGCTGCAATGGCCATCTATTAGAAGCAGCACAGGGTTCTGTTTGGTTGGTTGCGTGTGTTTGACGAATATTCTTAGATATTGCAAAAAAAAGTCACTATTCATCCACCCTTTTAGCTGGGCCACACCGATGCTCTCAGCTGGAGCATTCACCATAAGCCTTTCATTCATGCTTTGTCTAGGAAATACGAAAAATGGGGGTATGTAGTGACCGTTAGCACTCATACAGAACAAAACTGTGATGTTTTTGCCTCTCTCAGCAGAAGTGAGCTTACCTACTTGACGGATGGCTTTCGGAGCGAGAACTTTTTGATGTTTGTGCACGCAACTGACACCAGTTTCATCACAGTTATAAATTCTTGAGGGTGTGAACTTGTACTGTTTCATCAGCTTTTCAAGGTTGTAGTAGAATAGATCCACTTGTGGTTTGTTAAATCCTACGGCGCGCATCATGCTTGTCGATTCCGGAGCTCTCAACGAAATGGCAGAATGCCTTTTTATGAAGTCGTAGTAAAAATGTTTACCAGCACTGCCTTTTTCTTTATTAAATCGATGAGGAATCTTCATGACTTCAGCTAAGTCGTATTCTAATTTTAGAAACTCCTTTTTCATGAGCGGCATGCATCTATTCGATAAATCTTTAATGTGGTCCACCAAGACTTGTTCATACTCTGCTGAGAAGGTGCTAGTGAACCTACCTAACTTTGGTTTCATTGTTACTTCTTCTCCTCGATTTAGGGCCTTTATTTTATCATGTATAGTGCTTTTAGGAATATTGTATTGCATTGCAGCTTGTCTTACACTCAGTTTTTTTGACATAACCTTATCAATAGCAGTTTGTAAGGTCTGTGGCTCCCAGGATCCTTTCTTCTATACTCTAAAACAAAATTAAATAATTAGAATAAATGACGTAAATTCTCACAAGAAATATCAATATGTTTACTGTCCGGCGCTAAGGGACGGCTTAGTGTCCGGTGCTAAGGGACAGACATTTTCGTTCATTAAGTGGTACCTACTAAAATTGTTTAAAAGATCTAATAATATTCTACCATTTTACGGATAACAATCAAGTACTACTTTTAACTTTGAATACCACTCAAATGTGCCCCCCGCGCCCCTTTCACTTGTATTTTGAATCAAACAGATTTATACTCGCTTAAATAGTACGAGTGTCCGGCGCTAGGTGCCGTCCGGCGTTACGGGACTTCCCCCTAACATCCACATGAGTAAAGTATCGGAAAATGTCGACTACTTTCCTCTATTATTATAAATTAATGAGGTCGGACATTATCGCAAAAGTGGAGTACCCACGTTAGTCACCATTGAAGGTAATGAAGAAGATAAAGAAGAATGGGAAAGTAAAGTATAAGCCAATGTACGTCCCATTGTTAGGCCAGATCCCCTCTCACCTATTTCTGAGAAGGTTTTAGAGTAAGGAGAAATCGGCCGTACGTCAAGCGTAAGCCATAGATATTTTCTCCTTATAACAGGAGAGGCCCATCTCCAGTAGTAGACTTAAACGGAGTGTTCAAGAAGGAGAAGAAAATTAGGGTAAAGTAACAGCTAATATACGTTCCACTGGTAGGCCAAGCCCCGTCTCATTCATGAGAGGGTTTTAGGGAGCACGACGCGCTGCCCCAATCCGTGTGGATCGATTTCACAGGGCCACAAAAATAATTTCAATTTATCAAAAAAAAAAGGTTGCCTCACAATGTTGTCATTCACCGCCGTGCACTTAGTAAGTCAGAACCTGAGATAACAATTAATATTATCGACGATTTCGATGAGGATCGTACTTGTTTTGCTCGCGTATTATGTAATTTTGAAGAAAAAAGGCCAGAAGATGGACAGCATCTTGTTCCTTATAAGAACTAGAAAATAAAAACTGCGGTTACTAACCTGCCTGCCAAACGTGAAAATATCCTCCGTATGAGCAAATGGGAAGGCCTATAGGAAGGCCTATTCAGCAGCGGACTTTGATAGGTTGTATTGAATTAATGAAGGTGAGCACTTTCACGGCACATCATACGTACTCGTAAATTTTGTTATCATGTTATTCTTTATCATCATTACCATCTTCTTTTGGCCTCTTTGCCTCATTTACCAGAGTTGTCATACTTGGCAGGCGAATGGGCAACTACATTATTTAGAAACACGCTGCTGCCCATCTCCTGTTTCAGTTTCTCACTGTTACCTCTGACTATACTCATGGGGTGATATGAGGGAGTAATTTGTCTTACGTCGTATATTATATAGTTATCATGTTGTGATATATGTAGGAAAGGTCTTGTGTGAATTAGGAGACGTGTTGATGCTTCTATAACTTTAATTATACTGAACCGAACTTATTCTACCTTAACACTAATATATACTATTGTGGTGGCTACACTACACCTCCCACCGACAAAAAAAAAAAAAAAGTTATCTATTTTTTATCAAACCTAAAAAACTATTCTAAACATAATTAAAGAATATCTAAATGAAAACTATAATCTAAGGCATAATGTCTAGATTTATGAGGGCGTTTAGCTAAACCCTTTGGCACGTAAAAATGTGTAGTCACATTAGTTATAGTAATTGACATAATCAGGCTTAATTATGTAACATAACATAATATAATATTATTATGTTTTGATTTTCGCAAACATTTATGTTATTTTTTATTCGTATCCTTAATCATTAAGACAAGTCATCTAGTTCCGATATTTAATAATACATAGTATTCATTTCATTATCATATCTCTTTTCACACTTCAATACTTCTCTTTATTCCCTTTTTTACTTCATATATTTATGTACTTCATTCTTGTTTAACAATTATTTATTTACTTCATTCTTGTTTAACAATTATTTATTTTTCATTTTACTTCACAGCATTTTAGCTACATATTCATTCAATATTTGTGTCATTTCTTTCACGTACACGGCTCGCGTACATACATGATCAAGACAATGACCAATATCACTTCATCCAATTCTTTACATTTATAGCGTTTCAGTTCATATAATTTATTATTTAATTGTATCATAACAATAAGCACACGACTCGCGTACATACATGATCAAGATAATGGACAATATTCCCATACAATTCTTGATAAATTCTTATTTCACCAATAACAATAGTTAGAACTCATTCTGGTTTTATCGAACCTGTTCGGATTTAAAAGTGTTTAAAATTAATCGGTTATTAGGTTTTCCAAACTCTCAGCTGATCAGGCCGATTGTATGTGGATATGCTAACCTCCGATAATTTTCTTTACCTTACTCTCACAACTACACACTATTAATATTTTTGATTTATAATTCCGTATTTCGTAACTTAGCCATAAATCTACTCACATCTTTTACAAATTTATATTATACAGTCTCCTATAATATTTAGGTATATCATTGTCAGTCAGGATTGAGGCTCACAATATGGGCACAACAAAATTGAAATTAATTAATTGTATACATAATATAATTGAGTTTCTAAATCGTTTTGAACGAAGTTATTATTTTCATAATCCACATAAGTAAGTTAGATATTCAAACTGTTATCTTATGATTTAAAAGTTTAATCAATATTAAACCAAAAATAAATTATTGCATTTCATATTAAGATACAGAACAAAGAAGTCAAAGCAACGTAATCATTTTCAGTAACAATAACATAATCACATAACAAGAGACAGGTCAAAATACAAATTGCAATCCCACTCCTAGCAGCGCAAGCGATTTGAGACACCTTTGTTTTAATTACTAAAGTATGTATATGGAAACGTTTGCGATTACATAGAACTATGACCACACAGTGTGATTGACACCAAATTTTAAGATAACTTGTACAAACTGTTATAATATGAATGCAAGTAAAGTAAAATGTACCTTAAAGTGATAGTTTTAAATATTTTTGAATTTATACAGAAGTTAAGATACATTACATCGTGAATAGTTTTATTAGTTTTACATGTATATGTTTTACATACATCGAAAAATACATTAGCTTTTTATTTTTATAAATTACTTTTGCAAGAAATATGATGTTTATTTTTCGTATATACAACATTATTGAAAATTACTACAACTACTACCAAATTTATGTAACAAAACATTAATTTATTTTAACATTCAAAAAAACAATTTTAATTTTTATGTAGGTTAGCATATAAATTTAAGGTTCATTGCCTTTAGAGAAGAAAAAATACATTTAACAATAGCGAATGTTTAAAACCCTTTTCAAAATTGAATACTACCATTTAAATAAAATTTACTACAGAAAAAAAAATAACAGCGGAATATATCATTAGTATTATTTTAACCATACGAAAATTAATTGATGATAAATCATGGTAAATTTAAGTACGTAAAATGTAATCTACTATATTATTTCATCGGTTTTGCAGGACACAGTAATAAAAAGAATATATAACAATAAACAATAACTGTATAAAATTGAATATAAAATCGTCTTGTGCCAACATACAAGAGAGCTTAAAAAGTAACTTAATTTTAATATTGCATTATGATTTTTTTAGCAGGTGCACTAATAAATATATTAAGGTATCAATTAAATCGTGAAGTATCTGATTAATAAACTCAACTTTATCATATTATATTAAATACAAAATTTTAAAACATAACTTTTTTATAATAATTAAAACTTTTTAAGAAATGTTAAAAGAAATGACGAAAAATATGCTGATTCGATGTTACCTCAAATTTTCTTCTTTTTTCTTTGTGGCTCAATTTTCATATTCTTCTGGACGAAGCTTGCAAAAGTACAACTGTTACTTCCTTTTAAAATTAATCTGCCGTTTCTTGAATTTTGAACTTTGGTCATCATATTTTTAATTTTTAGTTAGTTCTATACAATTATTATTGTGGCCTCTTCTTGTATTCATATTTATTTGTTTTTCGTCACATCCGGTATTGCGTCCATTCCGTTATAATATATTTTTCCATGATGATTTCCATTATTTTATTTTTAATTTTTCTCTTTATAGCTCGGCGGTGCGCGTACATTGTAGCAGCGCACCGCCTGGCAGGGTCGCCATGTGATATATGTAGGAAAGGTCTTGTGTGAATTAGGAGACGTGTTGATGCTTCTATAACTTTAATTATACTGAACCGAACTTATTCTACCTTAACACTAATATATACTATTGTGGTGGCTACACTACAATGTATTATTTTTTAATGTAGAGTGAGATTGATCAGTTTAACTTTAAGTTCATTTGATAGAAATTAACACTAATCCCATGAACAGCTTCAGCACACTCAGGCAAAGAAGGCCACAGGTGCTTTTTCCATTTCTAAGAACTGATATGAAATACCTCACAGCCAATAATTAAAGTTCCTTACTATTCAACAGAATACAAAAGTGCACTTAGCAGTAGAAGTAAGCAAGCAGGTGATGAACTACTCAGACAGACTCCTTAACAGAAATGGAGCCCTAGTAAATACTAATCCCTTAATAGCTGAGGAAAATAAAAATAAAAATAACAGAAAAGTAATTTTTTAACCCCTATCAGACGTATAAAGCTCCGCAAAGATTAATTAAGTGTAGATCCTTTTGTTCATAGTCAAGTTTTTTAATAAGTATGACCGCTGTACGGCTGCTGTATGAAAGCTTGAATGGATTATAAGTGTCGTACATGAGACTTAAATGAATAGCTGGGTCTGAGCCATCCGTCATGTGTTAAAAGATTAAAAAGGATATGACTTTTTATTATTTTTATACTTCCGTTTGGCGATAGCGTCGCAAAAGTATTTAAAATTTCATATTATAACTAGGTTAATGTTATTCGAATAAATTGAAGAAAGTCGATCAGGATAAAGGCAGTAGCGTTCTCTTCTTCTTCATCATAATCCGTAAAAGTCCATCGCTGGATGGTCTGTCTCTCTACAAGGTAGGGAGGACATGCCTTAACCGACCCACGGATTGCCTTCACCCTGCTCCCCATAGCTGGTATGGATATTTTACGTCATGTGAAGACGACTTGGTTATACCGCCATCTAGCGGAAGACATATAGTTCTGACATTGCCTATAGTTGTTTCTTACGACACAAACGGGACGACATGGGGTGATGGATTATCTTACGCCGTCACCATAACTTCTCTGAATGTATATTATACTGCAGTTGCCAATCCGCCTACATAGAGTGACAACCATATGCTTTATCGTGGGAAATCTTCGATATTGCATCGAAGGGGTTATTCTAGTCCGCTACCGACTTAAGGCTCCTCAGTGTTCTCGAAATATATCGGAATGTTTATCCATATTACCGTAACACGTCTGTGGTGGCCTTCTTGGTTAATGAAGAAGCTGTAGCTTTTCAACTTTTCTTAATAAAGGGGTTTATGGGAACATCGCAGGCTTATATTCATCGGAAACATCGACACTAACGGAATGGAATAGACTGAAGGATACGCTTACTCTAACACCGCACGTAATTATCGTTTATAAAAATATAATAATTTAATAAGACATGTCCACATAATTGCCAATGTTGTACAACACATTTCGCTGTTCCCGCGAAGTGCACGCAAGGAGCCTTCCATAATGTATTGCTGAAAGCCCCCCATGTGTAGACTCGTTAATGAATCATCGCGGAATTGCATAAAATGATAATGATAAACGTATAAAGGGCGATCACGCACGCTTTCGAACGCTCTTGAATTTTTATTGCAAGCTGCAATTATAAAAGGATACTAACTACTATGCAAATGACGTTATGAAATTATTAAAATATTTTTGTACATTAAATTGTTATTTAGTTTCTAACGTACTCTCTTTTTATGTGTTAGAACAAACAAAGACTTCATTAGTCAGCAGGACCCCTTATTCACTACTTACGTATTATCATCATATGTACTCATACGTGGTATTGAATATAAATATCATATCATTATATTCACAATCGTATGATGCAAAGCAGACATTAACGTTGTAAGGTTGTCGACTCTGTATTACCAACCACCCTGCCCAGCGCTGGGATTGTAGTCAAATGCTTCAAGTACATACAAAACTAGGGTTAAGAACTACATTTTTAAATATTATCTATTAACTTTTTAAATTCACTGCTATTAGTTATATTCTTCTTATATAATTGTTAATGCGGTAAATAATAAAACTCACATATTATTATTACTTTTTCTATAAAGTTAATTCTTAATGATTTCTTATATTTACGCGAACACTACACATTGAATAAAACTACTTTTACGGATTATATCGCGTTTAATAAAAAAATAAAGTTACAGCCTATATACGTCCCACTGCTGGGCACAGACCTCCTCTCATTTCTGAGAGGGTTTTTTAGGGCAAGGAAATGTCCGCCGCGCTGCCCCAATGCGTGTTGGCGAACTTCACATGTCTTCGAAATATTTTTTTTTGATTTCTCAGACATGCAGGTTTCCTCACGATGTTTTACTTCACCGCCGAGCACGTGGTAAATCAGCACTTAAAATTGCAATTAACAATTTCATTGGTGCCGCCGGGGATCGAACCCGGGTTGCTCGCGTATTATGTAACTTACAGCGAGCGCTAACCATCTGAGCTACCACGGCTCTTAATCTCGCGTTTAATAACTTTTTAAAAATTAATTCTTATTCAATGCTATCATATCAAAATTAAGTATGTATTAAAAGACCTTTTTTGTAGAATATGGGTATAAAACGAGCGTACAGGCCACCTGGTAGTTAGAGGATGCTGTGGCCCATATACACCTATATTGATGCTCGATTAAGAATCAAAATATAATTTATACGTTGTCACCCCTGACGACTAAAAACACCTCGTTACCAATAAAAAGGGTCGTTACTAGTAAACCTTAACGCAAACGTAGCAATGACGCAATTAAATATTAAGCACGTAATGCGCGAGTAGTTCGCAATATCCTATCATCATAATATGTTACATCAACCCGTTATTATGTTAACCAACGGAGGGCATTTTAAACATTTACAATAGTAAAGTATAATTAAAGTATACCATACTAACAACGGAACGTGCACTAAAAGCTAACGTTAGCGCTTATAAACGTGTAACTGCTAAGTCACAGATATCCCTTCTACTAGCGATTCACCCAGACTTCGCACGTTTGATTTCTGGTCTCGACAACAACGCCACCTACCGGGTCCAATTGTGACTCTAAGCCGTTCTCTAATCAACTTAATTACATACACAAAATTTCATCAAAATCAGTCCAGCCGTTTAGGAGTTCAGCCACATACACACGGACAGAATATAATATATAATATACATGTATTATACATACAAACGTTTCTCCTGAATCATTATGCCTATTAATAAAAACGGCATAAAAATCCGTTGCGTAGTTTAAAAGATCTAAGCGTACAGACGGCGGGAAGCAACTTTGTTTTATACTATGTAGGATCTAATATAAGGAGCGGAGAAAAGACTGGAAGGAGCCTTTCTCGTTGTCACCTCTTACATCAGAAAATATGTAAACGCAATATCAAAAAATAACTAAACCAGCTTTTGGTGTTATACTGATTGGTGATACACTAATTGGTGGTATCCTTTATGTAAACGTTAAGTTATAAAAACTTTTAAAAACTAATTTAAATTAATGTTTAAACTATTATGTATTCTTATGTGAGAATAACTATTTAGAAAACCATAAACGATACAAGTTGTATCTATTAAAGAATACGAATTATTACTAATCATTTCAGTTTCCCGCTTTCGGCTTCGGTCACACCCTTGCGTTCCAAATTCGAAAATCGAAGTTCTGTGTGTGTCTGCGGTGACGACCCCCGTCTGCTACCGTGAACAAATTACACAAGTCAGCAACGTTCAAACCCAATCACATTGTATACATTTTACATGCTTAACCCGAATATTTTATTCCTTAATTTTAAAGAAAGAATTACTTTTTATTACAACTTTTTATTTAATTTTACCAAATCTTGCAACTTAATTTCAAAGTACCTAACCGATCTACCTAACTGATTGAGCTCAACTTACATTTTTAGTGCTGGTGACAATACTATCCACTATAGTCATGAATGCATTTTTTTTTAGGTTTTCTAGGTTAAAGATATTAATTTATTATTTGTCAAAAAAACTTTTTATTAATATTTTTATATATTGTATAATTTTTGTTAAGAGTGACAAAGCAAATTTATGTTGCAGTAGTGAATGGCAGAATCGGGAAGGGACGCCCTAGACGAAAGTTTATCCATAAAATTGGCTATATATTGAAGATGGGCCAGATTAAGAGCACCCTTAACTTACGAGCAAGTAAGCGTAGGTACGAGTATATGGATGTAAAGGAGGCGAGAGAGATGTATCAGGTTCGTGCCAAATGGAAGTCCATAGTCTCTGCCTACCTGAGTGACAGGTGTGAGTGTTTATGTTTATGTTTTTGGTTATATCAGATTATCTCAGATATTACACATATAAATCTCCTTCCACTTAAGCTTTTCAAGATGAGCCGCTGAAGTGACGGCCTGATGAAACTTGCATGAAGTTGATGGATTCCGGTGACTCAGAACCTTATTTAATGACAATCTATTGGAGAGGCACATATTCAACAGCAAACTTGTGTTGGGCTGTATTATTGGGCTGATGATGATGACATATATATGTTTTTTTTTATTCTCATTGCTTACAAATGAAAGTGTATACCTATTACTAAAATAAATAGTTTTTCCTTTGTTTCTTACTTTGGTTAAAACACACCATATACATTTAATACTAATTAAGAAGAGGGCAAATTGAACTTTTATCGCTAAGTTTCGAAAAGTTACCTAATTAGAATATATTTGAAAGTTTGTCCATATCTGCGTGTTATACGCTCTCTGACATACTATATAAGCTGGTTTTATCATTTTGTTGTTTCAATATTAGTATCATATTTCTTTATTTTCAATTAAAACCGCATTTTATCGTCTATATATTTGCGACATTTGCCAATATGTGTAATATAGTTAATTACTTGAATTATACTTTTCAGTCTTTTAGTTTTTTTTTAGTCCACAGTCACAGTCCATCTGATGGTAAGTTGGTGCTGTGGCTCATAGACATCTACATTTATCCTCAATTAAGAATCAGAATGCAGATACGTTGTCACCTCTAAGAACTAAGATGGAATGCCTCGTTTCCAGTAAAAATGGTTTTGAATTCTCAATACTCACCATGCGAAATTCAGCAGCATTAAGGTGCTATTTTACGCTGGTATTCTGTGAGAGCGTGGTCCTTCCCCGGTCGAGCCGACCCATTTGTGTTGCAACCATAATACGAGTATAGCTGCAGCGTCGCTCTACCGTATAAATAAGTTTTTTAGTTTATTATTAATTAAGAATATGTCGATCTCCATAAGTATTTTGTTAAAAGACACTAAATAAAAATGCAAGCAAAAAGTATTTATTCGGAAATAATTCACTTTTGAATAAATACTTCAAGGTGATTGTACAAAATTCACCGCCAATCAATTCTTTATGACGAGAGAATGTGCGCGCTCATTTTATCCGATACTCGTCTCGCTAACGAGCTCAGTTTGAAATTTAAAATCGTAAGTCTACCTATGTTGAAAAGAACTGAATATTGTACTATACTAAAAAGTTTAAATTAAATTATAACAACAATAAAATGTAAAATTTATGTTTTTAATATCTGTTTCGATTTTATTTACCGAGTTCAAAAAACGGGAAGGTAATCTATATTCGACGCGTACGTTTTTTTTTTGTATTAAGTATGTTCACTTATCTTTAGGAAGCGGCTTAAATGATTTTAATGATTCCTTTTTTATTAAAGAAAAATGTATAAATGTGGAAAAATAGGCGATGAATATTTTTATGTAAGATTTTGGATGACATTCCGATTATTATACCTTTTTTGTTTTATTGAATAAGGGTGAAAAACGAGCACAGAGCCCACCTGATGGTTAGTGGATGCTGTAGCCCATAGACATCTACATTTATCCTCAATTAAGAATCAAAATGCAGATGCGTTGTCACTCCTGACGACTAAGATGGAAAGCCTCGCTTCTAGCGAAAATGGTATCCGGTCCTCTATATTATATGAAACACAGTCGCATTAAGGTGCTATTTTACGCTGGTATTCTGTGAGAGCCGAATCATTGCTTAAACAAAATGTAAAGGCTTGTTCAAATACTTTTAAATTCCATAGAGTATTGCCAAAAGATATCGTTAAATATTTTAAAACAATTGATGTTAAGAAAACGGCAGACTTATGGGGGATTTCCGTTAAAGTTATTTTATCTATAATAGATATAATAGCACCTTATCTAGCCACTATATTTAATACAAGCGTCGAATCTGGTGTGTTTCCTGATTTAATGAAACATAGTAAAGTCATACCTTTATTTAAATCTGGTAGTACATTAGACCCCGCCAATTTTAGACCGATTTCTGTACTACCAACATTTAGTAAAATTTTGAAAAATAATTTTAGATCAGATCTTAAGTTTTTTAATATTAATAAATTGCTACATAAAAATCAATTCGGTTTTACAAGGGTCGCTCGACAACTGACGCTGGAGTTGAGCTTATTAAACATATTTTTGTGCATGGGAGAATTCGGAGGATGCTTTGTATATTTTTGACCTTTCCAAGGCCTTCGACTGTGTTCACCATGAGACATTAATCAGGAAGCTACAGTACTATGGTGTCAAGAACACAGCGCTTAAACTTATTATTTCATATTTAAGTAATAGAATGCAGAAAGTTGTTATCAATGGTAAAAGTTCTTCCGGGTCACCTGTACTAATGGTGTCCTCAGGGCTCGATTCTCGGCCCATTCCTATTTCTGGTATATATTAATGACTTACCTTCCTTGTAGGGGATAATCATGATATAGTATTATTTGCTGATGATACTTCCTTGATTTTTAAACTTAAACGTCAATCATTTAAATGTGACGAAGTGAATAATGCTATATCAAAATTAGTGCATTGGTTTAACGTTAATAATCTACATTTAAACGGAAATAAAACTAAATGTATTAAATTTACAACAACGAATGTTAAAAATCTGGGTACCAATGTGTTTTTAAATGGGAAGAACTGAGCCCTGTTGAATCCACAGTTTTCTTGGCATCACTCTCGACGCAAAGCTTCAGTGGGCCCCCATATATCCAAACTAGCAAGCAGACTAAGTTCTGCAGCCTATGCTGTAAAAAAGATTAGAGGTCTCACTAGTGTCGAGACAGCTAGATTAGTTTATTTCAGTTATTTCCATAGCATAATGTCTTATGGGATTTTGCTATGGGGAAATGCAACTGATTCAGAAACTATTTTTGTTTTACAGAAGAGGCCATTAGAGCTATTTACAACCTAAAACCGAGAGAGAGTCTCTAGAGATAAATTTAAAGAAATAAATATATTAACTTTGGCCTCTCAGTATATTTACGAAAATTTAATGTATGTTCACAAAAACAAAGGTAGTTTTAGTAAAAAGTAATATACATTCTGTAAACACTAGAACAAACACAAGCTAGTGATACCAGTTTCTCGACTCCACAGAGTCAGTAATTCATTCTGGGGCAATGTATACGCTATTACAACAAGGTCCCGGAAAGTGTACAGGCTCTCTATTCAAGTTTAAATGTTTTATTGTTGAAACTGTATAAAAGGGTTATTATAGTACAAATGAATATATGATTGATAATAACCCTGGGAATGAGGTGGTCGCTACCAAGCAGTTTCTAAAATAAATTTTGTACTTAAATAGTTTGTACAACCATTAATGTAAAATTTACTTTTAAAAAAAAAGTCCCGCTGGGTTTCTTGCTGGTTCTTCCCAGGACAGAGGTTTTTTTTTTGAACCAGTGGTAAAGTAAAAAATGACTTTCAATAAGAATTACACATGTAATCTATATTGAATAAAAAATTATTCTATTCTATTCTATTCAAGAGCGTGGTCCTATCCCGGAAGAGCCGATCCATTCGTGCTACAACCACAATATAGCTGCACCACGGCTCCAGGTTAACAAAAGCTTTTTAGCCAACTTCAAAAAAAAAGAAGTACTAGTTCTCATATTTCTTTTTCAAGTTTTTTTTGTGAGATCGTGGTCCTTCCCCGGTCGAGCCAAACCATTCGTGCTCTATCACGTGTTAAGTGAGTACCTCTTGAAGTCAGTTAGTAATTTAATTAAGTTATATTATAATCTTATAAAATGAACAAAATATTCGAATATTGCATTACACCTAATCAAATCAGATCATATGTCATTATCATTCGTTTATTAATTCATTACCACCCATGGATTTAATCACAACTTATAACATAATATGAAGTTCGCCAATTTTTATAGGTATATCGCGGCAGACCACTTTTTGCTTTAAAACTATCTCGACATGAGAAAAAAACCTATACTCGTCAGCAAGTTGTTGTTTTAGGCCGGATCATTACTAAGCCATACTAAATCCGGTTCTTTTATCTTCCAACTATTAATAAAAATGGGACCAAGCATTCACTTGCCGACCTTACAAACAAAATAATATATACAGATTGATTATTGCATTCACAGCGACACCTACCTAATTCAATTGAAATGTAGGCCAAGTGAGATATGGTCAAAGATGGCGCCCGAAGTAGCCGCTATTGCCCCAGGTGTACAGATACCCGCTGATTCAATTTTCAAACACAATTCGTATTATGAACGCATACACAATCTCTCAATCGAAATTATTATAGAATATTGGACACGCCTTTGACCTTTTGTTTCACATCAATAAATTGCCGTGTAACATTAAAATTTATTTTTAAAATCCACGAACCAAGTCTTTCTATATTAGAAGATTTCCTTTATTAGATACTAAGTGTGGTAGTTGTACATAAAACTACATATAAATCCTTCACCCCTTTCTTCCCATGGGTGTCGTAAAGGAGACAATGGGAAATACTAGAAAGCTGTTATAGCTCCCAGAGGTAAAAATCAGACTAGGAACGGGCAGCAGTGTCAAAGATGCGAGATGTTTTTACTGCGATCGCTAGCTGCCAGGTAAGCGTGGCGATTTCGGGAAATCTTTCCAATAATAGGAGTAGGCCATGTCCAGCAGTGGTTATTCACGAATGTATTAAGAATAAGAACAAGACTTTCGGAAAAAACAAATTCATCATCGTCATCACCATTACAGCTATTCACAAGTCCACTGATGAACATAGGCCTCCCACAAGGAATGCAACAAAGCACGGTTTTGAACTACCTGCATCCATCGACTTCCTGCATGTCTTACTAGGTCGTCACTCCATCTAGTGTAAGTTTTCATCACCATCGGTTGTCGGTTCCTCGAGCTCCGTTGGTCGGTTAATCTGGTGATACTGCGGATATAAAAAAGAAATTGGGCTTATATAATTTCTGTTTTTTTTCCTATACAAATTAATTAAAGGAAAGTTCAATATTAATAAAACATTTGAATAAATTATACAATTCATAACCGAGGACTAGTTACGGAGCTAACCACACGTCGACTGAAAGGATTCCAATCATTATATTCAGTGAAAATTGAAACGGGACTTCACACATCGACGGCCCAGCTTCATTAATCGAGCTCCTCCAATTAACACTTTCGGAGTTATCTCGGTACGGACGCCATATTGGATACAACTCGACTTTTTTCATTAATTGATGAGATATTTCAAAGTAAGGATTATTTAAATGTAGTTCTTATTGGGGATGTTATTTTTTTACAGATGGCGTTATAACGATGTTTACGTCAGACGTAAACAGTTAGAGTGGCGGTAATTATACTGCTTCTCTATATCCTACAGGCTGGAACACAGCAGTGCACGCACTACTGTTTGGTGGCAGAAATTGTTAAGAGGGTAGTATCTACCTAGATGGACTCCTAAACAGAAGATGGGTCCTACAACCTAGTATCATCATGAGAAAACTTAATTTCATAAAAAGATACGAGGGCATGTTTTAAAGTCCACCATACTTACTAAGTTATAATATATTGAGGAAACCTGCGTGTTTGGGAAATTTTAAATATTTATTGGAAAATTAGAAGGTATATTTGGCATAAATTTCACGCTTAACGGCGGGTTTGCTATCTTTGAGAAATCCCAAAAATAAAATTTTCAATTTTTTTTTAAATAACTTTTAAACAGATGTAACGATCAATTTCAAACTAATCAGCTTTTAAGCTCGAAAAATGCCGTCGCTTGCTGCAAACCGCATCAAAATCGGTTGATGCGTTGAAGAGAAATCGTTAACGAAAAATTTCGAAAAAATTTTTTTTCAAATAACTTTGAAATTTCTTCTCGGATCGTTGTTGACGTAATAAATTAGGTTTTTGGGCTCCAAGAGCTTGAAAACGTCATAATAGTTGGAATTTGGAGCGCTTTGCATTTGAAATTAGCGGGAAGTTCCAGGGATGGCCAAGGATTTTTTCTGGTGGATGCTGCTACTGTCTTCTGTTTAATTTCCCGTTGTCACCTCTTACAACACCCACGTATAGAATTATTACTGTTGGATTTTTTTATGCCGCAATTACACTGCGGGAATAAACATAATATTATATTAATTTATTGTTTCTATGCGTTCATCAAAAGCCGTGGTAGCTCAGGGCCTAAGCGCTCGCTGTAAATTTCACAGTACGCCAACAAATCAGAAATGAGACGAGGCCTGTGCCCAGCAGTGGTACGTATTTTTTTATTTGCGCTCATCCAGGATCAGGATCTTGGGCAAATAGTTCCATAAAATGTTGAGTGAGCTAAACACCTCGCATTACTTGGCAGTATTTAAAACTATGTCCATAAACCGACTTGATCCAAATTACAATTATACATAGTTTGAAAATCTCTCACAGATTTTGCACGAACGTATCATTCCTCAACAGTAATGATACGTTGAGTATCACACTTCGCCACTCAATATTGGATTTTTCCCAATACTTATTAGATGATTCGAATGAAACCTCATTACTGGCTTAGTAATTAAAAATTATTGAGTAGTCATTAAAATAAAAAATATATAAGGAGCGATGGTAGCTGAATCTATTTATTTAGTTAAAATCAATAAGGTAAGTGATACACTTGGAGTAAAAATTTGTTGATTCTGCTGACTGTCTCATATCAAATTTCAGCGAAAGACACAAAACATGTTCTAATACAATATTTTATTTACGTAGTAACTCTTATGAAGATTCAATATTAAAAATATGAAAACACCTGCAATAAGTCTCTAAAAATGCTAGAAATTTTAGTACATACTTTAAATCCTGTAATATCTGAATAATTAAAACTTTTCTAGGCCAACCCAGATATAAGTTTCGTTGCTCTCTTGTAAAACTAAGCTATAGTCCTTACTCGGTTTTGAAATGGAGCAGCCGTATTAGCAGCATTTTGCTAATTTCGTCTGGTAAACGACGAAAACCGGAAACCCTTTTTAATGATAACGAGGCATTCCATCTTAGTCTTCAGGGGTGACAACGCATAAGCAGTTTATTTTTCATAGAGGTTTTTTTTAATTTGTGCAAGCAGCTATGCAAGTTTAGAAAGACCTGTATATTGTAACATCTATTGTGATGGCTGCTATGCCTATAGTTCACAATCAAGCAATCACTGTGAGCAATTTCACTTCTTCTGGGCTAAGTACATAGTTTCCCAGATGAGTGTTAGAGGTATGTCACACCCTAACTTTTATTTAAAAAAAAGAAAAAAACTAAAGCATATTGAAATTAGGTATGAGAAGAAGTTTACTAACTTGTATGCATCTTATAACTTTTCTTTGCAAGCCTAATATCAGGAACACACACACACACACACACACACACACACACACACACACTAAAGCACGCACGCACGCACGCACGCACGCAAAACACACCAACATTAGATCATAGGTAATCTTGCTCAACTTTTCTCAATATTTAATATTATTAGGAAGAGCGGTGCCTCCTGACACATGTATTCTTTTATACTTACTAGGAGGCTCCAATTACTTTATTATTTAATATGCCTTGCAAAAGATATAAATAAATTTTAATTTAATTTGTTTTAATTAATAATATTATATATAAATTTTATATAAAATTTTAAACTATTTTATCAATTTAGTGCCCTATGCTGGCGGCATTAGGAAATCTTTTACTCCATTATGTCACACGGGTGTCTTAAGAGGCAACTATGAGTGCTCTCAGAAGATATTTTCGCTTCTCGCTTACATTATCACTGCTACCCGTATACCAATATGAGATATTATAGTGCTTCAAGTATACGGTCTAGCACAGGGGTACTCACTGGTTTTAATCAACCTATGTCCATTTTAATGCTGATGCGACGAGATCTATTTGAATACAGCGTCAAACAAACGAAGACTAGTATTACATCAAAAACCGATTAACAGACTACAAAACAGTATTAACTCCAACTGGGATTTGAACCGATGCGCAACAGTACTTAGATAAAACTGTAGCTAGGTACTCTAACCAGTAAGCCACGCGTTCATCGTATATCAAAGGGGTGTTATTCTGTATAATATTTGAAAGAGACAAGAGGAACTTTTAAGCATGGAATTTAATATTATAACAGGCTATAACTTTTATCACTTAACGACGTGATATGGAAACTTCACCCCTCATCGATTTATAGACGTTAAGTGAAGTTGTCCCGAACTCTATACAACTTTGCCTTAGCGTGTACATGTGTTTAGTTGTAGACATTGCTCGTTTTAGCTTGCTTGGTGTGTTATCTCTTAATTTTATATTTGCAGTAATGGCTTTTTATATCTAAAGTCATATTCTAGGACACTTAGGCAGATCAGTGTATGAGCAGCGATCAGTCCATACATACATTACAGCCTATAAAAGTCCACTGCTGAACACAGGGCTCCCCCATAGGTTGCGTCATAGGGGGATCTTGCAATAGTAGCCACGCTAAGCAGGCGATTTGTCAACCGCAGTTTTTAATAATTATGAGACAGTTTTATTCTGTCGCCTCTTACGACACCCTCGGGACGATTTGGGTAGTGGATATTCTTACACCGCTCATACACGGTTAACATAGTCCTTAGAATTTTTCATAATTTTTAGTAAAGTAAGTAAATGTAAAAGAAAATAGTTTGTAAATAATTACCAGAATGTTTGGTTTTCTTAACGTGACATATATTCGAAACATTTAAAATGCTTTGAAAAATCTTCACCAGACATCTTTTTTGTGGTAGATAAAAGGCATAATCAATGTTATTTTGTTTTGTACTTTTAAAAACTACTAGTTGTAAATAAATAAAATCATTTTCACCCTACCCTACATTGCTACATCAACAAAATATTGTTCCCCTTTCAATCACATTTACAAGTTTCCTGACCGCATCCGGTGGCTTTCACGTAACATGTTGTGTTTTGTTTTACAATACGTAAAAATTTTCCATAGGCATTTTTTTTGTTTATTTTAATGTTAATTTTTCGAAACGAAGTCCAAGCCAAATCTCATTAACTGAATTAAACTTTTCTTGCGTCAGATTACTCCGTATGTGTCATAATATTTTTTAAATTAATTATTTGATACATTAAAAATAAATATTAGGTACGGTAATCTGTTTCTTGCATTCATATATTTAGTAATACCACTGCCCCGTTGGTCACACAAAAACGCAACTAGTGATATGTGGTCTCGGGTTGGAATCCCGGGTCGGGATATTTGGTTTTTCTGCCAAAAAATGCTCAGTATCAGGCCGGAGTCAGGTAGTTGGGGATGGTACTCCCCCGTGCTTTGGAAAGCACGTATTAAGCCGTTGGTCCTGCGACTGATCTCTTTCCGGTCGCGTCAATTTGCCGTCGCGTGGAACTTTAGAGTGAAGGAATAGAAAGTGTTCTTGTGCTACGGCACACGCTTGTGCACTATAGTGTTTCTGCCATCTATAGTGTAAAGTTAAAAGTAAAGTTACAGCCTATATACGTCCCACTGCTGGGCACAGGCCTCCTCTCATTTCTGAGAGGGTTTTAGGGCAAGGAAATGTCCGCCGCGCTGCCCCAATGCGTGTTGGCGAACTTCACATGTCTTCGAAATCTTTTTTTTTGATTTCTTAGACATGCAGGTTTCCTCACGATGTTTTCCTTCACCGCCGAGCACGTGGTAAATCAGCACTTAAAATTGCAATTAACAATTTCATTGGTGCCGGCGGGGTTCGAACCCGGGTTGCTCGCGTACTGTGAAACTTACAGCGAGCGCTAACCATTGAGCTACCACGGCTCTTCTGAGCTACCACGGCTCTTATATCTGCGCAAGATAGGATTGTAATCCTGTCTTGCGCAGATGACTAGCTTTCATTGAAACTATGAGCAGTGACCGATATTCGGTCTGGAGGACATTATTATAATATCATAGATAAGCCCAAGCCCTAACCACATTATTAAATTTCTTAGTCGTGTCTTTGATTGTTTACATTTTATTTTTCTATAATTAGTCCGACATTAACAGACTACAACAATGCTTTGGCCAGTTTTTACGACATCATTTTTTCGTCTATATGTTAACTAATTTAATTAATTCAAATATCAGATTTAAGATTAACTTCCGCTTATTACATAAATTTAAACCAGCAGCTATCTTGAGTTCTAAAGACAGACGGCGGAATAACTATATTAAAAGCCTGAACCAATACCCAGAAGATTTGGGAGGCCTGGCGCCAAATTGCCTACCACGTGACTAGGTACGGCGAAACCCCAACATGGAAGACACTTAATTTTTTATAAAATTAATGTGACAAACGAGCACAAAATCTACCTGATGGTACGAGAATGCTGTGGCCCACAGACATTTACATCTATTTTCGATTAAGAATCAAAATTCAGATACGTTGTCACCCCTGAGGACTAAGATGGAATGTCTCGTTATCAATAAAAAAGGTCTCCGGATATCCACAGCAACATTAAGCTGCTACTTCACGCTGGTATTTTGTGAGAACGTGGTTCTTCCCCGATCGAGCCGATTCGTTCGTGCTACAACCATAATATAGCTGCAACATGGCTCTATCACGTAAAAAAAAAACTTGTGACCATCAGTGAATTTCTGTTTATTAATTATCAAATTGTATTATTGATTTGTAGATATTCTATTTAAAATACCTGTTACAATATAACAATACAATAATTTCACTGCTCTAAAACACAAGTATAGTTCATGAAACGACTCAAGGAGCTCCGCAGTAAAATTATACTCTCCAACATGAAAAATCGAGGAAACGAAATAAAAGAGAAAAGCTATAACCCCGTGAATAGAAAACAAAAACAATTCACTGAGTGCACCCATACACGGACTCATTGTAACACACGTCGCTCGGGTCATGCGATTCAGTCGCGTAAACCGCACAAAACCTCCATTGTGTCATGAATGGGGCGCTTTATATTGCGAGGGAACGAATTTTTTTAAGAACGCGTTTCTTTTTCAATTTTTTTAAATAGAATGTGTTCTGGGTAACGTCGTGTGAATTTATAAAGTGTATTGCTTGTGTGTGGAGCGTCTTTTTTAATTTATACAAATGCACTTTTTTACTGAATATCGTATGCTTTGTTATAAATATGTATTGTATTATTTTCATACTGTGTGTGGTTTTGTATCTTCGTATTTTATAGTAGCGAATGAATCGAGGCTAAAGTCGGGCATTATATACAATCAATGACAATACTTTAATTTAAGAAAAAAATACTTAGAAATCTGTATCTTAGGATTTTAGCGTAATGAGATGAAGGAATCCCTTAGAGAAAAATTTATAGAAATAAATATTTTCTCAGTATATTTACGAAAATTTTATGTATGTACACAAATGCAAAAATAGTTTTATTAAAAACAGTGATTTATATACTGTAGTTACTAGGATCATGCACGAGCTAGTTATACCAGTTACTCGACTCTAAAGAATCAGTAAGTCCTTCATTGTATACGTTTTTACAACAAAGTCCCAGAAAATATGCAGGAACTACAACTCTAACAAAAAGTTTAAATTTTTATAAGCAAATATTGTTTAACAAGGGTTATTATAAACTAAATAGTACATGATTGAGATTAAACCCGTGGGAATGTGGTGATCGCTACCATGCTGTTTCTAAATGTCTTCATAATTAATTGTACAAATATTATATTATAAACTAGCTGTCCCTCGCGACTTCGTCCGCGTGGAATTTATTACGATTTCAAGGGTTTTATTTATTTTGCACGGAACCTGATTCTTTTTCTAAAATAAAAGTATCCTAAGTTACTCCTTATAACATCAGCTATCTGCCAGTGAAAGTCCCGTCAAAATCGGTCCAGCCGTTTCGGAGATTAGCCGGAACAAACAGACAGACAGACAGACAAAAATGTTAAAAATTGTTTTTTGTTATTAGTACCATATATACTTTCATATGCATTTAGTAAAAAGCTCTTATTTTAACATTACAAACAGACACTTCAATTTTATTTATTTGTATAGATTAATGTTTAAAAAAGTACTGCTGGATTTCTTGCAAGTTCTTTCCAGGAGAGAGGTTTCTTTCCGAACCAGGCATAAAGCTTAAATGACTTTCTATAATTATTCATGTAATCTATTTTGAATAAAAATGATTCTATTCTATTCTAATGAGAAAAGATTACGTAATCTTATAGCGAGAGACAGAAAATAAGTAAAATAAAATACAACATAAGGAAGCGGTTTGTTCATTTTTAAATAAAGTAAGAACGCATATTAAATTTAACATAAATATTGTTAATCCAAAGGAAAAAAAAGCAATAGCATACAATATTGTTACGGCTTACTTTATTAAACAACTATGCGCTGACCTCACACTAGGCCAGGCCAATCATGTGCCGGTCCAATTTATATTTTTATTCATCATGTAATTCGAATTTAGTTTTATTTTATATGAGATGATGATAGATACTCTATATTTATTAAATAACATAAATGACATAATAATTACGAGCAGCGCAGTACTTAATTAAATAAGATTGAAAATGTTTGTTTCTAATTGACAGAAGTATATTATTAGCTTCATATCTTTAATTAGTTTACATTTTTAATTTAAACAAGAGAAAACAAAAGAATTTCGAAGTTGTGTGACGCTTTATATGGCAAATAATTGCATTTGTTTCTAAGAAGTTATTAGTAACTTCATAGCTCCAAGGCCAAAGATCTGATTATATATTATTACACTTTGATCTTAACTAAAAGGCCGAGAAGCGATTGATTATGATGAGATTAGACTCATATATATCATATTAGCTGTTCCCGCGACTTCGCCCGCGTGTAATTTAGGATTTTAATTTTGTTGCGCGGAATCCTAATTATTTTTCTAAAATATAAGTAGCCTAAGTTACTCTTTGTAACATGAGCTATCTACCAGTGAAAGTCCCGTCAAAATCGGTCAAGCCGTTTCGGAGATTAGCCGGAACAAACAGACAGACAGACAGACAAAATTTTTAAAAATTGTGTTTTGTTATAAGTACCGTATATACTTTCATATGCATTTAGTAAAAAGCTGTTATTTTGACATTACAAACAGACACTTCAATTTTATTTATTTGTATAGATGTATAGATGATATAATATATATATATATATATATTATAAACTTGCCCATACCAAAACATTTTCCCGAATCAGTGGTAAAAGTAAAAAACAAATTTCAAAAATTCTATCTATATTAAATTTGTTTAATATCTTTTTAATTCTTTATATGAATTTCATTACCGAACTAAATTATAATACATTTGTCATATATATAACATTCTTTCTAATCCACCCATCAAGCTTTACAATGAACATCCCCGTAATACTGATGTCTAGGCCATGTAATAATATAAAGAACATGGGATATTAAAAGAATGCAAGGACTATAACACTAAAATTGTTATTATATGTTTTTCGTACGACACTTTAATTTTATTTATAGAGGTGTGCCTTTATGTGACTTTTATATAGTTTAAGTACGAGTAAACTGAAATTAATAGATGAATAATAGACAGTATGGAAAAATAATGCGTATCGGCTTTGACGTGTTACTTGAGTGGGATTTCGCACGCGAGCTCGGTTCGGTTTTGTTTCGAAACATTCTGGTTTGGGAAACATTCAAATAACTCTTACAGTATTTAACAAAAAATTAATACTTTTGTTGAGAAGCCGGTGGAGGTGATTTATTTATTTGGGTGAATAAACAGTGACAGAATATAGAACTTAAAGTCATACTACTGTAATTACATAATATAAAAATAGTGACACCAAGATAATTAAGCTAAAACCTCCCTAAATGAGAGAGGCTCATGATATTTTTCATGTAACAGTAACAAATCAATGAATTAAAGTTTTAATTTTATACATTTCAAGCTAATTACAATCGTGAATACTATACGGACTACGTCCGAAGAGTGAAACTAAAATAAAGATTCGTGGAAGCTGTCCACTTAAGCATTTCATAAGACAAGAGATCCGTTGTCTCGAGTACTCAGTCAAGTTTGTTCAGACTTGGCCACTTACGTACTCTAGGAGCGGGATGAATATCTAGATTTTAAAGTTTATTTTTTGAAGGATTAAGTCGACGTGAATCATGACAAATTTGTATTAAAAAGTCAAAAGTGATGAAATTCAGTCTTTTATTTTAAATAATTAATCTTTTTTAGTGCTGATTTACCAAGTCGTAGGCGGTGAATGAAAACGTGGTGAGGAAACTTGAATGTCTGAAAAATAAAGAAAATAAGTCGAAGGAATTCACTGACCGAAATTCGGTCCTCCAGACCGAATTTCGTTCACAGCGTCCAGTCTCAGCGGAGACTAGCCATCTGCACTATACGGGATTGGAGTTGCAGGATTGGATGTACAGGAGTGTGCGCGAATAGAGATGAATTCTCTATTCCTTCACTCTCATAGTTCGATGAGACGGTAATCTGACACGAACGGAGAGAGATCAGGCGCAGGACCTACGGCTCACGTGCTTTCCGATTCACGGGAGTGAAACACCGCCAACTTTCTAACTCCGGGCTGCTACTGAGAATTTCTTGATAGAAAAACCCAGTAACTGATTTTGGCCCGACTCTGGATTTGAACCCAGGACCTCATGTTCAACAATCACGTTTACGACCACTAGACCAACGAGACGGACATTTCGATTCGAAGGACACGTGAAGTCCGCCAACACGCATTGGAGCAGCGCGGTGGACACTTCCTTGCACTCAAAATCTTTCAGCAATTAGAGGTGCCAAGTGCCCAACTGTGGGACGTATATGGGCTGTAACTGTTACTATAACCTTAATGTATTTTGTTAAAAAAAACATGGATATATTTTTTACAAAAGGTTTAGATGTAGGAAAAAAATGTCATTCATATAGTAATACGTGTTTAGTCAAAATTATTTTGAATGTATATATTATATTTGCCGTATTAGGGTAGCTCTTGGGTAGACTCAACCATGCCATTATCTACCCTTAAGTTCTTGCATTACAATACTTACACACGACTTGTATCTTACACAAATCTCATGGTTGAGTGGTCGCGTAGGTACTTCGCGACTACTCATAATATACATTTAAAACTCCCTCTACAAAGAAAGAGGCCCATATGCAGTAGTGTAGCTGATGTGATGAATCGACGCTCTGCAAAGTCCGCAGTTTGTAAACTAGTACAGTATCGCCCCCGTCACCACATCAGATTTGATAGACCACAAATCCTCGCTAAGGAACACCGATTCCTTCCAAGGATGATTCGCGAGGCTATTGAAATCAAAAACATCCTAATTTCAATATAGAAGACTAAATTTAATCTGAAGGTTGCCGTGGTCAACTATGACATTGTGACGTCGAACATCTCTGCCCCTCTGTGACCATGGGTACTGTAAAGTGCTCGATACTCCGGGAATATAAAATAAGTTAATATACGCGATAAAATCTGTAAAAACTACTTTTATTT
This sequence comes from Parnassius orleans, assembly GCA_029286625.1. NCBI lineage: Eukaryota > Metazoa > Arthropoda > Insecta > Lepidoptera > Papilionidae > Parnassius > Parnassius orleans. The sequence continues at coordinate 6,838,273 of JAGSMP010000003.1, forward strand.
AAATCCAGTAGTGGACCTTTGCGGGATGATAATAAGTGGAACATGCAATTGGTATTCGACTAAAGTATAGTATCTTAGCCTAAGACGTGAGTGAAGGGCGTATGTTTCTACACTAAGGCCCGTATTAATAAACGTTACTCAACAACGAACTCAAGTACGTAATCATTTGATACGCCCTCATTACGAAATCAGCATCTCAAGATCGTTGCTAATTAATAAACACATAAAAACAGTATCTCAAAACGCTGTACTTAGGAATACTGTTCTGTGACTTGCACTCAAGTATACACACTTGAGAGTCGAGTTTCGTTTATTAATCAGTGTGGCACTCAGCTGATATCGTAAACGTTATCGTTGAGATATGTTTATTAATAAGATCATAACCTCAAGATTGTACTCAAGTGCGTGTACTTGAGCTGAGTAACGTTTATTAATACGGGCCTAAGAGTAAGGTCCCTGTGGAGAGCGTCCGAGAGTGTCCGACGGAGAGTGTGCCGTAGAGCCTTTTTGACCTGACAGTGCCGAGCAAAAACTTAATCAAACATAACGATGATATGACTTTTATACTTATTATAGTCACTAAAGTTATTAGCCGACTTTAAAAAATGGTAGTGGTTCTCAATTCCACTGAATAACTTTTTGTATGTACGTTACGTTACGCGATATATTTGTCAACGGTGAACCGAATTTTATAATTCTTTTTTATTAAATAGGTTGTACTTCAATAAACTATCCGTATCATATAAATTGAAAGAAAAAATGATTTCCTTAAGGCTGGGTGGTAATAGGGGATAAAGATTTTAATGTAACTATTTAGATGACAAACTTGTGATTGTGACTTGAGCTTGTGATATTCCTTAGTGATTGCCTCGTTGGTCTAGTGGTCGTTAACGCGACTGCTGATCATGATGTCCCGGGTTCGAATCCCGGCTCGGGCCAAAATCAGTTATTAAGATTTTCTTACCAGCACCCGGACTCAGGAAGTTGGCGGTGTTTCACCCACGTGCCTCAGAAAGCACGTAAAGGCCTTTGTACTGCGTTCTCTCTCCAGTAGTGTCGAATAACCGTCCCATCGGACTATGAGAGTAAGAGAATAGAGAGTGCACCTGTACTTGCGTATACACTCGGGCACTATATTCCTGTCCTGCGCAGATGGCTAGTCTCTGAGACTGGCCGCCGTGACCGAAACTCGGTCTGGAGAACATTATTATTATTATTATTCCTTAGTTCACTCAGAAGGTTCAAAAATTAAACTTTTAATAAAATTAAAAACCGGCTTCAAAAAACTAAATAGTATAAAATAATTTCCACATAACAGCTTCTGAAGTCATGACTTTAATTATTTCATAAACTATGTATTAGCACCAACTTATTTGAAAATTATTTTTCATTTTATTTCATTGAAATCGGCTATTACTTTTTATTCAGAAGTTTTATTTAGCTTATCAAAACTGGAGCGAGACAAGACAATGAAATAATGAAAACAAAATGGTCGCAAACAAGTGTGACAATAAACAATATTTGAAACGACTTTGTACCGGACATTTTCCGATCTCAATATTAGTGCTAAAGATTTGTCGCAAACAAATGAGCCCCGCCCCACATGTTGTACTTTTCTAATTTGAAAAATAATTACAATGACATCAAAAAATATCCTAACTATATATAAAAGTATTATTGAATAGACGCCGCAATAAAATGCAATGAATCTCACAAACTTACATACAATACATACGAAAAGTTTAAAATTAATGAGTTAAAGGAAATTGTTAGCGAACTCTCCTATTTGCGTTTTTTCAGCGGTCTGCCCCCTTTGTTTTACGCGTGTGTGTTTTTTGGGGAAGTCATTAATTTTTTTTGGCTCTGAGGAAGTGAGTGTTGCTTATTTTCGGTAAGGGTGCGCAAGTTTGCATTCGAAATGAATGAAGGTGAACGGGGAGTCATTCATCATTAACATACGACTTATAAAATATGAGAGACATAAAAAAACTTGAGCTATGCTTTCGTGCATATATATATAAATCTTTGTATAATAAAATCTACTGTTTTCGTTGTAGAGGTGTTTATCAAAGGAGTTATCTTATTGTTTTACTAATCTCTTATCTCTCTTTTTGAAAAACAAATGAAACATTTGTAGTGCTGTTATAATTACTAATATTATCTTCAACCACTCCGTTAGGAATGGTTCACGACAGACAGTCATCGAATGGCGGATTTGAATCTAGGACCTATAAGTTTCAAAGTCCGTGCCCTTAATCATTCACAAGTTTTTTACGGATGTCAATGTGCTATAATCACGAAGACTCACTTCTGAATATCAGATTCCTCCTTTTGTCTTTAAATTTTCCAACGGAAATATAATTTCACGGCTTAATAGACATTTTGTTTATAACACAAATGGTTCGACTGGACCGGAGTAAAACCACGTTGTCACAGAATACCATCGTAAAATAGCAGTCTAATGCTGTTGTGTTTCGTATGGTGAGTTTAGAGAACCGGAGACCCTTCTTACTAATAACGAGGTTCCATCTTAGGCCTCAGGAATGACGACGTATCTACATTTTGATTCTTAATCGAGGCTAAATGTAGATGTCCATAGGCCACAGCATCCACTTATCATCAGATGGACTGCGTGTATATCTGAGCAGCAGAAAATTTCAAGAATAGGTTTTTAAGAGCGCTATTATTTTCACGCTGTACCCAAACGAACAAGCAAGAGAGATAATTACAGCTGGATCTGATTATGCCTGTGAAAAATCAACAAAATCATCGTCTCAGAGTCTCTTTTTTACTCCTCTAAAACTGGGATAATTTTAATTTTATCTGAAGAATAATATAAGGATACGTTTGCAAGTTTTTTTTTATGTTCGTTAAATTTGTTTGCTGGTAGTCTAATAATGATGATTTAACTGGGCAACTTAAGTTTTGAAAATAATTAATTTATTGAAAAAACACAACGTAGGATACGTGGTAGAGCCATGCTACAGCTATATTAATAATATAGTTGTAGCACGAATGGGTCGGCTCGACCGGGGAAGGACCACGCTCTCACAGAATACCAGCGTAAAATAGCAGCTTAATGCTGCTATGTTTCGTTTGGTGAGTGTAGAGAAACTGGAGACCCTTTTTACTGGAAAAGAGGCATTCCATCTTAGTCCTCACGGCTGACAACGCATCTGCATTTTATTCGCAAACGAGGATAGATGTAGATGTCTATAGGCTACAGCAACCACTTATAGGTGGACTGTGTGATCGCTTGTCACCCTTATCCTATAAAAAAAGGAATATGGTAGTGATGGTTATGACTTGTATTGCAAAAACATATTTGCTTTAGTGTCATTATCCAGGAAGAAAACAGAGGAATACGTTTGTATGGACCGTATACCGCCCAGATATCTTGCTAAGCTTTGCCGTAAAATATTTCTCTAAAATATATAATTAACACAGTTTATATTCTCAATACCAAATGACTTACAACAAAAAAATTGTTAAACCTCAGCAAATACTCTATTACAAAAATAAAACAAGAGCCGACTACAAACGAAATTAAATATACAATCTAAAATCAAGCGACTTTTGTTGAGCCTCACATACAAAAAATTTAAACGTAACTAGTAACTGAGAGCGAAGTTGTAAGATATTTTATATTTATGTCGCGATGAGGCGGTGGAGGCAAATTGAGAGAGGGGGCCCGCAATTAAAATTATAATTTTTGGCAAACGCTCGTGCCCCTTGCGACGTATATCTGTATCTTTGAATCGTCCCGCCGGCGATTGGGTCCGTGCTGCACCGAGATTTTTACGTGCCTCACATTTTCCTATGAATTTGAATATTGTACATACCTCAAAACCTCAAAACTAAATTGTACAACCAGTGCGTGTTGCCAGTGATGACATACGGAACTGAGACGTGGTCCTTCAGTGCTGGCCGTATGAGGAAGCTCAAGGTCGCTCAGCGAGCTATGGAGAGGGCTATGCTCGGGTTTCTCTGCGTGATAAACTTAGAAATGAGGATATCCGCAGTAGAACCAGAGTAACTGACATAGCCCAAAGGGTTAGTAAGCTGAAGTGGCAATGGGCCGGCCATATAGCTCGAAGAACCGACAACCGATGGGAAGAAAGGTTCTCCAGTGGCAGCCTCGTACCGGCAGACGAAGTGTGGGCGTCCCCACTAGATGGGTGACGACCTGGTAAGATATGCAGGAAGTCAATGGATGCAGGTGGCTCAGGACCGTGCTTTGTGGCATTCCGTGGGGAGGCCTATGTTCAGCAGTGGACTTGTGAAGGGCTGTAATGAATGAATGAATGAAAAACATATTATTTGTATATTCAATCTGTATATTTTAAGCTCACTTTTAGTTGTTCTTCACAAGCACCATATTTGCCATCTACCAACGAACTCAAAACATCTGGAAACTCTTTACCACCAGCCGCCACGCCTTTGTTTAGCGTGGAAGACGGATGTACAAACATAACCTCGGGCGTGCATTTTGCGCAAGAAAGTATTTTGTCGGAAGCTTTAAGTGAAATTTACTCAAAATTAATCATCCATATTAGTCCACATAGTTTTAGTTTTTTATTATTATTATTTTAAATATTTTATAGAATTAAAGATTGGGGTTGACGTTAATACCTAATATTGAATAATATTGATTGAAAAACCTCTGTGAAAACAGAGACACTGAGGTGATTCCATATGTAATGCGTTTTTCTAAATGGCAGGAGCTAAGCGCTCGATGTAAATTTCACAGTACGCGAGCAACTTGGGTTCGAACTCCGCTGGCACCAATGAAATTATCAATTGTAATTATATCATGAAACATCATGAGAAACCTGCATATCTGAGAAATAAAATAAAATGGTCGAATTGATGTAACCACTAATACGCATTGGGGCAACGCGGCGGACATTTCCTTGCCCTGAAACAAACAATCATTCATCCATTTTGTTTTCTTTTGTGTGTTAATGACAAAAATAAAACAAACAAAATCGAATATAAAGTCAATTTTTTTTGTAAAATATATTTAATTAATCAAAGTATGCACCGTTGTTATCTATGCACTTTTGCCATCTCATAGGTAGTTCATTGATCCCTTTACTAAAAAAAACCATGGGGGCGAGAATCAATAAACTCTTTGAAGGCGGTTTGGACTGCCGCATCGGAGTTGAATTTTTTTTCTTGTAAGAAGTTGTCCAAATTCCGGAAAAATGGTAATCTGTTGGAGCAAGGTCCGGGGAGTACGGTGGATTTCGCAGATATTCCAATTGTAGCTCATCTAACTTAGTGGTTGTTTGTTGTGTAGTGTGTGGTCTTGCGTTGTCGTGAAACAGCAGTGGCCTGGAGCTCCCTTCATGGTTTGCAGTTGCTGACAATAGATATCTGCCGTAATCGTTTGGCCAGATTTTAGAAAGCTGTAGTGAACGATACCGGCGCTAGTCCACCAAACACTCACAACGTGGTAGAGCCATGCTGCAGCTATATTAATAGTATAGTTGTAGCACGAATGGGTCGGCTCGACCGGGAAGAACCACGCTCTCACAGAATACCAGCGTAAAATAGCAGCTTAATTCTGCTGTGTTTCGTATGGTGAGTGTAGAGAACCGGATACCCTTTTTACTGGAAAAAAGGCATTCTATCTTAGTCCTCACGGCTGACAACGCATCTGCATTTAAATTCGCAAACGAAGATAGATGTAGATGTCTATGGGCCACAGCAACCACTTACCATCAGGTGGACTGTGAGCTCGTTTGTCACCCTTATTCTATAAAAAAAAAAAAAAAGTAACTTTCTGGTCAATTTTCGTTTAGGCAGGATTTGGCTGGGTCTTCAGGGTTCAGCCATTGCGACGAGCGCTTCCGATTATCGTACAGTATCAATTTTCATCACAAGTAATGATTCGATTTAAAATCCTTCATTATTGTATCGGTAGAGCAAAGTAACACAGCAGTCGACGCGTGTTTGCAAGTTCGATTCACTCAATTCATGAGGTACCCATCGTTCAAGTTTTTTTACTTTCCCGATTTGCTTCAAGTGGATTAATACAGTTTTATCACTTACCCCGAAACCTGCAGCTATCTCTGAAGTGCTTTGTGATGGATCCGCTTCCACAATAGCCTTTAATTCTTCATTTTCCACTTTGGTCTCCGGCCGTCCACGGGGTTGGTTCTCAAGGTCGGAATTTCCAGAACGAAAACGTTGAAACCAAAAACGTACCGTGCTTTCTTTTGCGACACCAGCGCCGTACACATCATTAATCCTTCGAGCTGTTTCTGCAGCACTGGTGCCACGGTAGAACTCGTACTCGTAAATATACCGATATTTCATGTTTTCCATTGTGCGGTAATAAGCGACGCCAAAGAATAAAATAATGAGGAAAAAACAAATGAATGACTGTTTCAAAACTCAAATGTACCAGCTAAATGAATTTATAAATTTGAATTCTTAACCAAAGAGGAGATATTTCAGATCAAAGTGGTCAGTACGACAAAACGCTAATTTCATATGTAAGGACCTAATACTTACTGTGTTTGCACTTTTTCTTTTTCTTTACGATATTGCTTATCAAAACTGTTTCATGCATATTTACAATGTGCCCTTGTGTGTGCAAATCTATAGTTGTATTGTAAAATTCCCTAAAAACGGGTAAGTCTCGTTAAAATTACTTCTTTCTACCGTACTCTCAGTGTGCCAACAAACGGAACTTGACTTCCAAAAATACGTATCTTTCTAGATTCGGACGCGCCGATCGTCATTGTGACGTCGAGAGTGCACCCTTTACGATATTTAAATATTCATTCCAACCCTTTAATTATACGTCGCGCATGTGAGCGACCTTTCCAATTCACTCCTTCTTTGTCTCCGTTTTTCAAAAACGACAAAGATTTTTAGTCGTTTTGTTGCATAAAGTAATATGTTTACTCGACAATTGCTTCAACAGTACGGATGGAGGGTTAAAACATACTCCACTCTGTTTTCGTTAACCGCCCACTCGTTCTATTTTTTCTTTTTTGCTTGTACGGGCGCTCAGGTACTAGAAACTTAAGTGGCCAGTTACGGACTCATTCATTTCGGTCTTTGTCCCCTAAAAATTAAACTTCATTAATCTTTTTTTTAATTTTTGTCCTTACAAATACGACAACAGGACTCAAATACAAACTTTGAATAAATACAGAACTATTAAACAATTTAAAAAGGTCTTTTTAAATTCACTGTCATATCCAATTCTTATTTTAAGACAAAACCTTGATGTAAACAACTTTAGTTTACTTCAAAACGATAAAAATAGTTAAATAAAATTTATCAAGTAGACTTATAACTCCTGGAAATACATTTTTACGCAAAACCACCGCAATCGCTGAAAATGACTTACAGCACAGACATGTGGAAATGAGATTATACTAACCGCCGGCGGAGTTCCAAGGTGCACGTAAGTAGTCACCCATCTAACAATTTTACTCCTAATCAATTTACAACGTGCCGCTCTTTGCCACCCCTGCTAGGTTCAATGAGTACAATTTTTTGAATAAAATTGTTCGTATTTTTCAAAATTTTTATAAAATAATTTATATCTTTCCTATAACGACAGTGATGTGGTTTAAGTAACATGTCTTTCTAAACATTACTAAAAATATAAAATTTAAAAAACCTAGTAAATTAAAAGATTGATACTATATTTTCCAAGTAATAGTGTTCTACGGATATTGTTCACTTAATTATAATAATAATTTCACAAACAGATTTGTAGAGAACACTTCGTTCTCAGTGGTTGCTATTAACCATGTAAACAGTTTTTATCTTGTCGTAAATATTAATTGCAATGAATATAATGTAAAAGTGAAGTTATTGCTTTTAAACATCCCTGTGGCTGGGCACTGGTATCCTATCGTTTTCGACAGGGTTATAGTAAAATTAGTCCACCACGATGCTCCACTTCACATGTCTTCGAAATATTTTTATTCCTCAGTCATGCACACATCCTCACGATGTCTTCCTTCACAGCCGAGCACGTGGTGAATCAGCACTTGAAATTGTATTTGACAATCTCATCGGTGCCGACGGGGATCGTACCTTGGTTGCTCGCATACTGCGAGGGTTACAGTGAGCGCTTCTTAGTCCCAGAGCTGTCTTGACGTTACCGTTAGTATGAAAAGGCAACGTGTTAATGCAAATGCTGTCATTCGAACTACTCTATTAAAATCCGATAATAGTTATGCAATAATATCAGTGATGGGCTCGCATACAGCGTTAGAGACACGGGGAATATTACAACACAGACTGATCCTAAAACTAATTTGTTTTCCGACAATAGAGCACGTGTTCCACCTGATGGTAAGTTGAGAATCGAAATGCAAATGTGTGTCAACACCCTAAAATAAGTAAGTAACCATATGAAACACAGCGACATTTTGCCGCAATTTTATGTCAGGAAGAACATGTCCTTTTTCTAGTTTTAGTTAGCGACCGATCCATACTAAGTTATAATACAGCATGGCTCTATACGTAAAATATTTAAGATAATATTTAAGGCATTTAAAGCAATGATTTTTTTGAAGACGCCGTGACGCCGTGACGCTGTGACGCCGTGACGCCCTGTTAGAGGCGGTGTAAGAGTATCCACTACTTCATATCATCCCGTTTGTATCGTAAGAAGCTAAAGAGGGAAACTAAAACAAGTGATGTAGCAGTATCTTCCTAATAATTAGTCAATAATAATAATAAAACTGTGGTTATCAAGCCGTCTGAAAAGCGCGATACCTATGGCAAAAATCCCCTCTATGAGTCAATCTATGGGGGAGACCTATGTTCAGTAGTGGACTTTTAACGAGCTGTAATGGATGAATGAATGAAAAAGTGATGATTTTAAAAGAAAATCTTTTGCAATATAAAACTATTTCTCAGCCTCAATTCATCTACCGCGCCGGGACAGGTGCGGCCGCGTCAAATAAAGTTACGACGAACCGTGATTACTTTTCCTGTACTGCGCTGTTCTGTATCGAGTGCTAGTGTTTATTGCATTGGCTTCGCTGCATGTTATATTTTCTTGCTATTTCTAACGAGTATATACATTACTACGTTTATATTTTTTATAAAATCAGGATGACAAACGGGCACTATACATCTACCCTCGATTAAGAATCATAATGCAGATGCGTTGTCACCCCAGGGGACTAAGATGGAATGCCTCGTTTCCAGTAAAAAGGGTCTCCGGTTCTCTACACTCACCATACGAAACACAGCAGCAATAAGCTGCTATTTTACGCTGGTATTCTATGATAGCATGATTCTTCCTCGGTTGAGCCAACCCGTTGGTACTACAACTATATAGCTGTAGTTTGTCTCTCCCACCTTTTTTTTTTAAATATTAATTTCTAGTATCATGCATACTCACAATGGAACGTGCGTTCAACCAAAACGGAACGTTTAAATTTTAAGTTTAATTAAGATCTTCGCAAACTTTGTAAATGTTGATTGTAAATATTATTGTTACTAATCAGAAGTTACATAAAATTTTAATTTAATTAAACATTTTGTTTTATTCCTTGAAAATTAAATAATAGCAGTAGCAGCTGAAAACGGCCGCCCATAACCGCTTTTTCAACTGATCCTAAGCTTACACAGTAAATACAATTTAAACTGTTACTTTAATAACCGGTTTATTTTCGCAACAATATTTCAGATCGTAAAACCTTATAGCTGCTCATAAAAGGCGGGAACACACGTAAACAAAAATCCATTATTATTCATCTACGGCCTGACGCGGCCAAGTCAATGTCTATCTTATTTCTTTTATAATTATTCACGGTACCTCCTTGAGGGTGGGACACCCTCTTGCCCTCGCCGAGGGGTGCGATAGAGAGAACGTCTTCGGTTTTTGCGGCGTTTGTTTCAAGTTTTTTAGGGGGTAAACCCTTTCCTGAACATGACAGGAATTGGATCATTAACCAGGCCTAGCTAAGCTTAATACGCTCACCCTCTTTCTGCTTGTTATACATAATACAAAGACGTAAATGGAAAATACGAAAATTTATTCAAAATCCTATTTTTATATCATATTTTTATTTATTTTACGAGTAGAAAAGACATATAACTTATAAAAATACTGGCTGAAAATAATCAAAATAACTAGTAATTGAAAAACGTAAAGACTACAGTATGTGATATTTAATTTTAAACATATTGATGACGTGGACTTTTGGCGGAAACTTTACCATAGGTGGATTGCGGCTCCTGTTTTGAATTAGATGTTGATAAAAGTGATACGATTTTATGTATTAAATGTCTGCCTATTTGAACTATTGGTAGAAGGGATCTAACAATGACTTTGGATGATGACACAAATCTCAAGATTAGCTAATTGATTACCTTGAGATGCTTTCATCGTCAACTGCCGCTGGTTAAGCTATCGTCAAAATCCCCCAAAAACTTCGTAATGCATCAGCATAATGCGTAGATTAATTAGCCTTTAAATCAAAAAATCGATTGTGTACTCTTTAAAAAATATTACTCAGGCTCATTTGTCTTTACATTTCGTAGATGTAGTTTTTATTTTTTTACAAAACTTTTATAAAAGCTGACATTGCAGCAAGTGACAGCTTAGAAGCATTTAGCTGTAATCATTAAAAAAGGATATAAATTGTTTGCTGTTTTCCTAATCGAATCCAGGAGTTCCATCATGCACCATTCAGCAGTTATAAACAAAACACCAAATAAGGTTAAACTCTATTCACACGCGGCAGTATTTTTTTGTTTGAAGAAAATCTTCTAGAATAAATTTTAATACAAATACAGACAAGCCAATCTCCTCACTTCATGCATAACGAATAACGTCTAATACCAGGCGAAATGAATATTGAAAAACCGATTCGTGGTTCAGAAAAAACTGCACTAAAACATCCAAACTCCATTCACAACTCGATATGAATCCGACCTAATCAATTCAAAAGGGAAAAACGGGGCAAAACGAACACACGTATTGCGCCGACTGCTTATGAAATTATATCGTGGAAAATCTATGGCTGGGAATGTCGAGGAGTAATTTACTTTTCTTTTTTTTTGTGAGCGCAAGCAGTTCGTCTGAGACGTAAATGGGTTAGAAAATTGAATGAGCGAATGCCTCCACCAGGTTAGATTTGAATAAGTACGAGGGCGTATGCGGTGTAGGAACACGTGGTTTTATTTCGATTACTTATGGAGTAATCACCCCGTTGGGTGTCGTAGGAGGCGACAAAGGAAAACCAGGAGATGGTCAGCAGCGTCTTCCTAATTATGACTAAAAATATAAAACTGCGGTTGCCAGCGTGGCAACTATGGCAAACATCCTCCCCTCCATTGGGGCAGTGGACTTTAATAGGCTGTAACGGTAACGTTAATTAATGAATAAATTAATCCCATAATTATAATTCTTTATTATATCGATAATGAATAATAAAATTCGTTATGTAATAATTATGGATAATAAAATAGATTCAAACTTTAGGGTAGGTCACGACGAGAAAACATGGAAAAAGACGTCCGTTTTAATATTTAATTAATTTGATAGCACCTGGCACAATCCTCATAGCACAATAATTTTTATATAAAGCCGTGAACATTTCTAAGACAACTTTTTACAAGTACGTAATAAATTAGGTGAAATGTAAATACAAACGTATATTTCTCATTTTACTATCAATTTATTAAAAGAAGCCATTGCATAGACGTAGCGGTTAGATCTCGCAGTAATACGCTTAGCATCCGCGTCGCTAACGATGTCTGCGTCAAAGATTTCCTTCCACATGTGCGGCGGCAACTAATGAAAAGAGTCTGATCTGTCGAAGACTTCGAGACGTACCGATAGGAAAATTAAAACGTCTAGACTGGTTACTTGAATGTTTTGTTTATTTCAAAAAAGAAATGTCTTCTTTTTCTTTTGCCCTTTCACTTTAAATTGTAACATTTGACATTTGTCAATTCTGTGTGTAGTATGTATATGTATAGTATAGTGTATGCACCTGAATAACGGTGAATAAAAAACTGGCTTTTCTGACATCTTACATATTATAAAGTATCATAATAATAATTTTAGTACTCCAAGCACATTTGCTGATGCTTTGTGTTAAAAATAATAATATTGTTTTACTTAAACTTTTCATGAAAATAAAATATTTCTGATTTTTCCTCAAATATAACAATTAGGTCAAGAAACATTAAGTTAAGAAAAATACATAAAAAATAAAAAAGCGGCATTGATACACAAAAAAATATTATGGACAGTATCAGTAGAAGAATAATTATGTGTAGATATAAAATAACATAAATGCCTTTATATTTTGCACGATTTAATATTGTAAAATTATTAGACTATATTACTATTCCATTAGTCTATAATGTTTGTATTTAATAACTTATTTTATCTCTCTTTCTCAAATTTGCAATGCCTGAAAAGGGCTACTAAGTTGAGACAGATTGTTATTATTATAAGACCATTTATGTACACTTGGTTGGCAAATAAAGATTGATTGATTGATAGGTACACATTATAGGTACAGAATTTATCAATGCAAAAATATGTATGAATCTTTGATTATATATTATATGATTATTTATCGAAGGCATATATATTAAATTTGATGAACGGTAAACGATGACATAAAAATTGAAGTCCATTTATAAATATAAAATCAAACTGTACATTATCCGAAAAATCTTAAGGTCAACCCATCCAAAACGTTTTCTTCATTAGCGACAAAAAAGTGATGTCATTCCGTTGTGACACAGCACACGAAGGGAGGTCCGATCCCCCCGATGGTCGCTCAGCGACTGACTTCCACGCGGTTACCCCTCCCCCATACCCTGCGCCATTCCCGATTCCATAGGAGGAGGTGGACGGCTTTCTCTTTCATTTTTCCTTCGCTCCTCAGCTCATCCAGTTACATCGTTCTTATGTTTTATTTTTAATTAAAGCGTACGCAAGTCGGCGGCGTAGATCTTCCCCCCCGATGGGGAGGGCAACGGCGGGTACATACGCGGTGGGTGTTGATGATTTTTCAATGGGGAGAAAGAGTTCCCTCATTTTCTTAAGAGAAAATTGCGTTTTGTTTTCGAGTAGTCGAAGTCTGTCGTAATCGCTTTTGTTTCGTTGAAGTTCGCCGTCTCCCCGTACATGTGGACGTTTTAAGAGAACCGTAAATTGTGTAGTTTAAAGTTTCAAATAAAATTGCCGAGACGATGCAATATTAAGGATGTTGTAGATTTAACACAATGTAAAGTTAGAAAATTTGCATCTAAGGAAATTAAATTAAATATTCCATTTAAAATACAGTAATTAGCTGTAGGTCCTACTTCGACCTTTTAAAATATTTTGACAAATATATCATAGTTTCAATAAAAAAAAATCAAAATAAATAATACCGTTTATTTCCTAGATCAGTTAATAATTGTATATCAAATTGAATGTTCGCTTGTATAAAATATGCAGACAAATTTGTATTGATACTAAGACGGTTTCCAATATTCAAATAGATCCAATTAAAAAATAAAACTTAGAAGGATTTTTTTTTAATATATACTTATACTTGCTGTGGTTACTTTAAAATGATAACTTTGTAAACGTAACAATTTAAAATAATAAAATACAAAGTTAGTTAGTATTTCCTTCCAAAAAAAGCATGATTCCTTCATTAGAGTACACAAATTACACTCACACACGCGCAACATATTATCCCCGACTCAAAAGTTAATGTAATGAAAAACAAAAAGGGCCAAGAAAAGGGTGCGTTAAGTTCCACCGAAAAACGGGAATTTGTAAGAAGTCGCCACCCCTACCTCCCCCCGGGGGACATTGCCCCCTCGTGTGCGAAAATAAATTGCCAAGAATAATAATTATAATGAAAGCGAAAGAACGTATAAATTAGTAGGGACGCTTTGCGTTCCATAACTGACTGATAATGTGCGAGTGGCGCGTGCATATACAAAAAACCGATTACAACTTTCCTCTCGCAAAAATTTACGGAAATCTGATCATTACCTTTTTACCATTACTTAGGGATATTGCGACTAATCTTCTTGTCTGACATACCTCAAAACCTTAAAACAAAAGTGTACAACCAGTGGTTTTTTGCCATTGCGATGACTCACGACTGACTAATTACTGAACTGAAACCTATCAGAGAAAATTTTGAGGTCATGATGAGAAGTCAGCCCACTCGCATCGGGAACATCGTGGTTGCTTTTTCCTAACCCCAAAAACTTTAAGGACTTATTGTCCGATTAGGTAAGTGAATCGAGCGTTCGGGAGGATTATCTACGACACATATCGTCAGAACACCTTGAAAACTTAAATCAAGAGTATATAACTAGTGCGTGTTTCCAGTGATGACAATTATTATAGATTATTATTATAGAATAAGGGTGACAAATGAGCAAAGAGTGCACCTGATGGTAAGTGTATGCTGTGACCCATAGACAACTACATTTATCCTCGATTAAGAATCAAAATGCAGACGCGTTGTCACCCCTGAGGATTAAGATTGAATGCCTCGTTTCCAGTAAATAAGTCTCCGGTTCTCTACACTGACCATACGAAACACAGCAACATTAAGCTGCTATTTTACGCTGGTATTCTGTGAGAGAGTGGTGTTACCCCAGTCGAGCCGACCCATTCGTGCTACAACCATAATATAGTTACAGCACGGCTCTACCACGTTTAAATGTAACCTTCATTGATGCGATTGCTATAGAGAGGGCTATGCCTATGTCTATTTCTTTGTACCGTAACAAGGATATGGGCCGGCTATATACTTCGAAGAACGGACAACCGATGGGAAGAATGGTTCTCGATTGGCAGCCTCGTACTGAGAAGTGATGAAGATGGAGTGACGACCTGATGAAACAGGCAGGAAGTCAATGGATGATCATCATCATCGGGTCAGTGGATGATCATCATACCAGTAAGACATGCAGGAAGTAGATGGATGCAGATGGCTCAGGACCGTGCTTTGTGGCATTCCTTGGGGAGGCCTATGTGCAGCTGTGGACTTGTGATTGGCTATAATGATGATCGTCATCACTACTTATAAATGTTTAAAATAAATTAAATAAACAAAATACATCTGATTAAAATAATAATTTGTGTAATGGATGGAATGCTTTTAAAAATATATATCTTTATTTTGGTAAATATCTGATTGAAATTTATATAGAACTTAAGTGTTTCTGTTTATTTTGTCTTCTTATGAAAAGCGTTAAACTAGGATTTTGTCCTGTATCTTGGAGGAGTGTTACATACCTAAATTGATCATGGACAAACATCCAGACCAAGAACAATTATTATTTGTAGGACATACATATACTGTATAGTGACGTCGTAAGTGTATTCCCTACCCCATATTTATCATTCGTGGGTTTTGTAAGAGGCGTCAAAGGAAAACTAAAACAAGTGATGTGCAGCAGCATCTTCCTAGTAATAATTAAACTGTGATTGCCAAACTACTCCTCAAGCGTGGCTACTCCTCAATCTTACAAACATAAAAACAATACTTAACTAAATATTTAAAAAATGGTGACATAGTTACCGTAGCGCTGATATTCTGTCGGAGCCATATAAGTCGACTCACGAGCAATTGCTGATATGCACAATTCAAGAATGCGAAGAATGCGGTGCCGCAGCTAAGGGATTTCTTTAGTAAGGAAGACTCTTCTTTAAACCAAGACTATCGTTCACGATTTTGTAATAAGCAGGCATAATTTTTAATAATTATTTTGAATTTCAATGATCTAAACGAAACACTTAGAGAAAAACCTTAATTAACACCGAGTTGATTTCATAGTATTCTATTTTGTTGAATTTGATACGCATTGTTACAAACAGATTTATCGAAACTGAGAACCCCTTTTTTTGAAGTTATTGAAAGGAAAACTGTTGTGGCTTGATCGGAATTAATATGTCACTAATTATCGGTAATAAGCAATTAATTTAAATATTCTTTACATTCACTTATCATCAGGTGGACTGTGTGCTCGTTTGTCACCCTTATAAAAATATCTATAATAGATGTTTATTTAGTAATAGTAGAATCACACACTGGTCGTCATTATGTAATGTCTTGAGTATTTGTACCTTCGTCTACTACTACAAACGAACGCACCACCTGTTAGTGTTATTGGTTTGCCCGCTTCCGTTCTGGAAATCTCAACCTGAAAAGTGAACCCAGTGGTTGTCCGAAAACTTTGGTTGACAATGATGAATTAAGGCCGATTGTAGAAGCTGATGATACTCAATATACGGCTGAATGAGCAGCTGCTTTCGACGTTAGCATCAAAACAACATTGGTCCATTTGTGCCAAATTGGCAAGGTAAAAAGCTTGACAAATAGGTGCCCCACTAACTCAATGATCGCCAGCTAAAAGTACGCGTTAAACGAAGTAATTTTGAACCGCATTGTTACCTGTGACAAAAAATGGATTCTGTTTGACAATCGCAAGCGCTCAGAAAGTTGGTTGGATCTTGATTCAGTACCCAAACAATACCCTAAACGAAAACTTACCCATAGAAATGTGATGGTCACTGTTTGGTGGTCTAGCGCCGGTGTGATTCATCACCACAGCTTCTTATCAAACGGGATGAGCATTACTGTAGATGTGTACTGTGAAGAACTGAACACATTGATGGAGAAGCTCGCACGTCTCCAACCTGCTTTGGTCAATCGCTCGTCCCTGCTGTTCCTGTACGGCAACGCGCGATCTCATACTGCACAACAGACGGTCTCCAAGTTACAAGAGCTGGGGTTGGAAGCTCTTCGTCATCCGCCGAGCTCACCAGACCTTTTGCCTACAGACTTTTTACAGAATTTGGATAACTTTCTGGCAGGAAAAAATTCAATACCCGAGAGGCAGTACAAAATGCCTTTGAAGAATTTGTTGCCTCCTGTCCAGCTGATTTCTTCAAGAAGGGCATCAATAAACTGTCACTGCATTGGCAAAGATGCATCAATTGCATGGGTGATTACTTTAATCAATAGAAATAAAAAAATATGTAAAAAAATTACGTTAACTTATTTTATAAAAAACGGCAATTTCATAGGTAAAGACCTAATACTGAAGCTTTTCCCAGCAGCGATAAGCTCCTAATTAAGGTAGTGGCATATATACGAGTGTATACACACACACACACGCGCGCACGCACGCACACACACGCACGCACGCACGCACGCACACACACGCACACACACACACGCACGCACGCACGCACGCACGCACACACACACACACACACACACACACACACACACACACACACACACACACACGCACGCACGCACGCGCACGCACACACGCACACGCACGCACACACGCACACGCACACATAAACTTTATGCAAGGGACTTGTTATGGAAGAGCAGAATTTTCAAACAGGTATTTTTACTCTCGACAAAAAGATATTATGTGAATATCCCAATCGTTTAATTCTTTCAGAAGTTACACGATCACTAACAGATTCATCAACAATTACGTATTTTAACAAAATATTTGTAATAAAAACGCTACAATCATTAGATCACTAGTAGTCACTGATCACAAGGGAGGGTCCGTAGAGGTATCGTGAGGTTTTCGCGTTTAGTGGGCAGAAGGTTATTAAACGGGAAGAATCACAACCATGCAGCAAGAGCAACTACCTCAAAGTTGTAGGTCTCAGCTTAAAAGCCACGATGGAGTGACTTCACAAGGTCACTTCTGAAGTCTCCTTATTGCCAGCGTTAAATGAAATTAAAATGTAAAAAATATTTAAACTATAGATTATACGAGTAGACTTAAACTTTAACAGAGAATAATTCAAGCATATTAACTGCATAGATCGAACTCTCGATATCACTCT
Source organism: Parnassius orleans (assembly GCA_029286625.1). Lineage (NCBI taxonomy): Eukaryota > Metazoa > Arthropoda > Insecta > Lepidoptera > Papilionidae > Parnassius > Parnassius orleans. The sequence goes on from JAGSMP010000003.1 coordinate 6,856,124, forward strand.
TTGAGATCTTAGACAATTTTTTTTTAATTTATATCTTGTTACAATAGTCTAGATGCGATTTTTGACATTTCATAGTAAGTTAATTATTCGAATTACTTATTTAAAACATTATTTATATAATATTCGCATTTCGCATAACTTAAATAATATGTACACGGTTTACTTAAAAAGGAGTCCTTTTCCTGCTATTTTTAATTTTTTTCCTTGATATAACTATATTACAGGGCTTGAACGTGACGGAACGCGTCATAGTATACCAGAGGCCCAATTTGGCAATTCTAATCTAATTACTGTTATGATGTTTTGAACAACTAATGGACATTCCAAGCTTAGCTCTTATATTTCAAAGACGAAAATATAATATTTTGGAAACTGAAAGTTCTAATGTAACTTTTTTATTGTACAACTTTTGAATTTGATTAAATATTTATTTTACGTAGAATAAAGGGTAAACGAGCACGCCGCTCACCTGATGGTAAGTGACTGCTATCGTCTATGAATATAGGCAACACCAGAGGAAATGCTGAGGCATTGCCGGTCTTTGAGGCAGCAGTAGAACCACCGATGTTTCCAAGAGATAGTACTCCATTGAAGCGATTAAACTAAAAATATATATTACCTCTAGATATGTATTTCACATACAAATTATCGTATTTAAAATTTACTTATTAATACAAAAACGACAAATCACCTTGTCATAATCTGATGAGTAATTTTAGAGTTACCGCAGACGGACATGAAAACGAACAATTCACACCTCCAACCAAAAATATACCCTAATTTTGATATCCTCAATGCTATCTTAAGGCAGTTCTAAACAGAATTTTATGCATTTGGAGACATTTATCATAACCTCCTGTATTAAAAATTAAATATATAAAAATATATTTTGTTATTAGGCCTGCGCTCGTTTGTCGCTCTTAATATTGTATAAAAAACCAAGAAACTTAAACTTTTATATTATAAATTATTTGGATTTTATCCAAAAAGCATGGGTAATTCTAAGTAAGCTCAGGAAAACCTAGACTAATTTTTTCTTCTGATATCGAATACATTTAAATTAACGAACCGCAATCGATTGCATCTAGTTGTAGCCTAAACCCTGAAACGAAAAAATAAATATGCGTCCAGTTAAGGGTCCTTTACATCTTCGACATGATATCGGTGAAAACACCTCAGAGCAGATTTTTAGTGGGTATACACAAATGCATTGACACGACCTCGTATTAAAAGTATACCTTAATTCAAGAACTTAATACAAAAAGGTTTCCCTTTTAATACTCGGATACGCGAATTACAATCGTACAACCGCAAATTGATAAGTTATAAGTAAACAAAAATTGACATTGAAATTGACCGTCTAGTGGCGGTGTAAGAATATCCACTACCCCATATCATGCCGTGCGCGTCGTAAGAGACGACAAAGGGAAACAAATCAGGAGATGGGCAGCAGCGTCTTCCTAATAACGACTAAAAATAAAAAAAACTGCCGTTGCCTACCCGCTTGCCAAGCGTGGCAACTATGGCAAATATCCCCCCAATGAGGCAATTTATGGGGAGGCATATTTTCGGCAGTGGACTTTAGTAAGCTGTAACGGTCAACAAAAATTGTGAGTTTTAATGTTATTAATAAAAGCAAAAAGCCAGTATAAAAAGTTCTTAATTTTTTAACACATAATAATTTATGTTATTCGTTATACCTTTCCCTGTGCATTAATTAAAACCAAATTAAACTGCTATTGTTTTCAAATAAATTAATGACGTATATCGTTAATAACCTTTATTAAAATTTTGCGTTAACGATGCTCGTTATTGAAAAATTGTAACAAATTACTTAAATCAATCATATTCTTGTAAACACACCAGCATACACTTTAACGCACACACGCGCTCATCAATACGAATACATATTTCTTGCACGATCGCCGGGATGCGAAAAGGGGAATGAAAAAAAACTAATTAAAAAAGCAATCAAGGTTTTCTTGACGGCGCTCACGTTCGCCCATATCGTCTTACCCCTCTTTCTGGGGTGACTTTACTCCCCTTACCCCACTCGCCAGCTCACCCTTTAAGGAGGTTGGGGGTGAGCGGTACTAGATTTACGTAACACGTTTAAAGTGTGTTTTGATGAAGTAATCATCCCATTTCCCAGGACTGCGTTTAAGAATTTTGCGGCTCGGACTCGCTATAGCGACATTTTCTTTTTTCCCTTAAACTTCAACTCTTTAACACGGATTTCTTAACGACTTGCCATATTATAATCTCAACGAATAATTCGAGCTATTACTGCGTCTGGGACTTATTGAAATTTATTTCAAGTTAAATGGTCTTACAGAATTATAAATGCGTACAATTTTAAAATTTATTTAATGGTCTAACTAACTATAATTCTCAGAAATTGTAGTGAAAATACATTTAAAAGAATTTAATCAAATTTAAATATTTAATCTAGCAATGTTGAACAATTTAATGTAAAAGGCATTTTCATTTGAAGATTTGATTGAAAAATATTTGATTCAATCAGTTGTAAAGCAAAGGAAAGTCTGAGATCGCGATCATATTGGCCCAGAAAATATTCACTCGTAAAGTACATGAACAGGAACGTATTGAAGCGTTTAAAAATATAAATTATTTACCTATTTGCTGTGCGGTGGCGGCGCAAGAGAATCCATCACTTGATCATCATAACTACTTGTCTACACGGTGACACACGAGCATACAGTCCACCTGTGGATAACAATGATATACACCTACACTTGACTTGACTGCCTCGTTGGTCTAGTGGTTGTAGTAGTGCGACTGCTGACTATGAGGTCCCGAGTTCGAATCCCGGGTCGAGCCAAAAAATCAGTTATTGAGCTTTTCCATCAAGAAATTCTCTGCTGCCTGGATTCAGGAAACTGGCGGTGTCTCACCCCTGTGTCTCGGAAAGCACGTAAAGCCGTTGTTCTTGCGCCTGATCTCTCTCCGGTCGTGTCGGTTTACCGTTCCATCGGACTATGAGAGTGAGAGAATACAGAGTGCACCTGTGCTTGCGCATACACTTAAGCACTATAACCCTGTTCTGCGCCGATGGCTATAGACTCCGTTGAGGCTGTCCGCCGTGACCTAAATTCGATCTGGAGGGCATTATTTACACCTACATATATTCTCAACTAAAAATTAAATTGGAGATACGTTGTCATACCTGTGATCTGAGATGGAATGCTTCGTTAATCACTTCACGTCACCATGCATACACCTTGCATATTTACTGAGTGGTAGGATTGTTTTTCTGTTTAGGAGTCCGCCTCGGTAGGTAGTACCTGTTCTTACCTACTTCTGCCGCCAAATAGCAGTGCTCATACTGCTGTGTCCCGGTCTGAAAGGTATAGAGAGCCAGAATAGGTCAGAGGAAATAATGCATCTGTAGCCCTCTCTGTTTGAAGTTGGCTGCAGGTGGTGTCCATGGACTGCTGTATCGACTTTCCATCAAGTAAATTGTAAGTTCGTTCGTCACTTCAGTTTTATAATAATTTAAAATTAAAAATTTTGTACAACTGACTTCAATATAAATTATTAAGGCTAACTCAAAAACTATTATTGAGACCTTGATCAAATTTATATGGGACCACATGAGAAGCACCAGCTTTCAATTAAAAAAAGAATCATCGAAATAGCTTCACCCAGAAAAAAGTTATGAGGTAACACACATAAAAAGAAAAAAACATACATTCGAATTGAATACCGTCTCCTTTTTGAAGTTGGTAGAAAAGATAAGAAACACAGCATCATTATGCAGCTATTTCAAGCTTTGTGAACGAGGTGCTTCTTTAGTCAAGCCGAACCATTTGTTCGAGAGAGTTGAGTAAGAAGATCGCCAATTCATCTGCTAAGCTCATCTTTTGAGGGTAATCCTCTTAACTATGGGAGAGGCTTGGGCTTAGAGGCTATACTGCAATGTGTTATGCGTCGTTTAGCGACTCTTCACGAAATTCGAAAATTGCTACCTTGGTCCAAATCAACCAAGAGGATGCATTTAATATAACAATACACAGAACGTTATAATAATACATTACATACGGTTAACTTTCTCAAGACAAAAGCTCAAGTCCAAAAATGACACATGACAAGAAATCTTATAACGAGTACAGAAGATTCGGTTCGGTACTGTGATATGAAATTTTAATCGGCAATTAGTGAAGTGTGATTACAAAAAATTGGTTTATAACTATTCGGTATAATATAAAGAAAATTTTAAGCCATGCTGATTTAAAAACTGTTTCGAGATTGTTGAATAAAAAACCCTTTGTTGGTTTTTAAAGGTTTTAAAAATTTGGCATGGTATTTACTTTATCAAAAATGAATGAAATTAATTGACCATTATTTCACCTCCAAATGACGTTATAAATTAGGCTTAATGAAGTAAGGCCAGTATCTAGTGATTTATAAACGATATTGTATTGCTTGTTGCTTGTCAAATGTCAAACTCTCGGATTTGTTTATAAATTATTACGATTTAGATTTTTGATTTCTTACTTTGCTTGATTTATAATTTGATAGAATTAGTGCCTTTTCATACGTCCCGGTTGCTGGGTAGCCGGTGCTGACTGTCCGGTAACGCATTCAGCTTTCACACGAGACGATTTTGTATCCAGTAGCGTCCTCTCTCCGTGTTTGTACCTGGGCAACTGGCCGCCGGTGCATATGAAAGCACGTGCGTCTTCCATACACCACTGTGCTTTCGGCCGCCGGCTATCCGGTAGACGGCGACCGGACGCACAGTGGTGGATCCGGCGAGTACCCGGCGATCGCTTGCCGGACAAATTCCGCCGGTGCGTGTGAAAACTAACATGGCTATCTATATACTTCGCCGCCGGGTACCCGGCAACCGGGGCGTGTGAAAAGACACTAACAAAAACTATTGTCTTCCTAAAGTTTGGATTTATTTAATTATCAAACAATTTGTGCCGTCAATAAATAAAAAGTTATTTACGCTGCGGTACAAAGAATTTTAGCAATATTTTTAAATAAACCATTTTACTCTTACTCATAGGATATTTGATCGAATTTGTCATCGAATCATCATAAAATATGCGAAAAACAATGTTTGTATAAAGTTAATGTAAACGTTAATCATGTCATCTATTTAAAAACAAAACTTGACAAAATAGTTAATTCTTCATCCTACTCTATAACGTCATTATTAGTAAAAGTTTTAAAAATTAACTACTGTTTAGAAAATCCATCTCCGGCTATATCACCATTATTTATGAAGACCTAGATAATAAACCGCACTGTCTAAGCGTAACACATGTTTATTCACTCTTGCCTTGAAGACATTCAGATTGTTATCGGATGGAATAATAGACGCCGGTAAATTATTCTTCTCCTTTGGTGTATGCATATTGTACTGCAATCATCAATACACTCGATAAGTTTGTTGATAAGTACGTGCTTGATTCAGTGGGATAGTTCAAGTTAAGCAGTGCTCTGTTACGGGGTATTGAAGAAAAAAAGCTAAACCATATTAAATAAAATTAATAAAAATAAGCAGATTCCTTTCATCAAGAAAACTCAAACAAAATCACCGTCCGATGAAATATGTCTGCATACTTCAAATGAATCGTGTCCTTATTTTAAAAATATGAAACGGCTTCACTACATATAATAAAGTAATTGGAATTCCTCCTGTCCTTCAGAATCGTACTGTCCTAGATACAAGTGGCGGGGCAGGATTTTCATTTTACATTCGACTAAAGTAAACCATAACTTGTTGAAATACAGTATTATTTTCTTTGAACAGGAGTTGGTTTATTAAAATACTGTGGCCGTACAGGTACAGAGGTAGAAATAAAAACGAGCCAAAGCAGTTACTTTTATGAGGGCGCGAATAAGATGTTTCGGACTCCGTAGTAAGGAATGAGAGGATAGGTGCGACGTACACTTAGTCGAACTAAAGCTGCGTTTGTAACAAAATGTATTGATATCTTTCATTAGTCCGTTAACATCCCATTCATTCATTTTAATATAAAAAAATAAAAAACAAATTTTTCACATAGAAAACCAACGTGTCAATCTTCTAAGAATGCAACCGAAATTCCTCAAAAACGTGGCGATTACGATCGTTCCTTCCAAACTTGAAAATTTATTTGTTATAATTAGATTATTTTGGGCTGATATTAACTTTGAGGAATAAAAACCAGGAGGCAATTAGTACAGACAGCTAAGCTACACGGAACTAGCTAAATAATTGCAATGTCTAGATAAAAAAATCATAGTGCCATTCTTTATTCAATTATTTAATTTAATATTAATGAATAAGCAATAAACGTAAACGACTTTCTGCATATCATATCAGGTTATCACTCCATCTAGTGGGGAGCTGCCCTACACTTCGCCTACCGGTACGAGGCTGCCACTCGAGAACATTTCTTCCCCATCAGGAAGTCAATGGAGACAGATGGCTCTGGACCGTGTTTTGTGGAATACCTTGGGGGAGGCCTATGTTCAGTAATGTACTTGTGAAGATCTGTAATGATAATGATGATGAAAAGTAAACGAAAAAATATTTGGTATGTAAGATAATGTGGCAGTTATATCTATCTAAATATAAAAGTATCTACCATCGTTACCGCCTGTCAAAAGTTCATTGCTGAACATAAGCCCCACTATAGATTGCGTAAAATAGGGGGGATATTTGTCATAGTTTTTAGTTGTCATTAGGAAGACGCTGATGCCCATCCCCTGGTTTGTTTTCCTCTGTTGCTTTTTATGGCACCCATGGGACGATATAGTACAGGTTTTTTTTTTATAGGATAGGGTGACAAACGAGCACACATTCCACCTGATGGTAAGTGGTTGCTGTGACCCATAGACATCTACATCTATCTTCAATAAAGAATCAAAATGCAGATGCGTTGTCACCCGTGAGGACTAAGATGGAATGCCTCTTTTCCAGTAAAAAGGGTCTCCGGTTCTCTACACTCACCATACGAAACACAGCAGTGTTAAGCTGCTATTTTACGCTGGTATTCTGTGAGAGCGTGGTCCTTCCCCGGTTGAGCCGATTCGTACTACAGCTATACTACTAATATAGCTGCAGCATCGCTCTACCACGTAGAAAAAGGTATTTAATTTCTTGGACTATGCCATTATATCATTGGGGCAGACAGATGATTTTCATCAATTTATAATTCATGAACATAACACAACGCATATTTTACAATGTTACGCTTCGTTTCGTTATTTTAAATACAAAAAACTATTTTAAATAACTGGGTGTTAATTCGTTTCAGTGTACAGCGACCGCGTGAAAATAATAAAATGCCGTTCCACAGTCGTAACAAGCATCGTTGGAACAAAGCGGGAGCTCGCTCAAATAATTTGTATCAATTTGTAAAAATGCAGCGCCCACCTCTCACCGACTAGATTTCCCCACTTAGGGGGGAAAAGTGTAACGCAATCTAAGAATGTAATAATTACTAACGACAAGACTTTAAGTTACGAGTTTTTCTTCATTTTTGCACTTTGCTATTATGAAGGATTTTTCCGTAATAAAACTGTTTATGGCTTGGCTAGTTCACTACTTATTTTAAACACTGATAATTTTTTACTTGACTACCACTTCCAGTTGATTACAATCCCACCTGGTGGTAAGTGGTGATGAAGTCCTAGATAGTAAATCACATTGTATTAGCTTGCTTCATTTGTATTACAATATAAATAATAAGTGTAAAATGTAAAGTATGAACTATTCAAAATTTCATACTTTACATTTAGTTCGTTCAAATGTAAAGTATGAAATTCGAAAGCAAATGTCAAATTTCACGAAGACTGTGGTAAAGGCACTTCTTTTGTGACGGCTAGTAAAAAAAACACTTAAGTTTTAAAACGCCGTGTGATAGCGACGTAAGATTATTCATTACCCTATTCCGTCACGGTATTGTTAGAAGTGTGTAAAAACCGTAAAAATCTTTGGATTCTGACAGATATTATAACCCTTTTTTCTGGAAACAAGACCATCCATCGATTCCAAATTAATCCTCAGGGGTGACAACGCATCTGCACTTTGATTCTTAATCGTGGATAAATCTAAATGTCTATGGGCCACAACATTCACTTACCATCCTTATATACATACCCTCGATTAAGAATAAAAATGACGATGCCTTGTCATCCCTGAGGACTAAGGTGGAATGGCTCGTTTCCACTAAAAAGGGTCTCTGTTTCTCTACACTTACTATACGAAACACATCAGCATTCTGCTATCTTACGCTGGTGTTCTGAGACAGCGTGGTCCTACCCCGGTCGAGCAAACCTAGTTGTGCTACAACCATAATATAGCTGCAGCGTGACTCTATCACGTGAGATCATTAAATACGTAAAATCCTATCAAAAGTCAACTCCTGAACATAGGTCTCTCCCATAGATTGCCTCATAGCGATAAAAATAGTGATATATATGATATTTGCCATAGTTGTCACGCTTGGCAGGCGGGCTAGCAACAACGAGTTGTCAACCTGACATGCTGCTGCTCATCATTTTTTTTTAATGAATAAGGTTGACAGTTTAAAAAAAATTTGCATGTACCTATAAAATATTTGCACCATATGTAGTGGTAGAATGTAAATGGGTCATTAGATATAATTTAAGATCATACTTTTGTACACCTACATTCTGGCAAATAAATGAATTTGAATTTGAATTTGAATAAGAGCCGTGGTAGCTCAGATGGTTAGCACTCGCTGTAAGTTTCACAGTACGCGAGCAACCGGTTCGATCCCCGCCGGCACCAATGAAATTTTAAGTGCTGATTTACCACGTGCTCGGCGGTGAAGGAAAACATCGTGAGGAAACCTGCATGTCTGAGAAATGAAAAAATTTCGAAGACATGTGAAGTTCGCTAACACGCATTAGGGCAGCGCGGCGGACATTTCCTTGCCCTAAAACCCTCTCAGAAATGAGAGGAGGCCTGTGCCCAGCAGTGGGACGTATATATGCTGTAACTTTACTTTACTTTAACTTTAAGGTTGACAAACGAGCACTCAGTCCACCTGATGGTAAGTGGATGCTGCGGCCCATAGACATATACAGAGATTAAGAATCAAAATGCAGACGCGTTGCCACCCCCGAGGACCAACATGGAATGCCTCGTTTCCATTAAAAAGGGTCTCCGGTTCTCTACACTCACCACACGAAACACAGCAGTATAAAGCTGCTATTTTGCGCTGGTTTTCTGTGAGAGCGTGTTCCTACCCCAGTCGAGCCGACCCATTTGTGCTGCAGCTATAATGTAACTGCAGCGTGGCTCTACCACGTTTCGTTTCCATTGCCTTTTGCGACATCTACGTAATGATATGAGTTGTGGGTTTTCTTACGCCGTCACTACAAGGCAATGATGAAAGATATGTCAACTGTGGACCTAAAAAGGCTGGTAATTAAGAAAATGGATCACTACTTGGCGTCAGCAGGATGTACCGGCCGTGCTTATTTTTAGATATATTAGCATTCCTTAGTTCGCAAACCTTGCAAAACTAAAAAAACTAGTAGTTCATAATTACAGCCCTTCACTAGTCTACTACTGAACATAGGCCTTCCCCAAGGAATGCCACAAAGCACGGTCGTCACTCGATCTAGTGGGGGGACGCCCTACACTTCGCCTGCCGGTACGAGGCTGCCACTCGAGAACCTTTTTCCCATCAGTTGTCAGTTTTTCGAGCTATATGGCCCGCCTGTAGCCACTTCAGCTCACTCTGGTTCTACTGTGGATATCTTCATGTCTAAGTTTATCGTGGAGAGAAACCCCGAGTATAGCCCTCTCCATAGCTCATACGATCAGCAGTGAAGGACCACATGTCAGATCCAAAAGTCATTACTGGCAACACGCACTGGTTGTACAATCTTGTTTTGAAGTTTTCAGTTATATATACCTGATGTGTCGTAATTTCCCGAACGCTGCTCAGCCGAGTTGAATTCGTCGATTGACCTCTCGGTCGAAGTTGGACTTACCTAGTCGGACTATTTGTCTCAGGTAAACATGCTCCCAACAACATTTTTTTTCGAACCAGTGGTAAAGTAACAAGCGGTAAAATTAAAAAATTTGTACAACCCACTTAAATTTAAATATAATTTATTGATGATTTATTTAAAACCGCTCGACTGATTTCGATAAAATTTAAATGGGACCACCTGGGAAGTATAACATTTGAAAAAAAAAAAAATTTTTCAAATCGGTTCGGATGTCTTCGAGTAATTGGTGAACATACATAAAAAAAAAAAAGATTCCGACGAATTGTAAACCTCCTCATTTTTGAAGTCGTTTGAAAAATCACACTCAATAAGAATTACACAAGTGATCTAAATTGAATAAAAAAAAATTCTATTCTATTCTATAACTACCGGCATACGTGTGACAAGGACATTAAACATGATCTTTGTTTTGTCCATGTTCGTCTTAAGACTTATCCGTTGGGAGGCACTACGAAGGCACTCGGCAACTCGAAGGTGAGTGATGTACCCGCCATTTATGTTAATACCGTATCCTCTCCAGTCCAGTAGCTTGAAAATATCTTCCAATACAGCGGTGATGAGTTTCGGGGATATAACGTCACCGTGTCTTACACCTTTCTGCTGTTGGATGGGTTTCTTACTCTGTTTCTGTACTCGCATAGCCACTGTAGCCCTACTGTATAAACACTTCAGTACTTCCACATATCTACTTCGGGATATCATCGGAATAGTGTCGGATAAAACTTGCTCTTGGATTGTTACTTACACTTGCGTGTGACTCCAACGATGACGTGTACAGCTGACCATAGAACCTCTCAATCTCACTCAAAATCTCAGTTTAAGTTCAATTCTTGACTGCCTCGTTGTTATAATGATCACCAGTGCGATTGCTGATCATGAGGGGTCCAAAATCAGTTATTGAGTTTTTCTGTCAAGAAATTGTCAATAGCGGCCCGGAGTCAGGAAGTTGGCAGTTTAAGCATTTAAAGCCTTGAGGCCTGTGCCTGATCTCTCTCCGTTGGTGTCGGATTGCCGTTCCATCGGACTATGAGAATGAGAAAATAGAGAGTATACCTTGTGCTTGGGCATACACTCGGGCAATAAAATCCCGTCCTGCGCAGATGGCTAATCTTCGTTGAGACTGGCTGCCGTGACCGAAATTCAGTCTGGAGGACATTATTAAATTAGGGCCTGAATGTTTATCCATATGCAATTCATTTACGCAAAATGCCTCTAATATACGAAGAATTTTTTTTTGAAAGCAGTAAATGTTGATGTATTTTTTTGCTTTTGTAATCCAAATCGCATTTAGCGTCAATTATAATGCCGTTAGATACATTTCCAAAACCCTAATGCATGTAAAACAATTCATTGTTCACAAATCTCACAAACTGGGGTACTTCATAATGGCCAACATTATCGTTTTCACATGCCATGCGTGTCAAATTTCCTGTAATGATACGCCTCGTTAAATCCATTGTTTCAATTCTATACTCATGTGAAATGCAAACGTATCGAATCAGTGCAATATGCTATACAATATGTTAGTAAGCAATAAGACGTCAAAAAGCAAAGTAATGCTGTGTTTCGTATGGTTAGCGCAGGGACCTCATACTCTTTTAACTAGTGGCAAGGCATTCTATCATAGTCCTCAAGTGTGATAACGCATCTACATTTTGATTCTTAATCAAGGATAAATGTGGTATCTATGGGCCACAGCAGTCACTTACCATCAAGTAGAGTTCGTGCTCATTTGTCACCCTTATTCTAAAAAAACTCAAATTGTTAAGGACAATTATTAAGTTATCCTACATAAATGAGCGAAAACTGATATATCGTGTGACGTTTATTATATAATATTTCTGTATAATAGTATAATATTTTGTAATATTATATAACATGTCCTGTGCCGTTTATTGATTTTTCACACATTTTGAAATTGTTATCAACCAAGAAAAGGTATAATAGAACATTATACAAAACGTAGGTATTAAGTTTCAGGAGACAACTGTATTACAACGTGAAAAAAACTCAAGCCCTAAGATGATAGACGGGTCACAAAAATCTTGTAACGAGCACAGAAAATTCGGTTCCCAGAGTTGTGATGTAAAATGTTTAATCGGCAATCAGTGCAGTGCGATTACAGTAAATTGGTCCGTGGGGCATTGCCGTGTCACGCTCGCGAATATCAAGCAGGCTTGGGCAATACCACTTAGTGGCCAATGCGTGATGTACATAGCGGTCGCAATGGGAAAATGTTACAAATCTGACTTTTGTCTATTCCTTTGTAAACTGAATAAAGAATGAAGTTTTGATTGAGAACACAGCGATAGGCTGCGGCGTCTGCTAACTATGGTTTTCAATACCGCAATGAACAACTATTTGTTTGGACTACAAATAATAAAATGTCCGGATATACATATAAGTTTAATTAACAGTGGTAGAGCCACGCGGCAGCTTTTGCTGTCGCATGGATGGGCCGGCTCAAACCGGGGTGGTACCACGACCTCACAGAATACCAGCGTGAAGTAGAGGTTTACTTCTGCATTTCGCCCCCAATACCCCCAATCAACATGGTAGTGGAATTAAACAGAAGACTACCCCAGGAGGGTACCAGCATCCTGGAGAATCCTCGCTGAGCATCCACGCCCATGCTACCCTACTTTTTGAGCGTGGGTGCTCAGGCTGCCCCGCGTATTCTGGGGGCGAAATTCCGCTCAAGACGAAACCTGCTCGGGGCAAGCGGAGCAAAAGACAAAGGCAACCCTGCTACGCTTTCCGTGGATTTCTGCAATATCAGGGACTTCATTCAAACCTTAACGCCGTCCACTACCATCTGGAGACAGCAAAGCCGGCCTTGCTTTTTCTAACCGAGACACAGGTGTCCTCTCCGGCTGATACTTCGTATCTCTCCTGCCCGGGTACAAATTGGAACACTCCTTTGTGCCCCGGGCTGGAGTTTCGTGTACGTCAGAGAGGACATCTGTTATCGACGCCTCGGCAGTCTTGAAGGTACGGACCTGTCCATCCTATGGCTGCGCGTAGACAGCGACGACCATCCTCGCGTCTACGGGTGCCTCTATAGGTCCCATAGCGGTAATGCCGACACAGACCGACTCATCGACCACGTCCAAATGGCTGCAGACTCCGTACTACAACAGGTCCCTTCCGCAGAGATCGTGATGCTCGGTGATTTTAACGCCCACCACGTTGAATGGCTTTCCCGTTGGCCGTTCCCGTTTAACCGATCATGCGGGTAGATCTGTTTATGACTTTGCCTTGGCATATGGTCTGACACAACTGGTTAGTTCGCCTACGCGGATCCCAGATGTGGAAGACCATGTACCTTCCCTGTTGGACCTTCTGCTGACCTCTCATCCGGACGGATATCAGGTCTCCGTCGATGCCCCTCTTGGCTCTTCGGACCATTGTCTGATCCGGAGCACGGTGCCACTCACGCTTCCATCGCAGTTGCGATCTGCAGCTCGCCGCCGTGTTTGGCACTATAGGTCAGCCGATTGGGATGGGATGCGGTTTTTTTTTGCATCCTATTTTTGCCTGGTTTGCTTCTCGCCGGATGATCCCAACGTTGTTGCTGATTCTGTCGCTGATGTGGTACTTCAGGGAATGGAATTATTTATTCCATCGTCTGTGGTGCCTATCGGAGCAGAACTCAGCCATGGTTTGGTCGCTCCTGTAAAGTTGCATCACGCTATAAGCAGGAGTGTTACGGGCCTGGGCTGACACATCAACGTCCCGGGATGTAAACACTAGCGCTCTTAAAAGAAGTATAATTCCGCCTCCAGGTCCTTCAAAGTGTCATTGCCAAGGCAAAGTCAGAGCACATCGGCAGAATTGGCGAAACTAGTTCGCCTCCCTACGGGAACACGTGCATTCTGGTCTCTCGCCAAGGCTGTCCAAGGAACTTGTCAGCCATCTCGCCATCTCTGCACAGGTGGACGACTCACTGGCCCATGACGCAAAGGAGAAAGCCGATCTGCTAGGCTCTCTTTTGCTTCCAACTCGACTCTTGATGACGGGGAACATACCGCCTACCATCCCGCGGTGTGAGTGCTCCATGCGGAAGTGCTGTTTACACAGCGCTCGGTGCGTAAAGCACTTCTCTCCTGGACGTCAACAAGTCGAGTGAGCCTGATGGAGTCCCACCTATTGTGCTGAAGACGTGCTCCGGATTTGGCACCGGTTTTAACGCGTCTTTTCCGGTACTCCTACTCCTAGGCGTAGTCCCGAACTCATGGAAGGCAGCTTTGTGCACCTGATCCCAAAAAGGCGACCGCTCAGATCCGTCCAACTACAGGTCTATCGCTATCACCTCCTTGTTCTCCAAAGTAATGGAAACTGTAATCAACTGCCAGCTCATGTGGTACCTTGAGGATCACCAGCTGATTAGTGACCGCCAGTACGGTTTCCGTCGAGGTCGCTCAGCTGGTGATCTTCTAGGTTACCTAACTCATAGATGGGTGGAGGCAGGAGTCCAAGGAGAGGCGTTGGCCGTTAGTTTGACGTAGCGAAGGCCTTCGATCGGGTTTGGCACAAAGCGCTTCTTTCGAAGCTCCTTCCTATGGGCTTCCTGAGAAATTGTGCAATTGATCACTAGTTTTCTTGCAGATCGGAGCATCAAGGTCGTAGTAGACGGTGCATGCTCCGATTACAAGCCCATTAACGCTGGTGTTCCACAAGGCTGCGTGCTATCACCAACGCTGTTTCTTCTGCATATCAATGATATGTTGCATACTGGTAACATTCATTGCTATGCAGACGACAGCACTGGTGATGCTTTATACACCGGCCGTGCCAATATTTCTCGGGAAAACGTCACTGAGTACCGGAACAAACTTGTGTCTAAAGTCGAGACTTTGTTGAACAAAGTCTCAGACTGGGGCGACTAAATCTAGTCCAGTTCAATCCCAGAAGACACAAGTTTGCGCGTTTACCGCCAAAAAGAACCCTTGTCGTATCTCCTCAGTTTCAAGGCACTCCCTTGTTGCCTCAGCCAGTATCGGAATCCTCGGTGTCGACATATCGAGTGATGTGCAGTTTCGTGGTCACTTGGAAGAAGGCCAAATTGGCCTCTAAAAGCTTGGCGTGCTCAGCAGAGCAGGACAGTATTTCATGCCGGCACACCGCTTGCAACTTTACAAGGCGCAAGTTCGGCCCCACATGGAATACTGTTCCCATCTCTGGGCAGGGCTCCCAGTGTCAGCTCCTTCCACTTGACCGCATCCAGCGCAGAGCAGCTCGAATCGTCGACGAACGAGTTCTGCCCGATCGGCTTGACTCACTGGCACTGCGTAGAGATGCTGCATCTCTTTGCGTATTTTATCGCATGTACCACGGGAGTGCTCTGAGGAATTGTTCGGACTAATTCCAGCCGCTCAATTTCACCATCGCACATCGCGACAGAACTCGAGATACCATCCATACCATCTGGATGATTGGCGGTCCACCACTGTGCGATTTAGAAGAAGTTTCTTCCTCGCACAACTTCCTTGTGGAATCGATTACCACCAGCGATTTTTCCGGACCGATACGACTTAGGACCTTCAAGAAAAGAGCCTACTCCTTCTTAAAAGGCCGGCAACGCATCTGCAATTCCTGGTGTTGCAGTTGTTCATGGGCGGCGGTAATCACTTACCATCAGGTGAGCCGCATGCTCGTTTGCCCCCTCTCCTATAAAAATAAATAAATTGTAAATTATATATAAGTCAATGTCTCCAATATACAGGAGATATTCCTAGCGTAAGGGTTGCTTTACAAAAATGAGTAGTGAGATAAGTGACTACATGGTGTGGTAATCAGTACATACTATGTCGTACACAGTACCTACTATGCCGTTTACTGAGTTAGAAACCTAGTCAGAGTCGACTTTTTAATCAAATTTTGTGTGTACGTATTGTGCTTGCCTCTATTGCCCGTATACGTTATTTAAATATATAAATATGTTACGTTTTAAACAAGTATGTGTCTAAAGGTATGATTCCGATATCGACAGCACGCAGCAGTGCTGCCTGCCGCGCTGATTCCGAGCAAGGCGTCAGTGTTGCCCTGTTCGTGGTGATGCGCTGTTGTGTATTTATTCAGTTGCTTTGAGTTGACAAGATGTCGGTCGATTGATCACCAACTTTTAATTATATTGTTGGAAGAGGAATAACTTTTTTTATTGATCTCCTTCGATATAATATCTTTCCATATATTGTTTTTAATTAAATTATTACGACAATTAGTATGGCTGCTATCGTAAAGGGTTTATATCCAGCCCTTTACGATAGCAGCCACGTTAACCAACCAAGTTAACTAATTGTTCCTCTTCTGAATCAGAGAAATACACATTTTTGTTACTTTACTTGTTAACATTCACGTAGGTACTATCGCTGCGGCGGACGCGTCACTACTCACTACTGGTCTGTCGTGGCGGCGGGGCGACACTGCCGCGCAGCGGTGCTGCCGCTGCATTGCTGCGGAGCTCGGAATGTAATCTCATATAAACCTATAGAGAATATATGGGGACCAGCAGTGCTGCGACAGCACTGTTGCGGCAGCACTGCTGCGTGCGGCGGAGTTCGGAATCATACCTTTAGAGTTTCGCATCATCAAATAGTTATGCCTTGATAATTTTCTCGCAGTATTTAGAAGTCATCACCATTCTCGGTGTCTTAAGAAATTTAAAGGTTAGGCATACGCCCACTTGGTTGCATAAATGATTAGGATTAATTATAGAGCTTCGTGCTTTACTATACAAAACCAATGTTGTTTCTCTTGGGTTGACATATTAGATCACGTAATCATCTGTGCTTTCTTTGCTTTATTCCTGTTTGAAAGGCAATTCTTCATTCTTCAAGACTCTGAGCCATTTAATGTCAGATCTTGGGTATCATAATTTATCTGAGTCCTTCTTTAATGGTTTCTTATATTTACGCGAACACTACACATTGAATAAAACTATTTTTACGGATTTTATCGCGTTTAATTTTACTAATTTTGATTCCCGACTCTCTGGAAAGTCTACAGTCTGTGAACATGTTCAAGATCGTCCCCGCCATTACATCAGATTTGATAGACCACAAATCCTCGCAAAAGAACACCGATTCCTACCAAGGATGATACGCGAGGCTATTGAAATTAAAAAACATTCCTAATTTCAATAGAGAAGATGGATGGGTGCTGCCATCTGCTTGGGATCCTATAATTAACAAAATTAAATCCAAACCCAAGCATACCACTGCAAGACTTCAAGATACTGTAAGCTCATTCTGCGTAGATCGGACCAAAATTAATATTCAAAAACTGAAGGTAGCTGGCTAACTATGACATTAGGACGTCAAACACCTCAGTCCCCCCCGTGACCATGGGTGCTGTAAAGCACCCGAAACGTCGGGAATCAAAATTAGTAAAATTAAACGCGATAAAATCCGTAAAAATAGTTTTATTCAATGAGTTCTTCTTTGTTTAAAATTGGTTGCAGACGTATATGAACTGGAAGAGCTACTAATATTATAAAAATATATCGTGTTTATGCTTGCACTCAGTGATCTAGAGATTTAGGTGGTCAATGTATTGATGTGTACATTGGTTAGGTATTTTGATATTTATATAACAGTTAATGGTTAACTATTATTAATATATCATACGATTATACTATAAATAAATAATTAAGTTGAGAGAAAAATAATAGTATTGTCTCTAAACCATTTTCATTCAATGCTTACAGGCATTATGAATGATTATGTTTTTATTAAAATATTTGTTTTTAAACGTAAATTAACTAATTAGTCATTAAATAAAATTGTATCCGGGATTAAAAATAAAATAAAATTTTATTTCGTTTATTTTTTATTCGGCTTTCTTTACAATTAGTAATCACAGTAGGAAATCGATAGTGAGGGCAGACCGAATCTCACAAATATGCACTTCATTTTTTGAAAGTATAATAATATAGTATTAATTATTTTAAACAAAAACTCCCGAAAACTAAAAAAAGTTACAGTTATATATTATAGTTAAAGTTAATCAACAAATCGGATGTGTTTAAAATATATGGTAGTACGACTTACATACATTTTACACTTGGACCGCGATTTTGTCGACCGAACCGCTACATTACATCTATCTAGTTTATATTCCCCAGCGATTAGCATAATTCTTTAATAATACGACGTCCGTAATCAAACATCACCGGAATCGAATCTCTAAGAATAGTCGCATATGGGTCTTTTTACTTGGAGAGGTTTCTGCTTAGCATCACAAATTATAACGATAACTCTTAACATCGACGGTCGTTCGAAAAACGTGATTGTGATCCACTTATGATTTATAACACATGTGTGCATTAATGCAAAGTAATTCACGTATTTAGACCGCGTGACGTGAACCAGGAAAAACGTGACGACCACATACATGATCAGATATACGAGAGCTCGTAATAAAATCTCAATATTCAATCGATACGAAGCTGTCTGTTCTTAGAGAAACAATGTTGTTGTGATACGGAAATCCTATTGAATTTCAAATTGCTTCGATAAAAGATTTAATGCCTCATATATCCATTGACTTGATATATGGAGTGTTGTATAGGAATCATGATAACTTGTTATTTAGGAAGATGTTCAGCAATTTATGTTATATTATCGGTTTTATTCCATATAGTTATAGTAACTGAGATAATTTTTTTATAGAATAAGAGTGACAAACGTGCACACAGTTCCTCATTTTTCATGATGGACTATATGCACGTTTGTCACTCTTACTCTATAAAAAAGAAATTATCTCAGTTACTATAACATATATAATCCATATCGGCTCGAGACCTGCTCTGGTTAATATAAAGTAGATAGAATAGGTAATATATGTAACTTTTTAATTTTATTTATTTACTAACTTTAGCTTATAAGTACTTTTTGTAATTACTAACCCACTCTATGGAAAGAAATTTCTGAAATAAAGAATAATAATAATAATAATATAACCATATTATCAGTTTTAGCTCACATAGTTATAGTAATTGAGATATTTTTTTTATAGAATAAAAGTGACAAACGTGCACACAGTCCATTTGAAGGTCGATGGATGCTGTGTACCATTACATTTACATTTATCCTCAGTTAAGAATCAAAATGCAGATGTGTTGTCACCCCTGAGGTTCTCTACACTCACCATACGAAACACAGCAGCATTAAGCTGCCATTTTACGCTGGTATTCTGTGAGAGCGTGGTCCGCCCCGATGAAGCCGACCCATTCGTGCTACAACCATAATATAGCTGCAGCGTGGCTCTACCACGTATAAGACACATATTGAATATAGAATCACAGTTGCTAATGAGCAGAGTATTAGCCGCGAGTTTGATAGTATAAGACAGACCAATTTCAATAGCGCCAGAGAGGTTGTATCCACACTTAATAAAATAGAATAAAATAATTCAATTGTTTAAGCGACAGCAGCCTAATGGCCCTACCATTAGGCCACGAACTCAAAAGGTTCGATTCCGCCATTCGACTATTGTCGTGGACCACTTTTAACACAAGCATTTTAAGCTTACCAGGAGTAGTTAAAGGGAATATTAGTAATGTTAATAGCATTGTTAGTACTTTTTTAATTAAGGAAAATAAACTTTATATTCAATAAGGTTGTTTATAAGATAAGGATGGCAAACGAGCACACAGTCTACCTAACAATAAGTGGATGCTGTGATCCATAGATATCAACCTCTATGCTCGATTAAGAATCTAACTGTAGATGCATTGTCACCTCAAAGGCCTAAGATAAAATACCTCGCTACCAGTAAAAGGGCTCTCCGGATCTCCACACTCACTTCATCTTTACGCTGGTATTCTGTGAGAGCGTGGTCCTTCCCCGGTCGAGCCGACCCATTCGTGTTGAGCCAATTTTGAATTAAGTGTCTCTGTTAGAACTAGATAAATTATTGGAAAAAATATTTCACATTTTATTGCTATTTGGTTCAAGATCAATATTTTTGAAATTTCGAAAAATATGAGTAAGATCACTAAGAACGTCATCTGCTCTAGCCCCCAGTGTACCGTCGTCCAGGTACCAGACATTCAGTTTGGATTTTAAATTTGAAATAATGGGTTGAATTCCCAAACTGAAAAGTGCCTGACCTACCTGGGTCACCTTGCTGAACACCGACAGCAGAATCGATAATATGGTTTTCGTAAAACAAGTTAGTATTTTGACTGTAACATTGCCAATCGTGATGATAAATTTAGGGGGTATCGTTAGCCACTTGTTTCAGCATGGTTACCCAGTTAAAAGTATCCCTTAGGTCAACCTTCACAAGAACATCTGCATCAGAGATTGTTAAAAATTATCCTTTTTTTTGAAGGCACATAATCTTGCCCCATATAAGGATGGAATGAAATTTGGATTAACATTACCAGAAAGCGTAAAGTTACATAATTTTGTAATGTCATTAAGAAGTACTCCGCCATCGTCACCGGCAGAAGCGCTTACAAGATCTTTAAGATGTTGAGACGTAATTTCGTCAATGCCGCCAGCAAAGCCATTCGAAAATGACATAACTGCTTCTAAAATATATATATATATATATATATATAATTAAATTAAAAATATTAAACTTCAAATTTTTAATTTCTTCAAAAATATATTCATAAGATCTTAAATGGAGGGTGCAAGGTTTGTGTAAAATATTGTATTAAGAATTTAAGACACACAGCCCAAAAAGCTAGACGTAGAAATCTGAATATGCAAAAATATGTTTGTTTTATTACGTAGGCTCCCATTATGATAAGATTTTTGAAAATTCAACCGCTTAGAGGGTGAAATGGGGAGTTACAGTTTAGTGGTAGAACCACGCTGCAGCTATATTATGGTTGTAGCAAGAATGGGTCGGCTCGACCGGGGAAGGACCACGCTCTCACAGAAAACCAGTGTAAAATAGCAGTTGAATGCTATTTCGTATGGTGAGGAGAACCGGAGACCTTTTTACTGGAAACGAGGCATTCCATCTCAGTCTTCAGGGATAAAATGTAGATGTCTATGGGCCACAGCATCCACTTACCATCAGGTAGCTGTGTGCTCATTTATCACCTTTATTCATTAAAAAAAAGTATGAAACTTTTTATTTTACCAGACCTATAAACTTACTGAAAGTACTCAGTAAATAAAATAAATGTATATGTGTTATGCAATTTTTTTAATACAACTCCTTACAGAGTGTATTCAAATGTGTATGGATAAAAATAATTAAATATTTTTTTAATAAAAAAATAATAATCAAATACTCTTTAATAATTGTAATAAAACATCAATTAATTCATTTCATTAAAATCTTTTAAATCGAAGTTGCTAATTTGTATTGAAAAATATTGTATTCAGACGCACAGTCCAAACTACTAGACGTAGAAGCATGAAATCGGGAGAATAGATAACTCTAACCACGTTGACATCCACTAAGGGTTTTGGAAAATTCAAACCCCTAGAGAGTGAAATAGGGAGAGACATAGGATAAACTGTAACACAGTTTGTACGACACTTTTTATTATACGATTTCGAGGAAAATGATTAAACGATTTTTGCAGCTTGGAAGTTGGTTCAATTACTTTTGGATTAAAATAATGAATTATTATGTATTTTTAAATTTCACGAAAATCTTAAGGTGATATAATGAGGGTATAAAGTTTGCATAGAAAAAATGGTTTTTATCTTACAAGGTGATGAGGTACCCATAAAATTAAATTATGACAATTATGAATAACACATTTTAAAATAATCGTTAAGCGAAGCGTTAGCGTCGATTAAATGACAATAATATGGCTATTACTACCATCTATACTTTATTAATATTATAAAGTCGTGCCTTTTAAGAGTTTCCACGGCATACACTGCGTCATGTGGTATACCATGAAGTTTTAAAATGGATTATACCTACCTAACATTTAGAATATTATATAATTGTTCAAACCGGGCAAAGTCAGGACGAGCCGCTAGTGTATTCATACATAGCGGAATTTAAGTTCAAGCAACTTTTAAGTGTGTTTGTTTTATAAGATCCTTTTCCTCATGAAGACGTTACTCCCAAGTTGTTACCCATGTCAAAGGTTGATAAATATGCAATATCCACGGATCTATCTCAGATCGATCGAGCGTGTTCAGAGAAACCAGAGGACAGTGATCTTCACTCGCCTCCACTTGTAAGCGTAAAATGGGTCTTGTTGAGGATATTGGATCTGTTTTATAGATCGACTTAAAGTGGACGCGTTGGGAGCATTGTTACAAAATTATAGATGGCGCCTTAGGAGATGGCTTGATGTTTACATTCCGGCCCGATGTTAGATGATCTAAGGTTGTTTAGGAGGTTACAGGTCGGAGTGTGATTACATGTTCGTCTTTCTTGTACAGGAATTGATATTATTTGGTATAATTTAAACTTTTAACGATCATTACAGATTTTCAAGTATGTGGCAGATTTTTTTTTTACTTATTATAAGTCAGTGCTTGACCTGGTGGTAAGAGGTGATGAAGTTATCATTGCATGGTGTAGTGAATAGGCAAAGAGAATGACAGTTGGACAAGACGTCACACACATAAACTAGGGACGCAAACAGAGTAACAGCATCGATGGTAGCTAGAACGGAGACCACGGGGACGCCCGAACCCTTCTGGAAATCGATACCAGGAAGTTTCTTTCCCGTTTAATAGAGGATGTGTCATGATCGCCACGAGTGGCAGCTGGATTATCATACGTATGTAGATTGACACTGCTCTTTGTCACTGGTCTCAGTAATTATATGCACATATATATACATACATATACTAATGGGATGATTTAATCACCCTACACATAGCTTGCCGATACGAGGTTGCCACTCGAGAACCATTCGCAATCTTATTGTGACATTCCTTGGAAGAGGGCTATGTTCAGCAGTGGACTTGTGAAGGACTGTAATGAATAAATGAATAATCGCGAAGAATTAAGAAAAAAATCACAACAGGCTTTTTTCTGTCTGTTCTCGTTTGAAAAGTAAGGGAGCTATTAGCTAGTAGTAGTAGAATAACAGACTCTAAGATATTGTTTTAGTGCTCTATAACCTCTTGAAGTATTCATATTTTTAATATTATAAACAAATGAATACAACATTCAGTTCTATGAACTTTGGAAATACTCAAAAACCACTAAACCTTATAATTACATTGTCTCGAACAGTATATAATGAAATACTTAGAAGGTATCTGGAGTAACGTATCTAAACAAATAACCTCTTGCGGTAACTAGCAACGACTTGGCAAAGCTTTTGGTCCTTATTCTGACACTGGCTATCGAAGCTGTTGAGATACTTTAAATTTTATTTTAATTCTATTTTCAAAATGTTTATTTATGTGAGGTTTTTAGAAACAGTAGCAATATACTCACTAAATATTGTTATTTGTAAACTATCGCAATGGCAAAGTCCTCTCATGTAGCGAATCGTTACGTTTACGTATAATACGTACTTAATATATTAAGTACGTTTCTAGTTTTGATATTATGCTCGGAAATAGGGCGTTTATAAGTTGCCTTATACATATTTAAAAAAAAAGGTGATCATATCACACCAGAATTTTGAAGTCCACCGCTTCATATAGGTCCTTCCAAGAATGTGCTAGATGACATTATTTAAAAAAAAGATTTGCCTTGAATGTACGTCAATACATTCATATCTTCTCATGGGTTATGCTGTTGCTCATCATTAGACGGATAAAGTTCGATATTTTTGAATAGGTGTACAGCCATTTCAGTTTCAATTTCAGTCAGTAGGAGGTACTTTGGCAACTTTTAGATTAGCGCGATAAAGATTTTGATAAGTTAATAATATCCCTCTTTTTGTTTGCTATTTTTTAATTTAGATTATGACCCAATATAATATACTATAATATAATAATAATGTCCAAATTAACTATAATAACATCAGTTGATAGTTGTTTATCGCGATACATTCGACACAACTGAATCAACCCAGTACATTAAAGTAATACTTTTAATATTGTAAACAAATACCTACAGTATTTAATTCCTTAACACGTTTTATCAAAATTTATTTACATTTCGAAATCATTAGTTAATGTCCAATGACGCTATTAAATATATCTCGAATCAAAGCATTTGTTCAAAACACACGACGCCTGGGACTTGCGCAGTGCACAATGGCAATCACAATCAGGCCCCGCATCAGAATAAGGACAGAATTGCACATCCCGAGACCGTCGACCGTACGATCTTGATACCGTGTGGCCACTCGTGATTTAGAGCAACGCTCAAGAAATGGTCGTTCATTTACACGACGGGCTTCGTGATGCAGGGCGTTTGAAGAAGTGCATTGTAGTAGAGGATAGCAATATCGATAATAACTAGAATGGCGTATACGACAACGCCTTGAGCTTTGATAAATCTGCTGATACAGCGGTTGAAGATGATATAATAGTGGACGTTTACTTTAGTTTGACGTGCTAAAACGACGTGCTTGAATTTTTTGATGACATAATTTGCATGATTATCTTTCCTAGGTTGTTTAGCTTCCCTGAGACTATATTGCAACATAAAAATAAATAAACACATGGCGAGGATAAACCCAGACATAAAACCGGCGATTTACTTTAATAAACAAATATTTTTGTGACAAACTATTATTATTACTTCAAGTCAATTGTGAATAGGCTTGTGTTTGCTGAGTCACTGCGCTCTACCATCTTCGGCTACATCACCATTTATTATTTGTAGTCAAGCACTGGTGGTGTAATAGGTAAAAATGGAGCTAACAGTCCACCTGATGGTGAGTGACTACTGTACCCCTTGGAAATCTGTAACCAAAGTAAAAAAAAACATAGGTATGTAGGGGACCACGGACCACTGGGGACTTGGATGAAATTTCTCATAATCTGTAATAATACTGGCTCTCTTATCCCTTTAACTGGATTACAACGATGGATAAAGTGATATTTGGCGATAGTAATAGATAAAAAGGTGATACTAACCTGGACGGATCCATAAATAGAAAGAACCTTGAATTGATGATAAACACACTGAACTAATGCATTAAAATACACAGCACATAGTTATATCGCCTCAATCCGTCCCTGGCTCAATATTCCAAACAGCCACATCAGCATATGCGTGAGAACTCGAGTGATAATTCTAAGTAATGTAAGACGAACCTATCCGGTGACGATATGATAATTGTACTAGACTTATTCTAACATTAATATTAATTCATTCTGTAACTAACCACTTTCGAAAGAACATTAAATCATTTTATACTTTAAATTGTGTTTTTAAAAAGACTGTCGAGGTTCGTCGCAATTTAAGTGGCGCAGCCGGTAGGATATCCGTATATATTCTGCTGTCGTGCTAACGCCTTTCGGACCCCAAAATCGGTTTAAGCGTCAGTATAGCAGTCAGGTTCGGATATCCTCGAACCAAACAAATAACTCCCGCGACGCGCGCGCTATCGTTTCCAAATCAATCGATTACGCGCATTGGACCATCGGCAGTATCGAAGTGGTCAGAATCAACTGGAGGACATGGGATTGAACATACTGTGAGTAAACCTTTTCACTTCCTGTTTACATTTATCCCATTCTTTTCCGCATTTTCCGAACTAAAATCGTCGGGCCATATTATTTTAATTATTTGATTTTGTTAGCACAAAATAGGCTGATAATATACTTGTTAATAGTTTAAGTTAGATTAAATAAGATAGTTTAAATAAAAATGGCAGTAACTGTTATTCCAGCACACATTTTAGACTTAATTCCTAGATACGATGGAGATGAAAAATTGCTCAATTTATTCATTTCAAAATGTGAATACGTTTTATTAAATTCAGGAGGCGACAATACTCGATTCAAAATTTATATAGATTCCATGCTATAAGTAGTAAGTTAGTGGTAGAGCTGCGACTCTACTTAGTGATAACCCTAGTTTAAGTACGTGGGAAGATTTGAAAAATTTTGACCCAGCATTTCATGACCCCGTTCAGAGGAATGTATTGCTATCGAGCTAGAATCTCAAAATCAAACAAGGAGAGTCATTTATTCAGTTTTGTACTAGAATACAAAATGTAAAAGTTCTTTATTTGCTAAAGTCCAAAGACATTGTGATGAAGGAATGAAGGCAGCCAAAATGATTATTTATAATAATACCGCCTTGAACGTATTTTTGTACAATTTACCCGAAGACCTTATTAGAATTGTCCGACTCAAAGGCTGTTCTACTTGGAGATCGCTAAGTATAGTCACAGAAGAAATTAACTTTAGCTCAGTATAACGCCAAAACAATAAAGCCAAACCAGTTCAACAATTAGCTCTGCAAAGTTTCGTGAGACCAACTGCATTTATAAATTCAAATTTGACACCAAACAGTAATAATAATAGTAGTAATTTCAAGTTTGGTGTACCCAATAACCAGATAGGATATAGGCCTAATTTGCACACGAATAAATTCACGGCCCCTCAGCAAGGCTACCATTTGCATCACCACAAAATTCAATGCCACGTAATTTCAATAATCAATTTACCCAACAACCACGAGCACCATTCCAAGTTGGTGGATTTAAATTTGGCATTCCCCAACATCAAGTTCAAAAATACGGTGTGCAGAATCAACAACAGCCTAACCAATTTAAATATGGCTTTCAACAACAGCCTAATCAATTCAAATACGGCTTTCAACAACAGCCTAATCAATTTAAATATGGCATGCAACAGCAACCCAATCAATTCAAATTCGGCATACAAAATCAACCGCCCAAAAACGTTTACGACACTGACGTATCTATGCGTACCGCACCAATTAGGCAAAACATGACGACGAATGATTTGTTCTTTAGTGAGGAACCTTCAACGTCATGTCAAGATTTCTCTCACGATAATACTGACGGTTACTACTACGACCACTATGACGGTTTGGCAGAAGACCCTTCATTTGAAGGTCAGTACCTAGAAAATTCTAATGAAATTAATAATGAAGATAATGCAGTACCTGAAAATTTTCCGATAGTAGCCTTCGAAAGCCCTCCGAAATGATCCATCTTAATTATTGTGATAGCATTTTAAATTACCTCATATACTAATTCCCGAAATAAATTCGAAATTTTTAATAGACACCGGAAGCAGTAGATCCTTTATTAGTCCTGCCAAGGCTGATCAATATTTTGGTGAATTTAAATACAATGAACCTTTCACAGTTGTAAGTACTCATGCGCAAAGCAGGCACGATGAAATAATTTTTATACCGCTTTTAAAAACATTCAAAAGTACACTTCCACATAAATTTTACATATACGATGTGGACGGTAGATACGACGGCCTTATTGGGTCAGACTTATTAAAAAAATTAGCAGCTAATATCGACATGAACCACCAAATTTTACGAACACCTAATACTGAAATTCCAATAATTTATAATCCACCTTATGAAATTAATTTAGAACCAAGATCAGAAACACGAGTAAAAATACCTACCAACTTACAAAACGGAGACGCGATCATTAATTTTACCCAATTTAGTGAGGGAGTTCGTATGCCATGTGCTCTTATCAAGTGTGATAATTTCTTTGCCGAAACCATTATTCAAAACGTGTCCAATGAAAAGGCCCATATTAAATTTATAGAACCGTTTAATGTAACTGTATTTGAAAATAATGCGTGTCATAAATGAGATAAATTCGATTGCGAGATAGATGAGATTTTGAAAGAAAATTTAATTAAACTACGATTAGATCATACAAATGAAGAAGAACGGAAAGCTATAACTAAATTATGCTATGAATACCGCGACATATTTTATAGTGAGAAAATTCCGCTTTCTTTCACAAATCAGGTAAAACATAATATTAGAACAGTTAACGAAGATCCTATATATATCAGACCGTATCGCCATCCACCTTCCCAAAATGAGGAAGTACAAAGACAAGTAGACAAACTTCTTCAAGATAACGTAATCCAAAATTTCACTCACCTTGAGCGCACCGGTTCACTTAGTTCCAAAAACTAGATGCATCCGGGCAGCCTAAATTTAGAATGGTTATAGATTATCGGCGATTAAATGAGAATACAATAGACGATAAATACCGTTACCTAATATAACTGACCTTTTGATAAGTTAGGCAAGTCTATATATTTTAGTACTTTGACTTGGCAAGTGGCTACCACCAACTAGAAGTTAATGAAGCTGATAGGCCAAAGACAGCTTTCACAACTCAATCCGGTCACTATGAATTCAAACGCATGCCGTTTGGATTAAAGACAGCTCCTGCAACTTTCCAGCGAGCAATGGATAATATCTTAAGAGGCCTCCAAGGTCTCCATTGCTTAGTGTACCTCGATGACATAATTGTGTATTCGGCAAGTCTTCAGGAACATATTGAAAAATTAAGGAATATTTTTGATCGTCTCAGAAAAACCAATTTAAAAGTCACGTTAGACAAGTGTGAATTCTTGAGAAAAGAAGTTCTATATCTAGGTCACACTATTACAAAAGAGGGTTTGAAACCAAATGACGAAAAAATTAAAGCAGTACTAAAATATCCATTACCGCGTACAGCCACGGAAATAAAAAGTTTTCTCGGATTAGTAGGGTATTACAGAAAATTTATTAAAGACTTCGCTAAACTTACACAACCGCTAACCTCTTGCCTGAAAAAGAAAAACAAAATTGAAATTACGAAAGAATATATAGACGCATTCGAAAGATGTAAAGAGCTTTTAACAAACGCCCCACTTTTACAATATCCCGACTTCTCTCGACCGTTCGTTCTCACCACAGATGCGTCGAACTTTGCTCTCGGTGCAGTTCTGTCGCAGGGACCTATCGGTAGTGATAAGCCTATAGCCTTTGCAAGTCGTACGTTGAACGATGCTGAAACGAAATACAGCACAATAGAAAAAGAACTTTTGGCAATCGTTTGGGCAGTCAAACATTTCCGCCCTTACTTATATGGAAAAAAATTTACAATTTACACCGATCATCGCCCTTTAGCCTGGTTAAATTCCATTAATGAACCGAATAGCAAACTAACTAGATGGAAGTTACGCCTATCGGAATTTGATTATGAAATAGTGTATAAAACGGGAAACAAAATTGTAACGCTGATGCTTTATCTAGAATTAAGATTAACGCCTTAACTGATAACGATGATGTTTCGATGCAAGTGAATATAGACAAAACGAAAAAACTTCAACGCCAGTTGAGCAATGTAGTCTCTAAAATTGTAAAGCTAGGTAATTCGAATCAGGCGGAGGACGTAGTAACAGTATCATCCGATTCGGAAACGTTGAGTATTCCCTCTTCGCATGGTAGACAATCTCCATATCCAATACCATCTCCAAATAGTAGCACTGCCACAGCTTCTGAAGGACATAGTAGTAACAATACAGTACATTCGGCTAAAGACATAGATACAGCAGGAATCCTAATTCTTCAGGAAGCGATTGATGCGAAACCAAATCAAATACTGTTCATACCTGGAACAGAAATGAATGTTCAGTTAAAACTTGTCTAGGATAAACAAAACATATTGGAGTTCACTTACCATTAAACAATTTGGATTTAATAAAAATTCCTGAAAGAGTATATTAGGCCTAAAATTAAATATTTCTTTTATTTCGAAGATGTCATACACCGCAAGCAGTTTTCGGAAGTCACAACGCAATTATTCAAAAAGGATAGTGTTAAATTTTATGAATGTACAAAGAGGATAGTCTATGTAGAAGATGAAAATGAGCAACGCGAAATAGTTCTTAAATATCATTTAGGTAAAAATTGCCATAGAGGCATTAGGGAAACATTAGTACATTTGAGGCGAACGTTTTATTGGAACAATATGGAACAAACGGTAGCAAGCATCATAAACTCATGTGAGGTTTGCAAGAAAATGAAGTATGACCGTAAACCCCTAAAACCTCAACTTCAATTAACTCAAACCCAGTCTAAACCATTCCAAGAAATTTTCATTGATACCTTTTCGATAGAAGGTAAGTATTTTCTAACCTTGATAGACGCGTTTAGCAAATTGGGTCAAGCAATTGAAATTAATGGTAGGTCTACCCCGGAAGTAATAAGAGCTTTAATAAAGTATTTTTCATTTTACGGAATTCCATCCAAAATTAGTTCAGATCCCGGTATGGAATTTAATAATGTACTCTTAAAGGAAATGTTAACATTATACAAAATCAATTTACACATTGGTACTGCGCACAACCCCAACTCTATGGGACTTATCGAAAGGTTCCATTCAACTATTACTGAAATTTACCGAATCGCTAAATAC
Source organism: Parnassius orleans (assembly GCA_029286625.1). Classification (NCBI taxonomy): domain Eukaryota; kingdom Metazoa; phylum Arthropoda; class Insecta; order Lepidoptera; family Papilionidae; genus Parnassius; species Parnassius orleans. The sequence goes on from JAGSMP010000003.1 coordinate 6,886,413, forward strand.
GAACATAAAATTACAGACGCGGCGTCAGTGATGACATATGCTGTTATGTCATACAATCATTCAATTCATTCTTCGACAGATCTCACGCCTTTTGAAGTAGTATTCGGACACACCGAATCCAATAGTACATTTGCCACTAATTTCGATAAGCACCACACAGCAGTTAGTAAAGGATCACGCTAAAGGACCAAATATTTATATGAATATCTTACGGATAAAATAATTGACAAAAGTTGACGGTGAGAAAAACACGCAGGCGAATCGCAGTTCGATTTGGACGTAGGTGATACTGTGTTCATAAAAGGTGTTAATACTAGACGGGGCAAAGATAAACCACGTTACCAAAAGGCTCATGCCATCGGTGCTATAAAAAGAAATGTAGTTCCTGTTGAAACCAATAAACGTATTACTAATGTTCCTATTAAAGACATAAAACGTCCTTCGCAGATTATTTCTACTGGTGATCCGAACGATGGCAATCCAGGCCCTTCATCAGCTTCGCATTGACAAGAATCCGGATTGTTACCTGTTGACGAAGGTCAAGCATTCGTTAATTATGATAATTGGATAGTTATTAAGATATTAGATTTAAATTTAATTTACGATGAATTAGAATCAAGTATGCATAAATATGGGTTACTTAAAAAGCATGTTCAAAGTTGTTTCGATACTAAATCATTTGATTCAGATTTTACTACCGTACAATATCAAACCGATTATACTATGAATATTACCATCGACAAATTTAAACAATTAATTCCTTCAATACGAACCAAAAGAGGTCTTCTTGATCCGGTAGGCTCTTTGATAAAAGCCATCACAGGTAACTTAGATAATAATGACGCTCTTAGATATGAGAAATTAATAAACAAGCTACATACGGAACAAAACGCGATTAAAAATAAAATGACAATAGTTTCCGAAATGGTGGGCTCCTTTACAGCCATTGCAAATTCTACTAAAAGCAATTTTATACGAGTAGAAGATAATATTCAAAACATTATTCAAGCTTTAAACAACTCCGATTTTCGACAAACGATTACCAAACTTATTCACCTTTATAATATCTTCCTTGATAATTTTCATAATTTATATTTCCATTTGAATGAAATCGAAACAGCCATTGCTTTTAGTAAAATTAATGTACTACACCAGTCAATAATTGATACAGAAGAACTTATAATATTGTTAAAGGAAATAGAACAAACTGACAAATTAGTGTTCCTGTCACTTATGAAAATATTGTAAAATTAGAAAGATGTATCGAGATAAAAGCCTATATAAAACAGAATCAGATAAAGTTTATTATGAGTATTCCACTTATTAGAAATGAAATTTTTAACTATTATAAATTAGTTCCCTTACCTGTATTACATAATGGCCAGACGACTCTCATCCTTCCTAAAAATCCGTACCTACTTGTGAAAGGGTTGAAAGCAACACCGCTCTCTCAGTCATGTCGCGAGGTTGACGAACGTCGATTCCTGTGTCATGAGAACGATATACAATTCTTCACCAATGACAACTGTGTCGTAGAAATCATGCAGTTTCACACAAATATCTCAAGTTGTCACCCGATCCCTGTCACCCTTGAACACGTGAAGATCTACCTCATACAACCAAATCGCTGGATAGTTTACTCAAATACTGAAACAGCTATGACTAAATTCTGCGACAGTGAAGTAAGCCAAGAGATTCTACTAGGAACCTACCTCTTAACTATGGATGATAACTGCAAGGTGAAAATCAAAGGATACGAACTGAAAAGACATCAGACTCAAGGTAAAGAAATAACCTACCTAATACAGCCAGTAATAAACTTACCAAAGATAATACTCAACCCGTCAAGTACTCCGAAGAAGCCTATGAATCTCGATGGAGTTAATATAGCAGACGTACAGTTTCTGAATCTATTACTACAGAAGAGTATGGGAGAAATTAGTGACAGCGAGTTAGGTGAAAATGAAAAAAGTGAAATTACTAATAAAAGTGTTAGTTTAATCAACATTATAATCTTAGTTATTATATTAATTATTTTAAGTATTATTTTAAACATAAATTAATTGATATCTGTAAAATCTGGAAAATTCGAGATAATCCGAGGATAATCCTGAACTTGTGGAGGGAGGAGTTATATCGCCTCAATCCGTCCCTGGCTCAATATTCCAAACAGCCACATCAGCATATGCGTGAGAACTCGAGTGATAATTCTAAGTAATGTAAGACGAACCTATCCGGTGACGATATGATAATTGTACTAGACTTATTCTAACATTAATATTAATTCATTCTGTAACTAACCACTTTCGAAAGAACATTAAATCATTTTATACTTTAAATTGTGTTTTTAAAAAGACTGTCGAGGTTCGTCGCAATTTAAGTACATAGTACACCTGACGGTACACTAGTTTGTGATAGGTGAAAAAGGAGCTAACAGTCCACCTGATGGTGATTAACTGTACCTCTAGGGTACCAAACCTAACTTAAAAAAAACATATACGTTTTCGCCAAAGAGAATTTGGATGAAATTCCTCATATTCTGTAATTATACTGAACAGAACAGAACAGAACAGAAACTTGTTTATTCAATGTAGATTATAAATAATACTTATTGAAAGTCACTGCTATGTTTAAATTACCACTGCGGGTTCGAAAAAAAAAACCTCTGTCCTGGGCCAGCGAGAATTCCAGCGGAACTTTTTTTTAAATTACAGCTTACAATCATGTATGTTACACAGTCAACAACACAAAACAAATTAGAAATAGTCTATTAGCGATCACCTCATTCCCTGGGGTTATTATCACCCATAAATTCCTTAATATTATAATAACCCTTTTTATAGAAAATTAGTTTAACAAAGGTTTTGAACTTTGAGCAGATCAAATTTTGTACTGGCTTTCTTATCCCTTAATATGCATTACAGTGGTTAATGCAGTGCTGTTTGGCGAAAACAATAGATAAGAAGGTGATACTAACCCTGACAGATCCCTTGGCTAAAAGAGAACCTTGAATTGACAGACAAATACACTGAACTACTGTTTTAAACCAGACAGCACTGAGTCCACCTGATGCTGAGTATTCCCTCACACGCTCGCAACACGCTGTAACCCATAGACACGTACATCTATCGTCTATCATCAAGATGATTAGGAATCAAAATGCTACTGCGTAACGTGCTACAATGTAAAATGCGTGTTACCCTGAGAACTAAAATGAAATGCCTCGTGACCAGCAAAAAAGGTCTTCTGTTCCTTGTCATTTTCCATATGAAACATAGCAGCTTTATATTGCTATTTCACATAAGTATACAATATTGTAATAAAAGTGTGGTCGCATTTGTTATGCAGTCATTGGCTTGCATAACAACTACAAGGCTAGCAGTCATAATACACTACAGTCTGTTTCTATCAGTAGCTTAAAAACCAACTCACTCACTATGCCACTTACCTCTAACTTCTCCCCACTACACTCTCGCGAAACCATTCAGATATGAATACCTAGGCCACTGGGTCCTAGAGGACTGACGTCGGTCGGCTATTATTGCCAATTGGAGCATTCTTAAGCCAATATCCAGCAGATCAAGAAGATTTAAAGTCCACTAACATATTACTGGATTACATTACTGGTGACTCTGCTCAGAATGAGAAGTCCAAAACTACATATTAAGAACTGGATTCAGACACAACAATGTCTTTATAAATCTGATTTATAAAAAAACGATTTCTATTATGTACGATCATATTTGAAAAAGTGTTATTAAAACTAGGTGAAATGTTAAATAAGTTATCTAAGACGCGAAATAGACTCTGCTCAGTGAATAACAATGATTCAGATTTTCAGACGCAGACAGATAGAAATTCATGTTCATTGTTTGTATCGTTAGAATACAAATCTGACATTGAGGTGCTTAAAAAGGCTAGTTTCATAATATCAAGTACCTTATTCATAGTATTCACCCACTTCACCCACATGGCATAATAATAATAATTATTATTATTTATTCTTTATTGTACACCAAAATACAAAATACCGAGTGGAATTAAATCTAAAGTATAATATGTAATTAACTTTAAAGTATAAAGCTAAATTTTAAACTAAACACAAAAGCATCGTTTCATTATCAACTTATCAGTTTACACTTTAAAGTCTATATTAAATTTAAAGGACCTTCTAAATCTGAGTAGATATTTCAACGTTTATGTGGATATTATATATGCAGATAGAAAAATGTTACAACTATGTAATCAATTTTTCGTTTAGTTTTATATGCTTTTCATTATTTCCGTGAATAAAATCAAAATTATGAGATCAACGTAACGAAACTATGAATATTGTAATAGTTTCTTTATGTTACACGTAGTTATTGTATGTATTATTTTTATTTATTGTATTACTTTATTTTAATTAACACTATTATTTAATATAATTTACGTAATATTTTGTGTATTATATATAGTAGTAGTAATAGTATTATATGCACTAAGTTTGTTAAAACTAACTACTGAATAAGTAGAACCTTTGTACAAACTCACTACAAGACTGTTTCTGTATCTTGTTGTGTATATATAAATAAATAAATAAAAATATTGAAGTCAAATAATAAGTAAATAAAAATCTTCCCCAAAAATTATTTTTCCTCATGTTCAGCTGAGTACGTTTACTAGCTATGATTAAAACATAAACGTTAAATACAATAATTGACTGAGATAACTGTACATTGTGTAAAGTAATCGTATTTAACGGCTACTCTAAATTCTATGATAAACTATTGTTTTTATATTTCTATAGTAATTTACCTTTTGATAGTACCTATAAATTTGAACAACTGAAAGCGGGATGTGTCGGTTCCCGCGATGTGCTTTTGCAACAGCTGAAATACAGTATGTTTGTAAATGTTAACTTTCAAATATATTTGTATTTTATTTTGAAAAAATATGTCATTTTTTATATGAAAAAGAACAAAATGTATTTATGAAAGAAGATTATGGACTGATTGTTCAATTGAAAGACACAAGTAATCCATCAAATTAATTATAATCTGACTGTATAAAGTGAAACAAATGAACTATTTTCATACAATTGTATTTTTATGTCTATGTTCAACATACCTGTATTATGTATAAATTTCCTATGAATTTTATGATTATGAGTATAAATCGTCCCTTTAGGAATTTTATTCATCATCATCATTACAGCTCTTCACAAGTCCACTGCTGAACATAGGCCTCCCCCAAGGAATGCCACAAAGCACGGTCCTGAGCCACCTGCATCCATCGACTTCCTGCATGTCTTACCAGGTCGTCACTCCATCTAGTGGGGGGACGCCCTACACTTCGTCCGCCGGTACGAGGCCGCCACTCGAGAACCTTTTTTCCCTTTATATAAATATTATATTAGGAATTTTATTACATTTATATAAATATTAAGAATACAGGTCAATTTTATTTTAATTTATTTCAAAAATCCAGAAGTACATACAATCTGAAATCACTGAACGTTTAAAAGTTTTATTTCTGAGAGAAATTTCCGTTTTGTCGCCCCAAAGCCTGTTGGCGTACTTCATAATTGATACATGATTTCGAAAAATGTAGATTTCCTCACGATGTATTTCTTCACTGCCAAGCATATGGTAAATCGGCACTTAAAATTGCAATCACCAATTAATTTCATTGAATACGTCAAGGATCGAATCCAGGTTGCTCACTCATTGTCAAATTTACAGCGCACGCTTAACCTCTGAGCTACCAAGGCTGTCAATACTAAAATAATTCTTATATGTGTGTCACAAAAATTAATATTATTGGATTATTTTAATTATTAAAATATAAGATGAGTATAAAATCAACCCTTATCCCCTGATCCATTACGCACACACATTTAGAGGTGGACAGGCAAATAATATCTTGTAGTATTATTATTATACATTAATGATGATCATCATCACAACCCATTACAAGTCCACTGCTAAACATAGGCCTCCCCCGAGGAATGCCACAAAGCATTGGTCCTTAGCCACCTGCATCCATCGATTTCCTGTAGCTCTTACCAGATTGGCACTACATCTAGTGGGAGAGCTTATACATTATGATACGTGAAATATTTAATAAAAGTAATATAATAAAAAAAATTGCATATAATTGTGTACACACGTGCGAAGTGAAACTTCTTTACGACATATCCTTCTGTTATTTTATATTTTACATAAGTAGATTAAATAATTGTATACTCGTGCAACCCCGGCGGTGAAACGTTACAAGAAAACGTTACGTTTTTGTTTTTTAATACCGTACTAAATTTCTCCACTACGTCGAAAAAGAAGTTTCGCTTCAAAAAGGTTTTTGGATTTAAAAACAGAAACAAAGCAAACTGGCGAAAAACAAGCAGCTTGTGATACTATTAAAAAACAAACGTGCTATAGACGCCGCTAGCATACAAAGTGCGGTAACGACTTGGAACGCCACGATTTTGCGTGAATTAGAACTACAATAAATAAATTATCCGCGGCCTAGCCTCGGATGCAATTTAGCATCCTGCCGAGCTTATATGGACCGTGTAATCTCTTTTGATTTTAATACGTTCTTTTAATATGATTTGTTGCTGACGAAGTAGAATTTATAACGATTTAATATTACAATTCTTTTTAATTAATCCCTTATTGATTAACAAACTACATGTGTAGTGACGGTGTAAGAATAGCCACAACTCCATATCATCCCGTGGGTGTCGTTAGAGATGTCAGAGGGAAACTGAACCAAGAGATGGGAAGCAGCATCTTCCTAAACAGTTGAATTAAAAAAATAATAAACTAAGGTTGCTAACCCGCTTGCCAAGCATAGCAACTATGACAAATATCCACTTTATTAGGCAATCTATGAGGGAGGCCTTTATTCAGCAGTGGCATTTTAAGAGGCTGTAATGGTAATGGTGATGCTACTCAACAAAAACAAAAACACGGGTTGGTGGATCACCCCTGGCTTGGATAAACTCTGTCCTGGGAAGAACCACCAAGAAACTCAGCGGGATTCTTTCTTAAATAATTATTTACGACGTTGTGCAATTAACATTGAGAAACAGCATGGTAGCGATCACGTGACTCCCAATGCGAATTCAGAACGCTAGGAGGTCTAGGTTGAATTTTCATCAACAATGAGACTTTAAATATTATGGCATGGTGATGATTCTTTTTATTTAACACATATAGACTGTAAAGAGGGTTACCACTAATACATAATTAACCTTTACCTGTGGACGCGCGGTCTCACAGACCGCTCGCAGTTTGTAATGTTCGTGTTTATCCCTTTCCCCTCGCTCCACGCGTCTAAGGCGCTCAGTAGCTTTAGCTTTAGTGGCGAAACGTGTGTTGAGGTGGGAAGTTGTGTTGCCGGTTGCAAATTAGGTGAGTTATTTTACTTTAAACTTCGACCGCGGTCTGTGGGACCGCACGTCCACGTTTCTTATATAAAAAATCTTGACGGAAAAACGGACTTTTTTTTGGTTATTTTCATTCAAAATGTCAATAAATAATACTCAAAGTGCAACTACATCAAAACAAACGTCAAGGTCACCACTGCAACAGCGTTCTAGTAAAATTTGTCGAGTCGATGAATTTTTATGTGGTGTCAAAGCTTATGTTCAATAAAGTGAGCATTCGGCCAAAAATATAAAAACGGATGATTTCCTAAAAAAATTACACGATCTTTAGTCCTTCCACATATGCAGACGTGCAATAAAACCGAATATAGCAAATTAACTAAAAATAATACTGAAGCGAGTTTTAAGGATAGATATGTCTCCAGACGAACCTCCTACTCAGGAGACTGACTCATCGAAACGAAAAACATGTCGTCTTTGTCCCCCAAAACTAAAGAGGAAGTTTATAGTGTTCCAAACCCTAGTTCACGGACTGCCAATAATTTGATACATATTGTACCATTGTCAGAATTTTTATATTTTATTTTGAGAAGATTTTAATTTGTTTTTATGTTAGTATCAGCATTAGATTTAAAGAAAAGAATGTTAATTTTTGTTAAAAGTTTAATTGATTTAAGTTTTCAGTCCTAAAACTGATCTCAAGCAAGTTTATGCCAAATAGTGCCTTTAACAGTTAATATGCTCAATTATGTAAGAAATAAATAAAGATTGATTAAAAGCATCCAAATTATTTCATTTTAATATGCCTAAATAATAAAAAATATAATCGCATAAAAATCAAATTAATATTTATGTAATATTTTGGTTTCATAACATAGCGGCCCGAGAGACCGCGCGTCCATGGTAGTGTGACAAAAAAATGACGTCCATAGATAAAGGTTAAGTACGATGTGCGTGAGGCACGTCTGCATATACCCAAAACAATGCCCAGCAAATACTGAGCCTTTTCCCGTTGCCTCACACTATAATCGTATACTTAGTGATAATAGTTAATTTGTTAATTGTGAATGTTCATTTTTATAGAATTTTAAGTCTAATTACTTTTTATGTGTATACTTACTTTGTTTTCATTTGTAAACTTATTATTGTGTGGCAATAAATATTATTATTATGATGGGATGTTTTCCAAACAGATTTCTGTTCCGGTTCCTGTTCCTTTATAGTGAGTTATTTTGTGGGTTTTATACAGTATTTATTTATTTTGTCTGCAAGCAAGAGTGCACCTACTGTATGTTACGAATTTAACAGTAGTAATTAAAAATTGATTTATTTATCAGTGTGTTAGCTGCGTAAGCGAATCCATCAACTCATCTTGTCACGTCGGTATCGTAAGTGTAAGTAAAATGCTTCCGTATATACGTAAAATACCACTGACGAAAGCGTGGATCTATCACGATTGAAAAGGTAAGGTTGCCAATTTTGCCCCTTAGTTACTTAGAACTTTTAGTATTAGATTCTCAAACTTAAAGACTAATGTCAGTAATTAAGCAATGTTGTCAATATCTGACCTAGGCAGGCTTACTATTTAGGAAAATAGATCTATCTCTCTTAATGAGCGATTGGTACCTGAGGGGAACGAAAGTCATTAGTTAGAGGCCCTCTTGAGACCGCGAGCCTGTGTTCGTCTTACCGAAATTGACTCTATTAAGACTTGCAATGTTTTAGAATCGGCCTGTATTAATCAATTTACTATAAATTAATTATAATGAATTTTAATGGCATATTTTTAAGACATTATGTAAGTAAATTACATAATAAATATATTTTTTACGTGGTGGAGCCATGCTGCAGCTACATTACTGGTATAGTTGTAGCACGAATGGATCGGCTCGACCGGGGAAGGACCACGCTCTTACAGAATACCTGCGTAAAATAGCAGCTTAACGCTGCTGTGCTTCGTATGGTGAGTGTAGAGAACCATAGACCCTTTTTACTGGAAACTAAGCATTCTATCTTAGTCCTGACGGATTAAAACGCATCTGCATTTTGATTCGTAATTGAGGATAGATGTAGGTCTTTATGGGCCACAGCAACTACATACCATCAGGTGGGCTGTGTACTCGTTTGTCACCCTTATCCCATAAAAGAAAGATATAGATATGGATGTATAGATATTAATATTCTATAAAAAAATATCTTTGCACGAGGAACTTAGTTATTTCATTTTCCATCTTTGATTACTAATAGTAATAAAATATGTAATAATAACTAAATTTTAAATATTATGTAATTAAATGTAATGCAGTGTGAGACGCCCCCTGGCTAGATGGACCGACGATCTGCGCAAGGCGGCTGGCAGCAACTGGATGTGTGAAGCCGAGGATCGGACTAAGTGGCCCGCCTTGGGAGAGGCCTATTTTCAGCAGAGGACTTTCGCAGGCTGATGATGACAATGATGATGAAATGTAATGATTATGGTAACAATCACAGCTCACCCATACTCGAAAATCGAGCAACTTGTGTCTGTGCATAATTAGCTTCGGCCGGGATTCAAACCTTGTATAAATAGACCTGTCTAATCGCGCCGGTCGTCGTTAAAAAATATGATATTTAAAATTATTAATATTTTAACTACACTATTTTCATTATATTCAAAAATAGTGACAAGTCTGTCCTTTCATTAACTCTGCTAAACTACTAAAACGGTGTAAGTAAGAATCTCCAAACTGTAGTTAAGTGTACAAATTACTTAATTGAATGTTAAGTTATTTTCTATCATTTAAGCCTCCTGATAGGTTACTAAAGCTTAGAACTAAATAAAATAAAAAATATTTTAATAATAATTAAAAAACTAATTTTACCATTTCAATGACCCGTGAGTCATTTAAGAAGTTGTTAATGCTTTTGTGTTTCGTATGGTGAGTATAGCTAACCGGAGACCCTTTTTAGTGGAAACGAGGCATTTCATCGAATTCGTCAAGGGTGACAACGCAGCTGCATTTGGATTCTTCATAGATAGGTAGAAGTCTATGAGTCACGGCATCCACTTACCGTCAGGTGGACTGTATCCACTTTTTGTAACCCTCATTCTATAAAAACTATAAAAATCAACTATAGTGTTTACACTTTATTTTTAATTTTTTATCGAAGCCAAAATGATAATTACAGCGTTATGAAATGAAATAAAATTAAATATGAAATTAATGAAATGAAATGAAATATATTTATTTCTTCGACATAAGAAAATATTATTTCGTAACGTACTACCGTCGATACCGTCTTGTAATGTGGGTTCTTTGACCGAAGAAGAAACGGCGAAAGGATGTTCAATTACCGTAGTTAATTGTTAACGGCTCCGTAGCGCAGTGGCTTAGCAATTGAGTTGCAGCGCTAAGGGCCGCGGGTTCGAATCCCGCACGGAACAAGTATTTGTATTGCCTACAAATAATTGTTCCGGGTCTGGATGTTTGTCCTTGTGCAATTTGTGTTTGTAAACTGCCCCCACGATACAGGAGAAAATCCTAGTGTGGAGGTTACGTTTTTTTTAGAAAAAAAATTGTAGAAACATATAATGATATATTATACTACACAATCCTAAATTTTCAAATCGTAATTATCATCATTACAGTCCTTCACAAGTCTACTGCTGAGCATAGGCCTCCACAGGAATGCCACAAAGCACCGTCTACTTTTACATACTTATTTTTAATTTAACAAATATTATTAATATAAAAATAAAACAGACTATGAATGGCACCTAGCGGATTTGGACTAAATGGAAAGGCGTAATAAGAGGCTTATTGGTAACACCAATCATACCAGCCTCGAGCAGAGAGCCAGAGCAGTAGCCATTCGGTTTTCACCGATATATTACGAAGAGTGTGTGCAGGAATTTCATGACTTAATTCCTTCCTCTCTATTTCATCATCGAACCACCAAACACTCGACTGGAACATCGTATCGAATCAAACGGTTTACTTGGTCATTCAAAATGTGTAAAGCAAAAGAGTGAAGTAATTTGCCGACATCAGTCTTTCCATCCGATTATAATTTGCGTGCCTTCAGGGCAAGAGTGAATAGGCTTTTGTTAAGCTAAGTCAGTGCGCTTTATCATCTTCGGCTGCATCACAACTTACTATCAGGTGGAATAGTAGTCAAGCACTGGCTGAATATAGTAATAACCAGCCAAGTGCGAGTCGGACTCGCGTATGAGGGGTTCCGTACTATCGTAATACACGTTTTTAGAAGGGGAGCCCCTTTTAATTTTTAATTAATTTTATTTTTATTATTTGTTGTTATAGCGGCAACAGAAATATACATTCTGTGAAAATTTCAACTGTCTACCTATTACGGATCATGAGATACAGCCCGCTGACAGACAGACTGGCGGACGGACCGACGGACAGTGAAGGCTTAGTAATAGGGTCCCGCTGGTTACCGTTTGGGTACGGAACCTTAAAAAAGACATAATTATAATTGAAAGGTTAATATCACGAAGTAAAATCAAGCACAAAAACGATTTCCAATGACATTTAATGAGTCTTAAGCACGAAATACAATAATGTGTATGATTTTTATTTTATTTTTTCATAATCATTATCATAAATACTCACGCCTGCCACCCGGAGGGGTAGACAGTGACTACGGACTTCCATTTGGCACGATCCTGACGCACATTTTCGCTTCCTTTACATCCATATACTTATGCATACATGCCAGTCGGTTTAGGGTACTTTTAATCTGGCCCATCTTCAATATACCGAAAATATGGTAGATAAACTTTCGTCTAGAGCGTCTCTTGCCGACTTTGCCGTTCACTTCTGCAACATAAATTTGCTTTGTCACTCTTTCCTCGTTCATTCCTTCTACATGATCAAACCACTGAAGGATTAAAAACGTTACCCCTAAGATTTTCTTCCGTATCTTGGAGGCAGTTACTTGAAATTGCTCGAGGACAAACATCCAGGCCCAGAACAAAACCTACTAACCATACAAATACTTATTTCATGTGTGATTCGAACCCGCGGCTCTCAACACCGCAACTTAATGCTAAGCCGCTGCGCCGCGGAGCCGCCAATTTAACTTGTTTGTTTTACTTGTTTTAAATTATATGTGGCTAGTAATTGACTGATTTTTAAACTTAATGCAGGTCGACTGTGCCCATAAGCGCTTTCAATTATCCTCGATGTGCACAAGGAGCACCTTATAGTGGGGTTGTAAAAGAATCCACTATAATAGTAATCCATACAAAGAAGAAAGAAAGAAACATATTTATTTGATCAACTCACAACATTGAGAAATACTTAAGCAGTTGTGTGATGTCAAAACCATGCTGTCTCATGAGACGATAAAGGGAAACGAAACAAGATGGACAGCAGTATCTTCCATATAACGAAGCAATATTATATAATGCAATATTAAATTGAAAATAATCGTAATTCAATTGGCAAAACAGCTGGGTTTCTTCCATATAAAGGACAAAAAATAATAATTAAACACTGATCGAACAAATTTTGCCTTCGTTTCAAGATTTTAACTCAAGACCTTACGATTCACTAGTGAAATACGCTTGCTAAGAAAGTCACACGTTTCCTAGATTAAAAGCTATATTTGTGCAATCCACGAAATCCCTGGATAACATTAAATCATACGATAAGCTGATAAATTAACAACGTTATAATAAGTAATTGTTGGGTATTCAAAATCGCTATAAAATTTAACCCTTTACCTTGCAATGGATACGTAGTGGTGCTAGAATTCTGTTTATTTCGGTTGTTAGAATTTAATATTATCTCACACAAAGGTTTATACGTTGGAATCGTATTCAGCGCTCTTTGGTGTCTCGTCAAATAACACAGGTTGTTTCAATATATTCAAAATGTATCCCTAACAAATTTCATATTTTTAATGTTGTTTTTTTAGAAATAGGAATAGAAAATAGTTTGTTCAATATAGATTATAAATAATACTTATTGAATGTCACTTTTAGCTTAATTTACCAATTTTTTGCACTTCTCAATAAATCTTGTTTAATCCTTAACCGCTAACATTTTGGATATTTGTAGTCGTTCTTTTTTTAATACTTTTCTACTCCATTCATCGTTTACATCAGTTCCTATGCAAAAGTTGCCTGGTAATTATCACTTTCAAGTTATATCATCCCATCCCATCATTTGCACTAATCTGTAACACACGGAGTAAAATAAAGTTTAAAATCAATGAATTAATAATTACTTAGTAATACAAAATTGCCTTAAAGATGCGGTGTTAGAGAATCTAGATCTATAGAACAGAATAATTATTTCCATATGTATATAAGAGAATCTTGCCCCGTGGATGTAGGTATTAACTGTGGAAGATACTGAAAAGATACTATATATCCATACGATTTCAGATTGCGGTAGGGATTGCGCTTGACTCATAAGAATAGACGTCAATTTAAGAAATGCTAAAAGTTGCTCTCTCTCTCTCTCTCTATCTCTCTCTCTCTCTCTCTCTCTCTCTCTCTCTCTCTCTTCATTAAATGACAATAGAAAGAGACTGGTTTACACATAATTAACACTTAACTTAAGTAAGCGATAATAAACGATTATCAGTAAGGCAAGGCAGAATATGTTTAAGCCAGGCATAAATATTCAGGTTGGCAACGGGAAGCAGCGTCAAAGGTGCAATATGTCTCCACGGGCTAGTAAAAAAAAGTTAATTAACCTTATAAAATTTTGCTATATACTGTTACTTAGACTATTCTTATTCATTATGTCCTAAACCCAGTATTTGTTTGCCAGAACTATTAGAGTAAAAACATAACATAAACACTCACGCCTGTCACCCAGAGGGGTAGGCAGAGACTATGGACTTCTATTTGGCACAATCCTGACACACGGCTCTCGCCTCCTCCACATCCATATACCTACGCATACACGCTCGTCAGTTAAGGGTACTCTTAATTTGGCCCATTTTCAATATATCGCCAATTTGGTCGATAAATTTTCGCCTAGGGCATCCCTTCCCGACTCTGCCGTTCACCTCTGCCACATAAATTTGCTTTGTCACTCTTTCCTCATTATATTAGAGTATTTTTGGCCAAATCCGTAAGACATTGGAAATTAAAGTCCAGATAAAGAGAGATATCGACGAGAGCAGTCTGTGGAAATGTACACGAATTTAGTTAAAGTTTCATTCACTTTCAGTAGCAGAACTTTATTTAAGAAAAGAAACAAAACTTAATCGGATTATGAATTTTTGTTACGCCCTCATTAAGATTCGCAAACGACCTACTGCTATACACTAACCTCTTGCATACCCCATAATGAAAGATCATAAAAATAATAAAGCCATGGCCCAGCAGTGGGTCGTATACAGGCTGTAAATTTACTTTCATAAGATAAAGGTTATTTTGTTGAATTTGTAATTTGTTAGTAAGAAAAAATATAACAGAAAAATATTTTTTTTTCCATTTCCATTTATTAGTTAATTATTTAAAAACTACGATCTTTTTAATTATTTTTATTTTGTTAACTTATAAAATGTTTCTTATTTTATGCTTACGATAAACCAATGATTGTTATGACAGAATTAATTTTGCATCCTAACATCTAATCTATCTAAACAATAACTCCGATCACCCTATATCATGCCACCTAAATACGCCAACGGGGCCAAGAAATTGCTTGACGGTCAAAATATCTTAGTTATGACCAGTCCTGCCCGGCACAAGGCTTAGGTTTGCCAACTTTTCCCCCCACCCCGTCCCTAAAGGCGTCCCACACCCACCCCTACACTGGTTATTAATAAATCTATCTGTGCATATTCGGAGAGTTAAAGACAGTTACGATGGTATTCAAATGGGAGCGAATGCTTTCAGCGAGTTGGTCCGATATCGCTCGGACAATGATTTTCGTAGCTTGTTCCAAGCTAAATGCCTGCAATCGATAATGTCTCCAAATAGAAATTCTTTAGAATTATTTATGATTGATAAAGTCGGAACCTTTGAAACTAAGTTACATGATACGTTAAATAATTAATTTTTTTCAATGTATATAGTAATACTATTAACATTACTAATACAACGTTAACTACTCCAAGTTAGCTTAAAATGGTTGCTGCTATTAGGATTGGTTTAGGACAGTAGTTGAATGGCGGATTCAAAGCCACGACTTTTTATTTTTGCAAACAGTATCCTTAATTAGGCTACTGTCGTTCACTTGAAATTGGCGACATCGATATTTTTATTTTTATTTTTTCAATTAATATAATTTTACCTATTTTAAAAAGGGTATTTAACTTATAAAACAAAACTTTATTACTACTAAACAAAATTTCTATAATAAATACCTTAGCCTCACTATTTAGGATATTTACTTTAAAAATAAATGTACCGAAATGTGCCGCATGTGTGCTAAATTGTATCGCATTGAAAAATATTCTTAGGGTATTATTATAAGTAGATTCTATTTTTCAATAACAGTTGGCAACATCATTTCACTTTCAAAACCAGTGTCATGAAAAAAAACCATAATGAAAACACGTGGATAAGTGGTTGTTTTTTTTTTAAATTATAACCTTTAAGTTAAAGAACTCAATATACTCAATCAATATCAAATTCAAACAAAAAGACTACAGATGCCTTATCAACCTTAAAGATATAGACAGAAATTTATCACAGCCTATAATTATTCAGGTTCACTTATCTTCCAAACCGAAACACAGCAGTGTGAGTAGTGGAAGAAACATAATAAAGGGTCATATTTACCGAGAAAGATTTCTGGGTAGATAAAAAGTACTGCGTAGTAAATGATACTAAAAATAAAACCCTTCTAAAGTAATACTGGAGACTAGAGTGACAAAACACCTAACAGTGCACTTGATAGCAATCTGTTAGAACAGTTAGTGGACACCTGCAACCAACTTCAAACAAAGAATGCTACAAAGTCTTTCCATTGATGAACTTATAATACAACGGTAAGATGCAAAGCAAAAACATTGTACGAGCGACGTCGGACCAACTCGCTGAAATCTTTCGCTCCCATTTGAATATCATCTTAGCATCGTGACTAGCGCTGTGTCAACTCTGATTAAGACGAAAAGCCGGTTTGTAGGTCGTAACCGCTAAGGCTGATAATGTTCGGATCGAATCGCGGGTTCTGACTAAATGAAAAGCGTTTTTTTCAATCAAGAAATTTTCAGTAGCAGCCCGGATTCAGGCAGTTGGCGGTGTTTTGCCCCCTTGCCTCAAAAACACGTAAAGCTGTTGGTTCTGCGCTTGATCTCTCTCCGGCCTTGTTGGATTACTGTCTCGTCCATTGGACTATGAGAGTGAGTGAATAAAGAACATGTACTCGCGTACAGACTCGTGCACATTAATCCTGTTCTGTACAAATGGCTATCTTTGTCGCGACTGGTCACTATAACCGAAATTCGGTCTGTAGGACATTGAAGGTATTTTTTAATATGAGGCAGGAAACATTAAACCGTGTGGTGGCCCCATATCTTTTCTTGGAAGACTGTAGGAAATGCCAAAAATATATCTCATGTTTTCCGATATAAGGCGGTATATGCGTTTAGCGATTGGGAATTCCCCTACCGGTAATAGGGAGCACCGTCAAAGTTGCGAGACGTTCGGTACTGCGATCTCCATCTGCCTGCAAAGCGTGGTGATTAAGGTAAATCCTTCCCACAACGGGAAAAGCAAGGTCCAGCAGTGGACTTTTACGGGCTGTTGATGATGATGATGATGATGACAAGTACTCAGACCAACACCAAGTGAAAAGAAGTCCTTTTATTAGTAAACAAATGGGCAAAATGCAAAGTATTTAAAATATAATAATAATAATTAAAAATATAATATATTATAGACAAATAATCTATACTATAATAAAACTCTAACACGACGTCTGTCTGAACACGCATCACGCAAAAACCTGTGAACCGATTTGGATGAGACTTTCACTGGCAGATAGCTGATATTTTATGTAACTTAAGCTACTTTTATTTTAGGAAAATAATTAGGGTTCTGCGCAAAAGAAATTAAAACCCATGAAATCCAAAAGCAATAAATTCCACGCGGGGGATGTCGTGTGGAAGGAACAGCTAGTATGAAATAAATTCAAATTTTTACAATATTTTGGACAGAGGGGTGGTTTGTCTCTAAACCAAAGGCTAAAACGGTATTGGCCGGTATTAACGGTACTAAAGGTATATACCGTGGGGAGTAGCACTGCATTACAATTTTAGTTTTTTTTTTCTATAAAAGCAATTGTGCCTGTATTATTTGATCTACGACAAAGTTATATTTTTACGCTGAAAATGATTACAAATACAAACATTCTAGTATTCTAAAAGAAATTAATTTAAAGGGCAAAAGAAGGGAACTTGTGCCCCTCGATGAAAACTTTTAAAGGGGCTGCAACTTTAGTCCCGTTAGAACATTGCGTGGGAACAGATCATTCTGTTCACTACATTACAGTTAAAGTAAATTAATAAAATGTCAATAAGAGTGAAAAGATTAAAATATATTGTTATCTCTGCTCATTCCTATCAATAAATTATAACTAATTTTGCACTATTCAACTATAAATCACAGCCACATAGGCCTCCTGTATAGATTGCCTAAAAGAGGGGATATTTGGCAAGTTTTTATTTTTTTGAGCTTTCATCAGAAATATGCTACTGCCCATCTCCAGTTTAATTTTCCTCTATTGCTCCTTAAAACAAATTGTTCAAATAAGAGCAAAGATATGCAAGTTCAATCCAGACGGTACGAAACTTTCAACAGTAGGATGCAAATTCAAATCAAAATTCATCATACACTTGTAAGTCAATTATGTAAGGCAAGGCGTCTGGACAACTGACCGCTCCAACATCTCCGGACAATGGTTCCAACGTAAGTACCTATGTATGAATCCAATTTGCCAAATTTAGTTCTGAAGTTATTGCCAGCTTGCGGTGTAGTTCTTTGAGTTTGGATAAGACTGTAGTAACGAGAGAGTTGTGGATGAATATAAATTTTACTAGAAGTAGTTTTCTGTGAAATTACTTGAACTGTTTAATATGTTTTATTTTAGATTTTAAAAATATACAGAGCACAATATATTATTTAGGTTTTACGAAAACTTTTGCTCAAACATTTTTAAATATCTTTTTTAAATTATAAGGATATTTTTTTTTAATTACAATCCTCGTCTTTTCTTCATAAGCCCATAAAAAATATTAAATACGGACTTTCCCCGTTCTATAATATATTATCTACGGAACAAACTTTGATCGTGATCAAAATTTGCTATACGATAGAGCCAAACTGCAACTTTACTATGCTGTAAGATCTAGACTAGGAAAGAACCATACCCTACAGAATACCACCGTATAGAGCAGCGATATGCAGCTATGTCTCGTAATGTAAGTGACAAGGACTGGAGACCCTTTAAACAGAAAAGGAGTTGCTTAATTTTTCCCTATCATTTTTTTTCTTTTTTTTTTTAAACGTAACCCCACACTAGGATTTTCTCCTCTATCGTGGAGGCAGTTTACATACATAAATTGCACAAAGAGCAACATCCAGATCCAGAACAATTATTTGAAGGCCAAATACTTGTTCCGTGTGGGATTCGAACCCGCGGCCCCAAAAGCTGCAACTCATTGCTAAGCCACTGCGCCACAGAGCCGTCATTTGATTCCTTACTAGTGACAATGCACCTGCATTTTGATTCATAATCGGAGATAGGTGTATGTGGGTTACAGCACCCACTTACCTTCAGATGGACCGGGTATCGTATGTCAAACATACTTGTACAAAAATATGATGCTACTTCAGCATTATTTTTTAACAACACTCAAGGTATAAGAGAGCTTATAGATTATCTTACGGTGCCACCAAATAGCGAAACGCTGACAATCTACAATAACAATAGATGTTTTACATTCTGATATATCATTCACATAATGCTGCACAGGGGCGGCGTAAGAGAATCCACTACACCATATCATCTCATATGTGTCGTAAGAGGCGACAGAGAAAAATAAAACAGAAGATGGGCAACAGTGTCTTCCTGATTCCAACCTATAAAACTAAACTTCAGTTTTATAGGTAGAATTTTTATAGGATAACGTGACAAACGAGCACACAGTCCACCTGATGGTAAATGGTTGCTGTGGCACATATACATCTATATCTATCCTCGATTACGAATCAAAATGCTGATGCGTTGTCACCCGTGAGAACTAAGATGGAATGCCTCGTTTCCAGTAAAAAAGGGTCTCCGATTCTCTACACTCACCATACTAAACACAACAGCATTGAGCTGCTATTTTACGCTGGTATTCTTTGAGGGCGTGGTCCTTCCCCAATCACACTTTCGTGCTACAACTATACTAGAAATATAGCTGCAGCATGGCTCTGCCACATGCAAAAGTAATAAATAAGCCAATCAAATCGCCAACAAACCCGCATCCCTAGCCAACTATGGCAAATGAGACAATCTATGGGAGAAGCCTATGTTCAGCAGTGGACTTTTAAAAGGCTATAATGAATTAATTAATTAATGAAATTCATATATAGGACATAACAGATTCTGCATAGCTTACATGTAATAACTAACAACAAGTTACATCAATATGCAGTAGTAACGGGTGGCTAGAGCTACGATAAGTATTCGTTGCTTAGCAATCGTTATACAACTTTAGAATATTCTATCGTTCGGGCACCCATAGGGTCAAAACCACTCGTAAATTCCGAACGTCTTCAAATTCAACTATTTCCAACTATTGGTCAAGTGTAGATATAGAATTACTAGATGTGACAGAAAGCGTCAGTTTCCAATTGCATAAGAAGTTATTTTCAGACGATTGCAGTATTTTTTAAGTATTTAAGTCAAGTAATGAACATACAGCCTATAGAGGTCTTATTGCTGGGCACAAATGTCTTCTAATTTCGACGGCTCCGTGGCGCAGTGGCTTAACAATGAGTTGCAGCGCCGCGGGTTCGAATCCCGCACGGAACAAGTATTTGTATGGCCTACAAATAATAGTTCTGGGTCTGGATGTTTGTCCTTGTGAAATCTATGAATGTAAACTGCCCCCACGATACAGACGAAAATCCTAGTGTGGAGGTAACGTTTTTATAATAAAATAAAAAAATTAAAATTTAAATGTTTTGGAACAAAGAAAAGTCAGCCGCGCTGATGTGTGTGTGTTTTTATAGGATAAAGATTACAAGCGAGCACACAGTCCACCTGATGGTAAGTGGTTGCTGTGGCCTATAGACATCCACATCTGTCCTCGTTTGCGAATCAAAATGCTGATGCATTGTCAGCCGTGAGGACTAAGATGAAATGCCTATTTTCCAGTAAAAAGGGTCTCCGGTTCTCCTACGCTCACCATACGAAACACAGCAGCATTAAACTACTATTTTACGCTGGTATTCTGTGAGCGCGTGGCCTTACCCACATTCGTGCTACAACTATACATTTAATATAGCTGCGGCATAGCTCTACCACGTTGTACGTACTTCACATTTTTCTAAATGTTAAGAAACATTTTGACAAAACATGTTTTAATTTATCACCGAGTTTTTGATAAATCAGTACTTAATTACTAGGTGATTGGACAACTTTTCTGCCTACGGGTCCGTCTGGGTAGGAACCATCCTCTTACTTTTTTCTGCCACCACACAGCAGTCCTTGCACTACGAAGCACCGAATACTGCACGGTCAAATATTTCTGTATGGCCTTTAAAGTTTTTCTGGGGTCTGGATTTATTTCTCAGTGTGCAATTTATGTGTAAGACAGCCTTACAATGCAAGAGAAAATCCTAGCTTGGGTTAAGTTATTAATAAATATAAGAAAATGGTTTATCGACCAAATTGGCGATATATTGAAAATGGGCCAGATTAGGAGTACCCTTAACCGACGAGCGTGTATGCGGATGCAAAGGAGGCGAGTGAGGTGTGCCAGGATCGTGCCAAATGGAAGTCCGTAGTCTCTGCCTACCCCTCTGGGTGACAGGTGTGAGTGTTTATGTATGTATGTATGTAAGAAAATGTGCTTAATATGCATAATTGTAACCTTCTTTTTTAAATAATCCCGCTATGTTTCTTGCTGGTTCTTCCTAGGACAGAGGTAATTTCCGAACTAGTGGTAAATTCAAAATGACTTTTAATAAGAATTCTCTAATCTACATTGAATAAACATTATTCATTATTACGTCTTTGCCAAATTTCATTAGAATCGTCTAGCCATTTAAGCGCAATATAGCGAGACAAACATAAGAACATACGTTTACATATTTATAATATTAGTAAAATAAATTAATTTTTAATCGCTACCCCCACTGACCCAGAAGAAGTGTAATATGTTTAGAGTGTAACTAAGTATGTACGTCAATTTATTTGGCACGCTCTGTAGCCTTAACGGCTTGACGGATTTTAACATATTATGAAGATTCGTCTTAATTATATAGATATGACATGGGGTATAGATGTTTTACACATTCGTATTTTTTATTAATGTTATAACCATTAAGGTTGTTACATTATAATATATCCATTCCAGTGATAATTTATATCGATGTGCATCAACTATGTCTTGCTTTTACACCGTCAGGACCGCGTTATTATTGTGCCTCTGTCAACGGAATATGAAATGTATTGGAACTCGGGATGAGCTGGTAACTTCTTGACCACCCACCCTCCTGCGACACCCCTTGACCTAGGGAGGCGGTCAGTAAGGAAAGGGTTACGCTGAAAGGTGTTGAGAGAGAGGCTACTAGTTGAAATTTAGTATTTTTATATATTATTTACTGTACTATACACAAATATTTCTAATTAATTTATTTTATTCGATGGATTTATTGCATGCTTATGAAGAAATAGCTATTCTTAAAATTAAAAATTAAATGTATAGAAAAGGCCAATTGCTTAAACCAAAGATAAAAAAGTTTATCTCTTCAGATTGTAGACAAACATAGAGACATTTTAAAATTATCCAATAAATACCTTGATGTTTTTTTTAAATCTCGATCGTTTGGCACTAATCATTTTTAAGATATTATTAGGTGCTAATTACGCAAAGATAGCTATGTGATATAATCATTAGAAGTAATTGAACAATGAGAAAATCGGAATTTGTCAGCATCCTTTATCTTGACAACAAAAGCCTTTGTGAGGTTTTATGTAGGGATCCAACAGTAGACATGATAGTAAACAACTACTTTTATTCTCCATAACTTGAGTTATACAAGATCAGATATTGATCCGATCTGAAAACCTTAATGCAATATACATAATGTTTTCGTCATTTCCATGCATTTATCAGTTACCAAAGACAGTTCACTTGCGACAGTTTTTAGCGCCTTTCGCTACGTAGCATCATATCGCTTTTAAAGAAACTGAAGTGAAAAACTAACTTACGCCCACCTGATAGTAAGCGACTACTGCATTCCATGGACACCTGCAGCCATTTTCAAACAAAGAAGGCTACAGATGCGTTATCACTTCTGAAGACTTAGATGTAACTATACAAGCTCTCTATACCCTTCAGAAGAGAACACAGCAATGTAAGCACTACTCGTTGGCAGTAGAAATAGGTAAAAGGGTGGTACTTACCCAGACAGACTCTTAAACAGAAAAGGTGTCCTGCCAAAAAAAGAGGGTTATTATAATATTAAGGAATTTATTAATGATAATAACCCCTGGGAATGAGGTGATCGCTACCAAGCTATTTCTAATTTGTTGTGTTGTTAATTGTGTAACATACATGATTGTAAGCTGTTATTTTTTTAAAAAAGTCCCGCTGGGTTTCTTGCTGGTTCTACCCAGGACAGAGGTTTTTTTTCGAACCAGTGGTATTTAAACAAAGAGTGACTTTCAATAAGTATTATTTATAATCTATATTGAATTTAAAAAAAAAATTCTGTTTCTGTTTCTTTTTCTGCCAACTATAAAGTTTCGTTCCAGGACTTTTATTCATGTATTTTATAAAGATAAATTTGTTTGTTTTTGAGAGATCTTTTGTATTTGTGGGCTAATATCTACTCTATGTATTTTGGTCATATGTGTCCATAATGGGATACCATAATCAAGGCTCTGGTGAAATAACTATTCAAGGTTAGTTAGGACTTAGCAAAATAAAAACAAAGTTTTATATGTCAATGTCCAAGGGAACCTTTGAATATCGATGTCAATACCAGCTGATATAATTTTTATAATTCACCATTTACTGATTAATTTTATGTCGAACATTTCCAAAAAAAATACGTCCGTAACTACACGACTATGCCTTATTCTTAACTGTTGCGAATTATACCACTTTATTATTAAATAAAAGTGGATACAAAAGATGCGTGTGCGAAAATAATTTCATACATTTAAAAATATAATTATTTTTATAATTTCTGACAATTTGCAGCTACATCATTCTATTCTACAGTTCTCTTGGCGTCTTCAGACGCAATACCCCGAGGTGCGGGTGCTAAGATTTAAGGAGCATGGCCTCACTGTGCGTAGATCTAATTAATTTGTAGAATCGTCAACGTAAGAAAAAGCGAAATAGTTTTTACTATCATTTATAATTAAGTTCTAACTTTGAATAAAACTATTTTTTACGGATTTTATCGCGTTTAATTTACTATTTTAATTCCCGACGTTTCGGGTGCTTTACAGCAACCCATGGTCACGGGGGGGACTGAGATGTTTGACGTCACGACGTCACAGTTAGCCCGGCTACCTTCAGTTTTTTAATATTTTTTTTTTGGTTCGATCTACGCTCTATAAAACATAGTTTTATTCAATGTGTAGTGTTCGCGTAAATATAAGAAATCATTAAGTTCTAACTTCTATACTATTTATCAACTCGTAACAATCAATTGCGCAGGCTCGCAGGCATCTTGAATGGCGAATTGGTGACTTCAGCACCAGATCTCAAACCTTTGGCTCTACTACCGTCACCAGTCTGGGTATTTTACATCTAAAGTTAAAAGTTAAAGTTACAGCCTATATACGTCCCACTGCTGGGCACAGGCCTCCCCACATTTTTGAGAGGGTCTTGGGACAAGGAAGTGTCCGCCGCGCTGCTCCAATGCGTGTGGGTGAGCTTCAAATGTATTCGAATTTTTTTTCTTATTTCTCAGACATTCAGGTTTTCCTTCACCGCCGAGTACGTGGTAATAATTGCAATTAACAATTTCATTGGCGCCGGGGGGGTCGAACTCGGGTTGTTCGCGTACTGTGAAATTTACAGCGAGCGCTAACCATCTGAACTACCACGGCTCTTATTTTTCTTATTTTACATCTGATATGTTTTAATAGATGGTCATTCATTCATCACCAAAGATTTGTCTGGTGCCCTCCCTAGGATGTTAGATTACCTACCCAAATGTCTAGGGTGGTCACTTAAATGATTTTACAAAAAAAACATTTCCAAATAAATAATCTCGAGCCGTGGAATCAACCTATTAAATTCCTCTTAATTAATTTGGAAGTCTCAAAAATTATTAAATCCTTCGACTTCATCGCCCATTCTCCAGGTGTTGGGAGTTACAATATGTAGCTCAACCACCTTTTAATTTTCTTTTCATATTCCCTAAAATTTGATATGGGAGTTACAATGGACCCGGAACTTAAAAAGCATTGGATTCGAGTTCGATTGCATGCTTGATACTTAAATAATGACAGTAAAAATATAGTTTAATTATAGTGTCATAAGTTATTAAATTTTTACAGTCCTGTCTAACAGTTTTGATTACATAGTGACCGGACAGTCGACTTACCCATTTCAAATTAGAAAACATTGCCCCTCGACTTATCCTTGTACAAACGTCGTATCGTACCTCCGCCTAGATAGTCCTTCTCATCGTTTGAGTTGCCGCCCGCTCCTTGTGTCCATACTACGGACATTGTAAAATGGCATAAAAGACAAGCGGTAGCGGTATGAATGTTTTCAAAATGATGTAAAATATTTTTTTCTTTACATCGTTATTATTATCATCAGCCGGTAAATAGTCTGTGTCAGCTGTATTTAAGTATTGAATAGCCTACAATTTGATAAAGGTTTCTTCTAAAGCTTGAAGAAGTTGCCTTAGTCGTTAAGCTACACAGCGAACGACGGTAGTGTCAGACATCTACGATATATCTTAATTGCTGCTTCCTGTCAACGTTTATGACGTTTCAGGTTTGAAAATAGTGTTCTTTTTGTGTTTTAATTCTGTACAAAAACAAGATACTTCTTTGAATTGTATATGATGTTTACTATTTCATTATGTACAATCCTTTTTTATGTGGTAGTAATATTAACTATTATTATAGTGTAACTATTAGTATATGTATTAATACATTAAAGGTAATTATCTCAGGGATGAAAGTTATCTAGACAAACTTGGAATGTAAAATATTTTCTAAATACAACATTTTATCTGAGTCGTTAGGAGAATTCACTACCAAATAACATCCCGTGGTTGTTGTGAGAAGTGACAAAAGGAAACTGAAACAAAAGAACGGGCAGCTGAATCTTCCTAATAACAACTGGAAATAATAAAAAACTGCAGTTGCCAACACGCCTGGTAATATGGAAACTATGGCAAAATCCCCTCTATAAGGCAATCTGTGGGGGTGACCTATTTTCAGCAGTGTAATTTTGATAGGCTGTATATGATGATGATTATGATTCAAATTGTTAAAGCCGTTTCCGAGAAACCAAATACAAAATACATATATACAAGAATTGCTATCTTAAAATATAGAAAAATCTGCTACTTCGCCTTTTTTGAATTACTTTAGCACATGATGAGCACGCAAAACGCTAGTGACTTAACAAGAAACTAGATTATCTTAATGTATTTATATGCGGTCGAAGGTAATTTTCGGACAATTGTTGTGGTCTACTCGTTTGCCTCGGGACTTATGTGAGCCAACGCAATGTACTTTGTTGAAACAGTCTAATATTCAGTGCGCTAATTATCACGATGTATTTAATACTGAAATAATATTTAATTGAAAAGAATTAGTTATTGTTAAATTTAACGTCAATTAAATTGTTTCGTAATTCCTTTGTCGTAATCATCACTCTTTTCTATTATGTCCCTTTGGTAGCCTTCATTCCTTTGCGTGTTGGCCTACTTTGTAGGATTATTTAAAATAAATAAGTCTCTACAGAAATATATTTTAATAACCTCGTAAAGCAGTGGTAGGTGGAGGATAATCATTCGTCTTAGAATTTCATGGTACACGAGTAACCTGAATTAGTGTTTTTTTTTAACATTACAAATCTATAGATTAAACAAAAAGTCGAACCTACAACTAGTCAACAAATGGAGAGTTGATGGTGACGTCAGATCGAAATACCATACAAAGATTTTATTTCGTTTAATTTTTGTTATTAAAAATATAAAGTAATCACATCTGATATACGAGATGGATATACCGCTAATGAAGTTCATGAAATTCATTTCTGGTGTTGTCCGTCACTTAAACACGGCAATCATTTAGACAGTGGTCTCATACGTCTCATTAATCAATTATCATGGTGCACCGTGTGCAGATGATTCTAAAACTTTAAGAAAAAAACATGCGTGAGTGTCGTGGAACACTCGGTTGGAACGAAGTTCCCTTCGTAGTCAATCAATCAGCCATTTCTTAATAGCCACATAACATAGTGAAAACACAGTAGTCGTCAAGTAAAACGCAGCTAATTCAAGAAGCCTACCTTATCTCTGTGTAAGTTCGACATCGGCCGTCATTTGTCTTCGTCAAGGTGGCCCGGTGATCATTTATGCCACAGCACACCCTACCCTTTCGTTGAGAACATACGACTTGCTACTTGGTACCGCCGAATAACTGCAACAATATACTTACAGCCTAATTCTAGTGGAATATATTATTTTATATTTGAATTTATATAAATCATCATTACATAATAAACATCCAGACCTAGCACAATTATTTGTAGGTCATACGAAAACTTGTCTCGTGCAGGACCCTAACCCACGACCCTCAGCGCTACAACTAAACGAATAGCCGCTGCGATACTGAGCCGTCAAGTCGTCATTCTAATATCACTTGGCCTACCATCTCTCTAATCATATCTCTTATAGTCTCAGTTATTGTAATTTTCACATCTTTCTGATTACAACTAAAAATTATAAAAAACTGTGGTGGCCAACTCGCTTGTTAAGCGTGGCAACTATGGCAAATATGACCTTATGAAGCTATGGGGAGGCCTATGTTTAGCATTGGACTTATCATAGGCTGTAATGATGAATGATGATATACAAAATTGTTACACTGCCATCTAGTGGAGGCATTTTCCTCAGTACATTTTTATACTCTATGGGTTTCTCTTACGCCACCAGCACACGACAATACAAACTTATCCTTCTGTCCACAAATGTCAGCAAACAGATATAAAGTCATGCAAGGGTTCTTAATTATTTTTTTGATAATTGCGTTTTTTTTTGTTTTCCAAAATAATTTAATTTTAGCTGTTATTACGTTAATAAATTTTGTTATAAAAATACATATAAAGTTTTTTTTGCAAAAGCTTGACCAAATATATAACCGTATGTTAAAACCACAAATATTTTCCGTTTGCTGGCCCTATTTCAAACCTCTTAAGGGTGCGTTTCGAGTGACATATGTGGCTGAACGATGACTTTCATTTTCTTGTAGGAAATTACGCTCTTAAAAAGTACACAATGATTTGCGTTACTGAGCTGGCCGGTAGAAGAAAAGATAGCAGTTTTATTTGTTTGTAATGTTTATAATATTTACCTTTACATAACAAGTTTTCGTAACTGGTGTATATTTTGATGAGCACTTGGCTGTATTATAATAACTGACTACGGAGTACTGGGTTCAAATTCTAAATGGGGTCAACATTTATTTTGTGGAAAAACATTTTAACTTTTGTTAGTTTTCGTGATGTGCTAATTGCACCTTTTTCTATCCATATAAGTTAATAGTAAATATTATAATAAAATATAAATAAGTTATTTTTACTACTAGATGTATTTACTCGCGAAACCGCTCTCTCATCCCACGTTAATTGTTTTTACTTTATAATTAGAAAGACTTGTCTATCCGAAACGTACATTTTCAAAAATGTATAAAACTATAATATAAAATTTACGAACGTTTTTCATAAATAATTTAACATGATATTTTGTTACAAAACATATAAAATTATAACTTCAACTAATTTAATCATAATCCTATATTCCGTTTTCTTTATTTCTAAACAACGCTTCTTGTTACGAGGCTTATCTTTATGCCTTTCAGGCGTGAAAGACCGCGAACTGTTTAAAAAAAGGGAAAGGCAGTGATGATAATAATGATGGTTTATGATTTGGTATTGTTATAAATCTTCATGTCCCCTCTGTGAGGGTGTTTGAGCTATCTAACCGCTTTCCGCGTGGGGGTGTGTGGAACCGCACCTATGACTACTCAGCTCGTGTAGGTCGATAGGTCACTCTAGTATCTTCCTTACCCGTTGATTCCCGGTTCTTCAAGCTCCATAGCCGGCCTATTGCCACTACCGTCTCAATCCGTGGGGCTAAGCCAGTAACTCTGGTCCTGCTGCGGATATATTTGTTAGAGATTCTAACGAGGGTAACGTTAGAACAGACATATAAAAAAATATGTATATAGAGACTAAAAATTACGGAAGCACACGAAACTGACACATTGTGTAGAGGCGGCGCAAGAGAATGCACTACCCGTATCTTCCCGTGGGTATCGTAAGAGGTGACAGAGGGAAATAAAACAGGGGTTGGCCAACCTCCTGTTTTATTTCCTTTTATTTTTTTAATAGAAACTAAAATAATAAAAGACTGTGGTTGCCAACCCGCCTGCCAAGTCTGCCAACTATGGCAAAAAAGAGGCCAATGTTCAGCGGTAGACATTTGATAGGCTGTAAAGTATGAACAAATGAAACGAAGTTTTCCGATCGGAGCCGAATATATCAGTTAATTAGTTTACACGGATTATTTGCATAAGCCCACCTCGAAACTGCTAGCGTTTGTTTTTAGGATTTGAAACGCCCGAACGACCCCAAACGACGTCCGAACAATAACTTGGTCAAGATGTTTCGAGCAGTTAATTTAGTTTGCTTTGATAAGGGTCCACCCTTTCAAGACTGTATACTTCAGGTAGGTGGTCAGCGAACTGGGGCAAATATTGAAACTATTGAGTTTTGTTAGCTTGTGCGTTGATGAGGAATTATTTGATAGCTGCCTCATCTTTGCCTGGAGGCAAATTTGAAATACTCTGGACAGGTAAATACAGTTGTTAGTTATAACGTAATTTCTTATTTAAATACGTTCGACGTCGATCGAATTTAAGAAATGGTAATAGTTTTTCTCTTTCTCTCTTCACTAAGTGACAAGAGAAAGAGACAGATATAGAGATAATTAATACTTAATTAAAATAAGTAACAATCAACGATTAGAATAGAATTGAATTTTTTTTTTGTTCGATATAGATCACATAAGTAATTCTTATTGAAAGTAATTTTTTACTTTACCACTGATTCGAAAAAAACCCTCTGTACTGGGAAGAACCAGCAAGAAACCCAGCGGGACTTTTTAAGTAAATTTTACATGAATAGTTGTACAAACTATTTACAAAATTTATTTTAGAAACAGCTTGGATGCTGAGATTTAGATAATGCTAAGATTGTAAGTAAGGCATTCTGTGAGGGAGGTATATGTTAAGCAGAGAACTTGTGAAAGTCTGTAATGATTAAAATGATGAAGTAAGGCTCAAATCACTAGCTTAGTTTTGGTGTAATTAGTTTAGGGATAGATTTTTATGATAATAATCGCTTTATGGTAAGTGCCAACTGTAGTCCGCTTACACTAGCAATCATATCCGAACAAAAAAGCAGGATCCGTTACAATGTAGCACCATCATTATTACAGTCCTTCACAAGTCCACTGCTGAACATAAGCCACCGCCAAGGAATGCCACAAAACACGGTCCTGAACCACCTGTGTCCATTGACTTCCTGCATGTCTAAACTGGTCGTCATTCCATCTAGTGTGGGGCTTACTAATCCTTTGAGTTATGTCGGTTACTCTGGTTATACTTCGGTTTTCATGGGATTCAATCATGCAGTAACTCCGAGCATAGCCCTCTCCATAGTCTGCGTTTAGATTATCTATCAAAGATGGATGTAGTATTTGGCTGTGTGCACGTTTGCCACTTTTACTTCTATGAAAAAGCCGACTGAGCATAAACAATCTTATACTACAGGTAGTGAATGACTACGTATTGGATTAATTTGGTACATTCTCAGTTTTTTTAAGGTGTACGTGACGAGATGTCAGAATCTTTCGAATACTGCTCAGCAGAATTAGATCAGTCGCCTTATACCTTATTTCAGATGCCTTATAACATGTTATCGTACCGGCTCACTCTCCATTATCATCCTAATCATTACAATCGAAGTCTACTGCCGAACATAGGCTTCTTCCTCAGATTTCCTTCTGGGGATATTTGTATATAGTTGCCACTTGACAGTCGGGTTAATTATTTTTTATTATTACGTTTATATTACACTGTTTAGCGAAATATACAGAAAGATACAGAGTTCTACTAACTATATACATTTTGACCGATGTACTTCAAATGAGTAATTCCTGTATATATGTATAATATAATATGTAACTGGTTTCCCGGAAACGGCTCTAACAATATGGATGACATTTTGTATTTAGATAATGCTTTACTTATCAAGTTTATTTGGGTATTCCCAGTAGTCTTACCAAGTAGTCTTACTAGTAAGACTACTGGGAATTTTTTTCCCAGTAGTCTTATTGGTAAGACTAATGGGAATTTCCTAATGAGAACTTCCCAATAGTCTTACTAGTAAGTCTATTGGGAATCTTTGTGGCGTGTTGTATTCCCAGTAGTCTTACCAAATAATCTTATTAGTAAAACTACTAAGAATATTTTTACCAAGTAGACATACACCGCGAAAGAAAATTCTCAGTGTTCCTACTCTATAAAATACATGGAATTTTTTATCAAGTAGTTTATTTTAGGAATAGTACTAGGCAAGCATAAACTTGCAGGAGGCAGGAGGATAGTTCCAGTTTATATTTTGTACAATTTTACAACTTCTATTGACTTGTGTACGCGTGATACTTCTGAGACAAAACAAACAAATATTAACAAACCAAATAGATCTAACAGTGTTGGTTAGA
Organism: Parnassius orleans; assembly: GCA_029286625.1. Taxonomy (NCBI): domain Eukaryota; kingdom Metazoa; phylum Arthropoda; class Insecta; order Lepidoptera; family Papilionidae; genus Parnassius; species Parnassius orleans. The sequence continues at coordinate 6,917,972 of JAGSMP010000003.1, forward strand.
CAAACTTCTACTTAGATTTGAATCCTTGGCGAAAGATAAAAACAATTTGATAAAACTAACAAGTAGAACTAACTGTTAAGACCACTAGAGTAGAAAATACTCAGTAGTCCAATAGAATGTTTTGCATCACTACCTAACCACTTTATTTTATTTTTGTCATAAAGATGCATTTTACGTTTACGTTTTTGACCTAATTTGACTGATGTTTTTTTTTATAAATGATAGGAAAAGTACTAGACAACCATAAACGTAAAACGTAAAAGAGGCAGTCGAATAGTTCTTCAGACCGTATTATATATACTATTACTTACAAATTTAGACGGCACCACAACGTCAGCAAACGTTTTGTGGTATAGTTTTTCAACAACCTAACTCTTCATTGCGATGTCGGTATAATGTTGACTTTACGTCTCCGAATTTCGGTAACTTCCTAATGATGTTAATACTTGCATTTTTCAATGAACTTTTGCATTTTTGTAGACTAGTCACTGATACCGAGTCTTCACTTACTTTTTTCTTACATTCATAAAACTTTTGGTCGATTTCATTTTTAGCAAAGTCTTGCATGTTATTATGTGTGGTGTTGCTTTCACTTCTTTCTTATCCCTGATGGTCACCGATCCAGTGCATTTTTTTATAATGAGAACATCGCCATATTATGCCTGCATCTTTATAAACCTTTAATTTATAATACTAGTAACCATTTAACATTAGTACTATTCTTCTTCGTCTTCTAATCACGTGAATTTCAGACATAACACAATATTATGTGAGTTTGCTAAATATTCATTACATATTATAAAAGTAATAAAAGAAGTAAAAATACGAGCAATTTTATTCAAGAGACAATAAGGCGTCATTCATGCAAATGTTTTATCAATTTGTTTTTATCTTTGGCCAAGGATTCAAATCTAATAAGAAGTTTGTCTAACCAACACTGTTAGATCTATTTGGTTTGTTAATATTATATGTTTTGTCTCAGAAGTATCACGCGTACAAAAGTCAATAGAAGTTGTAAAAGTGTACAAAATATAAACTGGAACTATCCTACTGCCTCTTGCAAGTTTATGCTTGCCTAGTACTATTCCTAAAATAAACTACTTGATAAAAAATTTACATGTCTTTTATAGAGTAGGAACACTGAGAATTTTCTTTCGCGGTGTATGTCTACTTGGTAAAAATATTCTTAGTAGTTTTACTAATAAGATTATTTGGTAAGACTACTGGGAATACAATACGCCACGAAAATTCCCAATAGACTTACTAGTTAGACTATTGGGAAGTTCTCATTAGGAAATTCCCATTAGTCTTACCAGTAAGACTACTGGGAAGAAAATTCCCAGTAGTCTTACTAGTAAGACTACTTGGTAAGACTACTGGGAATACCCCGTTTATTTAGATACATAGATTAATGTTTATGGTTACGGATTTTAGGATTAATTTAATTTTATTATTTTTTATCCCCTCTACCCCATGACCATGGGTGCTGCGAAGTACCGAAACGTCGGGAATAAAAAATAAGTAAAAATAGTTTCATTCAAAAAAATCTTACGCCAAGCGAACCTTGGTCGCCCGGTACCTACTATAATATTATATAAGGCACTTTCCTTAACTAATAAAAAATATTATATAACGCACAACGACAGAAGCAGTCACTTATCCTTCCTTTCTTCAGAAGGAAGAAAGGTTTCAGAATTTTCATCCGAGTATATTATGATCCATTGCTTTTCTAGAAGCATGTGCCATTTGGCAGACGTCCGATCAACCGTGGGAAACTTTCGTGTTCGTGTTTGAAAGTCACGCAGTTTAAGCAAAATGCATACTTTATTAAATGCCAACATACTGCAGTGTCGTTTTCTTGAAATGGACAGTAGAATATGAATCCACTTTCTAGAAAAAATGTATCACCACAAATTAAGTTAACATTTTTATTGTTTACTAGGTGGTACTAGGATCTTAATAGATAGATAAGAGTCTAGTTCTTATCCAGACAGCTGGATAAGAACTAGACTCTTATCTATCTCAGACGCCAAATAGCAGTGCTTGAACTGCTGTGTACCGGTCTGAAAAGAATAGTGAATCAGTATAATTACAAGTTGTGCTGAGGCATTATATAATAGTTAGACAAAAATGCATCTGTATCCTTCTCTGTTTGAAAGACTATAGTAGCCAATTACTAGAATAGACTAGACTAGACTAGGTAGACTGTAAGTTCATTTGTCACTTTAGTTTCATAAAAACAAACTATTCGTTCGAATTAAAACGATGACGATTTAAGAAGTCAGTTTAATGAAAGCAATACCTTCTAGTTGAATTTAAGCTCAGCGACATCAGCATTCCGCCTTATCTTTTTTTGTTTTCTTAATAAAATTGATCGCGTTAGTAGACTTTTTAATCCTGATATTTTTTTTATTTATACTATCCCCTTATGCGTACATAATAACTATCTTTGATACGCGATAGAGTCAGAGTGCAGCTATATTATGGTTGTAACAAGAATGGGTCGGCTCGACCGGGGAAGGACCACGCTCTTGCAGAATACCAGAGTAAGATAGCAGCTTTATGCTGCTGTGTTTCGTATGGTGAGTGTAGAGAACCGGACCCTTTTTACTGGAAACGAGGCATTTCATGTTAGTCCTCAGGGTTTAGTCACGCATATGCATTCTGATTCTTAACTGATGATTGATGTCTGTGGGCCACAGTATCCACTTACCATCAGGTGGATTGTGTACTCGTTTTTCACCCTTACACTTCTAAAAAAATATGATCAGTTGTTCAGCTTATTTAAATTTTTTCAAGGATACTCTCGGAAATACGGTGGGGTGGGGAAGGAATTTAAGTCATTTCGTATTTAGGTCATCATCATCATTACAGCCCTTCACAAGTCCACTGCTGAACATAGGCCTCCCCCAAGGAATGCCACAAAACACGGTCCTGAACCACCTGCAACCATAGACTTCCTGCATGTCTTACCAGGTCGTCATTCCATCTAGTGGGGGGTCGCCCCACCCTTCGCCTACCGATACGAGGCTGCCACTCGAGAACCTTTTCTAACGTATTTAGGTGACTGAAGTTAATGGCTCTGCCAAATGTTTATCATTTACCCGAGCGAGGAAACATTTATCCAGATTCTGTGTGCACACCTAGTGTATTTTTAGTTAATTCTTACACGTGCACTCTTTCATGTAAAGCCTATTCATGCAGTATAGAACGATAATCATAGTTAAACATACATATGTCATCGCCAATTTGTAAATGTAAATCGTAAAGGTTTTTTTTCGCGCCAATTTCGAATCTGTTTATTATGAATTGACACTAATTCACTCCATGACTTTTACTCATTTATAAATTTGAGCGGCACTCATCTCAAATGACAATTAGCTAGAGGAAGTTGGTAGTTAATGGTGGTTTATGTTGCTGCTAATCCTACTAGCTCTATATATTTTGTACTCGTAATTCGTCGGTTTTCTCGAATAAGTTTTTTCGAATGATCGAGTATTATCTTGAGTAACATTGTTTGGCAGCAGACCTATCTTCGCTTCATCTTCAAAGCTTTCCCGTCCTTTTTCAATTGAGCTACCTATCAATTTAAAAAAAAATCATGGATAAGCAGACTCACCCAAAGTAGTAATCAAAAATCAAATTTAAAACATTATCAGACCTTAAGACATTTTTATAATCATAGTAAACCATAGTGCAAAATTCTTGTTGACTAAGCTCGCAAGAATTGCCACATACTCACGAAAAAAGGGATTTTTACACTGACCTCTATATGAAGAGGTCAGTGGATTTTTATAAAAAATATTTGAAATAATAGGATTTCCAATTTGAAATTCATCAGTTTAATATTATCCAGCCTTTACGGTGATATAATATAACTTGCCAGCGCCAAGCAAAAGAGTAAAAAGTATCTAACTTCTTTTTGATGCACCTTATAATATAACTAGATATATTTTGTTTTTAATTCAACTTATGTCTATAAAAATGTACACTCTTTCAAATAATAACACAAAAATCTAGGAAAATGGCGGATAAGTTAGAACATTTCCTCATAGTTTCAAGCATATAAACAGCGGTGAAATAATTATAAATTCCGCGTCACTCGGCAACGGTGGAACAATGAAGTTAATCCATCAGGCCAAGTCCTCAGGCGTGGGCACAGATAAGACAAGGGCCCGTATTCTATCCCACCCCGACACCGTTCTTGGGTCGCCACCCTGTCAAAGAATAGATAAGTGTAGCAGTGAATAACACTTGAACTTAAACGAGTACAAAATACTTTGCAGGCTTTATTTAAATAAATGGTTTCCATTATTTTTTGTATTATTATTTTATGATAGGATTTGATCTCTATATTAGGTAATTTATTATTAAAATTTTAAACGTGTTAATTAGAATAGTAATTATCAGAGACTATTAACGCCGATTAATGATAGGAATGAAATATAAAAAATAATATGTATCATTTGAAATATCAATATAATTATCATTCATCATCATTTCAGTCTATCAAAAGTGTACTGTTGAACATAGGCTTCCTTCAAAAATTGCCTGGGGATATTTGCCATAGTTGCCACACTTGGCAGGTGGGTTGGCAACTATAGTTTTGTATATTACTTTGTGCTTTTATCAGGAATATGCTGCTGTCCATCTCCTGTTTGATTCCCTTTGTGTCCTTTTACAAGTACAACACCCATGGGACGATAATTATGTGACAGTGGATTCTCTTACGCTGTCACTATACGGCGCAGCGGCTCTATTACCCAAATTAAATTTAACACTTTTGGGGTAAGTATTTATGTATAAAATTGATTAAAGCTTATGGTATATATAAACATAAAGGAATTATTCGAAATTTATTCTATAATAATTCTATATGTACATACATGAAAAATAATCTCGAACTGTCTCTGAGAGACAAAGACATAATAGGCAAAAGTTTCCTCAAGTAATTTTAAAGTCTTACAATTTATCACAAAGCATTGACCAGTCACTAAGTCCACCCTTTTCAGATTGTGACGTCCACCTGGGCCTGCCGTATGAATATTAATTCGACCATATCTTGACCCCTGTCCAGTGAGGGTAAGAAAGCAACTTGATGTATGAATTTCTTAGAGAATATTAATAACTTCGTGCTGCATTTCAATGTTTATTTGTGGTGACATTTCTGCGATTTTAAAGGCAGAAATCCTACAACAGACTTAATGTATTCATAAAGATAAGACATAAAATATTTAAAGTATAATTCTTTATATTTTTTAATAATAAGATGTGCACTCAATTAACATACCAATTGATTACCAGCGCAAGGTGGCAGCATAACACTACTACGTATTGCGTGTAAAGAGAACCGGAGTTCCTTTTTACTGGCAATGAGGAATTCTATCTTAGTCCTACAGGTTGACAACGCATCAGTATTTTTGGTTAATATTATTGGGATACTTCAAATTTGGCATGTAACTAAGTAATTATAATCACTAATAACTAATTTCTGGATTTTTCGATACTACCACGAAATAAGAATATAGACGATTCATCTTTTCGCTTTAAAGTTGCTTTATTTCCGTATAACTATAATTATGTGAGACTTTAAAGTTAGCATGTTTGTAGGTAATAATAATCAATAATAATTATTTTAAGGTTTTTCGAAATTTCTATGGGATAAGGAATAAAGAGGATTTAGCTTTTCGCTTTAAAGTTGCTTTGCATCCGTATAGCTATGATTATGAGAGACATCAGATTTGGCAAATAAGGAGGTTTATTATAGTTCAATTATAATCACTAATAACTATTATAAGATTTTTTAAATTCCTACGGGATAGAGAAGAAAATTCTTCCTTTGCTGTATGCACTGCGAAAAACGAAGCAAACCGTTTAGCTCGAATGCGTGGAATGCCGACAACAAAGGGGTGCAGATCCGCGGAGCGTCTGGTTGTCCGATGTGGAAAGGGGAAGGAGAAAATAAATCACATAATTCCTACGCACACAGCGCTGGTCTGGGTTTCGCATTAAATATTTTTGATAGAATAAGGATGACAAACAAACACAGTCCACCTGATGGCAAGTGGATGCTGTGGCCCGTAGACATATACACTTATCCTCAATTAAGAATCAAAATGCAGTTGCGTTGTGAATGCCTCGTTTCCAGGAAAAACCAGTCCGGCTCTCTACACTCACCATAGGAAACACAGCAGCATCAAGTTGTTATTTTACGCTGGCATTCTGTGAGAGCGTGGTCCTTTCCCGGTGGAGCCGACCCACTCGTGCTACAACAATAATATAGCTGCAGCGTGGCCCTACCACCTATAAACTATAAATACGAAGTTTTTATACCATCATCTCTCAGAGACCACAAAATGCCGCAAACTTTTCTCTAAGAAACTCCTTACGGCATCCACTGAATGAAAGGGAGTTGTGGATACCGATGCCGCCGTAACACGGGTGATGTGAAATATAAACATAACTAAGTAGGTTTTATCTTTAAAAACAAATTATATACATTAAAAATGTACTGTGAATGTAAATTATTACCATTTAACTATATCACTTAATTAATTAGATAAATCAAAGTTTGCCCCACTGCCCGCCCGCACTCACTTCAGCGTGTTATTACAACAGCTCCCGGCTACAGACACCAAAATAATATTTAGCTTTCAATAACGCTCGGTCAGTTCTTATGAATACTTTGCGAGATTAACATAACTTGTAAAGATAAGACATTTTATCAAATATTAAATTTTACATAGACGAATTTATTGGGGAGTTCAACGAAATTAAATTAAAATCAAATTCTAAAATATTTTGTTCAGTTAAGGGTGCGTTTGCAAATCGGGCAAAATTATGCCTTTTTTTCGGTACATTTTGTGACACAACTAAACCAAATCAAATATAACTAATAACTACCACGTATAGAATGGTTCTTCATCTTCAAATGGTGGTTCTTAAAATTTATGGAGGAGTCCTATGTTTAGCAGTGGTCTTTTTTCAGCAGTGTAACGGTTACAGTCTACCTGCAGCCGTTGGTTGGGTGAGTTGGGTGGGGAACTCAGCATCTACAACTTGCTATCAACGTCAACCAAGGAAACCCACAGATGCTTTGCCACGTATGTCTTTATTTTTTACGTGGTAGAGCCATGCTGCAGCTATATTAGTAGTATAGTTGTAGCACGAATGGGTCGGCTCGACCGGGGAAGGACCACCAAGGACCACCAAGCTTAACGCTGCTGTGTTTCGTATGGTGAGTGTAGAGAACCGGAGACCCTTTTACTGGAAATGAGGCATTCCATCTTAGTCCTCACGGGTGACAACGCATCTGCATTTTGATATCGAGGATAGATGTATGTCTGTCTATGGGCCGCAGTAACCACTTACCATCAGGTGGACTTTGTGCTCGTTTGTCACCCTTATCCTATAAAAAAAACGTTTTTCAGAATCCGACTAAAAATTTCTGTTATTATAAAAAAAAACCAAACCGATAACTCAAGATGGATTAAGACAAAATTATTACAATCCGAAGAGTTCTAGCCGTGAAATAAAACTGGTCTAAAAAAAAATAAAAAATGATGATCATCGAGCCGCCTTAAAAGCTTTTAGAAGGAACATTTCAAAAATTTATTGTGTTATTTCTTTCAACTTAATAAATGTAATTGCTTTTTTTTTTAAACACTTACCACAAAACAATTCAAATTTGGAACATTTTCACAAAAGTTTGATAAAACATCATGACAGGTGGGTTAACCCAAAATTACTTGTAATTTTTTAAGGCGATAAGTTGCTAAAAACAATTTAATTCAAGGAGACCAATAGTGGGTTACTTAGCTCTTCTTTTCTTTCAAAAGTGATTTGTAAAGGACAATAAAAATTCAATTTCGAATAAAAATATTTTGAATTTACGGTGCCCACACTTATTTTGCCAATGAAGTATGGAATACTTTTTTTCAAATAAAGCTTCTACTTCACCGATCTGTTATTATAACAGGAGTTATTTTTGTTTAAGACCTTGTTTGCAAAACTGAATAATGCTTAAGTTATATCGAAGATGACGGGCGTGAGTTCCACCCTTTACACCCCTCGATAGGCACGGTCAAGTGGATGCTACTAATTAGACAAACATCTTAATTGGACCGATGTTAGTTTACAGTGGTAATATTTACCTTCGGCGTAGAGGTTTTATATCTAAAATTAAATTATTTTTTCTCAAAATATAATGAAGGCAAAAGCATCTACAACGATGAAGCCATTATTTAGAACTTTTTAAGGGTTTTATAACGCATGTTTTTTATAATACTTACACACATACTTTTCTTTACTAATAATGATGTTCGTCCTACTAATATGTCCTTTTGTAATTAACTTTCCAATGTTAATTACCAAAGGACATATTAGTAGGAGCCCCGCAAGTGCAAATGCGTAAAAAATGTTAAACCACTCAAAGACGCTTAAGAATCAATTGCGAGGTTTGGGCGAAAACTTGACCGCGTTCGGATTGATCCTCTTGTATGTTGTTTAAATAATTATTTGAAGTGGATATGGATACGTAAAAGTGGTGCGGTTTTGTATATTAAGTTTCAACAAATGATAAAACAAGTGTTCCGGCGGTGATGTTCACACAAGTTAGTCTGAGCGCCTTGATATACTATCGTCATCGACTGTTTGTTGGTTCAAGCGAATGTAAAATCTTCCTAAAACTTCGCAATGTGACGCATCAACATAATATTGTAAAGGAGTTTTCAAACAAATTCTTAAAAGTTAAAAAAGTTACAACCTATATACGTCCCACCGCTGGGCACAGGCCTCCCCTCATTTTTGAGAGGGTTTTAGGGCAAGGAAATGTCCGCCGCGCTGCCCAAATGCGTTTTGGTGAACTTCACATGTCTTCGAATTTTTTTTCTTATTTGTCAGACATCGCACCCATCTTCGCCGCCGAGCACGTGGTTTTTTTTATAGGATAGGGTGACAACTGACAAACGAGCACACAGTCCACCTGATGGAAAGCGTGGTTACCACAGTAGAGAGGATTTCTGGTTCCACTTACTCGCCATACAAAACACAGTAGCGTAGTCCTTCTCCAGTTGAGGCGACCCATACGTGCATACACAATAAAATCAAAGTAACATATAAAATAAAATGCTGGAAACCATACTCTATCATCATTTAAGAATCTAAATGCAATTGTGTTGTCACCCCTGAGGGATAAAGGGTCTCTGGTTCTCTACACTCACCATACGAAACACCAGCATTATGCTAATATTTAACATTCTGTATTGTATTTAATATTCTGTAAGAGCGTAGTCTTTCCCCAGTCGAGGCCGACCTATTCACGCTGCAATTTATTTTTATAGCAGAGGGGGCAAAGGAGCATGCGGCTCACCTGATGGTAAGTGACTACCGCCGCCCATGAACAACTGCAACACCAGGGGAACCAGAGGAATTGCAGATGCGTTGCCAGCCTTTTAAAAAGGAGTAGGCTCTTTTCTTGAAGGTCCCTAAGTCGTATCGGTCCGGAAAAATCGCTGGTGGTAAACTATTATAGTTATAATACAGCTGGAGCTTGTGGCGAAGCATACAGTGTATTGCAGTGCCTGGCATGTGCTTGTGTTGTACCTATGAAAAACGTACCACTACTTTGCTCACCCCTACTTGATGACTTTATATTTGTTTCATTTGCTATAGACATTATACTTCCACGGGGACCAGGCGAGGCTATGTTTCTAGAGAAACTGTATCCGCGATTGCTCCTCGTCGCTAGAGGCAAGGAGGCTGGTTCTTTTTCGCCCAAAGGCTAAGTATGACCATTCAGCGAGGAAACACAGCCAGTGTTCTGGCACTATACCGTGGAAAGTAGGACTTTTTGATTTAGTTCTAGGTTTCTTTATTATAATCAATATTCGAGTCGCTCGCGTCCGTAGGCTTCGACCACCTAACCCTAAGCCCACCCTACACGTGTCCCCGGGTGGTGCTAAACGAGGGACAAAGCTGAAAGGATAGACTCGGTTCCTTGCCGTATGGTAGCGGCGTAAAATCTACCACCCCTTAGTTCGCACCATGAGCCAGCAAACAAAAGAAATGGCCCCGAGTTCCCGGCGCCCCTTTAATGGGGCAGGGGTGCGAAGAATCTCCGGGAGAAAAACCGGCGACGAGGTTCGCCACCCGTCACGTTCTGTCTCCCGGAGGGGCGAAAAGTGGATTGCGGAGGCCCGTCTGGCTACGCTGAATGTATGTGGAGCAATGAATGATAAAATGGATGAAGTATGCGAAATGATGAATGAGAGAGGAGAGGTGTTATGTGTAAATGAGATGAGAGAGAGAAAGGATGCCACTGCACATGGTATGTATACCGCTAACTGGTCTGGTGTAGACGAGACCGAGCGGGCATGCCAGGGAGTCGGTGTCATCCTTTCAGAAAGAATGAGCCAATGTGTGAAAGAGTATGAATGTGTAAGCCCAAGGCTGCTATGGATACGAATGAAAGTGGGCTTAAAGAAGTTGTTTGTGCTAGGGGTGTACGCCCACTAATATCCGAGAGCAGTTTTGGGACATGGTAAAGATGGTGTTGATGAAATGTAAGGGAAATGAGAATATTATTATGTTAGGAGATTTTAATGGAAGGGTTGGGGTGAAGAGGTCTGGTTATGAAAGGATATTAGGAACGTTTGGCGATGAAAATATAAATGAGAATGGTGAAGACCTCCTCGCCGTATGTGTGAAAAAGAATATTTTTGTGATGAACATTTTCTTTCGCCATAAGAGGATTCACATGTATACATAGGAAAGAGGTGATGACAGAAGCATGATAGATTTCATAATAGTGGATGAAAGAATGAGGAGCGCAGTGGTAGATACAAGGGTTTACTGGGGTCCAACGTAGGGACGGATCATTACTGGTCTTATGCCGAATTAATGGTCTATTCAGACGTTGGCGGCATAGGACATCTGTGTGTATCACTGCTTTACAGCGTATAAAAATAGAGAGGTTACAAGATGAAGGTGTGAAAGAGAAGTATAAATGTAGACTGAGGAAAATATAAGTGGTTTGAATGAATTATGTACGAGTGATTTAGACTTGAAGACTGTATGGAATAATGTTAAGAAAGTTTTGGTGGATGCAGCCACCGAAGTATGTGGTGTAAGTAAGAGAACGAATGAAAGGAAAAATAATACTTTGTGGTGGGATGATGAGGTACGGATGGAAGTTGAAGCAAAAGAGAGCATGGCTAGATTTACTAGCAACCAAAGCTGGTAATTCTGGCGGTATGAATGATGAGATTGAAAGAAAAAAGGCAGACTTTAGACGTATAAATAAGAGAGTAAAAGAAGTTGTTGAAAGGAAAAAGCAAGAAAGAAAGGATAAGAATGATAGAAGTATATCTGATAACTTCAGGCAAATATTAAAATGTACTGGAAACTCGTAAGAACTGCCAGGAAAATTCAAAACCGCCTAGAATGAATGCTATACGAGACGAGAATCGATGTATGCTGAATAATGAAGTTTCGAATTTAAAAGATGGAAGGAATACTTTGAAAGCGTGTTTATGAGTGAAGAGTCGTCTGAATTAAGTGAAATAGAAACTCCGAAAGAAGTGGAGAGAGGTAGGAGATAAGTGTAGACGAAATAATGAAAGCAATGAAAAGCATGAAAGCAGGTAAGGCAGCCGGATATGATAGAGTATCACTCGAAATGCTAAGGGCTGGAGAGGGAGTGGTGGCGGCCTGCTGTACACTTGTTTAATTTATGTTGGGAACTGAAGCGGGTACCGGAACACTGGTGCAAAGCCATTATAGTTCCAATATATAAGGGAAAAGGGTTACTACAGCAAGACCGTAAAACTACCGTGGTATCAGCTTGCTTAGTATTGTGGGTAAACTGTATGCTAAGGTGTTAATTGAAAGAGTTATGGAAGAAACCGATGGAAAAATTTGGGATTTGCAAGCTGGATTTAGAAAGGGATAGAGTGTACGGTTCAAGGCTTTTCCATGCGCATAATTGCGGAGAAGTTTTTGACTAAAAACCAGAAAGTTTTTGTGCGTTCATGGACTTGGAAAAGGCTTATGACAGAGTGGACAGGAATGTGTTATGGCAAACACTGAACTCATTTGGGTTGAGCGCTGGTTTGATACAGGCATTAAAGTCTCTTTATAGGGACTCTAGTGTTTGTGCCAGGATCAACAGGGTCTACTCGGACTGGTTTGGCATCCAAAAGGTGTAAGACAGGGCTGTGTAGCTTCCCGTGGCTGTTTAACCTATTTGTGGACAGTAGTTTGCAAACTTTAAAAGTTGAAGAATGTGGGTTGAGAATGTGAGTTAACCGTCAAATGCCTTTTGTACTCCGATGATCAAGTCATATTTGCATCGTCGGCGGCCGAGTTGCAAATCATGGTTACTTTAATGAACTAGTCATTAAAAGAAAGGGTATGAAAGTGAACGCAAGTAAGACGAAAGTGATGGTTTTTGAAAGAGAAGAAAGTAAAACGTTATGTGAAATAAGAATAGAAGTTGAAATATGAAAAGACTGTTTATTTGGCAGGGATGGTAGATATGATAAGGATATAGAACGACGAGTGAACGCAGGAAATAGAGTGAATGGGGCTCTACACGCTATTATGAAGAGTCAGAATGTGTCAAAAAAGGCACGTTTGGCAATTCATAATGCTGTGTTAGTCCCTACTTTAATGTATGGTAGTGAAAGTTGGGTGTGGCAGAAGAAGCATGAGAGTAGAATAAATGCTGTAGAAATGCGGTCACTAAAGAGTATGCTAGGGCTGAATCTGAATGACAGGGTGAGAAATAGTGTGATAAGAGAAAAGTGTGGTTTGCAAGATGACGTTGTGACCAGGATTAAGAAAGGAATGCTTCGGTGGTTTGGTCATGTAGGAAGAATGAACGAGGATAAGTGACAAGGCCAATTTATGTTGCAGAAGTGAACGGCAGAGTCGGAAGGGACGCCCTAAACGAATGTTTATCGACCAAATTGCGTTATATTGAAAAAAGGCCAGATTAGAGTACCCTTAATCGACGAGCGTGTATGCGTAGATATATGGATGTAAAAGAGGCGAGAGAGGTGTGCCAGGATCGTGCCAAATGGAAGTCCGTATTCTCTGCCTACCCTCTGGGTGACATGGGTGAGTGTTTATGTTTGTTTTATATATATTTTTTCGTAAATAAATAGTTAATCTTAATGTCATTATTATCGCAAATATCTTATCCCAATCCATTGAAAATTTCAATGCATACGTAATTCAGCTAACATTTTAGCCGAACAATAGCGATCCTAAATTCGAAATATACGTCACCACTCCGTCTACTTCCGGCCGAGTTTGAATGTCCGTTCAAGTTGGACATCCGGCGGAAACGGTCGTAGCCAACACGCCCGTCTTTATCTGAAGAATTAACTTGCGATAGTTATTCAAATGTGATCGTAAAGGCAAACGAAAGTTTTCAAGGTGTCTTGACCTAATTCTTAAATAAGTATAAGACAAAAAACGCTCAACAAGGGCGTTTTAATACGTACCTGGATATATACATGGTTCAGTAAAAGGTTTTCTAAAATCGCTAGATGCTTAGTTTCGGTATTTGAAAACACGTGGGAGCAATTTAAAATGTACCACGGCTTATGTATTAACACGTGGGTCAAAGTATTGTCTATTCCATACTGATATTTAATATATTTGTATTTTAGTGTACCGTGTTGGCCTTTACGAGTATAGTACTAAATTGTACAAATAAAATATCCTAAAATAATTATTTGTAGACAAATGGTCTAGTATAAGCAGTGAGTACATAATAAGTAAAGTTACACTATTTAAATGTATTATGTTGTAAATATGAAATCAATGTTCAAATAGATATGATTAAAAAGTGATCAGCCTTTAGGTGTGTCATAGTTGGGAATATCTGTAAATACAGGGCCCTTCGCTATTATTGTATTGAGAGGGTATTTGGCATTGGGAAGAGTTCGCCGCGCTGATCCAATGAAAACTAGCGTACTTTAAAAGATGTTTATCTTGGCCGCTAAAAGAAAATATTTAAGCAATAATAAAATTTCAGTAGTATAATTTCACCTGCCGTGTCAGCTGTATTAGCTAATATAATAAGAAATTTAAGGAAAGCAGACTATGTAAACGTAAAGAGTACAAATAAGTAATATAACAAAAACTAAGGAAACTTCGCCGCGGAATTAACGATTTAGTGGTTCTGGCTTCGGAATCAAACAGCCTGTTCGGGTATAATGAAACTAAAGGCCAAACACCGCATCTCTGAACTGGCATGGCTCCTTCAACAATATGTATGTGTGACCACCCCAAATTATTTTCTATCCGTATTGAATAATAAATTTATACCCCACAATCAAGACAATTAAAGGGTGTTCAAATCCAACCATATTTCAAATGTTGCTCTAAGGAAAGGTGCTACAGAAGGGTTGTATATAATTGTCCGAGTAGTGTAGGGGCAGACGGGTGGATGAGGCGGGTGGTCAGTGTTTGTGATTTGTAAATGGGCTCGGACCTTAGCCCTTCCTGAAGACGGGGATATATCACGTGCCTTCTAGGATAAGTTTGTTTATAGATATCTACAGAGTTGTTACAAGGAAAATAGTAAGAAATTGTTAAGTAAGTTGTAAAAGTAACTTATAAAATATAAAATTTAAAAAAATGTGCTGAGTATTTAAAAATGAAAAAAATTTACCAATTGCGGTATAAATCGAGTATGATAATACCGTAATAGTCCACAGCTGTGTCAAAGTGTAGTTTACGTAGCACGTAGTACTTTGGAGAAGCTCCCATCACTGGTCTGGGAACATTACATTTGGAGGCAACGAGATAATCAGAGCGCCATCTATCGGTGGTAAAAAATATTGGATTTCCTACAGTCGTCTCTAACGACACCCACAAGTCAAGTGGGCTGATGGATATTTTTACTTTCCATAGTCGTCTCTTACAACATCCACAGGTAAAGTGTGATGATGGATTGATTCTCTTCTATCACCACTCACAGAAAAAAAGAATATAGCTTTACATACCCTATGCAGAAAAAGCAGCATTATTAAGTTAGTGTGTTTTAAATTTTCATTTCCAATTTAAGTTTCTACCATATGATTTAGTTTTTGTAAACATAATTATGAACACAGTAAGTACGAATAAGTAAAATATCCACCATGTAGTAGCGGTGTAAGAATACTCACTACTACATATCATCCCGTGGGTGTCATAAAAGGCGACAGAGAGAAACAAAACAGGAGATGGACAGCAGGGTCTTCCTCATAATGACAAAATAATAAAAAACTGCGGTTGACAATCCGCCTGCCAAGCGTGGCAACTATGGCAAATATCCTCCCATGAGGAAATTTATTGGGGAGGTTTATGGTAAGTAAAATATTAGTGTGCCACACATATGTGAAATTTCACACTAAAGCAGCTCTTTATAATTCCATATACAAAGTGTATAGCACAATCGTCTGACGAGGTATCTTAAGGGCGCAAAGGTTCCCGCAAATTGCCAAAGTAAGTGTAACGTCCGAACAGAAATACATTATCTGGAGAGGCAGGCGGTGGCGATCGGGAGATTTATCGGCTTTGGACATTTGTAGGCTGACTGGTCTATTTCCGTAGAAATTGTCGAAATTCGACTTAGACTAGGGATAAGCAAATTAATGATACATTATCCTAATTTATAATTCGCTTCAATACGAATAATTCAATTCAAAAAGGATGACTGAAACATTCATCATCATTAGAACCCATAAAATTCACAGATTGCCACAGAATATGCTGCTACAAACATTATAATGTATATTATTATTTTATGGTTTATAATAAAAACAATGTTATTGTTGTCACCAAACCACACACATGGTTTTATTGTTTTCTTGCCATCCTGTCCATCCAAAGGTTGCCCGGTAGAGATCGCTTTTAGCTATAAGACCGCTCATTGTACAACATTTTCTTTTCTCCTTTTTTGTTTATATTTGTATTTTTTTTGGCGTACAATAAAGTATTATCCGTCTATCTATTTATATAAAATGCTCTCAACATCTACTTTTTAATTAGGCTATCAAGTTATTCCCCAACAGGGTTATTTTGCAATAACCGGCCAAATTTGCAGAGAAGGTTCAGAATAAGCAATGTAGGCAAATGGTGAAAAAAAATTTATCTCAATAATTCTGTCCTTTTATCTTTTAAATTCAAAATGCGTAGTAATGCATTATTTTAACTGATTTTACTGCGCACGCACACATTCGTAAGGGTCGATCGGTAGGCAAAAACGTTGTTGATCATAAATCACATTCAATTTGGGATAATTTCAAATAAAAGTAAAAGCCTTATTTACTCGTATTTTCAAAAACTGCAATAACGGTGTATCATTATTTATTTATATATTTGAACTTAAGTTTAAATTCAGCTACTCATTGAAAAATAATCCTGTATAGGGTAAACTCTTTTCTTTCCTTCGTGTGCCTCTCGCGATCTTCTGCAATAACGCTCTATCCATGTTCAATTATCAGTGCCATCTCGTTACCTGTGCCTTGGCGCGCCTCTGCCTTCAACTTTTATAGTACAAAATAAAATAACAGTTTAATGCTGCTTTGTTTCGTATGGTGAATGTAATGAACTGGAGACCCTTTTTAGTGGAAACAAGGCATTCCATATTAGTCTTTACGGATAACATCCGCATTTTGGTTCTTTAAGGATAGATGTAGATGTCTATGAGCTACGGCATTCACTTACCATCAGCGGAACTGTGTGCTCCTGTGTCACCCTTATCCTATAAAAAACTTTGGAACACTTTTGAGTTTCATTCATCATCATCATTACAGCCCTTCACAAGTCCACTGCTGAACATAGGCCTCCCCAAGGAATGCCACAAAGCACGGTCCTGAGCCACCCGCATCCATCGACTTCCTGCATGTCTTACCAGGTCGTCACTCCATCTAGTGGGGACGCCCTACACTTCGTCCGCCGGTACGAGGCCGCCACTCGAGAACCTTTTTCCCCATCGGTTGTCGGTTCTTCGAGCTATATGGCCGGCCCATTGCCACTTCAGCTTACTAATCTGTTGGCTATGTCGGTCACTCTGGTTCTACTGCGGATATCCTCATTTCTAAGTTTATCACGCAGTGAGACCCCGAGCATAGCCCTCTCCATAGCTCGCTGAGCGACCTTGAGCTTCCTCATCCGGCCAGCAGTGAAGGACCACGTCTCAGTTCCGTAGGTCATCACTGGCAACACGCACTGGTTGTACAGCCTCGTTTTCAAGTTTTGAGGTATACCTGACGAGAAGATGTGCCGTAATTTCCCGAACGCTGCCCAGCCGAGTTGAATCCGTCGATTGACCTCTCGGTCGAAGTTGGACTTACCTAGTCGGACTATTTGTCCCAGGTAAACATATTCGTCAACAACTTCGAGCTTAATGCTCCCAACAACTACCGGCATAGGTGTGACATGGACATTAAACATGATCTTTGTTTTGTCCATGTTCATCTTAAGACCTATCCGTTGGGAGGCACTATTGAGGTCATTGAGCATAGTGCTTAGGTCCTCCAGCGATTCTGCCATAAGGACTATATCATCGGCAAATCGAAGGTTAGTGATGTACTCGCCATTGATGTTAATGCCGTATCCTTTCCAGTCCAGAAGCTTGAAAACGTCTTCCAATGCAGCGGTGAAGAGTTTCGGGATATAACGTCACCCTGTCTTACACCTCTGCAGTTGGATAGGTTTTGTACTCTGGTTCTGTACTCGGATAGCCATCGTGGCCCTACTGTACAAATACTTCAGCACTTCGATATACCGACAACAGTCAACTTGACACCGCTGAAGGGAGACGGAATCAAAGGCTTTCTCATAGTCCACATACGCTAGACATAGTGGCAAATTGTATTCCTCGGACTTCTGTACAATTTGCCGAAGGGCATGTATGTGGTCTATGGTGCTAAAGCCTTTCGGAAACCGGCTTGTTCGGGAGGCTGGAAGTCGTCGAGTCTGCATGCGAGACGATTCGTAATGACTCGAAAACAGCACGTAGACGCGGCTCAGAAGGGAAATCGGTCTGTAGTTCTTCAAGAGAGCGTTGTCGCCTTTCTTGAAGAACAAGACCACCGCACTTCTGCTCCACGCCTCCGGTGTAGTGCCACCATTTAGGACGGAATTAAAGAGCTTCTGAAGGACTTCAAGTACCGGTTTTCCACCCGCTTTCAGAAGCTCCGCTGTAATTCCATCCTCGCCTGGGGCCTTGCCGTTTTTAAGGTGCTGGAGAGCCATTCTAATCTCGCTCAGACTGACGTCCGGGATATCATCGGAATAGTGTCGGATAAGACTCGCTCTTGGATCGTTACTCACACTTGCGTGTGGCTCCAACGATGATGTGTACAGCTGCCCATAGAACCTCTCAATCTCACTCAAAATCTCAGGTGTCCCGGAAACGACGCTGCCACACTCGGTCTTCAGCTTCGACAGTTGGCTCTTTCTGGCAGACAGATCTCTGGCAAAGACTTTGGAGCCCTGGTTCCGCTCGATCGCTTCTTCAATACGAGCTGTATTGAAGTTGCGCAAATCCACCGCATGCATTTGGAGATCTGTCTGTTCAGTTGCCTGTATGCTATCAAATCTACTGAAGATTGCAGCTTCATTTCCCGTCTAACAGCCATGAGATTAAGAGTGTGATCGGAGAGTTTTGTGTTCTTCTGCGGCGAGTCTTGCAAAACTTAGCTCCGACCGCATGGACAGTTTCCACGAGCTTGTCATTCATATCGTCCACTGCATTGCAATCTTCTAGGCACTGAAAACGGTTTTGTAACTCGAGCTGAAAGGTTTCGGGACTTTGGATTAGAGCACGAGGGGGACAGAGCGTTGACTTCATTAGACAACACCTCTCCAACTTAACGTTAAGGTTCAGTGTGCCTCTAACCATTCGGTGATCGCTACCAGTTTTCACCTCGCGATCACTGAGACATCACTGAACAGTTGGCGTCTAGTCGTCATAATGAAGTCAATCTCATTTTTGTCGAACCGTCGGGGCTCGACCAGGTTCACTTCTGTGGGCCGCTTCTGGAAGAAAGAGTTCATCATAAAGAGTCCTCTTTCTCCATGAAGTCGGCCAGCTGCTGGCCCTGGGTTCCGTTGCCCTAATCCGAATTTCCTACTTTCAGCTCACCGTTCTCTCTTGTGCCTAGCTTTGCGTTGAAGTCTCCATTAACACCGTATAGTGGGTTTTAGAGGAATGCATGGCTCTAGAGATATCCTCATACATTTCTCCACCTCCTCATCGGGGTGTGCCGAAGTTGGTGCGTAAACCTGTATGACCTTCAGCGAATACCGTTTGGTGATTCTGAGTATAAGGTACGCAACCCTCGTCGACACACTCCCAATTTACAACGTTGTTAACGAGAGACTTGTGGACGATAAATCCGACACCTCCTTGGGACAGATGGTCGCCTCCCGGTGATAGAACAAGTTGCCGATTCGAGGATTACCGTGTCCTCCCTCTCTTCGGACCTCGGATAATCCTATAATATTCCAGCAACTTGTCTATCTCTTCTTCCAACTCCAGGATCTTCTCGTCAGTCCTCAGAGTGCGTGCGTTATAAGTTGCCAGGTCGAGTCGTCGTAGGTGGCAACCGACCTCCACCGGAGATTCTTAGCACCCCCTGCCCCGCCGTTACCATGGTCGCCACCGTAGCCAGGAATAGCGGGGCCGCCGGGGACTGGGGGCCGTTTCTTCGTAACTTTCTTCATTGGGGGGATATTGCCGTAGTTGCCACGCTTGGCGAGCGGGTTGGCAACCGCAGTTTTTTTATTATTTGCTGTTATCAGAAAGATGCTGCTGCCCATCTTCTGCCTCAGTTTCCCTCTGTCGCCTCTTACGACACCCACGGGAAGATATGGGGTAGTGGGTATTCTAACCCGCCACTACACGGGGTTGAGTTTGATTGAGGGCTAATAATTTTCCGCTCACCGGATGTCGCTAGTTGACACTGAGGTGGAAGTTTTTTGTTACACAATGTAGTTTAATTGAGAAGTTAGTTTTATAAAAGTTTATCAGTTTCTAGAGTATTATAATAATACACAAAACAATGCCTCAGTGTGTTGGTCTTAAATTTTTTGCACATTTTTATCTCTTTTTTTAATTTTTCCAGTTTTTGGGAATATCTGTGGTTTTTTTATTTATTTTTAATATAATAAATATAAAATATAACTAATAGTACAGAAAGAAACATTAACCTTCACATTAAATAAATCTACTTCCCCGCTATGAAATCTGTCAAATATTACACCTCACTTTTAAGTGGCGCCGTCCTGGTGTCAGAAAAACTCGTGTATGCACGTGTACGGCTCACCACTAGTATAGCATTCTTTTTTCAAAATCCACTTTTCTTGTTTAATATTTCGTCTCTGTCTTGTTTAATGATTCGTTTCTGGTTCCTACATAGCACGTTGGTTAAGCATTTCCACGCAACAATAGTGAGGGCAGAGGGAAACAGCGTCCATTTTAATAAGAAAAACATAAATCTTAAGTTTTACTTCAATTCGGTATCTTTTTCTAGTAAAGAAAGTAATTAGAAAAGGGAACACCGTAATTTACACATTTGTTAAAACGAAACATGAAACTAAAAGTACTAATAATGGATATGTTAGTAGCGACTGAAACTCGCATCGCTTTTCTCACAAAATAGCCATTCGTGCCGGACGTTTAGCATTAAATATATGTTTTACCACCTTATAAAGATTGCGTCTGAGATCTGCGCCCCGGGCATGCGGCACGAAGCACTTGTATCGCCTACGACAGTTCTTGGCCCTCTGATAGACTAGGAGCTTACGCTATTTCATTAACAGTACTGATGTAAGGCAAAAATCTAGCTTATTTTTTGTTAATTTTAAATCTTTCCATAACATGATGCAGTAACTGTTCAAAATGGTGTTAAAACATTGATTTCTTAACTTTTCCTTGGAAAATTAGTTTGTCATTCTTGTCAATATTTTAAAATAATAATGCAAAATGTTCTTATCAATTCAAACATTTTTTTGTTATTTAAGATATAAGCTGTTATTTTCCGCTAACCTCTTCTAGAGCACCATGTTGAACTTTACATGAAAAATCTTATCATCATCATCTCATTATATCTTAAATAAAAAATTATTATCAAAGATTTTTTTTTTCTAAAACATATTTTTAGTACAAAGATGGAGAAGAATAATTTAATTTATCTTTAACTTAAAATTGAAAAGGATACATTTTAATAACAATACAATAAATAGAATGATTAAATTTATTTTTAACTCCGTCAACTTCAAATCATTCAAATTTTGTAAAATTTGAAATATTGTACATTATTTAAATAAATTTTATCGTATAATGTATTTAATAAAATCTATAAAATTAGATTTATTAAATGTATAATACTCGCGTAAATATAAAAATCTTTAGAGGACTTGCGTTACGAATAATACTGTGTTTTATTAAGATTCTTACTTAATGCGTACCTTAAGAAATAGAAATAAAATTAATAATTCAAAATTTAGATTAGCAAAAGTAATGTAATAAAATTAATGATATACTAAACCTTTCCCAAAGGAATTTTTTTTTCATTAAAATGTGTTTATGCTTTAAAGCGTATGTATTTAAGTTAATATTTTCATGAAAATTTTGATAAACAGAAAGGTGCCTCTCCAGTTCGACATAATGTGAATTCGTGACATAACTATTAGAGTAATATGCTTATTATAATATAAATCAGTATTTGTAATAAACATGATAAATTAAAAAGTTCTGTAAGAGATAATTATAACTGTCAAACAGCAAACTACAAGTGTGTTAAGTAAGCTGTCTTAGTTCTTTGTATGTGGGAAAACACATCTCAGTTTATGATAGGCTGGTCTGCTTGGGTTCGTATGCGTTGATAAATAAGCTGTTTAACTGTCCTTTTCGAAAACATGACAGAACATGCTTCTTCACAAGTTACCGATAGCTTTGTTATTGTTTTCCATCCTATATATATCATGCACTATTAACTAAAAAAAATGACAAAAGAAAACCTACGGCGTTCTTGCCGCCGTCTCTTCTCCAGTCTGCGAAACGTCTGTCATCTCTGACGTCGAAGAAATAAATATTTATTTATTTTATTACATTTTATTTTCAAAATATTTCATTTAATTTCTTTGAAAATATAGGTATATACGGAAAATAAACGGATATATTTTCAAGTATTTAAAGCACCAGGACTTATGTTATTAATCATAAAAATATTTTAAGTATTTAATCTAACTCCTTGACTACAAACGTGTGCATATGTGTCAGTGTACGTCGCCCTCAGCCGGCATGTGTGCCGCATCACGTCGAGCGCCGTGACTCCGCCAAGAATGTTTATTGGAGCCCAGCGACTCCATGATATAACTGTCGTCCACGCTTGATTCCGCTTTTCAAGTCTAAAGTAATTTGAGGTTGTTTAAAAGAGACTGATGAGTAGTTACTTTTATACTTTAAATATCGCATTTACTTCAGTGGTAAACTAAATAGCAAGGACTCCTTTCCTGCTTTTGAAGCTGTATGTTACGTCTGGGTCTAGGTCTGTAACACACAGCTGAGAAGCAGTAACCTTCTTGCCTATTTATACCGCGAAGCAACAAAAAGTTTTATATACATAATATACTAATGTCCACGTAGTATTGTTGGAGATATTATATTCTTTTCTATTTTATTATTACACTTTGAGGGAGATCGTTAAATGAACTTATTCAGTTCCTTATGTGCTAAACGGACCCAAAAACCCTTAAACTGTGATGGTAAAAACGCCGAAAATTGAATTTAATCAAAGTGTTTTATTTCGAATTCAATAAAAATAATAAAACCTCAGTTTAAGATTAACAAGGATGTGTTTTATTTTGCTCGTATTTTTCGTTTTAGGTGCAATGTTATTGAATAAAAAGTTACATATGTGCATAAAAATAAAATATTATTAATGTAGTTTCGACGAGACCCTGTTCTAGATATATTCCTACATTTACAGGTCGGTTTAACACTCGGGCATTAAGCCCGGTACACACAATCAGATATTTGTTTTAAATTATGGTAATAAAATGTCGGCGAGAGTCACGAGCGGTTGAGCGAGTGCGCGTGCGCCGTCCGGACGGGACCGGCGAATTGGATCGGGATCTGGATCGGGGATTAAGCAGGGGCCTTAAATAATATTACGACGACGTATACAAACGTCCCGCTTGTTATGTTACCACGATTTAATTTTTATACTTTATTTTTATGTAAAACCTTAATAACAACGGTTAAAGTAAACTTCCTTTTCTCTTAGGCTCATGTCTTTATATGACGCTAAGAGAAATGCGAATGATATATGTCAGGTATAGAGAATATTATTTGTATACGTGGTAGGGCCACGTTGCAGCTATAATAGTTGTAGCACGAATGGGTTAGCTTGAAATGAGATGGAATACCAGCGTAAAGTAGCAGGTTAAGGCTGCTGTGTTTCTTATGGTGAGTAAGAGAATCGGAGACCCTTTTACTGGAAACGAGGCATTCCATCTTAGTTCTCAGGGGTGATATCGCATTTTCGTTTTGATTCTTAATCGAGGATAAATGCAGATGTCTATAGGCCACAGCATCCACTTACCATCAGGTGGACTGTGTGCTCGTTTGTCAGGCTTATACTACAAAAAATATTTAGGTTATTTGTAGATATATATTTTATAAGTGTATCTTTATGTATGTTATTTATGTTTAATATTTTTATGTATGTTTTAATATTTATATATACATACTTTCATGTTTTTATAGCACCTGCGTACGTTTCTCTGCTCCTATCGTAGTTGACTGGTAAAGAATGCCTGAATATTATTTCTAGAATGACTGATACTGCGTGTGATTTCTTTCCTTCTTTACCTATTGTAAACCAGTGCTTGCAGTGCTTCTATCGCCTCAGATGATGAGTGGTGATGTAGCCGCAAATAGCAAAAACTAAAACGCACTGACTTAACTTAACAAAAGGTTATTTACTTTTGCCTAAAAACTTTGTAATCGGATGGGAAGACGGATGCTGGCAAACTATTCCACTCCATTGTTGTACATATTACGAACGAAAATGGTCTTACACGTGGTAGAGCTAAATTATGGTTGTAACAAAAATAGGTCGACTCCACCGGGGTAGGACCACGCTCTCACAGAATACCAGCGTAAAATATCAGCTTAATGCTGCTTTATTTCGTATGGTGAGTGTAGAGAACCGGCGACCCTTTTAACTGGAAACGAGGCGTTCCATCGTAGTCCTCAGGGTCGTCAACATCTGATTTTGATTTTTAATCGACGATAGATGTAGATGTCTATGGGCCACAGCATCTACTTACCATCGGGTGGACTGTGAACTGGGCCTCTCCCATTGTAAGGGTGATTTGCCATATTGTCACAGTTGGCAGGCTATCGCAATACAAGACGTCTCGCACTTTTGGCATTGCTACCCGTATCCGGCCTAGGTAACCGTCACAGCCAGACATTGGCTCAGACGTAACCGATATGGATATACCGCCATAAAATATTTAAAGCCATTGGATTTTTCTAGCGTTTTCCACAGTCGCCTCTAACAACACTGGGATTTAACGGTTTACTGGATGCCTTTACGAAGACACTATATGGCAAACATATTATCGTTCTCTCCTTATCATTGAAGCTTGCAGTGCAATGTTTTCATAACGTCTTTCTAAGTTTCTTTTTCATATTTTTCCACCGACTTCAAATAGGAGGAGGTACTCAATTCGACTGTATGTTTTTCTTATGTGTGTTACCTCATAACTTTTTCTCGTTGAACCGATTTCGATGATACTTTTTTATTTGAAAGCTGGTGCTTCTCGTGTGGTTCCATATAAATTTGATTAAGGTCTGACCAGTAGTTTTTGAGTCATCCTTAATAATTTATATTCATGTCGGTTGTATAAATTTTTTAATTTTACCACTTGTATAAATGCATAATATCTATGTTACTTAGTTTTATTTTTTAATAAAATAATCAAAGTAACGACACACTCGGTGTTTAAGTCATCAATGCTC
This sequence comes from Parnassius orleans, assembly GCA_029286625.1. Taxonomy (NCBI): domain Eukaryota; kingdom Metazoa; phylum Arthropoda; class Insecta; order Lepidoptera; family Papilionidae; genus Parnassius; species Parnassius orleans. Next base: position 6,943,011 of record JAGSMP010000003.1, read on the forward strand.
TTGATCAGTTTTATGAAATTACTCTTTATAAGTATAAAAATATCTATACTATAACTGTTTGTATTCAAAATGTAAACTACACTAGTTTATAAAATAAAGAAAATTAGGTCCAAAGTAATAAAACTTCAAAACAAACAAAGTTTATATGCGAACGAATTCGCGGGCACAGTTATTATATAATAGCAAACTTCTAATCAAATAGACAAAATATAATTTTACGAACAAGGTTCGTATTTTTGGTTTTGTGTAGACAGAAACCCGAATCATAATAATGGACACGATAAAATGAATTTGACGGTGCTTCTATAAAATACCGGTTGGATCGAGAATGAGCGAGGTAGCGTTACTCTAGCAGAGCGTCATAGCGATGGTGGCGAGGTGGAATTAAGGGTAGATTGGAAAACCCTCACTCGTTTGTGCAGTATAAAGTACACTGTAGGTGTTGCGCTCGAGAGATTCCGTCTAAGTTATTCTACGAGTCTGCACTCGTACGTACTCGTACTACACAGTATTGTGGTTCTTTCCGTTGTAGACATTCTTCTAGTGCATGCAAGGAAAGCGGTGTTGCTAAGAGGCTGCTCTGTGTTACAGTGAGATGGGTAGTGTTGCTGTTGGTTGACATACCTTGGTGTTATCATGTAATTACGTCCCTCATGTTATACTACTGTGTAACAGTGACGGGGACATTTTACGGTATGGTCGAACTGTAATTGCTCTATATTGAATGTATAGTGCAGTAGGTACGCTCTTTTGTTGGTGATAATGATTAATTGCGTAAGCAGGAGAGCAAGTTGAACATCCGCTCTAACACTATTATTACTTTTAACTATTAACTTTGGTACACTTATACGTGGTAGAGCCATGCTACAACTATATTGTGGTTGTAACACGAATGGGTCGGCTCGACCGGGGTAGAACCACGCTGTCACACAATACCAGCGTAAAATAGCAGCATAATGCTGCTGTGTTTCGTATGGTGAGAACCGGAGACCCTTTTTATTGGAAACGAGGCATTCCATCTTAGTCCTCAGGGGTGACAACGCATCTGCATTTTGATTCTTAATCGAGTATAGATGTAGATGTCTATGGGCCACAGCATCTACTTACCACCAGGTGAACTGTGTGCTCGTTTGTCACTCTTATTCTATTAAAAAATCTTATGATATATTTCCGAGAAATTCATATCTATCACACTAAATCCCTATTTAAACGTGTACCTTGCAGAGATTTTATAATGAAACCATGTAAAATTTTATCAAACGAATAGGCTTATTACTTTTAGGTCATCTTGAGAACACATTTTATAAATTTATTTTTATCGTATCTTAAGAAATATATTAACAAAATCGAACAATTCTTGCAGTACAGTCATGCAGTAGATCCCGCGCAGGCTTCTTGAGGTTGAGTCATAGATGTTTACATACCCATACACTGTACTGGAAGACGGCCTCAATTTCAAAGGTTCCGGCGAGAAAAGAACGCGGTTTGCTCGCACTAGGGGATTTTTCTTATCCCCTGAATTATGACAACTCTGCAAGTGATACATATAACTTAAGTATAGCCTACAAATAATTAATATACGTTATAAAGGTTAAATGAAATATTTTACCAATCGAAATTGTTACACTCCACACCTCTACACTTAATAATTATTTCAAATGTGTCTCGAACGATATGAACTTGCAACAGTTCAGCAGATTGAATATGATGAAAATCAACACAGATGATCGGCGCGCACATATTACATAATCAATGAATGTGAGGCCCGATACAGATCAGATATAATACATCATTGTGCTGGTAAGCTTGCAGTGTGCAGAATGACGCATACTTGGCGCGGTTGCTGCAGGAAATGCGCAGTGAACGATAAGCCGATCCGAACGGACTTTGTGATGTCTGCTGTCCGCGCGTCTCCGTTTGCGATGATCCTAACGTGGACATTACTTCTCTTCTTCCTGTAGTGTGGTTTCTTAGTTAATATTTTTATTACGACCGTAGCCTAATGGTTAAGTAAGCGCACTGCAAGCTCGCAAAGTCATAGGCTTAAATCCCTTACTCAACTACTATCGTGAACCATTCATTGCAATAGCATTTCAAGCTTACTTGAGTGGTTAACAAGTATGAGTAATTTTAAAAGCGTTACGATTATTAACGAAATATATAGAACAAAGCCGCCGTGTAGTAGCGTAGGCCTTGGGTATCGTAAGAGGTGACAAAGGGAAACTGTAACAGTAGATGGACAGCGACATTTTCATTTATTATACTTGCTAAGGAATCGTTTAGGATGACAACTTGAATATTATTTCTAGAATGACTCTGATACTGCGTGTGATTTCTTTCCTTCTTTACTTATTATAAACCAGTGCTTGCAGTGCTTCTATCGCCTCAGATGATGAGTGGTGATGTAGCCGAAAATGGCAAAAACTAAAACGCACTGACTTAACTTAACAAAAGGTTATTTACTTTTGCCTAAAAACTTTGTAATCGGATGGGAAGACGGATGCTGGCAAACTATTCCACTCCATTGTTGTACATATTACGAACGACAATGGTCTTACACGTGGTAGAGCCACGCTGCAGCTAAATTATGGCTGTAACACGAATGGGTCGGCTCCACCGGGGTAGGACCACGCTCTCACAGAATACCAGCGTAAAATATGAGCTTAATGCTGCTGTGTTTTGTATGGTGAGTGTAGACAACCGGCGACCCTTTTAACTGGAAACGAGGCGTTCCATCGTAGTCCTCAGGGTTGTCAACTTAATCGAGGATAGATGTAGATGTCTATGGGCCACACCATCCACTTACCATCGGGTGGACTGTGAACTGGGCCTCCCATTGTATTTTCATTTGCTCCCATTGTGATTTGCTATATTGTCACAGTTGGCAGGCTATCGCAATACAAGACGTCTCGCACTTTTGGCATTGCTACCCGTATCCGTCCTAAGTAACCGTCACAGCCAGACATTGGCTCAGACGTAACCCATATTTTTGTAATGTTTTCCACAGTCGCCTCTAACAACACTGGGATTTAACGGTTTACTGGATGCCTTTACGAAGACACTATACGGCAAACATATTATCTTTCTCTCCTTATCATTGAAGCTTGCAGTGCAATGTTTTCATAACTTCTTTCTAAGTTTCTTTTTCATATTTTTCCACCGACTTCAAATATTAGGAGGTACTCAATTCGGCTGTATGTTTTTTTATGTGTGTTACCTCATAACTTTTTCTCGTTGAACCGATTTCCATGATACTTTTTTATTTGAAAGCTGGTGCTTCTCGTGTGGTTCCATATAAATATATTAAGCTCTGACCAGTAGTTTTGGAGTCATCCTTAATGATTTATATTCATGTCGGTTGTACAAAATTTTTAATTTTACCACTTGTATAAATGCATAATAATATCTATGTTACTTAGTTTTATTTTTAATAAAATAATGAAAGTAACGATTATAATAACGAACGAAAGAACGTTTAAGTCATCAGACTTAAACACCGCGTGTGCTCTTGATCAGTTTTATGAAATTACTCTTTATAAGTATAAAAATATCTATACTATAACTGTTTGAATTCAAAATGTAGTTTTCGATCACATACAAAATTTGTAATTATAGCCAAAATCACCATGAACACCATAATTATGTTAAGAACGGTTATTATGTTCAATATTATGGCAACTGATTTACCCTAATAATATTACGTTTAGATGATGAAGGGTTACAGCGAAGAAGGACATGTATATCCTGTAATCCAACACACAAAATAGATTTTGTTTTTCCTTTTTTTAAGTTGGGCATATCCACGTTAGGCTAACTACCATCTATAAGCAAATCAGAACAAGCTAGAGTCGCATTGTTGCACTGATTTAGAGCGGCAGACATCTCCAAACTAACTCGATCCGTTCTCACGTATTAATATATTCTATTCGATTCCATAATTCGCTAGACGACCGATGTATCGATTCTAGTATTGTGAGATTATCGAGTTTGTTAGGAAACTTAATATCAAAGGCTTAGTACTGGCTTTGAAATAGAGTTGTTTGACAAGCAAATGTTCTAATTGTAATTTGCATCGCAAGTTCACTGAACTTATAGTATTGTATCTTATTGTATTATATTGGGGGGTCGTCCAACACTGCGCGTGCTAATACGAGGCTGCCACTCGAGAACCTTTCTACCCCTTCGGTTTTCAGTTTTTCGTGCTATATTGACGGCAGGTGCTTCTTCAGATTACTGCGGAATATAAAATAAATTAATTTAATGTGATCTAATTCACAAAAACAGTTTAATTCAATGTTATACAATGTTTGCGTAAATATAAAAAATCAATAGGTAGCCGTAAATTTTATGCAACTTTTGTCAGTAACATTGGAAGACGTTTTCAAGCTACTGGACTGGTAAGGAGACGATAATAACATAAATAGTCATTGTGCCAGAATCTCTGGAGGACCTTAGACTATGCTCAATGATCTCAATAGTTTTTCCCACCGGATAAGACTTGTAATGAACGTGGATAAAGCAAATGTCATGTGTAACGTCAATGTCACTCCTATGCCGAGAGTTGTTGGGAGCATTACGCTCGAAGTTGTAGTACTAGTATGTTTACCTAGGACCGAGAGGTCAATCCACAAATCTAACTCGACTGAGGTATAATTTAAAAATAAAAGCTTTTAACAACACGCACTTTGTAATGACATATGGATCTGAGATATGAACCTTCCCTGCTGGCCGCATGTGTACAAAAACATAGTGTACAGAAGAATAAAAGTCATGAATTCAGAGTGTGAAATTATTATTTTTAACCGACTTTAAAAAGGAGGAGGTACTCAATTCGACTGTATTTTTTTTTTTTTTTATGTGTTATCTCATAACTTTTTTCTAGGTGAACCGATTTTGATGATTCTATTTTTATTTGAAAGCAGGTGCTTCTTATATGTTCTTATATGTAAATTTGATCACGGTCTCTGTAGTTTTTAAGTTATCCTTAATAATTTATGTTGAAGTCGGTTGTACAAAAATTTTAATTTTACCACTTGTTAGTTCTTTGAAGTATACATTCACTTTTTATTAAAAGTATTTTTTTCCCTTTTAAGTGGACTAAGAAATATCACAATCTCAATGTTGTCTAAATTGTTACATTATAACCTTCACCACCCCTGAAGTATAATCTATTTAATAATAATTTTGTTTCTTCTGCATATCAATGATATGTTGCAAACTGGTAACATTCATTGCTATGCGGATGACAGCACTGGTGATGCTCTATACACCGGCCGTGCCAATATTTCTCGGGAAAACGTCGCCGAGTAGGTACTGGAACAAACTTGTGTCTGAAGTCGAGTTTTGGTGAACAAAGTCTCGGATTGGGGCGACTAAATCTAGTCCAGTATAATCCTCAGAAGACACAAGTTTGCGCGTTTACCGCTAAAAGAACCCTTTGTCGTATCTCCTCTGTTTCAAGGCACTCCTTGTTGCCTCAGCCAGTATCGGAATCCTCGGCGTCGACATATCGAGTGACGCAGTTTCGTGGTCAAATGGAAGAGAAGGCCAAATTGGCCTCTAAAAGCTTGGCGTGCTCAGCAGAGCGGGACAGTATTTCATGCCGGCACAACGCCTGCAACTTTACAAGGCGCAGGTTCGTCCTCACATGGAAACTGTTTCCATCTCTGGGCTGGGGCCCCAGTGCCAGCTCCTTCCACTTGACCACATCCAGCGCAGAGCGGCTCGAATCGTCGACGACCGAGTCCTTTCCGATCGGCTCGATTCATTGGCGCTGCGAAGAGATGTTGCATCACTTTGCATTTTCTTTCGCATTTATCACGGGAGTGCTCTGAGGAATTGTTCGGATTATCCCAGCCTCCAAATTTCACGAACGCACATCGCGGCAGAACTCCGATGCCATCCACACTATCTGGATGATTGGCGGCCCACCACTGTGCGATTTAGAAGATGTTTTCTTTCTCGCACAACTTCCTTGTAGAATCGATTACCACCAGCGATTTTTCTGGACCGATACGACTTAGGGACCTTCAAGAAAAGAGCCTACTACTTTTTAAAAGGCCGGCAACGCATCTGCCTCCTATAAAAAAATCATCAAATCATCATCATCATAATAGGCTTACATTCGATGAAGATATCACGTAGCATACATACAAAAACATACAGCCGAATTGTAAACCTTCTCCTTTACTTGAAGTTATATTAGGAGAGCATGGCCTTTCTCAATCAAATTAACCCATCTTATGAAATACATTTATAATTATTTACAAGAAGTGTTCATTATGCATTTAGCTGCAGTTTATTTAGAAGAAGGAAATATGAAGCAGTAAGACCAGGTAACACTGACGATAAATAAATGAAAGAAAGGGTGCGATACCACACATAGCAACGGCACCTTTAAGTCAAAAGCAATAAAATCTAATTTAGCTCGCATATTTTGTTTAATATTAGTGTAGCACAGATTTGTCCATAATTAACGATATTCTGAATTAGATTATAAAACAAATTTCTGCATCTGTTTCTAAAATTTTCACACCATTTTGACCACTCCAAGGCCTAAATAAAGATGTGTTTAGCATATCCGTTTACAGTGGTTGAGAGAAAACGTTGCGGATGACCGTATAGAGTCAAGTAATATGTTTCGCATGTCGTTGTCCTAGATAGTGTCTCTTCATATAAATCAATACGACGCAAGGTACTATTTGTAGGATAGACATTTTCTTGCGAACGTTTTGCATATAGCCTTACAACTTAAAATGTAACTCTACAAAAAGCTAATGTAACCCTTATTACAAGTCAATAAGTATCATTGTCATTAATAAGAACATTATAGAACAGTAATATAAATCTTGTTGATATGCCGTTTTATCTAAATCGGTCAGACGCCATCGTGTGGGGGCTGTGGCGGTTGTAAATCAGAATATCGTATCTGTCGCTGACAAACGCATCGTTAGGGCGTTTCAATAATTGACGAGAAAATCCAACGGCTAGTATTAAAGTTAAAAGATATTTAAAAAAAACTGGAAATATGATTTATTGCATAACTTTAAAAAAAGTTACACCTACACTAGGACTTTCTCCTTTATCGTGAAGGTAGTATATACAGTATAAATTGCACGAGGACGAACATACAGACCCGAAACAATAATTTGTAGGCCATACAAATACTTGAATCGTGCGGGATTCGAAACCGCGGCTCTCACCGTAACGCATTGCTAAGCCACTGCACCATGGGGCCGTTCAACATTATATACAACATTACTATTTAAAAAACTGCGTAGAAATCAACTAAATTTCACAAGGACCCTCCTGGTTTGTTCATTGCACTATGATTGCACTAATTATAAAAGTGAAAGTGAAAGAAAGTGAAAAAAAGTGAAACAAGACTATACTAATGTTAAACACTCGCTGCACGCGGTGCAAAAAAATGAGAAACAGGACGCCGCCAGTTGCGCTTTGCGCTCTCTGTCACACTTACGAGACTTAAGTCAGGCCTGCCGTAAGGCCCGTAAGTGCGATAGAGAGCGCAACAGGTGGTGTCCTGCTTCCCCATTTTATTGCACCGCGGGTAGCGAGTGTTCAACATTAGTATAGTGTGATAGTAGTCTTTGACAATGGCTTTAGTAGCGCGTAACAGTCCACTACTGCACGTGAGCTTCTTTTGTTGTAGAAAACGTAACTTAGCGTTATCGACGCCACGCTTGGCAGGTAGAATGGCAATCACGGTACTGATGCCTCACATCTCACCATTGCTGGTTTAGGACACATCGCATGTAATGACCACCAGACCGAATTTCGATCATGGCGGCCATTCTCAACAGAGACTAGTCATCTGCGCAGGACAGAATATAGTGAACACTTTTTACTCTCACTCTTGTTCTATTTGACTATAAGAGAATTCCCTTACTTTCATAGTCCAATAAGACGGTAATCCGACACGACCGGAGATAGATAAAGTGATTAAGGCGCAGGACCAACGGCTTTATGTTTTCCAAGGCACGGGGGTAAAACACCGCCAACTTCCTAACTTCGGGCTCCTATTGAGAATTTCTTGACAGAAAAAAAACAATAACTGATTTTGGCCCAACCTGGAATTCAAACCGGAGACCACGTGATCGACATTCACGGTTGCGACCAACCAATGAGGTAGTCAATAGTCGCTACCTACGGCATCTACGGGGGAAAATGGTGTGGTGATTCTTCTTACGCCCCACATGACAAATGAATTACAAAAGGTTCTAATGGGACATTCAAAATTTAGTTACATGGTACATTGTTTCTATAAGAGAAGTGTAATATTAACTAGGTAGTAGGACTAAATTTCTGCCTAGTCTGTCTGGGTAGATACTACTCTATTCCTTGTTTCTGCCGCCAAATAGCAGTGCTTGCATTGCAGTATTCCATTCTGAAGGGTACAAAGAGCCAGTACAATTACAGGCTGTTAAGAATTAAAAAAAAAGAATACCTTAAATCAGATCATTTATTGACGCTAGGATTTTCTTTAATCTTTCATAAACTAAACCGAAAACTATTACTGCGACATACGACTGTACAAGTGGACCGTTTGCCATATGAACCAATCTACCATTCTTTGGCCTGGACCACGCCTCCGAAATGACAGATAATTATTACACACACTACCTTAACTGTGTAAAAATAAGAGACAGGAGGGCTCACACACATATATCGGTACAAGTTTTAAGTGACCAATGATATTATAATTTATTTATAAACTATATAAGGTTCGTGTAACGTTAGAGATAAATAAGGATATGTATTATTCATTAGCACAGATTATATCGTTAGTTTTAATAACGGAGTTGAATAATATACGAGATACTACCGCGATTTAGTCCCAAAAACTTTGTTTTTTATATTTATTAACAATAATTTACTAAACTTTATGACTCTGTTTTTTTAATTGCATGAGGGCAACTCGAGTTCGATCCAGTTAGAATCACTAAAATTCTATTGTAAATATTGCGAATTTAAATTCTCATTTATTCCCGCTGGGTGATAAAAAAACATTTAAGGTCTTCCCTTACTAACAAATATCAGGAGATATTGATTCCACCAACGTAGGCTAGAGCAGCGTGGTGGACTTACTGCTCCACACCCTTACGGAAATGGAGAGAGGTATATGCCCAATAGTATGGTGTATATGTCATCTGTAATATTACTTTATATTTAAATTTTATTAAGTCAAATATTTCGCAGTATGGTGATAAAGTATCACTATGCGTCACGTCAATCAATCAAGGGAGTATGTAGTAACGCTAAAAGGATCCAAGCCATACTCAGGTCAATAGTTATTTAGAGATATAAATGATCTAATATAACTCTACCCCTAACTATTCTTGACTGCCTATACAATAATATATAAAAACATTCCAGCAAAAATCTCAGTCAAAAAAAATCGAGGTAATACATAAACATTAAACATTTTGTAAAAATGCAAAATTCAAACTCAAATATCTCAATAGTAGCTTTTTGTGCATATAATAATCATATTGAAAATAATATTCATTTATTCTTAGATTAAAGTCCATCACAAGTACACCGCTGAATATAAGCCTCCACATAGACTGCCCCATAGGAGTGATTCACCGTAGTTGCCATGCTTAGCAGGTGAAGCATGGCAACTACGAAAAAGGTTTGCAACCGCAGTGTTTCTTTATTATAAATTATTTGTTATCAGGAAGACGTTGCTGCCTATCTCCTGTTTTAGTTTCACTCTGTCGCTTCTTCCGGGATGAATGGGGTATTGGATTTACTTATAGAATAAAATTGACAATCGAGCACATAGATCACCTAATGTTAAGTAAATGCTGTGGCCCAAAGACACCCAAAGACACGAGGATAGATAGTATATCCTCGATTAAGAATCAAAATGTAGGCGTTGTCACTCCTGAGGACTAAAATAAAAGGCCTCGTTAGTAGTAAAAAGTGTTTCTAGTTGTCTAGACTTACCATACGAAACACGACGAATATTACGCTGGTAGTATTCTGTGAGAGATTGGTTCTTCCCCGATTGAGCGGATGCAACGTGTCTCTAGAATGTTCAACTTATTAGCTAAAAGTGGCTACTGCAGTCGATAGGCACTTGCAACCAACTTCAAATAAAGATCGGTTATTCAATAAGTTGTGCTGTCACTACTCCTAAAGACCAATGTAAAATACGTAATAGAATAGTATATTGTATTAATAGTGAGAACCCTGAATCCTGAGAATGACTGTAAATAAAAAAACTAAATAAACCATTCAAAATCCTTGATGAAAGAATGGCAGATGAAGGTTCCAATTAAGCAGGTCACAGATCAGTCCCGGCGTGATATCAGCCGTATGCAAATCCGCTACCGACTTACGCCAAGCTCGTTTGTGCAGGGCTGTTTAACTCAATGTCTCTGAATAAAACGAATGCATAAAGTATATAAGAATTACGTTGGCTTGTTTAGATAAATGTTTATTAGTGCATACTGACTGACGACCGCGCAGAAAAAGAATTTCAAATAAAACTTCGTGCAGAAAAATATTAGTTGAAAATTAAAAAATAAAATACAAAAACAATAAATGATAATGAGCTATGATGATCCTCGTGATAACTGGAAACTTATAAAGAGCTTAATAGTTAAATTATTATAAATTTTTAAAATAAGTGAACGCTGCAAGTTTTTCGAATAAAATAAAATAATTAAAACTAGGTCACAGTCATTAAATTATTGTATTTTTATCGGTTCTTAATACGTCTGCAAAATTTCAGATTATTCAGACGTCTGGAAGTGAGTTGTAACTGTATCATTAAATTCTATTACATTCATACATAAACACATGCATAAATACATGTCAATCGAATTTATATATAGCGTGCTAAAATACGGATTATTAGTTTTGAGAAAATGTATTTAATGTACATTATAATAATTAACTAAAATACAATTTCAGCGGGGAAACGCAGCCAGCGTTCTTGGCACGATACCGCGTGGAGTAGGACTGTTTGATAATTAAATTACTAGTTTTTTTTATTATAGTTTTTAATATTGTATATAATAAAATGTTGTATTTAATGTACTTAATAATAACCGTGCGTTGGCGGCGTAAGAGAATCCATTGCCGTATTTTGTCCCGTAGGTTTCGTAAAGGCGGCTATGGGAATATGCCAAAAATATCTTGTGGCTTCCGATGGATAGCGAGAACCATCTCTTTACAATTAAATACCCAGACATACGACAGGCAGCAACGTCAAAGGTGTGAGTTGTCTGGTGCTGCGTGCCGATTAAGCAAATCCTTCCTAGAACGGTAGAGGCCTATGTCCTGTAATGGATTTCTACTGAAGGATTGCAATGATGATGATGATGATGATGAAAAACTGACAGATGGTACAGTCAAGACATACGTGTAGCTAGAACCGAACGGATCTGAGGATCAAATCTAGCACCTGTGGCGTTTTATAAAATACGTAGCCAGGAACCCTGTCACGCGACCCTCATTAAACATATTGACATTAATTAGAATTCAGAATTTAATTTGAATTTGATTTTTCTTAATTTTCATAGACAGATTCAATAAAAGTATTTTTTTCAAATTTATCGCGTTTAATTCAGTTTATTTTAAATTTCCGATGTTTTGAGTACTTTCATTTTTAAACTGGTACTCGTGGTATAAGAAAAAAATTACTTGCAATATGAATTATTTATAATCTATATTGAATTAAAAATATTCTATTATATCCAGCATTCATAGATTATTATGATTCAAAAGAGATTGATGGGGTAGCTCAGCTGTTTGAGATAATGATCATCGTATTGTGGTTAAATGTTTAATTTCAAACTTGTATCTATCATTTTCCTAATCTATAAATTTACATTTAAGATGTTACGTCATTAAAATCCTTCAAGTAGTCAGGGAATGTAAAATAGTGATGCGCAGATGCCGTGGGAACAATCGAAATGTTCGAAAAAGCGGTACTGTAGCGAGAGCGTGAACTGGCGATTGGTCCGAAGATATGAAATTGAAGCGAGGTGTATGATAGTTCAAACTTTGCAATTTATTGTTATTATGCTTATGGATATTATCTGTGTACACGAAGGTTTTGGGTTATTTTCCTAACAACAGGTTCAATACAAATCACGTTTTCCTACTCATTTCAAAACGTCCGTGAATACGTCAACGGCATTTAAATTGCATTCAATCTCCGTTGCTTTAAATGACTAAGCATATTATAGGTATTTATTGTGAGGGAATTTAATTAAATTTTATTTCTTACCTATCATTTTCATTTTCATTCTTTTAAACTTAAAACTTAGAAAAAGATTCATGACTAAAACCTACTTTCTTCATACATTTTTACTATCACTTGAATCTCACTCACAGCAAAGTATCCAGCAGATTGACTATTGTGTGAATTTTTAAAGTTCACTTGCATAAACTTACTTAATAATTTAAAACAAAGTCGCTTAAATCTATATAATCTTTAACTTTGAAATTGCTCGATTGGTTTAGATACAGTTTTCACCAAGAGAGAACAGGTTTTAGTACATAACCCATACATATTTAAGGCAAGCATAGTCGAAAAAATAAATGTCGAAGTCATTTAAATACGCATTATTAAAGATAACTTAAAAACTACTGGGCAGATCTTGATCAAATTTATATGGGACCACATGTGAAGCACCAGCTTTCACGTGTGATCAGAATCAGAAAAAGATCAGAAAAAAATACTTTTAATAAAAAGTGAATGTAGACTTCAACGAACTAACAAGTGGTAAAATTAAAATTTTTGTACAACCGACTTCAATATAAATTATTAAGGATAACTTAAAAACTATGGAGACCGTGGTCAAATTTACATATAAGAACATATAAGAAGCACCTGCTTTCAAATAAAAAATTGAATCATTAAAATCGTTTCACCTAGAAAAAAGTTCTGAGGACACATAAAAAAAATATACAGTCGAATTCATTACCTCCTCCTTTTTTTGAAGTCGCTTAAAAAGTCATCTGTTCTCTCCTAATTTTACCTACCAACATACATACACTTTTGAATGATATAAGTTTCATTCCTTTTTTTTTACTATTCTAAGCCAGCGCTTAACTATAAATCCAAATGATGGTAAGTGGTGATGTAGCGTTTTTTACGTGGTAGAGCCATGCTGTAGCTATATTACTGGTATAGTTGTAGCACGAATGGGTCGGCTTGACCGGGGAAGGACCACGCTCTCACATAATACCAGCGTAAAATAGCAGCTTAACGCTGCTGTGTTTCGTATGGCGAGTGTAGAGAACCGGAGATCCGTTTTACTGGAAACGAGGCATTCCATCTTAGTCCTCACGGGTGACAACGCATCTGCATTTTGATTCGTCATCGAGGAAAGATGTAGATGTCTATGGGCCACTGCAACCACTTACCATCAGGTGGACTGTGTGCTCGTTTGTCATCCTTATCCTATAAAAAAAAGCCTAAGATGGTGAAGCGCATTGTAATCGGATGGAAAGACATATGCTGGGAAATTATCAGCTAGTTTGCTGTAAGCATGACGAACGATGTAACAATACGTTTGATTCAAATGCGTGGTAATTCTACAACGAAATAATGGTGGAGACTGGCTGATCGTCTGATTGTCCGATGGTAGAAGGAAGAGGGAGGAATTAAGTAATACAATTCCTGCGCACACTCCGAAATGCATCCTGTAGAAAACCGCTACTTTGCGCCTGTGTTCAAGTCTGGTAAGATTGGTTTTAACCAGATTCGGGTCACCAATAAGCCTCTTAGCACGCTTTTTCATTGAGTACAAAGCTACTATGTGGCATTTTGTAACACCACATGGCAGTAATACTCGTTATACGACCGGACTTGCGCTTAATATATAGTAAGCAGCTGTCCCGGCGTGAAGTACCACCGCACCTTTGCAAGGACTCCTTTTTAATATTCCTCTCCTTTAATAATAAATACTAAAGGAAGCATCACAATTTTCGATGTTTACATAATATAATAATTTACAAAACTTTCCTGGTATCCATTACCATCCATTACAGCCTACTCGTATAAATGTCCACTGCTGAACATAGAGCTCACCCACAGATTGACCCATAGAGGGAGGAGACCGCAGGCGGGTTGCTTCAGGAAGATGCTGCTGCCCATCTCTTGTTTCAGTTTTCATCTGTCGCCTCTTACGACACCAATGTAACGAATTGGGGTTGTTGATAATCTTACACCGCCACTACACGGTTACTGTTATATAAGTACTGCAAATGTACATAAAAATGAAGTTTCTGTTCAAAAACGGAATCACAAATTGATAATAACATTACTAAGATATTCACTATCTAGTGACACCGTTTTTACCAATAACTCTGCCTGCGTAGGCCAAGCAGCAGAGAAACCACAATTCCGTTCGGCCTTAAAGTGAATGGAGAAACAGTATAATTATTAATAAACTGTGAGCCATTCTATATAGTCTTCGGAGAGCGTAACGTTCTTAGTTAGTCGGGTATAGATGTCCATGGACAGCAGTAGCCACTTACCATTGGTGGAACGTACTTGTTTGGCTTTTAAGCTTTAAAAAAATATAATCGTAAAATTAAAGTACACCTGTCATTAGAGACATCCATAATCTTCAATCACATTCAATCCACTTATCCTCTCGATAATCGATTTACACGCACGCGACCCAGCACCGTAGCTTTTGCGGTTACAAATGTTATTGTCACACCAAAATCAATCTTATTACAAATATATAAGATACAATACAGTTAAGAAAAAATATAATGTACAAGCTACACGCGCGTTCAGTTGAAACGATCATATCCTGTCCATTGTACGATCTAGATCGAGTTTTTTCCATGTCGACGCGTCTTGGGACGCCTGGTGTAGTTGTTTTGATGTTTTTGTACTCATAATAACAAAGAGTAACTTTAATACTAGTGCGTTTTATATTTTTTAGAATGTAATCGGCAGAGAAAGAAAATATCGTGAGGAAATCTCCGTGATTGAGAAATAAAAATATTTTAAAGATATGTGAAGTTAGTCTACAGTAACTCAACTGACTGATTACCTTTTTTTTATAGGATAGGATGACAAACGAGCACACAGTTCACCTGATAGTAAGTGGTTGCTGTGGCCCATAGACATCTTCATCTATCGTCGATTACGAATCAAAATGCAGATGCGTTGTCACCGGTGAGGGCTAAGATGGAATGCCTCGTTTCCAGTAAAGAGTCTCCGGTTCTCTACACTCGCCATACGAAACACAGCGGCGTTCAGCTGCTATTTTACGCTGGTATTCTGTGAGAGCGTGGTCCTTCCCCGGTCGAGCCGACCCATTCATGCTACAACTATACCACTAATATAGCTGCAGCATGGCTCTACCTCATAATTCTCTCAGAATTTGGGGAAGGTACTTTTTTCTTTATCTACTTCTTTTATTATATACATCAGCGTGACCACGAAGTTAGAGTGATAACTATGGAAATCGCTGAAAATCTGTATAATCATGTTTACTGCTTATGAACCCAACTATTAGTCCAGCAGTTTATGATGTGACTTTTTCAGGCCTTGCGCAGCACAGAATTATAACGCACAAATATATGATGATGAGATGCACACTCCAATCCCTCACTCATATAGTATGAGAGACGGCAATCCGACATGACCGGAGAGTGATCAGGCGCAGAACCAGGCTTTACGTGCTCTCTGAGGCACGTGGGTGAAACATGGCTAACTTTCTGACTCCAGGGTGCTTCTGAAAATTGCTTAATAGAAAACTCAATAACTGATTTTGGCCCCACTTGAGATTCGAATCTGGTACCATGTAGTCAACAATCGCGCTTCGGACCACTGGACCAACGAACCAGTCAACCGCATCTCTCTTATCCTTTGAATTGGCAACAGCAGTGGCTCACTGTCCTTTAACCTAAAAATAGCCGAGGGAGTGGTACCAACTCAGCCGACTCAGAAAATGAGCCTTAGTAAATGATATTTTAAATCCCTTCTAGATCAATATATCCTATTTTTCTGGCCTTTTCTCATATAATCCTTTCCTTTTCCAAGATATTCCTTTCCCGTCTTTCCTAAACTCACCTTTCGTCGCAAGCAGGACCAAGAAAACTACATCTTTTTATTTTTACTACCAATATTAAATCTGCAGGCTGCAGTATACTGTGAATACCCAATTAAAATTATCCGAGAAAGTTTTAGTAAAACATCTTTGTGATTATTAAGCTTTTAATAAAACTGACTTCAAAAACAAAAAGGATAAGATAATTTTCACATAATAGCTTCTGAAGTTGGTGCTAAAACATAGTATTTCAAAGAATTGATGACCTGACTAGCTAGCAATATTTTTTATAGGATAAGGGGACAAACAATCACACAGTCCACCTGATGGTAAGTGGTTGCTTTGGCCCATAGACACATTATACATCTATCCTCGTTTGCAAATCATAATGCAGATGCGTTGTCAGCCATAAGGACTAAGAGACATTCCACTCTTTTCCAGTAAAAAGAGTCTCCGGTTCTATACACTCACCATACGAAACACAGCAGTGTTAAGTTGCTATTTTACGCTGGTATTCTGTGAGAACGTGGTCCTTCCCCGATCGAGCTGACCCATTCGTGCTACAACTATACAATTAATATAGCTGCAGCATGGATCTACCACGTTTAAAAAATATTCTTCTGAATCGACTAAACAATATCGCAAGCTCAAAGTAACAACTAGAATAAGGTCTTAATAGTTACTATATAAACCACATGCGCTATTTTTCCACATTAAGGAGTGATTTTTTATTTAATTTTAAATAAAACCATCCTTGAAATATACCCCATTTAATGAAAATAATCTTTTAAATTGATGCAACCATTTCCGAGAAATCAGCAAACACGCATAAAAAATATATAATAAAAATATATATCGAAAATAGAACCTCCTCGTTTTGGAAGTCGGTTAAAATCTAATTTCTCGGACAGCTAGTGATATAATATTATTGCATTATTTACTGTGTTATTTTTAATTCGAATTCCAATTGTGACAGCACTACAAAACATGCAGTATGTTATCACTAGTTAGGAAGGCATGTCGAATCAAAACGCAAAGTAACCATCCCAATTAACAGACCTACGTGCTAGTGTTGGGACATGGTTATTCTAAGTTTAAATTATTTTGAAGGTTTTTAGAAATATTGGCGGTTAGTAATAAAATCACTTTTTGTGATCAATGTAAGGGTAAAATAGTAAAGGGAAATATAAAGAAACAACCTACGTACGGCACACGCAAAATATTGAGAAGTTTTTTTTAGTGGCAGGGAAGAATCTTACGCCCTGTCTTAAAGCATGTTATCGGATTTTGCTAGTCTTCGAAAAAAAATTAATTAGGAGAAAGAAAAAAGAAATTAATATTATAATTTAAATAAAATTTGAAATTATTTTTCTATTTGATTTTAGTAGAAGAGTGAGAATCGTACGTAGAATAGTAACACAACAGTAGTAGAATCGTATTAAAGCGACCGACCAAACACTAAAATAACTAAATCACTAAGTCACTAAAATTACTAATCACTAAAAGCTACCGTTCACAGGCATCTATTAATAAACTCTCCTAAAGACTAAGTAATGTAATGAAAGCTTGCCATCAGGTGTTTCTTCACGATGATTCCTTCACCGACGAGCTCGTACTTTTATAGTGAACTTATTACAGGGTGGAGTCAGCGGCATCGAACTCGGGTTGTTCGCGTACAATGAACTTTTGTTATTTAAAGCTGAAGTGATACATAAACTAACCGTCCTGATGATATGTGGCTATTGTAGCCACGCGGCAGCTTTTGCTGTTGCACGTATGGGCCGGCTCGAGCCGGGTTGGTACCACGACCTCACAGAATACCGGCGTGAAGTAGCTACAGATTCCTTGCTACAACAGGTCCCATCCGCAGAGATCGTGATCTTTGGCGATTTTAACGCCCACCACGCTGAATGGCTCGGTTCACGTTTAACCGATCATGCGGGAGATCTGTTTATGACTTTGCCTTGGCATATGGTCTGACACAACTGGTTACTTCGCCTACGCGGATTCCAGATGTGGAGGATCATACACCTTCCCTGTTGGACCTTCTGCTGACCTCTCATCCGGACGGATATCAGGTTTCCGTCGATGCCCCTCTCGGCTCTTCGGACCATTGTCTGATCCGGAGTGTGGTGCCACTCACGCTTCCCTCGCGGTTGCGTTCTGCAGGTTGCCGCCGTGTTTGGCATTACAGGTCGGCGGATTGGGACGGAATGCGGTCTTTCTTTGCATCCTACCCATGGGGGCGGGTTTGCTTCTCGCCGGATGATCCCAGCGCTG
Source organism: Parnassius orleans (assembly GCA_029286625.1). Taxonomy (NCBI): domain Eukaryota; kingdom Metazoa; phylum Arthropoda; class Insecta; order Lepidoptera; family Papilionidae; genus Parnassius; species Parnassius orleans. Next base: position 6,961,343 of record JAGSMP010000003.1, read on the forward strand.
TTGCTGACTCTGTCACTGATGTGGCGCTACAGGGAATGGAACTATTTATTCCATCATCTGTGGTACCCATCGGAGGCAGATCTCAGCCTTGGTTTAGTCGCTCCTGTAAGACTGCATTACGCAGTAAGCAGGAGTGTTATCAGGCCTGGGCTGAGGCTTCGGCGGCTCGGGATGTAAACACCAGCATGCTTAAAAAGAAGTATAACTTCGCCTCCAGGTCCTTCAAAAGAGTTATTGCCAAGGCAAAGTCAAAGCACATAGGCAGAATTGGCGAGAAACTAGTTCGCCTTCCTTCGGGAACCCGTGCATTCTGGTCTCTCGCCAAGGCTGTCCAAGGGAATTTCTGTAAGCCATCACTACCATCTCTGCACAGGGAGGACGACTCACTGGCTCACACCGTAAAAGAGAAAGCCGACCTTTAGGATCCTTTTGCGTCCAACTCGACTCTTGATGACGGGGAACACACCGCCGACCATCCCGCGGTGTGAGTGCTCGCTCATGTGTTCGCAAAGCACCTCTCCCTGACATCCACAAGTCGAGTGGGCCTGACGGAATCCCCAATTGTGCTGAGGACGTGTGCTCCGGAGTTGGCACCGGTTCTAACGCGTCTTTTCCGGTATTCCTACCCTAGGCGTAGTCCCGAAATCATGGAAGACAGCTTTTGTCCACCCGATCCCTAAAAAAGGCGACCGCTCAGACCCGTCCAACTACAGGCCTATCGCCATCACCTCCTTGTTCTCCAAAATAATGGAATCCATTATAAACTGCCAGCTCATGCGGTATCTTGAAGATCACCAGCTGATTAGTGACCGCCAATACGGTTTTCGTCGGGGTCGATCAGCTGGTGATCTTCTGGTCTACCTGACTCATAGATGGGCGGAGGCAGTAGAGTCCAAGGGGGAGGCATTGGCCGTTAGTTTGGACATTGCGAAGGTCTTCGATCGGGTTTGGCACAAAGCGCTTCTTTCGAAGCTCCCTTCCTATGGGCTTCCCGAGAAATTGTGCAATTGGATCACCAGCTTTCTTGCAGATCGGAGCATCAAGGTCGTTGTAGACGGTGCATGCTCCGACTACATACCTATTAACGCTGGTGTTCCACAAGGCTCCGTGCTATTAACAACGCCGTTTCTTCTGCATATCAATGATATGTTGCAAACCGGTAACATTCATCGCTATGCGGATGACAGCACTGGTGATGCTCTATACACCGGCCGTGCCAATATTTCTCGGGAAAACGTTGCCGAGTACCGGAACAAACTTGTGTCTGAAGTCGAGTCTTTGCTGAACAAAGTCTCGGATTGGGGGCGACTAAATCTAGTCCAGTTTAATCCTCAGAAGACACAAGTTTGCGCGTTTACCGCTAAAAAGAACCCTTTGTCGTATCTCCTTAGTTTCAAGGTACTCCCCTTGTTGCCTCAGCCAGTATCGGAATCCTCGGCGTCGACATATCGAGTGACGTGCAGTTTCGTGGTCACTTGGAAGAGAAGGCCAAATTGGCTCTAAAGCTTGGCGTGCTCAGCAGAGCAGGACAGTATTTCATGCTGGCTCAACGCCTGCAACTTTACAAAGCGCAGGTTCGGCCTCAAATCAGAGTCAAATCAGAGGCTAGCATGGTATTCCTCACAGCATGTCTTTCTATAACCTTCAAACCGGAACACAGCAGTGGTGGTAATTACACAGGCGAACTCCTAGGAAGAGAAGTAGTAGTAGTAGTAACTACTCTATCTAACAAGTACCAAGACGACTCGGGAGCGCAGTGACAGTGCTCGAATCCTGGACGAAACTGCACCATGTTTGTATGGTTTTAAACCATATTTCCGGGTTTGGTTGTGTTTTCGTGTACAATTTTATCTCTAACTGAGCTTCTACGTTACAAGAAAAAAATCTAATATAGAGATGACTTTAAAAAAAGTTTTGAGAATCAGACACATACTGAATTCCAGACTGGAGGGTATACAGAGCCTGTATAATTACAGGCTGTGAGGCATTCCTTCGTGTTGACCTTCGTTCGTCTTCGGAGGTGACAAAGCATCTGTACCCTACTTTGCTTGAAGTTTGTTGAAGCGCCTGTCAAATTATATTAGCAGTTCTCATGCCAATATTAGTTTGTAAGCTGTGTCGGTATGTTTAAAAAATATTGTACTTTTTTTTGTCGTAAAAATTAGAGATGAAGTAAAGGTCGATTGAGCACATAACTGCATTTTATTATTAAAAAGAGATCATATTCTTATTCAAAGGTGGCTGCGGGTATCCATGGGCTGCAGCAGCCACTTACTATCAGGTGGACTGTAAGTTCGTTTGTTACTTCAAATTTATAAAAAATACTCAAAGTATACTTCAATCTCTACCTGAGAATCAATATAACACATCAACAATTTCAATCCGATTGGACAAGAACTTGCCCATCACTATCCCCTTATCCCATAGACAGACGTCATCAACAACTATCTTCATGTACAGATAATCTCACAGTAGAACAATACGATGATAATGATATTTTGACGTGTTGACGTCTTATTAACCGCCAATAATATATCTGTGGCGCGATAAACACGATATAATCGGCCATTTGCTTTTTTATTGTTGTGTTTGCTGAACAATAGCAGTAGGGATTGAAGACAAAAGCACTTTAGAGACAAGACACTTTGATATTTTTTTAATTAAAAATAAAACTTTTCTAATCTACAAGGATTAATGAGGCCGTATTATTTAAGATTATCCGTAATTTTCAAATCCATTCTCAACAGAGAAGGGAAATGGTATTCATCACTTCCACATTCATCATTAATGAAGTAATCTTGATTTTTTCAAGATCTAGAAAACCCAGACTTGTCAGGGAAATATCTAAAACGCGATATCTCTAGTACTATGATCGCCGATTCACAATCGATTTACCATCAAGCCATATTATTTCTATAGGAGAGGGGCAAACGGGCATGCGGCTCAACTGATGGTGAATAAGTGTGTGATCTGATAATAAAGCAGACAACATAGTATCATAGGCACAAGAACATCAAGCGCCAATTAAAACGAAAAAGGTCTAATAATAGGTTTTTAAATATTTTATGTAAAAGGTATTTCATATAAAACCCTCACTATAGAGAGAAGAATGGTATATATTTATTGTCGTAGTTGCGTGGGCGCTTGATATTAATGGCAATTAAAGCAGTTAGCAGACAGTGTCCACTAGATGGAGTGACGACCTGATAAGACATGCAGGAAGTCGATGGATGCAGGTGGCTTAGGACCGTGCTTTGTGGCATTCTTTGGGACTTATGTTCAGCAGTGGATTTGTGAAGGACTGTAACGATGATGATGATGATGAAAGACAGTTTAATTCGGACTACCGCCGCCCATGAAGAAATGCAACACCAGAGGAATTGCATGTGCGTTCCCGCTTTTTAAAAAGGAGTAGTCTCTTTTCTTGAAGCCCCCTAAGTCGTATTTTACCGGAAAAATCTCAGGTGTTAGCCGGTTCCACAAAAAAGCAATGCGATGACATATCGTATGGATGATATCGCGAATTCTGTCGCGATATGCGATGATTGAACTAGGCGGCTGGAATTTATCCAAACAATTCCTCCAAGCACTCCCGTGGTAGATGAAATGGAAAATGCAAAGGTATTCAGAATAACACCTTATTTGAATATTGCTAAAGATTTCATATCCAAAACGCAACGCGACGTTTAGACATATATACACATTTAGTGCATATTATCGTTTATTCATAGTTATCTCTGGAATACGGACATCTACATGTCTTTCAAAAAACACATTAATAAAGAACTAGATTGTATTTAGTACTTACTATATAGTAAAGCATGCACACAAAAATCACGATATAGAGGCAATATTAGTAATGAAGAACGTTATATAGACAAAGTATGTTATTACTCAGTTAAGACTATAGAATAATGACTTCTCTGCCTCCTTCCTCGAAGATGTAAAACTATTACAACATAAGGCCTTAGACTTTATAAGACTAGTATGCAAAACCCTTTTACAGACATCGGTTGTTGGTTCATATGGGCAATGCTATTGTTTGGTAATTTTCATTATTAGACAAATATATTTTATTACTGTCATACGTTGTGTAAGAAAACTTTATGTTGAATCTCAAAATTTACACCAGATAGCGCCATCTATCGTCGAATAGCGAAACGAGCAGAAATAAATTTGACTTTTCATACATTACTGCTCCTAACATCAATTTATAATAGTTATTACAACTTTGTATTATTAAATATTTTGGATTCTATATCAACATTTCAATGAAGTGATAAATTATAGTTACAATAGTAAATTTTATAGTATGCAAACAAATCGAATTCAATCCCCGCCGATGTAAGTGCTACTGTTCCCCACAATTTGCCATGAGGTGCTCAGTGGTGAAGGAAAACATTGTGAGGAAACCAACATGTGTAAGAAATGTAATATTTCGAAGACATAGTGTGATGCCCGCTTACACGCACTGAAGCAACACGGCGGACTAACTGCTTCAAAACCCTCGTCGGAATCAGAGAAAGCTTAGGTCCATCGGGTCGTATTTAGGATGTAACTTTAATTTTAAACATATTGCGGTAATATAATAATAATAATTGAGTTACCGCTAAGTGTTACCGGTCAGCAATCACAGAGTCTATATCTCCTGATGATGCCTCATTTAGTGTCGTATTATCGACGGTGGTGTGTGTTAGTATAGTGACGTTGGGAGTAGTGATGTTGGCATAAGTGATGACGAGGATAGTTTTGACACGCAATTGATAGCGGACGGAGTCGCTCTTCGAACCAGATAAGATATATCAAGTTTATTTTTTTACGTGAATCTTGGCTAATTAATTTTTAACATCTTTATTATAAGTAATGCCTGTTTTAATTAATAGCGATATTGTGAAATTTTATCAACACCAAATAATAAACCTTTGTATATAGCGTGGATTCCCTGCATACTATGGAACTAAAGACGTGCAAAGAAAGTGCTATCCCGAATTCTACAGAACCCAGTTCAACGTTCCTTCAATTTTCTTTCATCATCATAATCATTACACCCCTCACAAGTCCACAAAACACGGTCCCGAGCAACCTGCATCCATTGACTTCCTGCATGTCTTAACAGGTCGTCACTCCATCTAGTGGTGGAACGCCCTAAGCTTCGCCTGCCGGCATGAGGCTGCCACTCGAGAACCTTTCTTCCCCATCGATTGTCGGTTCTTCGAGCTATATGGCCGGCCCATTGCCACTTTAGCTATCTTATCCGTTGGGCTATGTCGATTACTGTAGTTTTGCTGCGGATATCCTCATTTCTAAGCTTATTACGCAGAGGAACCACGAGCATAGGCCTCTCCATAGCTCGCTGAGCGATCTTGAGCTTCCTCATACGGCGAGCAGTGAAGGACCACGTCTCAGAGCGATAGATCAACACTGGTAACACGCACTGGTTGTACAATCTCGTTTTGAGGTTTTGAGGTATGCCTGACGAGAAGATGTGTCGTAATCTCTCGAACACTCGACTCCTCAACTCGGCTGGGCAAGTTTCTTTATCACAGATTAATTTACTAATCGTTCCAATGCTGGCGAATCTTAGTTCGCATTGTTTAGAAGGAAAAATTCAAGGAGAGCGATCGACCTTAGAGGAGCTGTTTTAAATAATATATTTATTAATTATCACCATTAAAACTAACAATAAGCTTCCCAGAAAGACCTCCATGAAGTACGTTCTTAGACCACCACATAGCTTTTTTTTGACAGGACGTTACTCAATCTAGTTGAAGGTAGCCCTCAGCTTCGTTTCACTCGAGAACCCTAAACTAAGGCGGCGTTGTGGATTCTCCGACTTTATAGTCTTCTCAAAAATATTTTATTTTATTTATTTATGCAACAAACTGGAATTAATAGACTGTTAATTAATTTATATAAAAATCTGAAAAATTTGTTTACAAATACATGTAAAGTACGAGAGTGGAACCCACGACTGGCGTTGCCGCAGACCCTTAACGTGTGGTGGCGGTGTAACATATTTCATCACCCAATTTCATCTCGTGGGTGTTGTAAGAGGCGACTATTGGAAAAGTCAGAAATATCATACAGATTTAAGATTGTAACTGCGTGTGACAGATGGCAGTATATAATCGCCTCACTGCTGCACATATATGTACCTGCATTTTATATGTCCCGCCCGGTTGTTACCTTACGATTATGACAATTATCAAATGCTGACGTTTTAGCGAAAGTTGTCCAAGAAATCATAAGTATATTTAAAAGTGGTAGAGCAATGCTGCAGCCATGTTATGGTAACACGAAGGTGGAATTGAACGGAGAAGAACCACGCTCGCACACAATACCAGCGCAAAATAGCTTTTTGCTGCTGTGTTTCGTATGGTGAGCGTAAAGAACCGTAGATGCTTTTTACTGGAAACGAGGCATTCCATCTTAGTCCTCAGGGGTGAAAACGCATCTGCATTTTGATTCTTAATCGAGGATAAATGTAGATTTCTATTGGCCACAGCATCCACTTACCATCAGGTGGACTGAGTGCTTGTTTCTGCTCCATATTCTATAAAAAATAAACATACACTTTTCGCGTGCGGAAATCGAACCTGCGGATCACAGCACCGTAACTAACTCCTTCGGAAAAGCTCAAGCCCCTACGTTACTAAGCCTTCGACAGAAATTTGAAATATAGCTTCGTAACAATAGGCTTACTAAGTACCCTTACAACTACGTATTTTAGCCGTTTTAGGAATTACACCCATACATTTGTAATTACAAATTACAAAATTAAAAGTATTGTGATTAATTAGCATTGGGCTGTGGCGCTTGTTAATGGTACCTTAGGCCCTAATTAATGGTTTCTGATCTGGATGTTTGTCTTTGTACAATTTTGAACGTAAACAGCCTCTACAATACAAAATTAAGTCTATCTAATACTCATCTATATACGAGTATATTGGGAGAGGTTCATATCCGACAATGGACTTTTGCGGGCGGATGGCGCGAAAGAAACGTATTGATTTTAATATAAGTATTATGATATAAAAAAACTCGTATATTATATTGTATAGCTTGCACTATTTACAATACTTTATTTTAAAACCCAAGAAATAATGGTTTTCACCGCAATGAAAGTCTCGATTAATTTACAAACTTCGACGTGTGTAACATCGCTTCAATTACATCTCATTCGAGCATCTCTAATTCTTCTGTCGCGGCTTAAATTTCAAACGTGCTTCATGTAAACAGGTTGATTGTTTTCTTACTGCTTATTTTAATTATATTTTAACTATTCACAATCTGGTGACAATCTGGCTCACACTCCACCTGTTAGTAGAGGGCTACTACAGCTTATGGACACCTGCACTAACTTCAAACGAAGCAGGTCACAGATGCGGTGACACCCCTGAGGTCTAAGACCAATTTTTTAAATGCAGGTAAGTGGATTCTGTTGCCCATTGACATCTACATCTACCCTTAATTAAGAATCCAAATACAGATGCGTTATCATCCCTGAGAACTAATATGGAATGCCTCGTTTCCAGTAAAAAGGGTTTCCGTTTTTCTACACTAACCATAGGAAACACAGCAACATTTAGCTGCTATTTTACGGTGCTATTCTGTAAGAGCGTAAAGACCACACAAGCACGTAACTGACCCCGGTTGAGCCGATCCGTTCATGTTACAACCATAATTTAGCTGCAGCGCGGCTCTACCACGTATAAATGTTTCGTATTAATTGAGTGATTGAAATTTTGTCCTCCCGTCGAATTTCAGTAGTCACTATTCACTTCACTGTTTATATTACAAACAAAACACACAGAAAAATCTTTTCTCTTCCGACAGATAGCGGGCGGTATAACCATCGCGTTTCTTATTGCTAAAAACGTTACCCCTCATAAGGATTTTCTCCTGCATCATGAAGACAGTTTACATACATAAATTGCACAAGGACTAACATTTACGTAAGATGTTAAAATACTCAGATCGGCAACGGACATCAGCGTAAGTGTCAAACGTGTGACACAAATTATTGTTAAGTTCATTCTTAGAAGCAATGTCTGAGACCAGATAATTTTTTATGAGTATGGTGGATATGAACACGCATTGCGGCGGATGCTGATTCTGGTTGGTGACGGCTGTTGAATGTGAATATATACTTATACCTAGCAGTGGGATGTGTGCAGGCAGTTGCTTTTGCCTGGTACTGCGATCGTCTATCCGCCAAGCGTGACGATTTAGGCAAATACTCACTGCCAGGAGTCTATGTCCAGCAATAGACTTTCATAGTCTGATGAATAAGCAGATACCTCCCTACGTGACTATGGTATTGCAAAAAGATGCATAACTACCTTCCGTAGAGCGAGCAAGTCTCACGATCTGTTGTAAATTCTATTGTACGATTTTTGTCCTTCTTTTGATGTAGGAAATGTGGTGATGGGTTCTTTTACGCAGACACATCACAAAACATATTATAAATAACATTATTTACAATTTTTTGTGCCTAATGTATGTAACTTATGAGAATCTTATTTCTCCATTCGTGAATACGTAAACAAAACGTACGAGTGTAAGGGAAAATAAAGCAGATAATTTTGTTTATTCCTTTCGCAGAATAAATTTAGATCACCCTGTAGACTCGGTGTTTTCTTAGCATTAGCGTGAGGTAGGCGTCGCTACTTTAAATCTCGCGCTACGTATGTTAGGGTTGGCAAAAACTCGCTGATATTTTATAAAAAATAATTGAACAATAAACGTTTTCCAAAAACGGAAACCACTATGGCTATGGGGTCGGTGATTTGCCTTATATTCATAGGATGAGAACAATCTGAGTTAAATTAGTACAATTTAACCATAGTACTTGATATTTAAATTTGAGTGTTGATTTACAGCTGTTTGGTGTTATTAAAATAGAAGACAACTTACAGTCTGTAAAATAGATTTTTTAAGGAAATCGGCAGCTGGTAAACTTACACTTTGAACTTTTTTTCTGGACTAATATATGCTTGGTTAGTTGGTTATGGAAATGGACGTTGGGAGGCCGATATTATTTTCACAATTAAAAAGAGACTCAAACTAGTCAAAATTTCTAAATAAATAATATTTTCGTCATCATCCTCACCAGCATGCGAAAGTAAACTGAATCGAATATACTTTCTCCAGATTGGTGAAGAAAGAAACTCCACAGAAATATCCTCTTTTGTATTTTTTACAGCACAATAATATGTACTGATAATATAGATTATAAAAATAAAAAAGAATTAAGAAATTTTACGGATTTGTTGAAACGGGAAGGAAGTGACGACTCAGGGAACAAAACAGGAGATGCGCACCATCATCTTACAGATAAAAAGTCAAAATAATAAAAAAAACTGCGGTTGCCAACTCTGTAAATCGTGGCAACTATGGCAATTTATGGGGAAGGTTCAGCATTAGAATTTTGATAGTTTGTAATGAATGACGAATGAATGAGTGACCCAAAGACAACTAAAACTATGGTAGGTGTGTGCCTAGAGCAATGCTACAGTGGACTGGTGAGGCCTCTAAGAATAAAGGTGGTCGCTACCAAGCTATTTTTAATGTGTTTTGTGTTGTTAACAACACAAAACACATTACCAGTAGCTTGGTACAATCAAATGTTATATGTGTATATTTTCCCGCTGAGTTTTTTGCTCGTTCTTCCCAGGACAGAGTTTTTTCCAAACCAGTGGTAAATTAAACAAAAGAGGGACTAAGTATTACCTATAATCTATATTGCATAAAAAAGTTTCTGTTTCTGTTTATTATAGTTTCCTATGCGCATCACTTAAACTGATCTACGGCTATAAATTTACAATTTTCAACAGGTCTATCTTTTTATATTTTATGGTTAAATTACAGAGTATGTATTTATTTTTACTTTTTATAAGCTAGTGCTTGACTACAATCCCATCTAATGGTAAGTGGTTATAAGCCATAGATGGTAAATCGCACTGTCTTAGCGTATCAACAGCCATTCCACTCTTTCCTTCAAGATATTTAAAAAATATAGTTTTTCCATTCCCCTACTTTCCAACTAACTTTTTCTTAATAAATTTGATACCAATCATAACAAGTGCCAGCCCTGAGTCAACAAATTCACTGTATGTTATAATTTTTGCCTACCCCCAAATATATTTGCAGAACAAAAGGCGCTTTAATGAATGTATCGCTGAATTTGCGAAACCATGATTAAGCATTGTTAAGAGATCGTGCGTCGCATTATTTCTCTAAAGAACAAATTTTTATTTGTCTCCTACCAAATTTTGGCAATTCGTATTCGCGCCGAAAACTTTAAATTGCTATGTACTTCCCTATTGTTATAACACGTAACAATTAGTTTTGGGTTTTTGTCAGTGAATGGTGTTTAAAAAAATGCATGGAATTGAATACAGTGAAAAAAAAAAGAATCGGCAATCACTGTCGCTGTAGCAATCTAATTTTCAGTAGGAATGAATAAATGAGAAATTTTTATTTACAGGTTACTTTTTGTTAGTTGCAGTTAAATACGGTGCTTAAGATAAAGCGTATTCTTTTCTATATTAACTGATTAAGCAGCTGATTACCGAAACTTGCCTGTCCAGTGTGATACAGATAAAACTTTAAAAGTTTATGTAACTTAATTTTTACCCTCTTCAAATGTTCATTCACCAGATTTTTTTTAGAAATTACTGATAAGGAATACGAAGATATAAATATCGCAATTAATAGATATTGCTAAATGAACCAGATTAAATGAGATAAAATGACTTAGTATCGATTCTAAAACATTAAGCAAAGAGATAATAACAAAATATCACCGTTAAATAGCTGCACGATACTTATATTATATTAATACAAAAACGGTCGCTTAATAAAGTGTAACTTATTTATTTATTTAATGCTTGCTATCAGTCTACCTTAGAGTAGTGCAGAGATAAAAGAGCTAGGTGTAAAAAGAAGAACTGAACTTCGATTCAGACATTGCGAAGGCCATCGATCGGGTTTGGTACAAAGAGCTTCCAAAAACCAGATCACCAGTCTTCTGGTAGATCGGAGCATCAAGGTTGTAGTAGACGGTGCATGTTCCAATTACAAGTCTATTAATGATTTTGTTTCAAAAAGCTGCGTGCTATCACCTACTCTGCTTCTTGGTATTTACTTCACTTTCAGTACACATACATTAACTATAGAGCCGTAGCAGCTCAGATGGTCAGCGCTCGCTGTAAGTTTCACAGTACGCGAGCAACCTGGGTTCGATCCCCGCCGCCACCAATGAAATTGTTAATTGAAATTTTAAGTGCTGATTTGCCACGTGCTCGGCTGTGAAGGAAAACATCGTGAGGGAACCTACATGTCTGAGAAATCAAAAAAAAATATTTCGAAGACATGTGAAGTTCGCCAACACACATTAAAGCAGCACAGCGGACATTTCCTTGCTCTAAAACCCTCTCAGAAATGAGAGGAGGCCTGTGCCAGCAGTGGGACGTATATAGGCTGTAACTTTACTTTAACTTTTTACATTAACTATATACTAACAAATAGTCATATATACATAAGCATATATATAAAACACATTCTACATTAAGATATTTAGAAGGAGTTAATTGTGAACGCCAAGTTGATTCAGCCATTTTATTCTCGAGTCTTCTCGAGAACTAGAACTTTGGATTTGAACAAAAAACGGTTAAAATTTGACACGTTGAAAATCATAAAGGCCTTTCGATAAGCAATTTTATGTTTATTTCTAGTTTACTTACGTCAATAAACGCCGCCTATTAGTACGCTTAGTTAACAATGTAAATTACACGATAACTTAGGACTGCAAGTAACACACATTCCCACATGTCATAATTGAAAAGTACACGTTTATTTAACGTTCAGCGTCGGTAACGTGTGCGTTGAAAAAGCCTCCATTAACTTTTAAGCGCCAAAAAAGAAAAAGATTTTTATTTAAAAGCTATTTATTTATTTAACGTGTCTAGTGAAATAAGTATAGCACTCAAAAGCGTTATCGTTTTAAGAAAATATTTCCACTTCTGCTCAAGGATGACCACGCTAAATGCGTACATAAAATCTACATCAAAGATGGCTTAAGGATTTTACAGTGTTACCTCGTACAATCAATGGTCGTCCGATTCGATTCTTAACTTTTATCAATACAACCCATATATCTTTTACCATGTAATGGGGTGTAAGAATATCCACTTTTGTACCTTGGGTGTCGTAAGAGGCGACAGGAAACAAACCAGGAGATGGGTAGTAGCGGCTTCCTAATGACAACTAGAAAATAAAAAAACTACGGTTGCTCACCCGAATGTTAAGCACGGCAACTATGGCACCTATCCCCTTTATTAAGCAATCATCAATCTGAAGAATCTCTATGTTCAATAGTGGACTTTGATAGGCTGTAAAGAATGAATGAGAAAGAAATATCTTGAGCAGCACAGTAGTACTGCAGAGCATCAGTGGAAAGCATACATAAAACGGCTCACACTTCTATAAAACATTTCACTCGCATAATTAAACGAAATTTGTGAGTAAAAGGACTTCACTTATCTTGAATATTCTAGATACAGTATTAACTCGAGACAAAGGCGAGTGCGAGGTTGTTATCACAGCCACCCTCGGCTACATCTCCCCGTCTCCTTTCTTTTCACAATTCTATACAAAAGTTTGAGTAAGAGTAATACACGTCTTGCGCTGTTTTAACACTAGTGTGACAACACTTTGAATGGGATATAAAAGTAAAAGTTACAGACTACATGTTATATGTATACCCCATTGTCGAGAACAGGGCTAGCATAATTGTTATTTAATATAAGCGACCCGCTCCGGCTTCATCAGGATAGGATGTGGCTTTGGTTAAATTTAAGATAATCAAACACCATTTATTTAGTCAATTTTTCGTTTTATCAATAAAAACTTCGTTTTTCTAATAAAATATAACCCAGATCCGTCCTGGCATTGCTATATGTTCGAAAAGTTTTATCACAATTGATTCAACCATTTCAAATATTAGTCAGAACAGACAGACGACAGATAGATAAAATTAAAAAAAGTTATTAATGTCATAATGGAATGTAAATAACCCAATGAGCTTAATAGAAGCCAGTTATTTCAATATTGCAGATAGACACTTCAATTTTATTTATTTGTATGGGTAAGCTATATAATATAGAAGTTATTACTCCTTGATAGCTTTAAATGGTTTTTCTATGGTTCAGAAATAACCTCTGTAAGCTCAGCCTTCTTATATATAAGAGGTTAATAGAGAAGTTATTCAACGGCGCTACTCCAGAGCGTAGGCTTCAGTGCCCTCGAAATAAATTATTACTCAGATATCAGGGTATCCTCATATTTTTTTCTTTTACCTACTACTCCACATGTAGTAAATCAGTATTTAAAATTACAATTAACAAATGATTTCTTATATTTACGCGAACACTACACATTGAATAAAACTACGTTTACAGATTTTATCGCGTTTAATTATTCTTATTTTTAATTCCCGATGTTTCAGGTGCTTTCCAGCACTCATGGTCACGAGGGACTGAGGTGATTGACGTCCTGATGTCAGAGTTAACCTGGAGTACCTTCAGGTTTTTAATTAAAAATAGAAAGTTTAAATACAAATAAATAAAATTGAAATGTCTGTTTGTAAGCTTTTTACTAAATGCATATGAAAGTATATACGGTACTTATAACAAAAAAAATCTTTTTTTTTTATTTTTATCTGTCTGTCTGTCTGTTTGTTTTGGCTAATCTCCAGAATGGCTGGACCAATTTTGACCTTCACTGGCAGATAGCTGATATTATAAAGAGTAACTTAGGCCATTTTTGTTTTTGAAAAAGAATTAGGGTTCCGCGCAAAAAAAATAAAACACTTGAAATCCAATCTTAATAAATTACACGCGGGCGAAGTCGCGAGGACCAGCTAGTTAAAAATAAGAACAATTAAACGCGATAAAAATCCGTGAAAGTAGTTTTATTCAATACAATTAACAAGTTCACCGGGGAGGGGGTAGAACCCAGATTGCTTGTGTATTATAAAATTTACTACATGTGGAGTAAATTTCATAATATGAAATTTCCTCCACATGTATGAGTGCTATAAGTCTCAGACCAAAATGGAACCGATTTGTACATACATATTTTTTTTATAGGATCAGGTGACAAAGGTGGTTGCTGCGGCCCATAGACATCTACATCTATCCTCGTTTGCGAATCAAAACGAAGATGCGTTGTCACCCGTGAGGACTAAGGTGGAATGCCTCATTTCCAGTAAAAAGGGTCTCCGGTTCTCTACACTCACCATACGAAACACAGCAGCATTAAGCTGCTATTTTACGCTGGTATTCTGTGAGAGCGTGGTCCTTCCCCGGTCGAGCCGACCCATTCGTGCTACAACTATACTAATAATATAGCTGCAAATCGAAAATGATGTTTATTAGAAAAGTGATTATTTAAATGACGAAAAAACATGTTATTAGAAAGATTGTTCCAATAATTACATGTAGTCCATGAAATCCTGTTGCTATAAAAAAAGTTGATCCATAAATTCTATCAGCAATAGTAAAAAGTGCTTCAAAATATTCATATATTTGAAGAATAGTAAAATAAATTCCTAATGTTATAGTAATAAATAATCTTTGTGTAGTTTGGGAATGATTATTTTCTATTAATGCATGATGAGCTCAAGTTACGGTTCCACCTGATCTAATTAAAATAATAGTATTTAATAAAGGAATTTGAAATGGATTAAATGAAATAATATTTAATGGAGGTCATATAACTCCAATTTCAATATTAGGGGATAAACTTCTATGAAAAAAAGCTCAAAAAAAGGATTAAAAAATCTTACCTGCAGACTCTGTCTCAGAATTAGTTAAACTTCTTGCCACTCTACATTTTTGAGTGGAAAGCCAATTGTTCCCAAGATTGGTTTAAGCCTCCGCATGTGATCTTAATTAATGAATACGAACGAATGACTAAGCTTATTTCGTTAATTTATTTATAACGAATGCTTTCAACTCAAGGGGAAGACAGAGTGAATATATTCAGTGTACATAAATTACGAGCTACGATTAAGGAGCTGGCTCTATTAAGGATTAGATTTTGGGTATTATCTGCGCAGAACCGGATTATAGTGCACAAGAGTGTGCACAAGCACACTCTCGTGCACTATAATATTCTCGAAAGTTAATTGACTAAATGAATAACTCTATAGCCTAATACCCAGTAATATCCAACCAATATCTTGCCTATCGCGGTCACCTAGGGTATTGTATGACGTCATGACACCCACGTTTCCAAGGTGTCGAGACGCTTCCGAGTTCTGTGAGACAAGGTTACTTATGAATATTATATCTTCGGTGATAAATCTCTATTCCCTCACTCTCATAGTCCGATGGGACGGCAATCCGACACGACCGAAGAGAAACCAGGGGTAGGACCAATGGCTTTACATGCTTTCCTAGTCATGAGCGTGATATACCGCCTACATTTTTTTTTTGACAGAAAAACCCATTTTCTGATTTTGGCCCGATCCGGGATTCGAACCCGGGACCTCAAGATCTGCAGTTGTGCTAACGATCACAAGACCAACGAAGTAGTCATAACATGTTGTGTTGTCAAAAATATATTCTATGTTTGAAACGAAAAATACTTATAATAATATGTTGTTGACTGTACTGTGTATCTATGGCCCGTATTAATAAACGTTACTCAACGACGAACTCAAGTGCGTAATCATTTGATACGCCCTCATTACGAAATCAGCATCTCAAGATCGTTGCTAATTAATAAACACATAAAAACAGTATCTCAAAACGCTGTACTTAGGAATACTGTTCTGTGACTTGCACTCAAGTATGCACACTTGAGAGTCGAGTTTCGTTTATTAATCAGTGTGGCACTCAGCTGATATCGTAAACCTAAACCGCATCTTGAGATATGTTTATTAATAAGATCATAACCTCAAGATTGTACTCAAGTGCGTGTGCTTGAGCTGAGTAACGTTTATTAATACGGGCCTTAGTGTATCACGTACAATCTTTAAAGTTATTGAGTTAAATGCAAGCCTGATGAGATGTATAAAAAATATGATAGCATTTCAACCACACCGTCGCGGTGCAGAATGTCAGTATGTCTAAAGAGTATAATTTTTTTTTAAAGTGTAAAATTTGTTAGCCTCACACCAGCTCTACAAAAAGAAAGAGTCCTGCAGTTGGACTGGTTGGATTGGTTACTTAATTTTATTTATATCTAGTATTTATCCGGACCAATTCAAGCCTTAAAATTTTCGTATAATGTTCATAGAGCCATGGTGACTCGGAGGCTAAACGCTCGCTGTATATTTCACAATACGCGAGCAACCAGAGTTCGATCCCCGCCGGCACCAATAAAGTTATTAATTACAACACGTGCTCTCTACGGTGAAGGAAAACATTGTGAGGAAACCTGAATGTCTGAGAAATAAACATACTATATTTTCAAGACAAACATGAAGTCCGCCACTGCACTACCCGAATAGTGCGACGGTCATTTTCTTGTCCAAAAACCCAGAAATAAGAGGAGCCCTGTACCCAGCTGTGGGATAATCCTTACTTCTTTACTTTTTGCATTTGTAGAACAGACAGACTGGAAGACATAAATTATAAATATTTTCATAATATATGTTTACTCTACATATTCGTATAATTGCTTAGAATCTTTAAACCAGAATCAACGTTTGAAGTTTCTTTGAACAAGAGAATTCGATTAAGTAAAATACAAACATAACATATAGACATATTTTATATTAAAAGCCTTTAAGTTGATATTTGCTTTAATACGGCGTTTAAATCATCTTTTTTACTTTTTAAAAGTCTGCAGTCCCAAGTGGGCACAGACGGAGTCCCTTATGATAAAGCCTTCATTGAACATTAATGCTTTCTTGTCCCCGTATGAATATTTCAAATGTGCCCGATGTACCGATAATATGGCGGAATATTTACTCAAAGTACCGACTGCAAAAAAGTGTATAGCATAAAATGTAACGTTAAATTTTACAAAATAGGGTGACAAAGGAGCACACAGTCCACCTGATGGTAAGGGGATGCTACAGTCCATAGACATCTACATTTATCCTCAGTAAAAAGGGTCTCAGTTTTCAGTAAAAAGGGTCTCCGTTTCTCTACACTCACCATACGAAACAACGCAGCGTTAAGCTGCTATTTTACGCTGGTATTCTGTGAGAGCGTGGTCCTACCCCGGTCGAGCCGACCCATACGTGCTACAACCATAATATAGCTGTAACGTGGATGTACTACGAACAAAATTTAACACCTCATGTAGTAGCAACACCAAATGTGTTGAAAACACCAACATAACATATTTATTTATTTCATAATGGGGACAAACCGTTTCCTTGTAAGGTCACTATAAAATAAATATTAGTTGCACCCTCAAACTGCCGTATTTTTTCTGAGACATCAGAAAGACAAGAATTGTAACTGTAAACGAAAGTGTACCAAATTAACTTGTGTCTCTGTACATTAAAGTGCTAATATCACAAGGAGAGTTTAATTTAACGCCGCTTCGAACAGCAATGTAGTATTCATGTTTGCGTCATCGGCTGGTGAGCTGCAAATGATGGTTTCATTAATGAACATATTATTAAAAGAACGTGGAACGAAAGTGATCACAAATGAAACGAAAGTGATAATGAAGTGACTTTGTGTCCTAATTTTCACAAATTTCAGTCACTTCATAACTTTTTGAGTAGCGTAATATTGGCATCAATAAATGACTTTCAAAACGAGGCTAAAAATTCTTAATTTTCTTTAGAAACTGTATCTTGTCACCATGCTCTAGTATCAACTAGAAATAGTTATTGAAAACAATTCTTATTTATTTAAAAAATATATAAGAATTGAATGTATAATTTTGAAATAATGAATTTATTACCGTCTTACCGAGTTTATTACCGTTTGTAAATATATAAAATTCCTATCGGATTTTTATATATTTACAAAGTTAAACACTTTTTATCCTATATTTCTTTAATTTAATAAAGTCTACGTTATACGTAAATATTTTTTTTAAATATTTTGTTAAAAATGTTATTTTATGCCAACTGTACGTCTTGCAGACTGCATGTCGCTCTCCGATAAGAAGTGCACACATTAGACCTTCAGATCTAGAGAACAGGCGGCGAACTGCATGAAAGGTCAGGGCATGAACAATGAATAGAAATAACTTTAATGCTACATTTCTCTTCAAAAGATTTTAATAACAAGTAATACTTAAATTATGAAGGAAGTGAATTTATTATTCCTTGATGTTCAGTGGTTGTGTGTCAACTTAGATGATTTCTTCACTATCACCCACGGCCATCGATTCTAAAAGGGATCGGTGATGGCTATGCGAGTGATTTTTGAGTAAGGAAAAGTGGGTGAAATCAATGAGGTTACTACACCAAAAATGTTTAGTTTCTTAGAATATTCGATATTTTCTAAGATCTAGAACCTTCTACAATGGTGAAAGGCAAACAAAATAAAAGTGCCAACTTTAGCGGGTCGCAGATTTATTCAATTAATTCAAAATTATCTAGAGATATCTCTAACAAATTACATTCCGTAGCGTCACGGATTTTCGCCATCAACTCCCATGTACCATCAATCAAAGATCATAATATATTCTTCCTGGTACCTGAGTCACAAACACGATAGTATAATAATCATATTATATTTTTATGTATATGTTGTATATATATAAAAATATAATATGATTATAAAATTTATATAACTATGGTTGTAGCACGAAAGGGTCGGCTCGAACGGGGAAGTACCATGCTCTCACAGTATACCAGCGTAAAATAGCAGTTTAATGCTACTGTGTTTCGTATGGTAAGTGCAGAGAACCGGAGACCCTTTTACTGAAAACGAGGCCTTCCATCTTAGCCCTTAGGGGTGACAACGCATCTGCATTTTGGTTCTTGTTCGACGGATGTAGTCTATGTGTCACAGCATCCACTTACTTACGTTTGCCACCCTTATTCTATAAAATAAAATAAAAATGTTACTTTAAAATTAATATTGTTATTAATAATAATACCCTACTTCAAAAATTCATTCATAAGCACACATTTTCCAATACAAACCCAGTAAACCAAATCATAAATACTAGTCGAGATGTTGAAAGGGGAAGAACCCCTGTCGTTTATTCTATCGGTATCCCGCATCATTTGGTTTCATTATGTTTAATTTCTCTTGCCGCATGTCTCGACGAATTTTTCTCGGAAGACAGTCGGCATTATTAGATTTTATACAGTCTGTAGCACTGGCAACGCTCTGTCTGGTGTGACTGCATGTATAAGAAAGTATGATTTGCACAGATTAAAATATACGTCGACTGGATGAATACTTGAATTAAATTTATAATACCCAATATTAAGTATATAAATGTTTGTGGCTTCAAATTAAAGAAAAGTAAAGTAAAGTTACAGCATATATACGTCCCACTGCTGGGCACATGCCTCTTCTCACTTCTGAGAGGGTTTTAGGGCAAGAAAGTGTTTTTTTTTAAATGAGAGTCAAACGAGCATACGGCTCACATGATGGTAATAAGTGACTACCGCCGCTCATGAACAACCGCAACACCAGGGGGATTGCAGATGCGTTGCCGGCTTTAAAAAAAAGAGTAGGTTCCTTTTTTTAAAGCCGGCAACGCATCTGCTGCAAGAGTAGGTGGTAGTCGATTCCACAAGGAAGTTGTGCGAAGAAGAAAACTTCTTGTAAATCGCACAGTAATGGACCGCCAATCATCCAGATGGTGTGGATGGTATCTCGAGTTTTGTCGCGATGTGCGATGGTGAAATTGAGCGGCTGGAATTAGTCCGAACAATTACTCTGAGCACTCTCCGTGGTCGATACGATAGAATACGCAAAGAGATGCAATATCTCTTCGCAGCGCCAGTGAGTCAAGCCTAGTGCATGTATTTGGAAGTGTCCGTTGGTGTTTTCACATGTCTTCGATAAAATTGTTTTTCAGACATACAGGTTTCCTCAAGATGTTTTCTTTTACCGTCGAGCACGTGGCAAATCAGCACTTAAAATTGCAATTAACAATTCCTTTGATGCCGGCGGGAATCGAACCCCGCCGGCACCAATGGAAGTAAGAAGTACGAGTCAACGCACAACTTCCTATTCCTTATGCTTACAGGTCAGCGTGTATGTTCTATTTGTATTATTTGCGTTCTGTTTTACATTTATGATAAATAAAAGCTCACAAATAAACAAGTTCATTGTTTGTTCGGTTTTGCGACAGTTAAAATTAAAACTAACAAAGAACGTCTTTGTGAACAAAAAGGTCAAATTTCATAAGCTAGTTAGTAGTACTGTGATTATTTAAAAGTGTTTTGCGAAAGACATCAAAGCTAGAGATATCTTGAGGGGCTACATGTTCACGATTTCTATTACGCGGGGACAAATTTCATTGGATTACTCAGTCGCCCGTATTACAATAGTGTTAAAACTCTTAATGCATTGTATTCAATGCTAAAAAAGCAGAGACGTGTGGGACTAAAGTTATTCGTACAAAATTACTGTCGACGATTGTGGCTTAGTCAGAGGCGTAATTTAGAATTTTGCTGAGACAGTATTGTGTATCAAAATATTGAAGTCATTTCATTTACATAAATTTTTAGCAAAAATATTTTATATTTAAAGATTCACGTAACGTTATATGAGCCTATGAACTCAAATATTTCTAATACTGCCATGGTAGTTGAAGACGAAGATAAAGCGACCGCTTCAAAATCTCATAGGTGCTAATGCAATTGTCAATCGCGATGTTTAGTTCATAATACTGATTAACTACTTGATGAAACATCCTGATGAAAACTTTCCTGTCTAAATATCTGGTAGAGCTTCATTACTGCCTAAAAGCTATTATTAAATAATAATAGAACGTACTAAATGTCTGTATTACTTTTAGGCAATAACATACGCGAGCAACCTAAGTTCGATCCCCACCAGCACTAATACATTTTTGATTACAATTTTAAGTGCTTATTTACCACGTGTTCGGCGGTGAAGAAAGACATTGTGAGGAATCCTGCATGTCTGAAGAATAAAATTATTCAAGGTCATGATGTGAAGTTCGCCAATAAAACAACGTCTAAAAAATTAGAGGTGGCCTATGAGAAGCTGAGGGACATACATATAGGTTGTAACTTTACTATAGTTTGTTTTGAGATAAACATAACAACCCATTGCCATCATTATTATCATTAGATCTCATCCACTGCTGAAAATACTTACCTGCTCATCAACTACTTGCATCTCTTACCAGGTCGTCAAGCACTACAACTAGTGGGGAGCCGTCCTACACTTTACTCGCCGATACGAGATTGCCACTCGAGAACTTGTAGTGTTGGGTATTGTTGCTCTTCTGCTTATATTACATAACTTTTCCGCTTCGATGGTTCTTTATATGATATTATGATAACAACAATCGATTTTTACCTTATAGCTAATCGATCAATACAGGCTGGCATTAAATACTGTTGACAAAAAAAACGAATATAGTAATAATAATAATTTATTAGTTTAAGTAACACAGAGAATATACTCATTGTCGAGAGATCTAACAGCTCTTGACAACAATAGAGTTTTGATGGTGCGTCTAATATGGGAAACTTCCGCAGTTTAAGTAAAACGAGACAAATGAGATTGTAATGTCGCTTTAATTTGTTCGGACGTGTGTAATGCTCACGTATCATTGCACGGTGATCAAAGGTATGCGGGTAAATTGCGAACAAACTGCTGGGATTTCCATTGTTTCGATAGACGCATTTAGGAAAAATATACTAATTCGAATAATCTTCATTGTTTTAATGTAGCCATTTATAACGAATAGAGGTAATAGAGAATTTTGTTGTCATTGTTTACTCTGTTTCTTGTATTGTCATACACAACGTAACGAATTTTTATGTTTAGAATAATTTAAAAATAAATGAATGCAAACACATGACACGAAAGAGACAGGATGTTGTTTATTATTGCTAGCGAGAAATATTTGTTATGACAAATGACTGCCTCGTTGGACTGGTGGTCGTAAGCGCGACGGCTGACCATATGGCTTAAGGTTCGAATCTCGAGTCGGGGCCATAAATCAGTTATTGAGTTTTTCTGACAAAAATTCTCCGTAGCAGCCTGAAGTCTGGAAGTTGGATGGTGTTTCACCCCGCGCCTCGGAAAGCACGTAAAGCCGTTGGTCCTACGCCTGATCTCTCTCCAGTTGTGTCGAATTGCCATTCCATTGGACTATGAGAATGAGGGAATAGGGAGTGCACTTGTGCTTGCGCACACACTCATGCACTATAGTCCTGTCCCGCGCAGACCACCAGTCTCCTAATGGACATTTTTTTTAATAGAATATTAATGATATCTTTATTGCATCCTTAAGATTGACAATTGACCATTACAAACTTACAATTGACCATAAAAAATTAAAACAATTAAAACAAATATGAGCTTACAATTATGAGATTACGAGTGTCACACAACACAGTCTACCTGATGGTAAGTGGATGCTGTGGCCATAGACATCTACATCTATCCTCGATTAAGAATCAAAATGCAGATGCGTTGTCACCCCTGAGGACTAAGATGTAATGCCTCGTTTGCTGTAAAAATGGCCTACAGTTCTCTACACTCACCATACGAAACACAGCAGCATTGAGCTGCTATTTCACGCTGGTATTCTGTGAGAGCGTGGTCCTTCCCCGGTCGAGCCGACCCATTCGTGCTACAACCACATTACAGCTGCAGCGCGAAAATATTTTAAGTATAAATATATTACGTATAAATATATTTTACGTATAAATATATTTTACGTATAAATATTTTACGTAAATATGTATTTTACGTGAAAAATATTTTAGTTAATATTAAGTAAGTACTTTATATGTCTACATCTTCTTCAGCCTTAGATTTTACATAATTCACAGCTAGCTGTCTTTTCAATAATAGGTATGCCTGGAGGCACGCATTTTTTTAGAACGTTTCCCATACACTACAAAATGAGTGGCAGATTGATGAGCACAGATCCTATATCCTGGCTCTAATAATTCTATTCCGCACATTCGCAGTCTTTGAGATTTGTCCTAAAATATTTCATCATCATCATTACAGCTATCCACTGTTGAAAATAAGCCTACCCAAGTAATACCACAAAAGTCAACAAAACACAGGACCGTGTCTGTGACTTCTTGCATGTCTTATCAGGTCGTCACTCCATCTAGTTAATTATTGGGGCTGCCTTACACTTACACTCTGCTCACCAATACATGACTGATTCTTCGAGCTATATTACCACTTCAGCTTATTGATCTGATGGGCTATGTCAGTTACTTTGATTCTTCTGCGGATATTATCGTTACAGAGTTATGGATCTACAGCTTATCAATATTTTAATAGATGGGACCAGTACTATTAAAACAAATGTAATATACTTAAAATCCTTAAATTTTATTATCGAAAATTTTTACTTTGTATATATAATACAATTATTTAGCTCATTCAATAACACTACTTTTTATTTCAATGTTCGCGTAAATATATGGAATCATTTACTAGATAGTAATTATAGAAGTAGTAATACCTAATTACTGCTTACATTTAAAAGGTGAGTTTTGATTAAATTTTATTTTTACAGTTAGAAAGATATTATAAATAATAACTTATTTAAGTGTCATCTATGGGAAACACCCAAGACTAAAGCTAAAATACAGCGATACCTCTCGGTTAACAAGCATATAGTACGTATATTTACGGCTAGATGTCGTTATAATCAAAACTGAAAATAGCAGAATTCAAAGCACTATTTTTTTAAAGATATAGCTATACTTAAAAAAAACAGACACTGAAAACGGTTTTCCTAACAATATTTTTCATCATTATCATCATTACAGCCTACCAAAAGTCATTCATAGGCTTCTGCCACATATTACATCATAGATAATATTATACTATATAGGGCAGTGAGAAATTAAGCGCCATAGTTATGACAATCTGAGTATGTAGCTATAAAATTTTCTATTATTTTCCACAGTCGCCTCTTACGACTCCCACGGAGCGAAATGGGGCTACGGATTCTATCTCACCACCACCACAGTTGCAGTGTTATCAGTTTCTACAATCGTTGATGCTAACAGAAAACTGTACAAATTATTGGGAACGTACCAATTTCCCATTAATAATAAATCTAAATCTATCTAATATATAATAATCTAAATTTCATTCATTTTAGTCGACATCAAATAAAAGGAGGTGGGTCTCAATTATTCGAGTGTATGTTCTATTTTCAGGTAATTGTGGTTAAAATGACTCTTTAAAAAATACAGTTAGTACTTGAGGAGTGGTTCTTTATAATTCGAAGAAATTCCATCTCTAAGGGTGGAAAACTGGGGATCAAGTTTTTAACGTAGTTTAGACGAAATTCGAGCTTTTGGTATACCTTAGTCCACTTAAAAGGGTAAAAAAATAGAGTTTTAGTAAAACGTAAAACCCCACTTAACTCAAGAACTAAAAGGAATAAAATAATTTTCGCATCCTTCATTCGACACCACCATCCGATATTCTTCAGAAGTCGGGACTTTAAACTACTTTAACTATATCTTATACTACACTGCCTCGTTGGTCTAGTGGTCGCAATTGGGATTGCTGTTTTTAAGTTCCCGGGTTTAAATTACGGGTCAGGGCAAAATCAGTTATTGGATTTTTATTTACTTATTTATTTATTTAATCTTCATTTTAAACCCTAAATAAATAGGATAACAAAGGGCGGACTTAATGCCTATCGGCATCCTCTTCCAGTTACACCGTGGAGTGATGAGATTTTGTGGCAGATGCAATTACATACTTACATACATACTATTATATACATATAATATACAAAATCTATACATATAGTGTATGTTGAGATATAAACGAAACATGTTTAATATATTATATTATACATATAACTTAAATACATAGACATAATATATCATCATCATCATCACCATTACAGCCCTTCACAAGTCCACAGCTGAACATAGGCCTCCCCAAGGAATGCCACAAAGCACGGTCCGGAGCCACCTGCATTCATCGACTTCCTGCATGTGTCACCAGGTCGTCACTCCCTCTAGTGGGGGGACGTCCTACGCTTCGTCTGCCGGTACGAGGCTGAACCTTTTCCCCCCATCGGTTGTCGGTTTTTATACATTTTCATATATTATACGTTACATATGTATATTAAAATTGCAATTAATAAAACACTGCAATTTTAATATATTAAAATAATAAAATTATTGAGAAGACGCTCTAGCTTGTTAAGAAGATTTCGGTTCAATTCTGGATCAGCATTATAAGTGTTTTCACAAGTGTTAGTTTAGTCTTGACAGGAAGAAAGTTCTTCAGACGAAAGAGAGATCTTAAGGTGACAAAGATTTTGCGGCTAATTTCAGTGACATGCGTACACCAGTTCATTGTGTTGTTCATATACTGGCCAAGATTTTGCGTCGAGAGGACCCCATTGAAGCTTTGCATCGAGAGTGATGCCAAAGAAAAACAGTGGATCAACAGAGCTCAGTTCTTCCCCATTTAAAAATAAATTGGCATTCAGATTTTTAACATTGGGTGTTGTAAATTTATCACATTTAGTTTTATTGCCGTTTAAGTTTAGATTATTAACGTTAAACCAATGCACTAATTTTAATATAGCATTATTCACTTCGTCACATTTAAATGATGGAGGTTTAAGTTTAAAAATCAAGGAGTATCATCAGGATATCATCCCAGCGCCTCGGAAAGTTGCAAACCCTGCACCTGATCTCTCTTCGGTCGTGTTGGTTTTCCGTCCCATCGGAATATGGTAGTAAAGGAATAGAGAGTGCACCTGTGCTTGCGCATACACTGCACTGGGGCGCTATAATCTGTCACTGTCATACACAGATGGCTAGTTTTCGTTTAAACTAAGCCGCCGTGACCGAAATTCGGTCTGGAAGACATTAATATAGCTAGTCGCTCTAATAAAACCGTTAGTCCATGAGCGAACTTTTTCACTTCATTGAGTGCTTAATTAATTAAATCAGTATGTAAACTTTCGATGAATTGAAAACACCATTAGACGATAAACCGTTATCATGTCAACCTTCACACTATCAGTCTGACTGTATCACGATAAAGGCTTTCTGTATAATGGACTACCGTTGCGTATCTCAAAAGCTTTTACGAATATATACTTATTAAAACATTTTAGCGTTTCAACAAAAGAACACTTCCCGTAATTCTGTTAAAGTTGCTGTAATGTCACCTAGTCTTTTGAAGAGATATTAATTAGTTGAATATATGAACCTGTGAGAAAATAGAGGGAGAAAGCGATAGTCGTCATTTCTTATCAGTCGTTTATAAATCGCTTTTATATTTTTATATCTTAGTGTATTTTTAATGTTAAATGTGGATTGTTGCAATGCATGACAATCAATTCAGAGCTTTCTCGAGATACTGGTCAAACTGGAGTGTGGATGAATTGAATAATGTAAGTTGATCTACCTTAAAAAATATAAAATCAGTGTAAGTCTTCTATGGTCTTCGTATATTATTTTAAAATGTATGAAACAATATTGTATATTTTTATTTTAAACGTACCCTTGGCAAGTGTAGAGATCGTCTAATTTACAATAATTATAACTTTCAACAAAAAGGAAACCGACTTCAAATTGCTAAAAAAGAAGTTATTTATTTGCTACCCTTATGGGAGGAATTTTTTCTCAAAATTTATATGGCACCACTCTTGAAGTATAAACTATTTAATAAAAAGGAATCATTAAAATTGGTTCACAATCTGCGAAAATATCGCGTAATATACGTACAAAAAACGTACACTCAAATTAAGAATCTCCTCCTTTTTGAAGTCGGTTAAATACCATGCGCCTCTGTTGTGTTTGTGATAGACATTGTCACATTTACCTAATTGAGTACAATAAATTCTGAATCTGCGCACTCTTCTATTGTATTTTACTTTATTTTAACATTTTTACTATATTTGACATGATGAAAGTAATAAAATATACCAAAAATACAAGAGAGTGCGTGCAAGAATAAGTACGTGCGTACGTGAGTACAAATTTATTTATATTTTTAGAACTTTTAATGCTAGTGTTCATTATATTTGAATAAAATCACATTTTTACTGACATTATTTAAAGAATCTCTGAGATCTGACTCTTTATTCCCAAAATGCCGAACCCTACAAATACACCACTGGTCGACTCACTGAAGTGTGTCAGTTTGAAGGATAAATTACCCAGTAGTATAATTACAGACAATGAAACATTTCATTGTTCTCAGGAGGAACAACGTATCCTGGTCTTTTTTATTTAAAGTTGGTTGCATAGGCTATAGTAGCTTCTTGGCATTATAGGCATTTGTCTATTCATTCTAATAAAAAACTTATCTGCTGGAGGATATCAAGCCATCTCAAACCGCCTTTTAGCAGCTGACCCGATCTCTGAAAGCAGAACAATCCTCACCCAAGCCGCCTCTCATTAGGCCAGGAAATCCCTAGAGAACTAATACACTCCTTCTAGCGAACCCATAGCCCTTATCTTATACCTTAATTTCTTTTAATGTTTTTAGGGCACAAGTACGCCCAAAACACCGTCGTAGCATTCTTCTGTCCAAATTTTTTGTTACGTAGTAGGGGGCGTGGGAGAATCCATTTAATCACTAAAACAACGTAAATAGAATGTCTGCCCCTAGTAACAATGCATCTGTGGCTTACTTTTAAATAGACAAGTAATACCACGATGCTCGGTCCAGAGCCACCTGCATCCATCAAAATCCTGCATCTCACAACAGTTCGTAACTCAATCTTGTTGGAGACTACTTTACACTTCGCTTACCGGTACGAGGCTGCCGCTCAAGAACCTTTCTTTCCCATCAGATTGCCGGTTCTTCGAGCTATATGGTCAGGCCATTGCCACTTCCTAGTGTGGAGGTAACGTTTTTAAAAGAGAAAAAAGAGAAAAAATAACGGATCAGCCGTTGGGTTATGTCGGTTTCTCTGGTCGGATATGCACATTTCTAAGTCTAGAGAAACTCCGAGCAAAGCAATCTTCATAGTTACTTCTGCAGTAGTTAAATCTCATTAATTAGACTCATAGCTCATTCGGCACTCTTATATGATAAAAATGCATTTTTATAAAATACTCAAATTTGTAATTTATTTTGCAGGACTTAGGACAGTGAACGTATTCCTATTTATTAAACCCCTACACTTAATCTCTAATTATAATAGGCAATATCGACTGGCTCATTGGTTTGGCGGTCTCGATTTTGAATCCAGGGTCGGGCCAAAATCAGTCAGGAAGTTGGCGGTGTGCTTCGGAAAATACGTAAGGTCGTTGTTCCTGCGCCTGATATCGCTCCTGTTGTTAGATTACCGTCCCGTTGGACTTTGAGACTGAGAGACTAGAGATTGCACCAGTGCTTGAGATAGAAGTTGACAGAGGAAGACTTCGTGACCAAAATTCGGCTGAGGGCATTATTGTTATTATTTAGAAGAGAAAAAACCTATAACTACAATTTTAACATTAAAAAACTATTTATATTTCTATTTAGATATATTAATCTTTATTATATCTTACACGCTGGATCAAAAGGTTGCTTAATACTAAAATCATTCTCTGCCAGTCAACCTTAGGGCAGTTATAACACTACGAAGATGGTGGACTGTATACTCCTTTGTCACCCTTATCTATCTCTAGTAAGGGTATATAAATAAAAATCAGTTAGTCTCGCTGAAACTCGAAAACGGCTCGACCGATTTTGATGAATTTTTGTGTGTGTTTGAATGGGTCCCTAGATGGTTTAGATTCACATTTGGATACGGTAGGTGGCGCTGTTGTCGAGATCCAGAAATCACCCGTGAGCAGCTGGGGCGGATCGCTAGTTCTATATAAATAAACCTTAATGCATATAATATACAACTCTGTGTAAAAGTATCGGGAATATGTCAATAAAAGACCCGCGTAAAGAGGTCGTTCTAATTTTTACTGCATGTTGGTAGCACTGTACTGATTTAGCGCGCAAAGTTTGAGCGGATCTGTCATTTAATTTGTTTTAAACTACACTTTTGTTGGTCATAGTTTTGAGTTATCGGCGATTTTTAATGGAAAATATTGTTGAACAAAGAGTGCCTTAAATTTTGTGTTTCGAATGATATTTCATGTGGTGAATTACTAAAATGTTGCGAAATACCTACGGCGAATCGTGTATATCGAAAACAAGGGCTTATGAATGGTATAAGGCTTTAAAGAAGGCCGAGAAGTAGTAGTAGACTTGCCTCGTTCTGGTAGACCTTCAACCGCTACGACCAAAGAAAACATCGACAAAATCAAGAAGCTAGTGCTCGAAAATCGACGTATGAGTCTGAGAGAGTTGGCTAGTGAGGTGAACATATCTTTTAAGTCCGTCCACAACATTCTCATTGACATTTTAGGCATGAAACGCGTCGCCGCTCGACTAGTTCCAAAAGAGCTCAATTTTGTTCAAAGAGCGCAGCGAAAGCATGTCGCTGAAGACATGGTTTTCCGAGCTTCTACGGATCCGACCTTTATGAAACGTATAATAACTGGCGACGAGACATGGGTTTATGAGTACGACATGCAAACAAGCCAACAGTTCAGAATGGCGTCTCGAAAACGAGCCGAAACCCAAAAACCGCGGCAAAGTCGCTCCAAAATCAAGGTGATGCTGACAGTTTTTTGACTACCGTGGTGTGGTTCACTCCGAATTCCTTCCAAAATTACGTATTAAGGAACTTCGGGTGCAAGTTCGAAGGGTTTTTGCAAGGTAAAAATGAATGAGCATGTTTGTTATAACTTTTTTCTTATATTCTTTTTTTCTAAATATTATGCCCCAAACTAGGATTTTCTTCTGTATCGCGAAGGTAGTTTACATATATAATTTGCACAAAGACAGATGTACAACCGAAAAATATTTTTGGCCATTCATACATACCGGATTAGAATCCTCGACCCTTAGCGCCACATTCAATGTCACGGAGCCACGGAGCTGTCAAAATTAAACTGAAGAAGCCAAGGAAGACTATTTTAGAAGGCTTGTTTGACGTGTGGCGCGATGGATCACACAGGCTTTAACAGTGCACGTGGTCCGTCCTGTAATGGAACAGGCTGTGGGACCCAAGCATAATCTATCCTGCACTTGGAACTTAAGCACCTAGTTATCAATGCAACCAAAACCGACCCTAAGGCATCATTCTATTCTGACAGGTTAATACGGTGACGAAAATAAATGAACAATCAGTATGGTTGTCTGAGGGAATCCGTCACCCATCTTGTGGCGTAAGTTTTGTAGAGACGACTTATACAAAAGTCTTTTTTTATAGGATAAGGGTGACAAACGAGCACACAGTCCACCTGATGGTGAGTGGTTGCTGCGCCCCATAGACATTTACATCTATCCTCGATTATAAATCAAAATGCAGATGCGTTGTCACCCGTGAGGAGTAAGATGGAATGCCTCATTTCTAGTAAAAAGGGTCTTCGGTTCTCTACACTCACCATCACCGTACGAAACACAGCAGCGTTAAGCTGCTACGTAGGTCACTCAATAAGTTTTGAGATATATAAAAAGTATTCTAGATACTATTAATATTTATTTTACATCTTTTCAAAATATTCTCCATCATGCTCTATACAAATTCCATTCACCTAAACCAACTCTGAAAGCACTTTTGCCAGTCTTGATCTGACAGGTCGGAAATCGCTTCTTCGTAGGCAGCCACGGCTTCTTCGGCGCTTGAAAAAAACTTGCCTTTTATTTTTTCTTTGACTCTTGGGAACAAAAAGAAATCACAAGGAGCTAAGTCAGGGCTGTGGGGTGGGTGACTTAGAGTTTTATCACCAGATTCCTCAATAAATGCTTTTGTTCTAAGGGAGGTATGTGAAGAGGCGTTATCTTGATGCAGCATGATTCCCCGAAGCCCGGACTTTGGTCTTCTCTCCCGCACAGCTTGAAAAGCTTTGGGTAATGCAACTGTAGTATACCATTCAGAGTTGACTGACCTACAATTTTCCAGCATTGACGTCGACAAATGTCCGCTCCGCGAAACAAACTAGCCACCATTTTTTGCCGACGTTGCGAGGTCTTTGCATTTTTGTCAGTAACTGTCCTTCTGAGTAGACCCATACCGATGATTGCCTTTTATTTTCCGGATCATATTGATAGATCCATGTCTCGTCACCAGTAACGATTTCTGAAACATGCTGCCCCGTTTTCAAAACGTAGACGCATTTCGTGGCACCAATCCACACGAGTCTGTTTTTCGCTTTCGGAGAGCAAACGAGGGATCCATCAACAACAAAGCTTCCTCACTCCAAGATGTTGATGTAGGATGGTATGAATGCTCCCCGAACTAATGCCTACAATCTTTTCGATGTCCGTATATGTGATTTGTGGATCTTCTCGCACCAACATTTCAGTAGTCCATACATTTTCTGCCGTTACTGCTGTTTGCGGGGCCCCGGTTCTTTGGTCATCTTTAAGATTAATTTTACCCCTTTTGAATTCATCAAACCACCTAAAAATTGTTGCGCGTGATGGAGCTGAGTCCCTTAATGCTGATTGTAACCGTTGTAAACTTAATTGTTCGGTTAGACCAAATTTAAAATCATAATATATCATAGCGTGCAAATGTTCACGGTTAAGATCCATCGTTTTAAATGAAAAGCGCGGGAAGCGTTGCAGGAAAATTAATAGAACTTTGTTTTTTTTAGTATTGAGCAATTGGCTTATGGAGTTCTATTTTTAAATAAATTTGCTTTTTAGAAACATATAACACGGGTGCGTTCCATTTTTAAATTTCGAGCATCTCAAAACTTATTGAGTGACCTACGTATTTTACGCTGGTATTCTGTGAGAATTATAGAAAAGTTTGAAATATCTCGTGGCATCAATCAAACGATGAAGTATTTAAAAATATGTTCAATATTTAAAATGCCTCGTTGATCTAATGGTTGCAAAACGCGACTGCTGATCATGTGGTCCGGGTCTCAAATCTCGGATCGAGTCAAAATCAGGATTTTTTGTTTTATAAATGCCGTGTGATTGTGGCGTAAGAGAATCCATCGCGGTGATTTCGTTCTGTGAGTGTCGTAAGGGAAGACTATGGTAAATACCAGAAGAGTCTTGGCTTCTGCTAGATGACGTAATAACCATTTTGTTTACGTCAGACGCAAAATACTCACATCGTCGACTGGGTGCAGCGTCAAAGTGCGAGACGTCTGGCACTGATATCCGGCGTCTGCCAAGCGTGACAATTAAGGCAAATCATCCATGTATCTGACGTACTTAAATGTGGATTATATATTTAAAAAAATAAGCGTATTATATAATTTTTAGTTTCTAGAAGTCGTTGACTACCTTCCTAATGTTATTGGTGACCTTTTTCCTAATACGAATCGTAACCAACCGGGAGCGTCAGTCTACGTTGGACAAGATTTATTTTATATTAGTTTACTTTTATAGAATGGGGGTTACAAACGAGCACACAGTCCACCTGATGGTAGACTGGAATGCCTCGTTTCCAGTTAAAAGGGTCTTCGTTTCTCTACACTCACCATACGAAACACAGCAACATTAAGCTGCTATTTTACGCTGGTATTCTGTGAGAGCGTGGTCCTTCCCCAATCGAGCCGACTCATTCGTGCTACAACCATAATATTATAGCTGCAGCGTGGCTCTATCACGTCAAAAAAAGTAAAAGTAATCAACAAGATATAGGTTGATGTTGCTGTTGGTTTGTACATTTGATGGGTTTTGGTGTTATTTTGTATTTACTTGACTGTGTTCTATGAATTATTATAACGTAAGAGTGTATACTGCAAAATATTACTTTTATTTAAATAATTTCGAGACTAACTTCTAACAGGCGCATAAAGAAGAAGAAATAATAACAAGAGAACCATCAACCCTCCTATTAATTGTGGTTTTGGTATTACAGCGACCTTCCTTCTAGCAAGTGTGGGGGCAGTGATGCTGGTCTCCTACGATAGACTAGCGGCTGCAGCAATGAATGCCGATGCGAGAGTTACCAAAGCGGCCGCTCCGAAGTTGATTGTCGCATCCTGGGCTATAGCACTTATTCTTTCTCTGCCGTGGAGTATAAATAGGGAGTTCGTGGTATGATATTTGTTTTAGGTCGTAGGTATTGATGACCTACGAAAAAATTGTACAATAAAGGCATCTCGGAAATTTTTATAATGATTTCGGCCTTAGCGTCTACCGAATATTATAATTTTTATTTGTATATTGATTATCATATGCGATTATATATATATATATATATATATATATATATATATATATATATATATATATATATATATATATATATATATATATATATTATTAACTTAACTTGATAGGTAATAGAGTAAAAAGTATGTGCGCAAACAAAAAGGTTGAGTACCCATATCTCCTATAACTACTTACATGTTTCATTGCGGGAACATTAAAAAAATAAGTAGATTTAGACTCCGGCTCCGTTATACAAAATTAAATAACTCTTATGAACCACATAATTTACTTACCACCCATTCTCCTCGGTATTACAACTTTTGGTTCATAGATTTATTTTCTGTTTTTTTTTTGAATTGATAATGTCATTTTATATACATACGAAACTATAGAATGGTATTGTATTATATTGGTATTATAATTTATTGAATTAATCCAGCTGATCACATGTGCAGAAAGAATTTTATTTAGATAGTCCATTAAAATTGTCCTCAAAGTAGTAGTATATTTCATAATAAGTATTACTAGTCAAGATATGTTTCACATTTTTTTAAAACTGGTAGTTTATAAAGTAAAGTAAAATTACAGCCTATATTCCCACTGCTGGGCACAGGCCTCCTCTCATTTCTGAGAGGGTTTTAGGGCAAGGAAATGTCCGCCGCGCTGCCCCAATGCGTGTTGGCGAACTTCACATGTCTTCGAAATATTTTTTAATTTGATTTCTCAGACATGTAGGTTTCCTCACGACGTTTTCCTTCACCGCCGAGCACATGGTAAATCAGCACTTAAAATTGCAATTAACAATTTCATTGGTGCCGGCGGGGATCGAACCCGGGTTGCTCGCGTACTGTGAAACTTACAGCGAGCGCTAACCATCTGAGCTACCACGGCTCAACGGTAACGGTAGTTTATAAATATTACCAAACATCATTTCAACAAATTTCTAATTAATACACCATTAATACTGAATTCCTCTTTGAGTTTTCTTTTCGTAAAATATAATTGATATTAATAACACAACATGTAACGGCTTTATAAGATAATTCACTGCGCCATATCGTCCGATGGGTGTCGAAAGAGCCGTATCCGTTGTAAGAGGCGACACAGGGAAACAATCCAGGAAACAGGCAGAAGCGTCTTCCTAATAATACATACGTACATAAGCATACATGCTCATCGGTTAAGGGTACTCCTAATCTGGCCCATTTTCAATATATTGCCAATTTGGTCGATAAACTTTCGTCTAGGGCGTCCCTTCCCGATGTAGATTTGCTTTGTCACTCTTTCCTAATAACAACTATAAAATAATAAATTACCTACGGAGGCAAATATCACTTTATGAGACAAAATACGGGGATGCCTGTGTTTAGCGGTGAATATTGTGTCTGTAATGATGATGATGATGAAAATACAATCGCATATACAACATCTTTTCACCAAAATTACTTAGCTTACAAAAAACTTTAACAACTTGCTCATCACGGTTTGTTTGGAAAATAAAACCTTCAGAATAATGTACTTACTTAAATATCTACGTGATATTATATCTGCAACTGTTATATACCTACTTGTAGCTGAAATATGAAACATCAGTGAAAATTGACTTTGTACCTAAACGGTTATAAAAATAATTAAAATAATTATTTTCATAACAGTTTTGTATATTAATTTATTTACGTGGTAGAGCCATGCTGCAGCTATATTAGTAGTATGGTTGTAGCACGAATGGGTCGGCTCGACCGGGGAAGGACCACGCTCTCACAGAATACCAGCGTAAAATAGCAGCTTAACGCTGCTGTGTTTCGCATGGTGAGTGTAGAGAACCGGAGACCCTTTTTACTGGAAATGAGGCATTCCATCTTAGTCCTCACGGGTGACAACGTATTTGCATTTTGATTTGTAATCGAGGATAGATGTAGATGTCTATGAGCCACAGCAACCACTTACCATCAGGTGGACTGTGTGCTCGTTTGTCACCATTATCCTATTAATTTTTTTTCGATAATAATCAAAAGCTATCCCCGTGGTCGAAATTAGACACCGGAAATATTATCATAATCAACGCGACAAATGTCGCCATTTCTTGATCTACTATAATTTCTATATACACTAGATTCTAGCGGAAATAGGAATGGAAAGTAATAAAAGAACACATTTCAAATTTATCCTTCTCATTCGCAGATGCGACAATGGATTGATTATTTGGAAATGTACTGTGCGGAAGACCTCAGTGTACTGACTGTCTACTGGCATTTCATTATTATCCTTCTCGTCTGGTTACCATTGGGACTAATGATTATAACGGTAAGTTTGACATTTTTCTAAAGGTACCTGCGTCTATTGTTATGCATCACTATTAATTGTAACTAGAGAAGAAGCTTTTTAAATAGTTTTGTTCCTTTGTTATGTTTACACGGAAAGGATTAAAAATCGCGAGAAAGAAGAAAAATCGTGCAATTATGAAAATTTGGAGATTAATATAGAAAGGAAATACGTCCATTTTCTTAAGTACCCACCCCAACATCACGCGATTTACTCTGTTTAAATCAAATCTGTGTCTGTATCTGTCAAACTCAGCTTTGGACCTGTGAACGCAAACAAAACTCAGGGCTCAATACCCTGCGTGTGTAATTACGTTATGCTCATAAATGTTACCGACGTATGACGCGAAACTCTTTCAAACATTTTCCCTAAAAATTCCGTAGAATATCACAACCCGATCAATTTGTACTCTTTTAGAATTTTATGGAAAGAAATTTACCGAACGCTGCCCAGCCAAATTACCACATCTTGCCTGTGACTCAAATTACGATATGTACAGCCATCCATAAAACCTCTCAATCTTACTAAAAACTCTAGGAAATAACGCTGCTGCACTTGGTTTTAACTTTGTCAATAGCAATAGCCTTTTTAACTGACTTCAAAAAGGAGGAGGTACTCAATTCGACTAGTTGATTGTAATTGCCTAACTGACTGGACGCATATATTTGGACATCTGTCTGTTTAGTTTTTAATACATACATTATAGTTGAAGACTGCTGTTTCATTTCATGTATCACAGCCATGACATTAAGAGTGTTATTGTCAATTCTTATGCGACCTTCAAATTTAGATCCGAGGGTTTCCACGAGCCTGTCATTGATATCACCTGCAGTATTTTACACTTCTAGATAGTGAAAAGGAAAGTAAAGTTACAGTCTATATATGTCCCACTACTGGGCACAAACAACCTCTCATTTCTCAGACGGTATGGAGGCATTAAACGTCCGCACTTTTCCAGTGTGTTTACAATATGTTGTATAAATATTTTATTTCTCAGAATCGTAGACCCTGAAAGCGATTTGGTAATTTGAGCTAAAAGTTTGCCAGGCTTTATGTAAGAGCACGAGGAGAACCAGTGTAAAATAGTAGCTTAATGCTGCTGTGTTTCGTATTGTGAGTGTAGAGAACCGGAGACCCTTTTTACTGGAAAAGAGGCATTCCATCTCGGTCCGCAGGGGTGACAACACATATGCATTTTAATACTTAATTGAGGATAAATGTAGATGTCTATGGGCCACAGAATCCACTTACCATCAGGTGGACAGTGTGCTCGTTTGTCACCATTATTCTATAAAAAAATTACAGAGCGTTGACTTCTTTTCCATTTGAAATGACCTATCCAGCTTATCGGTATCAGTATATACTTCTGTCCGTTCACTGATCGCAAATATTTAAAAAATATTATTATTAAGAATACTAATTCTATCAGTTTATTTATTATATTATACTTTTAAAAGTTTATGGTGCAACGATCAAAAATATGAGCTCATTTTTTGTTTCAGTATGGCACCATAATGTGGCGTCTAGAGTGGAGCGCTCGCGAGCTGTCTTCTCGTGGCGGCGGTCAAATGGTCACCAAAGTGAGAGGCAGGGCTATGAAGATCACGGCTTGCGTGTTACTAGCCGCAGCCATTTGCAGGATGCCTTACACGGTTCTTGTATACTGGAGGAATAATCTTAGCTTGGAGATTAATTCGGTATATTTTTTAATCCTATGAGATTTAAGAGCTAATATTACGGTATTTTTCTGAAGCGGTTAAGAACAAGATGTTACTATTAAAATAACCAACTTCTGATATTCTTTTTCTTTTACACGACGTCGCACTTATATGATAAGAGAACGTTCATAATAAGCGTAAAAGATTCGTCGTCATAAAAGTAAAAATTATAGAACGTACAGTACAGTATACGTTGCTGCTTGCCCAAAGCTGCGCACAGGTCTCCTCTGATTTCTGAGGGGTTTTAGAGCAAGGCACTTTCTTGCCCTGCTGGCCAAATGCATGTTGGCGGACGTGATATGTTTTCGCTTTTTTATTTCTTAGACTTGTTTTATAATGATTTTCTTCACGTAGTAAATCAGCATTTAAAATTGCAATTAACGATTTAATTTTTGCCGGCTTAGATCGAACCCGGGTTGCTCGCGTACTATGAAATTTACGGTACGCTTAGCCACTGAGTAGACAGTTGAAATTTTCACAGAAAGTGTATTTCTGTTGCCGCTATAACAAAAAATAATAAAAATGAAAATAAATTACAAATTAAAGGGGCTCCCCTAATAGAAACGTGTATAATATAAACGAAATCTTAATGCGCGAGTCCGACTCGCACTTGGCCGGTTATTTTAATCAAGTTTAAATATGACTATAATCTTAGAGCTAAACCTTCTTCATCATCTCTTTCCCATGAAAGTACACAGCTGGATATAAGCTTTTCCTATTGAAGAGATGTTTCTACCATTAAAAATTGTCCGGTTCTCTACACTCATCTCACGAAGCACAGCGGCAATTTTTTATTTAATTGAAGTGAATAAACGACCTTGCAGTAGATGGTAAGTGGCTACTATAGCCTATAAACATGTCCATTATGCTGCTACTTTACGCTGTTATTCTGTGCGAACGTGGTCCTTCCCAGGTTGAACCGATATATGCGTGGGGCAGTGACACTTAAAACGGGGATCCAACTAAAGTTGTCCGTGAACTACAAAATTAAAAGACCAGTAGATTTAGATTTACTTAATTATCTTTAACTCAACAGGTTGATGGCGCTTATAGCGTAATGTGGTTCATCGCTAACTATCTGATATACTTCAACTGTGCTATAAACCCTCTTATCTATGGCTTCACCAATATCAGGTTTCGAGAGCTATGGATAGAACGCCAGGTATCGCGTGGTTCAAGTTTGGTTCTTGGTGCTGCGTGTGTGCTACGGTATGTAGATTTAAACATATACTATATGTCCTATCGACTGCGTCGTTGATCTACTGATCGTAGGTGCAACCGCTAAACATGTGATCGGTCAAAATCACTTAGGTATTATTTGATTTTTTCTGTTGGGGATTTCTCAATAATCAGACCGTAGTCATGAAGTTGGCGAGGTTTA
Organism: Parnassius orleans; assembly: GCA_029286625.1. NCBI lineage: Eukaryota > Metazoa > Arthropoda > Insecta > Lepidoptera > Papilionidae > Parnassius > Parnassius orleans. Next base: position 7,000,105 of record JAGSMP010000003.1, read on the forward strand.
ACTCCCGAACCTCGGAAAGCACGTAGAGCCGTTGGTCCTGTGGCCTGTTCTTTCTGATCGTGTCGGATATTCATTTCCATGGGACTATGAAAGTAAGGGAATAGAGAGTACATCTGTACTTTTGCACACACTCGTACACTATAACTATAATTTGGCCTGCGCAGGCGGTAAGTCTCCGTTGAGGCTAAAATTTAGCGACGAGAACATAATAATATGTCCTATGGATAGGTCGAATAACAAAAAACACCACTGTAGACTTGTGGTAGTAAAAATATCCGGCACATCTATTTGATGACTTCTGTCAGTATTAAGTTTACAGCGAAGCAATCGGCCAGGAGAAAGTCTTTATTGATTACGGTCAGATATTAACCTGTATCTAAGAAGAATTTACAAATTAATAACAGTGTCGTAAAGTGGTTTAAAATAATCTATTAACCCATTTCATATTGTGGTTTCAAAAGAGGTAACTATGGGAACTGGCAGATAACCATTTTTTACGCCAGACGTAAGATACCAGAGCAGCGGCGTTAAAGGTGCGCGATGTCTGGTACTGCGATCGTTAATCCGCCTGCCACGTGTGACGATAAAGGCAAATTCTCCAGCCCTACAACCTAAGATACCCAAGTCCAGTAATAGACTTTTACGGGATGATAAAGCAGAAGAAGTAGAACTAGTGTAAAGTAATATTCTCTTTATACATAATATTATTAAAGGCTCGGAATAGTTTTTCACACATTCACCGTCATATTACAAGGCTCAGGTGATATATTTTTTAATTTAAAAAAATACTAGCAATGCTATACACATTACTAATATTCCTTGTAACCACTCCTGGTAAGCTTAAAATGCTTGTGCTAAGAGTGGTTCACGTCAGTAGTTGAATGGGGGAATTGAACCCTGTCCGCGGTCCGCACCCTACCAATAGGCTACTGTCGCTTATTATGTCATTATTAGTTTATTTTTAATATAATTTTTGCCGCTTAAATATTAGGGGATTGCTCCATAAGAAGCTCCCTGTCAGAAGTGAGAGGAGGTAATAACCATTCTCTACATGCCAACTATCGAACAAAGTCGCCCTGTTATTGGCAGAAAATCGAAAGATATACTGACGGCTGGCAACGTATTTGCAATTCCCCTGGTGTTGCAGCGGTGGTAGTCACTTACCATCAGGTGAGCCGCATACTCGTTTGCCTCCTCTTATATATTAAAAAAAAACCAAATCACGCAGATCACGCAGTTTATAATTGGAAACCTCACTAAGCGTGCGAGATCGATTAACTAATCCCTGTTTAGTATGGAAAAATCTTTTGATAAATACCGCAGTCATTATCCAGAATATTATAATTATTATAAAACAATTTTTGTTCATTGACGTTTATGTCAGTAGGATATTTTTTGTAGAATTTCAGCAACGAATATCTTTGTTATTTGCAGTTTAATATGAAGAATGGCCCACCACCAGACAAAAACATGGCGAAAATTTTCGTAATTGAAAACAGTCCACGACCGAATAAAAAATTTGCGCGCGTAATCAAAAACATACTTCTTATAAATAGGGACACTGTGGAACTCAGCTTACCAAAAGTTGAAGAAGTCACAACGAAACCGACAAAAATTACGCCGCTGAAGGTTGACAATAATATATATTCGTAAATTATAATTAATAATATAAAATACCATAAAAATAAAACATTAAAGATACGATAAATAAAACAATAGAGATTTAACAGATGAATATCATATTCCAGGAATGATAATAATATTGCTCAAGGGAAGCCATTAAAAACAAATACATAATATATATCTGAAAATTGTACTTACACAGATGGTTTTTCTTGTCATATTCAAAAAATTTCTTGTAATTTTCAAAATTAGAATGTACTGACCTATGTAATTATTCTGAAAATACTGGCATGGAATATTTTATTTGAAACTCTTACCCTTTGAATTCACTTTCGTGTATTTTTAAATATTTTAAAAATATAATAATAAAAATATTGGGTCCAAGACTGGTTTTTTTTATTATCTTTCTGAAATACTATTCGCTGCGTCCATTTGACTTGACAGTTCCTTGACCTTTGTCTCTAAAATTTCAGTCATATGAGGCTCAATGCGTAAAATATTTACAGCTTCTTGCAGGAGGGCCATGCTTTGCATAAGCTGATCCTGTAATGATATAAATAGAAATTATTTTAAGAACAAAAGAAATTAGTTTGTTGCGTGATGGTACAAATGATGGGCTTGTACAAAAATATCATCTTGCCCCTAGATGTCATAAAAATTTACAACAATCACGCCGCATTGCTCGCTTGGTAGCCACCGAACCAGCTTCGAGTGCTGTTGGTGTGCACCTCGACTCGATCGAGGGAGGAACCGCGCTGTCACAGAATACCAGCGTAAGCAACATAAGCTAAAATTGTTAAGAGCACGGATTCTGGAATTAAACAAATCTGTCATTTGAATACTGTCGGTACCACGTTTGGCACAAGCATTTAAGCTTAGTTTTTTTTTAAAGAATAAGGGTGACAAGTGAGAACACAGCTCACCTGATAGTAAGTGGATTCTGTGACCCATAGACATCTACATCTATCTTCGTTTAAGAATCAAAATGCAGATGCGTTGTCACCGCTGAGGAGTAAGATGGAATGCCTCGTATCAAGTAAAATGGTTCTCCAGTTCTCTACACTCACCATATTGTATGCGAATAAGACATGAATAACCATTTTTAAAATGTTTGCCTGTCTGTCTCTCTGTTTGTTCAAGCTAATCTTCAGAATGGCTGAACCGATTGCAATGAAACTTGACGTACAGATAGAGAGCAATGCCAGGAGTGATGTAGCTATACTTTAAGGCACTTTTTTTTATAGGATAAGGGTGACGAACGAGCACACAGTCCACCTGATGGTTAGTGAATGCTGTGGCCCATAGACATCTACATAATTTCGCGATTAGTAATCAAAATGCAGATGCGTTGTCACCCCGGAGGGCTAAGATGGAATGTCTCATTTACAGTAAAATGGGTCTCCGGTTTTCTACACTCACCATACGAAATACAGCAGCTATTTTACGCTGGTATTCCGTGAGAGCGTGGTCCTTCCCCAGTCGAGCCGACCCATTCGTGCTACAACTTTGATATAGCTGAAGCATGGCTCTGCCACGTGTATAAGTATAATGGAAGATAAACCTTGAAGTGGATAAGGGAAGAGTGGTGGTAAGTTTATACTGTTTTACTAAATCAAATTAAAAAATATATATTTCGTATGGAGCGCGACGAGAACCGCCCATTTTATCCTTTTAACGGGGCATGTCATCCTAGTCCTCAAGGAATTCAAAATTCAGCATTTTGATTCTTAATCGAGATGTGTCTATGGCCTACGCCTTTGATTATATAACATGAATATAAACAAAGCCTTCTCTCATCGATAGGTAGACTGTGTATTTAAATAATAGAATATTTTTTTTTATTTTTGTCACTGGTTTGGAAGAAAACCTCTGTGCTGGGAAGAACCAGCATGAAAACTTTGTCATCTTTACTATATTTATGGTGCTATACTCTCTGTACTCGAAATAAATTTCATAAATTAAGTCGCGTTCTCTTACTTTATACGTATTTTCATACGTGGTAGAGCCATGCTACAGCTATATTAATAGTATAGTTGTAGCACAAATGGGTCGGCTCGACCGGGGAAGGACCACGCTCTCACAGAATACCAGCGTAAAATAGCAGCTTAATGCTGCTGTGTTTCGTTTAGTGAGTGTGGAGAACCGGAGACCCTTTTTACTGGAAAAGAGGCATTGTATCTTAGTCCTCGCGGCTGACAACGCATCTGCATTTTATTCGCAGACGAGGATAGATGTAGATGTCCATGGGCCACAGCAACCACTTATCATCAGGTGGACTGTGTGCTCGCTTATCACCTTACTCTCTTCACTTATCATATATAAGAAAAAATTGTATTCAAAGTTGCTCACTCTACCACTATATTTATTCAGATAGTAAACAGTATAACTCTCACACTTTTGACCCAGAGGGGTAGGCAGAGGATTTCCATTTTCGATGATCCTGACACACCTTTGTCGCTTCTATCACATTCATTATATCTACGCATAGATGCTCGTCGTATACTTAATTTGTGTCATCAATATATCGCCTATATGGTCTAATTGGTGATCAATGTTGTGATCAGCTATTAACCACTAGCTACACCATGCGGTTATCGTACAAAAGAGTATCCCTACTACTAATTATACAAGGGAAGAGAGAGAGGCGCTCTTCAACCAATGTATGATATATATTTTTATTTTCATGTGAATCTTAGCTAATTAATTTTAACATCTTTAATATTGGATTTCGGCAAAGTCACGTTATACTCGTATCCATTGAGGCAGCGATGCCGATTCTTCTTTGTCTTTATACCTTAATTTAGGAGACCTATGCCCGGTAGTGGAGCATGAATAGATTGTTAGGTACCCACTTCCCTTTTTCATCATTATTTGACTGTTGTGACGTATATGTTCGTGCCTAATGTATTTTTAGATTTCCTATTGCTATAAATAAAATTTAGGACGCTGTCTTGAAAAATATATTTATATAATGAATTTACTAACTAGATTTGGCAGCGTTTCAAATACTGATAATTATGAACTTTGCGGGAATTTACAGTGAAGGATTAGAGATTTTTGTGCTAAGACCATTTTTGTGTAAAGTTGTAAGTAAACCAAAGAAATTTTGTACGATTTTTTTTAATATCTCCTATATTTTTTGAGATAGTAATAAAAAAACATTTATTTTATAAGTTTTCCATTTCATATGAAAAAAACTGTTGCATGTGTTGTTTGCATGTTTTTCAAATAAAATTTAGCCTAAATCACTCCTGGCATTATTCTCTATCTTTTAGTGAAGTTTCAATGTTGAGGTAGTAATAAAAAAACATTTATTTTATAAGTTTTCCATTTCATATGAAAAAAACTGTTTTTTCAAATAGAATTTAGCCTAGATCATTCCTGGCATTATTCTCTCTCTTTAAGTGAAGTTTCAACTCTATCTTCAATTGTTTCAACCATTCCAAAGACAAATACAATTTTTTTTAACTTGTTATACAATTCTTAATAAAATGCAATTAACCCCTTGAGCTTATAGAAGCTAGTTTTTTCGATATTACTGACAGACAATTTTATTCAATAATATTCAATTTTATTTATATGTGTACAGATAGGTAATAACAAATTTTATATCGTCTCAAACAAATTACGTCAACACCGAAAGGCTGGCTATGTTACGTCAGAGCTCAAGACTGGTAAGATAAGAATGGTGCAAGCTTGAACCAGATTTTTGTTACCAAAAAACTACCTTGCATGCCTTTTCATTAAGACCAAAGCTGCTAGTACTTTTATTATAAAGCCGACAAAGGACCTTACAGTTCACCTGATGGTAAGTGGCTACTACAGAACATGGACACCTGCAACAAACCTCAAACTCAAACAGTGAAGGCTGCAAATGCTTTGTCTCCTTGGAGGTGGTATTTCTCGCTTTCAGCCCATATATTGCAGCAACACTCCATACACGATCGGACTTGCACTTTATAAAAAGTGAGCAGCTGTCCCAGCGTGAAGTACCTACCGTACTTTGCAAGAACCCCTTGCAGCTGCTTTGACCCTGAACTCAATGAACTGCCCAAAGTTCAGGTTCTTTTTATTAAATATTAAAAGCTAGTGCTCGACTTATATTCCAACTTATGATAAGTGCTGATGCAGCCGAAGATAGAAAAGTGCTCTGACTTCGCTTAACAAAAGCCTTTTCACTTTCGCCTTGAAGACACCCACATTGTAATACGATGGAAAGACAGATGCCGGCAAATTATTACACTCCTGCTGCACGCTGTACGCACTATGAACTATGAAACAAACCGTTTGTTTCGCATGCGCGGTATTTCGACAACGAAGGGATAGAGACCAACCAAGCGTCTATATAAGATATAAGATATATTTACTTAATGACATGTAAATATATATGTGTAGTTTTATTGAGAAGTATAATTTGATTTCATATATTTCTAATAAATTGTAAGAATGCGTATTTACTCGTATATACCAGTATACTGTGTTTTTGTATTATATTCTTTTACTTACCTCATATAAACAAAGAAAAACAGAAAGTGTGAATTATCGTTGCGAACGACTACATACAGTTCATGTGTATTCAGTGATACGTTATACTCATTACTGCCTCAGCGCGACTATTAGCAATCAGTCATATTGTCCGGAGTTCGAATCTCGCATTAAGTCTAAATCAGTTATTGGATTTTTTTGTCAAGAATCTCTTAGTAACAGTCCGATGTCAGGAAGTTTGCGGTGTTACCCCGTGCCTCGGAAAGTACGTAAAGCTTTTTTTAAGTACGAGTAAAGAAAGCTTTACGTACTTTAGTAAGTCCTGCGCTTGATTTCTCTCCAGTCGTGTTAGGTGCCGTCCTATCGGACTATGAGAATGAGGAAATAGAGAGTGCACCTGTGCATTCGTACAGACTATAATCCTGTCCTGCGCTGGTTTGTCTCCGTTGACTTCCCGCCGTGACCGATATTCGATCTGGAGGATTTTCCGATTATTGTTATATTCATTAGTTTAGATTATTCAGCAACGTTATGTCAAAACTAACAAATTATTGACAAAATGCAAACATTTTAATAACGAAAGAAAATATTTACCTGTGCTCCTTCTTTCGTCAGTTTCTGATCTTCAAACTCTCGTTTAGTCTGCATTGACAGAGCAGCTTGCAGCTCCAGCAGAATTGTTCCTCGAAGTCGAGTCCAACCCGGTTCTAATTTCTCCGCCAACTCCAACAACTCATGACAGAGATCAATCTTGCGTTTCAGCATGTTATCTGGAAGTTCTGAAAAATACCACGAAGATCATTAAAAATATTTTATCTAAAAAACTTTGAAGGCAAATAATGGAAGTATTTTATTTTTTAATGGGCATCCCGAAATACAATCGTTGCCATCTACAAATCTAAAATTTTTAATCTACTCTTGCGGAGATCTTTTTTATTGAATATCAAACGTGACAAAAATAACAAACCTGTCAAAGTATACCCTTTGTAGTTGCCATAAATTTGCGCCAAACCTAATTTCGCTTGAATTACTAAATGGTTGGTAGGGTGCAAAGTTAGATTGTACTTTTCTATGAATTCCTCCAACTCTTGTGGACCAGTTTTATTGAGCCCATTCAATTCCTGTTTCAAAGCGTTGTTTCCCCAGAACATTTGCCTGCTTTGAATAGAGTGATCACATTTCTCGCACTTCCAAGGTGCAGTTTCTTCTAGAGTATTCGTCGATATAAGCATAGCTCCTTTTGATAAACCGTTGTTGCTAAATGGTCCATTGCACATTGAGCAGTATATATTCCCTAGATAAGTACCAAGTTCTGTTGGATCTCGGCATCGCTCACATTCGCAATCGAAACATTTGTTTTGCTTCAAATGTTTCCTCCTATCCAAAGTTCCCCACAGGGACTGAGTATATGTAGCAGTGATAAGTTCGCCTTTAGCAATAGGCACAGTCGCGAGTAGCACCAAATTGTGATCCTCTCCTAAGAATATATGTCGTGTGTTAGGTTTGCAATTATGGTTCATCATGGAAGCCATAACGTAAATTGCTCTACACCTTTTCGTACCATCTGGTGATCTAACATCAAATGAGTTGGTATCAAAAATTGAAGCCACTTGCAAAATAGTTTCGTCCTTGAAAGGCAATGCAATGACATTTCTAATGAAAGTGACCAGATTAGTTTTTAATAAAGTATACAACTGTGTTTGCTTTCGATCCTCTAAATGAGATTCTAGATTCAATATGCTTTCAAATTGTTTAGGATTATAATCTTTCATTAACAAAATTCTTAGTGGTGCAATCACACAATATGCAGCTTCATTTTTGTCTGCATTTTCATACTTTATACTACATTTATAACCTCTGTCTGTCATAATTCTACATTCGTTCTTGTGAACTTCAGATTTGTCACATTCAGGACCACACGTTGGCCAGTTGCATTGTGAGCATTTGTAATAATCTAATTTTCCTTCTATCTCAATCGGTGTTAGTTTCTTTCCACAAGCCAAGCAGTGTGCTGTGCAGGACATTCTAGGACCAACTACAGCTGGTTTCTCTTTAAGAATAATTTCACCTTGTTTTATATCTCTAGTAGCTATCATGTGTTTGCCTAGAGCCGGGGAAAATTGAATTTTGAAAGAGTAGCATTTTGATTTGTGACCTTCCTTCCATCCTTGTTTTTGATGTGATTTTGAACAATAGTACACTTGCTTGCAGCCGCCGCACGTCTGGTTAGCGGGTTGTTGGCAGACTTCGCAAGTTGGTATTTCTCGCTTCAAATATTCCATTCTTTTATTGTTTGTTAAGGAACTGTCACTTCAGAGCGCTCGGCACGCCCGACCCGATCCGTTACTAGCACAATACTCGTCTAAAATAGGCACAGATAATTATCACTACGCAACTAAACATTCGGGAGATGTGCCAACTAAATAAAAACGGCAACCGCGCTCTTTTGTAATAGTAAACGTTAATGTGTTCTGGGACGTAGATTACATGTTTTAATGTCTAAAAGAAAATACAAATTACTTCAAGGAATTTTAAACACAAAAGAATCGAAACACAATATCATCATCATTATCATGAAAAACAATAGCCCTAAGAGCCCACTGCTAGACATGGGCTTCTCCCGTTATAGGACGAAGTCGCCATAATCGCCAAGCATGGCAGGCGGTTTAGCGATTGCAGTACCAGACGTCTCTGTGCTGCTCCCCGTCACTGGGCTAGGTAATTTACGTCCGGTTATTTTACGCCAGACGTTAAATACCCAGTCCGTAATATTATAGACGATATCGTTGTCTAATAACTAAAAAAAATATAAACTACTACTATCTTTAACTTATTACTTAAAAACTAAGTATAAAATGAAATCACAAAACTAAATATAAAATAGTATTTTGCCTAATTATTTCACAAAAATGTCATAATTTATTATGAAGCGTGGTTTTGAACTATTGGATACGAAGAAGTAAGAAAATTGGTTTACTTATGTTAATTATATTTTTATGAAACTGTTTGTGTATAGCATAATCATACAAAGCAATCCTATGAATTAATCAATTTGATTTAAGTTTTTTTATACAATGGTAAATGGTAGATGTCGGTTGTTTTCAAGGCAATAGTGAATAGGATTTATTAAGCTTAATAAGTGCGCTTTAGCATCTTTGGCTGCATCGCCACTTATCCAGTGGCGTATTATCCTTAAGGCAAGCTAGGCACGTGCCACGTGCACGAACAAATTTGGAACTTTTGTTAACTTGTTTTTAATTGATACAAAATATGTATTCAAAAATGAGTAATGTTAATTGAAAGGTCATTTTTAAATAAAAATGTTGATTCACTAAGCCATATTTGTAATAGTTTAACACAGAAGGCGTACTGCGTAAAACTAATGGTAAATAACTAATCTGTATTTGCGAAAAATAATTAACCATATAAAATAATAGCACTAAGTATTATATCGATACTACACCTTTAAAATTGCTAATAATAGGTCGGGGAAAAATTCCTTCGAATTTTGTTTATATAAAATTGAAGAAAATCTGTTTGGTTGTACTGTTTGTATCTGGCTGGTTTTAACATGAATACATATAGGATATTAAAAAAAATGAAAAATGAAAAGTAAAAAGCACTTGCCCGCCATTTTTCTATTGTTTTTCTGTCCTCCAAAATGAGTGAATCTAACGAAGAAATTAGATACATTCTGAAGTTTTGTTACAAAAAAAAAGGGAAAAATGCGACTTACGCCGCGAAAAAATTGTGACGTTAAGGACCTAATGCAGTGTCAGTAAGAGTAGCACAAAGTTGGTTCAAGCGTTTTCAGTCCGGGAATTTTGATGTCAAAGATGCAGCTCGCTCTGTTAGCCCTCATACGGATAAAGTCGACGCCATTTTTGAAAAAGTGGAGCAAGGTCGGCATATTAGTAGTTACGATATAGCCGAGAAATTGAGGATTGACCACAAAATAGTTTTGGCCCATTTAAAAAGGCCTGGCTATACAAAAAAGCTCGATATTTGGGTACCACACGAGCTCACTGAAAGAAACCTTATGAATCGTGTACTCATTTGCGATTCTCTATTGAAACGTAATGAAACCGAACCATTTTTGGAAAGATTTATTACTGGTGATGAAAAGTGGATCACCTACGACAAGAACGTGTGAAAAAGATCATGGTCAAAGCGTAGTCAAGCTGCACAGACTGTAGCGAAACCCGGATTGACAGGTGTGTAAGGTGATGCTGTGTGTATGGTGGGATTGGAAGGGCATCGTTAATTATGAGCTTTTACTGCCGTGCAAGATCATCGATTCGGATCTCTACTGTCAATACCTAATGAGACTCAAGCAAGAAATTGAGAAAAAATGGCCGGAATTGATCAACAGAAAAGGAGTGGTCTTTCATCATGATAACGCCAAACCACACACATCTTTGGCCACTCAGCAAATATTGAGAGAGCTTGGTTGGGAAGTGTTAATGCATCCCATGTGTAGGACTACATGGTGTCCTGGCCTTGCACCCTCAGATTTTCACCTGTTTCGCTCAGAATTCCTAGGTTAACTAACACTACCCAAAGAATTTTAACATCAACAGAGGACTGTCAAAACTACCTCTCGCATTTTTTTTGATCAAAACTCCCAAGATATCTACAGCAACGGGATTATGTAACTACCTACAAGATGGCAACACGTTATCAAACAAAATGGCACATATATATTATAATAAAACGTAATTAAACTTTGAAAAAAAAACTGTCTTGAATTTGTATATAAAATACGAAGAAACTTGTTCCCCGACCTTATATAGCTAATAAAATTACTTGGATCGCGTTGTAAGGTAACGACAACAGGAAGCCATGTCTACCAGTGCTAATTTTGGGTTGATGATAAAGAAATTGGTGCCCGTTCTCGTCCCGTGGGTGATGTGAGAATTGTCAATGGTAAATGCAAGAAAGATCTTAAGGTCTCCGTTAGACTGTTGTATAAAGTACCTAACCCATGGCATAAACCCTCAAAGGGGTGGAAAGCAGCGTCGAATATTCCAAACGTTACCAAGCGTGGTGATTACGGCGAGTCCTATGAGACAGCACCATGTCCAATGGAGAACTCTTTGCTGGCTAATGAAGATATAATGTTGTGCAATAAAAAACAAGTATTGAGAAATTTCTTAAAAATCAGTTGAGTCCATTTTAAAATGTGTTATTTTTTATTTACTTGTTTACCTATAATATGTTGGTGCTTGACTACAATCCCAGCTGGTAGTAAGTGGTGGTGAAGTACTAGATATTAAATCGCACTGTCTTAGCTTAAAAGCCAATTGTAATCGGATGGAAAGGCAGACGACAGCAAATTATTCCATTCCTTAATTGCACGCATTACGGAAGATTATATTATTTATACGGACGAACTTATGTTCGCGTTACGTCAGCAATAGTCTGAACTTTCTTCAGTCCGACCCTAGTCGTAAAGCGAAGAGCGGCAACGCTTGCGCATAATACGTCCATGGAAAACTTGTGGGACAACTCTAAGTGCATCTAGAAAAAATTGAAGTGTGCGTGTGTGACTATTATTTAAACTTTCTTTAAATTGCTAGAGATTCTATAAAAATAAAATAAAAATAGTAAGTATACAAACATTAATTTGAATTATAATTAATATTTTTATAGATGTTATACGAAACTAAATAGTCAATTAATATATTATTCTCAACTTAAAAGTGACATCTTTTATTTTTCTATTTATTCTTAATTTTTCATAAAACAACACTGAATTCTGTTTATAGTTTCGCAATATGACATTTTAGTGAATTAAACAAGACAAAAAAATTATAGTCTTAGGTAATGTTTAACTGTGACTCTTAATTTTTTGCATAAAAAGTTTGGATGTTAAACGTCGTTCAAACAGGTTAAAAGTTTTCATAAAGGTAATAACAATTATAAGCATAAAGGAGACAATTTATTTCTGTATTGAGAATGGGCCCACCACCGTAACCAGGCGTAACTTAATGAAACATATGTCGATTTATTCCTTATAACCAATAGATTACAATAGTAATATTAGTTTAACCTTATCTAATGGGAATACTGAGAAATTAACAATTAAAATATGAATATCACAATAACCTAAAAACAAACTAAAAGCGATTGTCTAGTAGTTTTCACCGGTATGATAAGTTAAAATAATGCTCTGGTCAATAATTAATAGTATAAAAGAAAGTTGTAGGTACATTCAGGATTTATAGGTACTTTAAGGTTGATGGAATTTTTTTTAGTGTTTTGTTCTTCTTTATACGCATTGTTTTCATATTACATCAGTCAATTCACGAATATCAAAAGAACGTTTTTTTTCTGATTTTATGATTCCGGTTACATTTTCATAAAATCTTAAGGCCGTTTACTATAATAATATGGTATCTTTTTTATGTGTAATAAAATTAAGTTACGTTAAAGTTTCTAGTGGGCCCAAAAACTTTGAGCAATAACAATATCTAAATATATTCCTAAATAACATTAAAATATTTAAGATACTTCTAGAGAAGCTACACCGATTTTAAAATAATGAATTATTTTAGGTACGTGCATTTATAAATGAAGTTTTAAAATAACTCGCTGTATTAAAATAAATGTAAATTAACAACTGTACAATTTTTGGCATAAATCGCTTAATTAAATAAGTATTTCGTTATTTAACAGCGCATAATACTTAAATTCAATATTGTACAAATCTCTCGAAAATGTATAATACTAAAATAAAATTATTTTAGTTAATAAATCGACTAGGTATTAAATAATAGGAATTCAGTCGTTATGATCCTTTGACGCTGCAAATTGGTGTACATGTTTAATGTATTAAAATGCAAAATCCTAGATTCGTCCATCCATCCATTACAGCCTATAAAAGTGCTGCGTCCCCATGAGTCCCCATGAGGCAATCTATGAGGCCTCCCTCATAGATTGCCTCATGGGGAGATTTTTCCATAGTTGATACGCTGGCTAAATAAATCCAAAATAGTCAATGTCAAAGTATAAAAATAAACTTCCAGAAGAATATAACAGTTCTTATCGCATATTACATGTTTTGTATGCTTTAGTGCGTTGTCGATTATTATTTCTGTAAGCATTAGGTACGAGAATAGACCGCTGTAGCCCAGTTACCGGCTCCAAAGAACATTTTACGAGTTTGCGAAACTCAGATCATAGAACGTTTAATAATTTTGAATTCTCAAAATTGACGTTTTTAAGATAAAATCAGACATTAATTTGTTACTAATAATGATACATTCAATTGATTAGTTTAAATGAATTTTAGTAGCACTTAAACGTAGTGATTATATTCTCTTTGGTAGCACTGCACTTTTTCCTTTTTAATTGACATAGAATACTTTAAAAAAATATTTTTATTGTAAAAAAAAACTAAAGGTCTGGTGAGTTTGTATAACGGAGAGTTTTCTGTTTAAGCTTGCTTTTAATATTGCGTATGTTAAAGCTCCCGTTGTGCAGTGCTGTCCGTGAAATAGATTAGTTAATCAATTGAAATGTTCATATATTATGATTTATGGGACAGGAAAAGGGTTAAGCACAAGATTTATAGGACCCTTTTATTGAGGAAATATTTGAAATAGGAGCCACAATTGGCAGACAGAATTGCGATCACAGTACATATGTATATATGTACTGTGATCGCACCATATTATGTCTGTGGGAGCCTTATGTTTTGCTGTGAACATACAAGAAAAATGTAACTTTTCACAAAAGTAAAAGCTGACTTAAATCAACTAAAAAGAATAAAATAATTTTTCACATTCTGAAATCGGTGCTATAACATATTGTATAGGATAATTATTATTAAAGCCCCGACTTTATTTTATTGGAACGAAGTTCCTTATCGCACGGTACAAATTTGACGGATGGGGGCTAGGCGAGAAAAAGTGTAAGATTTTTCCGTCACGACCCCCTTTCTATAGTGCGAGCGAGATGGAATAATATCCATCTCCCTCGCACTTTTTCTTATCTTGTCATGAAAGAAATGTTATTGTAAACGACGCTTCATTTTAATAGACGCTAGTAATTCATTTATTTGTATTTGTTAATCAATAATACGTTTATCAATAATAATATACTACGAAAGGTACTTCGTTCCAACCGAGTGTTCCACGACACTCACGCATGTTTTTCTTTTGGGCCTTTACTTTCTGGTAATAGTTAAATATTCTTACTATTTTAAGTGCACTAAGGAATATCACAATTTATATATCGTATCCACTTTTAGGGGTGAAATTTTTCTCCAAATTTATGTGGACCACCTCTGTAAGATAACCTATTTAATAAACCTAAAGATAAATTATTTATTATACGTGGTAGAGCCACGCTGCAGCTATAATATTATGGTTGTAGCACGAATGGCTCGGCTCAAACATGGAAGGACCACACTCTCACAGCATAGCAGCTTAATACTGTTGTGTTTCATATGGTGAGTGTAAAGAACCGGAGACCCCTTTTACTGGATACGAGGCATTCCATCTTAGTCCTCAGGGGTGACAACGCATCTGCATTTTGATTCTTAATCGAAGATAAATTTAGATGTCTATGGGCCACAGCATCTACATACCATCAGGTGGACTGTGTGCTCGTTTCGTTTTCTTATTCTATAAAATAAAAAATAAAAATAAAGAATCATCAAAATCGGTTCATAATTAACGAAGATATCGCGTAACGTACATATAAAAAGTATACAGTTGAATTGAGAAACTTCATTTTTTATGTCGGCTAAAAACATACGTACACAATGCGTATAGTAGATACGAACATATTTTACAAGTGCATACAAAACAATCAAAGAACAGATAAAGTTTTTGGCATCGTACCAGAAGATTGAAATATTATGACGTTTCATAAAATATACATCATACAAGAATAACTGTAGTCTGTTAGACTAAAAATAAAATAAATCGAATTACTCACATTACGCACTTGACTCTGCTTATAAATACTTTACAAAATAGATTTTTTTGTTTGAAGCACGTACAGTAATCATTAAAATATAAATAATTATGTCTATTGTACCGTGTAGTGGCGGTGTATAATATCTACTACCCCATATCGTCCCCAGGGTGTCGTAAGAGGCTTCAGTGGAAAATGAAGCAGGAGGTGGGCAGCAGAATCTTCCTGATAACAACTCAAAGTAATAAAAACTGTGGTTGCCAACCCGCTTGCCAAACTTGGCAACTATGGCAAAATCTCCCGTGAGGCAGTCTATGAGGGAGGCCTATGTTCAGCAGTGGACTTTTATAGGCTGTAATGTATGGATGGATGTTTATTGTATAAATGCTTTCTCTACTATCGCAGATGGGTGAAGAGGAGGATGTACACTTCCCAAAAAGATATACATATGCAGCGTTTTATTGTTATTTTATTACTTGTAACAAAATGGCAGTTCGATAGTGCAGTGACTAAACGTTTAGCGCTGCGAATTGCAGATTCGAATCCCACACGGAACAAGTATTTATAATATTATGACGGTCTTTAAATAATTTTTCCGGGTTTTGATGTTGATCTATAAGCAATTTATGTATGTAAAACGAATATGACACAGAAGAAAAGCCATGTTCGGGTACAACATTTTTTTAAAGAAAAACATCTTACGTTTTATTTAACTTAACCTTATTAATTACACTTACCACAACATGTTTCAAATACATATATCATTGGTTGCAGTTAATGGTAATTGCAGTGTAAATATTGTCAGGCGCTAATATTTACGGAGGCGAAATTACTTTTTTTTTATTGACCAAAAAACGTTGAGGATGGATAGAACGGTGATCACTTGGTAAAGAGATTACACATAATAGAGGCAGCTATTTTATGGTTTGCAGCAGCATGAATGGGTTGGCTCTACCGGGGAAGGACCTCGCTTTCACAATATACGCGTTTCGTAATTTGTTTATAGAAAACCCTATTTGCTGGTAACGCGGCATTCTTAGTCCTGAAGGGTGACAAGACAACGCATCTACATTTTGATCCTTGACTGAAGATAGATGTAGTTGTTTATGGGCACATTATCCATTTATTAGGTGGACTGTGTGTTCGTTTGTAAAAAAACCCTTATAAATTAAAATATGTATTTACTTAATTTATTTATGCCTTCGTCATTAATCAGTATCTACTTACACAAAAAAGCAGGAGAGTTGCGATTACGAGCAGCGTTGTCCTACTATGAGTGACTCATGTCTAGCAGTGGACTGGTATGGCGGATAAAGTAGATTAAATCTATCGGTGTATACAACATTTAACAAAAACCCTGAGGTGTTGTTGGAAATAACCTTACTTCAGGGAACTCGACCATAAAAAAATATTTTTTTTATTACTTACATCTAACTGACACACGCATCGGTAAAGCTGGGTCTCTGATAATACTCTTACCACTTAAGTACTACCCGGCTAATGCAGAGGTAATAAAACCACATGCAATTTGCAAATAAAATTAAATTTTTTTTTGCGTTCTAGTTTTCTGATGTGAATTTATTTATACAATACCTTTGAATACTGATTATGATAATGCACTTTTTTTTTACATGTATAATTCAATAAGAGTACCTACAAAACGAGTTTCTTACTTTTTACAAAGGATGCCCTTACTCAATTCTATTTCCAAGACAGACGATAAAATTAAAGCTTAATAGCACGAGCTTTACTGCAAGTAACATGATTTTTGTTTTTATTTCAGAATCATGGGGCAAGAAGATGGAAATACTTCTCTACCATACAAAGTAAACATTTTAAATTGCTTATCCTGCCATCTAGTAAAATATATTAATACCTCTTCATCGCAAATTTTACTGCAAAATATCATAATAATAAAATATGACGATAGATGGCAGGTTTACTAATTTTAATTATTATTTACTATTGATGATTAAAATATTTTTTTTATTATTATACGAGCATAAAAAATAAAACTGCCCGCTCATAATTTAACAGCCTTGCGATAGTTAGCTAGTTATCGTTTATTTTTAACCGACGAAAAAACGGAGGTTCTGAAGTCGACGCGTATATTTTTTTTTTATGTATGACCACGCATAACTTTTTACAGAGTAGTCCGATTTTTATAATTCTTTTTTTAATGGTAAGGGTATACCTCGAAATTGGTCCCGTATAGATTTGGAAATAAGATGTTTACCATAAGGGTGGGAAAATAGGGGTGATTTATTGTTTACTCACAGATTTTAATGCTCAGTTGTGTATTACTACATTACATAATAATTACATTACATTACAAAAAAAACCTCACGATGAATGAGTTTTAGACCTGTCAGTCTCTTGTGTGTAGACTTCTCAGTCTCTGCATTTCTGCTAAAGCTCGTTTATCGTGAGGTTTGTGTAATAGGTACCTTATTTGGCTCTAGATCAGATAAAGCAATACCCTCAAGTGTTTTTACTTTACTCAGTGCCACATATGTCTGCCCTTTGGCTAACACTTTCTTTCCGAAGTCGATTACAGCTTTATCAAGGGTCGTACCTTGTAATGTGTGAACCGTGACGGCCCAGCATAAAATTATCGGCAACATCCTGCGTACAATGTCGCCATAACCCTTCGTACCTTGAAAAGTTGCTACCACTGGAGGTATGGCGACACAACCATCGCGATCTTTTAGTCTGCTTCCTATGCTTTCATCGTCAAATTTTACTAATATGCCGTCCGGTAATTCTCCTTCCTCTAGTTGATCCCTGCGTAGTGATGGCCATTTTATTGTTTTTACGATACCCATAGCACCATTGACGAGACCATCAGATACTGATATGTATTTGTAATTTTACCTCAGATAAAAGTCCACCAGAATTGTTCACATCTTTTGGAACAACATTATCTGGAGGTCTCTTTCCATAGGTAGTAACTTCACGAGACTCATCTATGGAACGGATTGTATAGACGCCATTTTGTTTTGAATTCATAGCTGCCGTCTCATTATTGTATTTGTCAACCTGTTTGACGGTCGCGAATATTCGAACCACAACTCCATCCTTAAACTCTTCATCTAAAGCCACCATTCGCCTCTGACAGAGCAGTTCCAGTTGACTTGTTGTCAATTCGCCTACGCGTAAATTGTTTAACAGGTCAACAAACTCTGTATCATTTCGTTGTTTCATATTGATCGTTAATTCACAGAATGAAAATGCGTGCCATAAATTAACTTCTGCAGCATTCCAAGGTGACTTTATAAAGCACTAATGTCCTTTTACAGGGGGCACTTGCATGATGTCTCCAAAGACAACAATATTTATGCCACCAAACAACTTATCATTGTTTTTGAATTCCTGTAGCCGCAAATGAATCATTCGTAAGTTCTCGTAAGAAACCATAGATACTTCGTCAATCACTAACCAACTTATGTTACGCCATTTACGTATTTCTTGTTCTAGCTTTTCACCAGTTAAGCGTCTATATGCAGTTGAATTACCTTTTTCGATGGGAAGAGAAAAAAGAGAATGCAATGTCTTCCCAAGTACCTGGCGGGCGGCGACACCAGTCAACGAACCTACCTCAACAAATTTAGGCTTTAGAAGCAAATTAACTGTAGGCGTATAACACCTCTTAATGTGCTCCACGAGTAATTTAAAAACAAATGATTTGCCACTGCCAGCTCCTCCAGTTATAAAAAGGAACAACTTTTCATCATCACCATGTAAATCTTTTCCAATGGCCGTAGAAATTCTTTGAAATAAATCCTTCTGCTGTATGTTTAGACCTCTGATATTATTTAAAAAAATATCATCAGTCATTGCACCTCTTTCTTCTACATCTTCACAGTAGTCGTCTTGATTTTGATTAATGTGTTCATCGAGAGCAAGACCACATCTTGAGCAAAAATAATTGCCTGCCCTTTGCACCAGTCTTGGCTCAAACGATTTCGAACTTTTATTATTTTAAGAAATGGCACTACTCTGCAAACAAAACGTTTCTCAATTTCCGATAAGTCATCAATTTCTGTAGGTGGAGTATTTTGTTTTTTAATATTATTTGGGCATCGTGAACAAGTAATTATATTACCTAAAGCTACCAATTCATTAAGCAAAATAGATCCTAAATTTGTAGTTTGCAATTTCGTACGTTGCTGAGGATACAAACTTTATTTGCATATTAAACACGGCAAGTCAGAATAAACATTAATCGCTTGCTTAAAGTTTTCTGCATTACACTGGTTTCTTCGCTCGCAAGCCGCTTGTCACATGGCTCTCAAATGATTAGTTCTTTCTTCGGTGAAGTATCACCATTGCAGAACAGTTACGAGCAGCATCCAAACGTAGCAAATGTTCGTCTTCAGTTTCATTTGAAAGTCGCTCTCTTATCAGACCTAAAAGATGAGCGCGTTGCTCTTCACTCTCATTTGAAAGTCGCTCTTTTATCAGACCTAAACCATGAGCGCGTTTCTCTTCACTCTCATTTGAAAGTCGCTCTCTTATCAGACCTAAAAGATGAGCGCGTTGCTCTTCACTCTCATTTGAAAGTCGCTCTCTTATCAGACCTAAACCATGAGCGCGTTTCTCTTCATTCTCATTCGAAAGTCGCTCTCTTATCAGACCTAAAAGATGAGCGCGTTTCTCTTCATTCTCATTTGAAAGTCGCTCTTTTATCAGACCTAAAAGATGAGCGCGTTTCTCTTCATTCTCATTTGAAAGTCGCTCTCTTATCAGACCTAAAAGATGAGCGCGTTTCTCTTCATTCTCATTTGAAAGTCGCTCTTATCAGACCTAAACCATGAGCGTTTCTCTTCATTCTCATTTGAAAGTCGCTCTCTTATCAGACCTAAAAGATGAGCGCGTTTCTCTTCATTCTCATTTGAAAGTCGCTCTCTTATCAGACCTAAACCATGAGCGCGTTTCTCTTCATTCTCATTTGAAAGTCGCTCTCTTATCAGACCTAAAAGATGAGCGCGTTTCTCTTCATTCTCATTTGAAAGTCGCTCTCTTATCAGACCTAAAAGATGAGCGCGTTTCTCTTCATTCTCATTTGAAAGTCGCTCTCTTATCAGACCTAAAAGATGAGCGCGTTTCTCTTCATTCTCATTCGAAAGTCGCTCTCTTATCAGATCTAAAAGACGAGTGCGCTGCTTATCATCTTCTTGCGATAACCTATCGTTAATGTAGCTTCTCATCCTCGACAGTCTTTCCTCGCGCTGATCTAAACTCTCCTGTGAACGTGTTAATCTAATTCTCTTTAAGGTAATTTAGTGATCTTTGTTCATTGATTGTTTGGCGCCGACTCTAATACATTACTTACCGACTATAATTACATTAGTTTAAGAACTTAGTTATTAAGGTTAATTAAAAACTCAAAATATTTACAAAAATATATACTTAAGTATACTTACATTAGTTTAAGAACTTAGTTATTAAGGTTAAATAAAAAAGATTTATTATTTTTTGCTTTTCAGTTTTTTCGTCGGTTTAATTTTTTTGTTAAAAAGTTTTTTAATGTTAGGTAATTATTTTATTATGCTTATGATATTCACATTTTTTAAAGTAAAAATATTATAGTTTATTATACTTATATATTAAGGACCAATAAAATTTCTTATATCAATAATTTCGAGGACTTGTGTAGTCAGCACACGCACCAGAACAGTGTGGCGACCTAATTATTGCTCTTAGAAATGAGCACAGACTACTAAGAGGATACTACGAGAGGAGACCGCTACCTAGCCGCTGTTAAAAATGGCTAAGTGTCTGTTTTAGATCTGCGTAAAGTGGGGTCACGGTAATTTTTTTAGAGTCATGCTGCAGCTATATAAGTGGTATAGTTGTAGCACGAATGGGTCGGCTCGACCGGGGAAGGACCACGCTCTCACAGAATGCCAATGTAAAATAGCAGCGTAACTCTACTGTGTTTCGTATGGTGAGTATAGAGAACCTGAGACCCTTTTTACTGGAAACGAGGCATTCCATCTTAGTCCTCACGGGTGACAACGCATCTGCATTTTGATTCGTAATCAAGGACGGATGTAGTAGTCTATGGGCCACAGCGACCATTTACCATCAGGTGGAATGTGTGCTTGTTTGTCACCCTTATCCTATATAAAAAAAATTTGAATGTCAATCGAAAAGATTTCTGAAACTAAATGCATATTTTTTTAAGTTCTGTTTCTGTGTGTATAAGAACCTGTATATTTTTAATTTAATATTTCGAAAAGAGTATGTATACTTACTTGCAATCTATATACTTACGTCCCACATCTGCGTACAGGCCTAGTCTCATTTGTAAGTGGGTTATAAAAGTTTTAGTTTTAGATTCAAAAATATTTCAAAAACTAAACGTAATTTCTAAAAGTGGTTTCTCGTTATTATTTTATCTCCTCTCATTATTCATCATTCCCCGTTATTATATTATTTTTCATATGTTCATTCACTTCAGCCTATTAAACGTCCACTGCTAAACATAAGCCTCCGCCCATTGAGTTATATGTACTACGTACTAGAGAAGCTATTCCAAACAAAAAATGTGCGCTACTCTATGTCTTCGCGCATGCGCGGTAGATAGTAAAATATTACGATATTATTACCTATTTATTCACTTGAACAACAAAAAATTTTACTTACTTGACTACTGAATTATTTACGTAAGTTATTTACGTAAGGTTTAAACTTTAATTTGAAATAT
Organism: Parnassius orleans; assembly: GCA_029286625.1. Lineage (NCBI taxonomy): Eukaryota > Metazoa > Arthropoda > Insecta > Lepidoptera > Papilionidae > Parnassius > Parnassius orleans. The sequence continues at coordinate 7,021,850 of JAGSMP010000003.1, forward strand.
TATTATCTCGTATTATTATCGCCGCTCCACACTGCATGAATATTGAAGCCACAGTAAATGACACTAAAGTAAGGTGTACGGATTGCAGTACAGTTCAGTTGAACATAGTGAATGTTCGGAATGCGAAATATAGTGCATAGTACATATATATCAATGCCTCCGCCATAGATTGTAAATGCGGGTTGGCAACAGCAGTTTTTTATTATCATAGAGTTGTTATAGAAAGATGCTGCTGCTCATCTCCTGTTTCTATTTCTCTCTGCTGCCACATACGACACCCACGGGATAATATGGGGTAGTAGTAATTCTTACGCCGTCACAGTTCGGCAATTATTTTCTCTCGCCCATAATATAGGGACAATACATAAAAATGTATTATATTTGTATTATTTTCTTTACATAACATTCAAACCTATTTCGAAGGAATATTATTCTACAACTTACTATCGAATTCGTTCAAAACGACTAAGATATTGTCACACATAAGGGCCTTAAGAAAATATAAGGGCTCTTTGTATGACACCGTTGACCTTGGTGATTTTAGGATATGGACATCTTATTTCAGATAGAAACATCAGATGAGCTCGGCCGCTATTTGGTGGCAGCTCGGGACCTGTCCCCTGGAGACATAGTACTGACCGAGAGGCCAATGGTCTTCGCACCGAAAGCAATGCTTGACCCTGAAGCACAGATGCCGTGCGTCGGCTGCTACAAGCCCGTCTTCACAGATATTGGCGAAAGATGTGCTAAGTAAGTTTCATGCGACTTTGAAACTTTGGACATGTTTTATAGTATAAGTAACAACCGTGTGATGGCGTCCTATGAGAATCCAGACAGTATAGAAACGCCAGGAAGAATTTATGGCTTGTTATGGACGGTGATTAACACTAGATGGAGTGACGACCTGGTAAGACATGCAGGAAGTCGATGGATGCAGGTGGCTCAGGACCGTGCTTTGTGGCATTCCTTGGGGGAGGCCTATGTTCAGCAGTGGACTTGTGAAGGGCTGTAATGATGATGATGATAGACGGTGATATAACCATCTCGTTTATACATTATGGTAGAGCCACGTGGTGTAGCACAAATGTATCGGCTAGGCGGGGTAGGACCACGCTCTCACAGAATGCCAGCGGAAAATAGTAGCTTAATGCTTCTGTGCTTCGTATGGTGGGTTTAGAGAACTGGGGACACTTTTTGCTGGAATCTAAGTATTCCACCTTAGTCCTCAGGGGTGACCACACAAATGTATTTCAATTCTTAATCGAGTTAAATGTAGATGTCTATAGGCCACAGCATCCACTTACCATCAGGTAGACTGTGTGCAAGTTAGTCACCCTTATTCTAAAAAAAAAAATTATTGAAATATCCAAACCGGCGACGGGGAGCAGCAACAAAGGTGGAAGACGTTTGGTACTGGGGTCGTCAATCTGTCTGCCAATCCTGACGTTTAAAGCAATTCTCCGTGCAACGGGAGAGACCCATGTCCAGCAATAGACTTTTACGGACAGTTAAAGAAGAAAAAGTGTAATAAATGAGCAAGCAGTCCAACTGATTGTAAGTGGATGTGGACGGCATATAGCTTCATAGCCCTTTCAGAAAGAGTAGGTCTTTGCTGTCATCATCATCATTACAGCCCATCACAAGTTCTCAACTGAACATAGGTTACCTCCATAGATTGCCTCTTAAGGGAGATAATTACCAAAGCTGCCACGCTTGGCAAATGGATTGGCTTCCGCATTTTATTCTTATAAAGTACAAAAGTAACGCATCCGCATTTTATTTCTTAATTGAGGATAAATGTAGATATCTATGGGCCACAGCATCCAGTTACCATCAGGTGGACTGTATGTTCGGTTGTCACCCTTACTCTATAAAAAGTCTGATCGAGAGGTCCTGAGTTGAGATCCCGAGTCGACACATAATCAGTAATTGTTTCTGTCAAAAACTCTGTAGCAGCGCGGAGTCAGGTAGTTGGCGGTGTTCCAGTTTTCAGTGAATTTTCTTACACCGTTACTACAAGACATTATAATATGCCATTACTTTAATTTTTTCACTTTTAAAATCTAATAATGTAAAAACTATTTATCTAGCCTTACCCTGATACGCTTCAATTTCGTTTTTTTTTTTTCAAGGTGTGGTTGGCCCGTTTGTACTGGAAACTGCTCCGGGTTAACAGATCCAAGACATCACGGTATCGAGTGCAATATTCTCAGTGCGCGCCCTGAATGTGTGCTCGACTATATGGCTGATTATTACAGGTATTTAAATATTCTATATTTTTTGGTCGAAACTGCGAGTCCGCTAAGTCGAACTTTATGAGTCCTGGTAGACCGAGGCGACCTTCATCTGTTGAACAATGTTGGAAGTCATCAGCTGTTTGTTTGCTTTTTACGTGGTAGAGCCATGCTACAGCTAAATTATGGCTGCCGCACAAATGGGTCGGCTCGACCAGGGTGGAGGACCAGGTTCTCATTGAATACCACCATGAAACAACAGTATAACAGTATAATGGTGTGTTTCGTATGGTGAGTGTAGAAAATTGGAGACCCTTTTTACTCGTAAAGAAGCATTCCATTTTATAGTCTTCAGGGGTGACAACGCATTTGCATTTTGATTCTTAATCGAGGATACATATGGATATTTATAGGTCGCAGCATCTACTTACCATAAGGTGGACCGTGTGCTCGTTTGTCATCCTTAAATTATATCAAAAAATCTTTATAATTGGTCGAGTTGCCTTATTACTATTTATTTTTATTTTAGACACGATGCCTTGTTATCGTTGCGATGCATTCTTCTACAAAAAACCGATCCTGAGAAATGGAAAAATCTACTAGAAATGCAATCGCACATGGAGTGTCGCACACCTGGAACCGAAGCCTACGAGTAAGTAGTTATTAATATTCACCATTAAGTGAAGTGTCCATATCCAGCTGATGACTACTTACAGTCTGATGAGGATGAAGAATATCATGTTAATGATGTAGCATAATATGTTTTACAAGAGAATGAAACATAAGTTCGTAGCCTACTTGACGATAAGTGGTCTGTACAGTCAATAGTTAAACAAATTTTAGCAAATATTTATAAATAATTATTAATATTTATATATTCTGTGAAAATCTGAACCAAGAATTCACTGCAGTATTCGGTACATTAATTTGCTAATTGTTCTTAAAATATAAACGTAAAAACAAATTAACAGTCCATCTGATAGTGTCTACAGCAACCTATGGATCCTGCAATCAACTGCAAACGATGAAGGTATGTCTCACAACCAATAATTATATTGGCTCTTTTAACCTTCAGATAGGAACAAGAAGTGACTGCACTGCTGCTTGGCAGCAAGAACAGCTAATAGGATAATACAGATTATCTTTCTATTAGCTGTTCTCGTTCCGACCTAGCACAGTAGTTATAACTGACAATCAAAAAGAAGTCGTTAGATTGCTTATCTCCTTATTTTGCAATTCAATATTTGAATTTGAGTTAAAGCCAACACCTTGTTCGAAAGACAAATTGCTATTTTCGGGTCTAGATTCCTTACATCTTTGACAAAATAATACCTGCTCCCGTGGGCTCCAGGTTTGGTTTTATTGAATTTAAAAGTTCCTTAGGTGTAAGAAATTACTGCGGAGATGTAAAAGTACATAATGTATAAAGAATTATTATGGTTTAATACAATTCATATTTATAACAAATTTATTCTTTGATTTTTTCAGCGAAGCCAACGAATTCATAGTTGAATATCTCATTAACAATTTTATTAGTAAGCTCGATAAAGATACGAAAAACAAATATCTACCAGAAATTTCAAAGGAGTTAATACATAGAATTTGTGGTATAATCGACACAAATGCTTTAGAAATACGTTTGCCTGAAGGAGCTGAACTACAAGCACTTTATTCGAACACTTGTATTTTAGAGCACAGTTGTATACCAAACACAAAACATACATTTAATCATTTAAACGCAGACAAGAATGATTTGTATAAAATAACACTTAAAGTTGTAGTTCCAGTCATGAAAGATCATCATATTACAACTATGTATAGTCATGCTTTGTGGGGCACTCAAGCTCGAAGACAACATTTGAAAGATACGAAATATTTCTCATGTAAATGTCCTAGGTGTAGTGACCCCACTGAACTCGGCACTTACCTAAGTGCAATGAAATGTTTTGGAGATGGCACCAAACCTTGTAATGGAATACATCTTCCTGAAGATCCTCTAGACGATGAAACGGATTGGGCTTGCAGTGAATGTCCAGTTAAAGTGAATAATTCACAGATTAATATGCTTATTTCACAAATGGGAGAAGAGGTTGACGGAGTGTTAGTCATGGGTGGATCTGTGACAATGTTAGAAAATCTTCTTTGTAGGCTGTCGACATTTTTACATCCTAATCATTATCATTTGTATTCTCTAAAACATTCTTTAATTCAACTGTATGGTAGACAACCAAATTATATGTCTGAAGAAATATTAGAAAAGAAAATCAAAATGTGTAAAGATCTTATTGGAATCACTAAAACTTTAGATCCAGGTAATGCTAGACTAAGCCTTTACAGTTCCGTATTGCATCATGAACTTCATTCCGCGTTGATTTTGAAAGCGAAAAAGGTAAATAGCGATGGTTCTTTTAAAACTATTGATGAAATTAAGCCCTTAGTTATCGAAGCGAAAAGCTCAATCGATTTTGCGTTAGACGCATTAAAGGATGATATGGAAGAGACATCCGGAAGGAAATTGTATAGTGTAATAGAGGAAAGTAAGAAAGAATTCCAAAGTTTTGTAATGAAAAGAACATATCCGTGTAAAGTAATTAATTTTAATTTAGTTATATTATATAATATGTACAATCGTTATAAAAATTATCATAAACTTAACCGTTAGTAGTATCACAGATATATCTTTGATTTTATCTTATATTAAGCTTATGCTGGTAACAGCTACTTAGCAATATTTTTATAAAGTATTTATTATTATATTTACTTTGATTTATTATTTGCTTATCAATTCGTTTGCTTCAGAAAAATCTTCTCCTTTGGAACAATCTGAACCCAGATCTCAAATTATCATTATTCACATTATCCACAATCCAATCCGTGTATCTGGATACTCTTGTATAAATGCCTGGCATTTTTACTCGAGCGCAACCACTTCCAGTTGAAACAACTCCAACTACCATAGAATGACCTTTGCTTCCTCGCACCATCAGTGGACCACCGCTGTCAGCCTATAAACACATATTAAAAATAACTGTTGGAGACAAAATTTACTTTTATTAAATAATTCATTCATCCATCCATTCATCCATTACAGCCCATAAAAGTCCACTCTTGAAAATAGGCCTCCTCCATAGATTGCCTCAGGCCTCCTCCATAGATTGCCTCATAGGGCGGATTTTGCCATAGTTGACACGCTTGGCGAGCGGGTTGTCAACCGCAGTATTTTATTATTTTATGTTGTGATCAGGAAGAGGGTGCTGCCTATCACCTGTTTCAATTTCCCTCTGACGCCTCTTACAATAACCACGGGACGATATGGGGTAGTGGATATTCTTACACCGCCACTACACGGTGTATTAAATAATTAGCCATAAACAATGTTGGTGGCGGCGTTAGACAATCCATCACCCAAATTCATCACGTGGGTAGCTATATTATGGTTGTAGCAGGAATGGGTCGACTCGACCGAAGAAGTACCACGCTTTACAGAATACCAGCTTAATTTAGCAACTTAAAGCTGCTGCGTTTCGTATTTTGAGTGTTGAGAATCGGAGACACATTTTATTGGAAACGAGGCATTCCATTTTAGTTTTCAAGTGTGAAAACGCATCTGCATTTTGATTCTTATTCAAGGATAGATGTAGATGTCTATGCGCCTCAGCATCCACTTCTATAAGGTGGACTGTGTGCTCACTTCAACCTTATTTTATAAAAAAGGCGACTATCGGAAATTTCAGAAAGATCACATGATTTCTACTACTGCGGTCGCCAGTCCGCGAATCCTTTGCCCTATTTTGTCCTTTGTTGGTATCGTAAGAGGCGACTATGGGGTATACCAAAATAATCTTATGACCTCCGATAGATGGCGGTATAACAATCCCGTTTACGCTAGACGTAATCTGCCAAAACCGGCGACTGGAAGCGTACTCAAAAATGCGAGACGCCTGGTATTTTCTATGATTTCCAATCCTCCTGCCAGGTGTGGAGATTAGGTAAAATCGTCCATACTACGGGGGAGGCCTATGAATAGAATATAATAGACTAGATTAATTTTTTATTCAATGTGTAATTCTTATTGAAAGTAATTTTTTACTTTACTAAAAATCCTCTGTCCTGGGAAGAACCAACAAGAAACTTGTACCAGTCCAATGCTGGACCCATTTCCAGCTTGGACTTGTACAAGCTGATGAACAAGAAGAAGAAGAAAGAAGACATTTTAAAATTATTAGTTGTCAGAGGAACCTCTATTGTGTATATCAGCTTTAATATAAAAAGTATTTTGACAGAGCTATTTAAAGGTATTAACATATGGATTTGTATACAGTATCATCATTCATAATCACTACATCAAAGTCGACTGCTGAACATGGGCCTAATATATTTGCCATAGTTGCCACGCTTGGCAAGCGGGGTGGTAACTTATAATTTATTTAACATTTAAGTAGTAAGTTTAATTATTAAGACAGATGCGTTTTTGCTATTTAAAAGATGTGTAATTTTAATAATCAATGGATTATTGTGATAAAATATGAGAAGTCCAAAAATATCATGTACCTAGGCATTAAATTACCGTTCCCCATACATTTAACCAAATAGAAATCATTAAATAGAAAATTGTAAGATGAGGATCGAAAATTTATAGTGTGAACAATTGTTTTAAGCTAGCTTTGCTCACCATGCGTTACAATGCCTTTATGTCAAAAACCTTCGTGAGCTGCGCATTACAACTCTCCAAAGTCTCATCGTAATTGAATGTATTTTTTTTATAGGATAAGGGTGACCAGCGAGCCCACAGTCCACCTGATTGTAAGTGGTTGCTGTTTCCCATAGACATCTACATATATCCTCGTTTGTGAATCAAAATGCAGATGCGTTGTCAGCCGTGATGACTAAGATGGAATGCCTCTTTTCTAGTAAAAAGGGTCTGCGGTTCTCTACACTCACTACACGAAACACCAGCGTAAAATAGCAGCATTAAGCTGCTGTTTTACGCTGGTATTCTGTGAGAGCGAGGTCCTTCCCCGGTCGAGCCGACCCATTCGTGCTACAACTATACAATGCAGCATGGCTCTACTACGTTAATTGTTAAATGCATGGTTTAAGAACGCATAGAAAGTAGGCAAACAAAAAACAAAATATTCATTTTTTATTAGCAGCCTTGCGTGCGTGCACGCAACAACTCTCTTAAGTTTCTTTGTAAACATGAGCAGGAAAGCCGATCCTGGCAGTAACCGGGATAACGCAATATAAACAGTAGAATTAGTAATACTTCTACTACTTTCTTACTCGCAGTCCTCCATTTGAATTAATATTCATATTATTGTGTTTATTTAATACTGATTGCATAAATCGCAATTAACCGTTTTTTTTTCATTCTTTCATTACAGTCCTTTGTAATCCTTTTATTAAAGTGCACAATAAAGTGTAAATAAATAAATAATATTTGTCACAGTTGCGAAGTTTGGCAGGCTTGGTGAACCGCAGTTTTTATCAGGGAGATGCTGCCGCCATCCCTTGATTCATTCCCCTTTGTCATCTTTAATGACATCCACGGGATGATATGAGGTATTAAATTTCGCCGCTACAGCTGTTTAAAAATATATCCTCTTGGTTTATCCTTACCCAGCAAGAGTCCCTGCCTCCCTGTTCGTATCCAGCGCACATTTGAGTGGAAATTATCTTCACCTTGCTACCTTGTGACTCATACCAGTTGTTACATTCATCGTTAGCAACGACGACTACATCGGTCTTCTGAAGAGTATTAGGTCTGGAACCTGGTAAAAAAAGATTCGACTACAAAATGTATCAACATTGATGTGATCTTTTAAGCCATTTGACATAATTTGAAATAACGTCAATACGATGCCACCCTTTAACGGTGCAGTTCTTCCTGTAGTACCCAAAGTGTGACAAATTTAAGACGTAAGTACAGTACGAGAGACGTATCTCTTTGCCTCTGAGCTCCACGGCTTGCAATATTTAAAATTAAAACAATTTATAACAATACTCTTCATATTTGCTTACTTACTTTGTTTTGAAATTTGATTAAAATATTTATTTTTGAAATTACTACGAGTATCGATACAGCTTTAAAGAATTATAGAATGTATCGACAGTTCGAGATAATCCTGACATAAGTCTTATGTTATATATAAGCATCTCTTGGTTAGGTGTAATCAACTTAACATAACATAAAATCACGCCTGTCACCCTGAGGGGTAGGCCAAGACTACGGGCTTCCATTTGGCACGATCCTGGCACACCTCTCTCGCCTCCTCCACATCCATATACCTACGCATACATGCTCGTCTGTTAAGGGTACTCTTAATTTGGCCCATTTTCAATATATCGCCAATTTGGTCGATAAACGCATAGGGCGTCCCTTCCCGACTCAACCGTTCACTACTGCAACATAAATTTGCTTTGTCACTCTTTCCTCATTCATTCTTTCTACATGACCAAACCACCGAAGCATTCCTTTCTTAATACTGGTCACAACATCATCTTGCAAACCACACTCTTCTCTTATCACACAATTTCTCACCCTGTCATTAAGATTCAGTCCTAACATACTCCTAAATGTAATCAACTTGTTATAATGTATGTTTAAAATACTTTAAACACATAAAAAGTATATTAAAAAGCATAAGTAAAGTATATTACATTTTCTTTAAAGTTAATTTTTAATTAATTATATTCTAATAATATGATATGATAGGACCTTATGTCTTCATAGATGATAGAAGATATCGTATAGCGTAAAATTCAGTATACTTAATCTAATATCGATAAAACAAATAATAATTTCATTGAAGAAAATGAGCTGGGTTTTGCGACGATAGTGCAATACTTACCTATACCCCTGTCTTCGTTCGTGAAACCCCAACCTGCTACAGTGGCTTGAACACCGCTAAAATCTGAAGAAGAGGCTTGCGGCAAACATGCAGGGCGCAACTCACTGGTCCAAATCAACTGGCGGAGCGTTTTCAACAGAGCTACATCGTTTGACTTTCTATTACATCTGTGATCAAAAAATGCAAAATAAATGAACAGAACAGTTGTAGTAGCTCGATGGCTAATTGAATGCCGTGAATTTCAAAGTACGTTAACATTTCGGGTTCGGTAACCAAGCACCAATAGAACTATTAATGTGTAAAAATGCAATTTAAATGTTACTACGTTCTCGGCGATGACGGAAAACATGGTAAGGAAACCTACATGTCTAAAGAATGAAATACTTTGAGGTTATGTGAAGCCCGTTCAACATGCGCTGGTGCAGCGCGGCGGACTGTCCTGTCAGAAAACATTCACAATAATTATAAAGCTCAATTAGGAGATAATTTATTCATTTATTTAAGCCTATTAAATATACGTGGTAGAGCCATGCTGCAGCTATATTAGTATAGTTGTAGCACGAATGGGTCGGCTCGACTGGGGAAGGACCACGCTCTCACAGAATACCAGCGTAAAATAGTAGCTTAACATTGCTGTGTTTCGTATGGTGGGTGTAGTGAGTCGGAGACCCTTTTTACTGGAAAAGAGGCATTCCATCTTAGTTCTCACAGGTGACAACGCATCTGCATTTTGATTCTTTATTGAGGATAGATGTAGATGTCTATGGGTCACAGCAACCACTTACCATCAGGTGGACTGTGTGGTCGTTTGTCAACCAATCCTATAAAAAAATCCTTCAAGAAAAGAGCCTACTCTTTTTTAAAAAGCCGGCAACGCATCTGCAATTCCCTTGGTATTGCAGTTGTTTATGGGCGGCGGTAGTCACTTACCATCAGGTGAGCTGCATGCTCGTTTGCCCCTCTTCTATAAAAAAAAATCCACTGCTGTACATAGGCCTCCCTATTAATTGTCTCATCAAAATATTCCCCAAATTTACCACAGTTCCCACACTTGACAGATCTTTTGTTAACCGCAGCTTTTTATTATTTTGAATTGCTACGAGCAAGATACTGCTGCCTATCTCCTGTTTCATTTTCCTTTGTCGCCTCTTACGAAACCCGAGAAAGTTGGTTGCAGGTGACCATGGACTGCAGTAGCCACTTACCATCAAGTGGACGGTAAGTTCGTTTGTTACTTCAGTGGTAAAACACTTTTACACAATGCCAGTGCAATAATGGTATAAATGTCACCAAGATATGTGCATTGCGCACTAAATTGGTTTAATTCGTAGAGATATTTATACCGTATTTCTATATAATACTTACCTGTATTCAGGGTGCGGGATAATTTTAGACAAAGGCTGGTTCACATCGTTTCTAGAGATGTCTGTATAGCCCACGACGACAGTTAATTGTTTCGATTTGTAGAACTCGTCGAAAACACTGAAAAAAAGTATTATACTTTATTATTTGTCACCATATAGACCATATATGTCACACAGTGTTACTATAATAACATTGTTTGGTAGCGGCGTTAGATAATACTTATTTTATTTGAGAGACAAACTAACTCTCCTGACTTCCCTGATGGTCAATGTCAATATCTACGGTAGGTATAGTCGACCTCTGCAACCAATTTCAATAACATTTGAACAAACAAATCTGGCCCATAGTCACACAGCGGCGTAGCGAGGGGGCAGGGGTTGTAGATCTATCCTCCCTGGCAGCAGATTTAAGTGGGCTCCATTTTAGGAACGATAGTCAGTCAGTGAAAAGCTTTAAAATCTATTGTTTTATCTTACTTCACTGTAATTACATTAGTTAGGGACATACATTCAGTGGCTGTACTCTGGAATCATTGTATCCAATACCTCAACGTGGATGCTTTTAAAATAAACTAAATTCTATAATCTGATTTTGCCATATTCCTCAACCAAACCTGAGAGACTTATAATTTTTAAGCCCTAGAGTCACGTTGTAGCTGTATTATGGCTGGAGGACAAATGGATTGACTCAACCGGGGAAGAACAACGCTCGCACAGAACACCGTAAAATACCACCATAATGCTGGTGTGCCTCACACAGTGAGTGACTAAAACTAGAAACCGTTTTTACTCTTAATGAGTAATATAATAATTAATGATGGGCTGGATATTCGTTTTATATTTGTTATTCCGCATATTCGTCAGTTTAACCGAATATTCATATTAGGCCGAATATTCGACTAATTCACTGAATGTTGCCGCACATTCAATAATAATACTAAAGTTCACTGTATTGAGTTTTGTATGATCGGGCATGATTGATTAATGCAACGTCTTACAGTAGTATTGTTTGCACACGGTAAGTAATTTACTGTGTAGTTTTATGCTTTTGAGGCAAAAACAAAGAGGCCATTGTCAACGAATACTAGTCATCTGCGCAGAACAGAATTATAGTGCCCAAGTGTATGCGCAAGTACTGGTGCACTCACTATTTCATCTCTCATAGTCTGATGGGACAATAATCCGACACGAACGGAAAGAGATCAGCCGTAGGACAAACGGCTTTTCGTGTTTTCCGAGGCACGGGGGTAAAACACTGCCAACTTCGTGACTCCGGGTTGATACTGAAAATTTCTGGGCAGAAAAACTCAATAACTGATTTTGGCCCAACCCGGGATTCAAACCCAAGATTTCATGATCCGGGGTGGATCTCTAGTTGTTACTAAATCAAAAAAATAGTTGAATTATTTTTCCTAATGTGTTATGTTTTTGTTTTTCAAGCATTAAGAATTTGATTTAATTTGATTAATAAACATGTTTTACATATTTTACAAATAGTTTTAATATAATATTAAAACTATTTGTAAAATAAAATATAACTTTCGTATGTTACACCATAATCATTATAAAAAATAGACTGGGACAAAAATGTCACGACGGCGTTCCAAGAGGGGTATTAAACTTCGGCGCTTCTAGTATTAATGGGTTTCGATATAAGACAAACGTTATGTAGGTATCTATGAAACACAACACTTACTCGTACCATTAGTATAAATAGAGGCCTTGTTATGACGACGGTGTTGATGGATAAAAGTTAATGTATAAACGATACTTAAATTAAGTAAAATTATAGGCACTGCGAAATAAGAACATGAAACATTAAATAAGAAACATGTTTACGTGGTAGAGCCACGCTGTAGCTATAGATTATGGATGCAATATATTATGGTTGGCTCGAGAGGGGAAGGACCACGCTCTCACAAAATACCAGCGTAAAATAGTACAAATACAAAACACAGCAGCATTAAGCATGCTGCTGCTAACCCCGCGTGATCGTCACGCTCAGATACATAAATATAAAATAGCGCAATAAATTAAAGTTTTGTTAGGTACTATATTAATACGTTGATAAAAATAATTTCTAATAAAAAATACTTCCTTGAATTATATATGTATCTGAGCGAGACGGTCGCGCGAGTTCAGTGTTTTTACCCCATCCCAAAAGTGCCCAAAGTGTAGGGCACTTTGATTTTTTTTGAGAAGCTTTCACTTCAAAAATAAAATATGATTATTTTATTTTACAAACGTAATACTATCCGTAACAAGTTGCTTAAAGTAGAGCTATTGAGAGGGAAATACTCGGAGTTTCTCTGTGTGATAAAATCCGTAACGATAATTAGACTAATATTCGTAGACAAACCAAAATAACCAACATAGTTAAATGGATCAGTAATTTGAAGTGACAGTGGGCTGGCCAAATAGCTTTAAGAACCAACAGAAGATGGGGAAGATTCTCGAGTAGCCTCGTACCGGTAACCGAAGTGTATGGTGGCTTCCACCAGATGGTAAGACATGTGGCTCATAATCGTGTTTTATGGTGGTGTTTTTACCTGTCTTTGAACTCTGAAACCAATGTCAGCTGCAATGATCACAGACTTGAAAAGCTTTTTGTGCTATATAAATAAGATCATAATAAAATAGCTGAAGAAACTTATGATAATAATAATGTGAACTTAACCATCGTCACTGTTATGACAACCAGCGAGCAACATCGTGTTACAGCTCATGGCAGAAACTGTGCATTGGCTTGTCACTACACTTACAGACTGTATCATAGTCAAAGTACCAAAGTACAATGTTATGTATATGGTTATCATCTTTCAGATATATCACCCTTATTGAGCTTCCCTATTGTCTTGTTTTAAGACACTTACGGGATAAAATTGTATTATTGATTCTTCGACGACACCATCACCAAATGCGAACTTAAAAAACGTAAACTTACTTATTTTAATAATAATTGTAGTGTATCAAGCACATAAATTTCAAAACAGTTGTTTTTTTCTTTCTACTAAATCTTTCATCTTATGTTTTACCAAATTGAAATTCATGAACGCAACCAAAAAATTTCTTAAGTGATTTTGCCAAGACAGATTCTATATTAATAGTCTACTATGAAAAAATACGAATACAAATTGTTTTCTGCAAGATTTATAGCTCCTTATAGAAACGAATCCAACCCGGCTGGAACTAAAAAAGAACTCAAGAAGTAATAAATAATAAGACAGGGCGAAACATTCAAGACATATTTATAAAAGTACGGTGAACTTGAATTTTGAAGCGTCTAACTCTCGGTGTTGACTTTGATTTTAACTGTGAATATATCGTCATAAATTTTACTTTTTTACCTAGCGGCACACAACTACTCTACACATTTTAACATTGTCAAAGTTTCCGTTATTTTATGAACTAGTTATCTCTTCATCACGGGAAAAAATTCGTAATTTTTAATATACTATACAGATTCTTGTTTCTTTTTGAACCCGACGCTTGCTGCATTTTGTTCTAGAATCAAACCACAAACGAGTTAAGCACAACAAGCTTTTTAACATAAAATAAGAACAATAGTTAAAATTTGCAAGGCATAGTTCAGATCCAATTTTTATGAGAAGTATCGACTTTACCTGCAATGAGAAAATAGAAAAAAATGTATTGAAATGTAATTTAATGAATGGATTAAATTTTTAATTGAAGGACGTTAAATTAAAATACCGTTAGTCAAGACTCACGACAAGAACAATGTTAGTCCTCAGAGGTGACAACATATTATACGTAGCTTTGTTTGTTTGAAGCTAACTCAAGGAGAACACGGATTGCAGTAGCCACTTACCATCAGGTGGACTTTAAGTTAGTTTGTCGGTTCGGTATTATAAAAAACCGGCCAAGTGCGAGTCGAACTCGCGCATGAAGGCCTCCGTACCATCGTACAATAATTTTTAATTTATTTTATTTTTATTATTTGTTGTTATAGCGGCAACAGAAATATACATTCTGTGAAAATTTCAACTGTCTACCTATTACGGATCATGAGATACAGCTCGCTGACAGACAGACGGACGGACGGACAGCGGAGACTTAGTAAAGGGTGCCGTTGGTTACCCTTCGGGTAAGGAACCCTTAAAAGGAAGAGCTTAAATAAGAATTTTAAAACCCATTAGAGCATCCAACCATAATTGGAGCTTACTAACTGTACTATGATAAAAGGATAATTTTAAAAAGCGGCTTCTTTTCATAACTATGACGCATGTAGAAGTCCTTTTACTAGTCAACCTAATTAAAAAGAAGTACGGGTCGTCCGTCAGAAGACGCCATCGCAAGTAGTGACCATGATATACCCAAATCTATAACGCACCAAATTATATTGGGTACTAGATTAAAATATTTAAGTGATCAATTATTTTAAAATTGAAAGTTCAGAAAATTAATAATAAATAATAAATTTGTAAAATATTAAATAAACAGCTTCTGCAAATAGATTTACAAGTGGCGAGGTTTTACTTTGTTTAGATAAGGTACTACTGGTTCTTGATATCATTATAATATCTACATTATAAGTGCTTGTTTATCATAATTCAAAAAATGGAACATTAGTATCCATAAGATTATATTTATTAACCATTAAAACTGACATTAATTTATACCTAGGACTCAAAAAATTTAAAAAATTTACAAATTCTTAAAATTACTAGATTTCGAAGAAAATCTGTAAGAGGATGGAAATGGAATTCCGGAAATTAACGGAACAGAAGAATTTTTCATTTCGAAAGTCGTAGACGTCGTCGAAGAAAATATTGTTCGTAGTATTTTTTTAGTCATTTGGTCACAGACAGATGGCGAATAGACTTTTTCATTTCTTACATCACTGTTATGATGATAATGATCCACAATGACTACTTTTGTTAAGCATCTCATCAGAACTACATGTCACTGTGATCCCCAATCCGCCAATAAATATAATAATGTCTCTTGTAAAAAATTACAGAGCCAGAAACCAATCTTTTCTCTAGAATGATTAAGGATTTTAAAGGATTATTTAATTATAATTTCCAGACCGAATTTCGATCACGGTGACCAGTCGCAATGGAGACTAGCTGTCTGCGCAGGGCAGAATCATTGTGCCCGAGTATATGTGCAAGCACAGTTGCACTCTCTTTTCTCTTTCTCTCATAGATGGGAAGCTAATTCGACACGACCGGAGAGAGGTCAGGTGCAGGATCAACGGCTTTACGTGCTTTCTGAGGGCTGGCGGCCAAACACTTTCTGACTCTGGACTGATGCTCAGAATTGGTTGACAGAAAAACCATCAACAACAACGGAACTTACACCACGCCCACCTGATGGGAAGGAGCTACTGCAGCCCGTGAACAACTGCAAACAACTTCAATCAAAAAAGGGCTTCATTCCAAATTCAGCAATGCACGCATTGCTGCTTGGCGGCAGTAACAGGTAAGAGCGTAAGAACATACCCAGGCGAACCCCTAGGCAGAAAAGAAGTCCTAGTATAGCCACATACCACGGCTACGATTATTAAAATTATTGAAATAAAACTAAATCACGAGTACGGATTACTGAAAAATTATAGGATTGCATCAATGTGGGTCAGTACGGTGACGGTCAAGAGTTGTGGGCGGAGACCTCAATTGTTGCTGCGGACAATGTCACTTTTACTTTATCTGCAAACACATTTATGAAACATGTGCATCACAAAACCTTCATCTGGTGTGTGGCCTTAACCTTTTATTCCTTAATACCTTTTACTGATTGTTGAGAAACGCATTCATTCGTTTAGAAGATAGTGCATTAGTCATACCAAATGGATTAGTTTGCACATTGCAAATTATTTGGAAGTAAGTGCCCGCAAGCGAGGAATTTAATGTAGCGATTTTTCGATCCATTTGCTTAGATTTTACGCAAAATTTGCTCAATTGCTTTACAATCGCTTTCTGATACAAATCCTCTACAGGGTTAGAATGTCGCGAGGAAGTATCTACACATTTTTGATAAATTATTTTTTAAACTACAATTATCGACTGTAATAATATCGATGTATTTATTTAAATAGTGAGCCTGATAAGCATTCTATTTTTTTTAATTATATATCGTGGGTGTCGAAAATGGCGATAGAGGGAAATTAAAACAGTGTTTCTCCTTCGCCTTTTACGATACCCACGAAGCACTAGTCATCAGTTCAATTGTTTTAAAATGAACCATCGCCTACTAAAGTAAAGCGATGGGGAAACGCAGGGAAGGTTTTGATCGTAAGTTATTTCATTTTGTCGGGTTATCTAGTGTTGATTCCTTACATCAATACCGAATGGTATACTACCAATTGCTTGCCAGAAGTATTCACTGCTGTGACCAACAATACGTTTTATACGTGGTAGAGCCATGCTGCAGCTATATTATGGTTGTAGCACGAATGGCTCGGCTCGACCGGGGAAGGATTATGCTCTCACAGAATACCAGCGTAAAATTTGCATTTTGCATTTTGATTCTCAATCGAGGATAGATGTAGATGTATATGAGCCACAGTATTCATTTACCATCAGGTGGACTGTGAGCTCGTTTTTCACCCTTATTTTATATTTAAAAAAAAACTAGCGACCGAATACGAAACTCCGTGAGCTACTACTTCACCATGACAACACTCAGCGTTCAGCGAGGGACTTCCTAGACAACACACCGGTATATATATTTTATAAATATAAACCTTCTCCATTGAAAAAAAAAATATATACCAATTTTCATGGTGATCGATCAAATAGATTTTGAGTTAAACGATTTCATATATACAAACATCCTCTTTTATATGTATATTAATAATACAGCCTTATATCATCAAAATTGTTTTTAATTTCGCAAAATTTTCTGAGTAGCCCACATATTTACCTGCAAATGCAATGACCAGCTGTTAAAAGCCATCTATCATGAATAACGGTTGCACCACACTGATGGGTTCCTTGACGCCACACGCTTGCAGCCCATGGGATTTCACCGGGTAGACTATCAATTCCTCCAACTATTCTACCTCTTCGGGCAGTTTGCACTCCGCATTCTACATCAGCAACTGTTGATAATATCGTTTATAAAAATTGCTTTATTAAAATTATGAGTTTGTTAAAAAAAACCGACATAGACCAACAAATTAGTAAGCCATATAGCTCGAAAAACCGACAACCGATGGGAAAGTAATGTTCTCGAGTCTCCCCAGGGGAATTCCAGAAAACACAATCCTGAGCCACCAGCATTCATGTTTAATTAGGTCCTTACTTCAAACAGTAGGGGACCTAGTTTTGTACAGTTATAATTAATGAAAATCTTATAAATTTCTTTCTTTCACACACTAAACTACGATAGATGACTGTGTTGTGAAAATATTTAAAAACTTTCATCCGAGTAGATGGCCACTATATAAGCGAAAACCTCTTCATTTTACGTTAAGTTATTTAACAATATAATCAAGAGGTTTTTTAACAGCTGTGACAGCTCAGGGGCTAAGCGCTTGCTGTAAATATCGTAGTACAACCTGGATTCGATCCCCGCTGTCACCAATGAAATTGTTAAAATCAATTTTAAGTCCTGATTTACCACGTGGTGGTGAAGGAAAATATCGTGAGGTCGGAGAAATTAAGAAAAAAATTTGAAAACATTTGATGTACGCCAACATTCATTAGCGCAGCTCGGCGGATTTTTCCTTGCCCTAAAACCGTCGCAGAAATGAGAGGAGGCCTGTGCCCACGAGTGGGACGTATATAGGCTGTAACTTTACTTTACTATAAATATATTTGGTAGTTATTATTGGACAGCAAACCATAAAAAAATATTTACTTTTTACTTATTATAGCCACTGCTGGACCGCAATTCCATCTGGTGGTGGTTAGTGGTGATGAAGCCTTAGACGGTAAATTAATATTTTAGAGTACGTAGTGCATAGATGTAAGAAAATATATCCCCATTATCATAACCATTTAATAAGTACTTAGATTATATGTATAAAGTTTGCATTTTTTGTGTTTTGGTATTTTCTTGTTTCTACTTATTTTAAAACAATTTGAACGTAACGGAAATTATACCGCTTTCAAAAAAGAGAGGAGGCCCGTGCCCAGGTGCCCAAAATAAGGTGATAAATAAATTGGAAATTATACTTTACAAAAATGTTTTTCATCTTTTCTAAAGTCCTGTTAATTGTTTATTTGATAACTCACCTGTATCGTTCTAAAACCAACAAAATTTTTGTTAGTATAGTTTTTCAAGGCATAATAAATAAATATAAATAGAACGCTGTTTCACTATCAATGAAAGAACTTTGAAAATAATACTCGTTATAAGTTCAGTAGCCATCTACCTTGCAATCTTAATTTAAAGTTATATCAATACTTTTCAAAACTTTTCAAAGAACTCCTCTTTCACTGTTTTAAATGCAATATACTTACGGTTTACATAACAAAGTCCTAAGTCTGAACACAGCAGAATCACTAAGGGCACAAAGAGGCGACACATTTTCAAGACAACAAAATATTATCTGATCATAACACTCAAATGTTTTGTATTTATATTATCTCCTCTTAAATAGGTCTAGGATAAATAAAAATATATCGATAAAACAATATCACAAACGAGCAAATGCACCCACTATTGTCAAAGTGCGCGCACTACTACGTCGGATACGATTTTCATAAGGATATTTAAGGTAACTATGATTTGTAACGAAATGACCCTCCTTCATTCATTCGAAGGCCTGACCCCTATATTTCTTGATAGTGATGGGACAAAATGCAGGTCAGAACATTTATCGATACTTCACTTTAGAGAAAACTATTATGTAATTAATTGATTTTGTACATTTTTAACAAATAACGATGGCGTTTTTAAGAATTATTATCTCCTCAATAAATAATACTTAGGCTGGGCTAAATTCAACCTAATAGTATTTTGGTAAAATCTGCATTTTTTTTAAGTTTAGGTCTGTAGTTCATTTTCATTTTATTTTTTATTTTAATGACTGTACGATGAAACGTACATATTTCACAATAACCTATATGTATTTGATTTCGTTAATTTAGCACTCCTTATAAAACAGCACTTTTATGCGACAATACTCAGCGATCAATACATTCATATCAAGCAGTTTTCTTATCATACTAATATCAATATATCATATCAATTATCATATCGGATAGAATAGAATAGAATCATTTTTATTCAATATAGGTTACAGTAATACTTATTTAAAGTCATTTTTTACTTTTACCGCTGGTTTGCAAAAAAACTCTGTCCTGTGAAGAACCAGCAATAAACCTTTTTTTTTAAAGTACAATTTACAATGTAATATTTTATACAATTGTTATGAAAACATTAAGAAACAGCAACAGCGATCACCTCATTCCCAGGGGTTATTATCAGTCATGTACTCTTTAGTAGTATAATAAGTAATAACCTTTACTAGACAATTTTTGCTTAATGAAATATTATCATAGCAACCTTTATACCATCATATATCATCTATCAACAAGTGTGAGAATTACACCCCTCAATGAAGTAATCGGTTTGTTGCTTATACATATAGGTTAAACGCGTCTGACAGAGTTTTACTCTTGCACTCATGAATGCGTATAATTATGAAAAAAAAATTGTCCGATTTATATCTTAATTGACGTTTTGTGTTACTAAAATAAAATCTACTAATATATAATAACCTAATGCTGAAAATTTAAAAAAAATATGACTGCCTTATAATATCGATATAAAAGCAGTAACGTCACTAAATGTATTTCATTGTCAGGTTCGCCTCGTAACCTCGGTCGATAAGCAGCGATAAGACTCGCGGAACTGGATGTCATTACGCATAAATGCATGTGTATTATCAAAATATTCCTATGCAATGCCAACCACGAGCTACTATACCTGCCGATACTAGGGTAAGCAGGTTGTATATGGGTGTTTTACGTATAACTCATCTTTCTGTTTTTAAATAAAATCTACATGAGCATTTTAGCGTATTCAACTAGTGTGCGGATTGAAATTAATAATAAGTCAACAGTTTTGCATTTAAATATAAGGTGCCATCATAAAAGAAAATAGTGCAATTTTCTATCCAGAACGTTCGTTTTTTTTCGAAAATAGGCCACATTTGCCGTAGTTGGCACGCTTGGCAGGCGAATAGGCAGTTTTTAATTTTTTGAGTCGTTATCAGCATGATGCTGCTACCCATGGCTATATAATTTCCCTCTAGTGATAGTGAATTCTATTAGGTAGGCGCCACTATGCCGCCAATATTTTTTTTTAAAGGCATAAATATAAAATAATTTTTATGCTTGTAATTTTTTTGAGAAAAAACGAGGTTAAACATTTTCGAAGCTTCTATGGGACAAGAAATGAGGCACAAATATTTTCCTTCGTTATAATATTTTCGTCAGTCGTTTGTTTATGAACAAGTAGAAATTTATTTTGATTAAAGAAACATGTTAGTTATACGAAATTACTACACAATGATAATAATATAACAAGATAATCTTCGGACATAAATAAATGCTCGGGAGGTTATTTACACTAAGACATACGTAATTATTATTTTTAAATTTTTGTCCATTTGTCTGTTTGTCCGTTTGTCTGTCTGTCTGTCTGTCTGTCTGTCTGTCTGTACATCTGTCAGTCTGTTTGCCCGGGCTTATCATAGGAATGGCTGAACTGATTATAATGAAACTTCACGAACAGATAGAGATTAATACCAGGAGGGATCTAGGCTATGTTTTATCCAAGAAACATGAAAGATTTTTTTGTAAATTCGAAAAAAATATGAAATAAATAGTTTTCTATGATTATCTCATAAACAATACAATACAATACAATACCCTTTATTGTACACTAAAAAAAAAACAAATAACAAGAAACAAACACAGAGAAAAACAAAAGGCCTGAAAAGGAAATAAAAAGAAGTGATATGTTAATTAAGCTAAACTTAACTATGGGATATATAAAAAAATCCAACAAAACTTTTTTGGTTTGCAATTTTACACAAAAAAGTCATAACACTGTATCCTCTATATCTTATGGTACAAAACCTACTAAAGGAAAAACTATTAAAAGACTATTAAGCTGGTAAGACCTTTCTCTACGTGAAATTAATTAATATTTAATTTATGTTTTAAGCCTCTTCCTATATCGCACATTGTTTTCGAGATAATGGCAAAAACTGATATAAAAGTAGATTTTTCGGTCATTAAACTACTACGCATACACGCTCGTCGGTTAAGGGTACTCTTAATTTGGCCCATTTTCAATATATCGCCAATTTGGTCGATAAATTTTCGCCTAGGGCGTCCCTTCCAGACTCTGCCGTTCACCTCTGCTAAATAAATTTGCTTTGTCATTCATTCTTTCCTCATTCATTCTTTCTACATGACCAAACCACCGAAGCATTCCTTTCTTAATCTTGGTCACAACATCATCTTGCAAACCACACTCTTCTCTTATCACACAATTTCTCACTCTGTCATTTAGATTCAGCCCTAACATCTCCTTAATGACCGCATTTCTACAGCATTTATTCTACTCTCGTGCTTCTTCTGCCACACCCAACTTTCACTACCATGCATTAAAGTAGGGACTAACACAGCATTGTGAATTGCCATACGTGCCTTTTTGGACACATTCTGACTTTCCACAATAGAGTGTACAGCCCCATTTACTCTATTTCCTGCGTTCACTCGTCGTTCTATATCCTTATCATATCTACCATCCCTATTTTATTCCTCTCCTTCATTATTACTCAACCGACGAGCGTGTATGCGTAGGTATATGGATGTGGAGGAGGCGAGAGGTGTGTCAGGATCGTGCCAAATGGAAGTCCATAGTCTCTGCCTACCCCTCTGGGTGACAGGCGTGAGTTTATGTGTGTAAACTACTAGCCCAAAGACCACTATTACCATAAATCTGCATTAATTTTTGTTTAAGTAGTTTAAGTGTGTAAGAGCTAGTTAAAAATAAAATTAGAATTTCAAAAACAAAAACAATACGCATTGATCTGTGACGATCCTAGTGATAATACTGGGTCACAGTCATGTAATTATTGTATTATCATCTGCCGTTGTAACTCAGGGGCTAAGCGCTCGCTGTAATAAAATTTCACAGTGCGAGAGCAACCCGGGTGCGATACCCGCCGGCACCAATGAAATTTTAAATGATATTTTAAGCGCTGATTTACCACATGCTCGGCGGTGAAGGAAAACATCGTGAGGAAACCTGCATGTCTGAGAAATAAGAAAATAATATTTCGAAGACATGTGAAGTCCACCAACACGCATTGGGGCAACGCGGTGGACATTTCCTTGCCCTTAAACCCTCTTAGAAATGAGAGGAGGCCTGTGCTGTAACTTTAACATCTGTGTCTCTCTCAATATATCTGTAGTCCTCAGATTATTAAGACGTACGAAAGTGGGTTAAAGTTGAATTTAAAAAAAATCATTACATTTATACATACACGCACGCAGGTCGAGCTAAAATAAAAGCATGTTAAAATGTACCGAGGTTTATGACAAATCCCAACAATTCAAGTGTTATTGTGGAATCCCTACACCAATAATAAGTACCTCGTGCATCTTTGACTCGGCCAAGTGCATTGCTAATTGGAACATATACCTCTGTCCCACTTTAAAGATTTTTGTTAATAACAAAATATAGGCACACGATAAGGTCTTCAAGTTTTGTATTCAAGGTAATATTCGCGTAACGCGTTGTAAAACGAATCTGCAAATTATGACATCTACATAAACGGCAGTTTCAATGATATATTTTATTACCATTCGATAGAGTTTGTTTTCTATCGACTTCAACAGGAGGAGGTATTCAATTCGACTGTATGTTTTTTTTATTTTTATTTTTTTATGTGTGTTACCTCATAACTTTTTACTGGGTGAACCGATTTCGATAATTCTTTTTTTGCTTGAAAGCTGATGCCTCACATGTGGTCCCATATAAATAATTTGATGAAGGTCTGATCAATAGTCTTTGCGTTATTCTTAATAATTTACATGAAGTCGGTTGTACAAAATTTTTAATTTTTAATTATTAACGCGTAAAGTTGAATGTTGTTTTCTTATATTTAAATTAGTGGGATATGCTTAAACACTTCTTCCTATATGTATTTAAAATAAACTTTTAATAAAAATTTTAATCCAACTTCTAGACGAATTTTTTTTTAATTTTTTTTTTAATAAACGTTACCTCCACACTAGGATTTTCTTCTGTATCGCGGGGGCAGTTTACATACATAGATTTCACTAGGCATCAAACATCCAGACCCAGAACATATATTTGTAGGCCATATAAATACTTGTTCCGTGCGGGATTCGCACCCGCGGCCCTTAGCGCTGCAACTCCTTGCTAAGCCACTGCGCCACGGAGCCGTCAAATTGTTCAGTTTTTTTTTACGCGTAAAATCAATGTCGTTTTCTAACATTTAAGTTAGTGGGATCTATTTAAACACTTCTTCCTAAATTTATAAAAAAAAAACATTTAACAAAAAGTCAGAGGCGACTTCAAGGAACTAAGAGGAGTAAAATAATATCCACATTACTAATACTGAAGCAGAAAGTTTAATTGTTCTATACACTGCCTTACAACGAACTTCTGAAGCTGTTAGCTTCTTTTTCTGTCGGCTTTTACTTTTAATTAAAAGTTGAATTTTTGACTCTTTTGTGTGGACTAAAGAATATCACAAACTGAAGGGACAACTAGAATGTCGTCGAAATAGTTACTTTAAAAACTTCACCTTTATTTTCCTTACCATTAAGTTAGATTTTCTCCAAGTTTATAAAATACCAAGCACTGGCTTATAATAAGTAAAAAAAAAACATACCTAAAATATTAACTATTTTATTGATATTACCTCTATATAAAAAAATAGCATATTTCATATATATTCAGTGCGAATGTCTACCCGAGCCGAGGCACAGCCGAAGGTGAGGGTTGACAGTCGGAACAAGTTGCAATGACGGTTCCGCACGTGTACTGAACAACTATTTTTAATACAGTTGCGAAAAAATGAAGCAATTTAATAAAATAATAAAAACACAATAAACTCAACTAACTAATCAATTATTTCTTATAAAAGTTATAATTCACATATACATTGAAATTGGCACAGTTTTTTATACTAACTGGGGAAGTTTTAGGTTGCATATTTACTGTTTGAGACAAACTATAATTAATTTCGTATGATTGTTCATGTATATTTGTCAAAGGTGTTTGTTATACAATGGCGTTTGCTAGTTGATGGAATTGGATCTGATGAATTATCATTATCAACGAAGGTAGATGGACGAACGTTCTCTTCAGTATTGTCATGTGAAGGAGACGGACTGGACTTTAAATTAATGGATTGTGTGATTTTTTTCCCAGTTTCTAGTTTGTTGTTTAATGAATCAGCAATATAGCTTTCTGCAACTTTGTCGGACTTCCAACCTCATAGTCGCTTTAAGGACGTCAAATTGGCTCCTCATCCTCAGCATCCGGCAGACCAAGAAACGTAGCTATTTCTTTTGGCATATTACTAAATTTGTTTATCCCGATTGCTTGAGCTGTACACTTCCCTTTTTGATAATTTTGGAAAAAACGGTCGGTTTTTGCTTTTTGGGACCGCTGATTCATATATTTTTGCACTATTCTAAGAAAATCTCCTTCAACAACAAAGCTTCTCGGTATCTTATTTTTTGTATTCGGAATCTTGACTAGTAGCATTTTTCCATGGGCTTCAATATTTTTTAAAGTAATATTGGCTAACTCCTCTCTGCGGCAAGCTCCAAATACGCCAAAAATCAGCGCAACCTACAAAAAAGGGATTTGATTAATATTTGTATAAATATATTGACTGTTTTTTGCGATTTCGTAAACTGAATACTAAAGAAAAATATAAGTATTTATTAATAAATTACCTTTGTGGCTAAATAACGATCATCGGGAGCTTCGTTCAAAAACCTTTCCACTTCATTCGATGTTAATATTTTCGACTTTTTAGTTGTAAAACAGTCTGATTGTCGTTTTAAGAAAGCATTTAATTTTGGGTATTCACTTATATCCACGTTGTTCCTTATTTTCAGCATACTTTTTATCATCGAAAACCTCGACCATAACGTAGAAGGTTTTAATTTTGCTGAGAGTTCGGAGAAGTATGCCAACATAACATTTTCTGAAAAACTATTTGCTTTTTTCTCTTCTCTCCACGCAATAAATTCGTCGTATGTAGATATGTAGCGACTTTTTGACTTTTCCGGTAAAATGATCTCCGAAGCATTTTGTGTAATTATACTGAGTTCCGATGGTGTTAATTCAAATAAAATATCGTCAAAATTACTCATTTTGTGAAACAAACAACTAAACTCGCAAAGAACATTTTTGGAAAAAGGCGCCAACCGTAAAAGAATATAAGCAGAGATTTTTTTTGTTTTCTTCACCCATTCTGGGTAGGCAAAGGGAACTATGCCCATACAGCCAAGTCTTCAGTAGAATTTTTTTATTGATATGAAATGAAAATGAAATTTAATGAGATGAAATGAAATGAAACCTAACCTAACTCATTGAATCAAATCATTAAATCTGATATTGAAACAAATTAGTAGCTTCTTTTTCGATTTTTTTTTAGTAAAAACTTCGTGGTTGGTTTTTTCTTTTTAATAGACAATATTTTGACAGTTGGGAAAGAGAACGCACGAGTTCGGAAAAGGTAAAGAAAAAGCTCGAGTATGTAATAGCCATCCATCCCGAACGCTATACGTCCCTGCAATACGCCACTTTTTGAGCAACTGTATTAAAAATAATTATTAAAATATAAATACTTTCAAAAAAAGAACATATAGTCGAACTTACTCCTTTTATGAAGTCGGCCAAAATGAGAACATACTTTACTAAAATAAATCCTTTGCATTGCCTAGTTTAAAGAGTACCCGCTCCCACAATCGCGTGAACTATTATTGCCAGCATCACAGCTCGCATCACAGCTCTCAACACTGCAACTCTCTCGACTATGTGATAGCAAACCGTGACTAATGTGTTTTTTCTGATGATGTCCCGCTTAGATGTGCGCTGAAGTGACTGTAGCACCTCACAAATTTCGACGGAGTAAAAGGCTTTCTCATAGTCCACATCATCATCATCATCATCATTACAGCCCTTCACAAGTCCATTGCTGAACATAGGCCTCCCCCAAGGAATGCCACAAAGCACGGACCTAAGCCACCTGCATCCATCGACTTCCTGCATGTCTTACCAGGTCGCCACTCCAGTAGGGGGTCGCCCTACACTTCGCCTACCGGCATGAGGCTGCCACTCGAGAACCTTTTTTCCCCATTGGTTGTCGGTTCTTCGAGCTATATGGCCGGTCCATTACCACTTCAGCTTACTAATCCGTTGGGCTATGTCGGTCGCTCTGGTTCTACTGCGGATATCCTCATTTCTAAGTTTATCACGCAGAGAAACCCCGAGCATAGCCCTCTCCATAGCTCGCTGAGTGACCTCGCATACGGCCAGCAGTGAAGGACCACGTCTCAGATCCATAAGTTATCACTGGCAACACGCACTGGTTGTACAGTCTCGTTTTCAAGTTTTGAGGTATACCTGACGAGAAGATGTGTCGTAATTTCCCGAACGCTACCCAGCCGAGTTTAATCCGTCGATTGACCTCTCGGTCGAAGTTGGACTTATCTAGTCGGACCATTTGTCCCAGGTAAACATACTCGTCAACAACTCCGAGCTTAGTGCTCCCAACAACTACCGTCATAGGTGTGACATGAACGTTATACATAATCTTTGTTTTGCACATGTTAATCTTAAGACCTATCCGTTGGGAGGCACTATTGAGGTCATTGAGCATAGTGCTTAGGTCCTCCAGCGATTCTGCCATAAGGACTATATCGTAAACGCTGCCCCTAGCATAAACCTTTAAGCGAGCATGATATACCCCAGTCAGTCACACACTGAGATGTATCTCCGAAATACAATAAATCAAGACAATTTACTGAATCACTTGTATATTCCCATGGGACATGGGACCACTTACAATTCTCTCCTAAGTAACTAGCTATGTAGCTACATATTATTATGTTTTCATATACTAATAGTTACGCCTTTCTTGAAGTTGTAATTCTGCTCCATGCCTCCGGAGTAGTGCCACCATGGAGGACGAAATTGAATTTGAATCTGAAGGAATGAAATGAAATGTATTTATTACATCGACGTTAGAAAATAGAATTTCGTTTGTTAAAATGTCATTTTTTTAAATTTACTACCGTTTTGAAAAGAAGTTTTTTTAACCGGAGAAGAAACGGCAAAAGAAAATTCGTAAGTATCAATTTTTGTAATTTTTTAAGTTAATATTACAATAGCATGGTTCATGTTCGTAATATATATAGAATGAAAAACGATAACAGACCTATCGGTTACTGAAGCATGTTCTACGATGCACTTAAATAAAAACCTTAAACTTTTGGAGCACATCAGCATAACGAACCCGAGTAAACTAGCCTCTGTACAAGCAGCACCTGTTCAAAGTATAACGTATGGAAGTGGATGACCTGCCGTACAACGCTGCCTCTAGCATAAACCTTTAAGCGAGCATGACATACCCCAGTCAGTCACACACTGAGATGTATCTCCGAAAAACGAAAAATCAAGACAGTTTACTGAATCACTTGTATATTCGTGTGGGACATGGGACCACTTACAATTCTCTCCTAGGTAACTAGCTACATATTATTATGTTTTCATATTACTAATAGTTACGTCACAAATTTACATAGCTTGGTGCTGAACTGGTATGACACCGTTCCATACGCCTTTGCCATTAAAACAAAATATTAATTTAAATTATAGCACAGAATAAATAATAGTACAAGGAACTATAGTAAGCTTTGGAACTTTTTAATGTGGCATTTAAATATTTTTTGGAAGGGCTTAAAATATCATGAGGAATTTCATTATATATTCGTGTGCATTGCCCCATGAACAACTTACTTATCCGAGTTAATCTAAATTTCAGATTATCAATTTTGCTTCAATTTTTTTAAAACTACGTTGAAGTCAATCTTTATTTTTGGCAAACGTATTCATGTTTACCTACATACATAATATTTTTATACATGTACAGTGTTAGAAGCTCCGCTGTAATTTAATCCTAGCCGGGGGGCCTTGCCATTTTTAAGGCGCTGGAGAGCCGTTCTAATATCGCTCAGAATGTCTGGAATGTCATCGGAATAGTAATGGATGAGACGGTGTTACGAATAAAAACAGTGATACATATTTTTTAATCCTTCCTTACCTTCAATAGACGATTCTTTCCTGGACATGGACTTTCCTTTAACATTTTTGTATTCGTCACCCTTGGCTGCCAGATTAGCCATGACAATATAGTACTGTCTTACAATAAAGATTAAATAAAAAAGAAATAAAAATAATTCTTATTTAAAGTGGTGTTTTCTTTTACCACTGGCAAAAAAAAATAACTCTGTCTTGAGAAGATCCAGCAATTTTGTACAATAGAAAAAAGTTTTTACAATTAAGTACTTACAAAACTCATTTAAGAATCTGCTTGGAAGCGATAATTCCCAAGGGTTATTATCAAACATCATGCTTTTAATCATTTTTATTATTATAACTCTTTTCATAAAGTCAAAAAATTGTACTTGATATTAGAAAGATTTTGTATATTTTCTGGGACATTGTTGTAAATACGTAAAAATTGCCCCGTGAATGAATTACTGGCTCTGTGGAGTATATTATACACTTGCACTTCTTACGCGCATTTCCCTACGTAAAGGCCACACGGCGCTGGAGACCACGTTTTCCTATCATTCTATCATTAGCACAAATATATGCACAAGCAAGTAGTGCACTTGTTCATCATACTGTAGCTGATGCCACACTTATAATTCTCAGTGTGTGGCGGGCTGGGATAGGTATGTCACGTCCACTTAAAGGTCAATCGCGGCGGCGTCGTGTGTTGGGTCGTCCACTTCCCTTTGATATGGTCGAGGAGGACGATGGCCACCATATACTTGTGAACTAGTACTGTTCGTGGGGACAAGAACATGCTTCAGTTACCGATGGATCGATAACTATATACAAACAGTTATAAATATATTCGATACTAATGTAATATTATAAAAAATATATAAAAGGATACCTACCTGCGGGGTTTCCTTCGATGTTTTTTCTCCAGTCAGAGGATGCTCATTACGAAATGGTATTAGATTTAAAAAAATACATTTGAGAATTGAAATTTTAATTTCTTCTATCAAACATTTCAATTAGTTCCGAAAACTAACAATTTTTGGCCCCGTGAGGGGTTTGAACCCTGGACGTACGGTGTAGTAACCACATAAATATTTGCCCATCGCGCCCATTTTCATTATATTTGCCGACTCCTATCGCACGACCTTCGATTAAAGTCCGAGCAAACGCGGAACTAAAAAGAGCGGAAAAGTTTCACTATATATGGTGGCGATAACTCCTAAACAGAGGTCAGGTGAAGGTCGCCGTCTGCTTAGCAGTCTGAGTTGACCCGCATACAATTAACTGTACAAAAGTATTAAGCCCACACATCGCGGCTGACATTGCGAAAATCGTGGACGGAAAACTCGACCATATTACTACTTTAAAAGAGAACAATTTACAGATTCGTTATATCTGTGACTGTTACATTGTTTGTTTCTAAATATAAAATTTTAGAGGAAGAACTAATTGTTACCTATAGTGGGACCTTCAATGACATAATCACAATAAAAAGTATTATTTAAATATAGAATGTGTGCATTTAATATAGTATATAAGTATATTGTACAGGTATTTGTTTACATGTGCATAAATTTATTAAGTACGTAATACCGTACCTAGTTGTATTGCTTGTTTAACTTCATGTTCTTTTTATTCTTGACACCTATCATATTATATCCTCACGTCCTGGGTTGACTAGGAGGGAATGCAAATGGTATTACGCCCGCCCTGTGTAATCCATTTTAATAAGGCATTTCATGCAATAATGTGTAAATAAATATATTTTTTAAGAACATTACAAACTCCCTCACTTAAACAATAGGATTTTTCCAATATCGTATAATATAAACAGCTATAATTTCCAATAGCTGTTTATATTATATAAATTGCACAAGAACAAATATCAAAACCCTGTCAAAAAATAGTCTACGTCGTATATATTATACCTATCTAAATTTAATATTACAAATTAAGAAATTAAAAGCAGACTCTTCATTTTGACGTAGTGAGTATAATACAAAGAAGTGAAAAGCAAAGAAATTCCCTAGATATTTTATTAAAAATAATAATCAAAAACAGGAGCTGGGCAGCAGCATGTTCCTGATGACAACTCAAAATAATAAAAAAACTGCGGTTGCCAACGCGCTTGCCAAGCGTGGCAACTGTAGCAAAATCCAAAAAATGTGTAGGTAATCTATGAGGTAGCTTCTCAGATTACCCCCCATATGTTCAGCAGTGGACTTTTATAGGCTGTAATGGATGGATGAATCAAAAACTCCCTATCACATCATCCTATGGAACTCTAAATAGGCAACGTATAGTGCCCGGGACCCTTGTGACCTGATGGTAAAGTAAAAAGCAAAGTTATATATTATGTCTTGTCAGGTCACATTTGTGCGTGGCTTATGGAGCAATTAGTCCGCCGCGCTGCTCCAAAATGTGTTGGCGTACTTCACATGTCCTCGAAATATTTTATTTCCTAGATTTGCAGGTTTCCTCACGATGTTTTCCTTCACCACCGAGCACGTGTTAAATCTGTACTCAAAATTCCAATAAACAATTCCATGTTCTGGCGGGGAACCAAACCAGTTTTTTATAGAATAAGGATGACACGCGAGCACTCAATCCACCTGTAAATTTAGATCGGGGATTTAATTCTCTACACACTTCGTCTTAGGGTCAGTTCACGCCGCGACTTGACGCAACGCGAAGAAAGTGATACAAAATATAACTTTATTTACTACACAAAAGATGTACATTTTATTTAATCAACATCTCCCATAGTAGGAACTTGGTGATGCGATGGCGTAGCTTTTAACTTTCAAAAAGTGCTTGGTAAAATATTTCGACTTTGCCTTTGACATGCAATTAAGAAAGCTTTTGTTTAGCGGGGGATCTCTTACGGGCTGTGTAATGTTTTAGTATCAGTGAACAATAGAGTCCTATTTACATCAGTGGACTGATAAAAAATTAGTCAATTGTACTTGTACAATTTCTGAAGACGAAGGTACGAGGAAAGAAAAATATACAAGGCAAGAGTGGATAGGCTTCTGTTAAACAGCAGGGACTTCTTACGAGCTGTGTAATGTTTTAGTATCAGTGAACAATAGAGGCCTATTTACATCAGTGGACTGATAAAATTTAGTCAATTGTACTTGTACAATTTCTGGAGACAAGGTACGAGGAAAGAAAAATATACAAGGCAAGTGGATAGGCTTCTGTTAAGCTTAGCGGGGGACTTCTTACGAGCTGTGTGATGTTTTAGTATCAGTGAACAATAGAGACCTATTTACATCAGTGGACTGATAAAGAATAAGTCAATTGTACTTGTACAATTTCTGGAGACGAAGGTACGAGGACAGAAAAATATACAAGGCAAGAGTGAATAGGCTGTTAAACAGCGGGGACTTCTTACGAGCTGTGTGATGTTTTAGTATCAGTGAACAATAGAGGCCTATTTACATCAGTGGACTGATAAAAATTTAGTCAATTGTGCTTGTACAATTTCTGGAGACAAGTACGAGGACAGAAAAATATACAAGGCAAGTGGATAGGCTTCTGTTAAACAGCGGGGACTTCTTACGAGCTGTGTGATGTTTTAGTATCAGTGAACAATAGAGGCCTATTTACATCAGTGGACAGATAAAGAATAAGTCAATTGTACAATTTCTGGAGACAAGGTACGAGG
The DNA here is from genome assembly GCA_029286625.1 of Parnassius orleans. Lineage (NCBI taxonomy): Eukaryota > Metazoa > Arthropoda > Insecta > Lepidoptera > Papilionidae > Parnassius > Parnassius orleans. The sequence continues at coordinate 7,054,248 of JAGSMP010000003.1, forward strand.
ACAGAAAATATACAAGGCAAGAGTGGATAGGCTTCTGTTAAAAGCTGGGGACTTCTTATGAGCTGTGTGATGTTTTAGTATCAGTGAACAATAGAGGCCTATTTACATCAGTGGACTGATAATGAATAAGTCAATTGTACTTGTACAATTTGGAGACAAGTACGAGGACAGAAAAATATACAAGGCAAGAGTGGATAGGCTTCTGTTAAGCTGGGGACTTCTTATGAGCTGTGTGATGTTTTAGTATCAGTGAACAATAGGGCCTATTTACATCAGTGGACTGATAAAAATTAGTCAATTGTACTTGTACAATTTTTGAAGACGAAGGTACGAGGAAAGAAAAATATACAAGGCAAGAGTGGATAGGCTTCTGTTAAGCTTAGGGGACTTCTTACGAGCTGTGTGATGTTTTAGTATCAGTGAACAATTGAGGCCTATTTACATCAGTGGACTGATAAAATTTAGTCAATTGTACTTACAATTTCTGGAGACGAAGGTACGAGGAAAGAAAATATACAAGGCAAGAGTGGATAGGCTTCTGTTAAGCAGCGGGGACTTCTTACGAGCTGTGTGATGTTTTAGTATCAGTGAACAATAGAGGCCTATTTACATCAGTGGACTGATAAAAATTTAGTCAATTGTACTTGTACAATTTCTGGAGACAGAAGGGCTGAGGAAAGAAAAATATACAAGCAAGAGTGGATAGGCTTCTGTTAAACAGCGGGGACTTCTTATGAGCTGTGTGATGTTTTAGTATCAGTGAACAATAGAGGCCTATTTACATCAGTGGACTGATAATGAATAAGTCAATTGTACTTGCAATTTCTGGAACGAAGGTACAAGGAAAGAAAATATACAAGGCAAGTGGATAGGCTTCTGTTAAACAGCGGGGACTTCTTATGAGCTGTGTGATGTTTTAGTATCAGTGAACAATTGAGGCCTATTTACATCAGTGGACTGATAAAATTTAGTCAATTGTACTTGTACAATTTCTGGAGACGAAGGTACGAGGACAGAAAAATACAAGGCAAGTGGATAGGCTTCTGTAAGCTTAGCGGGGACTTCTTATGAGCTGTGTGATGTTTTAGTAACAGTGAACAATAGAGGCCTATTTACATCAGTGGACTGATAAAAATTAGTCAATTGTACTTGCAATTTCTGGAACGAAGGTACGAGGACAGAAAAATATACAAGGCAGAGTGGATAGGCTTCTGTTAAGCTTAGCGGGGACTCTTACGAGCTGTGTGATGTTTTAGTATCAGTGAACAATTGAGGCCTATTTACATCAGTGGACTGATAAAATTTAGTCAATTGTACTTGTACAATTTCTGGAGACGAAGGTACGAGGAAAGAAAAATATACAAGGCAAGAGTGGATAGGCTTCTGTTAAAAGGCGGGGACTTCTTACGAGCTGTGTGATGTTTTAGTATCAGTGAACAATAGAGGCCTATTTACATCAGTGGACTGATAAAATTTAGTTAATTGTACTTGCAATTTCTGGAACAAGTACGAGGACAGAAAAATATACAAGGCAAGAGTGGATAAGCTTCTGTTAAACTTAGCGGGGACTTCTTACGAGCTGTGTGATGTTTTAGTATCAGTGAACAATTGAGGCCTATTTACATCAGTGGACTGATAAAAATTTAGTCAATTGTACTTGTACAATTCTGGAGACGAAGGTACAAGGAAAGAAAAATATACAAGGCAAGAGTGGATAGGCTTCTGTTAAACAGCGGGGACTTCTTACGAGCTGTGTGATGTTTTAGTATCAGTGAACAATAGAGGCCTATTTACATCAGTGGACTGATAAAATTTAGTCAATTGTACTTGTACAATTTCTGGAGACGAAGGTACGAGGAAAGAAAATATACAAGGCAAGTGGATAGCTTCTGTTAAGCTTAGCGGGGACTTCTTGAGCTGTGTGATGTTTTGTATCAGTGAACAATAGAGGCCTATTTACATCAGTGGACTGATAATGAATAAGTCAATGTACTTGTACAATTTCTGGAGACAAGTACGAGGACAGAAAAATATACAAGGCAAGAGTGATAGCTTCTGTTAAACTTAGCAGGGGACTTCTTATGAGCTGTGTGATGTTTTAGTATCAGTGAACAATTGAGGCCTATTTACATCAGTGGACTGATAAAATTTGATCAATTGTACTTGTACAATTTCTGGAGACGAAGTACGAGGACAGAAAATATACAAGGCAAGTGGATAGGCTTCTGTTAAGCTGGCAGGGGACTTCTTATGAGCTGTGTGATGTTTTAGTAACAGTGAACAATAGAGGCCTATTTACATCAGTGGACTGATAAAAATTAGTCAATTGTACTTTACAATTTCTGGAGACAAGTACGAGGACAGAAAAATATACAAGGCAAGAGTGGATAGGCTTCTGTTAAGCTTAGCGGGGGACTTCTTACGAGCTGTGTGATGTTTTAGTATCAGTGAACAATAGAGGCCTATTTACATCAGTGGACTGATAAAAATTTAGTCAATTGTACTTGTACAATTTCTGGAGACGAAGGTACGAGGAAAGAAAAATATACAAGGCAAGAGTGGATAGGCTTCTGTTAAGCTTAGCGGGGGACTTCTTACGAGCTGTGTGATGTTTTAGTATCAGTGAACAATAGAGACCTATTTACATCAGTGGACTGATAAAATTTAGTTAATTGTACTTGTACAATTTCTGGAGACGAAGTAATGAGGACAGAAAAATATACAAGGCAAGAGTGGATAGCTTCTGTTAAACTTAGCGGGGACTTCTTACGAGCTGTGTGATGTTTTAGTATCAGTGAACAATTGAGGCCTATTTACATCAGTGGACTGATAAAATTTAATCAATTGTACTTGTACAATTTCTGGAACGAAGGTACAAGGAAGAAAAATATACAAGGCAAGAGTGGATGAGCTTCTGTTAAACAGCGGGGACTTCTTACGAGCTGTGTGATGTTTTAGTATCAGTGAACAATAGAGGCCTATTACATCAGTGGACTGATAAAATTTAGTCAATTGTACTTGCAATTTCTGGAGACAAGGTACGAGAAAGAAAAATATACAAGGCAAGAGTGGATAGGCTTCTGTTAAGCGTAGCGGGGGACTTCTTATGAGCTGTGTGCTGTTTTAGAATCAGTGAACAATAGAGGCCTATTTACATCAGTGGACTGATAATGAATAAGTCAATTGTACTTGTACAATTTCTGGAGACGAAGGTACGAGGACAGAAAAATATACAAGGCAAGAGTGAATAGGCTTCTGTTTAGCTTAGTCAGTGTGGTTTACCATTTTCGGATGCATCATCACCTATCATCAAGTGGGAGTGTTAAGCATTGGCTTAGAATGGTTGACCGTATGGTGGCGGTGTCTTATAGTATAATATACAATGCCCCATATCTTCACGTGGGTGTCGTTAGAGGCGACAGAGGGAAACAAACCAGGAGATGGGCAGCAGCGTCTTCCAAATAACAACTAAAAATAAAAGTCTACGGTTGCCAACCTACCTGCCAAGCATGGCAACTATACATAATATCCCCCCTTTGAGGCAATCTAGAGGGAGGCCTATGTTCAACAGTGGACTTTTGTCAGGCCGTAAAGGTAAGGTGGTAGAACGGTTAAAAAAAGAAATCTCTTAACCTTCTCTAAGCTTAAATCGAAGTGTTCGACTTTTAATATTCACTCGGACAACAATCATATCGATCGATAAGGTCATGTTGTGTTTACGAATTATATAACATATAACATTAATTCCAAAACGGCATACGGCAAGGCGATTCGCTCGGCGCATACAAAAAGTGGGAATGTGTTACAATGTCACGGCTAAGGACGTGTTATAATTGGGACAATGTCAAATGTGCATCGTGATGTGGACGTAAACGCATCGCTGAGTATCAGCGGAGATATGCACAATGTATTCGCAAATTGTACGAAGTGAAACTGCGTTTTTTTTAATATGTTGCATTTTTTCTATACAAAATTGAAGAGACATATGAACTTATATTACACCTGGGATAAGTGGCTACTGCGGCCCACGGATATCTGTATCCAACTTCAAACAAAGAAAGTTTGCACATCACATTTGAAAAATCCTCCTTTTCCCTTCCTCCAGAACTAAGTTCTATTTTCACTCGTTTACAATACATGCAGTTAGGTTATGGAATTCTCTTCCTGCTGTAATTCGTGACGTTCAAACAGTGTCAGTGTTTAAAAGGCGAGTTAATGAGCACTATCTTTCTTTGTTGTCCCAGTAATTTAGTGCATGACTTGTATAATTATATATTAGCTGTTCCTAGTGACATCGCCCGCGTGGAATTTCATATATAAGCCGGGGTATGAAAATTTATGGGGAGTAAAATCACACATTACGTCATGCGTTACGTTATATATTCATGTTTCCATGACTACGTAATGTCGTGCGCAACTTATCTTGCGCAGCCCCCAGCACAGATTACTCTCGGCTGTACTACTTTATATAAACAAATAACAACTGTCAAACAACTGTCAACTTGCGGAGTTTTCGTAAGGAGTAAACTCCAGTCGCGCGTCGGAGCTGACACACACACTTTTTCTTAAAAGAATACGAGTGTCAAGTGGGCACACAGTCAACCTGATTGTAAGTGGATGCTGTGGCCTATAGGTATATCTACATCTATCCTCGTTTAAGAATCAAAATGCAGATGCGTAGTCGTGCGTGACCCCTAAGGACTAAAATGGAATGCCTCTATACCAGTAAAAGGGGTCTTCGGTTATTTTCACTTACTTTTAGCATTATTTTGCTGTTTTACGCTAGTATTCTGTAAGAGTGTGATCCTACCCCGTTCGAGACGACCCATTCGTGCTGCAACCATATATATGCGCAGCGTGGCTCTACCACGTACGAAATTATCACACTTGGTAGGCGGATTGACCACACGTTTTGCTCCTTTCACTCTGCTTTGTGTCGCCAGCATTTATCGGAAGCCATTAGATATTTTGGCATATCCCATAGTTAACACTGGATCCTCTTATGCAATTACCACGGTGATTATGTTTAATTAACCTTAAAACGCTTATTAAAAGTCTTTGTACACTTAAATTACAATATTTTAAGATAAAAGGCAGTAATTAAAATGTAACAGAGACGTATCACGTGCCGAATGTAAATAGTCATGTCACATACCTACACTTGCACGTACAAGGGCTCTACCTTCGCAAGGCCAATGATTTGTTAATGCGGCATTAGATGAATTGGAAGATTAAATTATAATTCTACGACAAGTAGATGATATGAAAGACAACGATGACGGTTTTCAACCAACAGTATCCACTTACCATTAGGTAGTCTGTGTGCTTGTCAGCCTTATTCTATAAAAAATATTCTCTTCAATGGGAGAGGTCCATGACCGGCAATGGTCTTAAGGTTTGATGAAGAAGAAATACTAGTATCGATGTCTTTAAAATTGCACTCTGGCTGTTCTACCATCTTGCCGCTTGCCTTGGCTGCGACATATACATGAGAATATTGCTTAATATAGATATGACAGATAATTAATAGAATCAGGCGTTACTTCGCGGAAATCCATTAGGTACAGTTAAAATTAATTGGCTAATATTCGTGTGATAATATAATTAATTTAATGTTAATAATTCATTGTAACATCTTTTTAGATATTTCAGACAATTACTGTTCAATATTCGACGGTTCCGTGGCGCAGTGGCTTGTCAATGAGTTGCAGCGCTGAGCGCCGCGGGTTCGATCCCGCACGAAATAAGTAATTGTACGCACTACAAATAATAATTGTTCCGGGTCTGGTGTGTTTGTCCTTGTGCGATTTATGTTTGTAATCTGAATCCACGATACAAGAGACAATACTAGTGTAGGTGTAACGTTAAAAAAGTTCTAAACCAATTATTTACTTTATCAAATTATCAGTTATTAATTATATAAAATTATTAATTGTAATTTGATAAACTAAATAGTTATCTAATTTATACGTGGTAGATCCACGTTGCAGCTATATTATGGTTGTAGCACGAATGGGTCGGCCTGACGGGGTAAAGACCACGCTCTCACAGTGTACCAGCCTATAATAGTGGGTTAATGCTATATTGCTTATTATATTATAATGTAAAGAACCGGAGTTAGTTTGACTGCATCGTTGGTCTAGTGAACGTAACCGAGAATGCTGATCATGAGGACCAGGGATCGAATCCCGGGTCAGGGCAAAATCAGTTATTGGGTTTTTCTGTCAAGATATTCTCATTAGCAGCCTTGAGTCAGGAAGTTGGCGGTGTTTTACCCCCTGCCTCGGAAACCATTTTAAGCCGTTGGTCCTGCGTCTGATCTCTCTCCGGTCGTGTCGGATTACCGTCCTATCGGGCTATGAGAGTAAGGGAATAGGGACTGCTCCTGTGTTTGCGCATACACTAATGCACTATAATCCTGTATTGTGCAGATGACTAGTCTACGTTTAGATTTGCCGCTGTGACCGAAATTTGGTCTGGAGGACATTAGAGAAGCGGAAACCCTTTTTATTGGTAACGAGCCGTTCCATCTTAGTCCTCAGGGGTGACAACGCATCTGCATTTTTATTTAAATCGATCTTAGATGTCAATGGGTCAAGCCTTATTTACTATCAGATGGAATGTGTGCTAGTTTGACATCCTTATTCTATAAAAAATATATAGGTACATACAAAAAGCGTACAAATTAACGAAGTCCCCTATAAACGAGAAAATAAACTGTAGAATGTATCGCTTGACTTTTACATCGTTTTACGACCGATCTTGATAGCTTTGTTTGTGATTTTCATTGTCAGCGCCATGGAGGCTCAACGCAAAACGTACGTATAAAAAGCGACAGAGTTTTTCGACGTCATATTCATACGGAATACGTAATGCCGTCAACCTGTTGATTTTGGACGATCGCTTTTTACGAAAGCCAATGACGACAAAAGCCGACAGTGGCTATTTGAAATTTTAAATCAGTTTCATGTTTATGTCAATTTCGACTGTTACCCAAACCGGACAGAGATTCATCAATGCTATGCTATTACAAAATTATTCACAAAAACTGTAAAAATCATGCATTATCGTGTTACGTTGAGTTAAGGTTGATTGTTGTATCATTTTACGTTTGCCAAACCATAGATTAGTTGGTATTCTTTTTCTTTTGAATAAATGCTTATTTCGATAAACCGATGTCAAATGCGCTCTTTCTTCTGAAACGATTACTGAACAAAAAAAGCATTATTGACAGGTGAATCCTGTATTTTATATGAAGAGCAGATAGTGGATTCGGATTAAAATAGGGCCGGATTCGTAAAATAGTAAAATAATTGAATTCATAAACATGACCTATTTATATTTAGAATTGTAAAGCACCCTTATTTATCCTTCCCCTTATTTTTATAAAAAAAACCCCGTAACCAACGACTTTTCTTCTTTTTTATCTGTATTTATCCACTGCTGAATATGAGTCTGCCCACTGCTGAATATGAGACTCGCCCATACCTAAAGGTATTAATGTAATCGCCACGCTTAGCAGAGGGATTGGCGATACTAGACGCCTTTTACTATTGGCGCTACTTCCCGTCACCGGTACATAAATATCCAGATTTTACATCTTGTATATGCGAGATGGTTTTACCGCCTTAAAAAAAAAAAAAAATTGAATTATGTTTGTTTTGTGTTATTATTTTATTTCTTATAGCTGTTTAGGTGATTAGTTTATATTTCTGTATATTTTGCATGCCTACTGGTAAAATATGGCTGAACTCACTACCTATATTTCCATGTACTGTACCCATATTTGCAAAATAAAATATCTTTATCTTTATCTTTATCTTATCTTTATCTTTATCGCCATTTATCGGAGCCTATAAGATGGATAAAATAAAATGGATTTTATAAGAGAAAATAAATGGGACTTTATTATATTTCTAAGAACTATTTTACACATTTAGACTACGTGACAAAAGTGTCGAAATAATTGCCTCTCTATGTAAGAAAAAACATAGGTATAATATATATATATATATATATATATATATATATATATATATATATATATATATATATATATATATAATACTTAACAGACGTTTACTAAAACAGATTTATGATTAATATCATTCTTTTATCGAAACAATACTGTTGTTAGGCACACTCCTGTCGATTTGTCCTTGTCGCGAGTGACAGTGACATGAACAGTGGTTTGAATTCATAATAATGTTGTGCTCTATTCGAATGCAGCGCGGATTGATCTTTTACATCCGAAATCGGTTATTAAAAATTGTAATACGTTCTCTTTTACATTTATCGATGCGATTGATGTCATAGCAGTAAGTAGGCATCTACATAACAAGCCTACACGCCGTGGCTTTTTGATGTACCGTTAACATGAATGTTGCCTTTAGTCGAATTATTAAGTTCATGAAAAGGGGATGTTAGTTACAATAGAATAAGTGTTTGGTTAGTGCGTTTTGTTTTTGTTTTCTGTGATGTAATTAAGAGTGGGCGATATAAAACGTATATAGATACAATATCGGTACAATATCTATATATCTGGACAGATTAATTATGTATTAGATACCGCTGTAGTACAGCGTCACTTATCAGAATATCAAACGTAGTGATTTATGTACTCTTTGAGAAAATCTAATATCGAAATCAAAGTTATAACAATAATGTAAAATACATGTAAAATATCTTAATACGATACACTGATTCGAGCCTCGAACGAACTATGAGCGCGTGAAAGAATAGATATAGTTGAATAAAACAGATATATCTACTACGATTCTTCGTTGTATGATATACTTGTTTCAAAGTATCATAGATATTAACTAATACTTATTGACATACATAGATATTACAAAAGTATGATATCTTTATTTCTAAGTAAACAAAAGAATCAAAAATTGCGCATCACCATGTAATACTGAGGACAGACTATTTAAGAGGAAATACGGGCCGAGACACTTGAAAATTAGGCATTTGAAAAAACTATCACTGTCGCTCTGCGAACGCTCGGCGTCTGATAAGGACAACTGCAGATCCGACTAAAAAGGCATAATTCAAGGTTTGGCTCTCTACGATTTTCTCCTCCAATATTGAACCAATTTATAAGATATTTCATAAACCGAATAAGAGGGATATACACTGTCTCTTTATGTTTTTCTTTTTTCAGTATTAGTTTTCAAATTTGAACCCTAGGCCTCTGCTGACAGCGGTCTAAATAGGCAATTATGAGCATTTTGTAAAAGTTCTAGTGTTTATAAAGATAATGTATCATCAAAAAGGAAAACATGGGGACATAGAAGAGGTTGATATTTATTATACTGTAAAAACTTATTGCTATAAGGTCATAAACCAGAAACAAAACAGGCGAGAGCGTTTGTATGGAGAAAAGACCACCCACATTTCCTCTTGACAAAGGCACACATATATTTGTAAACATAAATAAAAAAGTTAATAACTAACATAACATTCAGCTAAATAAATTTCATACATAATTTCTGTTACATCTCAATTTCAACTTACTCCTTTTGCAACTTTGTAAACTACGAGATAATTCATAGAATCGGAATCGTAAACTGCAAGTAATCTCAATAAAATCCATCGAATATCAAATTTCATTACTTGTAATTAATTTTCGCATAGTAATTCTATTAACTTTACGTTCGAATTAACTAGAGTCTAGATTTTGCAATGTTTTGCAACTATGTTAAAGAGAAATTACCGAGAATTATTTCCTTGCTTATATATTTTTACAGGGTGTGAAGGCGAGATGCCTTCTTGTTCTTCTCTCCTTGCCTTGCTCCGGCTTGACCAAGAAAATATGTGCGATGGAGGGGTCACGGTTTCGTTCTGAACGGAGATCCCGGGACTCAAATATAGTCTAATACTGACCAACATGGAGTTTAGGCCTTAGGACCGAAAGATATTAAGTAAGGAGAATTTTATTACGATAAAAACGAAATATCAACTTCGCCTACGTTACATATCGTAGTAAGCTATCACTAAATTTGCAATTAAGTATTGTAGTAGTACGAGGCTGCCGCTCGACAACCTTCTTCTTTCCCGTCGGCTGTCGGTTCTTCGCTATGTGGCCGCCCATTACCACTTCAGCTTACTGATCCTTTACGCTATGTCGTTTACTCTAGTTCTACTCCGGATTTTCTTATTATGAAGTCTATCACACATTAAAACACCGAACATAGCCCTTATGGCCAGCAGTGAAGGAACACATCTCAGAAAAAAAAAAGATGTCGCTGCTGCATTTCCTGTCTTGATTGACTATACACTAAGATCCAAGAACCAACTCACGTACGTTCTTATGCCATGATTATTAATAGCTATTTCTATATATTCGTTTTCAAGTTTTGAAGTATGCTTGACGAGAAGATGTGTCGTAATCTCCCGAACGATGCCCAGCCGAGCTGAATCCGTCGATTGAGCTCTCGGTCGAAGTTAGACTTACTTAGTCGGACTATTTGTCCCAGGTAAATATACTCGTCAACAACTTCGAGCTTAGTGCTCACAACAACGGACGTTAGACATGATCTTTGTTTGTCCAAGTCCATCTTAAGACCTTTTCTTTCGTGGGGAAATCCTCATGGATTTCCATGGGAACTTTGGCTGCGGGGGCAACCGGAAGGTTATGCCGGACTCCTACCGCTTTGCTCTATTTCTATCTCGCTTAGCTTTATTGAAAGCACGTCCCAGGGGCAGTACTTACTACTACTGTAAGGGTACTGGACCCTCGCAGTGTTACCACGATGTCTCAGGACCAGTTCCGAGCCATCATCTTCCTCGGGGGTTACGTTACTAGGCTTTCGAGGCTTCCGCTCCAAACGCCTGTAACCCCAGAGGCCCCGTTTCTGGTAGGGAACACCATCTTCAAGTGGAGGACCGCGACGAACGCCTTGATGGCGTCGTCTCCGAGTAGGATCTGTCCTCCTCCGATCCCGATCAGTAGCTTCCTTCTGGACCATTACGGACTCACAGAAGGTGGCTACGGCCCCCCACGCCGAGTCCATCGCCGAAGCGACTGCTGGCAGGGACAGGTCCCGACCGACCTGGCTCGCCAGGATCGTCCGCTACCGTTCCCACGCTGGACTTACCGCTAGCGTATGGGGCGCTGAGTCCTGGTCCTGTCCACCGCAGTGGAAGTAGTTCACCGTCGCTTCGCGTCCGATCTTACACAGATAATCACCTAAGCACCCGTGCCCGGTAATTACCTGTGTTAGTCTGTAGGTGAGTCTTCCTACTCGTCGCTGCATCCAGACTTCAAAGACCGGCAGGATTGCGCCAATAACGCGTTTGCGGGCATAGCGTTCCTCGTTGAGTCGAGTGCGCCATATCGCTAAAGCGTTCTGTTTGTCTACTGACCGCAACACCCCCGCATAGAGGCGGCGTATTCCCTCCCTCGGTCTCCTTAAATTGGGCAACAGTCTGTGAATAACATCCGGGGGACTAGGCACTCAAAGTGCTCTTCGAAGCCCCAGTGACTATACAGGTGGAGCCTAGATACTTCATGTACCGCCCCACTGTGACTACAGACCCACCCACGTAGACACACGAGTCTGGTGGTTCCCTGCTACGAATTAGTTTGTGAAACTATAAGTGTGAAAATATAGGTCTTATGAGGCGCTCAGTGAGCTCTTTGGTCCCCTCGAAGGTGACTCCGCTGGCGACCACCAGTGTGTCGTCGGCATAGCACACGATATTTACGCCAGCAGGAAGGTCGACACGCAGAACCACATCGTACGCGAGGTTCCACAGTAACGGACCCAGCACTGAGCCCTGCGGAATCTCACGTTTGATCTCCCTCCGAATCTTCCTACCATCTTGCTCCATATACAGAATGTACCTGTCACGCAAGTAGTCCCCGATTACGCCTTGCAAGTAGGCAGGCACCTGGTGATGTGCTAATGCCTTCCTTATTGTATCCCAGGGTAGAGAGTTAAAGGCGTTGAGGATATCAAGATTTATCGCCAACGCCACACCACCCTGGGATACTGCTTATTCCGACAGGGAGCGGACGCGCATAGTGCCATCTACAGTGGAACGCTCCCGTCGGAATCCAAATTGGCTATCAGCCAAATCGGCACTGACGTGCGACAGATGTCTGTTGAGCCGAGTGGCAACTATCCTTTCGAACAATTTGCCAATCTCGTCCAACAGGCATATAGGACGGTACGCAGAGGGAGTATCGGCGGTCCTGCCTTCCTTCTTCAAGAGGACCAACCTTACTTCTTTCCATTCTGTGGGGAACTTGGCACTCCACAGACAGCCTGTAAACAGCTGTCTTAGATTGTCCCCCAACGCAGCCAGACTCAGTACCAAAGCCCGAACTGGAATTCTGTCAGGCCCCGGTGCGGTGTTCCGGGCTCTCAAGCAGCTAACGGCTCAGTCCAGCTTCTCCACGGTCACCTTTATCTCATCATGCCACTCCAATGACGACGGCAGGTGACCTAAGGGACTTAAGCGTGCTAATCACTCTTCCCAGCAGGTCCGGATCGAGAGTCTCCGTCAAGGGCGGCGACCAGGGCCGGAGTTTTTCCAGCACTATCCTGTACGGTCGCCCCCAGGGATCTTCGTTGAGTCCTTCTAGGAGCTCTTTCCAGGACCGAGACCTGGCGTTAAATATAGCAAAATTTGTAACGCCTTTGTAGCCGCTCGGTATGCCCTGTAGAGTCTGGCGATCTCCTCAAGTGGAGCTCGCCTTCTTCTTCGGGCTCTTTTTTACTGGCGCCGACTCCGCAAGCAGATCGCACGAAGGTGTGCAATTTCTGCCGACCACCAGTACACCGCCCTGCGCTTGGGACGACGGGTTCTGGGCATCGAGACGTCGCAAATTGCGCCATCGTAGCCCAAAACCAGTTCGCTTCCACTTTCGGATCGAGCGGAACCTCTTCGGCTTTTTCTGGCCAGGCTGCGACGATGGCGGCGGTTTCAAGCTTGTTTCGGTCGAGCCGCTTGAGACACCAATGCCTTCTGGATGACTGGAATTACTGTCGAAGTGGCGAAGTGCGACATCGAATAGGATGTGGCGGTGGTCTGACAATGTCACCACTTCTGTTGCAACTCGCCATCTCGACAGCATTCGCATTGCTGGAGGAGTTGCCCACGTGAGGTCTATAATGGACTACCCTGCCACCGCACACATGTACTCTCAGACCCCCGATTTAATAGTCGAAGGTCCAGACCAGCCGCCCATTCCATTACGATCTTTCCCTTTATATCGTCGCCACCTTGTCCAGGTACTCCTCGTAGTCGGCGAGGGTCCTATTAGGAGAGATATAGCAGCCCACTATTGCCAGGGTGCCCCACTGCACTGCGACAAAGCCCTGCCCTCTTTCTAGGAGGGCGCAGGGTGCAGCACCATCACCACCCCAGTAGATGATTACGGAGCCCGATTCGTCGCCGAACCGGCGAGAATGGTCGGGGACGGCATGGGGTCCTGCTACTGCAAGGCCAATCCGCCACTCCACAATGGTCTGCATAAGCAGATTTTGCGCATTGCGGCAATGGTTCGGGTTACCCTGGAGGACTTTGAGGGGCGTGCATTTTACGTCTTAGCAACTGCCATTGCCGATCCGTAGCTCGGTGCTGCAACAGACACCGCTGTCACCGTCTCGCTCATCTTCTCGTCCTACCGGTTGGGAGGCGCTATTGACGACATTGAGCATAGTGTAAGGTCCTCGAGCAATTCTGCCATAATGACTATATCGTCGGCAAATCGAAGATGAGTGATGTACTCGCCATTGATGTTAATACCGTATCCTTTCCAGTCCAGTAGCTATAAAACGTCTTCCAATGCAGCGGTGAAGAGTTTCGGGGATATAACGTCACCCTGTCTTACACATTTATTAGGCAAGAAAAGTTATGATTTATAATGATTTTAATATGATTACGACTTGACGAGGTTTGAGTTATCGAAATTCAACTGTACGAGTATTTTATTTTTAAGACATGAAGGTATCCTCGCGATGTTTTCCTTCATCACCAAACAAGTGGTGCATCAGCACCTCAAATTGCAATTAACAACTTCATTGGTGCCGGCAAGGATAGAACCCAGTATGCACGCAAATTGTGAAATTCACAGCGAGCGCTGAGTAAGCTACCACGACTTCCAATTTGTGTTTTTGTTCCAATATTGACTGGTACCGGTCGGTATTCATACCCTGATAACTAAACCACTCAATTTAAAAAATAATGACTTCCATTTCACTTGTAAATTTATTTCTTTTATTAATTTTCCCGTGTTCACTAGAATCTATTAGTTTTAAAAGTTTACTACATTTTTTTATTTTATATATCGAATATAATATATGGAAAATAAAACAGATTTACGATAATGGTGTCGGTTAAATATTCCTTGTATAATGTAATAACTACAGGTGAAAAACGATGACAGGGGAGAGTTTTTACCTCACTTCCAATAATCGACGGCCCTTTTATGGTGTACTTTGCAATAAATTTCGCTTGGCATAATATTATCAAGTAGAACTTTTGTAAAATAATTTTGTGGTAATCAATAAAATCTGTATACGATCTGATTTTTTTTTAATGGAAATCCAGCTGGTACCTGGCGCATTGTTGCCGGAGAAGAAATAATTGTGGAAACATCGTTTTAAATTTGGAAGGGTTATATTGTTTAATTAGGTATGATAATACAATCATTGAAATTGGACGATTGACTATATAACTTTCAAGTAAATTATCGGTACGATACGCGCGCCACCTATTGTAAGTTAATTCCTATAACGTTCGCGCAAGTGCAAGTAATAAGTTGACAAAGTTTTACCGCAATCTGATGAACGATATGGCAGCGCATAAAATACGAACAAACAAATATTATATATTAGATAAGAAAGCATTCAGTCCCATTTACGCTACTAATTCTTCTGTTAACGTTTCCTTCTAAGCTGAAATGCTTGTGCTAGGAGTGGTTCACGATAATTTATCAAGACAGTAGTCGAATGGCGGATTCAGAACCACGACTTCTAAGTTCCGTAGCACAGAACATTTGAATCAAACGTGCGAAAACACGTGCTCGCTGAAGGAAAACATCGTGAGAAAATCTTTATACAACCGAGTAATTAAAATTCAGTGTGGCTCAATCACGCTTGTGTTCCAATTAGCATCGTGTATGGTTCTGTCACCGAATCAGAGCTTACTTCTGGTTGCAGCGTACGTCGCACACCGGTAGGCCAGTGGAGTTAACCAAGTTGACATTTAACGGTAATAGAAAACCATAACAAGCTTAATAGTTAAAACAGTAATTAAAAAACCCGACTGAGTAAAACAGTTTAATGAAAATTGAATAATTGATGAATAAATGAAAATTCTACCTTTAAGGGTGGCAGAAAGGCTAACTACACTGCACAATACTAAAATTGACTAAAATATTTACTATAATGTCAACTGTCAAAATTGTGTTGATAAAGCAGCGCCCATTTGACCTTTTATTATTTGATTGACTGATGAAGAGCTATCCGTATCACAGAGCCATCTATGCAAACAAAGCTGTATATTTTGAGTAATAAGAAAGTGACCATATTAACCGGATTACCATATTACCCTCACGTACTATACAAGTTGACTTTGTAGTATTTATCGAGAGATCTATTTCATAAATAACTAAAAGGTGACAAAAGATTATAAAAACTACAATAAGGAAAAACTAAAATTATAAATTTAAATTGTTATACAGTCCTACTCCCCGTGATATCGCTGAATGGCTATACTTAGCCTTTGAGCGAGAAAAGAACCAGCCCTCTTATCACCAGTTGACTTTCTACAATTGTTAACGCTAAAAGAAAACCTCACAAGACATCTCCCACACCAGGAATCGTGTTTGGCTTTGTTTTGAAGTCTGACGTTTGACGTTTGATTTCGTTGTTTTTCTTTTTTTTTTACTTATTATAAGTCAGTGCCTGACATTAATCCCACCTGGTGGTGAATGGAGATGAAGTCCTAGATGGTAAATCGCCTGTATTATATTGTGTGAAAATGTATCAATGTAGTTACTCTTAGCGTATTTCCTTATAACCGAGTACAAAAAAGGGCAGGTACTGTATTCGACGTGTATATCCTTTATTTGTTTATTATTTTCACTGAAGTGACAAACGAACTTACAGTCCACCGCAGTAAGTAGCACTGCAGTCCATGGACAGGGAGACAACTGCAAACAAAGCAGGCTACAGATGCATTTACAAATGCATTACCGTTTTTATGTATGTTCACCGATTTCTCTCCTGCTTCTTTCGATTCGTGTTTTATTAAATAGGTTATAAGTGGAACTACGTACGAAATCAGTTTGGGGATCAATATCATACCAAAAAAACTAAATTAAAGTTAACAGTTTCCCTGTCTGGTAAACAGGCACAATAGTTAAACAATGAAATGAATAAGGGTGACAAACGAGTAACCAGTCCACCTGATGGTAAGTGGATGTTGTGGCCCATAGACATCTACATTTATCCTCGATTAAGAATCAAAATGCAGATTGACGCCTGAGGACCAAGATGGAATGCTTCGTTTCCAGTGAAAAAAGATCTCCGGTTCTCTATACTCACCATACGAAACACAGCAGCATTAAGCTGCTATTTTACGCTGATAGTCAGTGAGAGCGTGATCCCACCCCGGTCGAGCCGACCCATTCGCGCTACAACCATAAAATAGCTGCAGCGCGGCTCTACCACGTGAAATTATATGATTCATATATGATTCATGGGACAATATACCTATCAACATTAGTGAAGAATACCTTTTACCTGCGTGCGATGGTTCACGAAAAAAGGGTCTGGTTTAATAAAATGGTTTTAATTTGATATGTAGATTAATACAATATTGTGTACGTGTTAGATTCCGTTTCACAGATCTTGGCTCAGATAAAAATTTATAAAAATTACATTATAATAAATACTGAGCATTCTTGAAACTTGTTTTTTCTTCAATATGATAATTCTACCTCCCATCAACTTAATCGACATGCGTCAAAGGTTCCCCAGGTTTTCTTTACTGTCTGTGGTTACATTGTAATGATGCGGTATTTAGTGGTGTGCGGGATATGCTCTTTTATGTTGTAGATTTTAGTTGCCATTTCTGATATATAAATAAAAAAACAACAAGTAATTTGTAAATTATTGTGCTTCTAAGTTTATTATTATATTTTTTATGGACGCAAAATATTTTGATTGCATTTTTAATGTCAAATTAAGTACATAATTTCTTTTTTCTTTTTTTTTCCTAACGGCCAAGTTAAAGCCAATTATGTTGTGTCCTATTGCTGGGCATAGGCTTCGTCTCATGCTGCCTAATGATTGATGGCAGACTTTACATGACCTTGAAGTATTTAATTTCTCAGAGATGCATCTTATGTTACCGAGTAGTGGCGGTGTAGGCCACTACTCAGTAACCTGAGATGCAAGAGGGGAACAAGGAGGGAAACAAATCAGGAAATGGGCAGCAACGTCTTCCTAATAACGACTAAAAATAAAGAAACTGCGGTTGCCAACCCGCTTGCCAAGCATGGCAACTATGGCAAATATCCCCTCTATGAGCCAATTTATGGAGGAGGTCTATGTTCAGCAGTGGACTTTAATAGGCTGTAACGGTAACGGTAACGGCATCTCAGGTTTCCTCATTAAGTTTTTCTTCACCGCCGAGCACTTGGTAAGTCAGTATTGTCAGGCAAAAAACAAATCCTACCACCTTTAGTACTATAGTAATATACGTTAAAGCAGCGTTGTGGTAAATTTTATGGTATTGGTCTTAAACTTTCATGACTCTTGGTTTAATTAAAATAACGATAAAAGCCATTCATTAAGCGTGATACTTCTGGTCTCATTTCAGTGGTAAAATAAACTAGAAAATAAAAATAAATGCAACTCTTTATCCGTAATTCAAAAAAAAAACAATATTGAGATGATATTATTGTGTTCAGATGATATTAAGTTCATTTTTGCGGTTCCGTACCCGAAGGCTATAATCAACGGGACCCTATTACTAAGCCTTCACTATCCGTCCGTCCATCCGTCCGTCCGCTCGTCCGACCGTCCGTCCGTCCGTCCGTCCGTCTGTCCGTCCGTGCGTCCGTCCATCCGTCCGTTCGTCCGTTCGTCCGTTCGTCCGTCCGTCCGTCTGTCAGCGGGCTGCATCTCATGATCCATAATCAGCAGACAGTTCAAATTTTCAAAGAATGTGTATTACTGTCGCCGCTATAACAACAAATTATAAAAATAAAAATTAATTATAAATCAAAGGGGGCTCCCCTACTAGACACGTGTGTTACGATGGTACTGAACCGACTCGCACTTTGCCGGTTTTTTCTTTTTTATATTACATGAATTGAATTCTCTTTACTGATATATGGAGATGTATGGATATTATATATATCCATACATCATAATAGTCATCATCATCATCATTACAACCCTTCACACGTCCGCTGCTGAACATGGACCTCCTCCAAAGAATGTCACAAATCAAGTCATGAGCCACATGCATCCATCGATTGCTTGCTAGATCGTCACTTTACCTATCCGTCCACCCTACATTTCGCTCACCGATATGAGGCTGCTACAGTCTTACTTTCCCATCGGTTATTGGGATTTCGTATGACAGACGTAATTAGGTATTGTATATCCAATAATCTTAATCTATATATATATATATATATATATATATATATATATATATCCAATGATAATCTTTTGCTCTATATATAACGTAAAACTCTTTTTTTATTTTTTCTACTTTTAGGAATATCCGAAGTTTGGTTTAATTATTTCTAACCTAGTTAATAATTGAATAACTTGAGAGGTCTACATTCAGCAGTGCCCGGGCTAATAAAAAATAAAAATGTCAAAACAGCACTAAAGATCATGACGCCACATCACTACGAACATTATATATTTGCTCAAGCACATTGCAACATTTATATTACTGTCAGTGTGATTGCTCTTTAAATACAACTTGTAAACAGGACACATCAACTTTGTTAACTAATATATAGAATGTGCTTAAAGTTAATTACACTAAATTAATGTTAATTCCATATTAACATGCAGCTTGAATTCGGGATGCAGTGGAATCACCTGCTTTATAAAGTGTTGTGGGTACATACGCCTTTAAAAACCACATTGTAGCACGAATGGATCAGCTCTACCGGGGAAGGACCACAATATTAAAAAATAAAAGCGTAAAATAGCAGCTTAACGCTGCGGTGTTTCGTTTAGAGAACGGGAGACCCTTTTTACTGGAAACGAGGTATTACATTTTAGTCCTCAGGGGTTACAACGCATCTGCATTTTAATTCTTAATTAAGGATAAATGCAGATTTCTATGGGGCCACAGCATCCACTTATCATCGGGTGGACTGTGTGCTTGTTTGTTACCCTTATTCTTTAAAAAAACTTACTTACTACCTGATGGTAAGTGGCAGTTGCAGCCCCTGGACACCTGTAACTAAACTCAAATAAAAGAGTCTACAGATCCGTTGGAAAAAAAGTTCTCGAGTGGGCTACCCCCCACTAGATGGAGTGACGACCTGGTAAGACATGCAGGAAGTCGATGGATGCAGGTAGCTCAGAACCGTGCTTTGTGGCATTCCTTGGGGGATGCCACAAAGCACGGATTCATTCAGCAGTGGACTTGTGAAGGGCTGTAATGATGATGATGACACAAGTAGACGGACACTTAGGAAGAAAGGGCGTCCTACCACATTGAACCTCGCTTATTGTTCATTCTTTGATTGTCACGTCGCGTGCCTTAGGTTTGAATCCCAGCCGAAACCGAGTTGTACAAAATGTCGTAACGTGATTGTCCCCATATCTCGGACACAGCATGCTTGCCTCTCTCTTATCGTAGAGCACTCATATGTCATAGGCAGGTGTATTCGTAACGTATAATTGTGACGCTATTATAATATCACCTGCCGAGATATCATAAGCAAGATGCAGCTATTGGATAAGATAAAAAATCTCTTATGACTTCCCATAGATGGCGGTATATATAAGGTTTTGTTCACACACAAAGAAGACGACGGCGAGCAGCGTGGGCTGCGGGGGAGCGGCAGTGGCACAGGCCGTGCGCCCGCGGCCATCCCCACATCGACTGCACTTCGATCGCGAGCACAATCGCGAACGATGATATCAAATAATTAATTAAGTAACTTTTTTGTAATTACACAGCGAATAAACTTATTGATTATTATACAGTCTACATTTATTTTCCTTTCTCTTATTATTACCTTCTCTGCAAATTTGGCCAGTTATTGCAAAATAACCCTGTATAATCAATATTATACAGTAGGTATCTTACTGCAGACGTAAAATACTCAGACCTGCGACGGGCAGCAGTGGTCTGGCAATGCGATCGTGAATTTGCCAAGTGTGAAGATTTAGCAAATTTTCCCCACAACGGAGAGGCCTATGTTCAGTCGTGAACTTTTATGGGCCGATA
This sequence comes from Parnassius orleans, assembly GCA_029286625.1. NCBI lineage: Eukaryota > Metazoa > Arthropoda > Insecta > Lepidoptera > Papilionidae > Parnassius > Parnassius orleans. Next base: position 7,074,702 of record JAGSMP010000003.1, read on the forward strand.
AAGAAACAAAATATCACCTGCGCAGTTGACAATATCCGAAACATTTTACCCGTCTGCGGAGGGTAATGTGTCTATCAGACTATGTATACACACATATATATACATATATATATATATATATATATGTATGTATGTGTGTTGTTTGTTCCTTTGTGGCGCTCTAGAGACCAAACGCGTGGCCCGATTTTGATGATTCTTACGTCAATCGATTTGTTTTAATCTTGCGAGTGTTACTAAAGATATGACAGTAATCAAAATTCAATAGGGCGACAACCAGGCGCCATATTGCTTCATAATCATCATCATCATCATTACACAGCCCTTCACAAGTCCACTGCTGAACATAGGCCTCCCCCAAAGAATGCTACAAAGCACGGTTCTGAGCCACCTGCATTGATCGAATTCCTGCATGTCTTACCAGGTCGTCACTCCATCTATTGGGGGTCGCCCTAAACTTTGCCTACCGATACGAGGCTACCCCTCAAGAACCTTTTTCCACATCGGTTATCGGTTCTTCGAGCTATATGGCCGGCCCATTGCCACTTCAGCTTACTAATCCGTTGGGCTATGCCGGTTACTCTGGTTCTACTGCGGATCATTTCTAAGTTTATCACGCAGATAAACTCCGAGCATAGCCCTCAGCCCTCTCTATAGCTCGCTGAGTGATCTTGAGCTTCCTCATACGGCCAGCAGTGAAGTACCACGTTTCAGATCCATAAGTCATCACTGGCAACATGCACTGGTTGTACACTCTCGTCTTCAAGTTTTGAGGTATACCTAACGAGGAGAAGTGTCGTAATTTCAGGAACGCTGCCGAGCCGAGTTGAAACCTTCGATTGACCTCTCGGTCGAAGTTGGACTTACCTAGTCGGACTATGTGTTCCAGGTAAACATAATCGTCAACAACTTCGAGCTTAGTGCTCCCAACTACTACCGGCATAGGTGTGACATGGACGTTACACGTGATCTTTGTTTTGTCCATGTTCATGTTAAGACCTATACGTTGGGAGGCACTATTGCGGTCATTGAGCATGGTGCTTAGGTCCTCCAGCGATTCTGCCATAAGAACTTTACCTTCGGAAAATCGAAGGTGAGTGATGTACGCGCCATTGATGTTAATACCGTATCATTTCCAGTCCAATAGCTTGAAAACATCTTCCAATGCAGCAGTTAAGAGTTTTGGGGATATAACGTCACCCTGTCTTACTCCTCTCTGCAGTTGGATAGGTTTCGTACTCTGGTTCTGTACTCGGATAGCCATCGTAGTCCTACTGTACAAACACTGTTCAGCACTTCGATATACCCACAGTCAACTTGCCACCGCTAAAGGGACTGTAGCAACGCCCAAATTTCGACGGAATCAAAGGCTTTTTCATAGTCCACATACGCAAGATATAGTGGTAGATTGTACTCCTCGGTCTTCTGTATAATCTGCCAAATGGTATGTGGTCTATGGTACTAAAGCCTTTTCGGAAACCGGCTTGAAGTCGTCGAGTCTGCGTGCGAGAAGATTCGTAATGACTCTCGGTAAACAGCACGTAGACGCGGCTCAGAAGGGAAATCGGTCTGTAATTCTTCAAGAGAGCGTTGTCGCCTTTCTTGAAGAACAAGACCACCGCACTTCTCCTCCACGCCTCCGGAGTAGTGCCACCATGGAGGACGGAATTAAAGAGCTTATGAAGGACAACAAGTACCGGTTATCCACCAGCTTTCAGAAGCTCTGCTGTAATTCCATCCTCACTCGGGGACATGCCGTTTTTAAGGTGCTGGAGAGCCATTCTAATCTCGCTCAGACTGACGTCCGAAATATCATCGGAATAGTGTCGGATAAGACTTGCTCTCGGATCGTTACTCACACTTGTACATTGTGTACAGCTGTCCATAGAACCTCTCAATCTCACTCAAAATCTCAGGTGTCCCGGAAACGATGCTGCCACATTCGGTCTCCAGCTTCAACAGTTGGCTCTTTCTGGCAGACAGATCTCTGACAAAGACTTTGGAGCCCTTGTTCCGCTCAATCGCTTTTTCAATACGAGCTGTATTAAAGTTACGTAAGTCCTGCCGCATGCATTTGGAGATCTGTCTGTTCAATTGCCTGTATGCTGTCAAATCTGCTGAAGACTGCAGCTTCATCTCCCGTCTAAAAACCATGAGATTAAGAGTGTGATCAGAGAGGTTGTGCGTTCTTCTGCGACGGATCTTGCAGAACTTAGCTCCGACCGCATGGACAGTTTCCACGAGCTTGTCATTCATATCACCCAATTCATTGCAGTCTTCTAGGCACTGAAAACGCTTTTGTAACTCGAGCTGAAAGTTTTCGGGACTTTGGATTAGAGCACGTGGGGAACGGAGCGTTGACTTTATTAGACGTGACCTCTCAACTTGACGTTAAGGTTCAGCGTGCCTCTTACCATTCGGTGATCGCTGCCAGTTTACACCCTCGCGATCACTGAGACATCACTGAACAGTTGTCGTCTGATCGTCACAATGAAGTCAATCTCATTTTTGTCGAACAGTCGGGCTAGACCACGTCCACACTTTATGAGGCCGCTTTTTTTTTTATAGAATTAGGGTGACAAACGAGCACACAGTCCACCTGATGGTAAGTGGTTGCTGTGGCCATAGACATCTACATCTATCTTCGTTTGCGAATTTAAATGCAGATGCGTTGTCAGCCGTGAGGATTAAGATAGAATGCCTCTTTTCCAGTAAAAGGGTCTCCGGTTCTCTACACTCACCATACGAAACACAGCAGCATTAAGCTGCTATTTTACGCTGGTATTCTGTGAGGCGTGGTCCTTCCCGGTCGAGCCGACCCATTCGTGCTACAACTATACTATTAATATAGCTGCAGCATGGCTCTACCACGCTTCTGGAAGAAAAGTTCATCATAAAGAGTCCTCATTCTCCATGAAGTCGGCCAGCTGCTGTCCCTTGGGTTCCGTTGCCCTATTCAAAATTTCCCTACCTTCAGCTCACCGTTCTCTCTTGTGCCTAGTTTTGCGTTGAGTAAAGTGTTGCTTAAAAGAAAAAATGTGAAAGTCGACTAATTATGTCAAGTGGGGTCTTTGAAAATCATATTTAGGTGTTTCTAGTCATTTTTATTTTGAATGACCATTTAAGATCTAGGACGATTTAAAGTTGGTCAGCGACCATTCTCGCTTAAATTTTCAAAACTAAACTAATAAAAAATTAAGCTGTGATAAAGATAAAGATAAAGTTCTTATATAATCATATAATGGGTATTATTAATATTTTTACGCAGGCGGGTATTTTTAAAACAGTATTTGCCTTGCTTGTTTGAGTTGTCACCGTGGCCGAAATTAGTCCGGTTATATTTGCAACAATCATGTTGGAGAAATGATTTTACGCCATTAATGAATATTTAGATTTTAGGTAAGCATGATATTCAACTAATCGCTATTGTAATAATTATAGAGTTATTGTTTTTACACTCTGAATTTAAGCTTTTTCTATTTAGATTGATTATAACTAGATTATAATTGGCAGACGGCAACTGGATTCATGAAATCGCAGCTGATAATAATGATGATTATAACTGGACTGACCAAGTTTTGAAAAGATCTTTATTATATAGAATAAGTGTGATAAACGGGTACACAGTCCACCTGATGGTAAGAGGATGATATGGCCCATCTACATCTATTCTCGATTAAAAATCAAAATGTAGATGCGTTGTCACTCTTGCGAGCTTAAATGGAATGCCTCGTTTCTACTAAGTGTCTCCGGTTCTCTAAACTTACCATACAAAACACAGCAGCATTAACGGACGTCTGCGTACCGCAGTGGCTTAGCAATGAGTTGCAGCGCTAAGGGCCGCGGGTTTGAATCCCACGGAACAAGTATTTGTATGGCCTACGAATAATTGTTCCGGGTCTGGATGTTTGTGCTTGTGAAATTTATGTATATAAACCCACGATACAGGAGAATATCTTAGTGTGGAGACTGTTATTTCGAGCGCGGTCCTTCCTACTCAAGCCGACCCATTCGTGCTTCAAGTATAGTATAGCTGCCATCTGGCTCTACTATGTACAAAATTTTGTTAATTAAATTCCACTTTTTATAGAGTGTGTGTGTGTGTGATACCAATTCTAATTTAAGAGCATGTAACGATTACATTTAATAAAATAAAGAAATTCATTAATTGAATATAATATACATTATACATCCAGGTGAACAGCCATTTTCATACTTACTATTGGACTCATGCAAGTTCGTCCGAGCTCAAGATATTTAAGGATTCAAAAAAAAATATGCACGCGTAGGTAACTACAGATAACCAAATGACGAAGAAAGTCGCAAAGAATTTATTATTTAACTTTAGTATTATATGCATAATTAAACATAAAAGCAATTCTAGTGCAACAGGGCAGAAATTTTGGGCACCGAACCAAATTTCAGCCTTTATACTCGTTTTGGGAAATAGCGTCAAATTTGGCTTTGTTCCATTTTTCTTATTCAGCAAATAAACTACTCAACCGACGCTCACAAAGCGAACAAAACAATTCAATATTTCTACGTTTGAGAAGAACCGTGTAATTTTTGTAAACATAAAGTACTTCCGCGATTTTAGTCTCTTTAATGTCGGCACTGTACATCGCGTTTCATGTTCGGGTATCAGTTAGTGGTGTGTTTAGAAAATATTCAATGAACTTATTTATGTATTTCACTAACATACCATCCACACGATCCACCGTTACAGCCTATCTAAAGTTCAGTACTGAAAATAGGACTCCCCTATATATAGATTGTCATAGCCTGGATATATATGCCATAGTTGCTACGCTTGGCAGGCAATTTTTTATTTTTTAGTTGTTTGTTGGGTTGACAATCACAGTTTTTTTAGTTGTTATTAGGAAGACGCTGTTGCCTACAGCGGTTGCGGTTTGTTTCCCTTTGTCGCCTCTTGCGACACCCACGGGATGATGTGGGGTAGTAGATATTCTTACACCGTCACTACACGGTTTATACCATCCACACATAATCGAACGCGATGCAATCCTTTAACGTGTGGCAAAAGCCAAGGGCGAATAAAAAAAGTTAATTATTTCGCGATGTTAATTATGAAAATAACCAGCATTTTCATAATTAACGTAGCATTTTGCTGACGGAGATTTTTTTCGAATGGTGGTAAAAATTAAAATGACTTTTAATAAGTATTATTTTTAACCAACTTCAAAAAAAGGAGGAGGTACTCAATTCGACTGTATTTTTTTACGTGTGTTACCTCAGAACTTTTTTCTAGGTGAACCGATTTTGATGATTATTTTATTATTTCAAAGCTGATGCTTCTCATCTGGTCCCATATATGTTTGATCAAGATCTGACGAGTAGTTTTTGAGTTATCCTTAATAATGCGTATTCAATTGACTTCGACTACATTGATGATATTCTCATTTCATTTATATTGAAGTCGGTTGTACAATTTTTTTAATTTTACCACGTGTTTTATCTATAATTGAAATACCAAATGTACTTACAGAGTGTTAGTAAGTGGCGTGTAAACCTGATGCATAAACAATATTCTATTCCTGATTTGTTCAACTAAACCAAACATATACGAATACCTCATCTACAGATTGCCCCTTTCGCCGAAATAAAACAACGCTAACACGGTTTAGCGCTTTAGAGATCCATCTTATATAACCGATCTTACATAAAGCGAACGACTGAGATTTTACAATTATTAAATAATGATTTGTTGAGAAAAGCAGACATTGACGATAAGCCAAAATAAGAAAACTTTTATAAATTCTATAAAAATAATATAGGTATTTTGTGTTTTACACTTTATTACAATTTACAATTTTCAATATTAAGATTCTTTCTGTAAATGACCACGCAAAAGTATTTTTAAAATTTATAAAAATATGGGCGTATTTGAATGTAACATTATGTGAAAATGTCAAAGCAATTGGTGAAGAACTTTCGGAGATTTAGGATTTTTAAACAAACAAACATTTTCATTTTTAACTATATAATTATTTAAAAACTGGGTTTGAACGATAAATTTAATGTAAGTTGTGCACATGTTACGGCTAAAAGCCGTATTTTAGTTTAGGTACACCACAGTATTCGACATGTCTGAATAACTTATAAATAATGTAAATGCGGCTTTGCGCTGGGGTGGGCCAACTAGGGTGGCCATTGGCCTACCCCAGTCGCAACTTAACTACGGTCGCTGGTATTACTTGATATGTGTGCTTTTGTATTTTAAATAAATTTAACAGAAGTCATCGTTATGAATCTACTGTGGCTGATGTAACTTGAAAGGTGCTTTTGAATTTTAGACAAAATTAAAAAAGCTACACCTAGTTTTAGCCATGAATAAATCGAATACACCTAAGTTCCATCAACCACAATCAGCTGGACCTAGTTGTAGCCGGGTAAGCCTAGGTGTAACCGCACTTTAGCTATAGGCCATGATTCAATATACCTTTGTTGGATTGTTTACGATGTACAGTAGTCTACAATATAGCGTTAGACTAAACCTTTTATTGTAAATTACTTTATATTTTTGTTACAATCAATTTATATACTCAATAAAAAAAAAATTACAAGAAACATGTCACTTTCATTGTTTTATTTATATTTAATTATCTTTCTTGTTTCTAAAGCCCAATTCCGCCATTGGATATATATATATATCCGGGACGCTAGATTCGGGACCCAAACCAACATATATATGTTGGTTTGGGTCCCAATCTGCTGAACCAAATAATTAAAACGTTACCAGGCCTTCGGAGTGAGGCCGTGACGTTTGGAGTCGGAACGTAGGTGACTGCGTTTACCACTAACGGGTTGGGATGTGTTTCGGCGCTCTCGAAGTAGCGCTGAGACATTTCCTTGAAATATTCTGAGATCGTCGGAAGTTGGCAATCTCTGTGAAGATCGGAGTTTCGCTGGTACCAACGGGCTCCGGTGGCTTTTCGAATGAAGCTATTTTGGACAACTTGGAGGCTGTTCAAACTAGATTTGGGCGCGTAGGCGAAAGCTACGCTAGCGTATGACATGACAGGTCTTACGCATGTTTTATAGAGATGGAGTTTGTGTCTTAAGGACAGTTTGCTCTTGCTGTTAACTAGAGGGTGGAGGCGACAAACAATGAATTTGGCACGGTTGCGAATATTGTGAATGTGTTTCACAAAGGTCATGCCGTGGTCAAATTTTACCCCTAGGTATTTGGCCGTTGATTGCCAGGGAATCTGGCGGCCGTATAGGGTGATCGTACTTACTGAATTTTTTGGATTTAGGTTTTGACGGTTGAGAGAGGGTGCCTTTGAAAGTATATTGCTACATTTTCTCAGGATTTACTTCGATTCTCCATAAGCGGAACCAATCGCCTAAGCGGTTGACGGCTGATTGGAGAATCTTGGCGAGTATTCTTTTGTTGTGATGGGTGACAAAGGTGCAGTGTCATCGGCGAAGAAAGTAGTTTTACTACTGTGTATTTCGGGATGTCACTCGTGAAGAGTGTAAGAGGAGTGGGAGAGGACTGAGCCCTGAGGGAATCAAGCCTTGAGGAAGCGTTTTGAAGATCAGAATGTTCTCTATTCGATAGCGAAAGTGGCGGTTGGCAAGGAAAACTCTGATGATGTGAGTAAGCTTATCCGGCACGTTAAGTTTATACAGCTTGTAAAATAAGCCATCGTGCCAAATTTAGTCAAACGCTTTTACGACATCGAAGAAGAGTGCGCCGGTGCTAGTGATCCTACGGCTTCTTTTGAGAGATTGAAGCCTTTCAGAATGTACTCTGTAAGGCGATGTAACTGATTGGTGTTCGGATCTGGAGTCGAACTGCTCGTCGTCAAGCAGCTTATTTGCGAAGACGTATTTACGTAAGCGATTCAATATGAGTCGCTTGTAAACTTTCCCCAGTGTACTGAGGAAACTGATTGGTCTATAACTGTAGGCTAAGTTGGGCTGTTTCGCCGGTTTCAGGATTCCTATTACGTCTGCCTCTTTCTAGGTATACGGAAAGGAGCAGCTGGAAAGAAGGGCATAATGATTTCTTATATTTACACTACACATTTACTACATATTTGAGCACTTTACAGCACCTAAAATAAGTTAATATACGCGATAAAATTCGTAAAACTAGTTTTATTTAAATTTGTAGTGTTCGCGTAAATATAAGAAATCATTATGTAAATCAATACGGACTGATAATTGCAAATAAAATTCGCCGATTAGAAGATCTCATAACCAAGCGCGCAAGATATCTAACAGCCTTAAATTTCTTGAAGAGATGCCAAGACCATAGTCTCATTCCTACGTGTGTCAAAATATCAACCAACAAAAAAACATTGGAGGAAGCGCTAAGATCTTAAATCAGGCAAGGAAAAAGTTGTTACGAACGGTAATCCAACAAAAACGCTCCGATCTACATGACATAAACAAATCTAAAGACACATCATCCAGTGAATTAAAGGCAGTTTTAACGACATTTGATTATAATGTTTGCATTGAAACGTTAAATAAACGAGAAATTAATAAATATAACGAATGCAAAAACAAACATATAGTATAATATCAAAAATTAACGACCAAATTAAATGTCAAGCATCTGGGTCAACGTCAGAACGAAACGCAACCGTTAACCACAAACACGGATCATAGATTAAACACAGTCTATAATCTGTCTAAACAAACGCTGGGTGATGCTACAATTAGAGTATTATCGAAGAGCTTTAATTTCGCCATATCATCGCGAAGATTACCTTACTGTTTAAAGTCGAGGACTGTTTATTTAAAAACAATATGCGAAAGGAAGATTTGGAAGCGATACGTCAAGACACTTTGTCTATGTTACGTCGAAGTTCATCGCCGAAACCGAATCTACCCAAAGAAGAATTTAGAACGTAGAATAACTTATGCAATAAACTAGAACTAACAATTCTCCGGTCTCGGTAGTCATGGATACGTCAGATAGTAATTCTAAAATATAAGAACTTTTGTGGGATATAAGCACTTATAAAAAGGTTAAAAATGACCCAACAAATAACACACTTAAAACAACTAGTGACCTCTTTAAGAAAAACTCTGAAAAATTAAATCTGGATGTAAAATCTATAATACCTACGTGTGCAAAACCACCGAATTTGTATGGGTTACCAAAAAAACACAAGCCCAATGCACCACTACGTACCATAGTGAGCCAAATCGATTCACCAACATACAGATTGGCTCAACACTTAGTGAAAATACTCTCACCGCTCAGGGGACATACAAGAGCACACACAAAAGATTCCTACCATTTTTTCAGCGATTAAAGACCTACATCTGGCAGACATTGAAACTATGGTCAGTTTTGATGTGCAGTCTCTGTTCACATGCTTACCCGTTGAAGACTCCATCTCAAACGTAGCTAGAAAGCTGGAAGAAAACAACATGCCCGTAGAATATGCAGTATTATTCAGACATTGCCTTACATCTGGCTACCTATTGTGGAAGGAAGAGTTCTACAAGCAAGTAGATGGTGTGGTGATGGGCTCACCTGGTCACCGATATATTCATAGAAGACTTTGAGGAGAAAGCCCTGCTTACTTCTCCTATAAATCCAAGATTCTACAAGCGGTACGTAGACGATACTTTCACAATTCTACCTTTTGATAAGGTAATTGGATTTTTAGACACTTTTTGGAGGTAGAGGTAAACAATTCTTTAGCTTTTCTACATGTGTTGGTGATTCGGAATCCTGATAACACCTTGAGTCACATTGTGTATAGGAAAAAAGACCCATACAGATAGATATTTAAACGGTGATTCCTTCCACCATCCTTCACAGTTAGCTACCGTGGGTAAATCTTTGTTTCAGAGAGCACGAGGGATCTGTGACAGTAAACACCTGGCCGCCGAGCTCCAACACGTCAAACAAGTTTTGCACGACAACAAGCTTTGGGTCCCGCGCCTACGTCACAGTGAAAGAGTGAAGCCGGCCACAGTCGAGTGAGTGCATGCAGTACTGCCATATGTCAGAGGTGTCACTGACAAGATTGGCTACATCTTGAAGCGTGCTTCCATTAAAACATACTTCAAGCCGCGGAAGAAGATTAGTCAGTTTTTACCATCAGTCAAGTGTGATGTACCTCTGCAAGATGCAGGAGTGTACAAGCTTGATTGTGAATGTGGTTTCTCTTATATAGGACAAACTAAAAGATCAATAAAAACCCGCGTTAAAGAACACATAGCTATTGTGAAGAATCGACGACGATCGCCCCCGTCACGACATTAGATTTGATAGACCATAAATCCTCGCTAAAGAACACCGATTCCTTCCAAGGATGATTTGCGAGGATATTGAAATCAAAAAACATCCTAATTTCTATAGAGAAGATGGCTGGGTGCTACCATCTGCTTGGGATCCTATAATTAATAAAATTAAATCCCAACCCAAGTATAAAACTGCAAGACTTCAAAATACTGTAAGTTCATACTGCGTAGATCGGAATCTGGAGGTAGCCGTGGTTAACTATGACATTAGGACGTCAAACACCTAAGCCCCCCCGTGACTTCGGGAATATAAAATAAGTTAATATACGCGATAAAATCTGTAAAAACTAGTTTTATTTAAATGGAAAGAAGAGCGTTGAAAATTGCTACTAAGAGGCATACGAGCGGTGCGGAGAGCAATTTCAGCACCCTGTTGCTAATGCCATCGGGGGCTACTGTGCACGACAGCATCAAAGGTAGCCGTACAGGCAACATAGCATAAATAGTGGAGGCTCGACCACTTAACTCTTCCCTTTTTTTTTATAGAATAAGGGTGACAAACGAGCACACAGTCCACCTGATGGTAAGTGGTTGCTGTTGCCCATAGACATCTACATCTATCTTCGTTAGCGAATTTAAATGCAGATGCGTTGTCAGCCGTGAGGACAAAGATAGAATGCCTCTTTTTCAGTAAAAAGGGTCTCCGGTTCTCTACACTCACCATACGAAACACAGCAGCATTAAGCTGCTACTTTACGTTGGTATTCTGTGAGAGCGTGGTCCTTCCCGGGTCGAGCCGACCCATTCGTGCTACAACTATACTATTAATATAGCTGCAGCATGGCTCTACCACGTAAAAAAATCCCTGATTACATTTCATCATATTTCGTATGTGTAAAGCCGCGTATCGATTATGCGCTCCAAGAGGTCGAACATTGGCGTGCGCTCCAGTCACGCGAAATGGATACCGCCTTGGAACGCGCGCCAAATTGTTCGTTGGAGCGCTCAAACGTGGAGCGGGCCGCTCCATCTTGTTTCGGTTTTTACCGCGCATCAAAGTAGTTAAGTTTTGGCGCGCGCGCCAGTTGGGACGGTTGTATTCATCATTCGTGTGTTCCTTGCGTTCCGGGCTATGGATAACCAGAGTTGCCGTAAATTAATAAAATTATATGGTTCAAAATAACTGCTGTGGAATAGCAAAAGTCGCTTTTATCATAATGAAGCGCTCAGAGAAGATGCATGGAACTATGAAAGCGGCAGATGCTCGTACACGACCGAACACTGGAGCGATTGCCGCACGCACCAGGAGCACATGAGTAGATAAACGGAACAGAAATAAAGCTTCATACAACCGCGCGAATCGGTTGCACTACTACAAGCAAGCAGGGCATGTGTGCGTGACCACTGGCCGCTTGTCGCGTACGCGGCGAGACTGGAAAAAACCGGTTACGCTGGCACAGCCAGTGGATAATATTTCAGGGTCAGTGCGACGCACGTTGTTTGTTTTGTTAGTAGCAAGTTTAAATATTTCAATGTAAAAACGTGGTATTATTATTAATGGTTGTTTATTTTACTGTGTGTATGAATAACACTAGAAAAAAATAAAAATATACCATACTTTTACTATCCCAAGGAGTACAATAGGTAAGTTCTACTTGGTAGAGCCAAGCTGCAACTATATTAGTAGTATGTTGTAGCACGAATGGGTCGGCTCGACCGGGGAAGGACCACGCTCTCACAGAATACCAGCGTAAAATAGCAGCTTAATGCTGCTGTGTTTCGTATGATGAGTGTAGAGAACCGGAGACCCTTTTACTGGAAAAGGCATGCTATCTTAGTCCTCACGGCTGACAACGCATCTGCATTTTGATTATTTATTGAGGAAAGATGTAGATGTCTATGGGCCACAGCAACCACTTACCATCAGGTGGACTGTGTGGTCGTTTGTCACTCTTAGAAAGAAAGAAAGAAACATTTATTTGCACAGAATACAGGTGGTACCAGATTTAACAGTGGTGCATAGTTCAAGCTATATTCTGCCTTTAATAGGCATGCAAATATTTATAATTATATAAAACAATTAAAATACAATTATATTACATACAAAAATGTCAAGTTATATTATTATTATTATTATATTACATTATATTTAATTTTACAAATAATCATGTACATTAGTTTTATGTTGCATGAATTCTTGTATCGTATAAAAACACTTATCCACTAGCCATTTTCTTAACTTAATTTTAAAATATTTAAATGGAAGTTCCCGTAGACTCTTAGGCAGTTTATTAAAAACTGATATGCACATATGATATACATTCCGTTTATTTAAAGTTGTTCTACAAGATGGAATCATTATTTTAGTAGGATCTCTTGGTCTGTATTTAGTAACATGATCCCCTTTAAATTTAAAAAAATCGTTATACTTCCTTACAAAGACTGATACCTCAAGAACATACATGCAGGTCAATGTCAGTAAATTAAGTTTTTAAATAGAGGTTTACAGGAGTCAAGTGGACTTGCTCCACAAATAGCTCTTAAACATTTCTTTTGTGCAATGAATGCTTGACCCTTATTCTATATATAAAAATATTTGATTATTACTTTTCGCGAATTTACAAGTGTCGCGAATATTTCGATCTTGAAGTAAATATTGTCAATATTGGCAACGAAATACTTAAACGTATTAAAGATTGTAAATTTGATATGCCACGGGAGTGTTTACCGTTAGATTACTTGAAATAGTTTTATCTTAGATTCAAAATTTACCACACCATTAAAAGAAACAATAAATTATTAAAAAGCAGAAATTATACAAAGAAAACTATTAGACTAAGTAATTTGTAAAGTATTTATTCTATCATACTGAATAATAAAACTATTTAACAAATTTTTGTTTCATTTGTCTTCACCTATTGTGACAACCCTACCAAAATAGGTAATAATTTTGCACGTTCTTAAGAAGCTTTGTCTCTGTTCCGTTTATCTACTCATGTGCCAGGAGCACTTGGTTGATACACTTCGGACATTTGGAGCGCGTTCCGCGGAGCTGCTGGTCGGCGCGGTCATTCATAGCGCGCGCGCCAGGAGCGCGTATCGATACGGGGCTTAATGTCACTTAATGAAACTTGGTAATTTAATATTACATTAAAGATTTTCTATAAAATAAATAATGAAGGCCAGAGGGGTGAGGCAGAGAAGTTTCCAGAAAGTTGCTAGAAAACATGAATATCGCGCCCATTGTCTGGGATTCAATCGAAGTTTGGGCCTTACCAGAAAAAGTAGAACAAAAGGAATATCAAAACTCTGCCCTGCCGTCAGCTGTCTCCTTGACAAGTTAACAAGCGTTTTTATTCGTTCTGAAAACCCTATGCAATCTATCTACAACATCTACGATAGAACAAAATAGATTTTTTACCCAAATATTTCCACTTCTCTCTATGAAAAAATGGATTTCAATATTTTTAGCAATGTATGATCATGCAGTTCTACCATTTATTAATTTTGTTTTAATTCTTTTCTTATTTTTTTTTAAAACTTTACCTCCACACTAGGCTTTTCTCCTGTATCGCAGGGGCAGTTTACATACATAGATTTCACAAGGACAAACATTCAGACCCAGAACAAGTATTTGTAGGTCATACAAATACTTGTTCTGTGCGGGATTCGAACCCGCGGTCCTTAGCGCTGCAACTCATTGCTAAGCCACTGCGCTACGAAGCCGTCAATTAATTTTATATTTTATTAAAAACCGCTACGAGATACATCAGCGCCCTAACCCCTATAAAAATATATATAAAATATATCTAGTTTTCTTAATCAATAAAATATGAATCTCTTACCATAATTTCAATCACCCAAGACTTATCTTCGCAACATAAGCTACACGCAATGAGTGCAATTCACATGTGGATCGATTTACAATACACTCTATAAGCAGTTCTACTTGTCTTAACCTACACGCATTCCCGACATTTTATGCACAGTCAATTACTCGGTAATCTGGTTACTCAATATAGAGCGAATGTCGTCTTTATGTCCAATTTGTTTCGGTGTAAGAATATCCACTACCCCATATCATCCCGTGGGTGTCGTAAGAGGCGACAAAGGGAAACAAACCAGGAGATAGGCATCAGCATCTTACAGATTACCATACCATTACCATTACAGCCTGTGAGAAGTTCACTGCTGAACATATGCTTCCACCATAGATTGTCTCATAGGGAGGATATTTGCCTCAGATGCCACGATAGGCAAGCGGGTTGGTAACTACAGTTTTTTTTTATTCAGCTGTTATCAGAAAGATACTGCCCACCTGCTGGTTAAGCTTCCTTCTGTCGCCTCTTACAACACGCACGGGATGATATGGAATGGTGAATATTCTTACACCGCCACTTCTTAACAACTAAAAATAAAAATTGCGGTTTCGAACCCGCCTGCCATGTTTGGCAACTGTAGCAAATATCCCCTCTACGAAATAATTTATGGGGGAGGCCAATGTTCAGCAGTGGACTTTGATAGGTTGTAATAAATGAATGAATCCATATAATAAGGTTGTTGTTATATATGGTTGTTATTTGACGAACAACTGATCAAACCTTACCCCATCCGACAGCTCAAACTACTGCGCACTGTTTTTTGGTCCGAACACGTGTTGTTTGCTACCTCACAAATGAGCTTTAAAATTTATTAACATTCAACCGATCTGTCTTTTTATTATTGCGATACCTGCGATCATCACTTTATACCTTTTAAGGTACGGTTTTATTGACGGATCTAATTAGTGGCGAGTCCTTTGGTGTAATAAAATGTATGAAGAATTTTCATTCTCTCATTCGTTACAGCCCATAAAAAGTCCACTGCAGAACATGGTCCTCTCCCATAGAATATCGCATGGGGGATATATTTGTCACGTTTAGCAGGCGGATCGGCAATTGCAGAATTTTATTACTTTGATTGGTATTCAGGAATACCCATCTTCTGTTTCATTTCACTTCGTCACCTTAAGAGGTGACGAAAAATAAAGGGCTTGCCCTAGATAGACTTTGCGCTGTTGGATGTATATTTATATCATATCGCATTTTATTTTTATAATAATAAAACTAGTTAAAATAAAAAATAAAAATACTGTAATATACTACAACTATTTCAAAACGTTTTACAAGAAGGCAAACCGATCCAAGGGGTCAACCATCCCCTAGACCCAATTTTAATATCTAGGAGATGATTGACCCCTTGGAGCGGGCTGCCTTCTTGTAAAACGTTTTGAAATAGTTGTCTGGCTGACATATATAAAAATGGAGCTTCAGAATATAAGTGAAATTGAGTAATGTTTTGAGAGCTTTAAAGCGTCTGTAAAGCGATACTGCCGACGGAAAGTGTCTGGGAGTATTGATGACTGATTTTTAACGATATTATCTAACATTTACTTAAAAATCAGCTGGGAGAATTAACGTGAGGTTTTTTTTATAGCATAGGGTGACAAACGAGCACACAGTCCACCTGATGGTAAGTGGTTGCTGTGGCCCATAGACATCTACATATATCGTCGTTTGCGAATCATAATGCAGATGCATTGTCACCCGTAAGGACTAAGATAGAATGCCTCTTTTCCAGTAAAAAGGGTCTCCGGTTCACTACACTCACCATACGAAACACAGCAGTGTTATGCTGGTATTCCGTGAGAGCGTGGTCCTTCCCCGGGCGAACCGACCCACTCTTGCGACAACTACACTACTAATATAGCTGCAGCATGACTCTACCACGTATAAAATGAGTAAAGTTTTTTCGTACCTTGATTACCTTATATCTGGAAAATGGCCCTCTGGCCAAGCTAGCAGCTAGGCATATGCCACGATCATAGCACATACTAACACTACTCAATCATACACATTTCATACAAAAGCACAAGTATAATACAAGTTGTTAATACATCCAAAGAGAATAATGTCTCAATGGAGTCTAGCCATCTGTGCAGGATTATACTGCGCAAGTGTATGCGCAAACACAGGTGCACTCTCTATTCCCTCACTCTCATAGTTCGATGGAACGGTGTTCCGACGCGACCGGAGAGAGATCAGACGCAGGACCTATGGCTTTACGTGCTTTCCAAGGCACGGGGGTGAAACAACGCCAAAATTATGACTCCGTGCTGCTTCTGAAAATTTCTTGACAGAATAACCCAATAACTGACTTTGGCCCGACCTGGTATGTGTGAACCCAGGACCTCATGATCAGCAACCGAGTTTACAACCACTAGCGTTTAGACCAACGAGGCAATCAAATAGGCAGTATACATGAAGTGATATATTTTCATTCATCTGCCAAAAATTTAATTTTACCTAAAATATGTGCTGTGGGATTCCGCCTTGCTGGGTTTGTTTTATTTTGGAATATTTATTAACCTCTATTTTTATGTACTTATATTTGTTTATACATCCCGATTAGATGAAATAATGACACTAAATTGTTTGAAAATCCAAAATGCGTATCTCAACAAATTGACAACATTTTTTATAGTTGAACTTTTATAATTTTTATGACATAAATGGTAGATTTACGGAAAATTATTATCAATAAATTCATCGACTTTCGTTACTACCTTGTAAACGTACCTTAATAGGGATTATCCAACGGGTAAGTGAAAGCTTTTTTTAAGATAGCTTAGTTATATAATTGCTTAAGTTATTTGTAATCATTGAATAAAACTATTTTTTACGGATTTTATCGCGTTTAATTTACTATTTTAATTCCCGAAGTTTCGGGTGCTTTACAGCAACCCATGTTCACGGGGGGGACTGAGATGTTTGACGTCCCGATGTCACAGTTAGCCAGGCTACCTTCAGTTTTTAATATTAATTTTTGGTTCGATCTACGCAGAATGAACTTACAGTATCTTGAAGTCTTGCGGTGGTATGCTTGGGTTTTGATTTAATTTTGTTAACTATAGGATCCCAAGCAGATGGCAGCACCCATCCATCTTCTCTACTGAAATTAGGATGTTTTTTAATTTCAATAGCTTCGCGTATCATCCTTGGTAGGACCACAGTCGAGCGTGTGCCTGCTGTCAGAGGAGTCACAGACAAGGTTTGCTACATTTTGAAGCGAGCTTCTATTAAAACATACTTCAAGCCGCCGAAGAAGATTAGTCAATTTTTATATAATAAATCTGTAGAAAAGTTGTGTCTGTAATTCCAATATATTCTTGAAAAAAGTCCAGGGGACTAAATAAAGGGTTCTGAAGCCAAATTAGTAGTTTTTAGAATTTGTATCTGTCTGTCTGTCTGCCTGTGTATTCCAGATTCACGCAAAAACTACTGGACCGATTTACATGAAATTTTGTATGTAGGTAGTTAGTAGCTTGGGGCAACTTATAGGCTACTTTTTATCCGATTAAGGAGCTTCAAAAAAAGAAGGTTAAGTATTTTCCTTCCTTTAGATGTTAATTTTCTATTATATCTTAGTTATAGGCGGGATGACGGGTGTTTATCAAATATATACCATATTTATAAATAAAGTTTAAAATATAGTTAT
Organism: Parnassius orleans; assembly: GCA_029286625.1. Taxonomy (NCBI): domain Eukaryota; kingdom Metazoa; phylum Arthropoda; class Insecta; order Lepidoptera; family Papilionidae; genus Parnassius; species Parnassius orleans. The sequence goes on from JAGSMP010000003.1 coordinate 7,092,471, forward strand.
AACATTGGTAAAATAATTTGAGACGACACTGATTTAGCTATCAAAACAGCGCCATCTATCATCAAATGGAAAAAGTAGTATATATTGCCTTCATTCATTCATTCATTTATTAATAAATTAAATAATATAAATAACTTACATTTATATGTTTAAATAATTAGATTTTTGAAATTATTTGAAAATTCTAACGATTAGTTTTTTAGTATTTTTGTTATTTTCTTTTAAAAGTGTAATAATTTCAATAGATAATAGTGACGTCTATCAAAAATATGAAAATTGATAAGGTTTTTATTTCAATTACTAATCTATATGTAAACTGATTAAAACCGGTCTGTCTGCAATTATTGCAAAATTTTCATTATCATTATAGTTTTATTAAAGAGATTTATGTATATGTCGTGGCCAGATCGTAGACATCATAAAGTAGTAAATCATTTCGTGAAATGGTGTGGTCATTTCATGATATTTAACACTGTTTGTTGACCATGTCATGATATAGCTTGACCAAATCAATGATTGAAGATATTAATGACTAAACACAACGTTGCTATTTCATGATATGGTCATTTTATGACGATATAGTTAAATCGTTTTTCACCGCTAGCGGCGCTGATAGCGTATATTTTAACAGAAACAGAACTTTTAACAGAATTGACATCACTTTATGCCTTATTGATATAATAAATAAATGTTCGCTTCTATCGCTGATATTACTAAATACACTTAGCGGCACAATTAACCGCCCACCCTTTTAAAGTGGTAAATTTTGATGTTATCGCAGTTGTAAGTTATTGGGCATAAATAAGTCAAGTGTGAAAGAAATGTAGTGACGAAAAATTACAAGCTACCCACTTAACTTTGTTTTTACGCATAAGTTGTGAATAGGACAAATATCGAACTTCGTCTCATTATCGTTATCGTTGCCATACTGCTTACATTGCTTCAGTGGCATTAAAAGTAAACAATTTGAGTTTGTTTTGGTTTCGTAACTTAAAGCTAGTGTTTGGACATCACAAACATGCCATTTGATGCTAATTCAGTGGCGAGCCGTCGCTCTTATCGACGAAGGGTTTAGTCAGCGTTACGTGGCGCGGAAGCTTGGTGTCGCACGTACCACCTGAAGGGATGCAGTAAAACGGTTTCGAAACTGGCTCTTATGAGCGAAGACCAGGACAGGGCCGAAAAGATGCACCTCCGCTCGTGACGACCGATTTCTTGTGACCAATGTTCTAAGAAATCGGTTCACTAACTGTTGAGGCACGAAACCAACTTCGTGAGGTTCGCAATGTTCAAGTGGTGAAAGAACAGTGAGAAGAAGATTAGGAGAATGCCCTTGGAGCTTTTCGACCATCTCGAGTGCCACAATTGCTCGTAGGCCACCGGAGAAAGACTTCGTTTTCCGAGCACGCCGAATGGAATATGGAACAATGGAAGAATGTTATGTTTACTGACGAGACAAGAATATGCTTGCACATATGACGGTCGCCAGCGTGTATACAGACGCAAGAATGAAAGGTTTGCACCATGTACTGTTGTGGAAACAGTAGGTTACCAAGGTGGCTCTATCATGATATGGGGCGGCATTACTTACGAAGCACGCACCGACTTGGTTATCTTCGAAAGAGGTGGAATAAATGCTCAGAGGTATGTAACAAAAGTATTGGAACCTCATGTAATGCCATTTGCTCCATTTATTGGCGAAGATTTTTATTAATGCAGGACAACGCTCGCCCCCACGTTGCTAGAGTTGTTACCGCGTACCTGGATACCGTCGGCATTCGAAAATTAACATGGCCATCCGGGCCCAGATTTAAATCCTATTGAACACATATGGGACAATTTAAAAGACGTGTTCGAAGCCGCATACCAGCTCCAACCACCATAGATGAATTAAAACAATCCGTGATTGAGGGTGGCAGAACATTCCACAACAACAGATCAAAATGTCATCGACAGCATGCCAAACCGTTTGATGGAAGTCATGAGGGCTAGAGGTGGAAATACGCACTATTAGAATTCATTTATTCAGCAGATTTTTTATTTTAAGCCATTTCATCACATTTGTTAATTTACGGTCAAAGTGTTTTCAGACTTTTTATAAATAAACGTAATATTTAAAAACAATATTATCTTTCATTTTACTTCAATATACCTACGTTATAAAATAACATTCACAAGTAAGGCCACATTTTTTTTAACCAAAATCGTAAAAATCAAGGTGGGCGGTTAATTGTGCCGCTGAATATAGTATAGTTTTGGCTTTCATTGTTTCATCTAATAATAGCGCCATCTACGAGTACTTACTTCTAAATAAACTAAAATGGTTAAGTCACTAATAAAATTAAATAATAGAATGCTACTGAATATACGATGTAAATAATTGAAAATTCGTTCGCATCGTTGGATATGTAATTACTAGGTAGATGTGGTCAACAATCATGCAAAAGCTTAGTTTCAGTTTTTATGAATTGTATTTAAACAAATACGAGGGCCGTGTAGCTTGCCATGAGATTTCATCATGGCACGGGAGCAAAACGTGTACGATTCCTTCGAGGATGAATCTGTTATAGAAAATTTTACATGCTGACTTAACACGTGTCCGTTAAAGTCTAGAAATCTAGATGTCTGAGTAATTAAAATAGTCGTGGAGATGTGAAAACCTTGAAGCATTGCAGCATACTCTATATTTATGCCCACAAAACACTATAGGTAATGAGGAGCCCTGTGCACAGTAGCGAGACGTATATCAGCTGCTACTTTACTTTTTTACCTTTAATGAGACTTATAAATCAGTTTTTAATTTAAGATAGCTTTCATATTTTCAGACATATTAAGATATTTGTGACAGTCCTGGTTTCATAGCTCATATGAGTATATGTAAATGAACAGGCTCTTGCGGAAAAATACTTTAATAAATTTTTCCGCAAGAGCCAGGAAAATACTTTAATTAAAGAAAGAATATTTTACTTAAACAAAGGTTTATTTTATTTTACTTGTCAAAGGCGTAATTAATTGTAATTAAAACTTGTAATTAAAACTTAAATTGCATGGTATTTAGCATATGTTTTAATTGCCATTTGAAGTGTCGATTTACCATGTTCTCGGCGGTGAAGGAAAACCTGCATATCTGAGAAGTTTCCCAGTTGAGTTCATCCCGCGTTGGGATCAGCGCAGCGAACACTTTTTTTGGCCAAAAACTCTCTGCGTTCTGTGCCCAGTAGTAACATGTATGTAAACTGCTACTTTTTTACTTTTCATGGGGCAATACTTATATGCAGTTTTTATTTCATTCATATTTTCGGGTATGTTACTTTTTGTTTTCACTCTACCGTAAATATTAAGGTTTGCAAAGATGAATAGAACTCATTATCGTCAGCCTATTAAAAGTCCACTGAAATGAACCTCCCCCATAAATTGTCAAGTAGCTGGATACTTGCTATAGGTGCTACGCTTGGTAGGCGGGTTGGCAACCGCATCTATTATTATTTTGATCTGTTGTCAGGAAGATGATGCTCCCATCTCCTGTTTGTTTTCCTATGTCGCTTCTTACGACGGGACGATATGAGGTGGCGGATTCTCTTTCACGGTTTCTACTCCCGTTCATGAGTGTAGTGCTTCCCACGTTCACTGTGAATAAATTTATACGGAATCAAACTAATTTTAAGGATTTTATCACGTTAATTTTAACTTTTTTAATTCCCGATGTTTTGGGCACTTTACAGCACCCATGGTCACGGGAGGACTGAGGTGTTTGTCGACCTGATATCATAGTTAGAATAGAATAGAAAATAGAATAGAATAGAATAGAATAAATGCTTGGGATTGAATTTTATTTTATTAATTATGGGATCCTTAGCAGATGGTAGCACTCAGCCATCTTCCCTATTAAAATTAGAATGTTTTTTAATTTCAATAACCTCGCGAATCATCATTGGTAGGAATCGGTGTTCTATTGCAAGGATTTGTTGTCTATCAGATCCGATATAATGGTTGGGACGATACTAAACATGTTGACATACTTTAAACTTCCCGGAGCGTCGGTGCTTCACATTAACGATATGTTCTTTTACGCGGGTTTTTATGGAACTTTCATCCAAAGATGCGTAAAAAACCCCACGTAAAAAAAGTTTAAATTAAACGTGATAAAATCCGTAACATTAGTTTTATTCCATGTGTAGTACACATCACTATAGAACTGCATTTATGAAATTTTGAAATCCACTCGAACGTAAAAAAAATATCTACATCTATTTTATGGTGCCAATCAAAATTAAATAGGTCCAACAATGATATGAATAAAATATTTCAAATAAACATTATACCATAAATTTATAGAAAACCATGAAATTCATCATTATTTTGTTTAAAACTAAATTAACCTTAATTATGAATGAATGTAAGAGTAAAATGTAAATAATTATAATAAATTTTGATTGCAAGACAATCGACCTTTCTTATGGATACATCGGAAGACACGCCCGATATAAAAAATAGTAGGTGTTTCTAGACATATATTCACGTGTTCCTGTAGCATATTATATCTATGCCAAAAACCAATCATCTACGTCTAATAGTCTTTTAGAATTTAAAAAGTAATCTTTGACAGACATAGAGCCACAGACACAGAGGTGACTCTTAAAAGTGATCGAATTTTGCAAAATTTGGTACGGAACAGCATTTAATGGTGTTCCTAAATTCAAGCTCACGCGAACGAAGCCGCGGGTAAAAAGCTAGTAACCAATATTTTCTGTTTGCATACAAGTATTACGTTGCATATTTTACAATTTTAGTTTTAAGACACTACAATTTTATTTATATGTATAGATTTATCTGGACTTTCCCTTAGAACTTAAACATTCAGCAACTAAGTTGATAACTAACGAACACCTTTCGTGCCAATCTGTGAATTATTCAAAACGTCGGCAAAACACTGCCATGGAGCCGCTCTTTAGCAAAACGGTTTCACTCGTATAATTATTTTAAACGATATAACGTAATATTTAAGGTAAGGGAGTGGATATATATTATTCATCGTTGCGGCGATTCGAAATTTGAAATAATAACGTACGTAAGGTGTAAGATATTAACTAAACGGTAATTTATTTTATCAGGCTTTTATTAGCTTGACTTGTCTGTAGCATGAGTGTATGTAAGTTAATAATATGTATGTATCCATCCATCCATTACAGCCTATAAAAGTCCACTGCTGAACATAGGCCTCCCCCATAGATTGCTTCATAGGAATTTGCCATAGTTGACACGCTTGGCGAGCAGGTTGTCAACCGCAGTTTTATATTACTAACCAACTTCAAAAAAAGGAGGAGGTACTCAATTCGACTGTATTTTTTCTCTTTATTTCTCTTTATTTGACGATGTTTTTATTTTATTGATATTGAAGTTGGTTGTACAACATTTTTAGTTTTACCACTTGTTTTTGAGTTGTCATCAGGAAGATACTGCTGCCCATCATCCGTTTCAATTTCCCTCTGTCACATCTTACGACACCCACGGGACGATATGGGGAAGTGGATATTCTTACATCGCCACTACACGGTTACCATAGGTTAATATGTATGTATGTATGAATGTAATGTAATTTTATAGTTCAGTTTTCACCCACTTCCTGACGGCTGAATAATCTTAAACTTCGCAGACGTATTAAGAGCCGATAACAATACAATAACTCCATGACTATAATCCAGTATTCTCACCGGGATCATCACGGCACATAATTAAAGTGTGTTGTTTAAGTTTTTTTTTAAACTTACATTTTATTTTGAAGGCGTTTGGTCGGCAATGATATGGCAAAGACGAAACATATTACCAAACATTGAAAGAGCCCTACTCCTTACCATAAATTGTATTTGTACGCCTTCTGGTTACTTAATACAGAAAGTAAAGTTGGTAAAATTACCTTCCGTACATACGCTCGATAAAATAAAATGATATGTCTTACCTAGTTTGAAGAGCACCTCTCGCCCTCACTCAACTGCGTGCACTATCCCTTCACCACTAATCCCAGCACCACTGCTCCCAACACTACACTAGGAAAGGCTAACCACTGACGACAATACAATAGAAAAACATTGTCGTCATGTATTTAGTACGGATCAGTGGTGACGGGGATAGTGCACGCAATTGAGGGAGGGCGGTAGGTGATCTTCAAACTAGGTAAGACACATCATTTTATTTTATCTAGCGGATGTACGCAAGGTAATTTTTACCAACTTTAATATAATGGATTTCCGCAAACCTGTTTCTATTAATTGACTTAATACAGAGTTGATAAATGCAATTTCATGAAATGTTTTTATAAAGCAAGGGAACCCTTCACTTATTAGTAAGTGGATGCTGTTGCCCTAAAATAAACACCTACATCTATCCTATTATATTGCATTCATATAATATTTATTTTATGTATGCAGAGCGTCACTCCTTAGGACTAATATGGAATGCCTCGTCTCCGTTATCGTCCTTCTCCGGTCGAGCCGACACATTCTTTCTGCAAGCATTACCTATATCAATAACCTAAAGCATTACCTTAAAAGTCCTTAGTGTCCAATTCCTCTAATCAAGATACGGTTAAATTCTTGCCTTATAACAAAAAATAGGTAACTTACAGCTGAAAGAAGTTCAATATGCAATAATTAAAGATTATTTACTTACTCAGGAATTTTACCGTGACCGCACCGTGAGTTTAATTTAAGCACATATTTTATCGATACTTTATTTGTATGGTTTCTTAAAATATGCCAATTATGATAATGCTTATGTTTGCTAATATGCTTAGGAATGTAATGTGTAAAAATACTTTTAATAGTATATGCAACTTTTAAGTCTTCCTCTTAGCATTAATTGCAAACCGACATATTTTCACCCGAAGACGGTTACGTTTAGAATCAGTATGGTACCTTTTCGAATTTTTCGTTATGGTTGTCTATTAAACGAAAGTTAATGCAAAAAAGCTATATATGGAAAAAAGAATTTCCTAAAACTTGAATTACAATTCAAGTGGTCATATCCGTTTAAAAAATTGAACCTGTTTTTTTTATTTCCTTCCATATATGAATAATTATTTTTCATTAATTCTTTAACTGTTAAAGTGTTTTGAAAGTTTGTTGTGTTATTGGTAAATTTTACATAACCTCAAAATATTTTTCTTTGCTCAGAAAGGCTGGTTTCTATAAAACGTTATATGATAAAATAGCCCGAAAAAATGAATGGTGAGTAAAAACGAAATTAATTATAGTAATGATTTGAACATCTAAGAAATAATAATAGGGGCCCACTATTACTTTCAGTGTGAAAGTACTTTGAAAAAGTGCTATCTTTAACGAAAAAAATATTTCGACTCTCTACCGACTCTCGATTATCTTCGAGTAAGTACGGCTGTAAAATAAAATTTTAATAAAAATGTAAAAGACGTTTTTCCGTGTAGTAGCGGTGTAAGAATATCCACTACCTCATATCATCCCGTGAGTGTCGTTAGAGATGACAGAGGGAAACAAATCAGCAGCAGTGTATTCCTAATAACGACTTAAAGTAAAAAACTGCGGTTGCCAACCCACTTGCCAAGCGTGGCAACCATGGCAAATAATCCCCCTATGAGACAATCTATGATGGAGGCCTATGTTTAGCAGTGGATTTTAAAAGACTGTAACGGTTACAGTAAAAGAATACTTCAATGAAATAAAGAGAAATTATTTTCTTTCTTTTAGTTTTTTTTAAATCGGTCTTAAACAACTATGTTTTAAACAACTTGTGACACTACAATAGGACTTGCGCAGTTGATCGTCATTATCATATCAATCTCTGCTAAACATTGGCTTCCCTTAAAGATCGCCACAAAACACCAGACACCAGAGCTACCAACATACATAACTTCCTTCATGTCTTACGAGGTCGTTGTCTTGTGGGGCCCACAGTTCACTCCGCTCCTACGAGGCTGCCACTCAAGAAACTTTCTTTAGATTCTACGAACTAATTTAGCCCACCCACTGCATATTTTATATTCATACGTGGTAAAACTATGCTGCAGCTATATTAGTAGTGTAGTTGTAGCACGAATGGGTCGGTTCGACCGGGGAAGGACCACGGTCTCACAGAATATTAGCGTAACACAGCCGCTTAACGCTGCTGTGTTTCGTATTGTGAATGTAGAGAACCGGAGACCCCTTTTACTGGAAACGAGACATTTCATGTTAGTCCTCACGGGTGACAACGCATCTGCATTTTGATATGCAGTCGAGGGTAGATGTAGATGTCTATGGGCCACAGCAACTACTTACCATCAGGTGGATTGTTTGTCACACTTATCCTATAAAAAGAACTGCACGTTAGTTGGACTAATAGCAGTTAATAGCTTTCGTTTAAATTGGCTAATACATAGAAATACTTTTAAAATATTCAATAAGCGAACAATAACAAGCAACCAAATCGATACACACATATATACATACATTATAATAAACAACTACATCAGTAGAAACCCAATTTAAGCACAAATAGTTATTTTAAGTGCAAAGCAGACCATTAGCTGGTGCCTATTTTAAAAGAACACAGCAGTAAGTCCTTATTATTCATCTCGTAAGGGTTACAATAATTTGGTTGCATATCAACTTAAAAAAGGCAAAAGCGGCATTGCACAAAAGCTGCAAATTGAACGGCGCTAGCCCATCTGGGGAAAAGAATCACGCACCAATATGGCAGCCTTACATAGATTAGGCAACCTACAGCTGGGCATGTGACTAAAAATCATTTATTTTTAACATACATGCGATTTTGAGATGTTGCAATTTCTTTAAACAACGTTTATATAATTTTTCTAAAATATAAACCTTTTTAAGGCTAGTGCTTGACATAGGCCTTTCCTATTTGGCAGCGCGTTTATAGTTACTCGAGTCGTGTCAGTAGTTCCTTTATGGGGCAATGTATATGTTTTTACAACAAAGTCTCAGAAAATGTGCAGACCTTATCTATCAAAAGGTTTAAAAGATTTATTTAGCAAAAATTGTTTAGTAAGGGTTATTATACTACTAAAGAGTACATGATTGATGGGAATTAGGTGGTCGGTAACATGCTATTTCTAAATGTTTTCATAATAATTGTATAAAATATTATACTGTAAATTATGCTTTTAAAAAAATTCCGCTGGGTTTCTTGTTGGTTCTTCCCAGGAGAGAGATTTTTTTCTGAAACAGTGCTAAAAGTAAAAAATTACTTTCAATAAGAATTACATGTAATCTATATTGAATAAAAATGATTCTATTCTATTCTATTATTTTCATGGCGCCACAAAGACGTAAACAGACAGAGTAATAACGGAAGCATAAATCACGCTATTGAAGTTTCAAAATAATAGTAATAATACGGAGGTTGTAATATCTGTATATGTATAGTACAACCTCCGTATCACCACATGGAACTTTGGCCGCTCTTCGGGCTGACCACCTTGTCTAACAGGAGATCTCTTGTTTTGCTTCCAACGTCAAACGTGAACTATGACTACTGACATGCATTACTTGAAAGTTACACTCTGCACACGCGGCTTATACGTGATAGAGCCATGCTGCAGCTATATGAGTAGTATAGTTGTACCACGAATGGGTCGGCTCGACCGGGGAAGGACCACGCTCTCACGGAATACCAGCGTAAAATAGCAGCTTAAAACTACTGTGTTTCGTATGGTGAGTGTAGAGAACCAGAGACCCTTTTTACTGGAAAAGAGGCATTCCATCTTAGCCCTCACGGGTGACAACGCATCTGCATTTTGATTCTTCATTGACCAGTCCCAGCAACCACTTATCATCAGGTGGACTGTGTGCTCGTTTGTCACACTATTCTATAAAAAAAACACGTACGAAATTACCTTGGTGTTGGTTTGTCGCATTGCACACACACTAACTTACACTTACACTACCTAGTGTTTGATTGTAGCTGATAAAAAAAGATATAGAACGTGTTTTAATACAAAATTTAATACAAAATATCCACATCCGAAGACCACAACTTGTTAAAGTTGTGGTCTAAAGTTAAAGTTACAGCCTATATACGTCCCACTGCTGGGCACAGTCCTCCTCTCATTTTTGAGAGGGTTTTAGAGCAAGGAAATGTCCGCCGGGCTGCCCCAATGCGTGTTGGCGAACTTCACATGTCTTCGAAATATTTTTTTCTTATTTCTCAGACATGCAGGTTTCCTTACGATGATTTCCTTCACCGCCGAGCACGTGGTAAATCAGCACTTAAAATTGCAATTAACAATTTCCTTGGTGCCGGCGGGGATCGAACCCGGGTTGCTTGCGTACTGTGAAATTTACAGCGAGCGCTAATCATCTGAGCTACCACGGCTCTATGCATTCTAGCATAAATTTGTATAATGAGGATCATAACTTAGAACGCTGCTCACTAACCTAACGGTCAAAATGTTGAAACCTGACTAGGTGTAAGGTGGAACACAGCCTAGATACAATTTAAAGAGATGTTCTAAAATACTAAATTTCTTGTTTCTTGGCTCATTTATAAAAGAAAAAAAGAATAACGAGCAAACAGTCCTGATGGCAAGTGGATATTGTGACTCATAATAAATATACAACAGCAGCTATCCTTGATTAAGAATCAATATGTAAATGCGTTGTCAGTCCTTAAGCCTTGTTACAAAGTAAAATGTGTCTCGGGAGAAATAAAGAAAAAATCCCGAATAAAAATAATTAAATCGACAACTAGTTAATATTTCGACGGGTCCGTAGCGCAGTGCTTAAGCGTTTGGTGAAAGCGCTGCAAGGACGCAGGTTCAAAACCCGTATGTGTACGGATGTGTATCCTTGTGCAATATAAACCACCTCCAAGGTACAGTAGAAATTCCTACGGTAACTTCTTTTTTTTAAAAGGAGGAGAATAAGAAAACTTTGTGTTGGTTTTCATAAAGAATATGTCACCGTAGGTATTATTAGGCTACAAGTTATTAAAAAAAAAGAGAATTATTATCTTTACGAGTAAATGATAACTTAGCAGCAAAATAAAAATATTAAATACCGGAGCTTACTCTTTGACGGTTTCGCGTTTAAGCTCTAACACTTTTATTGCGGCGGAGCAGTGATGAAAATCGATTATCCCTATCAATTACTTCGATCTCGGCGCACACCGCGGTAGCGAGCTTGTAATCTCGCCCTTACAATGCCTCTATATATAGACCGATACTAGCGAGCCCGTTTATGTCCTGTTAAACGATTCCATCACCGTTGTGTGTGGATAATATTGCACTTCTGCTTACACTTAAGCATTCCTCGATTTTTTAAAATTGATTAAGACTAATTTTACAGATTGTACCACGTTTATTTTTAACTTACTCTATAAACATTGTTAAAGGAGACTGAAGTGTTTGACGTCGAGATGTTATAATTAAGCCGGGCTACATACAGAACAAATTTTAAATTCTTGCGTATGTTTGGTTTCGAATTAATATCATTATTTATGCGTGGTAAAGTTACGCTGCAGCTGCGAATGCAGCACAAATCGGTCGGCTCAAGTACATATCGGTAAGGTACATAATATGTTCAGCAAGTGGACTTTGATAGGCTGTGATGATGAATATATCGTGAGACTTCGATGTCTGGTATAAATTTATATTATTGCCTCTTTGGTCTCGTGGTCTTAAACGCGGCTGCTGATCGTGAATGCTGATACTGAGGGTTTGAATCCCGGGTTGAGCCAAAAATCAGTTATTGAGTTTTTCTATCAAGTGTCCCATGTTTCCATTTACCACCTTTAATATTTATTAAAAGTATAATTTTCAATTTCTACAGCCCTTGGAATCATCCTAACAGGTAAGTATCGGTGTAATTTTACGAGGATTTGTAATTTATTAAACTTAATTTAATGGTAGGTCGATTTTGAAAATGTTTACAGACTTTATGACTACCCAGACAACTATCTCAAATGTTTTATTGATCTTCTAGCTTGCCCGCTAAGTGGTCAGCCACCGCAGAGTTACTTCACCTGATTATGCCTCGTGTAGAGGCGAAACACGTGTCGTCTCGTATTATTGACGGTGGTGTGTCTTTGTGTGTCTTCCTAGTGTAGTGGTGTTAGGGTAGTGGTGCTGGGATTATTGGTGACGGGATAGTGCACGTAATTGAGGGAGGGCGGGGCGTGCTCTTTAAACTAGGTAAGACATATCATTTTCATTTGCAATCAAACTTGTACACTTCTGCATCTTGTAGTAAAGTTGCGATATTAAACTTGATAGATAGTAACAACTGACTGATTTTCATCGGTAGGTTATAAAACGTTCTTATAGAAGCCCATTTCAAGGTATAGCTCCTCGTGTTTAATTATTCTGAGCGTAGCACCGTCAGCACAAACTTAAAGTTAAAAGTTATAGTTATAGCCTATATACGTCCCACTGCTGGTCACAGTTCTGAGAGAGTTTTAGGGCAAGGAAATATCCGCCGCGCTACCCTAATGCGTGTTGGCGAAGTGCACATGTTTTCAAAATATTTTTTTTCTTATATCTCAGACATGCAGGTTTCCTCACGATGTTTTCCTTCACCGCCGAGCACATGGTAAATCAGCACTTAAAATTGCAGTTAACAATTTCATTAGTGCCAGCGGGGATTGAACCTGGGATGCTGCAATGCGCGAGCAATCCAGTTGTTAAGCACACACTTAACAGTGGCTAATTTCATTTAACCACTGTGACGTAAACCCGGACCCGAAGCTTGTTGTCGTTCAATATTTACTTTCCGTCACAGGGCTCGGCGGCTAGATGTGTATCATAGATGCTATCTGAAACAAAATATTTCCTTTTTAGATATTTAGAGTTCTTGTAAACAGGCTTGCTAGGTGTTTCCAAACTTTTCGATAATTCAGCTTCGTTTTCGGAGTTTGATATGGATAAAATATCGAAGTTGAGGGATAAGGTATTTTTAGCCGACTTCAAAAAAAAAAAAATATCGGATAGGAAGCGGTTCTCAAGTCGACTGTGTTTTTAACTTCCCGCTTTGAAAATTAATAATTTTCAAAAGTAGGAAGTTATGGATTTCGGTCCGATTTTGAGAATGCGAGTTTTCATCAGATCTCCACGTTTTGAGGTCCTAGGAAACCGTTCCGACTATTCCCGGCTGGACGTCCGGTCGTGTGTGTGTGTGTGTGTGTGTGTGTGTGTGTGTGTGTGTGTGTGTGTGTGTGTGTGTGTGCGTGCGTGCGTGCGTGCGTGCGTGCGTGCGTGCGTGCGTGCGTGCGTGCGTGCGTGCGTGCGTGCGTGCGAGCGTGCGTGCGTGCGTGCGTGCGTGCGTTGTGTGTGTGTGTGTGTGTGTGTGTGTGTGTGTGTGTGTGTGTGTGTGTGTGTGTGTGTGTGTGTTTGTGTGTGTGAGTGTATGTATGTATGTATGTATATAAATAAAATTTAGTCTTTTTCTTTAGAACGAATCAACCGATCGAGATGGGCGACACGGCGCTCGAAAGTGTTCATTAAGACTTCGAGCTGATTAGATTTTCAAAAAATAAAAACCAAAAAACCAAAAATTCAATAGATTTATTTTTGTTGTTAGCGGGAAGTTCCAGGGATAGTCTGCAGGGTCGACCGTTTTCAGATTTTTTTGTGCGTTTTTAAGGGATATCTTCGCCGAAGGGAAAACCGATTTTAATGCATATTTTTTATTGAATAGGTTATACTTAATGAGTAGTATCATATAAATTTGGATTTTATTTTATCTCTAACGATGGCAAAATAGGGAATGAAGTTTTTAATGTAACTATTATATTTAGGTGACATTGACATCGTGATATTACTCAGCCCAGTATAAAATGTAAACACATTACTTTAAAAAAGGTAAAAGCTTTAGAGTATTTATAATATTAGGTCCTTACATATGAAATTAGCGTTTTGTCGTACTGACCAATTTGATCTGAAATATCTCCTCTTTGGTTAAGAATTCCAAATCCAAATTTATAAATTCATTTAGCTGATACATTTGAGTTTTGAAAACAGTCATTCATTTGTTTTTTCTTCATTATTTTATTTTTTGGCGTCGCTTATTACCGCACAATGGAAAACATGAAATATCGGCATATTTACGAGTACTAGTTCTACCGTAGCACCAGTGCTGCAGAAACAGCTCGAAGGATTAATGATGTGTACGGCGCTGGTGTCGCAAAAGAAAGCACGGTACGTTTTTGGTTTCAACGTTTTCGTTCTGGAAATTTCGACCTTCAGAACCAACCCCGTGGACAGCCGGAGATCAAAGTGGAAAATGAAGAATTAAAGGCTATTGTGGATGCGGATCCATCACAAAGCACTTCAGAGGTAGCTGCAGGCTTCGGGGTAAGTGATAAAACTGTATTAATCCACTTGAAGCAAATCGGGAAAGTAAAAAAACTTGAACGATGGGTACCTCATGAATTGAGTGAATCGAACTTGCAAACACGCGTCGACTGCTGTGTTACTTTGCTCAACCGACACAATAATGCAGGGATTTTAAATCGAATCATTAATTGTGATGAAAAATGGATACTGTACGATAATCGGAAGCGCTCGTCGCAATGGCTGAACCCTGGAGACCCAGCCAAATCCTGCCCTAAACGAAAATTGACTCAGAAAAAGTTACTTGTGAGTGTTTGGTGAACTAGCGCCGGTGTCGTTCACTACACCTTTCTAACATCTGGTCTAACGATTACGGCAGATGTCTATTGTCAGCAACTGCAAACCATGAAGGAAGGACTAGCTGCTAAACAACCGAGATCGGTCAATCGCTCTAGGCCACTGCTGCTTCACGACAACGCAAGACCACATACTGCACAACAAACAACCACTAAGTTAGATGAGCAACAATTGGAATGTCTGCGACATCTGCCGTACTCCCTAGACCTTGCTCCAACAGATTACTAATTTTTCCGGAATTTGGACAACTTCTTACAAGGAAAAAAGTTCAACTCCGATGCGGCAGTCTAAACCGCCTTCAAAGAGTTTATTGATTCTCGCCCCATGGTTTTTTTAGTAAAGGGTTCAATGAACTACCTATGAGATGGCAAAAGTGCATAGATAACAACGGTGCATACTTTGATTAATTAAATATATTTTACAAAAAAAAATTGTCTTTATATTCCTCCCGTACAAAACGCCAATTTCATATGTAAGGACCTAATAGCTTGCTTATAAATACTCTAAGGTAAAAATTGACTCCAAACAACTAAAAGAATAGAATAATTTTACATTGTGAAATTGGGCTTTCTTAATACTCGTATGTCTTAGCACCGACTGTCAGATGTGTAAATTTTTATTTTTTTTATTTCTTTGCATTTGACCTTTTTTGAAGTTTTTTTTTTAATTTAATCATCTAGCACTTTTGTACATATTATTAACAAAATGTTATCGGAAGCTCCCATTCTTACAGAGGCCTTACGTGATCGGTATAACGTGGTTAGATAACTATAACACTGAATTACGGGATTTATATTAGGTCTTAACCTATGCAATTGACGTTTTTATGAAATAAGTTGTAATGTATTGTAATGTTTTCTATATTTTTTATTTCTATTAATTAAAGTAATCATTCATGCAATCGATGTATCTTTGCCAACGCAGTGGCAGTTTATTGATGCTCTACTTGAAGAAATCAGCTGGACGGGAGGCAACAAATTCTTCAAAGGCATTTTGTACTGAGTCTCAGGTATTGAATTTTTTCCCGCCACAAAGTTATCCAAATTCTGGAAAAAGTAGAAGTCTGTGGGCGGAAGGTCTGGTGAGTTTGACGGATGACGGCGAGCTTCCAACCCCAGCTCTTGTAACTTGGAGACCGTCTGTTGTGCAGTATGAGGACGCGCGTTGTCGTTCAGCAGCAGCGGGGGCAAGTAATTGACCAAAGCTGGTTGGAGTCGTGCGAGCTTCTCCATCATTGTGTTCAGTTCTTCTCAGTTATCATCTGCTGTAATGCTAATACCGTTTGATTAAAAGCTGCGGTGAATCACACCAGCGCTAGACCACCAAACAGTGACCATCACTTTTCTAGAGGTAAGTTTTCGTTTAGGGCATTGTTTAGATGCTGAACCAAGATCCAACCAACTTACTGAGCGCTTGCGATTGTCAAACATAATCCATTGTTCATACACACAGACACACACACAAAGAGTTATAACTATTAATTATAAAAGAAATATAAAATAAAAATAAGGCTTTTATAACAAGAAATTCCACACTGGCACAAAAATAAAGAAACGCATTCCAATTAAAAAAGTAAAGCACGAGCTATGTTATTTGTAGGTTACTCTACGTGTATAAAACTTTGTTGCAATTAATTAAATACTCTTCGATTGTGGTAAATGAGAAATTACCGGTCACTATAACACTTACCATAATCGTTAACAGTTCAAATGCACCATGCAAATAAAACACAACCAACATCATACATGTAGGCGCCAGTTTGGAATGTTTGCATTTAGTAAAAGAATTATAACACTAATAATTATTATTATAAAGTGCAAATTTGTATGCTGATACCCGTTAGATACGAAACAATAACTTTGCCCGATTTGCAGAAGCAGCCGATATCGAGATCTGCCTATTAACGCGGCGAGCTTAGGGCGTGGCTACACTGACGTGTTGATTATATCTTTCGGTGCCGAAAAACTTGGCCCTGATTATATCAAGGCTAGCCCCACGGGTGCTTCAGCGCTAATGAAATAATTTCATGTGTAATTTAAGACTGTTTAAGATGTCAAATTTTAAATTGGATGCGCGAAAAGGGACGCTTTAAAATAATAAATTAATCGGTTCTCTGAAGGCGCTGCCTGTAAACTTCGGCTGAGGTAAATGATTTTTGAGTTAAGGATCGTTTTTGTTTTCTTTAAACGCGCGAACTGTTAGTGCGTAGTTGATGGATGGAAATGCATTTTATGAGGTTTCGGTAAGTCATAACATCCTTAGGACTCTTTAAGTCGCGTTAAATTTCTCGACATGCTGTTTTTTCGAAGAGGTTACTGCCTTTTGCTACAGGAATGATTTTGAAATTTCGGTTGGTCGGAACTGACGATTGAAGTCTATGTAATTTTTTTTAAAGGCACGCTTGTAAATTCCTCACTTTGATTTAATTTAATCGTGTTTTTTTTTCAATTTAATGAAAAGTTAGTATAAAAGAGATTTTATTTTGAGAAAAGAATAGTAAAAAATGTCAATTTGATATATAAAGGTAAGGCTAGACTACAGTTTGATAATCATAAGTTATAACCCTGGGAAATTACCTATCCCATGAGGAATGTCCCATCACGCCACTGTCGATTAGAATCTTGCACGCAACCTAAATATGGGGGTAATCATATATAAGAAGCATTTAACTGTAAAATACTTAAATAGCCAATATAATATTATTATAGGGAAGACTAAATTAAAGTCGTGATAGCTCAATGGCAGGGCGGCCGCTTTATCAGATTATCGAGGAACAGAAAGAAGTGTTTTAGTTTAGTAGGAGATATAATATAATAGTATTATTACAGTGCACCTCAGCTCATTAATAGGTGTAAGGATACTTTTACTGCTCAATAATCCGTCTCGGCATGTACCACATTCTAACGTACTTTAGCCGTTAAACAGCAGTGCTTGCACTGTTGATATTAGACTTGATATAGAGAGCCATTATAATTACGGATGTGAGGTATTCCATTTTAGTCCTTAGTGGTGACAATATATCTGTAGCCTTCTCTGTTTTGAAGTTGGTTGCAGGTGTCTCATGGACTATCTATAATACTACTTACTAATATGTACTAGTTTCGATACTTTTTTTATTATAAAACTGAAGTGACAAACGAAGCGATGACTGATGGTAAGTAGATATTGCAGTTTAACTTACTTTACATCAGGTAAACTGTTATTACGTTTGTCATTTAATTTTTTTTAAATCAGTCTATTCAAGTAAATGCTGTGGTCCATAGAGACCTACATTTGTCCTCGATTCGATTCGAAGGGTACACTCGCCATACCGCTGGTATTCTGTGAGAGTGTGGTCCTACCCCGATAAAGCTGCAGTGTTGCTCCTACGTATAAAATTATAGTGTTGCAAATGTATGCGCAACGAACAATAGACAAGCTGTTAACGAGAGAGTAAAATAATAATTTTTCATCTTTCTTACTAGTGACAACATAACATAACCATAAAGTGGCGGTGTAAGAATATTCACTATCCCATATCGTCCCATGGGTGTCGTAAGAGGCGACAGAGGGAAATTGAAAAAGTAAATGGGTAGCAGTATCTTCCTGATAACAATTTAAAATTAAAAAAAAAACTGCGATTGCCATCCCGCCTGCCAAGCGTGGCAACTATAGCAAAATTCTCCCTACGAGTCAATCTATGAGGGAGGCCTATGTTCAGCATTGGACCCTTGTAGGCTGTAATGGATGGATGGATGGACAACATAAGTAAATCAATAACCGCACTTCACTTGGGATACACTAGGGTATTTTTTTTGTCTCACAGAAAGATTTCGTAAGCGGTAGACTATGGCAATAGGTCAAATATTCATATCTCCTTTACAGTATGTAGAAAAATAAAACATTAATTTAAGCAATTTATTTTTATTATAATAGATCGTAGAAATCAAACGACACGTAAGATGCTTAAATGGTACTGGTCCTAAGCTTATAGTAAAGCACAGGAAACGTCAGCTTTACACGGTGACATTGGACTCGCGAACTAATGTCTATATAAATGAGATGCCGAAGATAGCAGCGAATAAAAAAAAACTAAGTGGATGCATGTACAATTCCTTTAGACCTTTTGCGTTGTAGGTTATTTTTCTAAACTATTTGTAATGGCAATTTATAACCAAGCTACGTAAACGTATGTACAAAAAAAGAATGAATATATAAATAAGACTGTTCTCACCGTAATATTTTATAGCTTTTCTTTTAATAAAACGTAATCGTCTTCTTTTCTACCGACTTCAAAAGGAAGGAGGTACTCAATTCGACTGTATGTTTTTTTTTATGTGTGTTACCTCATAACTTTTTTCTAGACGAACCGATTTCGATGATTCTTTTTTTATTTGAAAGCTGGTGCTTCTGATGTAGTTTCATATAAATTTGATCACGGTCTGACCAATAGTTTTTGAGTTATCCTTAATTATTTATATTGAAGTCGGTTGTACAAAATTTAAAATTTAAAATTATTGAACATCCTTTTTAGCTTGACCTTTATATATGTAGGTAAATATGAATGTAATGGAATTTTGTGATTCAGTTTTCACCAACTTCCGGACGTCTCAATAATCTGAAATTTCGCAGATGTCGTATTATGAACCAATGAAATCATAAAATTTCAAGACACAACCTAGTATTCTCACAAAGATCATCACAGATCATGATCAATGCGTGATGTTTATTTCTTCTTAACGTTAATGATATTAAACAGTTTAAGACGGTAAAATTATACAATAATCTAATATATAAAAATCAATATTTGATTGTTCGTATTTTATGTGTTGCCATACCGCTCTCTCTTTGCGTACAACTCGTCTCTTGATGACGGGGGGAACACACCGCCGACTATCCCGCGGTGTGAGTGCTCCATGCCGGATGTGCGGTTTACACAGCGCTCGGTTCGCAAAGCACTCCTTACCCTGGACGTCAGCAAGTCGAGTGGGCCTGACGGAATCCCTCCCATTCTGCTGAAGACGTGTGCTCCGGAGTTGGCACCGGTTTTAACGCGTCTTTTCCGGTACTCCTACTCCCAAGGCGTAGTCCCGAATTCATGGAAGACAGTTTTGGTCCACCCGATCCCCAAAAAAGGCGACAGCTCAGACCCGTCTAACTACAGGCCTATCGACATCACCTCCTTGTTCCCCAAAATAATGGAATCCATTATAAACTGCCAGCTCATGAGGTACCCTGAGGATCACCAGCTGATTAGTGACCGCCAGTACGGTTTTCGTCGGGGTCCATCAGCTGGTGATCTTCTGGTCTACCTGACTCATAGATGGGCGGAGGCAGTAGAGTCCAAGGGGGAGGCATTGGCCTTTAGTTTAGACATAGCGAAGGCCTTCGATCGGGTCTGGCACAAAGCGCTTCTTTCGAAACTCCCTTCCTATGGGCTTCCTGAGATTTTGTGCAAATGGATCACCAGTTTCCTTGCTGATCGTAGCATCAAGATCGTAGTTGACGGTGCATGCTCTGATTACAAGCCTATCAACGCTGGTGTTCCACAAGGCTGCGTTCTATCACCAACGCTGTTTCTCCTGCATATCAATAACATGTTGCAAACTGGTAACATTCATTGCTATGCAGACGACAGCACTGGTGATGCTATATATACCGGCCGTGCCAATATTTCTCGGGAAAACGTCGCCGAGTACCAGCACAAACATGTGTCTGAAGTCGAGTCTTTGCTGAACAAAGTCTCGGATTGGGGGTGACTAAATTTAGTCCAGTTCAATCCCCAGAAGACACAATTCCGCATCAAGTTTGCGCGTTTACCGCTAAAGAGAACCCCTTTGTTGTATCTCCTCAGTTTCAAGGCACTCCTCTTGCTGCCTCAGCTAGCATCGGAATCCTCGGCGTCGACATATCGAATAGCGTGCAGTTTCGTGGTCACTTGGAAGGAAAGGCCAAATTGGCCTCTAAAAAGCTTGGCGTGCTCAGCAGAGCGAGACAGTATTTCATGCCGGCACATCGCTTGCAACTTTACAAAGCGCAAATTCAGCCTCACATGGAATACTGTTCTCATCTCTGGGCCGGGGCACTCCAGTGTCAGCTCCTTCCACTTGACCGCAACCAGCGCAGAGCGGTCGAATCGTCGACGACCGAGTTCTTTCTGATTGGCTCGATTCACTGGCGCTGCTTAGGGATGTTGCATCCCTTTGCATTTTCTATCGAATCTACCACGGGGAGTGCTCTGAGGAATTGCTCGGATTAATTCCAGCCGCCAAATTTCACAAACGCACTTCGCGTCAAAATTCACGATACTATCCTCATCATCTGGATGTGCTTGGTGGTGCACCACTGTGCGTTTTACTAGGAGTTTTCTTCCTCGTACAACTTCTATGTGGAATTGTTTACCACCAGAGATTTTTCCGGACCGATACGACTTAGGGACCTTCAAGAAAAGAGCTTACTCCTTTCTAAAAGGCCGGCAACGCACCTGCAATTCCCCTGGTGTTGCGGTTGTTCATGGGCGGCGGTAGTCACTTACCATCAGGTGAGCCGCATGCTCGTTTGCCCCCTCTTCTATAAAAAAAATAACTCTTCCAAATTTCAAACAATATTTCCATAATTATTTCTTCTGAGGCAGCAATGTGCCGTGTACCAGCTAGTTAATTATATAATTGCAGAAGACTCTGCGACATTTCATATTATTCCTCAGGAATTGGAACATTCGTGTCCTTCTTTGCTAGAAGTTGATTGCAGGTGGGCTTGGTTGCAGTATCCACTTACCATCAGGTAGACTGTTAGCCTGAATATCACTCTATAAATATAAAATATGCTTAATTACTAACACATCTAATTTAGTAATCAATGTTAATGCTAAAATGAAACAAAATTCACCAAATGTATTCATACACGACTTCTTTTTTTATTAGAAAACTCACCAGCATTTTTTATGAATTCACAGCATGGTGAATAACGTTCTTCTGAAAACACCTTCATTTCCTTTGTAACAATTGCTGCAAGAATTATAAAAGGATTAATCTAAAACAATTAAATGATACAACAATAAACCCTAATAAATAAAATTAAGCTGGATTTGTATCCTTGGTTTAGACTGGTGACGGACTGCCCATTGTCACGAGTTATATTTAAAGACAAATGCGCTCCTTAGATTCTGCGCGCGCTCGGAACATTTTCTTTTATCGCAATTTTAACTATGAACCGTATTAATTAAACAGTACTTTAAAGGAACGATCGGCTGTTGATAATTAAAGTACTTAATTATCAACAACCGATTGTAAACTGAATGCAAAACTTTAAAAAAAATTGATATGTAAAACCAAACCCATATAGGCGACTATTGTTTAATTGTTTTGGAAGCGATACATTCTTGAATTAATGTCCGCTTGCTTTTATAAACCGTACTGATTCATTATCGGGAATAAATCGCTATGGCAATAAAAGAAATTAAAGCCTTCGCAGCATTTCCGTATCAGAAGGAACGCGGCGGCCGCATGCGAAATTATCAGATATAATAAAATTTTAATGTTCCCTCGGTTGTAAATAATTATCATCTATTAACGTGTTATAAACCTTAAGTGTAAATTTAATTTTGACTATATGGATATAAACTTGGGTTTACTGCAAAGCATGTGAAGTTCTATAGAATAAAATTAAAATAATTTAAGTGTTATTTGGAGTTTTAAACAACCATCGATATGTCTGTTTAGATAACATTGAAATAAAAATAAATTACAGTATAGTCGTTAAATTATATTTACGTAGTAAATTAGATAATGCGCAGTGAAAATCCAAGAGTGCTAATAAAATTAACTTTCGCCCGGAGCGCCTAAGATTGAGCACCCCTCATGCAGTTTTTGTTTATTTGATAGCGGCGATGCATCGCTAGCTTCCCGCTGCACACGCACGAGCCCGAACAGTTGGTTCGCGGCGCGTGCGACACGCACATTGCAACTAACGAAAGCTCAGTGCGTTCGCTTTTCGTATCGATTTGCACGATTGTATCCTCACCCTTACAATAAACGAATTTCGACTTTTAGGCGCTAGGCAACGATTTGTATCCCTGGCGAATTAATTATGTATTTAATGAATGATGACATTATTTAAATATTATACCGTTTCGTAATTATAATAATTTGATTGTATTCGACTAAAAAGAAGTCTGCATATATTTGAAATGTGCGATTAAATGAATTGTAAATTGTGTGAAGCTAAAAATAGTGAAGTAGATATTTCTTTCAAATCTCAATTCGAAATCAATTCAGAAACTATGATTTCTTTCCGTAGAATTTGTTTCCTTCCATTTGCTAGGTGGAGTGCATAATTTCTTGTGTACACGTTCAGGATTTCGGTTTCTAATACGATCCCATTTTTCACTATCGGTTTGAAATTCAAATATGTCTTTATAAGCGTCGATGTTTTTATTCCTATGGACTATTTCCTGTTGAATGTTGACAGAGGTGGTTTAGTGGTGTCAGTTCTACTTGGCGAAATCTCTGTGCAGCGCATACAAATATGGGGTAAGCAGAAAAATATTTTATTCTCTTGTTTTTTTTATTTATTCTATTTTAATTTTTATAAGAAAAAAGAAAGTAAGTATATACATTATTGATGTTTTAATCAAACATTTTAAACAGTTGCTATATATTGTAAGGATCGTTATAATCTTGACTGGTTTTTGCGTAATTTGACTTGTTTACAAAAAAATATACTAATAAGTTCTTATTTTTCTTAAATGAAATGTAATAAATTTTCAAATATTACTTTTAAATGATAATTGCGTCAGAATTGTAATAAGAAAAGTTATTTAGCATAGCAAAGATCTGATGATTTCTTATGTTCACGCGAATACTACACATTTGAATGAAACTAGTGTTTACGGATTTTATCGCGTTTATTAACTTATTTCAATTCGCAACGTTTCAAGTTCTTAACAGTACCAACGTACGTGACCATGGGTGCAGCAAAGTACTCAAAACACCGGGAATAAAAAAATAAGTTAAAAATGAGATAAAATTAGTAAAACTTTTTTCATTCAAATGAGAAGATCTAAATTGAAAAAAGGATTACTTATGTTCTAATAAAAATAAACGTGGAAAAGTCGGGAGAGTCAAATTACACCGTTTATCACTAATACGTAATCAATAATACCTATGACACTAAACCCCTGGTAACCTGACCGAGAAGCCCCATCACTGTGTCATGCAATACACAGTTTAGAATTAACTTATTAGGAATATGTCGGACAAGCTATCGTTTAAAGCTTTGCATGTTAGTGAATTGTAACACTAATTTTTGCAGGGTTATTTCGATAATAATTTTATCCAGTTACGTAAAGATTTTTTGTATAGAATAAGGGTGATAAACGAGCACACACCATCTAATGGTAAGAGTGTGTGGTCCATGGACATCTTCATCTATCCTTAAGTAAGAATTAAAATGTAGATACGCTTTCACCCCTGAGGACTAAGATAGAATGTCACGTTTCCAGTAAAAAGGGTCTCCGATTCTTTACCCTCTTCATAAGAAAAACAGAAGTATTAAGTTGCTATTATACGCTGGTATCCTGTGAGAGCGTGGTCCTACCCCAGTCGAACCGACCCATTCATGCTACAACTAATATAGCTGCAGCGTGGCTCTACCACGTAAACATTCACATGTCTTCGAAATATTTTTATTCCTCACACATGCAGGTGTCGCAACGATGTTTTCTTTCACCTCCAAGCACGTGGTAAACCAGCCCTTAAAATTGCAATTAACAATTTCATTGTTGCCTTCGGGGATTGAATCCGGGCTGCTCGCGTACTGTGAAGACTTAGCTCTTGAACTACCCCAACTACAGTTTGTGGAGTACCTACCTCCAATCATCAATCGCGTGCTTTCTCACTCTCAGTTTTAAGATACTAGATATAACACACCTTTTTATGTTTGGATCGTTATTATCATCATCATTACAGCTCATCACAATCACACGCTGCTGAGCATTGGTCTTTCACATGGAATGCCATAAAGCAAGGTCCTTGACCGTGTAGTAGCGGTGTAAGAATATTCACCACCCCATATCGACTCGTGGGTGTCGTAAGAAGCGATAGAGGGAGATTGAAACAGATGATGGGCCTGATAATAATTCAAAATAATAAAAAAAACTGCGGTTTACAACCCACTCGCCAAGCTTGTCAACTATAGCAGAATCTCAGCTATGAGGCAATCTGTGGGGGAGGCCTATGTTCGGCAGAGGACTTTTATATAGGCTGTAATGGAAGGATGGATGGAAGGTCCAGAGCCACCTACACCCATCGACTTCCTGCATCTCTCATCGGGTCGTTATTTCATCTAGTGGAGGGACCACCACATTCTATGTTTGTACTCGTATGTTTATATCCTATAAAAATCAATTGCTGTCCGTTAGTCTTGCTAAAAGTCAAAAACGGATCGACCGATTTTGATCAAATTTTTTTTGTGTTCGAGTGGATCTTTAGATGGCTTAGATTTAAATTTGGACCCGGTAGGTGACGCTATTGTCGAGATCCAGAAATTACCCGTGGGAAGCCAGGACGGATCACTAGTCTTTAATATAAATGAATTTCATCAAATAAACATTGATTCTATTAATTGCATACAAAATATCGACAGTAAATACAATACAATAATGTTATATATTGTGTTAATGCCACACTGCCGTCGTATTATGGCTGCATCACGAATAGAACGTCACGTTTGGAGAAAGACGAAGCTCTTACAGAATACTAGCGTTAAATAGCAGCATAATGCTGGTGTGTTACTAGTGCTAGTGACGAGAAACGACGACTCTTTTTACCGGTAACGAGGAATATTATCATAGTTATTTCTTACTTAATTAGTTAAGTTACCATTTAAATTCTTAATCCAGGATAGATGTTGATATTCTCATAGGGTGTTTGTTATATATGATACTTACTAAAAGTCATTTTCATATTAATTTATCAGTGGTTTGGAAAATATCATTGTCCTTAATTAAACCACGTTTTTTACGTGGTAGAGCCACGCTGCAGCTATATAATGGTTGTAGCACAAATGAGTCGGCTCGACCGGGAAAGGACAACAATCTCACAGAATACCAGCGTAAAATAGCAGCTTAATGTTGCTATGTTTCGTATGGTGAGTGTAAAGAACCGGAGACCCTTTTTACTGGAAACGAGGCATTCCACCGTAGTCAACTCAGAGTTGACAACGCATCTGCATTTTGTTTCTTAATCGAAGATAAATGTAGATGTCTGTGGGCCACAGCATCCACTAAAAAGAAAAATCTATAAATTTTAGGGGACCACCCCAGAAATGTAACATATTTAATTTTAAAAAATCATTAAAGTGGGTTCACGATTGACGAAGATCGCGAAACGCGATCGCGCGTTTATTAAATCAAATTATGCTTAACTTTTGTCTTCTAGATAATATGTTGAATATTAATCACACACTCTAGCCTTCTTCAATTGGCCTGCAACTTTCTATCAATAGCTGATGGAAAGCTGTTATATATTTCATTAAATACAACTCAAACTCAATTATTACACTAAGTTAGTAAAGACTCAGACAAACAATAGTCCAAGAGCTCATGACGCATTTTTCATGAAGTGTTTGATGCATCATGAAACTTTGTTGAAAAGCATCAGTCCACTCAATAAACAGGTAAATGACTGCTGGCCTGGCCTACCTGAAAACACCTGGTTCTGCGCATACAGGTAATTCGCAAAAAAATTCACACAATAAAGTATTTGCTAAAAATAATAATAATGACTTTCCGTCAGCTAAGTTGATAAAGAATTAAGAAAAAAAAATGTCAGCCACTTCTGAAGGGGTTGATATAGGGTCAAACTAACCCAGTCGTATAAAGTTTCATGATGCATCAAACACTTTATGAAAAATGAGTCATGAGCTCTCGGACCACAAGGAAAGAAAGACGTAGCGTTGCGAAAATTTCAAGTGATGCCGAAAATATACTCAACTTCTTGACACGCACTCACGCTTACATCTTTCTTCTGTCTATCTTAATTAGCCCCTAAAAGTTCAGAACTAGACGCACCCTAATAAACCATGTTAATGGTTGCAAATGATTTTGGATACACTAGTTGGTCGCCCAGGGGTCGTTAAGTTGACATTAATTCATTCATTTTTTAATTTTTTATATTAAGAAAGCTGTATTTCACTAGGATAATTAATAGAATCAGGCGTTACTTTGCGAAAATGCATTATATTAAAGTTGGAAAAATTTACTTTGCCAAGATCCGCTCAATAAAATAAAATGATTTGTCTTACCTAGTTTGAAGAGCACCTCCCGCCCTCCCTCAATTCACTCCCTCGTATTGTCGTCGGTGGTGAGTCTTTCCTAGTGTAGTGGTGGTGGGAGTAGTGGTGCTGGGATTAGTGGTGAGGGCGGGATGTGCTCTTCAAACTAGGTAAGACACATCATTTTATTTTATTGAGCGGATATTGGTAAAGTAAATTTTTCCAACTTTAATCTGTATTTCACTTTCAACTACTCATTTTAATTTAAAACACGTAATATACAAAATATATAATATAACTTTTACTATTAATATTGTGAAACTAATACAAGCGTTTATCAAAATCACAAAAATACAAAATATGTATATAACAAACGCTTTTTTGTACAGTTTTCTCTTCACAAATTACATGAATGCCTATTCTTATAATAAGTTTAGCTTGGTTTTTGCATATCAAGAAATATACGCAGCGCTCCAACTTTATTTTTGTTGGGTTGAGATGTGAAAATCAACTAACCACTAAGACTGTAAATTCTGTAAAGAAAATTATATTTTTGTTGACAACTATTTCGCCGGAAATATTTTACTATGTAAAAAAAAATAATATACCCTTAAGAATATTTTTCATACATAACTGAATTTTACTGAATTATTGATTGGATCGTTTTAATATAAGTATGCAAACGATTTATAAATAAAAGGCAGACATGAAAGTTATTAATTGCTAACAAATATTAAAGTTTTATGTCGACCCTTTAACCTGAAAGCGAGTTACGCGCCAAGGCAACTGTTGGCCCAGTTTAAATGAAGACACTAAACTTGTAATGTTGGCCTAATTATTTTACCGCCCTTGTCACTATAACTGATATACGTAAACAAAAGTCTCATGTAACGTCAGAGCTCCTGACAAAGAACTAAACTGTACAAAATCTCTCATTTATGTTTCCTTTTTTAGGTTTTCCATTTTTTTCCTTTCTGATGGGTACAGAAAAGTTGTTTTTCTCTCTGTGTCTCACTGCGTTCAAGTCTATCCCGTAGTACAGTCATGCTGCATCGTATTATAGCTGCAGCATGTATGGGTCAGCTCGACCGGAAAAGGACCACGCTCTCACAGAATAAATACCAGTGTAAAATAGCAGCTTTATACTATTTCAGTTCAACACTCACTAGTAAAATAGCAATATAAGCGTGGCAGATTTATTTCTCCATGATTCTCCTAGAAATGAGAGAAGGCCCAGTAATGGGACGTATATAGGTGGTAACCTTGCTGTTTTAATTTAAATATAAAGTAATCTATCACTGGATTTTGATAGGTAAAGGTAGAATATCTTCATCTGTAGTATATGATCAGATCTTTTTATGGTTATTCATTCAGTCATCATTTGCACCTGATCAAACAAGTAAATAGAAGTGTAATCGAATTGGGAACCTCCTTGGAAGTAATTTAAAAATAGGTTTGCGTCCCCGAGAAACGCAATTCTTATTGCAAATTCATGGCGAAAAGTTAATATATTCCATTTTATTCATTCAGTCAACAAGCGCTGAGAAACGGAATCAATACTATGGTAATTTAATACATTATCATACTTTTTCAGGCGCTTATATAAGCAAGGCTATATTGAGGAAATGGCATAATACGTTATGGTTTTTTTTTATATTAAATATAGCAAAGGCATAGCGTATAGCGTAGCTTTTAGAGGGTATCTGCATAAGAAAACTCATCACATGTCACGTGCCGTTGGTGTTTTATGAGACGACTTGGGAAAATGTCGGTAATATTTCATGAACTCTTATAGACAGCGGTATATCTTTCTTATACGCTAGATGAAAACACCCAGACCGGACGGGAAACAGTGATAATGCGAATGCCAACCAGCCTGTCACGTCGTTACAATTACGTCAGAACCTCTTTTAGGATAGGCTAATGACCAATTGTGAACTATATCGAAGCTGAGATTGAATGTATAATATATACGAATAAATAAAATTGCAGTATCCGTTTGTAATGTTAAAATAACAGCTTTTACTAAATTCATATGAAAGTATATACGGTACATATAACAAAAACACAATTGAATAAAACTACTTTTACGGATTAAATCGCGTTTAATTAACTTATTTTTATTAATTCCCGACGTTTCGGGTGCTTTACAGCACCCATGGTCACGGGGACTTTACAGCACCCATGGTTCCCCGTGACCATGGGTGCTGTAAAGCACCGAAACGTCGGTAATTAATAAAAATAAGTTAATTAAACGCGATATAATCCGTAAAAGTAGTTTTATTCAATGTGTAGTGTTCGCGTAAATGTAAGAAATCATTATAAAAACACAATTTTTAAATTTTTGTCTGCTTGTCTGTCTCTTTGTTCCAGCTAATCTCCGAAATGGCTGGACCAATTTTGACGGAACTTTCACTGGCAGATAGCTGATATTATGAGGTGTAACTAAGACTACTTTTATTTTAGAAAAATAATTAGGGTCCCGCGCAAAAAAATTAAAACCCTAAATTACACGCGGGTGAACTCGCGGGGAACAGCTGGTATATAATATTTAACCTTGCTGTTCTAACGTTTTAAGACGATGTATCACTTTAATTTAGGAACTTTAATCTGCTGACAGAAACCAATATTACATATACAACAGGATGGTACAAACATACATTTAAATATACATCATTACTAGTGTGAGCACTTCGTCTCCAGGTGCAATGATTTGTCTACTAAGCGTGGTCAGTATTAAGTGTGACAAACGGTTATAAAAGGGACGAACCTGTATATCACTTCAAATATAAAAGGTTTCACGGAGTACAGATGTATTTTCACCCCCTACGACTAAGCTTTACAAGCTTTCAAAACACAATAGTTGCACTGCTCTTTTGCAACAGAAATAGGTAAGACATTGGTTTATGTCCAGACTAACTTCTACGTATAAAACAGCCCTACTAAATGGTAAAAGAAGTGTATGCCCTTTAAATACAGCATAATATTCAAATTCACGATAAGGAAAAATGAGCCAATCTACACTAGAGTCAAAAAAAGTTAGGTATGCGAAAATAATCCTAAAATTCTATACCATTATGTTTTAAAACTGTAGCAGCAAAAGTCGTAGTTGTAAAGTATAAGTAAAGTAATAAACAAAAAGCTATTATCATTGAGTACCGATCAAAACATTAAACGTCAATACCTTTTTAACCGCGGCACATGAGTAAAGAAACCGTACCGTACAGAGGCAAAGCTTCATACAACCGCGCTATGATAGTTACACTACTACAATCTTGAGGCGCGTGTGTGCGTGAGCACTGCCGGCTCGTTATGTACAGAGAGAAACTGCCGTAAACCGGCTCGGTCAGTGCTCAAACTCAGGGCTATGTAAAGAATGTTAAGTTTCAAATTTAGTTTTGTAAATAATTATTTGTGTGAAATGAAATATAAAAAAAGTGTAAATATGGTTTACTGTACTGTTTGTATGAACAATAAGAGAATAAATAAAAATATATTATTTTTAATTATCCCTTTTTAAGACTCCACTGGGTAAGTAGTAACTTGACTATAATTTATTATTTTAATGTGGTAGATAGATATTTCATACATATTGAAAGAAAACGCTACGTTTTCTTTCAAAGTTCACCTCAACATTGAAAGAAAACGTAGTACCTACCTACCTATAAGTGATTGAATAGTTATTTTTATAATGTTTATAAGTGAATTATTATAAATTAAATACATAGATTCATGTTTTTTTATTATTATTTCAGACGATATGAGTGGTTAAAAGCTGTCGGACGAGAAGTTCTCCTTTCAAAACTTTTTGATTAAAAAAAAAAGCAACAATATAGTATCTGTGAGGATTACTTCGAAAAATTCTGTATAAAATTTTCTAAAAAAAGTACTGCAAAATATTTATTTGAAAATGCTTTTCCAACACTCAACTTGCCGACGATTGACGGTGCTTGTTCGAGTTCCAGCCAAAGTGAGAATATATCTGAAATGAATGTATGAACTGCTTGAGCACAAACTTCGCGTATATTTCATATCACTATAATATTATGCAAGATTGTATTTTTGTTATGCCATGTGATAATTTAAAAAAAATCCAATAGATAATTTAAAAAAAGTTTATTTTAGATTTAGAATTTACCAATTATTTTAGGTACAACAAATTGTTGAAGAACAAAAATTATAAAAATAAAATATTTATAATAAGTGGTTTGTAAAAAAATATTCTATATTAAGTATAATATAATAAAAGCTGATAACGTTTTGTTTATTTAATTTAATCCTCTTGTGCCAACCCTACCGAAATATGGAAATATTTTGACAGCTCCTTAGAAGCTTTGCCTCTGTACGTTTTCTTTACTCATGTGACCGCGGTTCAAATATCGGTCTTTATTCGATTTGATTCTGTATTCGATGCGTATGTTTTTTTTTATCTATGGTCACCGATTCCTCGAAAACGGCTGGACCGACATTGAAGATTCTTCTTTAGGTTATACTTTAGAGGTGATCAAATATAAATTTCAAGGACTTCAAATAAACAAAAGAGATAAAATAATTTCTACATAATAGATTCTGAATTCAGGGATTTAATTCTTCAGTATACTATGTCTTAGCACCGAATTCAAAAGCTATTATGAGAAAATTATTTTATTATTTTTGTTTTAGAAGTCGGTTTTAAGTTTTCTTTTAATTTTAATTATTGTTGGATTCCCTTTGTATAATTAGGTCTAATTAACAAACACATTTACCATCATTCTCGGTATTATTTTCGTCAAATATTTTCATAATATTGCTAACAATGTATCACGTCCGTTTTCCGGTACCCAAAGTCGAGCACGTTTGAACTATGAACATTCGCCTCCAATGAATTATGTTTCAAAACAACTGGCTACAATTTTGTACCGTTAAAATCATTTTCAATGTGTTTAACAATAATAGATTAGAAAACTAAATGTAAGTTCACTTATTTTGAATGTGTGCGTACTTTTTCTGTTTTTACTGACACTGCTCACGAGTACCAGTCAGCTGAATTTGGGTTAGGCATAGAATGTAAGGCATAATAACCGTGTTGTGTCGGCGTAATATCCATAACCCCATATCATCCCGTGGGTGTCGTAAGAGGCGACATAAGGAAATTGAAACAGGAGATAGGCAGCAGCATCTTCCTGATAAAAACTCAAATTAATAATAACATCATGTTGTGTGTAATTATATATTTATATTTTTTTAACTTAATTGTCCAATTTATGTACACCTTCCCTATTCGTAATTCGCTGTAAACAACAGTTCTTTGCTAAACAAGGGTTGCCTGGAAGACGATAAGACCGGCTATTGTACTGACTATATATTTATTTCATTTTGTCTCGTTCTAATGTGTATTGGTGTACAATAAAGAATATATTGATTGATTGTTTAATCAAAATAATAATAACTACGAGGCAATTTATGAGGAGAACTTTGGTGCCACCTACAGTGGACTTTCGATAGGCTGTGATGATTATGATGATGACATATTATTGCGCTTATGGATGGTCTATCTGCTCCAATATGACCGCAGCTATCGCTCACAACACTGATTGTGACGATTTTAAAATATCAACTTAAGTTGTATATTTTAAAATCCGAAATATTAAAAAAAATACGGAATACTCCGTTATGATTGCAAGCGACAAGAACAAAAGAATTAAGGAACAAAGTTTTCTTTTGTATTCATTTTGACTGACAGTAGCGAGTCATTCAGTCCGACTGCATATTAACAAACAAAAGTTCAACGAAACAATCGTATAGAAAATCCGCTTTCAAGGAATGACGAATATAAAGTCGATTCAGTGATTAAGGGATTTACAAGATTAAAACATCCTGTAGCCAAAGTCACTTAAAGCTAGCAACACAGTAATATATGGTAGAGATGATCAAATATGGAGTCTCAATTTTTAAAAGTGTGTTTATTAACTTGTGTCTTAGTATATCGGTATCGTGTCTTATTATATTCGTTTAATTTTTGTTCGTTTTTATAATTTCTCTACCAATTTTAATGGATAATGATGAATGATTTTCTCGTTTTTTATAGAAGTAAGGGAGACAAACGAGCACACATTACACTTGAATTTAAGTAGATAATGTAAGCTCACTTCTATATATCGCTACACACTACTATCGTAAAGTAAGAAAAAATGTGCAGGATTATTTCTCAGACATGCAGGTTTCCTCACGATGTTTTCCTTCCCGCCGAGTAAATTAGCACTTAAAATTGCAATTAACAATTTCATTGCAGCCGACAGGGATTGAACCCGGTTGCTGTGCGTACTGTGAAATTTACAGCGAGCGCTTAGCCCCTGAGCTACCATAGCTCTACGGAAAAAATATTTCGAAGAATGTGAAGTTCACCACCACGCATTGGGGCAACGCCGCGGACATTTTCTTGCCCTAAAATCTTCTCAGAAATGAGAGGAGGCTTGTGCTGGGCACAGTGGGACGTATATAGGCTGTACCTTTATGCAGGATTATTTTCGCCCCTGTCAACTAAATTGAAATGCATGCTTACCAGCAAAAATAAATTAAAAACCCCTAGTTCTCGTCATTCATCATAATATGAAACACAGCAATAGTTACATACATATAACATGCCAGCAAATCGAGTTCCCATCGGCACTAATGAAATTGTTTATTCCACTTTAAGCTAATTTACTACATAATTATTGGTGCAGTAAATCATCGGGAAGAAACTGCATGGCCGATAATTTTAAATTATATCGAGGATGTCATAAGTACGCCATCATGCATTTGGGAAGCGGAATCTTTTCTACCTAACAGTGGTACTAATAATGAAAAAAGTTTTTTCAACATTTATAGCCTTTGGAAGTTTTGTTATTTTTTTTTATTTTCAGTAACAGCCAAATTTTATAATTCATAATTAATTCATTACAACTCAGCAAAAGTTCGATAATGCATGCGTGCGCGTGTGCGTGCGTGAATGCGTGCGTGCGTGTGTGCGTGGGTGGGTGCGTGCGAGTCATTTTACCTCCTCCGTCCACCTAGCTGTATTATTATTAATATTTTGTGATTTTTTTAACTTCTCTTATATGGATCTCATTTGTTATCCGAAATAAAGATTTATTATTAATATTATTATTATTCTTTCTTCTAAATTTTTGTTTCGTTTTCTGTGTGTAAATGAACGTTGGACAAACATACAATAAGCAAGGAAGGAGACGGGTTTCAATTACAATTTTTTCATGTTTAATGTATAATCTCCTTTAATTTTTCCTTTAGGGACCAAAATTTGTTCCAAGTTATTTTACATCTCCTTTCTATTTCTTTTCATTACTAGATGAACTGAATGATACCTGTTTCCCTAGTTATATGCATTTATCCACATATTCTATATATCTACCTTTTGTACTACTTAATAGGAATTTTTTGGCTATTGGTCATTATCTTTCTTTTGGAGGTATTTGTCTCTAGTCCTACTCTAGTACTTTCTCGATCATTATCACAACCATTATCATAGCTTCTATATCTTTAGAAATGTATTTATTTAAATTATACATATTATAATATTATTATTCTGTATTAATAGTAAAGTAACAATAAAAAAATAAGACTCGATAAATACATTTAATAAGCCCCTGTTTCGCACATTATCTGGCAATGTTAAAGCTGAATTTTTTATAGCTTTCACTGAGTGGGTAGCCTTAGGTAGGAATTACCGTTGACGTCCTGTTTGTGTGAACATG
This sequence comes from Parnassius orleans, assembly GCA_029286625.1. Lineage (NCBI taxonomy): Eukaryota > Metazoa > Arthropoda > Insecta > Lepidoptera > Papilionidae > Parnassius > Parnassius orleans. Next base: position 7,127,112 of record JAGSMP010000003.1, read on the forward strand.
AGCCGAATCATTAATTTTGCGTTAATCTTCTGCCATCGCTGATTACCTCAATATAAAGAGCTAATTGCTACCGATCGCTGAAGTCGTATACGATTAAACTTAGAAAAAGGAATATTTTTAGTTGATAATACCTAGATATCAACTGAAAAATAAAGCTTAAAAAGTTTATTATAATAGTTCATCACCTTCACTCATCATATTATGGAATATAAGTAATAATAAAAAAGCATATTTAATTCTTAAAGAAAATAATTAATTTTACTATTTTTAGCGTAAAATAGCAGCACAATGCTGTTGTGTTTCGTATAGTAAGAGTAGAGAAACGGAGTATCGTATCTTCTGGATATGAGGCATTCCATCTTAGTTTTCAGGGGTAACAACGCATTGGCATTTAATTCTTAATCGAGGATAAATGTAGATGTCTTTTGGCCACAGTATTCAGGAGAATACTGCAGGTGAAATACATCAGGTGGACTGAGTGCTCGATTGTCGCCCTTATTCTATATTAAGTATTGTTTGTTTTGTAATAGGGTGATCGCCACCATGCTGGTTCTATGAAAATTCATTTAAAAATTGTATAAACAAAATTATTGTTAAGTGAAATATGTTTAAAAAAAAGTCGCGCTGGGTTTCTTGCTGGTTCTTCCCAGGACAGAGGTATTTTCCGAACCAGTGGTAAATAAAAAATGACTTTCAGTAAGTATTATGTAATAATCAATATTGAATAAAAATCATTCTATTCTATTCTATTCTATTCTATTCTTATGATAGACAATTTTAAAGAAATAATGTACTAATCCGGCAATAAGAACATAAATGTTAAAGCTGGAACCAAAGAAATTTTATGTATGTTTATATCATTTATTTTTCAGAAATATAAATATAGTGGTGTAAGCAAAATGAAATCTAAACTATATGCCCTAAAACACACTATAAAATGCAACGTAATATTATTTGTAGTTACAAAAAAAAATACAAAAAAAGTAAAATAATTGCCTTGCGGTGGCAGCGTAAGAGAATTCATTACCACATTTTTTTATAGAAGCGCAGGCAAACGAGCATACGGCTCACATGTTTTGTTCACACTCATTTTTTTTCGTGGGTGTCGAAAAAGATGACAATAGGATATGCCAAAAAGTTCCAGGTTCACGAGGTATGGCGGTATAACTATCTCGTTTACGCTAGATCGTCAATACACCTGATAAGCGTGACGATTAAGGAAAATGCCCCACGCAACGGAAAATAATTCCAAGAGTTTTTTAAATAGGATTAGGGTGAAAAACGAGCACACAGTCCACCTGATTGTAAGTGGTTGCTATAACCCATAGATATCTACATCTATCCTCGATTACGAATCAAAATGCAGATGCGTTGTCACCCGTGAGTACTAAGATGGATGCCTCGTTTCCAGTAAAAACGGTTTCCGGTTCTCTACACTCACCATACGAAACACAACAGTGTTAAGCTGCTATTTTACGCTGGTATTCTGTGAGATTGTGGTCCTTCCCCGGTCGAGCCGACCCCTTCGTGCACAACTATACTACTAATATAGCTGCAGCATGACTCTACCTTGTAAAAAAGTTTTAACAGGCTGATGATAAAAAACTGAAATACGAATAAAATATATAGATTTCTACTATCCTTTATCCTCTAACTATAACTATCCTCGTAATTAACATCTTCAGTTGTTCAGTTTGAAAATTAAATGTGAATGCGCCGGCACACGCATGATAATCTCTCGAGTTATTAATACCACCGGCGAGGGCAACAAATCAGTGAACGTAAAGTAAAACACATCAAAACTCAGACAGAAATACAAAACACGATGGCAGACAGACAGACCGGCAGACTGCGCTTATTAATAGCAACATTTTTAGACCTGCGGCGACAGATACTGAAATATTTAAGTGGGGCGCTTTTCCCACTTTAACGCTTTAACGGATTTTTCAGTTGTACAATTTTGCTAACGACAAAATTTATAGCTCTCGCATGTAATTTATTATGTTAAGGGAAAATAAATCACTCTGTGAAGTCTTTATTCTTGTACCGTCTGTATATTTGCAGTGGTAAAAAAGTGAAATAAAACACTTTTAGGATCTCTTACATAGATTTCAATTTAAATCGGTCATACGTCAGAAGTATTCATAAATTTCAATAGCATTTTGTTTTTAAAATAATTTAAAATAATTTTTGAATGTTATTCATTTCGTGGACTTGTTTTAGTGTAGTTTGTTACTATGTTCTTATTTTTTCATCAAACTTAAAATTGAAGCAGGTTATCAATTCTATTATTCTTGTAGGATTGACAGTTTTAGCCATTTTTCTTTACTGTTATCCAGAAGCCTATCAAAAATCCAATGCTGAACATAGACCTCCCTACATTGCCTCATAGAGGGGATATGCCACAGTTGTCATAATTGCTATAGTTGCCACGCTTAGCAGGCGGGATGGCAACCTCTGTTATCTTAGTTTTTAGTTGCTTTAGAAACACGATGTTGACTGTCTCCTGGTTTGTCGTAAGAGGGAGACTCTTTCGCTACTTCACTGTCAATTCTTTCACGGTTAGTTTTTGGAACGAAGTTTAAGAATTTGACGGATGGGGGCTAGGCGAGAAAAAGTGTAAGATTTTTCCGTCACGACCACCTTTCTATAGTGCGAGCGAGATGGAATAATATCCATCTCCCTCGCACTTTTTCTTATCTTGCCATGAAATAAATATTATTTTAAATAACGCTTCATTTTCATAGACGCTAGTAATTCATTCATTTGTATTTGTTAATTAATAATATAATACGTTTATCAATAATAACATACTACGAAAGGAACTTCATTCCAACCGAGTATTCCACGACACTCACGCATGTTTTTTTTTTTTTTCTTGAATGAAAGATAATTTTTACAGTGATGCCATCTGTACTAGCAAGCACAGAGTTGGCCATACACTCTGCTAGATGGAGTAATGACCTGATAAAATTTGCTGGCAGTCAGGATGCAGGTGGCTTAGGATCGTACTTTGTGGCAATCTATGGGGATGGCCTATATTTAGCAAAGCATAACATAATCCGTTTTATTACAAAAAATAGTTTATAGTCTAAGGTTTATACAAGAATCGGTATGAAAATAGCAAACAAAAATTTAAAGTATGGAACTCGACCGCTAATTTCAAACTTCGAGGAGACTGGCGCCGCGGATAAAGAACTTATTTAGTGTCAGACTTCTTTGAACCCAAGATTATCAATAAAACAAGTTTTGTAATAAGATCAATTGTTTTATTATAATGTTATCTGTGGACAAACATGAAAGAGTTTGAAATTACAAATTTATAATTACAATTTAATTTTATTTTCAATGAACAAAGCAGTTCAATATAATTATTTCATCATCCCGTAAAATTCCACTGCAATGTACTTTACTGCCCGTTATGGACTCCTCCCATTGTAGGGAGGATCTGCTATAATCGCTACACTTGCTAGACGGATTAACAATCGCAACACCAGACATTTCTCACGTTTGATGTTTTTTTACTTCGACGGTCTGCGTATTTTATGTGACTAAACAGAAGTAGGCCGTAGGCCTTCCCCATAGATTGCTTCATAGGGGGGATATTTGCCATAGTTGCCACGCTTGGCAAGCGGGTTGGCAACCGCAGTTTTCTTATTTTTGGTTGTTATTAGAGAGACGTTGCTGCCCATCTCCTGATTTGTTTCCCTCTGTCGCCTCTTACGACACCCAAGAGACGATATGAAATGGTGGATATTCTTACACCGCCATTTCACGCTGTATTAAAATTCGATAATAAACAATTAACAATGTCAGCTCGTTGGCTAAGCATTGAGTTGCGATGCTGAGGGCTGTCGGTTAAAATCTTTTTTTTTTATAAAATTAGGGTGACAAACGAGCACACAGTCTACCTGATGGTAAGTGAATGCTGTGGCCTATAGACATCTACATTTATCATCAATTAAGAATCAAAATGCAGATGCGTTGTCGGCCCTGAGAACTGAGATGGAATGCCTCGTTTCCAGTAAAAAGAGTCTCCGGTTCTCTACACTCACCATACGAAACAGCAGCATTAAGCTGCTATTTTACGCTGGTATTCGCCGACCCATTCGTGCTACAACCATGATATAGTTGCAACGTGGCTCTACCACGTAGAAAATCTTGCACGCAACAGGTTTGTATATAATACATATGTATGTAATGCGTCCACAATACAGAAGAAAATCCTAGTATTGAGGTAACGCTTTTTTTAGAAAATATAAAAAACATATTATAAAACTCTATAAGCTATGCTCTTTATAGCAACTTATAAAGATGTTTGAAATATTACATAATAAATATTACTTGCATCTGGCTTTCATATTAAGTATTAGTAAGTGTATACTGTTAAAAATATAATAAACGTCTCTAAAACGATTATTTATTATAAGATACATTCTTAAAATATCTTAAAGAAAAATAGTGTTGCCAGCTCTATCTTGAGTTATGCTCCGACTTTGCAGCAGCGGACGGGAATAATACAATAAAAGCAAAATGCAAACCTTTAGTGCCAGTTTCTCTGCATTTACTAAATGCTCATTTATATTGATTAGCCTATGCTACAGACAACTGTAAAGAAATATGTTGCATACTGCGGTAATACACCCTGAAACCATATCTATATTATTCTCTATTATTTATACTTTGTAGAGTCATGTTGCAGATATATTGTGGTTGTAGCACGAATGGGTCGGCCCGACTGGAGAGGGACCACGCTTTTAATGCTGTTGTGTTTCGTATGGTGAGTGTAGACAAGCGAAGATCCTTTTTACTGGATACGAGGAATTTCATTTGTCATGTTAACATGTTCAAAGTTTGTCAATAAACAAGTTTAAAAGTTTTATTAAAGACAAGTTGACAAAAAGGGTTATTACAATATCAAGGAATACATGAATGAAAATAACCCATTGGAATGAGGTGATCGCCACCATGCTGGTTCTATTAAAATTCATTTAAAAATTGTACAAACAATATTATTGTAAAGTGAAATATGTTGAAAAAAAAAGTCCCGCTGGGTTTCTTGCTACTTCTTCCCAAGACAGAGGTATTTGCCGAACCAGTGGTAAATAAATAAAAAATTACTTTCAATAAGTATTATGTAGTAATCAATATTGAATAAAAAATAATTCTATTCTACTCTATTCTATTAGTCATTAGGTGTGACAACGCATCTGCATTTTGATGCTTAATCGAGGGTAAATGGAGATGTCTACGGTCCACAACAACTAATTGCCATCAGGTACCTGTGTTCGCCTGTCACCCTTATTCTAAAAATCCTAGAAAACATAAGTAAGAGTACAAAAATATTATATCTAAACAGTATTATATTTAAGACGCTGTACAAAATTATAACTTTTTGTTGATGACAGGTTCATTTGGTAATATTTGAATGAAAGTAATTTTTTTCTTCCAAAATCTTTTTGTTTTCTTGGCATTTCGTTTGATGGAAACAAAATAGTTCAATTCATTATATAATATATTACAGATATTGGAATTTAGATTAATAATTATCATCCTAGTTAATTTTTTATTGAAATTAATAGCAATTATATTTAATAATATATATAAATATCAATTGCTCTCAGTTTGTCTCACTAAAACTCGAAAATGACTCAAAAGATTTTGATGATTTTTTTTGTGTACGTTTGAGGAACTCTGGATGGTTTACATTTACAATTGGACTCGGTATGTGGCGCTGTTGTCGAGATTCAGAAATCACCCGCGTGAAGCCGGGGCGGATCGCTAGTATTTAATAAAGATGAATAGTTTATTGTATAGATCTACCGACAGTCATTACCCGGCCTATTATACCGTATAATTGCGATGTAAGAATATCCACTACCCCATATCGTCCCGCGAGTGCGTAAGAGGTGACAAATGGAAACAATGCATCTACTATGCATAGGCAACAAAGATTTCCTAATAATAACTAAAAAATAAAAAACTGCTGTTGCGAACCCGCCTGCCAAGTGTGGCAACTATATCCTACTACTACATATAAATATCCTCCCTATGAGGAAATATGTGATAGATACATATATATGAAAATACTGCAGTGACAGATCAAGCCGCAGCCGATGCCTTTGCTAAATATTTGTCCATAATTCACAATAGGATTGATAGTCCCCAAATACTAGAGCGTGTCCGCATCTTGGTCCCTGGGAACATGTCAGCAAACTTGCAGGGACAGGTGGCGCCGCGGCGCCGCCCGCGACTGCTGGAGCCCCCCCGCGCACGTACCGAACGCGCTCGTCAAGCGCCCACCAACCGCGCACTCCGCATTATTGGGGACATACTTGCACAGCACCACGAGCTAGACTTATTTGCCGATGGATTAGGACATTTGTATAAAGAAATTCAAATAATTTTAAATAAATTCTAGCCAACTTACATATATTGTTTTCATAATTAATTATTATAATTGCTAGTTGCGTATTGTTTTTCTTATTTTTTTTTTATTATTATTATTGCTATTTTATTTTAATATTAATGTTATTTATGGACTCAGATTGTATTTTTATGATTTTTTCTATGATATTATTGATGTATTGTTAATTAGGATATTGTAAAATAATTTTGCTATATAATGACGAGGATGTGTAATACCGAATTGTTAATCTTATAAGCGTTTTGGATGTGTCATCTGTTAGCTTGTAAGATGAAATGAAATAAATAAATGAAATGAAATGTGGGGCCTATGCTTAGCAGTGAACTTTTGGTAGGCAGTAACGGTAAGTTATTGAAGTAGTTACTGATGGCGCAAGAAAGTTCATCACCTCATTTCATTCCGTGGACATCCTGGCATAGTACTTTCAGTACTTTTAATCCTAGTTTCGCTATCATTCTTGACAACAACGTGAAAGCAATTTTAGCCTCACCTTTCATCGACTTGTCGAAATATCGAATAAAGCATTTAACTCCTGCATAGAACCCGGTATTCGCTGGCATGATTTCAAACGACTATTTCCTGACAACGAGATGTGCGTGTTTTTGAACGTATCATCGTTATCCGAAGCGGCCCATGTCAACCTGTAGGTCGTCGTTCGATTTATAATTGGACGCAAAAGAAACTAACCAATAAATTAGTAAAATCAATTTGACAAAATAGCATTTTGTCTGTTGGATCATTTTGTATAACTACGGGTACGTCATAAATTAAGTTAACGCTCGCAAGGCTCAATGGAAAACGTAATAATTGTCTATTTGCGGGTAATAAATTTAAAAAATCTAAAAAAAAGAAAAAAAATGTTCGAGGCTATAGTATGATACTGGAGACTTACCAATAAAAATATAATTGACTTAAATAAAGATAAATAAAAATATAAAATAATATAAATATATAAATAAAATATAATTGACTTAAAAAATAATTAACTTAAATAAGGAGTACCCTTAACCGACGAGCGTGTATGCGTAGATATATGGATGTAAAGGAGGCGAGAGAGGTGTGTCAGGATCGTGCCAAATGGAAGTCCGTAGTCTCTGCCTACCCCTCTGGGTGACAGGTGTGAGTGTTTATGTTTATGTCTTATGACTTAAATAATAGCTCTTTATCTATGAAATTACCGTCCTGCAGTACTGGCCTTTTCAAATCAAAATAGTTTTTGTTTGGCTAAAATCGAGACGTGCCTTGCACTGCTCAATAGGCACATAAAGGAAGAAATTTAGAACCGCATTGTTACCTGCGACGAAAAATGGATTCTGTTTGACAATCGCAAACGCTCAGCAAGTTGGATCCTGGTTCAGCACCCAAACAATGCCCTAAACGAAAAGTTACCCCTAGAAAAGTATTGGTCACTGTTTGGTGGTCTAGCGCCGGTGTGATTCATCACAGCTTCTTACCAAACGGGATGAGCATTACAGTAGATGTGTACTGTGAAAAACTGAACACAATGATGGAGAAGCTCACACCTCTCCAACCAGTTTTTGGTGAATCGCTCGTCCCCGATGCTCGTGCATGGCTCCGCACCACCTCATACTGCAAAACAGACGGTCTCCAAGTTACAAGAGCTGGGGTTAAAAGCTCTCCGTCATCTGCTGTATTAATCAGACCTTGCATCTACAGACTTCTACTTTTCCAGAATTTGGATAGCTACAGAATTTTTGGCGGGAAAGAAATTTAAAACCGAGAGACAGTACAAAATGCCTTTGAAGAATTTGTTACCTCCCGTCCAGCTGATTTCTTCAAAAAGGGCATCAATACACTGCCACTGCGTTGGCAACGATGTATCGATTGCATGGGAGATTACTTTAATTAATAGAAATAAAAACAGAAAAAAAATTACGTAAACTTATTTCATAAAAAACGGCAATTTCATAGGTAAAGACCTAATATAAATAATGAACTGCACACAGCAAATACCTATTGAATTTCACAGCATTACTTTGACTGCCTCGGTGGTCTTATGGTCGTAAGCGCGATTGTTGATCATGGGGTTCCGGGTTCGAATCCCGGGTCGGGCCAAAATCATTTTTTTTTCTGTCAATAAATTCTCAGTAGTAGGCATGAGTCAGGTAGATGGTGATGTTTCGCTCCCGTACCTCAGAAAGCCCGTAGAGCCGCTGGTTTTGCGCCTGACCTCTCTCCGGTCATTTCCACCGCACTGCCCCAATGCGTTTGGGTGGATTTCACATGTCTTCGAAATACTTTTTTTTTATATCTCAGATATGCATGTTTCTTCACGATCTTTTCCTTCACCGTCGAGCACGTGCTAAATCATTACTTTACATTATAATTAACAATTTTATTGATGCCGGTAGGAATCGAAAGGCAGGCTCGCGTACTGAGAAATTTACAAAATTTAAGCTCTTAGCTAGGATGCCTGTTCGAAAATAGAATATATCTTCAATCCTCGTGAAATAAAATCCTAACAATCGAACACCACTTAACGTTTATGACCTCCTCGTGCGTCTTGTTGTTACTCTCCGGTTTGACTTTGAGATAAAAAGGCGTGGGGTTATTTATAAAGGGTTATTTATAAAATTCTACATTCTGCTATAAACGCATTTTTAAATCCCTATTCTTTTATATAACGATTTTTAATTAATTTTTTTGCTGAATATGTTATTTGAATTTTCAGTAACCATTTAGGACAATAATTAATTAATTATTGATAGTTACCGTTACCGTTACAGCCTATTCAAGTCCACTGCTGAACATAGGCCTCCCCGATAGATTACCTTATAGGGGGGATATTTGCCATAGTTCCACGCTTGGCAAGCGGGTTGGCAACTGCAGTTTTTACTTTTAGTCGTTATTAGGCAGACGCTGCTGCCCATCTCCTGATTTGTTTCCCTCTGTCGCGTCTTACGACACCCACGGGATGATATGGGGTAGTGAATATTCTTAAACCGCCACTACACGGGAATCGACTTAATGCTAGAAGGCATAGATTTCAAGAGATTTTTATATCATAGGAAAATAAGCGAAAAAATTCTGTATAATACGGTAACCGACCGCCTCTCCAGTATACCCAATACGATATTTACAGTATAAAAGGGTATCAGAAACTCTGGCTACTTTTCTACGTTGAATGGCTGTACTTATTCTATCATCCTTTACAGCCTATCAAGTGTCCATCACTGAATGTAGGCCTCCCCCATAGTTTGCCTCATAGGGGGGATGATTGCCGTAGTTACCTTGCTTAGCGAGCGGTTTGGAAACCGCAGATTTTTACTATTTTGAATTGTTATCAAGAGGACGCTTTGGGGTAGTAACTAAATTCTTAGACTGCCACTACATGGTGTACACTACATTTTATCATATTATAAATAATTCATTATCAACTCCGTAAATTTCTACACTGGTTACGGATCTCTCGCATTGTAGGGAGGATTTGACTTAAACGTCACGCACGCACACAAGCACGCGCGCACATCTACGTACATCCTTTTGATGCAAACATAAATTGTACAATACACATGGATAAATGCCCAGACCCAGATAAATTATTTTGCAGACTATACAAATAATTGTTCAAACACAATACAAACATGAAACTTGTTTTACGTTTCAACACGCTAAAAACCGTTCAAATTCACCACAAAAGTCCATAAATTTATTACGTGAAATAATGAAAAAATACAACAAGCGTCACTTTCAAATGTTTATAAAACACGCGCCCATCTGAAAGCTTTAAATCCATATGCACTTTTAACACACTTAAATGCGAAAAGATTTATAGAGGCACGGTCGTATGAAACAATGAACTTTTGTGGTGAGACCATGCAAAATTTATGGTCATTCCGCAATATGAAATTATTGAAAGGCACAGTGTTACGCCTGTAGGAATTTAAAATAAAAACACAGGGTTTCCTTTCATATGAGTAAGGTGAGATCGAGCATACAAAACTTATTGGAATCTGTTAAAGGATTTTGTTACATCTTCAGCTTTTTTATTATTATTACGTGGGGTATTTCTAATGTTTTTTCTCGTCTGGTTGGGATGCATCATCGATATATATGTACTACGTACTAGATTTGGCATTCCGAACATTCACTATGTTCAAAGTAACTGTACTGCAATCCGTACATCTTTAGTGTCATTTAGTGTGGCTTCAATATTCATAGAGTGTGGAGCTGCGCTAATAATACGAGATTTCAAATTAAAGTTTAAACCTGAACGTAATTAATAATTCAGTAGTCAAATAAGTAAAATTATTTGTTGTTCAAGTGAATAAATAGGTAATAATATTACAATAGAAAAAATAAATTTCTTCATTTATATGCCACGCTATCTACAATCATAGACTACAAGCATGCGCGAAAACAGAGTAGTGCACATTTTTTGTTTGGAATAGCTTCTCTAGTACGTAGTACATAGAACTCAATGGGATGCATAAATACTTATAAAAATAAAGCTAAATAAATAAATATCATAAAGCGGAATAATTTGTCTCGTGTAGCTTCTCCCCCTTCCACATGGTCTTCCAGTCAGGAAATCTCTGTTCTTGCCTTTGCTCCTTGGCTTTATCAAACGAAATGATATCCGTCCGTCTGTTCATTCGATCTCGTCAGGAAGTAATTTAGAACTGCACACTTCGCGTACGCACATGCCTAAAAAGCCACGCCGATCATATCACCACGGCAAGTACAGCTTCACCACTGACATTCTCGGATGACGCATCCTATTGGGACGTCACAAGAGTACAGCAGTAGTAGGTTCAGTTTGAGTCTACCTAAGTATGACACGAGGAATGGCATGACCTAACCGATCTTTTAACTATTATTTATTCTGTGCCGATACTATGCCTATACTACGCCGATATGTCTTATTCACGCCTGCCAAAAGGCTGTTATTGCGACTAGCGATAAGGGTACTGCATACCCTTTAATTTTTTAAACTAATCTAAATCTACTGAAATGTAATAATTATTGCGCAAAAACAAAATCATTTTATAAAACTTTTACATATAGTGATAAATAAATCATAATTATGACACTAAATCGCTATATAATCGTGTACCTTGCAGAGATTCCAAAATGAAACTGTGTAAAAGTAATATCAAATGGAAAGGCTCAATGGGTTATGTTGAGAACACATTTTATAAATTCATTTTTATTTTCATCTTAAAAAAAAGAAAAACGAACAATCCAAGTGCCGGCCGAGATATCTCTAAGGTTGGACGTGCGTTGCTTGTTCTAAAATCTTGCCGCTTTCGTACTAATTCGCTTAACAATTTCGGGAAGTGAAGCATAGAAGTAATATGTACTACGTAGTAGAAGATACGCCTAGAGTTGGTTGTTTGTGGTTGTTGGAGAGTCCGCCAACTCAAACATAATTAATCTGTGCCATAAAAAGTACTCTGTGTTCGCGGTGTCAGTTCTTATAGTAGTACCATTAGTACGTAGTACATATTAGTTCAATGGAGTGAACGTTTTCATTCCAAAACACCGTACTGCAAGACGGCCTTAAGCACATTTGTCAAGCTAGTGTGCATAAAACACGTCACGAACTGACTATTGTGAACTGAACTGTGTCTGTTCTATGATAAATACTTCGAAATTTTGGAATACGAATAATGTAAACTATTTTATCGAAAAGTAATTTCAAAGTCTACAGTCTAAATATTAACTAAGATATTTTCCAGTTTGCTTGAGAGGAAATTTGAAAAGTTTTTGTAACAAGTTTTGGAACTTTTCGTGTCACAGTTTAACGTTATTAGTCGACTTCATTTCTTGTTTCAACTTCGTGCTTCGTGTCAATTTATTTTTACTTAATTATATTTACTTTAAAAACAAAGAATGAGTCAAGACCATTTAAAAAGTTTATTTGTTTATATGTGAATATATTAAACACACATCTTTAAATCATTATAAAGTGAGATTTTGAAGGTGGTGATGATTTTTTCCTGGGAGTCTGTTTGGGTATTTCTGCCGCCAAGCAGTAACGCATGTACTGTTTTGCTACGGTTTGATTTTTAAGAGAGCTCGTATCATATGATATGAGGCTACAACGTAGCTAAAAAAATCCACGTTAGGCCACTACACGAACATAGAAAAATGTCTATCTATCCAGCCATCTGCGCAGGACAGGCTTATAGTGCATCAGTGATTTTGCAAACACAGGTGTACCATTTCTTCCCTCACTCTCAAAGTCCGATGGGACGCTAATCCATGGCCATGGCAAACATCCCCCCTATGAGAGATCTATGGGAAAGGTCTAGTATGTTTACTCCACTAGAATAAAAAATATAACTTAGATTTAGAAAAATTATAGATTTGTGTGAGCACTTAATACGTTTTTTGTAATTACGAAACACTTATAAAAAATTTGAGCCGTGGTAGCTCAGACGGTTAGCGCTCGCTGTAAATTTCACAGTACGCGAGCAACCCGGGTTCAATCCCGCCAACACCAATGAAATTGTTAATTGCAATTTTAAGTGTTGATTTACCACTTGCTCGGCGGTGAAGGAAAACATCGTGAGGAAACTTGCATGTTTGAGAAATAAGGAAAAAATATTTCGAAGACATGTGAAGTTCGCCAATACACATTGAGGCAGCGCGGCGGACACTTCCTTGCCCTAAAACCCTCACAGCAATGACGGAGGCCTGTGCCCAGCAGTGGGACGTATATAGGCTGTAACTTTAACTATTATATGAGTGGTAGCATTGAAGCGGCTATATTCTTCCATAGTACTATTAAATTAAAGCGAATTTTAGCGACAGTTTCTTAATTATTACGAGTATACACAACTTATAAGTCTTTATCACACTAGGTTAAGTTAAAACATAATTACTGTTGCTTGGTTTTTTTTATTATCTAATCTATATTTGAAAACTTTGTAATGGTTAATTTCTGCATAAATGAATAAAAACAAATTTATTGTAAGTAACTGTAAGGTTTCCGTAAAACTATAAAAAAATACTTAAATTGCGTTAATAACGTTATTAACGCCAATAAGTAATTTTATTATTAATACTTAATAATAGAAGCTAAGATGAGAACACTGATTCAAGAGTTAGACCCACTAGTAATCATTTAACTGTCAAATCTAATAGAAGTAATAAAAGAGACAAATTGATAATGGCGTGTGTCGTCCAGTAATTAATAACAGAAATACAAAATGTTCCTACCATATCCTATATTAATTGCTTACAGAGTCACGGTAACTTATACAGGATAAAATGATGACGATCATGTCTATTATTTCCTGGTGACTTCCGAATACTGAAACAGAAACAGAAACAGAAACTTTTTTATTCAATATAGATTATAAATAATACTTATTGAAAGTCACTCTTTTGTCTAATTACCACTGGTTCGAAAAAAAACCTCTGTCCTGGGAAGAACCAGCAAGAAACCCAGCGGGACTTTTTTTTTTAAATAACAGCTTACAATCATGTATGTTACACAATTAACCACACAAAACAAATTAGAAATAGCTTGGTAGCGAACACCTCATTCCTACTTTATCTTCATCCATACTTTATACCAAACAATGAACGCATTTTGCTGATTAAGATGACGGTGGTGATAATAATTACCTGTGTACGAAAAATTTATTATACTAATTATAAGCTAGTGCTTGACTACAGTCCTTGTGGTATATCACCAGAACCCTGGGTGATAGCTCGCATTGTCTTAGCGATTACGCTATATCTAATTGGCTCTCCATAAGAGCCTATTCAAAATATTATCTAGGCTAAGAAAACATCACGGTGTGAAGTATCGATGCACCTTTGCAAAGTCACCAAGCTTTCTTACGTCTATTTTGGCCTTGGACTCGATGAACCACCCAAAGTTGAGCTTGGAAGAAATTTCTTATTTCCTGGTGACTTCCGTATACTTTATACCTACTATTTTTGTTAGATGTTTTAGTATAATATAATATATCAAGTGGTCGGCTTGACCGTATGTTTTGATGCTGATATAATATATCAAGTAGTTGGTTTGACTGAACTATAAAACAAGTCTCAGGACAACGTGGAACTCCTCGACTTACTTACTTCTGTATTCTAATTTGAAGAGTAAGAGAAATAGTATAATCACAGCCTATACGGATTACGTCTTAGCCCTAAAAGGAAGACGTTGGAAGGTGGGCTGCCGTAGCCACTCACATTTATGTGGACTGTTATCTCCTTTGTCTATGAACACCTGTAACCAACTTCAAACAAAATTGTTTCTCCAATAATGTTTAAAAAGATTGCCCTGCTGGTCTAGTGGTCGTAGGCGCAACTGCTGATCACGAAGTCCTTGGGTTCGAATCCCGCGTCGGGCTAGTTATTAGGTTTTACTGTCAAGCAATTCTCAGTAGTAGCCCGGAGTCAGAAATTAGTTAGTGCTTCAATTCTGTTCCTCGGAAAACACCTGAAGCCGTTGATTCTGCGCTAGATCTCTCTCCTGTTATATCGAATTGCTATCCCATCGGACTATGAGAGTGACGGAATGGAGAATGCACCTGTGTTTGTGCACACACTCCTGCAAAATATTCCTGTTCTAAGCAGATGGCTAGTCTCCGTTGAGACTTGCTTCCGTGACCGTAATATTTCGGTCTAGATGACACTACTTTTATTTATATTCTAACACTCCAATGTTATTTAGAATGAACGAATCAACGGTAAACCCCAACAATCCAGTTATGATAAAAAGAAAAATGTATAAAATAAACGCATTAGTGAGCAAATGTACGTAAATGTACACGTATTTAATTAAACACACGATTTTATCATCTTCTATGAAGAATTGTCCTAAGCAAAATCAAAATAAAATGAAATCTAAAATATAAGCCAACCAAATAATAAAAATGATCGGCAGGTATTGATAAGGTTAATTATTTAGTGAACATAGGCCTCCCTTATAGATTGCCTCATAGGGGGATTTTCGGCATTATTATTTAGTTAATTAATTAATTATTAAGCGAAAGTAGCGTAATGTTACGGTTCGAAATGCAAACTCAAAATTCGTGGGTTCGAATCTGCCATTCGACTACTGTGGTGAACTCTAACACAAACATTTTATTTAAAGAGGTTAACGGGAGGAGTACTAGTAATACTTATCACTAATACTCCTTAGTAATTAAATGTGGTAGAGCCATGCTGCAACTACTCGTATATTAGTAGTATAGTTGTATCACGATTGGGTCAGCTCGACCGGGAAAGGACCACGCTCTCACAAAATACTAGCGTAAAAACAGCTTAATGCTGCTGTATGATGAGTGTAGAGAACCGGAGATCCTTTTTATCGGAAATGAGGCATTCCATCTGGTCCAAGTTGGTTGACAACGCATCTTGCCAAAATAAACTGTGTGCTCGTTTGTCGCCATTATTCTATAAAAAAGTTTATAGTTTTACTAGTATTCCTAAAATAAATAAAAGTGTAGTTATTTCTGGATGATTAGTAGGTATTGATAAGGTTAATTATTTAGTGAACATAGGCCTCCCTTATAGATTGCCTCATAGGGGGATTTTCGGCATTATTATTTAGTTAATTAATTAATTATTAAGCGAAAGTAGCGTAATGGTACGGTTCGAAATGCAAACTCAGAAATTCTTGGGTATTGATGGTATAGTGCAACAATCTGACAATTATTCGTTAAGGAGATCATCTGTCATAGTAATAACTATTCCTGAAATTGTAAATCGTTCCTATCGACGCCGTTTTGCGTTATTGAACAATGAAACGCGATTTTAATGAATGAAGTGCCACATGTTTACGATAAAAATTTATTATTGCCCTGAACTCAGTCATTGGTAAAAATACAATCGAGAATGATCCGTCTGAACTACAAAATTTTGCAATGAATTGAAGTCAATTTCAGTGCTGTTTTGTTTATAATTATTATTTTTTCATTACAGCGCTGTGTTTTGTTTTATTTTTTTTATATTGGTACCTCATAACTAGTATTTTCTCCAGTATTGTGGGTTTACATACATAAATTTTACAGGACAAACTTCCAGATTTTTTTATATGATAAGGGTGACAAACAGGCACACAGTCCACCTGATGGTAAGTGGATGCTGTGGCCATAGACATCTACATTTATGCTCAATTAAGAATCAAAATGCAGATGCGTTGTCACCCGTGAGGACTAAGATGGAATGCCTCGTTTCTAGTAAAAAGGTCTCCGGTTCTCTACACTCACCATACGAAACACAGCAGCATTAAGTTGCTATTTTACGCTGGTATTCTGTGAGCGTGGTCCTTCCCAGTTGAGCCGATCCATTCGTGCTAACTATACCAGTAATATAGCTGCAGCATGGCTCTACCACGTAAAAATCCGGAACAATTATATGTAGGCCATACAAATACTTGTTCCGTGTGGGATTCGAACCCGCAGCCCTTAGCGCTGCAACTCATTACTAAACCACTGCGCTACAGAGCCGTCAATTAGAAGCGTATGAACTTCCTGCTGGTAGGCTTCGAAAGAGGCGATGCAACCATTAAAATATGTCTAAGCATGGCTGATGACTGCCTTGTTGGTCTAGTGGTCGCAAACGCGACTCCTGATCATGGTCACGGGTTCAAATCCGGGTGAGGCCAAAAATCAGATATTGGGTTTTCTGCCAAGAAATTCACAGTAGCCGCCCATACTCAGAAAGTTGAGTGTTTCACCCCGTGCCTCAGAGCACGTAAAGCCGTTGGTCCTGCACCTGAACTCGCTCTGGTCGATAATTTCGGATTACCGTCCCATCGGATTAAGAGAGTGAGGAATAGAGAGTGCACCTGGGTTTGCGCTTACACTATAATCCCATCCTGCAGAGATGGCTTGTCTCAGGTGAGATTGGCCGCCGTGACCGAAATCCGGTCTGTAGGATCCTGACATTATTATTATTATTAATCACCGTTAACAGAAACATGCCCATACTGGCTTCAACATTACCGGATATATCTTATATAACCAAATAAAATATTTTATAACAAAAAAAATATTTTATAACCAAAACACTCCTCCGCCTTTGGTTATAAATGGTTGAAATTTCTTCAAAGCTCAACTTTGGGTGGTTCATCGAGTTCAAGGCCAAAATATACGTAAGAAAGCTTGGTGACTTTGCAAAGGTTCATCGATACTTCACCGGGATATTTTCTTAGCCTAGATAATATTTTGAATAGGCTCTTATGGAGAGCCAATTAAATATAGCGTAATCGCTAAGACAATGCGAGCTATCACCCAGGGTTCTGGTGATATACCACAAGGGATTGTAGTCAAGCACTAGCTTATAATTAATATAATAAATTTTTCGTACACAGTAACTATTATCACCACCGTCATCTTAATCAGAAATTGCGTCCATCGTTTCAAATAAAAATATCTCTCGTTCTAATTGTAACTACGCTTGGTAGGTGAATTTGCGACAAAAGAACATCACGTCTCACATCTTAGGACACGGTCAGGAGATGACGCAATACTCAGCGCGTGACGCAGCTAATTTACACGGTTGACAATGGATACTAAATAGTAGTACTCTATTTCTGCCTACGAGTTTGTCTGGGTAGGTACCATCCTCTTACCCATTCTGCCGCTAAGTAACAATACGAGCACTGCTATGTTCCGGTCCGAAGTGTATGTAGAGCTAGTACAATTATAGGCTGTGAAGCATTCCATTTTAGTTCTCAGAGGTGTCAACTCGTCTTTGACCTTCTTTGTTTGAAGTTGGTTGCAGGTGATCATAGACTCCATTGATATAAAAAAGATGAAATGAAAAAAAAAACATTTTGAATGAACAATTTCAATATTTTTGGACAGTCTTTATAAAAACTAAAAGGCAGGAGTGCATCAGGGCGGGATGCATGGCAAACACACACTCGACAGTTGTTAGCCACGCCTTACGCCTTGCCATACTCTCTTAAATCGGGCCTTACCCTAAGGTGTGAGTCATACTTGGTCAATGTTTGAATTAGCGCGTCAGTCATCGCCACGGCTGCGACTCACTCCACGTCTTCGTGAATAAGGCTTCCAATAACTGATCTAGATATTATCGGTCTGTTTCGTTTTCATCTGACTGAGAAATTTATATGCAATTAATTGTTTTATACTAAAAAGTACTGAGCTACATTCGCCTATTTAAAATTCTCAAAAAAGTTATATTAGTCATTTCTTCTAGATTCTCTAATAAGTGCGATTTTTGCTACATTTACCGTGGATTAGCAACTGCAGTATCTTTTTATTATTACTAAATTGTTTTATTAATAAGTAAGATGCTGCTGCCCATCTCTTGTTTCAGTTGTCCTTTGTAGGCCTCTTACGACACCCACGAGATGACTTGAGGTTGTTGAATTTTTTACGCCGTCGGTACACGGTCAATTATGGAAGTACAAGCTCAATTATACTCGTCCTGAAATCATTTTCATTTGCTATAGTAAGGAATGCATGTTGTTTGTAAGACAAGAAATACATTCGAATGCAATCAGTACTTCCACGCCTTTATATTCTGTATATTATTGCCATTTCCAATAATGACATAGAACGGGAACGTATTTGTTGTTTATGGCCTCAAATAACCCACTCCAATACACGTTGGGTAACTAAACTCATTGTTCAATTTCGTCAATAAGTAACTCAATCGAAAGTTGAAATATAGGGAGAAAATTGTATTTTGATTACATATATTTTGGGAACAAAAATTAGAAAGTGGTTTGTTTTGCAAACAAATTGCGAGGTAATATAATATGACTATGACTTGGCCTCTCCCGTGTTAGGGAGCATTTATCTGCTATGTGGTGGTGTGGAAAGAGAATCAATCACCCCATTTCATCCACCTGCCAAGCGTAGCGATTTATAAATTCGAAATTTAAATTTAATTAAAATAAACTATGTACCCTTTATGATTCACATTGTTTTTTTCTTCTTAAGATGTAAAAGGGACGCAACAATATAATAATGCTCAAACATCCAATATTGTTTACGCTACCCTCGGGGTGATATGGGGTAGTGAATTCTCTTGTAATAGCAACATTATTTATATGAACAGTGAACATCTTTCATACGAAAAGCGACGAGAACCAGAAACCCTTCTCACTTGTAACTAGGCATTCCATTTTTTTATTATTCTAAGCCAGCGCTAAGCTACAATCCCACCTGATGGTAAGTGGTGATGTAGCCTAAAATGGTGAAGCGCACTGACTTAACACGTAACGTAAAATAAAACACGTAACGTAAAATCAACCAAGTAGACACAACAAAATTTCTAGGTGTAACTATTGATAAAAGTCTGAACTGGAAAGCGCACACAGAAGAACTAAACAAGAGAGTTAGTTCTTCTGCTTATGTGCTCTATAAACTTGCATCCGCCGTAAATACCGATGCGCTACTCACGGCTTACCACGGTATTGTTGATTCCATCTTGAGGTTTGGCATCATATTCTGGGGAAATTCTAATAATAAGGAAATTATATTTAAGTCCCAATAAAGGTGCATCAGGGCTATGTTTGGTCTTAAAATTACTGATAGCTGCAGACCATATTTTATTGAGTACAAAATTTTAAGCTTGCCCTCCTTATTTATATATGAAATAGCAAACTTCGTTCACAGTAACCCTAAATTGTTTAACAAACTATCAGACGTTACAATTCGCAATCGCCGGGATAATAACAGGTTATGCGCAATTAGATCAAGAACGGCATTGATGCATAAAAGTATTTTCTGTCTGGCGCCAATAATATATAATAAAATCCCCAAAACCATCAAACAAATGCCTACTACACTTTTTAAGCTACATCTTAAAAAATATCTGATAGCCAAATGTTATTACAGCTTGTCTGATTTCTTAAATGATTGATTTTTTTAAGCTGAATATTGAATTGTGACATTTCTCTAATGTAATCTTAGGAGATGCCATTGAAATTGCACATCTAGAATTAGGTCGGTAGGGTTAGTTTTAATCTTATATAACTAATGAAATATGAAGTATAATTTTTGTACGCCATAAATGGCAAAACATGTAGCTCGTTTTAAGTTTTTTTAACACCTTTATATTTTTACTCATGTTTTACAAAATAAATATCTTTATCTTTATCTTTATCTTAACAAAAGCCTATTCACTCTTGCCTTAAATACACCCACATTGTAATCAGATGGAAAGACAGATGCTGGCAACTTATTCCACTCCTTTGCTATACTCATGACAAACGATGTAGTAACATTTGGTTTGAAAGCGTGGTAAGTCAACAATTAAAGGGTGGAGACTGGTCGAACTTCTGGTTGTCCGATGATGAAAGGAACAGGGAGGAATAAAATTATGCAATTCATGCATTTTAATTATTGGCGGTGATAACGCATCTGAAATTTGATTTTTAATCGACGTGGTAGAGCCATGCTTTTGCTATATTATAGTTGTAGCACGAATAGGTCGACCCTACCGAGGAAGGACCACGTTCTCACAGAATACCAGCGTAAAATAGCAGCTTAATGCTGCTGTGTTGTAATGAATTACATTTTGGTCCTTATGGTTGACAAAGCACTACATTTACACGAAATTTTAACTCTTAGTCGAGAATAGATATATGTATCTATGGGCCACAGCATTCACTTACCATCAGGTACACTGTTCGTTTGTCACCTTCTATATAAAAAAATATCATCAGGTGCTCTGCTAGCCCGTGTTCGTGACTTTCAAGCTATTAAAAGTAGAGGGCTTTCATCACTTGTAAGGCTGATTGTATGAGCTAGGTGGTAACATTTCTTTTCTGCCTAGGCAGTATCATCCATCTGGGAAGGTATCAATATAGATTATAAATAATACTTATTGAAAGTCACTCTTTTGTTTAATTACCACTGGTTCAAAAAAACACTTCTGTCCTGGGAAGAACCGACAAGAAATCCAGCGGCACTTTTTTTTTAAATAATAGCTTACAATCATGTATGTTAAACAATTAACCACACAAAACAAATTAGAAATAGCTTGGTAGCGATCACCTCATAGCAGTGTCTGTACTGCTATGTTCCCTCTGAAGAGTATAGAGAGCCAGTATAGTTATAGGCTGTGAGGCATTCCATCTTAATCCGCAGAGGTGACAACACACCTGTAGAGTTATTAGCTTGAAGTTAGTTCCAGATGTGTATGGACTGCAGTAGCCGCCGACGATCAGGTGGAGGGTTAATTAATTTGCCAGTTTTTTTTAATATGATTATTCTGGTCTCTTTTAAAAGACTTACCTCCTGGACAAGTTTAGCCGATAGCTTTGTATATTACTAGCTAGCCTGGCAGACATTGTTGTGCCATTTCTGGCTGATGATAAGTTTCATTTCCATACACACACTTTTCTATATTTTCTTATTACACGTATAGACAATAAACTTATAAAAAAAGGAAAAACATAATCCTTCTTTTTTACTTTTCCATAAGCGGATAAAAAGTTGCCTATATGTTATAGACAATCATTTACTGGCTAAATACTAAATTTCATGGAAATCCCTCTATTTTTCTACAGATTTATTATATGTATAGTAGCAGGAACGTACTAATCAAAAATGGCGCCTAGGACACTCATAAAACTCACGAAACATATTTATTTTCTATTTTATTACGAAAGTAAGTCCGAAAAACTGTTACAATAACAATTGCATCTTCCTGGCCTTCTGCGACGCAAACATATCGATGATGTTTTCGAAATCAGTTTTTTCCATTCCTTCCCGCTCTACACTGAGCAAAGCTAGGTAGAGAGGACTGTATAATAAATTCAAGTATATTATGAAGAAGTCTGGCTTCAATTCTCATTTCAATGGTTTGATAGCTGTCTTCTGTCATATCTTGGAGAAGGGTCAACATATCTTCATGATATTTGGATAAAACAATGGTCTGAGGACCCAAGAGAGACGTCGACAAAGACCTGATATCCGACCGAATTAAAGGTCATCAGAAAGTCTGACAGGGAAGGTGCATGATCCTCAAGAAATAACCAGTTATGTCAGACCATATGCCAAGGCAACGTCTTAAAGAGGTCTCCCACTGCTCCCCGCATTATCGGTTAAGCGTGAATCGAGTCATTCAGCGTCGTGGGCGTTAAAATCGCCAAGAATCACGATCTCTGCGGATGGGTTCTGTTATAGCACGGAGTCTGTAGCCATTTGGACGTGGTCGATAAGTCGGTTTGTATCGACATTACTTCTGTAGGAAGCCAAAGAGATGGACAGGTGTCAAGAACAGATATATTCTCTGAAGTATACGTAAATTCCAGCCAGCAATTTGTACCCGGGTAGGAAAATTACAAACAAGGAAGCAAGTTTCAACCGGAGAGGACAACTGTGTCTCGGTCAATAAAAGTAAAGCCGGCTTCGCCGTCTCCAGATGTAAATGGACAGCGTCAAAGTTCGAGTGAAGCACCCTGATGTTGCAGAAATTTTCAGCTAAAGAAGGAGCTTTCGGTTCAAGCCGGCCTCTTTTATTACTGCATTTTTTGAGTTTTTCCTAGCGCAGTGTGGATTGAATAAAGAATACGTAAAGAGTTTCAATAGTTTCGCAAAACGTGACCATTATAGTGTCCTGCTTGGCTGCATCTACACCGACCAAATTGAGTGAATGACTATCGTAATTTTTTAGTTAATTGTAGTTTATTTTGACTATTAAATTTAAAAATTAAGAATTTGCGCCCCCATTTGAAAGGCGCCCGGGGCACGTGCCCCACTTGCCCCTCCCTAGCTACGCCTTTGGATATATGTATATATTAATTGTATAATAGACGGTTCTATTCAAATTAATTTAACAATGATAGGTTATAAAAATTAACTTCCAGACTTAAATATAATATTATTGAAAGTTGTAATTGATAAAACATAGTTAAATTTAAAATCCGGACGACTAGCAATGGCGCATGCTACACACTCGATAATTATCACGATATTTAACTTGATTTTTATCTTGCAATATTTTGGACCGAATCTACATACTACACACTCGATACTAATCGCGTCAGTACAACGGTGGATTTCATTCACTAAAGACGTGTACGTTACATACTCCGAATCCAATAACGTAATGAGTGACTATAAAAGTAAAGCTTGCGTTGCTATTATATTAGTATAGCATTAAAAAGACGTGTAAAGAGAAAAAAATGGATGAAGCATTGGCTTCAAGACAGAGATCAATATACACATCTGAATTTATTAAATTAGATTCGGGAATACCAAGAAATGGATGATTATGACAATTATTTTCGAGTGTCCATCGCTGACAGAATGAATACTGACCAATACTGACACGATAAATATCGACCAGAGACTAGACACTCGATATTTATCGCCGATACTTGATACAGATCGTGGGATTTCTGGATTTTTAGAAATCCAGCGATCCGTATCACGATCCGTGATACGCTATATTACACACTCGATAAATATCGTAATCCTGGACTACGATCCAAATATCGTGATAATTATCGAGTGTGTAGCATTCGCCAATGGTTTGCATATGAGTTAATGATACAGTAATATTCGATTCATTCACAATTAAAATCGGAAATATCGATAATCTGGAATAAATAAAATACCTACGTTAACACACAAATTGGCCGCACAAATTGTATTTAACAAAACAAATATCATGAACAGCTTTACCCAACGTATATATATATATATATATATATATATATATATATATATATATATATATATATATATATATATATATATATATATATGCTACAGCAAAATTATCACTTCACAATTAAATAATTAAATCCTTTTTCACTAGGAGAACAGAATTTAAGTGCACTACTATAGTTTTCAATTTATCTTTTAGAATGACATTTACTATTAAACAGCCCTGGGGTATTTTAAATTTATCGAATCATAAAATGGGTAGATCGAAGATCTTGATAAATTAACGTGTTTATTGACTTCTAATAAAACCATAGAACAACACGGGACGCTGGTGGTCTGTGTTGCTCTATGGATAAAACAAACGATTTAATTGTGATTACTATTAGTGCTATTCATTTTATGCAATAAAACTAATTTTATCGGTAACGTGGGGAATAAAATTCCTTAAAATTAGTTTTATTCCATATGTAGTATTCGCTTAAATATAAGAAATCATTATTTTTTTTATTTCATGTTTAATTTTAATGTAAGCAAATATACAACTTAAGAAATTAATGCGCGCTAATTCTTTTATTTTTTAAAGATATAAAAATACATTTCATAGTGTGTGGTCGACAGTAGCGATGTACGATAGTCTATCGAATAATACCGTTCGGAGGGTAGGAATCAATGAACCAAAAGACGGGTTGTATCATTTATTCAAGTTTTTTAAGCGTCAGGATTAAGGTTTTTTTTTTATAGAATAAGGATGACAAACGAGCACACAGTCCACCTGATGGTAAATGGATGCCGTGGCCCATAGACATCTACATCTATCCGCGATTAAAAATCAAAATACAGATGCTCTGAGGACTAAGATGGAATGCCTCGTTTCCAGAAAAAAGGGTCTCCGGTTCTCTACACTCACCATACGAAACACATCAGCATTGAACTACTATTTTACGCTGGTATTCTGTGAGAGCGTAGTCTTTCCCCGGTCGAGCCGACCCAATCGTGCTACAACCATAATATAGCTGCAGCATGGCTTTACCACGTAAATAAAAGGTTTTCTACAGTATCGTGGAGGAAGTATTACCATAGTATGTAATATCTATACGACGCACGTATAAATAAAATTAAAATGTGTGTCTATGATATCGAAATAATTGCCTTTTATTAGGCTGATGGGTCAATTGTATGCTATTAAGACATAAATAAGCATTTATTTTTATTTTTGCCTGTGTCTCACTGTCTGTCCAAGCTAATAATTGGAATAGCTGAACCGATAGCAATGAAACTTGACGAACAGATAGTCAATGCCAGGAGAGGAAAAACTTGGAGATTTTCTTCAAAAACCAGAAATTGATAAAATAAATGGTATTTGACGATTATCTTTAATCTAAATAAATCTTAAACCTAACATTAAAAGATCGTACCCAGGCATAACGGGCGGGTCACTAGTATTTCTATATAATTGTCCGCAGCGTAGACTAATCAAAATAAATGAGCGTTTAGTAAATGCCGCGAAAGTGGCACTAAGGCTTGCACTTTGCTTTTATTATATTAATTCCGTCCGTTGCTGCAATGTCGGAGCATAACTCAAGATAGAGCTAGTAACACTATTTTTCTTTGAGATATTGTAGGAATATATCTTATTATAAATGATCGTCTTGAAGGCGTTTACTATATTTTGAATATAGTACTAATACACTTATTCAATAATAACATGAAGACTTTCTTATACAATTCATAATATGAAGGACAGTTGCGAGTAAGTTATTTCAGACATCTTTTTGAATGTCGCTTATGTTTGATATAATAGAAAGCAAACGCAATTTTTTTTAAAAAGCTTAAGTATATTTTTAAGTTTGTTACCAAAAGCCATACCTCCACACTGGGGTTTTCTTTGGTAACTTTAAGGCGTTTGACATACATAAATTTCATAAGAACTTATGTCCAGACCTGGAAAAATCATTTGTAAGCTATACCAACACTTGCTCCATGCGGGAATCAACTGCAGCGCCGCGAAAATACGCTTAGCCACTGCGCTACGGAGCCGTCAAGTTATTTTATATATATTTATATATTACATTGCAGCCATGTAGTAGTGGCGCAAGATTATCCACTATCCCATATCATCCCGTGGGTGTCGTAAGAAGCGACAGAGAGAAACTGAAACAGGGGGCAGGCAACAGTGTCTTCCAGACAACAACTCACAATAATAATAATATATATTTTAAAAAAATCGGTTGCCTGCCAATATTCCCAGGAGGATATTAGGCCTATGTTCAGCAGAGAACTTTTGGTATGCTGTTATGATAAAGGTTTAGTATAAACCTTTTATTATAAAACTTTTAAAGACAGAATAATTGTAAGCAATTGCAGACGAAATTAAAAAAAATTAAATCATGTCATTTTGTTCTATTCAGAAACATCAGCAGCCTAACAGCAAGGTTGGCAGTGCTTATTGCCCTACACGCAGCGGGAGTTGGCCTCGCGTCGCCAAGTGTCCTCGTTACCAGACCTCTGTCAAGGTTCGCAAGGGAGTGGCTACCAATGGATAATCAGACAATCTACAAATTGGACAGAGGCGAGAGCAGGAGGTAATAAATTATATTAACTAACTGACATTTAGTTAATTTTATAAAAATAGTCATAAACTTAACTAACTCATAAGTAGATATAACATTTATTTAAATTAATTAATAGAATCAGGCGTTACTTTGCGGAAATACATTATAATGAAGTTATTATAACTTAATTTGCTTAATTCCGCGTAAAGAAATAAAATGATGTGTCCTGCCCAGTTTGAAAAACACCTCCCACCCTTCCTCATTTGCGTGCACTATCTCCGTCACCACCAATTCCAGCAACACTACTCCCAGCACCACCACTCCCAAAACTACCTCACTAGGCTAGGCTGGTTGCGGCCAGCCTCCGCAGAGTCTACTTCACCTGAGGATGCCTCGTGTAGAGGCGAAACACGTGTTGTATTATGGAGAGTGGTGTGTCGTTCCTAGTGTGGTAGTTTTGGGAGTGGTGGTGCTAGGAGTGGTTGTGCTGGATAGGTGGTGACGAGGATAGTGCACACAATTGAAGAAGGGTGAGAGGTGCACTTTAAACTGCGTAGGACACATCATTTTATTTCTTTACGCGGAGTTAAGCAAATAAAGTTATAACAACTTCATTTATTTAAATGTTTCCTTTGTCAACTTTTTGTTACTAATAAACTACCTTTACAGCATATTAAAAGTCTACCACCAAACATAGGCTTTTACCCATAGACTACCTCATAGGAGGCATACTAGCCATAGTTGCCAGGCTTGGCAGGCGGGTTGGCAACCACAGTAAATTTTTTGTTATTTGGAAGGTGCTGCTGACCATCTCTTGGTTTGTTTCCCTCTGTTGCCTCTTACGACGCCCACGAGACGATGTGGGGTAGTGGATAGGAAAGTATGACCAATATACTACCCAATTTTAAGTTATTTCAGGATAGTAGGAGATAAAGACGTCTCTGTTTTGTACACCAGATACGTTCAAGCTGAAACGAAACTTAGCCTTTCGTAGCAAAAAAGGATAAAGATGGAACTAGAGAGTGCAGTTCTTGCGCACTTTCTCCGACATGTAACCACCTGTAAAATACCTAAAGTCTGTTAGCTCTGCGTCTGTGTTCGATGTTTAAACTTAGTCTCATTTTGATCCCTAAGTGTAATTTTTCTAGGTTTTAGTGTAGTCTAAGCTGTAAGCTCGTCTTTCTCTCCTATATTCAAAATACCCTTGGTATTTAATTTTTTTATAGAATAAGGGACACAAATTATAGTCGACTAGATGGTGAGTGGATGCTGTGGCTCTTGAGCATCTACGTCTACAATCGATTAAGAATAAAATTGTAGATGCACCCATAAACACTAAGATGGGATGCCTTGTTACCTCTAGAAAGGGTATCTTCTCTACACTCACCATAAGAAACCTAGCAGCATTATTCTGCTATTTCACGCTGGTATTCTGTGAGTGGTCCTTTCTTGGTCAAATTGTCCAATTCGTGCTGCAGGAAATTACTTTGATCCCTGATTGTATTTTTAGGCTGTTGTAGACAAATACCATCAGGCGGAGTGTTATCTCGTCTTTCACTCTCTTAATGTAATGAAAATATCCTCTCTATTTTATGATTCATAGAATAGTGACGTTCTGAAAGGAAAAATCTTAGAACATTTTGTTGCCTCCAACAGATGTTGTCATAAATATATCGAATGTACCAGTACCAAAACAAGCAGACCTGTTTCACAATAGTTACTCTATTTTCACGTGGTAGACCCCTTTTCAGCACAAATGGACCTGTATGACCAGGAAAGGACCACGCTGCCATAGAAGCCTACATAAATTAAAACATAATGCTGTTGTGCACGTCTTGGTCCCCAGGGGTGTTACACCTTAAGGAATCTGCATTTTGATTCTTAATTGAGTATAGATCTATATATCTATTCTGAGCATCTAGATGTATATATCTATTCTGAGCATCCGCTTATACTTACTGTAGATCCGTCCTTGGATGAGAACCCGGTAACAACGTTAAGAGACTTCATAGAAATTTCACAAGATTGAATTCTTTTCATAATTATGTTTTTTTTTAAATTGAAAGTGTAATATCTATGTTCTCCTTTATTTCTAGTCTTGAACTAAACACATCACTGATATCTGACACGCATGTCTACATCACCATAAGCCCCTGCTCTTCATCTTTTCATTGGGGGCTATATCAAGGAAGCGCAGGTGACAATGATGGTTAGTATATCGACTTCCTTACAAATTAATGATTGCTTTTATATTTATATAAGTTGTGAAACCTACACGTGTAAGAAAGAAGGAAGAAGAAATTGGTTCATTTTTTTTTGCCCTGCAGTGGGACGTATATAGACTGTAACAGATCGACGACCATGTGACCTGATGGTTGGAATAGGTACAGGTATGGTGGTCATTGCGTCCTTGTATATGAAATTAGTTATTGATTTTTTCGTCAAAAATGCTCAGTAATAGCCCGGAGCCAGGAAGTTGGCGGTGTTTCACCGGCGTGCCTCGGAAAGCACGTAAAGCTGTTAGTCATGTGCCTGATCTTTTTCCGGTCGTGTCGGATTTCTGTCCCATAGGACAATGAGCGTGAGGGAATAGCGAGAGTGCATACACAATATAAGCATGTATACGCAAACACCGGCGTATACACTTGGGCACTATAATCCTGTCCTGCGCAAAAGGCTAGTCTACGTTGAGACGGGCTACCAACACCGGAATTCGTTCTGGAGGACACAAATTTTAACTTCATGTGTGCTTTTTTTTTAAACGAATTTCACTTATGCGTTTAGATAGTACGGAATTATCACGCTTTCTAGATTCAAAAAATATTAATTAAAAAAGTCGCTGCCACATTTTGCTATAAAGTTTGTTCGTTTTCCGACTTTTGTTGTAAGTGACAAAGAGCTTGTAATCAATTTCTGGCAGGAGGCATTCCGTACCTTACCTTTAAGGTCACATGCACAGACAGGCACATTCTTAATTTTACAATAAGAGGTTTTATCCATTATATTCTTATTAAAATTTACTTATAGAGTAACTAGCCCATTTCAACAGGTGCGATAAGTTCTCTTCTACTAATCGGCCCTTCTTCTTCCTCATCAGCTTGTAAAAGTTCACTGCTAGATATAAGCATCTCTAATAAGAAAGTATTTGCCTCCTTTTTACTAAATGGACTGAATTTTACTTTTTACTAAAAATAAACTCCTCTCCCACCTAGAAGTACGTCTGTGTAGGAACCATACTCTTACCTAGATGATCTAGACCCTTTTTTATGGAATCGAGGCATTCTTAAGAGTGACTTTCAATAAGTATTATTTATAATCTATATTGAATAAAAAAGTTTCTGTTCTGTTTCTGTTCCATCTTAGTTCTAAGTAAAGTAAGCTTACAGCCTATATACGTCCCACTGCTGGGCATAGGGCTCTTCACACTTCTGAGAGGCTTTTAGGGTAAGGAAGTGACCGCAGCGCTTCCCCAATGCGTGTTGGCGGACTTCACATGTCTTCGAAATTTTTTTTCTCAGACATGGCTTCCTCACGATGTTTTCCTTCACCGCCTGGCCCGTTGTAAATCAACACTTAAAATTGCAATTAACAATTTCATTAATACCCACAAGGATTGAAACCGGGTTTCTCGCGTACTGTGAAATTTACAGTGAGCACTAAGCCCCTGAGCTACCACGGTTCCAAGGCAAAAAGCAAGTACCGGCTAGTCCTCAGTGGTGACATTTATTCACTAACAATTCTAAGTTTTATATTTTTACAGGAAACCTCAAATTACTTCAAGAATATGAAGGTACAGGAATGAAGACATTGTCTGTGATTATAAGAAGACAAGAAAAATATATTCTACAGGTATGTATGTAGCAAAACATCAAGTCTTAAAGTAATTGAATATTTTATACGTGGTAGATCCACGCTGCGGCATAAATGGGTCATCCGCACCAGACAGCATACAAGCGTAAAATGGTAAGTACTGATTTTTTATGAAGAGTGTCAAAAATTAGAAGTATTTACTATCAGGTAGTCTGTGTCCTCGTTAGTTACTTTTGCTTGTATTTAAAAAAATCATACAAAGAACTGCAATAGCTATATGTTTTCACTATTCCCGTATTTCTTACTCTGTAACCAAACCTTTCACCTTTTTTGGAATAGGCCTAATAGCATATGCAGAATTTACAATGTACATACTTATTGAGTTTAATAATATAATTCTGGTAATTAATCAGATGGTAAGAAGTTATATCATGTAATCAGGTATCTATATACTATTTAATGTTTATTTAATTAATACTATGATAAAATTCGTCTTACAATTTAAAAAAATGCTGGTAATCTTCTAGTTTGCCTGACTCATAGATGGGCGATTCAAAGCCTTGGCGGATAATTTGAACAAAATAAAGGCCTTTGATCAAGTTTTGTATAAAAAGCTTTTTTTCCTATGAGTTTCCCGAAAAATATTTTCTTGTAAATCGAAGCATCAAAGTCGTAATTAGTGGTGTTTGCTTCAAATACAAGCTTGATAATGCTGGCGTTCCACAAGGTTCCGTGCTATCACCTACTCTGTTTTTTTTACATATCAGTAATATATCAATATTTCCCGAAAACATGTCTTCAATTACTACAACAAATCTGTGTCTGAAGTGGAGTCTCTGTAAAACAGTATCCAGTTTAGGCCGACTAAATTTAGTTCAATTCAACCCATAGAAGACGCAGATTTGTGCGTTTACTTTAGCACTCCCTTCATTACCTCGGCCAATATCTTGATCCTCGGCGTTAAGATAAAGAGTGACGTCCAGTTCCGCGGTCACCTGGAAGGGAAGACCTAATTGACTTCTGAGAAGCTTGACTTGCTGAAATGGCAGGACAGTACTTCATGTTAGCTCACCACTTTTCCCACCAATTCACCACAACTTTACAAAGCACACCCAGTATAATATTTATTCTGATTGACTGCATCTTTAACCAAGGAATGTTCCTGAAACAATTTGGATTAATTCCAGCTACCAAATTTTACCATCGCAGACTGTGGAACAACTCTAATTTTCATCCACATAATGTTGATAGTTAGCAATGTACCACCGTGGGTTTTTCAATCAATTTCCTACCACGTACAACCACATTTTAGAATTTAATGTCACCAACAGTTTTCCGGACCTTTTTTAAAAGACCGTCACGGTAACGCGCCTGAAATTCCCCTGGTGTTGCCAATGTTTATGGCCGATGCTCGTTTGCCATGTCTCTTCATAAAAATATTAACCATAACAATTTTTATGTTTAAATGTAAATAAACATGTATCCTAGAAACACACACAAATAGACACCACTTAAGATTTTATCAGTAGTTTATAAAGCTATAAGTGACACCAATATTTTATATGATTAATTTAAATAACTATTTTAAGTTTAATAAGTTGATGTAACATTTCGGAGAATGTTGCTCGATTTATTGTATTTCATTGACCGAGTTTCGCTTTAAAAATAATATTTAGAGTGTGAACTTATAATTAATGTTACCATAAGAAATAAACTTGCCAACTTTGTAAGCAATTACTGAGCGTAAGAAGTGCTTGTTTCGTCATCAAGAGGAGCCAATAAATAGCTGGTTTGAGGCTTCTCAGAAATCGAGAATTATTGACCTGATCGATTTGGATGGATAGGATCGCAGTACCAGATGCTTAAAGGCTGTCCATCATCAGTAATCATGATATATTATACCGGTCAGCTTATGAGATATATTAAAATTTAAATAAAGGTCAGAATTAATTCAACATATTCTTCCTCCAGTTAACATCGACAAACGGTGGTACGATAGTTGTCAGCGTGCGGGGAGAATCGACGCGTCGTGTGCGCATGCGTCTACGAGTACGCTCCAGACGCAGACTGTCCGCCAATTGGGATCCTAGGTAATTTAATAGATTTTAAGTTTTACTATTCATGTACGACGTACAGGAACAAATAATAGCTTTCGACTCAATAGTGCAGGGGCAAGGTTTGGCTTCCATCGAATCCGTGAGGAACAAGTATTTGAATGGCGTACAAGTTATTGTTCCTAGTTTGGATATTGGATAGTTGGAGTTTGGATGTTTGTATATGTGCATATTTTGTATGCAAAAAGCTTCTACAATATTGGATAAAATCCTACTGTGGAGTTGATATCGGAAAGTAATATCAAAGGTGCGACAATTTTGAGATCTTCAAGCATTGCAATTACAGAAATGCTAACGACAAAGACTGTAGGTCAAACATTTTATAGTGTAAACATACAAAATCAATGCTTATACTAAATCATAAAAGGCACACTATAACTCTAACAAAACTGTAAAAAAGTTAAAATTTTACTATTCATTTACAACACACGACTACGAGTTAGTAAGTTTAGTAAACATATAGAAAATAAAAAATATCAAATCTCTGATTTTACAGAGGTGTTTCCAATTTTATTTCTTATTTAAAAACGTTACCCTCAAACTAGGATTATCTTCTGTATCTTAGAGGCAGTTTGCATACATAAATTGCACAAGGATAAACATCCAGACCCAAAACAATTATCTGTAGGCCATACAAACACTTGCGGGATTCAAACCCGCAGCCCTCAGCGCCGCAACTTAATGCTAAGCCACTGCGCAAATCGATGATTGTTACCATATGCTTAGTGAGAAAAACATTGTGGGGAATGTTTTATGATATGCAAAATTTGTCATTTTGCACTGGAGTAGTAGGATACTTCTAATTCATAATATTCTAGTGAGCATTCCAAGTAAATGAGAAGCGGGACTACACTGGAGTTTTATTCTGAAATAAGATAAACATTCTATAATATACTTGACGCGTGGTGGCAGTGGAAGAGTATCTATCACCATGCCGTGTGTTTCGTAGGAGTCGACTATGGAGAATGCCGGGAAGATATAGTCTCTGATTGATGACGTCATAACTATCTTATTAACCAGATTTAAAACACTCAAAACGGCGAAGTATTATTACAGCCTATAAAATTCCACTGCTGAATATAGGCCTTCCCCACAGATTGCCTCACAGGGCCTCATAAGCCTGGTGAGCGGGTTGCCAACCGCAGCTTTTATTTTCAGTTGTTATCAGGAAGATGCTGCTGCCTATCACCTGTCTCAATATCCCTCTGTCGCCTCTTACGACACCCACGAGACGATATGGTGTAGTGTACCGCCACTACACGGCATCTTTCAACAATTACAACTAATATGTCTACCAAGCGGGAGGATTACGACAAACAGTATAATATGAAAGAGACTAAACTACAATATTTCAAGGGCCTTTTAAGATAAAAACAAGAAAAAAAACATAATATAACTGCTATTTAAATCGATTAAAAATATAACATATGTAATACGTTTGATTAATACACGATTTTTCAAAAATTTAATATTATGATGATTAATCAGCTAAAGAGCTTCAAGCTCTCTGACTCACAGCAAAAAATATTTTTGTATTTAATTTAAACTATAGGAGTGAACACAAGAAAGCTACCTGCAGTAAATTAATTAGAGTCAAATGTAAACAGTATGGATGCGAACTTAAATCACTGTTTACAGTACAAAATATCTCAATAAAAACCTGTCAGCACAGTAGCACCGTTAACCATAACTCTCGCGAACCATAAATCCCTTCTGTCTGTCTGTTCGTCACAAGAACAAGTATAGATGAATTTATGATATACCGTATATGGCATTAGATATATCTTGATAAGGATGAATTCACACGATATGTTTACTTTAGAACAGAAATTATTTTCAGTTTTTTTATCCATTAAGTACACAATTTTTACTCTAACTATTGCAGCGGCTTAAACAATTATGTTAAGTTTCATTTTAAAAATTAGATCAAAATTAAACAAATTAACACTAAGTTGAAACTGTCTATAATGTAACAGAAGCTTTGAGTTAAGCTGCGTGCACAAAGAGTGTGTTAAAAGTTTAAGTATATTTTTATTTTACTTTTTTAATCTCTTAAATCTCTATCTTTTAATGTATTAGTGTCGCTTAATTTTTTTAAATTTTAGCGCGAAATGTCCAAGTTTGCAATGCCAGTACCATTTATTTATTCATTTATTTACACTTTAATGCACAAAGTAGTACATAATATTGCGGACTTAATTCCAAAAGGGCATCAGTCAACCATCAGGCCAAGCAAGGATAAACGTATAAAGAAAAGGATCATTACCTTTCATGGCACAAGGATCACCATTGCCATTTATAATGTCATCTCGTCCTATAAGTAAAATTCATATAAGAGATAGAGAAATAGAAAAAAATTATCAACGACGAACTTTTATATTTTCGTTTTATATTTTATTAGTGACAGCGGACAGGGGTAGCTTGGTGCGAATCTTTCACGTCGTTCAATGATTAGTTTATATGAGCATCTTTGATGATTTGGAACCCAAAAAATTGTGCATTTATTTCAAGCTAGCCATTATACCTTGCACTATTAATAAAAGTAGTGTTCAATAGTGTCGAAAATCAAAAAATTGTAAACATTTTACATACATTTATATTACTTAGTCGCAGGATTATTAATACGATTGATTCATAGAACTTGTAGTTTCATTGAATTATCCTCAGTGTAAACGCGTCATTGGGGATTTCGATATGATATTGTCTCTTGAAAAACTACCCCAATGTGCAATCAACTTAAGCTTATAAAGAACGAAGAGAGTACAGCGACCCAGCTTTCTGTTTTTCGCGTCCGCCTCCATTTCGCAGTTACAACAACGTTACCATTTAAGGTATGTAATTGCTCAAACAGTTACTAATACGCCCAACCAATACGGTAGATACCTCAGCAGATAAGACGCGTTAGACTTTAATAAATAATAACATATGTCAGGTATAGTGGTCAATGATCATAATCGGCTCATAATAATTTCAAACATTTGAGACGGCGTACTGCATCGACTGTCAACATAATGGTATATGCTTAGGCTTTTTTTTTAATTTATGACGTTAATTTTGTTGGTTATCGTTACCAATCAGTGCGTCCTATGTCTAATCAGGTATAGCATGAAAACGTGGATACTGATATAGCACAGGATTCATGTTTATTGCTATTTATATAGCGTTATGTCTTTAATAGTAGGAAGGCAGAGTCAATAGAGCTAGGCTTTAGCACGTGATGCGTGATGATTTTTGAGATTGACTGATAGCGAAAAACCCATCGAAAAACGTTAA
Source organism: Parnassius orleans (assembly GCA_029286625.1). Lineage (NCBI taxonomy): Eukaryota > Metazoa > Arthropoda > Insecta > Lepidoptera > Papilionidae > Parnassius > Parnassius orleans. Next base: position 7,162,876 of record JAGSMP010000003.1, read on the forward strand.
ATACAAATTTCGCAAAAAAAAAAAGAAGGTATTTAGGCCCGTATTAATAAACGTTACTCAGCTCAAGTACACGCACTTGAGTACAATCTTGAGGTTATGATCTTATTAATAAACATATCTCAAGATGCGGTTTAGGTTTACGATATCAGCTGAGTGCCACACTGATTAATAAACGAAACTCGACTCTCAAGTGTGTATACTTGAGTGCAATTCACAGAACTGTATTCCTAAATACAGCGTTTTGAGATACTATTTTTATGTGTTTATTAATTAGCAACGATCTTGAGATGCTGATTTCGTAATAAGGGCGTATCAAATGATTACGCACTTGAGTTCGTCGTTGAGTAACGTTTATTAATACGGGCCTTAGTAATTTATTAGCAGTGTGCTAAGACATAGTGTATCGTAGAATAAAAGCCTCAACTTCAGAATTATGTGGAAATTATTTTTACCCTTTTAGTGGACCAATAATGTCACAAGTTCAAGATTACAAATACAGTTAACGTTACAGCCTATTAAAGTCCACTGCTGAACATAGGCGTCCCTCATAGATTATTAAGAAGACGCTGCTGCCCGTCTCCTGATTTGTTTCTCTCTGTCGCCTCTTACGACACCCACGGGATGATATGGGGTAGTGGATATTCTTACACCGCTACTACTCGGTAACAATTAGAATTTCGTCAATCTATCGTATATCTATTTTCCCGCCCTTAAGGGGGAAATTTATCTTCAAATTTATATGGTACCATTTAAGAGAGAAGAGAAGTAAAGTCTGTTTATTAAAAGAAGAATCATTTAATTCCGTTTAGCTGTTTCCGAGAAATTGGTGAAAAAAGATACGCGTCGAATATAAACCTCCTTTTTTTGAACCCGGTTAAAAAGTAGAACCAGAAGAGACCTGGGCCCATTCTAATAAACGTTATTATCCGACAAATTTGTAAAAGGTAAAATTGTCGAATTGTACTGAATAAAACATTTAAATTTGTAATAAAACGCCTGCGATTTTCGGTAACAATGGTATTAAACAAATAGGTGTATTTTATTGGTATTTTAATAATATCAAATAATAGCTAACTCACCTGTGAGAATTTTTTACAATTCTACAATTATTTAAACTTTTATCTACAACTCCGCGTTAAACTAGTTTTTCTGAAAAAATTGTAAATTTTTGCCTGTCTAGATGAAACCTTTAATTAAGAGAAAATTATAAAATTGCAGCTACATAATTTTCTACAATTTTGTTAATTTTCCACCATGGCATATTTTTTAACAAAAGTATAAAATGTAACTCGTAATTACAAATTGTAAATTGTAACTTTTATTAGATAGGGCCTTGAAAATCAAGAAACAATATTTTAAAGAAATTTTGTTTTATTTTGATTATTTTACCTTTATAGTCGTGGAACCTATGTTCAATAAAATTAATGTTAAATAGATTCCTTGAATAAGTACCTGTAACTATTTTTATCTTAGAAATAAACAATTAATTGAAGTACTAAAACAAAGCTGTATTTTATTCTATAACAGCTAAATGGTTAATAGCTTTAGCGGCTAAAGAAATAATTTGAATAACTGCTGACAGTAATTGAATACGAGTTGAAACAAGTGCACTTACTTTGAGACGGGTGGCCAGCTTAGACGGAAAATTTTATACTGTTAACGCGATCACCAATGGTGGCACATTGACGCCTTTTAATTAATTCTTACTTTAAAAATTATATACTATACTTATTTCTGTGTAGTGGCTGTGTAAGTATATCTACTACCCCATATCGTCCCGTAGGTGTCTAAAGAGGCGACAGACCGAAACAAACCAGGTGAAGATTAGCACCGTATTTCTAATAACAAATAGAAAATAAAAAAAGCGGTTACCAACCCACTCGACAAGCTAAGCAATTGAACTTGTTAGAACTTTCCGCGTAATGAAATAAAATGATATGTCGTACCCAGATTGAAAAGTTTTATTTCATTACGCGGAAATAAGCAAATAAAGTTCTAACAACTTTAATTTCCGCAAAGTAATGCCCGATTCTATTGATTAAGCTAAGCAATAAGGCATTTCTATGAGGATGCCTGTGTTTAGCAGTGCACGGTAGAGCACGCGGTAAATTTAAAAATGGTTTCATTATTAAAATTAATTAAATATTTATAAAACCATAAATTTCTTATTTTACTGAATGCTATATTAAGTGATGAAAATACGTGGATGTGCATAATTTAAACATTTTTCAATGTAGTTTGTTATGTAGAAATAATATTTATTTCATTTATGAAATGTTAAATCTCAACTATTTCTCTACTTTGATTATATGGACATGTAATATTAATAGAGATTAGCCGGAACAAGCAGACAGACAGACAGACAATTTTTTTTTAAATAGTTTATTTTAATTTTAAGTAACGTATATAGTTTCATATATATTTAGTAAAAAGCTGTTATTTTGGCATTACAAACAGACACTTCAATTTTATTTATTTGTATAGATAGTCGCAAAACGTCCGCATGGTAAGACGCTGCTACAGTCCTGGGGCACCAGGAAATAAATTCTGACAAAGAAGACTACAGATTATATCTATATATAGATATATATCTCTGAAGACTATGTTGAAATGCATCATAGTCTGTAATATGACAAATATTCGAAGAAAAGTCCATTTATGGACTTTTCTTCGAATATTTTATTTTCGGGAAGGTTTTATGCAATAGCCTAAATAATATTTCGTAAATAACATCATCAATGGCGAGCATTGAGCAGTTAAAAAAGGTTCTTGAGTGGCAGCCTCGAACCGGTAGGCGAAGTGTAGGGCGACTAGATGAAGTGACAACCTGGTAAGCGATGCAGGAAGTCGATGGATGCGGGTGACTCAGGACCATGTTTTGTGGAGTTCCTTGGTGGAGGCCTATGTTTAGCCGTGGACTTGTGTTGGGCTGTATTGATGGTGATTATGATTATATTTTCATTATTCTTAAATAAAACAAAATCGTTTTAAATGCATAAATTATCAATTCAGTTTTATAACTAAAATCACTGAACCAGGTGATAGGACTCCTTTCCCTGATGTCCATCTGGGTAGGTAGCACCTTCTTACCTATTTCTGCCGCCAAATAACAGTGCTTGCACTTCTGGTGTGAAGAGTATATAGAACCAGCATAATCACAGGCTATGAGCATCGATCACTAATAAAAAACTAGATACACAATCCCATGCAAAAGTTCTCTAAAAACTGTCGCCAATTGTTTTGACGTAATTCTAGTTGAAATAAATATACATTAATGTAAATTCAACCTTAAAAGCATTGCCTAAAGTTGTATTCACAAAGCTACGTACTAATTAAAAGCGCACCCAAATGTTCGGGTGGGCGCTCATTCGGTAAGGACATTTTTTGTCATTGATTCTGTATCTAGTTTTTTATTAGTGATCGATGGTTATGAGGCATTTCATCTTAGACCTCAGAAGTGACAACGCATCTGTACTTTTCTTTGTTTGAAGTTGGATGCAGGTATCCACGGACTGCAGTAGTCACTTACGACCAGATGGACTGCAGGTTCGTTTGTCACTTCAGTTTGATAGAAATACTAATAGATTAAAGAGATGAAGGTGGTTAAACTTATAACTTAGCCATTTACAAAAAAAATGGCACTGGCGGAAGAATAGATAAGCATTTTATAAGGATAAATATATACCCAAATATTCACAATAGTAAACTGTTAGTTTATGCCGATGCAGCCGAGCATCACTTTTCTTTCGACTTGGGCACGCGTCACGTGGAGAGCACGTGAGACGCAGTTTAAAATTAACATATTATTATCTTTTGTACTTCTCAACCGACCAACAAACACTAAATGTTAGCCTAAGCTAATTTATATCGATACTTCAATGTAAGTTTATAAATTGAGTATACGTCTAAGAAAGTGATTATTAATAGAATCAGGCGTTACTTTGCGGAAATCCATTATATTAAAGGTGTGTTTCCTTTAATATAATGGATTTCCGCAAATTTCGTGTCGTATTGTCGTCGGTGGTGTGTCTTTCCTAATGTAGTGGTGGTGGGAGTAGTGGTGCTGGGATTAGTGGTGACGGGGATAGTGCACGCAATTGAGGGAGGGCGGGAGGTGCTCTTCAAACTAGGTAAGACACATCATCTTATTTTATTGAGCGGATATTGGCAAAGTAAATTTTTCCAACTTTAATAGAAAGTGATTAGATGCATAGTTACAATGTTTCATTTTGGAACGATGTTCCTTATCGGACTGTACGAATTTGAAGGCGATAAAAAGTGTAAGATTTTTCCGTCACGACCCCTTCTAACGTAGTATAGACAGCCTTGGCGGCTATAAGGAAGCGAGATGGAATAATATCCATCTCCCTCGCATTTTTTCTTATCTTGCCATGAAAGAAATATTATTTTATTTTAAATGACGCTTCATTTTAATAGACGCTAGAAATTCATTTATTTGTATTTGTTAATCAATAATATAATACGTTTATCAATAATAATATACTACGAAAGGAACTTCGTTCTAACCGAGTGTTCCACGACACTCACGCATGTTTTTTTTTTTTTGTATTTTATTCAATGCTTACACATTCAATGATTTGTTAGGATTTTGGTAAATGTTTGCATTTTTTGCAGTTGCTCAATAATCCACTCAGAAGTAAGACGACATTACATGAGCGCGAGCGGCTTGTGTTGGTAAACAAATCCGAAACAATACGACCGTTATTATTGTAATTTTTTATGTTATAGAATATAAATATGAAAGTTAACGCCATTTTTTTGTAAATTTGACGTGGCTAATCTCTTTTTGCAGCAAATAACTAAATAATTCGGCATTTTGTAGGACGTCGATTCAGCCGCGCAACTAGATTTAGTCTAGTGAGCAGTACGACTGCAACTAGTTTCATTGTACGTATAGGACCGCGTGTACTTGTACTTTGACAGAGGGGAACGCCTGCGTATGGCTACTTGTGTGTTTTGCGAAATGTGTGTTTTGCGAATTGTCTTGCGAAATGTGTGTTTATATTTAAAAACGTTTCTTGCCAGTTATATTTCCTTCGTTCCTTCGACATATTAGGGAATAATATATTGCTATAATTATTCATGTATTTAAAACCAATTCCGACCTGAAATTAGTTTAAAGATAGTAATTTTACTACGACGCGATATAATTTTTACAAAGCTCTTACGAAAGTTAAAACGAGACTGATACAAATTGATAAACCAATTCACACTAGCAATTAAATATTATGTTAATATTATAATTTATTTTTTTGTACCAGCCCATTTGTTTAGGGTTGGCAGAATTTCATTTTCTGTGCCAAGGCAGATTATATTACAGGAGCAACTTGAAAATCTATTACGTGGATATTTTTATTTTTTATTTTTGGAGTCGGTTTTTAGGGTTCCGGTAGGGTAACTAACGGGACCCTCTTACTAAGCCCCGTCTGTCTGTCAGCGGGCTGTATCTCATTATCCGTAATAGGTAGATAGTTAAAATTTTCACAGAATGTGTATTTCTGTTGCCGCTATAACAACAAATAATAAAAAAAAAATTAAAAAAAATATTATGGACTCACTAGAAAGTAGAAACGTGTTTTACGATAGTACCTTCATGCGTGAGTCCGACTCGCACTTGGCCGGTTATTAATTTTTATTTAAAGTTTACTTTATTAATTACTGAACTAGCAAATATACGAAGAAATCATTTCAAAACAGGATAAGTGAATAAGATTGCTAAGGTGTAATAAAAGCAATTAAGTGCATATTACTAACAAGTTGAACGTCTGTCGGACGCTATAATTATTTGAAATCGCCAATATAACTCATCACGACTATTTGTAGCCAATGCTACTCGCATGGAGCTGGCGTAAATAGAATAAACACTCAGTAAAGGCAAGCTTCATTGCATCAACTTTTTGTGCCGTGGCATCCGAGTGCGTTTTAAGAGAAAATTTAATCGTAACTTTAAACATATAAAGTTGTATTTCATTTGTGGTATATGTAACTGTAAACTCTGATATGGAACTATTAATCCAAATATTTACGTGGTAGAGCCATGCTGATGCTGTAAAGCACCCGAAACGTCGGGAATTAATAAAATAAGTTAATTAAACGCGATATAATCCGTAAAAGTAGTTTAATTCAATGTGTAGTGTTCGCGTAAATATAAGAAATCATTATCTAAATACTTAAATTATTATTAATAATATCATTTATAATAATATTTAAAAAAAACGGTAGTTGGGGAATACTTGTGTAAAACGAACATCTGTGAGTCTATAGCTGAAATAAAATGAAACCGAAGACTAAACACTTTAAAATATTTAAACCTTCTTACATTTACTTACATATTTAATTCAATAAATAAGTTATATTTACATATTATAAGTGACTATAAGTTGATTGATTGGGGAACAAAGTGCAAAAACATAATCTTTTGAATTACTTATTATGAAATGCCAAATCTCAGCGTAGTCCATTACTGAGCTGTAATTTCTACTGAAAACATTAACTTTTAACAAAAGTAAAAGTTATTGATTTTATTAATTTTTTTTTAAAAACGTTACCTCCACACTAGGATTTTCTCCTGTATCACGGTTTACATACATAGATTTCACAAGGACAAACATACATACAAATACTTGTTCCGTGCGGGATTCGAACCCGCGGCCCTTAGCGCTGCAACTCATTGCTAAGCAAAGAACCAAAAATAATAACATAATTTCACATTCTACTCAGAGCTAAAGTGTAGTTTATAGAAGAATTATTTTTTTACCCTTTTGAGTGGATTTAGAAATATTACAATCTCTATATTGTCTAAATAGTTACATTAAATCTTCGTCCACTATTTTTACACCGAACTGAAGGCTAATCTATTTAATAAAGAAAGAATCATCAAAATCGGTATACAGTTGGCGAGATATCGCGTAACATACATTAAAAAAAACAGTCGAATTGTAAGCCTGCCTATTTATTTAAAACATAAAAGATTTTTAATATTGATATGGTCACTATAAGATGTTGTTAGGTTAGCTAATTACGTAATAACTTAAGACAGAAGGGCCCTTAAGTAGGGACTGAATAAATTAACAGACTTGGTATTACATGGATCTCACAACTTTTTACGGTAGAAGAACTGAGTTGCGAGACTTGGTTTTTTTTACAAGTTATGTTTTTGATGGCATCTCATTTCTTTTTGTAGATAGTTATATCTAGTTACCTATCTACGCCTATTATTCCATTATATTATACATTTAAGGGTACACTGATTCATTCACTGCAAATGTAACTTTGTAATCCTATATATTTATATGAGATTACAAAGGTATTTATGCAGTTGGTGTATCTCGAAAACTGGACCGAAATTGCAAAATATTTTAGTTTTTTGAAGCTTCTATGTCTGCTAGAAGTGCCTTAGAGTTTGATGATCGGTCAGTGAGTGGTGACAAAATTAAGAAACTTTGACTAGTTATAATTCTTAAGCTACTGGTTCAAATTGAATGAAATTTGAAATATACCGAGTTTGTACAATGCCTACTTGGTTACTGAAAATTCAGGCTTCTAGTTTTATCCACAACGAAGTTATAGGGGTTCGAAAATGGCCTGAACTGCTTCGAGAAAAGGATGGTACGGCCGTGCCGCTTTTTTGCTCGACATGGCGGGGACACTGCCGTGCCCCAGAACTCACATATGTATATATGTTACGGCTAATAACCGAAGTGCGGTTTCACCTAGTTCTACCCGGCTACTACTAGGTGCAGCCTATTGCAGTTGGTTAAACTTAGGTGTATTATATAACTATAATTTACAAATTAGATAAATGACTGCGGTTTTGGCCCTGGGGCCACCCCAACCGCACCTTAACCTACTGCCGCTGATATTACTTGATACGTATATCCGTGTTTTTACAAATTTAACAGTACACCTAAATTTTACCAACTACTGCTGGCCGCACCTAGTTCTAGCCGTCTAGAACTAGGTGTAACCGCACTTCGGCTTTTAGCCGTAACATACACAAATGTACCATTTTATAATATACATAACTATAGATTAGTAGATGTGTAATTGAAATTTATGTCTATGAATAGGAATTAGGACAACTTTTGTCCTATTGGTGGCCAAGGGGCCCATACGACTTACAGAACTACCTTAGCTAATTTAATTTAATTTTTATTTATTTATTGGATGTACACAACAGTTTATATTCACTTTTACGTAACATAAATACCTAATATATAGAAAGTTTTGACCTGGAATACAAACCAAAAACGCGTACATACCGCGGGTAGCTCGGCACCAGTATTGTATTTAAAAAGTATTACAACTCTGTAAAAGTATCGGGAATATGTCAATAAAAGACCCGCGTAAAGAGGTCGTTCTAATTTTTTTACTGCATGTTGGTAGCACTGTACTGATTTAGCGCGCAAAGTTTGAGCAGGATCTGTCATTTAATTTGTTTTAAACTACACTTTTGTTGGTCATAGTTTTGAGTTATCGGCGATTTTACAATGGAAAATATTGTTGAACAAAGAGTGTGCCTTAAATTTTGTGTTTGAATGATATTTCATGTGGTGAATCACTAAAAATGTTTGAAATACCTACGGCGAATCGTGTATATCGAAAACAAGGCTTATGAATGGTATAAGGCTTTTAAAGAAGGCCGAGAAGTAGTAGACTTGCCTCGTTCTGGTAGACCTTCAACCGCTACGACCAAAGAAAACATCGACAAAATCAAGAAGCTAGTGCTCGAAAATCGACGTATGAGTCTGAGAGAGTTGGCTAGTGAGGTGAACATATCTTTTAAGTCCGTCCACAACATTCTCATTGACATTTTAGGCATGAAACGCGTCGCCGCTCGACTAGTTCCAAAAGAGCTCAATTTTGTTCAAAGAGCGCAGCGAAAGCATGTCGCTGAAGACATGGTTTCCGAGCTTCTACGGATCCGACCTTTATGAAACGTATAATAACTGGCGACGAGACATGGGTTTATGAGTACGACATGCAAACAAGCCAACAGTCTTCAGAATGGCGTCTCGAAACGAGCCGAAACCCAAAAACCGCCAAAGGGAGAAACAGTGAATAAAGAATATTATTTAGGCGTCATGAAGCGTTTGCGTGAGAGTATCCGCTGAAAACGTCCAGATTTGTGGCAACACAACTCATGGATGCTGCACCATGATAATGCACCATCACACACAGCCATTATAGTGAAAGAGTTTTAGCGAAACATTCAACAAAGTTCTCGACCAAGCACTGTATTCACCTGATATGGCTCCGTCTAACTTTTTATTTCCCGTTAAAATTACCACTTCGAGGAAAACGTTTTGAGTCGATAGAAGCCATAACAAAAATTCGCTGAATGAGCTAAAGGCCATACCGCAAATAGCCTTGTCCTAAAACCCTCTCAGAAATGAGCTACTTAGTAACTTTAACCATTTGCTCGATTGTGAAGGAAAATATCATGACGAAACCTGCATGTTTGAGAAACAAAATATTTCCTGGACATAATATGAAGTCTGCCAAAGCGCACCCCCTCTTTAATGTAGGAAGGCCTTGCCCAGCAGTGGTAGGTATATAGGCTGTAACTATTACTATACTATAATATGTGGTAGAGTCTCGATGCAGCTATATTATGGTTGTAGCAGGAATGGGTCGGCTCCACCGGGGAAAGACTGCTGTGTTTCGTATGGCGAGTGCAGAGAACTGGAAACAGTTTTTTTACTGGAAACGACGCATTCCATCATGGCCTTCAGGGTTGACAACGCATCTGCATATTGATTCTTGATCGAGGATTGATATTGATGTAGATGTCTAGGGCTCGGTAATTACCCGCTTTCTATTTAAAAAAACTTTACACAGAGAGAAGCAGATAAGTGGTTTTTATGCTGTTTTGTGATATAGGAAGTGTCATGTTCCTTTAACGATATTATTTCTTTTTTTGACCATATTTCAACACAGATCGGGTAAACACTGGATACATTACAAGGGCATTGTTTATTGAGACAAGTAGAATTACATTTACGTATAAGTAACGATCGAGTCTATTAATTAATATAACAGCGGCATCTTTTACTTGTTTCTTGTTCAACGGATAATTGTATGGATGCCATCACATGTTTAAAGTCAATGTGGTGATAACTTAACCATTTAGCTAACTGGATTCAACGAGTCATAGTTGGCACCAACTGTTTTTTACACAATGTCATAAAGCCAGTTGCACATTACGAGTAATTATTTCAGAACTTACCCGCGCTATAATAACTATTGCATCGTTGACTTATCGTAAAAAATGTAGATTGAAAATATTACACTAAGCTTGTTTTGAGACATGATATGGTGTTAAAGGAAACCTTTCACATTCATTCATTACAACCTATATAAGTCCATTGCTGAACATAGGCCTCCGCCAAAGATTGCTCTACTAGTGTGGCAACTATGGCAAAATACCCCTATTTTGCCATAGTTGCCACACTTAACAGGCGGTGCGGTAACGATAGTGTTTTATTATTTTGAGTTGTTACCAGGAAGATGCTGCTGCTCATCTCCTCTTTCAGTTTTCCTCTGTCGCCTCTTACGACAACCACGGGGCGATATGAGGTTGTGGATATTCTTACACCGCCACTATACTGTAAAGAAAATCTTTCACATATTATTATTTTAAGCTGATAACATTGTTCCTTCTTCCGTTTTAACTTTCTATTATTTCTGTACAGACTCAAGAAATAGATCTTTGTGTTACAATGTACTTTATAAGTGCAATAATACTTAATAAAAGCTATGGAATCGCCATCTTTTAATCATACACAAACGCTGGTTTAAATCTGGCTCGAAGGACCACAGCGTAATCTCTCACATAATATGGGAACTTGTTAAATATTGCTAGGTGATTTTTATTATATTCAGAATAAGGGTGGACCAAACTTCGATTTATACGCGATTAACTGCAATAATAAACTATTCCACGGTTTTTACTTCGAGTTAAGACGAGTATCGTTTTTCGGAATAACTATACGCGAGTAGCAGATTGAATGATGAACGTATATAAAACCCGTCAAATAAGTATTGTTCTACAACGGGACGATATAAAAGCTTATACCATGTCCGCTCGATTTTGTCGTATAATTGTGTTGGAAATAGCTGTTATCGTTATCGTTACAACTTACTAAAAGTCCACTGCTGAACATAGGCCTCCCCAATGTATTATCTCATAGGGGATACATAGTTGCCACGCTTGGCATGCGGGTTGGCAACCGCTGCTTTTTATTTTTAGTTGTTATTACGGATGCTGCTGTAATGGCCTCTTATCGTCTGATGAACTAACAGTTGATTTTATTGATTAACTAGCTGTTCCCCGCGACTTCGCCCGCGTGTAATTTAGGTTTTTAAGTTTTTTGCGCGGAACCCTAATTCTTTTTCTGAAACAAAAGTAGCCTAAGTTACTCCTTATAACATTAACTGTCTGCCAGTGAAAGTCCTATCAAAATCGGTCCAGCCATTTCGGAGATTAGAAGGAACAAACAGACAGACAGACAGACAGACAATAATTTTCAATATTGTGTTTTTGTTATAAGTACCGCATATACTTTCATATTCATTTAGTGAAAAGCTGTTATTTTGACATTACAAACAGACACTCCAATTTTATTTATTTGTATAGATTACAAAAAAGAAAATTGTATTTTATATCTTGTACATAATTAATTTAGGAAAATTGGTAGAGTTTATTAATAATAATAAAAAAAATTAAAAATGGCAATGTACGGCCAGTCTATCAATAACTGATAATACTATTTTGTTTGTAATGATATCGTAATTATTATTATATGATTATTATAAAAATATATAATACTTATGACAATGTTCTTAAATAGAATAGCCTTATTATTTATAATAACAGTAACCATTACCATAACATTACAGCCTATAAAAGTCTACTGCTGAACAAAGGCCTCTTCCACAGGCCTTCTCTCTCTTGTTATATAGGGGGAATTTTGCCAAAGTTGCCACGCTTGGCAGGTGGGTTGGCAACCGTAGTTTTTTATTGAGTCAGGAATATGCTGCTGCCCATTTCCTGTTTCAGTTTCTCTTTGTCCCTCTTATGACACCCACGGGACTATAATATGTGTTATTTTCTTACACCGCCACTACACATTAAAGCGTAAGCATACTCGTAAATCCATTATTTATTAAATAATAACATTTTATATTGTTTTCAGTATGTTATTGAAAGTCTCGTAATTCCCTTTTTAAAATTGTACGAACGCACAAACAAACGGTACAAGCAGTACTGGTATAAAATTTAAATCCGCGAACCATGCCTTGAATTCTTGAGTTAAATTCCTCATAGTCCGTCCTCGAAAGCGATTTAAAAAAGTCATATAAAAACAAAATAAAGAAGCGTTGAAACATTCCATTCTCCAATAGGAGTGGGCGAGTTTTTTCACAGAATCGGCCAGCATGCTATAATCGTTAGACTGATCTTACCTTTAACGTAGTTCAATAGGATTTTCGAAACGCTTCGACTACTTCAAGCAAGTAAACACTCGTGTTGGTTATCGGCGTAGAAAAAATATATTTAGCTTTTATCCGAGCAAGCGTAATTGTACAATTGTTTTTTTTTTGTTTCAATGCTAAGTATGGTTCAATGGTTTCTGTCATTATCGAATGCTTCAATTGGAATATTTGTCGGCTCCAGCATAATTAGATCAATAATCGTACAACGTTTAATACGAATGTCAATTTGTCGGCACAGAGACACACAGAGCTGCAGTGCGATTGGACTCTGGTATACTTTGTCGGTGTGAACCACTTCGCAACTGCGTTAAGATTTTTTACTGAGATAACATATTGTAACCTTAAAATCAGACTAACAAAGAAAGTTAGACGGAGCGCTGCGCATATTTCAAGTGTACACATGTCTTATTATAATAACACGCAATCACGCATACATATGTAGGTAAAATAATTTACGTGAAAGACGTGGTAGAGCCATGCTGCAGCTATATTAGTAGTATATATAGTTGTAGCACGAATGGGTCGGCTCGACCGGGGAAGGACCACGCTCTCGCAGAATACCAGCGTAAAATAGCAGCTTAATGCTGCTGTGTTTCGTTTGGTGAGTGTAGAGAACCGGAGACCCTTTTTACTGGAAAAGAGGCATTCCATCTTAGTCCTCACGGGTGACAACGCATCTGCATTTTGATTCTTTATTGAGGATAGATGTAGATGTCTATGGGTCACAGCAACCGCTTACCATCAGGTGGACTGTGTGCTCGTTAGTCACCCTATCCTATAAAAAAAATTGCAACCAACGACGTGGTTTAGATGCATAAGTCTGCATCCATCAGTGGGCTGTTAAAAAATAGAGAAAAAAGATGTGTGGGTGGTGGGTGACGCATGGTTCATGCATCACTTGTAATGTACGCATCTCTACGTCTATTTTTTTTTTTTGTTGCTTTGAGACCTTAAATAAGATATTTATATAAGAAGACTCAGATTGTAATCGATACTGATACACAATACAAGGAAACCAAATTTCAAACGCCGAAACGAAGGCAACCATGATTCCCACTGGAGTAACACAATAGCACTGTTATTTAGTCTTTCGATTAAATGAGTTTACATACCACCTTTCATAAACATAACTAGCTGCTTCGGCAGACTATGTTCTGACCTTTCCTGTAGTAGTAGTGAGTTACACTCCAAATCCACTTCGAACTTAAATATAAAATAATAAATATAAAATAAAATATATAATATAAAATAACTCGACCACAGCGCCACCTATAGGCTCCAGAATTTATGGTTTTCTTTTTGATACTAAACTAACATATCTATGTTGCGAATTTGAGTCATTTTGATCCATTTACCTATCGGATCTTGGCATAGCTATGAACCAATGTCTCAATAAAACAATTATATATTTTGTTTTATTGAGTCTCATAAGAAGGATTTGCCTTCATTGCTATGTTTGACAGACGAATTAACATCTCATCGCACCTGTGATTGTGCTCCGGTCTGTGTTATTTAAAGTTACAGCCCACTACGTCCCACTCCTGGGCACCGGCCTCCTCTCATTTCTGAGACAGTGTTTAGGGGTAGGAAAGTCCGCCGCGCTGCTCCAATGCGTATTGGTGGACTTCACATGTCTTCGAAATATATTTTTTTAATTTGTAAGACATGCAGGTTTCCTCGCGATTTACATCTGGTATATTATCCTTTAGGAACGAGATAGTTAAGACCTTACTTTCTGGCATTTCCTATTAGTCACCTCTTGCGACACTCACGGGGCGGAATGGGTTGATAGATTTTTATCTTATTATTTATTTTTAGATTTTTTCATATAAGTACTTGCTCATGGTATTTACCATTACCGCCGAACATGTGCAGCACTTAAAATAAAAATAAACTATTAAAATATTGAAAGGTATTAATTTTTATTACACCTATGGCGTTGCAGTCTAAGTACTTGTGTATCAGTAATAGGAGATTTAAGACAAGCGCCAGGTATCGGACATGCCACAAATCTAAGACGAAATAATAAAAAAAAATCGCGTTTATTCTTACACGTTGACAAAAGTAAATGTTAACTTTTCAGTCCGATAGATCCACAATCGACTACATATTGCGTCGTTGCATCTCATAGAAAAAACTACACGTCGCTCTGCGCTGCCCAAAGAGACGTAAGAGCCAGCCGTTTGGAAAACAAATCGTCGCGTTTGCATTCGGAAGAAAATCGCTCCAATCCAGAAATGGATGGAGTGAATCAACGATCGGGTCGTTTGGAGAATAACGCGACCTATCAGAGCGCTTCGGTCGAAGTCGAGAATAATGTAGATCTGGACATAGACGGATTTAATATTTACGAAGGCAACTTTAAAAATGTGTATAGGAAGAAAAAGTTTGGTGAGTATACATAATTTTTTTTACAGCTCAGGAACATAACTTATAATTGTCTTTCAATATAGTTGAAGAAGTATATAATTAATATAGATAAAACATTATTTTTTGTACAGTACCTTACTTGACTTTACACCTTTTTGGGTTATACAGGGTAATTTTTCAAAGAGTAGCCAAACTTTAAACTTAAGTTCAAATATATAAATAATGCTTGTACTTTTATTTGAATTTATCCCAAATTGAATGTGCAACAACTACGCGTTCGCGCGCTCCTCTGTGTGCGATTCAATTCGATCGACCCTTACGAATATGTGCGTGCGTAGTAAAATAGTAGGCGTTATTTTTATGAATGACAATCAGTTAAAATAATGCATTACCACGCATTTTAAATTTAAAAGTTAAAAAGGACAGAATGTTTGAGATTTTTTTTATTAATTTTTCTTCACTATTTACCTATATTACTTAGTCTGAACCTTCTCTGCAAATTTGGCCGGTTATTGCAAAATAAACCTATATTTTAATACATTCAACTTTCTATTTGTAAGTGTCGAGGCCCAATTTCTATCTGTATGTAATGTGCACGTTCGTACCTACATTAATGAACTTTTTTATCTATTCTGATACCGATACCAATCTAATTTAACAAATTTATTTTAGTTCTCGATTAATATCTGATTAATTTCATTAAAATTCAATTTTGCAGTATTTTTGTCTAATAAATATGTCCTTCGTAAATTAGCTACTTAAAAGGAAATAGAAAAGGCGGAAACAATCGCACCAGCACTTTTTTTGTTGTTTTTATTTAATCAAGTTTGCTTGAGTTAATCTAATTCTCATGAGCTTCTTTTTCATAACAGGACGAAGTACAAAAGTAAGCAGTGAAGATCCCTTGATTGCATGCGTCGGCGATAGAACGCGTCATGTTATAGAAAATTTGGATCCAAGCACGGTTGGTAGCTTTAAGAATATTCACTATCTATATCTTTGATGATTCTTGTCAGTTTCGTGGCGCCATTTACGGTGTGGTAGCGGCGTAAGAGACTTTCATTTCATCACCCCTTTTCATCCATAAGTGTCGTTAGACGCAACTATGAGCTATGCCAAAAAGATTTTATAGATTCCATATGTAGGTACCACCATCTTACCTATTTTATGCTGCTAAATAGCAGTGTTTGCATTACTGTGTTTCGGTGTGATATAATAATGACAGGCTGTGAGGCATTCCATCTTATCCCTAAAAGATGACAACGCATCTGAAGCCTTGTTTGTTTGAAGTTGGCTGGCGGTGTCTATGGATTGCAGTAGCTACTTACCACAAGTTGAACTGTAAGTTCGTTTGTCAATTCAGTTTTATAAAAAAAATCTGTTGACCAAACTTGACGATTTAGGCAAATCCTTTCTACAAAGGGAGAGGTCCATGTCCATCAAAGGACATATACGGGTTTCGAAGAACAAGAAGGATGTAAATTTCATTGATAAATTGTTTTATTTTGCAGACGTATTTTGTCAGCATATTTGGGGTATCTAGAGATCGTCGCGCCGGTTCACTCTTGGCCACAGGCAGCGTCCGACCACGCACGTCTACAGCTAAAAGACTACGTGAAAATGTGTCATTTCGTAATGAAATTAAGGGAAAATCCGTGTATTACTTCAAGGTAAGATCTTTTGGTGCTTACAATGACATTATTTATTTGCTACATCCAAAAAATGTAATGTACTGTGTAATAAAATAAAAGAAATACATGTACCTACTGACTAAGGAAAATAATATAGGGTACTAATGGTATACCCAAAAAAGTAATTATTTGACACTGACAAGTTAAATATCTTCGTAATGGATGAAAATTTACTGATAAATTTCAACCATGATGATGATGATGATAAATTTGATTATAAAAGAATTATTATTTCAAATATTTTCCTACGAAAAATGACTTTTTCGTGAAAATCTGGTGGAAATTCGCCCACAACGATAGGGCTCAGTCAACGTGATTTTCGTGCATTGATTAATTATGATTTTAAAAAAGGTTTAATAAACCCAAAAATGTTGGAAACGTTAATCTAATAGTTTTGGTTCTTTTTATAAATCTGCCTATTCAGGAACTACAGTTTTCAATTGCTTTGCCGAATTCAAAAGGGACGGGGTAGCTAAAATTTTGATTTTTGATCAAGGATATAAAATGTAGGTTATACAATATTCACTTACCGTCAAGTGGACTATGTGCTCGTAATATCATCCTTTCTTGACTAAAAAAATAATTAAATTCTTGTAGGCAGCAGTAGGAATGGGCGGTGGTATCTGGGTGGCAATATCGACTTGCGGTGGTGCAATAGACATTGAAGTGTTGGTAAAAGGAAAGCGACTTTACATTTCCAAGAGTGTAGGTAAGTACATTAATATTAATGTAAGTGTACTATTATAGATTTAATTTAAAAATATCAATTAGATGAACAAACATTTTGGAGTGTGATAACTTCGTTTGTTTGTCTTAAAAAAGTACACAATCATAATTTGAGAGACAAGGAAAACACGACAGAGTATTGTTACAGCTCTTAGAGACGAATTCACTTCAAGCACAATAAACGCACAACCTGATTTCGATGTTGCGGATTCGTGGCATATCTGAAGTTGTTACATGCATTTGTAAGCACGTGAAAATGAGAAATTGTACATCTAGAAATAGTTAGGTTTTTTATAAATTTGAAGTCAGAAATTAACTTTTAGTCCACCTGATGATAAGTGGCTACTGCAGTCTATGGACACCTGCAGCCATCTCTTAATAAAGAAAGCTATAGACAGATCCGTGGCGCAGTGGCTTAGCAATGAGTTGCAGCGCTAAGGGCCGCGGGTTTGAATACCGCACGGAACAAGTATTTGTATGGCCTACAAATAATTGTTCTGGGTCTGGATGTTTGTCCTTGTGAAATCTATGTATGTAAACTGCCTCCGCGATACAGGAGAAAATCTTAATGTGGAGGTAAGATTTAAAAAAAAAGTAAAATGTAAAAATATATAGATGCGTTGTCACCTCTGAGGATCAAGATGGAATGCCTCATGGCCTATAATTATACTGGCTCTCTATAACCTTCAGACCGGCAAATAGGATGGTGGCACCTACTCAGACGGACTCCTAGGCAGAACGGTTAGGAGCTTTTAAAAGTTCATTTTTAGATTTTATAATTAACGTTACCTTTTAAAAACGGTAATTATTTGCTATTGGACAGGGATCCTGAGAGAAATTGGAAGTTGTCAATTACGCATTCTGTCAAAATTTGTGCAAATACAAAGGCTCTCACTCGTTTTCACCTTCCCGTAACGAATTATTAGCCTTAGAATGGATATAATGCAGTGTCATGTGGTCAAAAAATTGTGTTGTTTTGAGCAAATGATGCAATGCGATTTACCATCTAGGTCTTCATCACCACTTACCACTAGGTGGGATTGTAGTCAAGCACTGGCTTTTAAATAAAAAATTGGCCTCGGCTTGGATTTAAACACAGGAGCCCGTATACTGGTACACTATCTATTAAGCGGCTTTCAAATCTTATTAGCTTGATCGTAGATTTAATACTTTCACTGTCCGGTTTTCAGACACAATAGTAAGACAATAGCAATGACCTATATGTAGTGCACGGGACAGTGAAAGGGTTAAAAGAAGAGTTCAACCAAGTAATCAAACAAGCCAACGCACCATACAATGCTTCTATATTTATAGCAAAAACGTTTGAAAACTTTAATAGCGTGATTTAGGCTTTTTTTTTAATAGGAGAGGGGGCGAACGAGCATGCGGCTCACCTGATGGTAAGTGACTACCGCCGCCCATGAACAACCGCAACACCAGGGGAATTGCAGATGCGTTGCCGGCCTTTTAGAAAGGAGTAGGCTCTTTTCTTGAAGGTCCCTAAGTTGTATCGGTCCGGAAAAATCGCTGGTGGTAATCGATTCCACAAGGAAGTTGTGCGAGGAAGAAAACTTCTTCTAAATCGCACAGTGGTGGACCGCCAATCATCCAGTTGGTATGGATGATATCGCGAGTTTTGTCGCAATGTGCTATGGTGAAATTGAGCGGCTGGAATAAGTCCGAACAATTCCTCAGAGCACTCCCCGTGGTACATGCGATAAAATACGCAAAGAGATGCAACATCTCTACGCAGTGGCAGTGAGTCAAGCCGATCGGAAAGAACTCGGTCGTTGACGATTCGAACCGCTCTGCGCTGGATGCGGTCAAGTGGAAGGAGCTGGCACTGGGGAGCCCCTGTCCAGAGATGGGAACAGTATTCCATGTGGGGCCGAACCTGCGCCTTGTAAAGTTGCAAGCGGTGTACCGGCATGAAATACTGTCCCGCTCTGCTGAGCACGCCAAGCTTCTTAGAGGCCAATTTGGCCTTCTCTTCCAAATGACCACGAAACTGCACATCACTCGATATGTCGACACCGAGGATTCCAATATAGGCTTTGGTTGTTGTGTTGCGAATGCATCATTGCGATGAGGTGGCAGTGCCGCCACATCAGTGGTAAAATTGTTAAAAATAATACAAATGTAGTATTAGTTCAGCATTCTCAAACCTAACTCCATCTAGTGTAGGGAGTATGAGCAATCTTCTGTAGATTTAATGTCACTTTCTGTAGCCTAAAAAATTTGAGAGAATAAATAAGAGAAAAGAAAGAGTAGTTAATGTTATTTGTTCACACAGAACCTCACTTGAAATTCTTCGTACCGGCGCCATTACTATCGTCATCCATGCAGGAAACAAGCGACGAGGGATCGGTGCAGTTCGACTCGAGTTCTGAAGAAACAAAGATGCGATACGTCATACGTGTAGTGCCAAGCAAATGGAATAGGGACGAAGCTGTAAATGTTGAGGTTAGTAAATCTGATTGCTCGATCTTAGATATATATAATAAATAATCTAGTGAAATTGATATTCAATCTAGTGTCGAATTTAAATTGATTGTTTTTGAAAGCCATAAGAGTATCTATCGTTCTATCTCTTCCCATGTCTGTCGTAAGAGGTGATTAATAGAAATAAACTCCAGAGATTGTTGTTCCTCTTTTTGCCAGAAGCTTGAGATCAAAGGAAGATACCGTAATAACAATCTACGCTTACTCTTCCTTCCTTTTTCATCCCGTAATATTCCACTACTTGCAGGCAGATGCCGGACGAGGTAGTTTTACAGACATGTATCAGAGACCATAACATTTTCTGGAAATCCTTAAAGTCGCCTTTTACGACCACACGAAGAGGTAATAAACATTTTCACTTTAGTATTAATACTCACGTCAAAGCTAAGAGATGTACTGCAATTAACAACCCGCCCGGCAAACGTGACAATAAAGGGAAATCCTACCATTTTTATCAATTAATATTCAAGGTGATTAAGAAAAAAGTATTAATACTAGATTAATATTAGATGTTAAATACCCTGAAATACTACGATTTTCATGGTAGAGGCTCTTGTCACTTGTCTTTTGTCTTACAGGGTGATAAAAGGAGGATTATTTGATTATTGTATTAGCTAAATTAGGTAGTTTTTATTTTTTAGAAAGTTCTATAAAGGTCAATGATAGAGCATCCTGTAAACATTTACAGAATTCATAGATTTACATTCATTAAACCCTGTAGGGGCGGCGTTAGATTATCTACTACCCCATATCCTTAGCTGTAGGTGTCGTAAGAAGCGATGAAAGGAAACTAAAAAAGAAGGTGCCCACCTTCCTTTTTAGCATCATCTCCCTGATAACAACTCAAAAGAAATGTAAAACATTGCGGCTGTCCACCATCCCGCGAAGCGTAACTATGGTAAAATTTCCCCTAATGAGGCAATTTATGGGTTAGGCTTATAATCAACAGTGGACTTTTATATTTATAGCCTGTAATAGTATGAATGGATGGATTTACATTAATAACACTTATTTACAGTTAACAGCATCGACATCAAGATGGGGAATATGCATGCCGGAGCTTATGGACGACGGTGGAATAGTCCGAGAACTACGACCCAAGCGTTCTTGTAAATCAGTTGATATCGCGTTTTTGCCCGCAACACATAATGCTACTGACGTGATCAGGTGATTCAATATTTCGTTAACTTTATCATATACTTTACCAAATCCGTTATCCCATTTTGTCTCCTTACGGTTACATAGGATATGCAATCCCATGGGAAATTTATGGGAAGTCCCAAAAAATCATGGTCACCGATAGATGACAATATAACCGTATGTTGAAGTCATATCTTCATATCATGGCTTAATTATTATTAATATTTGTATTTATATTTAGTGCAAAAAAAATTAGGAATCGTCAAGAAATAATATTAACGTTATATTTTAGAAAAGTAGTTAGGCCATAAGATTATGTGAGTTAGTCTATGGTAGAAATGTTCTTATGTGACAACCATAGATTAATATAGATTGGTGATAACCCTTAGGGTCAGTTCACACCGAGACGTGACGTGACGCGACTCGGTGCACATTTTTTTAAGATAGTGATACAAAATATAACTTTAGTTACTATACACAAAGATACACATTTTATTGGGATAATTCGAAAATGCCCTGCGGCAACGCGCTACGTTGCGATACGCCTTGAGATGCCTCGCGGCGTAGTGCGACGCATCACGAAGCTGCAGTGCTTTGTCGGTAGGCGCAGCGTGCAAGAGCAGCGCTGCGCCTCGCGAAGCCACGTGACGCAGCGCGACACCGCGAGACGCAGCCTGAAGCCGTCGTGGAGACATATCTCTACTATTACTATTACCGCGCGGCGTCTCGCTGCGCCGTGCGGTGTCTCGTTACGCAACAGGGCGTCACGCTGCTAGTAATTTCACGATGACAATGATGACCTCGCGACGTCGCGATGCGTCCCGCGGCATAACACGGCGGCGCGCTGCGCGGTACGAAACCGCTGGCCTCTTCAAGCATCGTCGCGTTGCGTCACGTCTCTGTGTAAACTGACCCTTAGAGGTACATACGTATGAGCCAATCAATATATCTGATTGCAATTAAAAAAAAATTCATAATAATTTCATCATGGTTCATCGAAGGCGAAGTCTTAAAAAATACGGGAACTGGATTGACGCAGGTGACTCAGGGCCGTGCTTTGTGGCTCAACAGTCAACCCGTTAATATGGGCTATAATGGTGATATACTCATAGTATTCGTAGATCGTACTATTTACATTTCAAAACCACGCGATATAATTTTCCAAATTGTAATATTCCAATTCCACACAGATACTGCATCGTAGCAAGAGAGAGTCTGAACAAAGACAGCGGTTGCTCATCGACGAAGAAAGCTGCTAAGATCCAGTGTTTAAATCATATGCAAAGATCACCGTAAGTATACGAATATAATAAATTTATACTTTTAAGGCTAAGTACTAACTTAGTGTAGTACTAGTTAAAGTTAAAAAATCAACACTTAATCTTTTTTACAGAATAATGATGACATAGTCCACCTAATGGTAAGTGGATACTGTGGCCCATAGACATTTATCATCAATAGTACAATAACAATAGACATTTATCATCAATAGTACAATAACAATAGACATTTATCATAGTAATTTATCATCTAGGCATTCTGTGAGAGTGTGATTCTTCCCCGGTCGAGCCGACCCATTCGTGCTTTAACCACAATATAGCTGCAGCATGGCTCTACCGCGTATATCTTGCTGGCATCACGTATTTCGAGTGAGGGAAATATGTAAATATTGGCATCCATAAGGCAATAACGTTACCATTAAACGGAACACCCATCTCAAAATAAAAAATAAAGTAAAAACATATATTCATCCCGCTTCTTTATAGCCCCCAAGGCCATCTACATTATAGAAAGGGTCGTGACGGTAAATTCTTACAATTTTTTTCGCCTAGCCCCCATCAGCCAAGTCCGTACCGTGCGATAAGGAACTTCGTTCCAAAAGTATAGTTTCAGCCAAAATAGATCCTACTGCTGGGTTACATACCTAACAGCCACCACACAGGTATTTTTATAATAAAACTTTAGACCAACAAGGAAAGAAAGACGGAGAGCTGCGTAGATTTTAAGTGACAATAACCAAGCTTGTAAGAACACGCACTCACCTACACATATACATCTAAAATCATTTGCAACCAATAACATGGTTAGGAGCATAATAATTATGTGTGGATCTATCAGTAGAGTGACTTTTGTGAGCTGTTAAAGAAAGAAAGAAGAAAGATGTGTGCGTGAATGCGTGTTATTAAATTGAGCATGGTTTGGCACAAAGCAACTCAAGGATATGCCGGTTTTACTACCTAGAGGAGGAAACGCCTTTACACATCCTGACTAATTGCGGACCCTTAATGCGCAAACGTAGCACTCATCTGGGAAACTATGTACTTCGCCCAGAAGAAGTGAAATTGCTCACAGCTAAGCAACTCCTTCTATTCATTGAGGACATAGGGCTTAGCAGTGAACTATAGACATAGCAGCGATCACATTAGATCTTTTAGGTCGCAGTGATACTGGTCTCCCTAGACTTGCATAGCTGCTCGTACATAATTAAAAAAAATCCTCGGACGACAGAAACCCATGCTACGTCACTGACCAACATGTATGCTATTTGATTTTTATACCTCTTATGTTTTTATACATTTGAATGTTTTTTTTTTATAAAACTGAAGTGACCAACGTACTTACAGTCCACCTGATGGTAAGCGGTTACTGCAGTCCTTGAACACCTGTAGCCAACTTCATACAAGAAAGGCCTCTCTACTTGGCGACAAAAATAGCAAAACGGCAAAGGGGTGCTAAACCTACCTAGACGTAAAAGGAGTCCCCCCACCTAGATTTCAGACGAGACTCACTAATCAAAACCCAACCATATCTAGCAGATGAAGAAAAATATAAGATCCTTGATTAGGTAAAAAAAACTTGATAACGAAATTGAGAAATATTTTCATCAAATTATATCCCAAGTGGGTATCAGATAACCGCAGACGTACTTGATAATTTATCAACGTAGTAGCGCGAAGTTAGAATTTAATCCAATAAACCTAGCTCCGACGACATAGGTTATTACTGCTAGATTTAGACGTTTCTTAAGTAGTTCTTAAACTATTCTCTTATTTAATTGTATTCGTAAAAGTTGTCGTTAGTTGTTAACAAAAGAAATTAAATCACAAAAAGTTGTTAGAAATCTATATTAACTAAATAAAAGCCATACATATTCCATGTTGACGACTCCGTGGCACAATGATGCGTCGTTGTCGTTGAGGGCCGAGGGTTCGAATCCCGCACGGAACAAGTATTTGTAAGGGTTAGAAATAATTGTTTCGGTTCTGGATGTTTGTTTTGTGCAATTTATGTATGAAATCTGCTTCCAAATTACTAAGAAAAAAAAACACACTTTAAGTACAATAATACACACACAAAGCTTAAGAGAATTTATCACTCCATTTCGTTGCGTAAATGTCGTAAAAGTTGACTCGGGGAAAATGGATGAAAGCCTTGAAGCCTACGGTAAATGACGGTACGACCATCCCATATTTATAATTTTATGCCAGATTTGATATGACCAAGTCGGCGACGAGATACTATTTTGATATAATATTATATAAGTAGAGGTAAAGCTATCATCTGGTATCAAAAATCAGCAAATCATCAGGAAATTTTCAATACAATGACATATTCCTATATGTCCGGCAGTTTCTAAAATTATAGCTTTAATAAGTTCCAACGTACTTGAAACTGTTATGCATCTTGACACCCGCTCAGAACTCAACTCTTTTATCGGTGAAGCCGACAACCCCGGACGTCGATTGTATTGAACTTGACCTCCCTATTTTTGTTTTTGGTGGGGTGGGTTAGCATTAGTTTATGAGAAAGGTTATATTAATCTTTTATTAATCTAAATAAAATCGAGAATCTTCAATATTTTTATGCTTCATTGTTTTCTTTTTTAATCTAAAGAATTAAATGCGGACAAAGTTATTGGTGCGGTTAGATTTAAGTATAGTATGTTCGCTTAAATACGTCACCTCTGTGTCACGCCGCGTCTTGTCAAAGGCGCCACTGGGACATCAAAGATCGCCGTGTGCGGCGTACACCCGCAGGAGAATTTGGCGTTTTAAAAAGAAGCGCCCTAGTGAAAGGTTCTTTGCTACCTAACTTGTGTTTATTATTTATATTCGTATTTTATTACAATAACCATAATAGTAAAATAGTATTCTATTTTATTCTTAGAATAGAAAAACATTTATTTTACAAACACATTAAAAATAATTAAAATAATAAGTGCGCCTCCGGGTGTACTGAAACTACCTTACTGAACATACTATACGTTACTTGGAACTAACCACAGAATAGATTTTCAATTTTTTTTTTGTAAATGCGCGTTGTCACCAAATTTGAAATCCCAAAGTGACCCAGTTGAGTGGCTTAGGTTTTTGATGAGTAAGTCAGTGAATGAGTGAATGATGAAAATATCACTTTTCAGACCTTAATAAGTCAAGAACTATTACAGGTTTATTCATGAAATTTGGGATTCTAGATGATCAAGTGGGCTTTATTAGACATGCAAAATAACAAGTGTTTTAGTCTAACCGGCACGGAAACTTGGCCACTCGTGAATTTGCTGATTATTTGCACTGAAACGTTTTTTTAACAGTAAATTAAGGGTAGATGCATTCAATAAGTGTCTCTAATGGTTTTAGAACGTAGAAATTTAATGTTTACTTCACCGAAATTTTTCTTTTCAAGATAACATGTTTTCACTAAAATTAACATCTTTCCATTGTCACTTTAAAAACACTACAAAGTTAAAAATTAAGTCTGTTTCTTTATTGTCTATCAGTTTTAATATCAGGTGTTTCCTCATCTAGCCCTGATAACCGCTTGCATTCGATCTGGCATGCTTTGAATGATTTTTCTGACATCAACTTGCGGTATGCTGTCCCAAGCGGCCAGCGCTGCATTTCAGAGCTCATTTAGAGTTTGTGGCGGTTTGGAGCTGGACTTTATCTTTCTTTTGAGCATACCCATACATGCTCAATTGGATTTAAGTCCGGGCTACGAGCTGGCCACTGTAATTTTTGTATTCCAACCTCTTCCAGATATTCCTCTACACAATGTGCGACGTGCGGGCGTGCATTATCGTGCATGAGGAGGAATTGGTCGTGTCCAATGAATCCCGAATAAGGCATTACGTGCTCTGAAGAACTTCCTCGATGAATCGAGTAGCTGTAAGCCGATTATCGACGATGACCAACTCTGTACGTGCGTCGGAACTTACACCTCCCATACCATTATTGAGCCTCCATGGAAACTCACAGTTTGGGTGGTGGTAATGGGTAGAAACCTCTCTCCTCTTTTTTCTCCACACTCATTCTCGACCGTCTGGAGCACGTAAAGCTATTCGACACTCATCTGTGAACAACACTCTAGCCCATTGCTCGTGGGTCCAATTGACATGTTCTCTTGCGAACTGAAGTCGGGCTACTCGGTGCTGTCTGAGAAGTTCTGGACCTCGTGCTGGTCTACGAGCTTTTAAATTCACTTCCTCCATTCGTATTCTCACCGTACGTTCACTAACATTAACGCCTCTTGCGATTTGGAGCCGCTGGCGTATCTCAACAGCGGTCAGGTAGCGGTTTCTCAAAATCTCCATAACAATAAAACGATCGTCCCGGGCCGATGTGCACTTTACGCCCCCACTGCCTGGCCTGCGGGTGTAGCGGCCTGTCTTCTGGTATCGTTTCAGTGAATACTGCATTGAGGACCGTGGTACGTTAAGCACAATAGCAACTTCACGCTGTGTCAGCCCTTGGTCAATTAATGCTACTGCTTGTGCAACTTGTGCTGGTGTTAATGGCATTTTTATTGGCTTTAAAGCACCTTTAGTTATTGAATTAAGACACAAGATCACAATAATTGAATAACCTTACAGTAAACTTTTCACAACACACAAATTTAAAATGTGAACTTAGTCGCTCAAATGACCCGATTCAACTAAAAATTAAAGAATTCGTCATGGTGCACTTAAACATAATGAATTACCCTCTTGAACTTGAGGGTAAACATTTTTTGACATACTTGCATAACAAACATTCATCAGAAACACTTAAAGCTTTTGCTATCGCGAGATAACCGCTTGGCCAAGATTCCGTGCCGCTGAGGTAGATATTGAGTTACAAAGTATGACTAGTAATTATGATAGTGTACCTAATTAAAGTAACATGAAAAATATTTATTAAAACTAATAAGAAAATATCTTTTACAGCACAAGAGTTATATTAAAGAAGATAACAGGGTTAAATCCAGGACGGAAATACGCCATTCAAGTCACCGCATCAAATAAAGGATCTTCGGTTCCTTACAATATTCTATACGTCGAAACCAACGCGTCTTGTAAAAGGAATAAATAATTAAAACGTATAAATAAATTAAACAGTATTAGTAAATGCATAATATATTATGTAATAATTTAATAGAACTTACAAAGCTTGTCATCACCATCATCATTACGGCCCGTGACATGTCCATAGACCTCTCCCAACGAATACCACAAAACACGGTCTTAACCACCTGCATCCATCGACTTCCTGCATCTTTTAACCGGTTGTCACTGTATATAGTGAGGGGCTGCCCTATACTTAGCTTACCGGTACGAGCCTGCCACTCGAGAACCATTTTCCTCCCATTGGTTGTCGGTTCCTCGAGATGTATGGCTAAACCAAAGCTACATATCAGTCGGGCAAGAATTAAGGCTTTATTAGTACTGGTAGTTATAAATATAATATTTTTTTTTATTTCTATGTGAATTGTCATAAATTTTCTTGAGTGTCTTTTCTATTTATTATTATTAAACGTAGTGATTATTGTTCTTGACTCTTCTTCTCTCTTTGATTATTATGTAGTTTGACTGCCTTGTGTCAAAAAAAAATCAGTTATTGGGTTTTCCTTTCAAGAAATTCTCAGTTTCAGCCCGGACAGACTCCGGAATCAGGAAGTTGCTAGTGTTTCACTCTCGTGCTGATTGCTGTTCCATCGGACTATAAGAGAATTGAGAGTGCACCTGTGCTTGCACACACTCGTGCACTATTAAATCTGTTTTGCGCATATTTCTAGTCTCCGTCGAGCCTGGCCGCCGAGACCGAAATATGATCTCGAGGACATTATTTATGTATTTGTTGTTGAGAACATTATTTGATTTTTTTAGCATCGTTTTCATCACAACTATGTTTATTGCGAAGAAATTAACACTGGAGTTAGCGAAAATGAAATATGTAATTATATGTTAAATAAAAATATTTTGCTTGTGGAGTGAGCACTTACACCTGTGAGCCTAGTGCTAAAATGTAAGTTGTTACGTTGATGATGCCTTCTTCCAATAATGTTTTCTTATTGGGTGGCTAGCATATTTCACGTAATGTTCTATCAATGAGCTGCGTGGGTGATTTCGTGATACATTTGCCACGACGGCAGTAATCGATTGGCGCAGTTTTTATTAAGGCGGTCGACGCTTATACAAGTAAAAACCAAGCGAAATCATTATGATGGCTGAATAGGTTAATACCTTACATTTACTTTGCTCTGAGTCTGACCCACTCCAAAAAATCATAAAGTATCATGTTATGACTCACTTGTGAAAACTTGTCATGTCATAAGGTGTCACCGTGAACGTGTCACTGTTTTGTGTATAATGTATACTATTGTATATTATTATGTTGTGTTCCATTGTTTTTTTTTATTTTATTGCCATGATTTTTTTCTATTATTAAAAATTTAAATGTTAGACTTTAATAAGTGTCGTCATCAAACTTTACGGTTATAATTATTTCCGAAATGAAACACTACAAAAATAATTTGAAAAAGTTCTTTCGGATTATAATTTAGGATTTCAAATGTAGTAAATTAAAAGAATATTGGAAGGGGTTGGAAAAAGTGATTTAAGAGCGCTGAAGCGTAAAAGCGTTTCTTCATTGTGATCAAAAGTGGCATTCGAATAGACATTTCCACAATATTTTGAACAGAATACATTACTTACAAAACTTGTTCATAACTGTTACGATATAAGCTAATGGAACGATGTTTACCTGCGTCTTCAGCGGTATAAAAACTGCTATTTTATTGCTAAATACACGAAATTGCAGCTTTATGTAGATTCCCAACCGCCGCGGAGGCGATAACGCCCGTAAACTTAGCGGGAAATGATCACAAGTTGGGCGGGCACAAGATGGGTTATTTGCGATGAAACAATTACCAGTAAAATCCCAGAACGCCAGGCTAAGCGCCCGCGCCCACCGTGGTTTGCGATCGCAGAGGACGCGGGCGATGCCCTCTGCGATGCTGTGGCAGCTAGATGCTGTGGCACACGCCGCGGACATAAATCGCGTCATGAAATTTAGTGTAATCCTACACCTAAATTTCTTATATACTATGGTGGTCCTGATACCGCTGCGGGCGCAATCAAATATCGCTCCACGAGTTCTTCGACTTCGACCTATGTATATACCTACTGTATTAATGTATGGTTTCAAAGAATTATAAAAAAGAAATGTTACTTTACTTTTCCTGAATAAACAAACTTTTAAAATCATAGTAGGTATTTCTGCCTGAAATATTTTTCGTGATTATTATATATTATACGATAACAAAGTTGTTTATTGTAAATAAATTATTAGTTAAGTACTTATAATATAGTTTTTGCTTTTAAAATTTTTGTCATTCTTATTCTGTAATTTTGGGCTTAAATAAAGTGTACACAAATAGTACTCGTATTTCGGCGTCGTCCAAATACAACGCGATTACGCGATCATCGCACGAGTAAGCGAAGCGACCATCGCGTGCTCGCGCGATATCAAAAACTGGATGTCCTAATAGAACGCGAATACGCGATCATCGCGCGAATTGACGATGCGAGCGGCCGCGGGTTCCGCTTCGCTTCGCAGTTTGCGCATGGCATTGGCGCTAAGCATGGACGTCAGAAACACACAGCTTTTACTTTCTGGAAATATATGGATGACCTATTCTGCTGGTCTTGACAGCAATGAAAAAAAAAAAGAAATGGGTCGCAATGTGCTTAGTTGGAAATGAGACCGATACGTGGTGAATTTCACAATCAATATAGGTTGGGTCCCTGCCCTTCACCCAGCTGCCCGACGACATGACGCGATTGTCGCGCGAATGTCAATTAGGACACCTATTCGACAGCAATACGTTAGATCGAGCGTTCGTACGAGTAAAATTCGCGCGAATATGCGATGATCGCGCATTCGCGTAGTATTAGGACGACGCCGATGAGCAAAAGATGACTTATGTATTTAAATACCTACAGAAAATATTCATAACAAAAATATTTTTGTTTGCTAATTAATTATATAGTCTGTTTAAGACATTAGTACGTTGGCTCTCAGTCTATCACATTTGGTGTTGACTTGTTCCTTTGTGTTTTCGTATCACCGAAAATGTTTTTATTATGTAAGTAAATTAATGTATTAGGTTTAGGTGTTTTGCATTTCATAACAAGTAAAAGTGTTTTATAGTTTTTATATATTAAATTGTGTAAAGACATGCTACGTATAATGTGATCTCATCGAGTATGACACAATTCATCCTATAATAAATAAACTATACAGTAAAATTATCCCAAATATATATTAAATAATTATTAAAGATTTCATACTAACTTTATCTGTAAAATAAAGCTTTATTTTATTAGTCTTTATCACTTGCGGTAATAGCAAAATAATTATCGTAGTATAGCAAATCAAAACATTACAAGTTTTGTGACGTCTGAAATATTATGAATTTATTAACGTAGAAGCGTAAAACATACTGCGAAATATTAGCTGTACAGCTTCACCGTCGTTTTAGGGATCCATTATATTTAAGGGCGAAACTAATTAATAAAATTAATTAATTAATTAATTATACAATTTCTTGATCCTACTTTAGTATATTGCTTGTAATTTTATCGTTCGTTGTCCGCATACTTACTATCCAAATAGCCGACGAGGCTATTACCTATCTTAGATTTTAAAATGTAAACGTACCGGCTACATGGATCTTCCAACACTCTAATAAACTCTTGGTTGAATTCGCTCGACGAACAGCATAAATCGATAAAACAACTCCACATCAGTGAAGTGTGCCAGAGCGCGTTCTTTCTCATCTCGTATAACCTGCCCTCTATATTTCGACGTATAAATTCCATCCAGTATCCTCGCTAAGGTTTCGGTTTATGTTTTATGCTGATTCAATCAAGTTCGGGTGAACGGTTGGAGTTGGAAGGTTGGACATCATGTAGTGCCAGCATAACATTAGTCATGATTTTTCGAAATAAATATTTCACTGTTTTGTGCTTGCCTAAGGAATTTATTATACATTAAATTAAATAAATTATGCGTAGTATAAAATATGTGTCAACTTGGTGTGTACTTAATATAGACTTTTTTAATTCCGCCTCTGGAAAAGTATTTCACTTTTATTTATACATCTCGTAACTATGTATATTCATCATCGTTTGTATACATTGTGGAATACACAAAACAAGAGTGTTTCGTAACATTATAATAATATATTTAAGGTATAAATAGTTATTAAATGTAATGTAGGTAGTTTATATAACAAATACTATCTGATAAACGGTACTTAGTTAAAATATTCAGTATTTCATATTAAAATTAATTTATTTATTAGTAAATTCTGTGCTATTTATTTTGTATAACCATAACTGTACAATGACGATTGACATTATGTAAATTCTACTTAAATAGTACCTATACTATAGTATATAATAGTAATGTACCTATTGTGGCATTTAAACGTTATTATTAAAAACAGAACCTGTAAGTTCCTACTACTTTTATGCAGAGTGTAATATTTAGATAAAGAAAAAATTTTAATAAAAATAATTATAAAATACGAAGTATTTTTGTTTAATTCATATTATAAGTATAAACATTTTTATATTTATTCCGTTACAACTTTTTTTCACTTAAAGCAAGCGCTGTTTTATGAACACTTTCGCCATTTTATAGGTAGTTCATTGATTCCTTTGCTGAAAAAATTGTGGGAGCTAGAACAAATAAAATCTGTAAGGCGGTATTAACTGCCTCATCAAAATTTAAAAAAAATCCATGAAGAAAAAGTGGTAATCTGTTGGAGCAAGGTACGGGGAGAGTATGGTGGGTGTCGGAGACATTCCAATCACAGCTCCTCTAATTTAGCGTCCGTCTGTTGTGCAGTGTGTGGTCTAGCGTTGTCCTGAAGCAGCAGTGGGCTAGAGCAGTTGACCAGTCTCGGTTGTTTAACGGCTAGCTTTTCTATCATGGTTTATAATTGTTGACAATACAGACCTGCCATAATCGTCTGACCAGATCTTAGCAAGCTGTAGTGAGTGACATCAGCACTGGTCCATGAGACACTTATCAGTACCTTTTTCTGAGTCATCTTTCGCTTGCTGCAGGATTTGGCCGGTTATCCTGGGTTCAACCATTGCGATGAGTATTTGCGACTATCATATACTCGTAGGATCTCCTCGCTCTTGTGACTGTTGAGTAATGCAACGCAGTACTCGACGCGTAGTTATTGGTGTGCTTCACTCAATTCATGCGATATCTATTTTTCGAGCTTTTTCACTTTTCCAATTTGTTTCAAGTGAATTAAAAGTTATCACACTCACCGAATCTTGCCGCCATTTCTGACGTGGTTTGCGATAACAGGACAAAATATCCTGTTCGATTCGAGGATAAGCGTTTTTGGTGCTTGGGCATCACGTACTACGATCCCCAATTCACCTGAATAACGTAGTAGGTATATCGTCTTAACTAGTGTAAGAATTATGTTCAGGAATGAATTACTGCAGATTTTGATAGATAATGTGATAGAGGTTGAGAATGAATAAAATAAAGTAAGAGGCAGAGGAAACGAGTTATAGTGGGAAAAAGAGAGCAAATAAATATTGATAAGAGTGAGGGTAGAACATAAAAGAAATAACGAAGAAGAGAGGGTAGAAGTTTAATCTCCCACTCGTGCTTAAGCAGTCATTCTAGGAGTATATTGGTGTCGTCATTCTGTTCATCGTGATATACTTCTGGTTCACGCAAGGGTCCTGTTGCCGAGGGGCTGTACTGAGTCATATCGAGATGAACAGTGTTGCTGTTGGTTTGTATACTTAATCTATTTTGACATCATCATGTAACTACGTCCATCATGTTAAATGTTACACACCAAATGTGTTTTTATGACCGGGAAGTATTTACAATAGGGCCGCCTTGTAACTGTTCTATATTGAAAGTATAGTGTGATACGTCGTTTTATTGCTGATTGCGTAAACAATAGTGCAAGTTAAACATCCCCTTTCATACTATTTTTTATTTTTAATAATATTTCTTACATTAGAAATGATGTAATTTCTAATAATATTATATTATTAGCATTTTTCCAACAACAATTAAAAACAGAAATTTATCATTATACAATCAATTATACTTCTTGCTTCGTCCTCTAGATTAGTAACTAGAACTTATTAAACACATGTAGTATCACGTCTAGGATTCACCACTCACACTATAGTTGAGAATCTAAAAATTTAAAACCCCTCCTTTCCTCTTCTTCTTCTGGCCACGGAAGTGGGGAGAACCCTACTCCGCGTACCATCCATAGGCGCATGCTACACACTCGATAATTATCACGATATTTAATGTGATTTTTATCTTGCAATATTTTGGATCGAATCTACATACTACACACTCGATTCTAATCGCGTCAGTACAACGGTAAATTTCATTCACTAAAGACGTGTACGTTACATATTCTGAATCCAATAACGTAATGAGTGACTATAAAAGTAAAGCTTGGTTGCTATTATATTAGCGATAGCATTAAAAAGACGTTTAAAGAGAAAAAAATGGATGAAGCATTGGCTTCAAGACAGAGATCAATATAGACACCTCAATTTATTAAATTAGATTCGGGAATACCAAGAAATGGATGATTATGAAAATTATTTTCGAGTGTCTATCGCTGACAGAATGAATACTGACCAATACTGACACGATAAATATCGACCAGAGACTAGACACTCGATATTTATCGACGATACTTGATACAGATCGTGGGATTTCTGGATTTTTAGAAATCCAGCGATCCGTATCACAATCCGTGATACGCTATACTACACAATCGATAAATAAGGTAATCCTGGATTACGAGCCAAATATCGTGATAATTATCGAGTGTGTAGCATTCGCCATAGATTCTGCCCTCAATATGTCACGGTTTAGTGCTTCAAAACTCAACAACTCTTTCTATTTTTATATTGTGTTCAATTTTGTTTAATATAGTGTTTTGCTGATATAATATTATGACGAAAAGTAAATGTTACTTAAATAAAGAAACTAAAGTACAAATTACAGCGTTGTTGAAGGCGCAAAGATAGAATATCAAGCAAGCCTCCGAGTGATTCGCCGCTGGACTTGGATTAACTAGAAGGTAGGAAATAAATCCATTAAATAAAATGTCTTCGTTCTTTTCAAGGGAGATGTATACATAAAACCAAAGGAAGTTGGCCACGTTCTGTTTATAGGAACCGTAACATATAGTGCTTTTTATAAAGTAAGGTTCGTTCTTTTCAAAGGAACTGAACACACCTATCAAATAATTTCCGATAGTGAAAAATAATGTAAGTTTCGTTCATTTCGAAGGAACTGAATACACAACTTTCAAATAGTATCCGATAATGAATAATAAAGTAAGGTTCGTTAATTTCGAAGGAATTGAACACTCTCGTTTCAAATAATATTCAATAATGTAGAATTAATTCATAATTATTTCTTTGTTTTCTGTAATAAGATTTTGAATTACCCTGTTTGAAAAAAAAAGAAAAACTTTTTAGATTAGCCCAATGAGAAACCGCTAAAGGAGCTTAAACCCATTGGGTAGACGGTCCGATTGGACCTGTACTTACAAAGAAATTATCGCAGAAACGCCGATTATCACTGCGTCAAATTCAGATATAGATGCAGACTATTAAAATCCTGGGTAAGGACTTGTCTTCTGTGACAGAATTTGGTTCAGACGTAGACTGCGAATTAGGTATTCGTCTGCAACATATAGCCACATCAGGCTTAGACAAAAAGACCGTAAAGAGCACTGCTTAATACTTTATCCTAGCCAACTGCATAAAAATTGGCGCTACAACAATGAATGACAAAATATAGGTACCCTAAAACCAGAAGCCTAAGACTGAAAATATGCCTCGACTAGCCATCGGTATTCTTCATGGTTGCGACATCTATCTATCTATAGATTAGGCAAAGTACGCAGGACAACTGGCGTTGCTTATAAAACAATGGTCACTTATTACCAATGACCGCATCATACTGTCGTGGAATAAGGGTCTATAGCCCTAAATTCATCAGTACTCAACATCAGGAACAACAGCAGCATGATACAGTATGATGAAACGATAAATAATTTACTACTCACTGTGGCAATAACTTCCAACAATTCATGTCAAACGTGCTTAACACCCAAATCAAATGGCAAAATGTTCTTCAGTCTTAACTAAAAACATAATATAGTGACGAGCCATTTTAAATAATATTAAAGACCTGGAACGGATTTTAAATTACATTCAGTAACTGTTAAATGGCCTCAAAGTTTTATTATTTTATTTTTTAAATAACATTGCCCCCACACTGGGATTTTCTCCTGTATCGTGGAGGCAGTTTACATGATTCAGCATGGACAAGCGTCCGGACCTGGAACAATTAATTGTGGGCCATGCAAAATACTAGTTCCGTGCGGGATTCTAGCCAGCAGCCCTCTGTGCCGCGGCTCGGTGCTGGGCCACTGCGCTCGGAGCCGTTTATCCGTATATCTTTTATTAAAGACTCTTATTTTTTACTTTAAAATTTAAAATATTTTCGAAAGTACCTTCGGTTTTTTTTATAACGGGGAAAGAATTTTATACCAAGAACAGCCGAACGTCCACCGTATATCTGGATGACTGGTATCGTACATTGAAATTATCGCGAGCGTAATGAGAAAATATTGTTACATTTAAACTGTTAACTTCGCTTGTTTTCAAAATTAATTTTGAACAAAAAAAGCGCATTAACGTTACAAATTTTTCGGTTTCAATATTGAATCTAATAAAATACAACATTTATAAAACTTAAGAGGTGTAAAATAAATCAACTCGCGGAGCCTGTCTGGTTGTTGCTTTCATCGTGTCCTGGGATATAATATGGTATACTTTATACAAATCTATCTACTTATGAGGTCATGATGATTATATAAAAAATAGGACAACTCCTCAGACCCTTCAATGTGACTTTCACTGGTGGTGAGGACAGCAGATAACTCTATCCGCAAGATCAGAGACGACAGTTATCACATAGAAATATTTCTGTCGCCTCAACTACGGGTTGGGAAACATCCGCACTATCCACTGATCAAGCACTATGAAGAAGAGGCTGATCCAACAGAAGATAGCGTCCGGAATAAAGTGATAGCTTGCGACCTGAGAATCGAGACAATCGAAGAGTTTGTGAGCACATCCTGATCTAAACACGCCTGTGATCTTAAATAGTGGAAAGTTGCCTGAAGAAGAACGCGTCATGCATATTAGCTACTAGCTTTTGCCTGCGACTTCGTCCACGTGGAGTTCGGTTATATCGCGCCGATGTGTGAAAAAGAGTCTGCTGGTACAAGCCACAATTATAACTGGATGTCGCGGGCAAAAGCTAGTAAACTACAAAACTTCTTTATACACCACATTTTTTGCTAATCTATTACTGTGTTCCAAAATTATCAGACTACTGGGCGAGCTTACGCGTGAGCAAGCCACATAGAATTGCCCGTGTGAAAAACAATTTTCTCTCAAGTCTATACCCGCAATTTTTAATGTCTGCCATTGTGATTTGTTTATGGTCATTGTAAAGCAGACTTTGAGGGGAAACTGTATTCGTTTGAATTCAAAGGGAAGATAATTCGGGATCAAGGGAATTCTTGGTACAAATACAGTTTCCCCTTGCGCGCATCCAGTTATAATTGTGGCTTCCACTACATTGCGATGTATCGCTTTTACTTTTAGTCTGGTTCCGTTGCACAGTTGAGGTTTTAAATTTCGCAACAACATAACAGGAGTGCCCACGCGCAGAATAAGCTTATGATGTGGAAGACCCGATGGGTTCAGTGAATTAAGAAATTGGACAGGATAGTTAATTGCGTCATATGTGTTGACCATAGAGTCTATTGACGTGTACACCATTTCTTCCCCCTCAAAAGACGTTAACAGTATATCGTTAATTGCCGCTGCTTGGTCGTTTTTCGGGGTTAGTATGGCACGTTCACACAACCATTCCATTGGCTTATCGTTGCCGATTTCAAGTAGGAGATTCGCAAATCCAACAGCAGACTATTTTTCTCCTAAGTGCACCCGCATATTTTTCGAGAGCTAGAGGATTTTGATTAGAGGCCATAAAATGGATCTCTTAAGACACGCCTTAACGTCATCTGCTCTAGTTCCTTTTGGCACTACTGGTAGAGTCTGTCTAAAATCTCCAGCCAGCAAAACCGTTACACCACACATTAACTTCTCA
Organism: Parnassius orleans; assembly: GCA_029286625.1. Taxonomy (NCBI): domain Eukaryota; kingdom Metazoa; phylum Arthropoda; class Insecta; order Lepidoptera; family Papilionidae; genus Parnassius; species Parnassius orleans. Next base: position 7,200,356 of record JAGSMP010000003.1, read on the forward strand.
TTTCCTCTTATATCTTGTAGAGTTCTGTTTAAAGCCTCTACGCCACCCTTATGAGCCATGGTTATTTCATCCCACACTATCATTTTCGTATTTTTTAATACTTCAGCAAAATTACTTTGTTTCGATATATTACAAATGGGAGTATCAGCTGTTGTTAAATTGAGTGGTAACTTGAAGGTAGCATGAGCAGTTCGTCCACCCTCAAGCAGTGTAGCTGCGATCCCAGAAGAAGCCACAGCCAAAGCAATTCCGCGAGTACTTCTAACTTTTGCAAATAGCAAATTTATGAGGAATGTTTTGCCTGTTCCACCGGGAGCATCTAAAAAGAATATTTCACCCTCATTTGATTCAATTTTTGTGTTAATTTGATTGTAAACTGCTTTTTGTTCGTCATTCAGTGATCCTTCATTATTTTAACTGTGTTTTCTAATGATGCTAAGTCGTAACTTGTCTCTTTAAGAAACTCTCTATTTTCAAATTGTTTTTCTTTGCTTGGCTGAGGTAACCCATACTCTTTTAGTAGCCGACCACCCAACGCTAATACAGCATCTTCTATTACCGAAAGGCATTTGTTAAATACCACATCTGTTATGTGCTCTACATCCACATCTCCCTGTCTTTCTAATTGCCTTTTAAAATCTTCAGATAGGTATTCTTTGAATTTCTCCCAAAGGCTTAAAGGGTCTGATACTTGGCAGATCACTAAAATAATCGTAAAAAGATCCCAAATCTTTTGCGGTGATTGGCAAAGTGCTGCCTCTTCCATTGCTGCGAACAAATGCTGATCATCTTCAAGCAAGCCGAAAGCTTTGCACTCTGATTGGAACGTGGAATATACATGACCATCTACAGTTTTTAACGCTTCAAACGAAATTGGGCTCCGGATCTCATGAAGAAGCATACTTAGGTGATAGCATTTCGTATTGTTCGGATGCACATTATAAACCCTGCCCAGAACGTGCTCTTTTTTGACCCCCGGTCAGTCTTCAACGTTTGCTCCTCTTTTTCTCCTTTGGAACTTTCTTTTATCCCAAACGTAATATGCAGGTACTTCTAGGTAGAGCAATGTATTTGCAAAGTTATCCACTTTACACAAATCGAAAAAGGATAGGAGTGTGGTTGTTGGAGGACTATTCACTCTTTCACTAAAAATTTTCTCATTAAAATAAACCCTTTGCCCATTTCCCAAATGAACAGCAAGGTGGACTACGGGAGGAAAACACTCATGAATGGGAAATTCAAGGATTTGCCATACTGCCTCTGACGAACTTATATATCTTCCACTTGTGTAGGTTTTAACTTCATCCTTCTCATTCTCTAAAGCAAACGATGCCTGGTCTGAATCTTTATTTACGTTTATACAGACGCATTTTATTGATTTCACCGAATGATAATATTCCACATTTAAGTGAGCGTTAAATGTTTTTAATAATACTGAATTATAAGGGACTACCCAGCGATTATCTATGGTTGTGCCTTTGATATCAACAGAGAACCCACCGTCATCTAGTAAACGTCTCTTGTACTGCGGATAACCGTCTTCACCAGTTTGAATTTCCCTTATGAGAGCCCTGGGGTATCGTTTACTGCACATGTTATCTTTCATACATGGTGACTTTCAATTTAAAGTTCTACATGGACCATGAATCATATTACATTTAACCATTTCGCGAAGCTCTGGGTCACGTTTGGGATCCGGTATTTCAGCACAAATTATATTGTCGATTTGATCCGGAGTAATACGTTTGTAAAGCCATAAAAGAATATGAATATGTGGAAGACCTCTTTTTTACCATTCCGTTGAGTACATATAGCATCGCACTTCATCAAATATTTTGCCCTTTGTCAATAAGTTCATGATCTTTTTCACCTTTAGTCGAAATACCCTCGAAATTATATCGAGTCTATCATGAGATTGTTGTCCTTGAAGCAATTGCTCTTTTATCTCGTCCCAGCGAGGATTGCATGTGGAAGTGATAAAAAGATCACGCTGGCCGTAATTCCTAACATAGGACCTGTGTTCTTTCGTGCATATACCTAGGTCCCCCCGTAAAAGATGATGGAAGGACCACCATTTGTCCTAGTTGGTTGGCTTCTGCGTCTTGTCGTCCAATAGCATCTTTTAAATGGATGTAACTATCAGCACGTAATTTGGCTTGATTATTTTTGATATAATTTAATCTCTCTGTTTCTATTTTGGCGTATTTATCCACCAAATATTGACTAAAAATGGCACGATAGTTGACTAAATAGTTATCTTCTCCTTCTTTAATCATTATTCTATACGAATAGAAACATGCAGAAGAGACGGTTTTATTAAGCGGCAACTTTTATTTTAATTAGTTTTGGGATCGCGTTGTGGTATGTTGATTGAATACCCATCATCCCAGTGTGGAAACAGCTAGACTTGTTTACTTTAGCTATTTACATAGCATAATGTCGTATGGTATTTTGCTATGGGGACACGCAACTGACACTGAAATTATATTTGTTTTACAGAAGAGGGCCATAAGAGCAATATATGATTTAAAACCTAAAGAGTCGCTCCGACAAAAATTTAAGGAAATTAATATATTAACTTTGGCCTCTCAATACATTTATGAAAATGTAATGTACGTACACAAAAATAAAAGTAGTTATACAAAAATAAGTGATATTCATTCTTTAAATACAAGGGACAAACATAAGCTAGTAGTACCAGTTACTCGACTCCACCGAGTCAGTAATTCATTCTTGGGGCGATGTATACGCTTTTACAACAAAATCCCAGAAAATATATAAAATTCGACCAGCTCAAAATTCAAAAACTTTATTAAACGTAGTTTGTATAAAAAGGGTTATTATAATATTAAGGAATTTATGGATGATAATAACCCTTGGGAATGAGGTGTTCGCTACCAAGCTGTTTCTAATTTGTTTTGTGTGGTTAATTGTGTAACATACATGATTGTAAGCTGTTATTTAAAAAAAAAAGTCCCGCTGGGTTTCTTGCTGGTTCTTCCCAGGACAGAGGTTTTTTTTCGAACCAGTGGTAATTAAACAAAAGAGTGACTTTCAATAAGTATTATTTATAATCTATATTGAATAAAAAAAAATCTGTTTCTGTTTCTGTAAATCCCCCCAGCAAAACATTAATGGATACTGTAGCGCATCATATGCTCGATGTATCTCACTAATACGCTGAAGTAAATTACTTCGGCTCTCGAGGATGATGTCCCTTCGATCAAATTGTTGATCCACTAACACTAAAGCCACTTCATTTATAGTTGGTGCATTGTACCTACCTCTATGTTCTTCTGGTGGGTTTTTCTCAGCATGTATGACAACTTTGTATGACTCTGAAGGAGGGGCTTTATTAATGGCACTTTTCAGATCTTTTATGTACGGGTTCACTTGATGCAACATATTCTGAAATTGTTTGATTAAATTTGGCTTTAAGTTAAGAAATTTAGAATATCGAATCTTTGCTTCTCGATCATCTTCACCTACAAAATATATTTGAAGGTACTGAGTGTCATGTTCGACTTCTGGTAATATACTTCCAATTAAATGATAGACCTGGCCTTGTACTTTAAAAGTCGGTGAAAAACCATCTGCTGTTACCTGTTTACCACCAAAGGAAGTCATCTCGAAACAGGCATTATATTTACGAATATTACCCATAAAATGGTCATGATCTGGGTGTAGATCATTAATCATACTGAAGAGTGGTTCAGGCAGTTGTTTCAACTCATCAAGTTGCACTTTTCCAGCGCTGCAACACATACCAGATGTCTCATCCTTCCATTTCAACGCATTGCACCACTGACAATTGTATGTCATAGAACCCAAGGCAACACTGCTGTCAGTTCTATAAGCAATATCAGGGTCATACTCCATAGTGGAATGGACCTTATTTTTCCATAAACGCAGTGTAATGTTTTCCTCATACGGTGACTGAATTGCTCTATGCACTTGTGGATTCGCAGTTTGGTAATTTGCAACAGCTAGCCCCTGTACATCGGGATTTTTTTCTGATAAGCGGACACAGCTTTACGATTTGAATCTGGCTTGTTCTGCCTATATCTTTCTTGTGCACTTTTTAATTGACTTTTTCTTGTGTAATTAGTAAATCTCGACCTTCGTTTATTTTTATTTTTTTCATATTTTAATGTCGACGATACAGATTGATCTGTTCCGCTGGTTGGAGATGATATTTCACTGTTTACAAAAGATGTAACAGTTAAATAGTCAAGCTGTGAAAAAGGATCACGCTCTTCGACAGGTAGCTCCATGCGACGCTGTGTAATTTTCTTCGCAACAATAGGCGTCAAAATGTCCATTAGATAAATCATGGCTAAATCGTAATCGCCTTACTGGACAGATATCTGTTCCGGACTCTGTGTATAGCAGACCGTTTCGATATCTTCAAACCGAATCGAAAATATTAATCCTGCAGCTACCAATTCACAAAGTCCACCGTAAGTTTCATTTTTTAACATATCGGCTGAATATTCATTTGCTGTTGAATAAATATCGCCATTTCTGTCGTAGGTCATAACTGAAAACCTAGGCCAATCATTTACCATAAATCTAACAATTTGTGAACGCACAACCATCGCATTTTCTTGGGTTCCGTACATTAAAATTGAAAGAGCACGAAACAAACAGACGCCGTCACCTACAATGGGGACGACAGTATGTTCTTCCATTTTTCCTTTAATATTAAGAGTTTCTTAGTCGTTTTTTCAGTGAGGAAAAATACTTTTATCAACAATACCTAATCACAAAGCAAATCGAATTCCAAGTTTGAACAGTGGTTGTAAGAAAGACAAAATCAAGCAACTAGTCCGATACACGAAGCAAATCTTAAACCGTAAGCAAGCAAACAAAGTCGAAGTTTAGTCAAATATCCGTTAACAGTGAATAGGTACCGTATGTGGTACAGGTTGAAGCGCTCATTCACCATTCACTTTATATTAGTTCGAAAAAACACAACGTTACCGCGTTATAAAACGGTACCAACGCCATCTATTGGTAGGGATTGGAACTTGAAGCAATACAAAATAGGTAGGTACCTAAGTATTTCTTTTGGTTTTGCCATTTTATTAATTTGTAAAAAAATATATTTGGTTTGGTTGTTTATTTTCATTGTTTTTTAATTTTAATATTTTAATATTTTTTAATATTTTAGTATTTTTTTGTTCAGGTGTAACTTTGTGCAAATTTTTTGTACAAATTTTCGTGTCTATTTTGTATTATGTTTTTGTGCAATAAAAGTATATTCTATTCTATTCTAACAAATTAAGTAGTAGGTATTTCCCGTCTGCTACGTTACCGTAAAGACCCGATAAACCATAAAAATGATACCCATGTTGATTTTCAGAATTTGTCACCCTTTTTCTACCTTTTAGGGGTTGAATTCTGAAAGAGCCTGAAACACTTGTTTACTCATTTATTGATAGGACTACTCCTGTGAAGTTTCTAATAAAATAGTTTCCCCATACAAACTTTCAATCCCTTTTTCACCCCTTTAGGGGTTGAATTGACAAAAATCCTAGGACACGTCATTCTTTGTTTCTAATCGTTAACCTAAGAACGAAGTTTCAGGCTTCTAGCTCTAAAAATAACGGACTTCCATACAAACTTTTAACCCCTTTTTCAGCCCCCTTCTTAGCGGATGCCTACGTCATTACAACTGTCTGAATGTCAAATTTCAGCGAAATCCGTTCAGTAGTTTCCGCTGTGCGTTGATAGATGAATCAGTCAGGTTTGTTTTATATATATATATATATATATATATATATATAGATTTAGAGCTACTAGCAGCATATTTTGGTTTAGTGTTTGTAAAAGATTTGCAAGATGGTCAATTATTACTGCGCATCGATAACTCTACCGCAAATAGATAAAATAACCGAATGGGTGGTGTACAATATCCTCAACAATGGTGTGAATCTAGGAAATTATACTTATGCATACTTATTAAATTTAGTGATAATAAAGTAGCAAACTCTAAATCGCCCATATAACGAATAAGCACTTGTTAGTGCCTTTCAGAAAATTGTACATAAATTTTGTATATATTAACTTTTTCGATAGTCTTTATAAAAAGTGCGCATTATGCCATAAATGCTTTCACCATCTGCTAGACTAATTATTTTTCCCACGCATATCCTCCATTTTCGGTGATACTGATAACGATTAGGAAAATTATACCAGACAAAGTCAACGGCATTGTTGTTGCACCTATGTGAAAATTCAGCCTTAATTGTCTATTTTAACAAATTGTTAACTTTAGAATTAGTCTGCTTTTCTCGCAACCTTTTTTTTAAATGGGTACTTCTTATTCCAGCAGATGGAATACTTGGAACCACCGCAGCAGAAATCATGGCAGAATCGTTGGCAGATAGTTCTGTAAGGCTTTGCGATGTGTGCCTAAGAAAACTAACTTTTGTACAAATAATTTAATTAATTAATTTTAGATTTCAATTCCTAAAATTAGTCGTTCTCTTACTATATGTAATGTGAAAATGACACACAGTATGGTACTTTTAATTCATACATACAGCATCGTCATTTGTATTCTCTTTGTTATTAGGCCAGGAAATGCGCAAACATTATAGTAATGCGAGATTTTTAAGGATGAAGACCACTTCTACCAAAATACGATGATGACATCAGTTGTTCTAAATTACTTAAATGCTGTAAATAACATTAACTCCTTTGCAAAAATTGATAAAATATGTGTTACATTTTGGTTCTTATAATTAATAATAAATATATTATATTATTAAATAATATAAACATAAAATTATTGTAAAATATCCCGATATAAATAATATCTCTAGAGTTTGAACAAATCAGCTCATACAAGTCGTATTTAATTTCGATGAAACCTTCGTAATTTGTCCAGGTCAAACTCTAAAAATACCTACGTGAAAAAAATAATATCTCCTCAAAGACATTTAAGATACATTTAAATCTCTTTGTATCTCCTAGTTTCGTCAACATATTGCCTTGACGTTTAAGAAGCCACACCGGCCAGTCTTTACGTAAATGCTAAACAGGATCAGATATATGTATTATATTAAAATATTTGGGTTTTGATATGTTCATATTTACGGCACAAAGTATGCGACACGCCGCCACATCGCGCACCAGTATCTTCAGGGTGAACGCTGATTAGTAAGACGGCCGGATGGACTAGTGATTTGACAACCTTTTACAAATTTTATAATAGGAATATATTAAACAACGATGATAAGTTAACGTTCGCAAGTGTCGTCCGTAGCTAACGAAATCTAATACATATATAAAAATTAATATTTGTTTCTTCGTATTTTATGCGCTGTCATACCGTTCATCAGATTGCGCTAAAACTTTGTAAACTTATTGCTTACACTTACGTGAAGGTTATAGGCATAGTTGGACCCGATAGATGGCGCTGTTGTGGAATCCAGATGTCACCCGTGCGGGGCCGGGGCATATCGCTAGTCACTTATAAAATAATACAATGTTGAGTACATCGTTATTAATGATTACGTAATCTTTATCCTCTTGTATGGCTATTCGTAATGGTACTTTTACCTAACATTAAAACTTAGTTATTTTGTGGCGAAAATATTACTCTTTGACTTTATAATCAGATAGATTAATTATTAAAAAAATTACATAAGCATAAGTTTTATGAGTGGGTTATCATAGATTATTGTATATTCACAGAACACAATTACTCTCTACCGGGAGTTAGAGATAGAAAAAATTAATTGTCAAAGAAGTCTTGACAATTAACTTTTTAAATTTTACAATTAACTTTTTAGCCTTGTGTGTGGAGGATATAATGATTTCTTTATTATTCATAAAGATTGTTTCTTGCTAAAATATTTTTTTATCGTTCGTGTTTACTCATTGATTTTCAGGGTAAAGGAAGCTAACTTTTGCTTAAAATTTTCCCTCTTTGTAATATGCTTATACAATAGTAAGCTAATAAATTTATAATATAAAGTACAAATAATACCGAGCATGTATTTATCACGTCTTTGATGGTCAGTAAATACAGAATAGTTTTACCCTCCTATATGGATTTTGACATTTCCTGTTCTCGCTCTCATTATCTAAGTACATGATTGTGTGTAATAAGTTCCAGTTATAATCTAGAGGACGAAGCACGAAGTTAATGACTAAACGAACTTACCTTAAGTGAAGATCTATCATAATTATAATAATAAAAAAAAATCTTTATTAAATTTATAAAAATACAAGTTTGCTATGTTTGGAGATACCTTTTAAGCTAAATAAATTGCTTGTCCTAGGAAACTCCGCTCTTCGAAAAACAGTTTTACAACATACATTTAGACTACCGTAAAACTGGCCATCATTGCCCATAGCGGATATCTTTGCCCGAACACGGAAAATGACTTAAATCTTGAATGTAAATAAACTTATATAGCTGACAACATTTTTCAACCTTTAGCGTAAATGAATATTTTTCTGGCAACACTAAATGTTCGTGACGTAGCAAAGTTCAATCAGTTGTCGGCAAGACATATCAGAAGTAGGACTAGTGTGAGGTGGTGCCAAGATCTTGTTTTACGTTTCTTCACACTGTCAGCGTACGACATCTCTCAGGTAAGTTATTTCAAATTTAGTGTTACAATAAGTGCTACGCTTCATTTCTATGTTAGTTTGAGACCTATAAATCATACCATTTTCAAGATAATGGGATGGGCAATGATTCCCGAACTTGCGTGACACAGCAGTGACAACATTGCCCACTTCAAAAATAGTGTTAGGATTGGCACCCATAATAAATATAAAATATTTTTTTATTTTATATTTACGGTTGTACGATTGTCATTGTGTGGGCATGTGATGTGGAGAAATGAGTAACATATTACGAGGATAGTTTTGAGTATAAGTAAGAATTTGGATAGCTGTAAATGTAGGGAAAGACCAAAAAAGAAAACTACGAATAGATTGTGTAAAAGATTAAGTATATGGCTTGAAAGGGGGTGAATACTGAGATGATGGCTAAAAAGATGGATGAAAGAAAAAACATGCTACGTGCAGGGCATATTTTTGTATGTTTTTTTACAGTATGGAATGCCTACTACTAAAAAAAGAAATCTCGGAGTCCGCGGGTCTCGGCCATATAAAAATTATTCAGATGAGATGCTGCACCTCGCAGTAGAAAATGTTAAAGGAAATAGGATGTACTCTAGAACAGCCGAAAACATTTGATATACCTATGCGCACCATCCTAAACAAAGTGAAAGAGTACTATAACAAAATTGTTGGCTCTCCTACTCGGCTCTCTTTCCGAGAGGAAAAGAGTATTGTTCAAGCATTGATCGCAGCTGACAAATATGATTGCCCACTAACGAAGCTTGATTTACGTTTAAATGTTTTTGAATATCTGAAGGAAAATAATGGTGATAATTTATTTCATGGAAAACCACCGGGCAAATACTAGGTTACAAGTTTTCTCGATCGGCATGCAGATGAATTTAAAGAGGAACTAGACTTTTCCGATAATCTTTATTTATCATTGTTAGGAGACAAAAATAGCGTCGACGTAAAGGATACAATGGATGATATGATAGGAAATAATGACGATGCAACAGAAGATCAAGTTTTACCACCTTTCACTAAAACTGACATATTAGACGAGAAAAACGAAACTTCTCCTTTACAAATCACACCCACATTATGTGAAATAAATGTTTCAAGTGCTATCATCATTCGTGAATATGCTCGGACAAATATTACTTTAAAACCAAAGAACCATGATTTGTCTAAAAAAAACACTAACATATTTAAGACTGTAAAACAAAAACCAAAGATTGTATCTTGTGTAACTATACCGTCTACAAAAAGTACGTCAAATATTATATAAAAAAGCGATTGTGATAAAAAAGAAACATTGAAACTAGACAAAAGTGATTTTGTGTAACTATTATACCTGACTTATTTTTAATACAAAAGTTTATAATATGAAAAGAGATTATTATTTACCATACTATGTGACAACCCCAACCCACCATTTTAGTTTGTAAGAAAATATAGCTTCTGCGTTGTATAACATTGCCCACCCAAGTGATTTAAAAATAAAAAGTTTTTGACATTTTGAACAAGAAGGATGGCAACTTTGCATAATTATGGGAAATTACACAACATACTTTATTACCAAAGTCTTAGAACTGATAGTTTTAGAAAAAATAAGGCTGAGCAAAGTTTGACGGTTGTGCGTATAATTTTACCCAGCTATTTAAGCGCGTTTTTCTAGAATTCTATTAAGACCAGGGGCACAACATTTTGTAATTTAAAGCCTTTAATGCTAATTGCTATATTGGTCAACTTTATTACGCGTTCTGGTAAATAGTTTTTGCAAAATCTCAAAATTTAGTAAATGGCCGGTTTTACGGTACTATGTTAATGAACTTAGAGACTATAGTTCGGCCGTTCAGAGAATACGTTCCTGACACCTATCAGTTAGTCACGACTAGTGATGGGCACAACATAACACTGAGTTCGTTACCGTTCCTCCAAAATGAACCGCCGCGTTATTTTTAAGATTATTTTCGTTTTAAAATAGCGGAATCATTTAAAATATATATTTTAGTAATTTAAGTGGAAACCAAAAAAAGGTAATATTAATATAATAAAATTGTTTTATTTATTCTTTGTTACAAAGTTACAATCTGTATTTCTATGCAATAAAGTACATTGAATTGAATGTGCGTACAGAATATTAATCAGACTCCGATTCGCTTGAGGAGGTGGTGTCTTCATCATCATCTTCGCCTACATGTATTATTATATTATTATCAATAACAGAATCAATCCTGATATCTCGGTCAAAATGTTCCACAATCAGGTTTTTAGTCTTCTCAACAACCTTTGCCCAGTCATCTCTTGTGACTTCCCCGCAGGCTTCTTTTAATAGGGTCATCATCTTTTTCGTGCTGAATGGCGGGGAAGTATTGTGGCGGGCGGCGTAACCTTTTATTTGAGCCCAGATTAGCTCAATCGCGTTATATTGGCAATGATACGGTGGAATTCTTAGAACGCGATGACCGTACTCCAGAGCCAGTTCATCGATTTCGTATCGTACATTTGCCGCTTTATTTTCTTTAACTAATTTAATTAGCTCTGGTTTTAGCATCTGCATATTTGCGTCAATGCCTTTTGCTTGTAACCAAGCCACCATTTCTTCTTTTTTATTAGCTTGGGTAGGTGGTTTCTGTATTTGAACCGAGTGATAGGAAGCATTATCCATGAATATTACAGAAGGCTCTGGTAGGCTGGGCAAAAGCACGTTCTGGAACCACTCTTTAAATGTAGTGGCATTCATTTCCTCGTGGTAGTCATTTGTGGTTTTTGATTGAAATGCCAGTAACGCGTTCTCCACAAAGCCGTATTTTGCAGAACCTGCGTGGCATATTATCAGACGGGCCCCCTTACCCATTGGTACTTTCGACGTCGACGCTTGTATCATCCGTCCAAGAACGGAAACCGTGTGATTGGCGTTTAGCCATGTCTCGTCAATGAACACGACATTATCCCAGTTATAAATATATTTTGCTTCTCTCAAAAAACTTATCCGTTTTAAAATTATGTCGTATCGTTCTAATAAAATTTTTCTTTTGTCTGTTTTTTTATACGAAAACCAATATCTTTTAAGATTTTGGTTAAAGCAGTTTTACCCCGCTGAACAGTCCAGCTTCTCTTAACGATGCCAAAAGCTTCTTCCTGTTGAGATATTCATTTCTGGAATAGTAACCATATATATGATTTCTGATTGCATCGGCGTCAAAGGTGTCAATATCTGTCACGGGTTTAGTTCTACGTTTCTTCTTCGGAGTACGTAAAATATTATCTTCCGTACCAGTAGAGCCGAACTTTTCTTTATTAATATTTGTTATCGTTCGTTTGCTAACTCCAAGCGCCTGAGAGACGCGTTCTTGTACTTGTTCGACAGGTAACAGGGGTCCGCCATTTTGCCGCTGCCGCTCAAAGTAATCTTGCAGCTTGATGATTAACTCACGGGCTCCACTTTTCAATGTTTGTCCACGTTTAGGCATTATTATGCACCAAAAGTAAAAAGAACGCAATACAAAACACAATCGAAGTCTGATTTAGCGCCGATGTCAGTTTGAAAAGCAGAAACAGTCCATTAAACGAAAGCCGGGTAATCAAATAAAAACAGATCGAAAACACTTGAAGAACGTGGTCTATGCGCACGAAACGACAACAGACGACTGTTTTAGCGTCACAAAATGGCGGCCCATAACGCCATTTGGGTTTACCATTTTCAACCTAAATATAAAAATGCGTTCGGTTTAGTCGTAGTTTTATTTTTATATTTAATAAAAGTTATCTTATAGTCCATTATTTTCAAATTCTTAAAAAGAAAAACAAAACGTATTATTTTATAAAGTATAACTGTATAAGAACAGATTACGATACTGTTATTGCCTGTTATTGTTAGCACAGCACTACAAATATAAAGCGCTGATATAACCTTGTAATAGCGCAGTATAGATTTAGAAAAATATTGTTTACAAAGTTATTTGACACTCAGTTTGGCACAAAATTATAACATTCATTGATTATTGATATAATAATGTTGTTTTAATGCTCATCAATTGTTAAAACGGTAAACAACCAGCAAAAATATTTTTATCGTTACTGCAACGCCATTACAAAGTTACATCGTCAGTTCAATCGCGACGTGTCAGGAACGCATTCTCTGAACGGCCGAACTATACTAATAATTTAAATAAGGTATGCATGGGAAAATTTGTGTGTGTGCGTGTGTGTGTGTGTGTGTGTGTGTGTGTGTGTGTGTGTGTGTGTGTGTGTGTGTGTGTGTGTGTGTGTGTGTGTGTGTGTGTGTGTGTGTGTGTGTGTGTGCGCGTGCGTGTGTGTGTGTGTGTGTGTGTCCGCTATAAGGGAGATCCTCCTTAAGTCTCATAGACATGGAACTTTAGTTAGGATGAGATTGAAAGCCCACGTTTATATTAGAAAAATAATTAGGGTTCCGTGCAAAAAAATTAAAACCCATGAAATACAATCGTGATAAATTACACGCGGGCTAAGTCGCGGGGACAGCTAGTAGAAAAAAAACAAAAACTCAAAACTTAATTTATCATACAGTCCTACTTCTTACCTCACCTTTAGGCTTTAGTCAATTTTTAAAATGAAGGCAAATCGAATCGTATGATGATAATATGAATCTTAATCTGTCATGAAAATCTCCCGAGAACTTCACAATGAGGGCATCCACGACTTTTCTGCCACCAGGGCGGCGCCACTAGAAAGTGAGGTATGATATTTGACAGATTTCATAGCGGAGAAGTTAATTTGTTCGGAAAATGTAAAAGTTATTGTTTCTTTCTGTACTATTAGCTATATTTTATATTAATAAGATTAAAAATAAATAAAACAAACCACAGATATTCATAAAAGTAGAAAAATTAAAAAAAAGTTAAAAATGTGCAAAATATTAAAGAGCAAACCACTGATACATTGTTTTGTGTATTAATATATTACTCTAAAAACTGATAAACTTTTATTAAAAAACAACTTCTCAATTAAATTACACTGTGTAACAAAAAACTTTACCTCAGTGCGACATCTGGTGAGCAGAAAATTATTAGTCCTCATTGGATGCACCGGCTTATTGTGAAGAGTTTTATAAATAAAATATAAATCGGATTAGGCTGTATGGTCTAAAACCTTTGCTGACCTTAATTTCGTCATAACAACAACAATCTCTTTGTTGTCAATGTCAATAATGTGTAAGGAGTTTTGGTGGGAACTTGACCGACGGCGGTTTGCTGCTCCTGTATTATTGTTTAAATAATAGTTTGAAGTGGATTTTGATATGTAAAAGTGGTGCGATTTTGTGTATTAAATGTCTGCGCATGTGAACTGTTAGTGGAAACGGTGAAACAAGTGCTCTGATGGTGATGTGATTCTCAAGATAATGTGTCTGTCTGCTTAGGCGCCTTGACATACCATCGCCAACTGTCAGCTGTCTGCTGGCTCATGTTGCCGTCAAAATCTCCCAAGGGCTGCACAATGTGACGCATCAACATATTGTGAAGCAGTGTACTATGAAGGATAACTATACATTGAACTTCAGGCTCAGAACCCAAAACCATAAAGCCAGTTATAAAAAAAAAATGTTTTTGTTTACCTGTCAGCCTGTCACTGATCACTCAACTCAATATAAAGAAGACTTGGCTTTAGCCTTTACGGTTTTTGAAAATATGAAGAATTAAAGAAAATAAGACTTGGCTTCGGCCTTTACGGATTTTGAAGAGACGGAAAGAAGAAAAATAAGACTTGGTTCCGGCCTTTACACCTTAAAATTCTATATATTCAAAATAAAAAAGACAAGGCTGTATGGCTTAGTTCCTTTGCCTGCTCTCTCGAGCGAATAATAAAAACAACAATAATGTGTAATATTGTCAAAATACTGTCAACAGTAATAGTTTTTTAGTTTTCTTTCGAATAAAAAAGGGCGTAAAGGTCTCTTGTTTTATTGCATTTAGTGATAATATTATCATTACATATTATCATTATGGCAGTAAATGAAAAGCAATTTTTTGGGCCGCTGACCCTACACCAGAAGAGCGAAGCTCCGACAATTTTTAAGACAGATGAACCAGTGCAGTGTGCATGTGTTTTATGCGAAGAAAAGTTTATTTTACCAGCTTCTGAGAAGCAAATGCTCACACATTTGTTCATGGATCATCGTTTAGTAATAGCCGATGTAAACCAAATAGCAGACTTAAATGCTTATCTTCGTTACTGGAGAATGCGATTAAAAGGTTAGATTTTGTTTGTGATAATGTGTGTGATTTAAACAAGTTAAACCTAAAACTATGTGCCCATTCATTTTAAGATGCATTTCAACTCAAAAACATTTCATACTTTTTAGCATAAATTTTGTGTTTATAACATCATAGTACCTAGGGTAGAGGCAGAGGGTAGTCATTTACCCCTTTTTTTACATTAAAAGAAACACATATCTAACCATTTAAAAAAAAAACTAGTCGTCAAGCACTGTCTTGTAATAAGTAAAAAAATTATTAAATATAACTACATAATTTAATTTAAACTTGATGAATGACTGCTGTAATTATTTTAGCTTATATTAATTAGTTCCATTTAAGCAAATAAAATTTGTACATGTCAGTTTGTTTATTGTGTAATTTTTGCATTATCATATGAAGTGATCATTTTAAAATAATCTAATATAAAAATATAGAAATAATAAACATATTCAATTGTGGCTCATAACTGCAACTTTTAATACTTTTGATAAATATTTTTACTTATTTATTTTAACAACACACTATCTGACTCACGCTCAAAATCACGCATACATTGATCTGCCCTTTCCAGTAGGTAGAGTGATGAGTATCACTCAAAAATTTCAATTTTCTTTTTACAGTGTTAAAATAAAAAAATTATTAACAACTCGACCACCTTTCAGGTCCTAATTTTGTGAATTTCTTTTTTTGCACTATACCAATGTATATTATGAATATGAGTTATTTCGGTCCAAATTCATAATGTAACATTTGTTAATTACTTGACCACGGCGCTACCTATCAGATATTAGCATAGCTATAAACCATTGTCTTGCCAAAACAAAATGGCCTCAATCGGCATAAGCGAATGAAGTTTCACCAGCGATTATTCTGGACCGATACAACTTGGGGCCTTCAAGGAAAGAGCTTGCTCCTTTCTAAAAGGCTGGCAACGCACCTGCAATTCGCTGGTGTTGCAGTTGTTCATGGGCGGCGGTAGTCACTTACCATCAGGTTAGCTGTATGCTCATTTGCCCCCTCTTCCCATTGCTAACAGAAGCACCAACAATTATAAAATATATGATGCACCAACAATTATAATGAACCAGCAATAAAAAATTAAATAGCCAGTGCTTGATTACTATCCCACCTGATGGGAAGTGGTGATGCAGTCGAAGATGGTAAAGAATTGTTTAATATTTTTTTTTATAGAATAAGTTTGACAAACGAGCACACAGTCCACCTGATGTTAAGTGGATACTCCATAGATAACTCTACATTTATACTCAATTAAGAATCAAAATGCAGAAACGTTGTTACCCCTGAGGACTAAAATGGAATGCCTTTAAACGGTCTCCGGTTCTCTACACTCACCATATGAAACACAGCAGCATTAAGCTGCAAATTTATGCTAGTATTCTGTAAGAACGTGGTCCTACCCGGTAGAGCCGACACATTCATGCTACAACCATAATATAGCTGCAGTGTGGCTCTACCACGTAAGAAAATAATTTGTAATTATTAGTGCATCCCACATTAAACGTTAAAATTTTTAAGTTAATATAAAACCTTTTTTGCAGATCATGATCTCCCATATTTTTGCACTACAATGCTGTTGGATAACAAGCCTGATGGTACAAAGTCAAAAAATGAAGAATATTACCTACTAAGTGATGTTTTGCCAGAAGACAAAGAACTTCGTTCCAATTTACAGCAAACAAAATTAGAAAAATTGCTTGAAAGGCATGCATTTGAGCGAGAGGACAAAAATTATGTACGTGAATGCCTATTTTGTCGGTTTTTATCTAACACTACAAGAGCTAGTTATTTGAACCACTTATTTGAGAAGCATAATTTTCATGTAGCTAAACCGGACAATTTAATCTTTATTGACAGCTTGGTAAATCTTGTAGCAACAAAATTAGAAAACCTTCAGTGCATATACTGTGAAGGTGTGTTCACAGACCGCATAGTACTTAAAGAACATATGCGCAAGAAGGGACATAAAAGAATTAATCCAGCCAATAAAGAATATGATAAATACTTCTTAGTAAACTATTTAGGTGAAAAGCCAACGACCATAAAAGAAAATACGAAAAATACTTTGCAAAAGTCCATAACACAACACCAAGGAGCAACGAAGATTGCGAAAAGGATTCTAATGCTGACAGTGATCCAGACTGGTCAGAATGGACCGAAGAAAATGGTCCATTGATCACATGTCTCCTTTGTGAACACACAGAAATGGAATACGAAAGTATTTTAGATCATATGGAGCATACACATGAATTTTCATTTACAAGTGCAACAACGGGTTTAGATTTCTATCATAAGGTTAAAATTGTAAATTTTATTCGACGGCAAATACACTTGCGACAGTGTTTGTCTTGTGATACTAAATTCGATGATGCTAAGAATCTAGAAAAGCATTTAAAAGAAACTAAGCATTGGACATTACATAAGGAGAGATGGGATCAACCAGAATATTATTTTCCGACATATGAAGATGATTTATTTTTGTGTTTTATTCAAGATGATGAGGAAAGTTGGTGGTCTGGAGATGAAAGGGAGGAAGAAAACCAAAATTGCATGTCCGATGATATATCAAGGGAAATGGCGTTATCTGTGTTAAGTGACTAGATTAAGGAGTCTCCTTAACCACTTCTTTAACACTGTGGTATGAGTTAAAATAATGGCAATATTATTTAAGGTTTTTCCATATGTAGGATAAAAATGTGGCATTTGTATTAAGATTTATATATATTTATATTTCTTGTTCATGACATAATATGTTATCATTTTGCAAGTTTGTAAGAGGCAACCTGCCTTTTATTTCCTGCCTCTTAAATATATATTATGTCTATTGCCTATTAAATATGTATGTTTCTATAATCTGTAATAGAAATAAGAAATATAGGAAATCTCCATTTTTCTCTCTAAATATAAAATAAATCTAAAATCTAAGTAAAGAAAGCAAATCATTACAGTAGAGATTCAATTGTATTAAATATTTATTGTTCAATTTTGAAACTTGGATAGTCGAATACATCTAAGAGTATTGAAAGTACGTAGTAAAATAATACATATATTTAATGAACATGATTTTAATAATCTATTTATAAATTTATATGTTTATATCGTGAAATGATAAGGATTGCAGTGATAACTTGTTTATTGCAGCTATATTTGATTTAAATCCATGGAGTGGAGGCATAACAGAATCCACTATCCATATTGTTCGGTGGATGTCGAAAGTGGCGACAGAGGGAAACTAAAACAGAAGATGGGCTGCAGCATCTTCTTCATAACAACTCAAAATAATTAAAAAACTGTGACTTCCAACCTGCCTGCCAAGCGTGGTAACTGTGGAAAATATCTTCTCTACAAGGCAATCTATGGGGATGTCAGCATGTCCAGCAGTGGTCAGTCTATACTGTAATGATGACGACGATGATGATGATGATGATGATGCTATTGCCATTACTGTTATAGATGGTATTGGATTTATTCCAATTCTAATAAAACCAACACACCCTATTCTATTCTATTCTATATTTTGATAAATATAAAATTTGTAATTATTTTTGATATCTCACTTCTTTTCTAGAATTAATAATCACTTATGCTTATTGAATGTTTTGCCGCTGTAAACATTTTAAAGCATTATTGGAATAAAAATATGAGAGAGAACGTGAAGAGCAATAGGATACTTTATCTCTACTGTATTGTATTATAAAATGCAAAAAAAAAAGTAGTTTGTATAGATTTTTTTTACACTGAGTGCTTTGTTGGCAAACGTTTGTCGCCAATTGCTTGCTACAAATTAATGTATTGATATGCTTAAGCCATTTTTGAAAAGGTGGTATAGCCCTTTCTCTGGTCCCTCTTTCCCGTTTCTGACGCTAAGCTGCCAGTATAACTTCTGGCTAAGAGGAATTTCACTTTAATATTCTTGAGTGATATTGCATTGTTTTTTGTTCGAAGTTGAGTTTGTCAACCGGTTTGTAAAGTCTAATATTATAAAATTATTTATAAAATAGAGTACTCTTATTTTGAAGTCAAGTCTTAGGCCCGTATTAATAAACGTTACTCAGCTCAAGTACACGCACTTGAGTATAATCTTGAGGTTATGATCTTATTAATAAAATTATCTCAAGATGCGGTTTAGGTTTACGATATCAGCTGAGTGCCACACTGTTTATAAACGAAACTCGACTCTCAAGTGTATATACTTGAGTGCAAGTCACAGAACAATATTCCTAAGTACAGCGTTTTGAGATACTGTTTTTATGTTTTTATTAATTAGCAACGATCTTGAGATGCTGATTTCGTAATGAGGGCGTATCAAATGATTACGCACTTGAGTTCGTCGTTGAGTAACGTTTATTAATACGGGCCTTAGATACTAAGATCATACATTTATTCGATAAAAACAATTGGTTGGCCTGTATAATTTGCGAGATCTTTTGTATAGGCAACTTCTGGGGGTTCAAACCCCATCGTATTCATATTTACGCTTTTAGGGTTAGATTAAAGTTACTGTACACTGTCGCACAGTCGTACTACGTAATATGCACGACAATTACATTCTCGAAGATATGGGGCGAGCCAATCTCGCAGTAGATATAGGGCATAAGTATGAGACCTATACTGCGGTCGTGGTAGTTTGGCTCAGCAACCTAGAGAAGTGCGTAGACTCTCCTTCAGCCTCTTAGTTTTATTAGTTACTCTCATCAACGGAGATATTACTCAAAAGGTAATTTCACCTAGCACAACGAGTGCGTTTACTCTGTATTAACTTATTTTTAATGTTACATCCAAACTAGAATTTTCTCCTGTAACATGGAGGCAGTTTACATACATAGTTAGTTAGTTTACGACGGGCTATTTTCCGCAACTCAACGTGTCTAAGCGCGTATTTTGCGTGTTGGCAGGAATGTTATGATTATTCGAGCCATGAAATCTTCCCGAAGAAGTACAACTGTCCTTTGATGTAGCGAGCAACTTCGGGGAGTGATCCCGGCGTGCCGAGATGTTTAGCCTTGTATGCGGCGACCTCCGGACATGCCAGCTACACCTGTGGTAAATAAATGTTTTTTAAAAGAGTGTGTAATAGCACTTGTTGCTATCCTGATCTGTGGCTTGTTCAATCTCATTAAGACCTTGGTTAAACGACTGTTTAACCAAGGACCTAGCTTGCCTAAAGTCTACAATTTTTTCCAAAGCTGAGCGTGTTGATTAGTGAAGTTTTTACATACCAGTGAACGAACGTTACCAAAGAGATCGGTATGATCGGTGCCGGCCCTATAGCGGTCAAAGTCGATCCTCTCCTGGCCAGTTAGTCTGCTGCGTCGTTGGCCCTGGATCCACTGTGGCCCTTGGTCCATTGCAGAGTCACATTATTGTTTACATACCTCATTTAGTCGTTGATGGCATTCATATATTAGTCCCGAGTTTACATACATAAATTACACAGGGGCAAACATCCAGGCCTGGAACAGTTATTTGTAGGTAATAAAATACTTGTTCAGTGCGGGATTCGAATAGCGACCCTCAGCGTAACATCTCTATGCTAAGTCGTTGCGCCATGAAGCAGCCACTTTAACGCAATTAAATTACAGATGATTCTAATAATCTTGTGATGCTAATACATGCACTTGTGGTTTAATAAAAAACATTGTCATGTAAGGACATCAGGACAAATCTGAAAGCCATCTTTATAATTCCTAAGTGTGATAATTAGATAAGGATTACTATTTTCTGAATTATTTGAGTTGTCACTTTTTATTATAAAACATTATGCAATAACATTGCTTATTTATAAAACGTAGGGTTACATAATCACCTTTGTATTTAGATTTTTCGTAGAATAAAACGATTTACTTATATGATTATACCATTTCTATTTTGTTATGATTTGATTTTATCAAAATAATCTATCTTGGTAAAATCAAATAAGAAGTCAAAAAAATGCGTGTACATTTTGTTCAGGTGTTAATTTTACTCAGGTGCCATGTAATGGTTTCTGGTGTGTATAGTTCAAATACTTGCTATTTTAAGTGTGTCCAAAATTTCAATAAATTCAAAAAAACAAATCCATGAAATGTAAACCACGTCATAAAGCAATAAACTTATGTAATGCCTTTGTTAATAATTGTTTCATTTTTTCATTTGTCCTTTAAATAGTAGGTTTATAGTTAGGAAGTTTAAAATACATTTTCTTTTAAGATCTTTATTACTATGCCAAATCTTGGATATGTTTTTCGACATTCACGATTATAATACGGTCTTTGGCTTACTATAGGTAAGCCAAAGACCGTATTATAATTCGTTTCTTGGTTTAATTTCAAAAAAGCGGTGTATGTACAAATAATATTTTATTTTTAAATATTATTTTGAATGTTCAGTATAAAGTTTTTTGTGTGTAGAGAACCGGAGACCCTTTTTACTGGATACGAGGCATTCCATCTTAGTCCTCAGGGGTGACAACGCATCTGTATTTTGATTCTTAAACGAGGATAGTTGGACTGTGTATTCGCTTGTCACCCTTATTCTATAAAAAAAGTGTTAAATTAACATTAATTTCAATTTTCAACAACAAACCTTATAATTTAAGGCTTGAACATACTACCATATTAGTGCCAGAAAGGTCATTCGAATCTACCCCACTGTTGGGCGCAGGCCTCTCATATCTGAAAATATCTGTTACGTTGAGCGCGTGTTGGAGGACTTTAATCTACCCTTAAAATATAGGTTGTCTTAAAAGTCGACGTTAAACCGGAAAATTCCTTCTGGACTGGAGGAGTTGGCTGTAAATTTTAAGCAACAGTTTTCAGAACCATTATTCAGGATTACATAATAAAGAGAAAATAAAAGAAAGTTTTTCGATTTTTTGAAAATTTTTATTTTCAAAAAATCGAAAATGTCTGTAATTTTTAAAATACATAGCAAAGATTTTTTTGTAATATTTTTCTTTAACTATTATGACTTGACCTATCAACCGATTCCGGATTGACGTCGACTTCTGGGACAACTCTTAGACATACATGTATTCTTTCACCGTATGGATCAGAACATGTTTAATAAGTACTTAAAATTGTAATCTTTACATACATGTGGATACTAAATATGTAGAAAATTCCAGGGGACTATAAAAAGGATACTGAAGCCAAATAAACAGCGTATTAGATTTAGTCTTTTGTCACTCCTGAGGATTAAGATGGAATATATCGCTTCCAGTAAAAAGGGTCACCGGTATTTTTTTTCATGGGGAAATGCCTGAAATGAAATGGTATAAGAACAGAGAAGTTACAAGATGAAGGTGTGAAAGAGAAGTTCAAATGTAGACTGAGAGAAAATATAAGTGATATGGATGAATTGTGTATGAATTATTTAGATTTGGAGACTGTGTGGTACAATGCCAAGAAAGGTTTGGTGGATGCAGCTACCGAAGTATGTGGTCTACTATCGAAGTAAGATAAAGAATGAAAGGAAAAATAAAACTTTATGGTGGGATGATGTGGTACGGATGGAAGTTGAAGCAAAGAAGAGACCATGACTAGATTTACTAGCAACCAAGGCTAATTATTCTAGTGGTATGAATGATGATATTGAAAGAAAAAAGACAGTCTTTAGACATCTAAATAAGAGAGTGAAAGGAAAAAGCAAGAAAGAACGGATAAGAATGATAGAAGGATATATGATAACTTCCAGGCAAATTTTAAAATGTTCTGGAAACTCGTAAGAACTGCCAGGGGACATTCAAAACAGCCTAGAATGAATGCTATACGAGACCAGAATGGTCTCTGTAGTCTGAATGACGAAGTTTCGAGTTTTAAAATTTGCCTGGAAGTTATCCATAAGACGAAGGAGATAAAAGGAATACTTTGAAAGCGTGTTTATGAGTGATGGGACGTTTGAATTAAATGAAATAGAAATTCCAAAAGAAGAGGAAGGAGATAGAGAGATAGCTATAGATGAAATAATGAAAGCAATGAAAAGTATGAAAGCAGGTAAGGCAGCCGGATGTGATGGAGTATCACTCGAAATGCTAAGGGCTGGGGAGGGAGTGGTGGCGGACCTGCTGTACACCTTGTTTAATTTATGTTGGGAACTTAAGCGGGTACCGGGAGACTGATGCAAAGACGTGATAGTCCCAATATATAAGGGAAAAGGGTCGCAGCAGGACTGTAAAAACTACCGTGGTATCAGCCTTCTTAGCATTGTGGGAAAACTGTATGCTAAGGTACTAATTGAAAGAGTTATGAAAGACACTGATGGAATAATTTGGAATGTGCAAGCGGGATTTAGAAAGGGGATCAGGTCTTTTCCATGCGCATGATCACGGAGCAGTTTTGGCCAAAACCAAAAATTTTTTTGTGCGTTCGTGGACTTGGAAAAGGCTTATGACAGAGTGGACAGGGATGTGTTATGGCAAACATTGAACTCATTTGGGTTGAGCGCTAGTTTGATACAGGCATTGAGGTCTCTTTATAGGGACTCTAGTGCTTGTGTCAGGATCAACGGGGCCTACTCGGACTAGTTTGGCATCCACAAAGGTGTCAGACAGGGCTGTGTGGCTACCCCGTGGCTGTTCAACCTATTTATGGACAGTTGTTTGGAAAATTTGAAAGTTGAAGAATGCGGGTTAAGAATGGGTGAGTTAACCGTCAAATGCCCAAATGATGATCAATTCATACTTGCGTCGTCGGCGGCCGAGTTGCAAATGATGCAAAATGATGGTTACATTAATGAACAGGTCATTAAAAGAAAGGGGAATGAAAGTGAACGCAAGTAAGACGAAAGTTACGGTTTTTGAAAGAGAAGAAAGTAAAACGATATGTGAAATAAGAATAGAAGGGGAATTGGTCGAGCAAGTAGATGAGTTTGTGTATTTGGGATGTGTATTTAGCAGGATGGGGCAGTAAATGGGGCTCTACACTCTATTGTGGAGAGTCAGAATATGTCCAAAAAGGCGCGTATGGCAATTCACAGTGTGTTAGTCCCTACTTTAATGTATGGTAGTGAAAGTTGGGTGTGGCAGAAGAAGCACGAGAGTAGAATAAATACTGTAGAAATGCGGTCATTAAGGAATATGTTATGGCTAAATCTGAATGACAGGGTGAGAAATTGTGTGAAAAGAGAAGAGTGTGGCTTGCAAGATGATGTTGTGACCAGGATTAAGAAAGGAATGCTTCGGTGGTTTGGTCATGTAGAGAGAATGAATGAGAAAAGAGTGACAAAGCAATAAGAATACCAGCGTAAAATAGCAGCTTAATTCTGCTGTTTCGTATGGTGAGTGTAGAGAACCGGAGACCCTTTTTACTGGAAACGAGGCATTCCATCGTAGTCCTCAAGGGTGACAACGCATTTGCATTTTGATTCTTAATCGAAGATAAATGTAGATGTCTATGGGCCACTGCATCCACTTACCATCAGGTGGACTGTATTCTCGTATGTCACCCCATTCTATAAAAAAAAGCAAATTTATGTTGCAGAGGTGAACGGCAGAGTCGGGAGGGACGCCCTAGGCGAAAGTTTATCGACCAAATTGGCGATATATTGAAAATGGGCCAAATTAAGAGTTTGAGTTTGTTTAAATGAAGAGGAGGAGGCGAGAGAGGTGTGTCAGGATCGTGCCAAATGGAAGTTCATAGTTTTTGCCTACCCCTCTGGGTGACAGGCGTGAGTGTTTATGTATGTATTTTATGTATATGGAAATGCCTACGCATACATATCGAGTGGCCACCTCGGGCCAGCCCTACACCTCGGACCAGCCAAGTGGGTCCCTCTTTGTTCACCGCGGTTGACCAAGCCACTGCTACTAAGCCCCCCCGCCACGACAAGGCGGGAACCAGTTCGGGGGGTTCCGGTACTCTACGCTTACCATACGAAACACGCTGGTATTCTGTGAGAGCGTGGTCCTTCCCCGGTCGAGCTGATACATTCGTGCTATAAACATAAAATAGCTGCAGCATGGCTCTACGACGACTAAAAATTAATACTTTGTTAATTTTTCAATCTGTAATGAGCTTACAGAAATGTGCTCTTTACAGTATAGCCTAATATAAAAGGAGGATTACCTTTTTTGATTATTTTCTACTTGGTACAGCTAATTCGAATCTAGTCACAAAATTGACTTTAGAATAAAGTGCCTCCACATTAAAAATAAATCCAGAGTCTATCACTGACGTCCAATAAATTATTCTGAAGGGCGACCAAACGATCAAAGTCCTTGCGAAGATCTTTATCAAATAATTAAGAGATACCTCTAGATACTCTAGAACTATTTTGCAAGTAAGATTAGAGGATACATTAATCATGGATGTAATTTTATAACCCTCACACTGGGGTTATCTCACGTGTAGTGGCTCGTGGAGTCATTTTACAAACATAAAGTGCACATGGCCGAATAATTTAATATTATTTTACTATTTTTGAGTATGTTCATCCATTCATTCATTACAGACTATAGAATTCCATTGCTGAACATAGGCATCCATCCCCCATAGATTGTCTGATATGGTGGATTTTGCCAAAGTTGCCACGCTTGACAGGCGGGTTGGCAACCACAGTTTATTTAATAATTTGAGTTGTTAACAGGAAGATACTGCTGCGACAGAGGAATACTGTTTGAGTTTTCATCTGTCGCCTCTTGCGACACCCACGAAACGGTATCGGGTAGTGAATATACACGGTTTAGTATGTACATAATACCTAAGTACATTTTTATATTTGGGTGTGATGCAGTCCCAGTCCGCAAATTTAAGCTGGTGCAGCGTACCGTACACGTTAAGAGGTACTGTTTGACCAAACAAATAACGCCAAATGAATGTCTGGCTTTATTATTGTGTTCGCAAAGGTCGAAATCTGAGAGGAAAGCTGTACTAACATCCACACAATTGCTATTCCTATCCCTGTCTTATGTAAACCTTGTGCGATTAAATCATACCTCCGATATTCGCTCGGATACATTTATAAAAACACTGAGGTTATTACAACAGATTGTAACACGCAAGTCAAAGTCTAAAATGTTGAGCAAATAATAGTCCCCCGTGACTATGGTTGCTGCAAAGCATCCGAAACGCCGGGAATTAAAAATAAGTAGAATTAAACGCGATAAAATCCGTGAAACTAGTTTTATTCAAATTTACTTGTTTAAATTCAGGACGCATAATTTAAAAAGCTGTAATGAAACCATACTGCGTTTCATTACAGCGTTTATGACAGTGCAGAGAAAAATCATAATTGTCTTGCAAAAACGACGCTGCTACTTTAATCAAGCTTAATATTAATTTTTGTTTTAAATTTGTTAAAGTATTTTATAGCAGTCTTTACCTCAGCATCCTACGCAAGGTGATCTTGTTAATCCGCTTTCGCAATTAAGTCTCGCGAATAGAATTTGTCTAACCACTACTACTTCTACTACTGCTACTTCATTCAGCTTATTGATCCGCTGGGCTATGTCAGTTACTTTGCGCGTAAGCGTGGCAACTATAGCATATGTCCCCTCCATAAAAAAATGTTTGTCTACATCGAGTTTATTAAAATAAAGATGCTTTACTCAGTTAATCAAAACTTATTTAGTTTCTAATTTTACACAAAAAAAGTCTAGTTTTGATGTGAATCGATTTTGTAATTTTTTTACCACATCATTTTGCAACAAAACTATGAGTGTTAAAAGGTGATAAGACATTTTTACATGGAATTAATAGATTTTTAATTTACATTTCAAATATTTTCTCAAACGTGCATATTTGTCGTGATAATATAAAAAAAAATAACTTAAATATTTCGATAATTGAACTACATGCCCAAAGACAACTAATATAATATATCTGTAGGTTACTTTTGTTAAAGTTCTCTGCGCAGACGAAGTCGCAGGTAAAACTGGTCCTAAATAAACTTGCGGATACGGTTGAAATAAACCTGACAACAAACGTTCCTTTCTTTGTAACTTTTACAAACATTCGCTGTGACTATAAACTGGCGCTGTGCTGGCAGTTTCACGAATAATGCACATCTTATATTTTTACTAGCAATCTGTCCCGGCTTCACACGAGTGATTTCTGGATCTCGACAAAAGCGCCACCTATTGGGTTCAATTCTGAATCTAAACCATTCTCGATTCAACTTAATAATTAGACACAAAATTTCATCAATCGGTCCAGCCGTGTAGGAGTACAGTCCCATATATACGGACAGAAGAATTATAAAATATATAGGTAAATATTATTTAAAGTAATGGTCGTCTAGTGGTCGAAACCGTAATTCATTAAATTTTTATTATGTATATAAAGCAAGCTGTTTTTCACTTTCAACTGTATATTAATATATTATACTAGCTGGCCAGGTAGAATTTGTTCTGCTCCTGCCCTTTCCAACGACCTTTGGTCCTTCAAAAAAATCCTTAAATTCGCAATAAAAATATTGAGGGTTACTTCTCGGGATAAAAACTATCCTATCTCTCAAGTTGGAACAAGGAATACACATATTATACTAAATTTCATTGAAATCAGTTCAGTAGTTTAGGAGTTCATCGCGGAGAAACAATGTGACACGTAATTTATATATTTATAGAAGATATAAACACATATATAAAATAAACTCTTTTTTGCCTAAAACGTAGAAATTATATATACTTTGGTACTTTCTTTAAAACATTGGCAGTATGAACATCAACAAACGATCTAATTTATCCAAGCGGCATTTTGTGTGTTTGACATTGACAGTATTGAACGTAAACAATGTATATTTTTTTATATACATAAACACTCACGCCTGTCACGCAGAGGGGTAGGCAGAGACTACAAACTTCTATTTGGCACGATCCTGACATACCTCTACACATACATGCTCGTCGGTAATAGGTCGATAAACCTTCGTCTAGGGCGTCCCTTCCCGACTCTGTCGTTCACATTTGCAATATAGATTTTCTTTGTCACTCTTTCCTCATTCAATCTTTCTACATGACCAAACATGATCATGTATATTTTATTTATTTATTTAATGCTGTGGGGATCGGACCAATAGATACAACTGTCTCGTTACAATATCTCTTTATTACTCCTTCCTTAACCTAGGTGTAGATGTATTTATTACACTATACTGGGAGGAGGAAGCCACATACCACTACACCTCCCCCGATACTTAAAAAAAAAGAAATGTCTTGTATTTACTTTTTTTTTTTTTTTTTATGTTATTGATTCTTATAACAAAATGATTTCTGATTACATTTACATTACATTGTACTAAATACTTGTCATCTAATGCTGTTATCAAGAATATGAACATAAAATGAAATATTTAAATATAATATTATATCAACCCTGAATCTTATAACATAATAATACATTTAATATTGAACATTAAAATAAAATACAATGTTAGACATGGATAAGTGGTAAGATAAAATAGTTAAAAATATAAAATTGATTTTATATAAAAAAGAGATTATAACCTCATGATCATGATCAGATTATACATATTATTAAGTCAGTCCAGGATACGCATGCGATTTTATTTCGTTTACCTTTTTGTTTTGTACGTCATTAACCTGTCGTATTTTTGGTACTAACCAACGTTACAACAACACGTTAGCACGAACTTATCACATATCATATCATACCATATATTAAAAAAAAAATTATTTTCTCTCCAGATTTATTACATAAACTATAGTTCCTCGTTTAATCTATACTTCTCTTTTTTTTTTGAATCCCCAGTTTTATATTTTCACGGGTCTACAGCCGTGTAATTATTTTTTATTTATTTATTTATTTTATATATGGAGCGCCTGGATCACTCCCACATTTAAAAAATTTTCTTTAATTCTTGGTTAACCTTTTATAATTATTATTTCTTATATTTATTTATTAGCGTTACACACTAACCTTCACGCAGACATCTCGCGTACAGTATGATCAAGTACTCGTATATATCGTTTTGCATTTAACTTGACATCATATTATATTATGTACTTTTATCCCATCCAAAACCTTGATGTTTACGAAAAGTTCTCATTGACTTTTAGAATTTACATAATACTCGGTTGCGCACCCGACTATCACTGAAATAACTAATTATCTACCAGATCTTGTGCTTTACCTATTAACATTCCAACATTTTTTCATTGAAATAAGTTAATATTTGAATTTACTCTAACCACTGTGTATAAAACACTCACTGAATTTATTTTTATCAGTCAAATCTCTCAATAAATTATACAATTGCCATTCAACACAAAACTTCAAGTATCTCTTAACCCGTCTTATCACATTAGTGAAATAAAAGAAAAAAACTTACCAAGGAATTGTTACAAGTGCTAGAAATAGGCTATATGATCTACCTAGATGATCATATAATATTAAAATATTCGAATCAAAATGCAAAACTGATCTACATTTTCTTAAAAGATCTCGACCGATGATACCATTCGCCATAATTGGTAACGAATTAAAAATATAAAACTTGTGCTCAATTAGATCGCTTGTGTTCTTACAGCGCGAGCGATTCATGTTTATTATGAATGCCGTTTCCATATACGCTTCTGGAATCTTTTGCTGTATGAGATTCAGTATTAAGTTTAACAAAACAATCTGTTATTAAAACTATTTGAAAATATTTTTAATACAATGATTCAAGATATATTTTTTTTTTACACTTTGTATTATTTTATAAATAACTGTGTAAACGTCTACTTAATGTACCGATATACTTTATTTGAGTATAATATAATATGATATTTTATTTATAAGTGAAATGTTTGCTTAAAACTTTATTTTATTTGAAGTTTTCCACTAATGAATATGTTGTTGGTGATTAACGATACATAAACTCAATCCGCATTTAATCGCATCCGAATAACCTTAAAAAATTAATCGGTTATTAGGTTTTCCAAATTCTCAGCTGATTAGGCTTCTTTTATGTGGATATGCTAATCTCCGATAATTTTCCTTACCTATATCACAACTTTTACCCACGTATTATTTCTTTCAATAGTTTCATTTATAATTACGTATTCTGTAACTTAGCTATATATTTTTTTTTTTTTCACGTCTTTTACAAATTTATATCATATAAGTATATAAGTAGTCTCTTATATCATTTGGGTACATCATTTGCTGTCAGAGAATGAGGCTCACAATGAATTAATTAATTGTAAACTTAGGAGTTTCAAAATCGTTATAAAGAAATTATTTTCATGTACTACATAAATAAGTTAAATATTAAAACTATTTTCCTGGAAAATAATGGATTATAAAATTAAAAGCTTATGATTTTAAAGTACAATCAATATAAAAGCGAAAAAATTACATTTCATATTAAGACTAACAGAACAAAGAAGAGAAGAAGCTTTGTTATCATTATCATTAATATTGCAACAGCCAGATCAAAATACAAGTTGCAAATCCCAGCCGCGTAAGCGATTTGTGACACTATTGTTTTAAATTCCAAAGTACGTTTATGGGAACGTTTGCGATTTCATCGTATGACATAGGCACCTAATTTCAACAAAACTTACAAATTATTTTATTATGAATATACTTAACATGTATCTGAAAATTATAGTATTAAACACTTTTTTATTAATGTAGTTAAGATTATTACATTGCATTGTTATAATACTATTACATACATTATCAAGTATTTATAATAGGTATATGTTATTTGTCATTAATAGTCGAAACGCATTATTACCTTTTTAAGATTTCATGTCTTCTATGTAGTATGTTTATCTTATTTGAAACATAAATAAAAAATAGGCTATTACACAAATATAAGTTTGTATAGCAAAATATATGTTGTATTTGTTGTTATAAGTATTTTAAGTATATATAATAACATAATTTTGGAATAAAAGAAAAAAAAACTATTACACTATGAAACTTATAATAATAGCGATCCGATACTGTTTCGACGTGATTTTAATAAGCAATATATAAACCAAATTTAGTTCAAAATTTTACAAATTTTACATAAACAAATAATTTTATGTTTTCTTTGTTTACTAATAAAGAAATTTAGGGTAGAGTTATTGAAATTATGAAACAATTATGTAAATTGATATAAAATATATCTTAGCGAAAATGTATATTTATTAGATTTTTTTTTTTACGTATGGTTGTTTTTAGATTTGGGCGGGGATCCCCTTATTACCTCATTTTAATTGTTGACATGCCCCTGCACGTTAATTATTTTCATACTAATACTACTCTCATTTCCTTTGATTTCGATATCTCTTTATTACTCCTTGATTATTACTCCCTGATAATATATATTTATATATAATAATAAAGTTACTTTAAGCTTTCCATACCTTTAGAAAAGAAGAAAATGATTATAACTTATAATAATTACGATTTTTTTTATAAAACCCTTTTCAAAATTGTATACATTTAAATAAAAATACTATAAAAAATTGGGTTAAATTTAAAATATATTTGCTTTAACACGAACCTGTTCATCGTAAAATGTATGTTTTTTAGAAAACAATATCTACTAAAAATATTATAAATTGTTAAAATCTGACAAATATTTTCTAGTTACTTGTAAATACCGTACATTTAATATTTAATGCGTTACTTTTTTTATTTAATATAGTCTAAAACATAATAAAATAATTAAATATAATGTATAAAAATAACGCTGATGCAATGTTACCTCTAATATATCTTCTTTTTTCTTTTCGGTTCACTTTTCATATTTTACTGGACAAAGCTCGCTGAAATACAACCGTTTTTTTTTTTTTAAATTAATCTGTTGTTTCTTGAATTTTGTTCTTCGGTCATTATATTAAAAAAAAAATCCACATTTTATTTTCCTCATTCTTCGTTAGTTGTCTTCATAGATATATTTTAAATTTTCAGTCAGCTTCTATAAAATTTTATTGTGTTATTGTGGCTCTTCTTGAATTCATATTTATTTATTTTCCGTCACGTCCGGTATTACGTCGATTCCGTTATAATATTACTTTATTGTCAATCATTTTACTCATGTTTTCATTATTTAATTTAGTAATATTTATTCCCACCTTTAATTTTAATAGCCTGGCGGTGCGCTTGCATTGTCGCAGCGCACCGCCTAGCAGGGTCGCCATGTGGGGATCGGACCAATAGATACAACTGTCTCGTTACAATATCTCTTTATTACTCCTTCCTTAACCTAGGTGTAGATGTATTTATTACACTATACTGGGAGGAGGAAGCCACATACCACTACAATGCATTTGTAACACATAATACCTACTTTAAATAAATTTTAGGTTTCTGCACTCCTTCTCCACATGAACTTTAATTATGCCAAATCTCACACTTAGTGCAAATCAATTATTCGAATTTGTTGCTCTTTTAGTAAATTATCAAAAGAACAGCCTCCTACAGGCTATATATGCGCTGATTAACAAACATTAGGTACCATGTGATTTATCTGCCCGTATCTTTCCAAAAGGGATTGTCTAATGTGCTAAGCAATTAAAACGATAGATAGTAGTTTGTAATTAATACTGTATCAATAAAATTTATATCCATCACGTGGTTGAGTCGAGTTGATCGAGTAGAGTGGAGTATTAAATTGCTAAGTACATTATGAGCTCGAATTTGATACTGAAAAATTCATCATTATTTATTTATTATATCCTTTCAAACGTCCACTTAAACAAACGTACCTCTACCCCGATAGAGCTACGCTGCAGCTATATTATGGCCATACCATACCAGCGTAAAATAGTAGCTTAATGCTGCTGTGTTTCATATGGCGAGTATAGGTGAACCGGACACCCTTTTTACTGGAGACGAGGCAACTATTGATTCTTAATCGAGGATAGATATAGACGTCTATGAGCCACAGCATCCAATCACCAGCAGTGGACTGTGTGCTCGTTTGTTACCCTTATTTTATTAAAATAAACATTTCAGGGACATTTGAAGTCGGTCATCAGGCATTGGGCAGCGAACTCTTACTCACCTTAAAACATCTCTTAAATAAATGAGGGCCTTTCATCAGCAGTAATAAAATATTTTTTTAACTTATTGTAAGCTAGTGCTTGTGACTACAATGTCATCTGGTGGTGAGTGGTGATGTGAAGCCTTAGATAGTAAACCATACTGTCTTAGTTTGACAAAAACCCATTCACTCTTGCCTTGTAGAAGCCCAGTTTGTAATCGTACGGAAAGACAGACCTAGGCAGATTATTCTACTCCTTTGCTGTACGAATCACGCTTTCGTGATGCGTACAGCAAAGCAAACCGCTTAGTTCGAAATTCGAGAGTAGGACGTATCTTTACTTTTTAAACTTATATAATTCTTAAAATTAATGTAAATTATTAAATTGAAGGAAATTTATTATTACTTTTGCTAAGAAAGTTAGGTCAATCCTTGTCATTTTAAAAACTTTCAGAAACCTCGTCTTAATCAATTTACAAGTAAATTGGAATTTGTTGTTGTGATTTCAAATTGAACCATAAAAAGTATAAAACCACTTAAAACTTTGTTAATAATTTTCGACATAAAATCGGATATAATTTTGTGTGAATTGTTTTAATCTAATATCATAATTAACTTCCCATTGGAGCGAATTGTAAGTTATTGTCATGGGCTTAAAATATTTTCTTTCCAAGACATTTTCAAAATTGTAGAGCCATGCTGCAGCTATATTGTTGTAGACCTCAGGGGTGATTATAACCGATGATAGATGTGAATGTCTATGGGTCACAGTATCCATTTACCATCAGGTGGACTGCGCTCGTTTGTTACCGTTATTCTATAATCAAAATTAAATTAATTACGCATTTTATTTAACATCAAAAAATAAAATTTTACTATTTTTTTTTGGTGGCTTTTTATTACGTCCATGTTGGATTTTATGTGATGTCAAATGGCTATAAGAGAACGATGCTTCCAACGATAATATTTATGTCAAAATACGACCAGTATTTTAGGGGATCGGAGGGAATTTATACTTGGTAGAGCCATGCTGCAGCTATATTACTAGTATAGTTGTAGCACGAATGGGTCGGCTCGACTGAAGAAGGACCACGCTCTCACAAAATACCAGCGGAAAATAGCAGCTTAACACTGCTGTGTTTCGTAAGGTGAGTGTAGAGAACCGGAGACCCATTTTACTGGAAAAGAGGCATTCCATCTTAGTCCTCACCGGTGACAACGCATCTGCATTTTGATTCTTTATTGAGGATAGATGTAGATGTCTATGGGTCACAGCAACCACTTACCATCAGGTGGACTGTGTGCTCGTTTGTCACCCTATCCTATAAAAAAAACACATGAACATACATACTTGACCTTTTTTTTGGCTTTTCCGTAGTCGGATTAAATGGTCTACACTAACGGAAGCTCAGCAAGCTTACAAGAAACGCTGCTGTTTTACTGTTTATCTCTCTTTTATACGGAAATTAATCTCACTGCCAAGTCTTTTTCGTATTTATATGGGCTGATAATATAATAAAATGTATTTGTACGATATCTTGTTACTTGATTTTATTTACATAAAAGTTAAAGTTACAGCGTATACAAATCCCACTGCTGGGCACAGGCCTCCTCTTATTTCTGAGAGGGTTTTAGGGCAAGGAAGTGTCCGCCGCGCTGCCCCAGAGCGTGTTGGCGAACGTCACATATCTTCGAAATATTTTTTTTCCTTATTTCTCAGACACGTGGTAAATATTACATATTATATAATATATATTTATATAAATATATATTATGTAATATTTATTTAATTTTTATTTATGCATATACGAAATAATATGTGGCATGCAACTTTATGCATGGGTTTATATATTATTATGTTTTACATTTATTTTCTTACATTTATATTTCTATATTTCATCAACTTACACACCTTTTTCATATTTTTATCTCCGCATCACCAAAAGGTTCACTGCTAGAGAATGTACCTGTACCTGTGCGTATACCTCATATATTTTTTATAGTAAATAAATTTAAAAAAATGAATAATAAACAAGCACAATATTAAGTGCTTGTAGAAGTAAAGAGTTTTAACTTTTAACTTTCAAGTGTATACTTAAAAAAATATTTTTGTAGTATATGTAAGGAACTTAAATCTTTCACTTTAATTATGAAACAATTACTTAGAGTAAGTTGTAGCTTACGAAATAAACGTTCGCTTTAATAAAACATAATACGCGACTAGAGTTTGATCCTGCGTGGTGATTGACCATGTGCTCAGAGGTGAAGGTCCATTAAAGTGCACCTCACAAACATCCGAGGCCTCCACTGTAATCTCAATGCAGTCCACTACCACCTTGAGACTGACAAGCCGCACTTACTCTTCTTGACTGAGACGCAGATCAGATGTCCTCTAGATGCGGCGTACCTTGGCTACCCTGGGTACACATTGGAGCATAATTTCCATCAGCGCGCCGGAGTCTGTGTTTACGTCCGCAACGACATCTGCTGTAAGCGTCTCCGTCACCTTGAAGACCCCACTTTCTCTACGATCTGGGTATTGATAGACAAGAATGGATAAAATTATTTATTCTTGTATCTACCGATCGCACAGCGGTGGCCAGGTGACAACTAGGCTATTTGAACACCACAGTGAAGCCTCTGATGTGGCTCTAAATTGGTACCCTTATGCACAGTTGGTTTTTCTGGTGGACTTTAATGCCTGTCATCAGGACTGGCTGTTCCCATACCAGAAGACCGACCACGCTGGGAGAGGCGTGAAATTTTGCCTTATCGTTGGGCTCTCTCAGCTGGTACAACAAGCGACTAGGGTACCTGATGTGGATGGGCACACAGCCAACTGCCTGGACCACCTGCTGATGACCGATCCAGACAGGTACGATGTTCAGGTTACCTCACCATTGGGAACTTCTGACCACTGTCTGGTGGAATCTGTGTCGTTATATTCTCCACTTAACTACGATTTCCACGATGTGCGGCGAGTGTGGCGATAAAAGTCAGCAGATTGGGATGAGATGCGGTATTTCTTTGCATCTTATCCTTGGCGGCAGGTCTGCTTCTCATCTGAAGATCCGTCGAGCTGCGCGAATGCCATAACCGATGTGATACGTCAAGCGAAGGAGTATTTCATGCCCTTTGTTGACGTGCCCATTGTTGGTAAAGCTCGCCCATGGTTCAACGCCGAGTGCGCTCGTTCTGAAAAGCATAAGCATATGGCGTACTTATCCTGGCTCGATGCTCGAGACCGCAAAGCTCCGGGTGTTAGCCTTAAGAAGAGAGCCTTTAACCAAGCCGCCAAGTCCTGCAAAAAGGCACTACGGCAAGCCAGTTTCGACCGCATTAAACGCATCGGTATAAAGCTTTCTGTCAAACCATCTGGCAGTAGAGCTTTTTGGTCTCTCGCCAAAGCGGTCGAGACAAACTTCTGTCGGTCTACACTGTCTCCGCTGGTAAAACCAGATGTCTCACTGGCGCATGCGCCTAAGGAGAAAGCGGACGTATTTGCTTCTCTTTTTGCTTGCATTTCGCGTCTGGACAGTAGCAACAGCGTACCATCTCAATTACCTCACTGCGGTACCTCTATGTCAGAGGTCCATATCACCAACAAGGAGGTTCTTAAAACCTTGCGAAGTCTAGACGTGAACAAAGCTAGTGGACCTGATTGTATACCAGCTATAGTTCTAAAGGTCTGTGCACCTTAGTTGTCTCCTGTATTGACACGCTTGTTCCGCCTCTCATTCAGGACTGGAATAGTGTCCAAATCTTGGAAGCTGGCGTGTGCCTAAAAAAGGTAGCCGTAGCGACCCTGCCAAGTATAAGCCAATTTCAATTACCTCCATACTCTGCAAGATTATGGAGCGCATATTGAACGCCCACCTCATGGCATACCTAGAGCAAAATTATCTCCTCAGTGATCGCCAGTACGGGTTTCAAATCGATCAACTGGGGACCTTCTAGCGTATGTCACTCAAATATGGGGCGAAGCCCTCGAAAACAGTGGTGAAACACTTGCTGTTTCCCTCTACGTTTCGAAGGCCTTTGACAGGGTTTGGCACGTTAGTCTATTGGGCAAGCTTTTAGCGTACGGCCTGATTGACTGGGTGAAGAACTTTCTGAGTGAACGGTCTCTCCGGGTCGTCATCGATGGCTGCTCATCCGACACTGTGGCGACTAACGCCGGTGTTCCTCAGGGGTCCGTTCTCACCGCAACTCTCTTCCTACTGCATATAAATGATCTGCTCATTCCTGGTATCTATGGAAGTGCCCAGGGCAGTCGGGAACAAATCCAGTCCGAAAGAGAGGCTATGGTTTAGCGTGTGAATTTCACACTACGGGCAGTCTCCGAATGGGGCGATGCCAATCTCGTGAGATTTAACGCCTCCAAAACACAAGCGTGTCTTTTAGCTCGCTCACCCTGGCTCCTACTTTCCGGAATGTATCCTTGGAGTACACTGACCGCCTTCAGTTGTTAGGGGTTGAATTTTCTCCGAACCTCAACTATGGGCGGTTCATTGAGTCCAGAGCCAAAGCAGCTGCAAGGAAACTTTGTGTTCTTGCAAGGGTGCGGCGGTACTTCACGCTGGGGCGTCTTCTTACCTTATATAAAGCGCAAGTCCGGTTGTGCATGGAGTTCTGCTGTCACATATGGGCTGGTGCTGCAAAATGCCACCTGGCAGTGTTGGACTCAGTGGAGAGACGTGCTAAGAGGCTCATTGGTGACCTTGCTTTGGTTGAAACCAATCTTGTCAGCCTCGAGCACAGGCGCAGAGTAGCCAGTCTCTCGGTATTCTATAGGATGCATTTCGGTGAGTGTGCGCAGGATTTACACGCTTTAATTCCTCCCTCTTCTTTCCACGATCGGACAAATAGGGGGTCGGCGGGTCTTCACCCCTTTGTTGTCGATATTCCACGCATTAGAACCAAACGTTTTGCTTCGTCATTTCTAATGCGTACAGCAAAGGAGTGGAATAATTTGCCGGCGTCTATCTTTCCGTCCGAATACAATCTGGGCGCCTTCAAGGCAATAGTGAATAGGCTCTTGTTACGCTAAGATAGTGCAATTTACCATCTAAGGCTGCATCACCACTTACCACCAGGTGGGATTGTGGTCAAGCACTGGCTTACAATAAGTAAAAAAAAAACGTATATATCTTAATAAGCTGCAGTTTTAAAATTGCTACGAGTATACTTATTGCAGCAATTTATAAGGCTAGTAAATAATATGTGGAAGCATTTTTAAAACTGTGCCTACGAATTACATATAATTTAGCTATATTTTCTCTGAAATCCGGTATAAACGTGTAATCGACAGCAATTTTGCAGCCATATTCTCTCTGAAACTAAATTATTAAGACGTTCCTTGGACGGCTTATTGTATAATTTACAATTTTAATGAGATAACGCGAAAGGGAATAGCTGTCGATTTAAGTTTTCCGTTTAATTTAATATGTATCTCGGCCATGAAAATACAAAAGTTTCACTCATAAAATATTAACAAAGTATGACATTATTAAATGCTGTCTATGCTAAATATTCAAATAATTCATTAACAAATTTTATATTTTTATATTATAGTTTTATACTGTGTAATCGTGGATTAAAAGAATCCACTATTTATATCATCCCGTGAGTGTTG
Source organism: Parnassius orleans (assembly GCA_029286625.1). NCBI lineage: Eukaryota > Metazoa > Arthropoda > Insecta > Lepidoptera > Papilionidae > Parnassius > Parnassius orleans. The sequence continues at coordinate 7,238,741 of JAGSMP010000003.1, forward strand.
TAAGATACGACGGATATAAACTGAAACAGGAGATAGACAGCAGAATCCTAAAAAAAAATATAAAAATATATAGCCAATAATAATAGAACTCTTCATATGTAGATTGCTCATAGGGTGAATCCCTATCTATCTTGCCACTGTTGCCACGCTTGTACAGGCGGGATGGCTTTCGCAGTTTTTGTATTATTTTGAGATTTATTATCCGTATGACGCGCATTCTAATAACAAACTAAATATTATTAAAAAAACTGCGGTTGTGGACTCGCATGTCAGGCATGCCCTATGGGGAAGGCCTATGTTCATTAGTGGACTTTATTGATGATGATGCTGATAATGAATTCTGAATTTGTTTCTCTCCCTCAGGTAGTCCTCAGTGTTCGTTAGACAGTAGGATACACCGCTTGCAGGTCACGTTAGCTTTAGAAGAAAAAGATCGAATAATCGTCCTTGTGCACATTACTATGCATAACAATTTCAATGTTAAATGTTTACAAACTTGTGAAATAATTATTTTATCAGTGTAAATGTAAATAAGGAAAAAGGAACGACGTTGTTGTATCCTTTTCATTTGAAGATATCCCACGGTTTTCATCAATCTTTATTTCAGGAACATCAAACTGATCTATGTAAATCCCTGATACTATTTATTTATTTACTAGCGACCCGCCTTGGCTTTGCCTGGGTAGACTGAAATGTGGCATTATTTTGATTTAAGATAATCAAAGGTCATTTATTTTATGAATGATTAAAAAAAAAAACCTCGCAAGTTTTTTAAGATAAAATATTACTCTATAATTATTATCACTCATGGCATTGCTATCTATCTGTTCATGAAGTTTCATTACAGTCAATTCAACCATTCCGAAGAATAGCCCGGAGAGACAGACAGACATAAAGACGGACAGAGAGATAAAAATTTTGTGGGTTCCTCTTAGTTAACCATTGGTGACCAAGCCTTGGCTACTAAGACCCTTCGCCACGATAAGGTGGGAATCTGTTTGGGGAGCACTTACGGCCACTAGGCACAAACTAGCTCTACAAAACAACTACAAACTACAAAACAAACTCCATGGCATAGTTTAAGGTATAAATATTTCCTAATCCCTTTTGTATTCTTATGTACAGTGCATAAAAATAATTGGTGTAATGCTATCGCATCCAAATCCATCCAATACAGCATATTAAATTCCATAGCTGAAAATAGGCCTCCCCCGTAGATTACCTCATAAAAGTCCCTCTGACTTTACAATACAATACAATAACTTTATTTCAAGCATCAAGGACTTAAAAATTAAGAACATTGGCCCATAGCAATATATATGTACCTTAACCTAAAATATATATAAAATATAGACATAACTTAACACCGTTTAGGGAACTTTCTTCTTAGGCGCGTCCCTGTATCGGCGAAACACTACCCCATAGGGCCAGAAATCGGGAGCGGGGAATGTCTCTTTGTGTTTTGCAGGAACCTGGAGTAACTCTTCTCAACAAGAGTAAACCCGTCATTATCAATCTTGTTTCGGGTCACCACTGGAACTGATTTTATTTCCACATTCTTTCGCTTTCGACTACAAGAGGGTGCCGGTTGTGAAGATTTTCGGGCAACATCCGCAAACGGCTTCCCTTGTTGTGAGGTTGGCTTCGGCGGAAGAGTATTCATGGGTGCAGTCAAGAGCCGAGGTGGTGATGCAATGACGACCGAGGTCGCCCTAGTTTCACGGTCATCAACCCGCTGACAGACGGTATCGCGTGACGGAGTCGCAATCATCGGTGAAATATGACTGAAACTGATGTCGGTAACTTCGGCTTTCAAAGTGGTGATATCTTTCAACAATCTGGTCACGTCTACGTGATCGAACGTCACGGGAGGCAGCTTGTTGAGATCACGCGCGACGAAAGTTGTGATGTCATCAGGGTCGGCCTCATTGAACAGTCTGAAGATTTCTTGCAGGTCTTTCTTACCGCGTCCATCCCTGTGACGTGTGATAAGACGGATGTGGGTCACGGCTGAATCTGCTAACACCTTCTTCGCTTAGATGATCTCGTCCTCGGTGAAGCTTGTCATCAGTATCTGCTCCAGAGACACCTGGTCCATGACGTCCAATTTTTGTTGAACAAAGGCCAGGAACTCGTGGACTACGACGGTATCGGGGCGTTTAGGTTGACACGCCATTTTGAATTATTTTCGCGCAGTAGGTATGCTTACGCTACGAAAATATTGTAGGTTCGGCATTAGAGCCGTCACATCATTATGAAGCGACTGCACTGACTGGTAGTAGTTTGCTTGCTTCTTGAGTTGGCAACCGTAGTTTTTATTTATTTAGAGTGTATCAGGAATATGCTGCTGCCCATCAACTGCTTTAGTTTCCCTCTATCGCCTTTTACTACAGCCACATGACGATATGAATTCTTATACCGCCGGCACCGATGATATTTTAAAGTTATTGCAATCTTAAGTGCTGATTTACCAATTTGTTCAATAGTCATGGAAAACATCGTGGGGAAACCTACAGTCTTAAAAATACAATATTCGAGGAACACTGGAACAGTGCGGCAGACTGATTACTTCATAAACCTTTCAGAAATTTGAAGGGACTAATAATTATACAACGCACTACCAATAGACATAAGAAAATAATCTTTTTTACAATATTTAAAGTTAAACATAAGAACTATATTTAGCGTGGCGAACAACTACTATTTTTTTAAATAAAATAATGAATGCAACCTTGCTTTGTAATCAGATAGGAATGCTAGATGACTTAATCACTAATGTTTTCTTAATGTAACCTATATAATATATACTTCTTATTAAGTGAAATATGATGTTTTGAGAAATAAAGTTTCTTCAAACCTAAATGAGAAGAGGCCTTTTTCCGTAACTTAAAAACCAAAACTACTTCAACTACCAAAATACAGTTTTTAAAGGATTATTACAGATCTTCACAAGTCCACTGCTGAACATAGGCCTCCCCCAAGGAATGCCACAAAGCACGTTCCTGAGCCACCTGCATCCATCGACTTCCTGCATGTCTTACCAGGTCGTCACTCCATCTAGTATGATGTCGCCCTACACTTCGCCTAACGGTACGAGGCTGCAACTCGAGAACCTTTTTTCCCCATCGGTTGTCAGTTCTTCGAGCTATATTGCCGGACCATTGCCACTTCAGCTTACTCATCCGTTGGGCGTCTCTCGTTGTCGGTCGCTCTAGTTCTACTGCGGATATCCTCATTTCTAAGTTTATCACGCAAATAAACCCCGAGAATAGCTCTCTCCATAGCTCGCTGAGCGACCTTGAGCGTCCTCATACGGCTAGCAGTGAAGGACCACGTCTCAGATCCATAAGTCATCACTGACAACACGCACTGGTTGTACAATCTCATTTTTAATGTCGCAATTCTGAGCATAAGGTACGAAATCTTCGTCGACACACTCACAATCTTTACTACGTTGTTTACGATCGACTTGTGTACGGTAAATCCGACACCTCCTTGGGACAGATCGCCTTACCGGTGATAGAACAAGTTGCCGGATTCGAGGATTACCGTGTCCTCCTCCTCTCTTCGGACGTCAGATAATCCTATAATATCACAGCGCAACTTGCCTATCTCTTCTTCCAGCTCCAGGATCTTCTCGTCGGTCCCCAGGGTGCGTGCGTTGTATGTTGCCAGGTCGAGTCGTTTTAGGTGGCAACTGAATCTCCACCGGAGATTCTTAGCACCCCCTGCCCCGCCGTTACCATGGTCGCCACCGTAGCCAGGAATAGTGGGGCTGCCGGGGACTGGGGGCCGTCTCTTCGTAACTCTTATTATGGGGGATATATTGCCATAGTTACAACGCTTGGCGAGCGAGTTGGCAACCACAGGTTTTTATTGTACTATTGTTGTTATCAGGAAGAGGCTGCTACCCATCTCCTGCCTGTTTCTCACTGTCGCCTCTTACGACACCCACGGGAAGATATAGGGTAGTGGATATTCTTAACCGCCACTACACGGCTCTTTCTTCTTTTAAGGGATAAATAAAGTATTTTAAGCAAGCGTAGCGTATTTTTACGTGGCAGAGTCACGCTGCAGCTATATTATGGTTGTAGCACGAATGAGTCGGCTCGACCGGGGAAGAACAACGCGTTCAGAAAATACCATCATAAAATAGCATTCTGTGTTTCGTATGGTGAATGTAGAGATCCTCTAAAACAAATGAAAGTGTAGGATCTGGGACTTTCTCTGAAAACCTCAATATCTACATATGCACTCGGCTGTGTACCTATAACACAGTCTTTCAGGCGGAATGTATGGGTATCATTCAAGCGGCCACAGCAATAGATGCTAGGAAGGTTAATGACTTCTCCATCAGAATACTGACCGACAGTAGGGCGGTACTACAAGCACTGAGTTGCAATGTGGTGAACTCGGGACTAATATATGAATGCCATCAACGATTAAATGAGGTATGTAAAAACAACAATGTGACTCTGCAATGGATAATGGGAGACAGTGGATCCAGAGGCAACGATGCAGCAGACGAACTGGCCAGGAGAGGATCGGCTCTGGCCACTATAGGGCCGGAATCAATCATACCAATCCCCTTTGGTAACGTTCGTTCACTGATACGTAGACACTTCACTAATCAACACGGTCAGCTTTGGAAAAATCTAGTACGTAGACTGTAGACAAGCTAGGGAGGCCCTGCCTTATATAAACAGTCGTTTAACCAAAGTTCTAATGAGACTGAACAAGCCGCAGATCAGTACAGTAACAATGCTATCACAGGACACGGCACCTTTAAAAAACATTTATTTAACATAGGTGTTACAGATAGTCCCCTGTGCAGGGCATGTATGGGGGAGGAAGAAACGGCGGCCTACGTGTTACTGAAATGTCCGGAGGTCGCTACATACAGGGCTAAACATCTCGGCACGCCGCGATCACTCCCCGAATTTGCACACAACATCAAAGGAATGTTGAACTTCTTCGGGTAGATCTCATGGCTCGAATAATTACATTATTCCTGCCCACACGCAAAATACGCGCTTAGACGTGGAGACTGCATCGTTGGTCTAGTGGTTGTAGTAGTGCGACTGCTGATCATGAGGTCCTGGGTTCGAATCCCGAGTCGGGCAAAAAAAATCAGTTATTGAGCTTTTCCATCAAGAAATTCTCAGTAGCTGCCCGGAGTCAGGAAGTTGGCGGTGTCTCACCCCCGTGCCTCGGAAAGCACGTTAAGTCGTTGGTCCTGCGCCTGATCTCTCTCCGGTCGTGTCGGTTTACCGTCCCATCGGATTATGAGAGTGAGGGAATAGAGAGTGCACCTGTGCTTGCGCATACACTTGGGCACTATAATCCTGTCCTGCGCCGATGGCTAGTCTCCATTGAGGCTGGCTGCCGTGACCGAAATTCGGTCTGAAGGACATTATTATTATTATAGACGTAGAATTACGGAAAACAGCCCGTCGTAAGCTAAACTAAACTAAATTAAATGTAGAGATCCGGAGACCCTCCATTCCCGAGGCATTCCATCTTAGTCTCCAGGGATAACAACACATATGCATTTTTATTCTTAATCGAGGATAAATGTAGATGTCTATGGGCTATAGAACCCACTTACCATCAGGTGAACTGTGTGCTCGTTTGTAACCCTTATACAATAAAAAAGCACTACAACAATATTTGAAATTCAACAAGATAATTATGACCATTCTAGAATTGGTTCGAGTGCCAATAAATACGAACAACTTACTTATTAAACTAGGAGTACCTACTATTGATTTATTTGATCCTGTACCAACTTAAATTTTAAGAACACATTGAATGAAATTTTTATTATGAAGTTATTTGTTTTCAATTAAAGTTATTTAAAATTTTATTATTCTCTATAAAATTTTGACATTTTTGTTTAGTTGAGAGTATAAATAAGCAAGCTATACTTATAAATACTCTAAAAGACTATCCATAAGTAAGAGATAAATGGAGATGACAGCCACGATGCTATAATGCGCATTGGCGCACCTCACATATCCTTTCGAGAAATGTAGGTATTTTATTTTCGATATGCAGATGTTCTAAAGAGGTTTTTCTTAATAACTGAGCACTTTATGTCATTGTTTCCGGTTTCGATCTACGCCAGCACCAATGAAATTTTATTTGTAATTTTAAGCCCTGATTTACTACGTGCTTGGCAGTGAAGAGAAACGTTGAGAGGAAACATGCATGTCTGAAAAACAAGAAAAATATTTCGAAGACATGTGAATTCCGCCAATATGCATTAGTGCAGTGCGACGGACATTTCCTTGCTCCAAAAACCTTCTCAGAAATTAGAGGAGGCCTGCGCTCTGGAGTGGGACATATATAGATTGTAACTTTTAAAAATTGTATTTAGCAGTTGGGTCTGGTTCCTGAGCAATGGAATTCATGTTTCCGTATTTTATGGTCTATGAGCTGGCTCGAGTAATCTCAACGAACGAGATCATAGAGCCACGAACAACGAAAGCGATTTATTGAAATAAACAATCGATCAGGTATTCAAAATGAATTGTTGAAACGGTAAGCAATTATTTCAAAGCTATGCGAACACTTTAATTAACAAAATGAACTACGAGTATTTTGAAATGAAACCGACATTGTGTTTAGTAATAATATATAGTTCTGCCAATTAATGAGTAAAATTCTCTATGTCTTTTTAGGATTTTGTTGGCATATAAAAAACTTTTAATTTCACTTAAATTTTTTAAGCAGATTAGATGAAAATACACCGATATTGCCCAAGAGGTCAGTAAGCTGAGGTGGCCGGCTCATATAGTTCGAAGTACCGACAACCGATTTGGGAAGAAAGGTTCTCGAGTGGCAGCCACGTACAGTTAAACTAAGTGTAGGGCGGTCCCTTAGCAGATGATGATGATCATCATCACCAATTACATTTTCATCACGATGAGCCTTTAAATAGATTACATAGACTTCTTCGAAGCTATGTTACTAAAGTTTAGCAGCTAAACCAATCCTTTAGCTCCATGCATTTATTTACCGCTTGTCGCTTTGTGCAGATAGAAACTTTTCTATATAGTAACGATATAGTCGAAGTAGATATAGTAACTATAATCGCAAATTCTAGTCTGATATCATCTCATATTATGTTCAACTTAGTGATGATGGTGATGATTATCATTTATAATGTAGTTATTATATGTACAAAAAATAGGATAACTAAATGCAAAATTTGTACTTAATCGTTTCGAATTTTTTTTTATATGAGAGGTGGCAAACGGGCATGCGGCTCACCTTATGGTAAAACTAAGTGACTACTGTCGCCAATGAACAACTGCGACACCAGGGGAATCGCAGATGCGTTGCGGCCTTTTAAAAAAGAGTAGGCTTTTCTTGAAAGTCCCTAAGTCGTAAGTCACAGTGCTCACTGTGTGAATCGCACATCAGGCATAGAGCAATCACACCGCGGGATGGTCGGCGGTGTGTTCCCCCGTCATCGAGAGTCGAGTTGGACGCAAAAAGGGAGCCTAAAAGGTCGGCTTTCTCTTTTGTGGCGTGGGCAAGTGAGGCGTCCTCCCTGTGCCGAGATGGAAGTGATGGCTTACAGAAATTCCCTTGGACAGCCTTGGACGAGAGACCAGAATGCCCCGTGCATTCTGGTCTGGTCTCCGAAGGGAGGTGAATTAATTTCTGGCAATTTCTGCCAATGTGCTCATACTTTGTCTTGGCAATAATTATTTTGAAGGACCTGGAGGCGAAGTTATACTTCTTTTTAAGGAAGCTGATGTTTACATCTCGGGCCGCCGAAGCGTCAGCCCAGGCTTGAAAACACTCCTGCTTACTGCGTAATGCAGTCTTACAGGAGCGATCAAACCAAGGTTGAGATCTACCTCCGATGGGTACCACGAATAAATAGTTCCAGTCCCTGAAGCACCAAATCAGTGACAGAGTCAGCAACAGCGCTGAAATCATCCGACGAGAATGGGTATCTTCAAGACTGTCGAGGCGTTGAAAACAGTTATCGTCTCTGATGTATACGCAAACTTTAGCCTGGGCCACAAAGAAGTGTTCTAATTTGTACTCCGGGTAGGAAAGGTACGAAGTATCAGCCGGAGTTGACACTTGCGTCTCGGTCAAAAAGAGCAAGGTCTCCAGATGATAGTGGACGGCGTTAAGGTTCAGTAAAGTCAGTTCAGGTAAGGTAAGTAGGGACCCTGATGTTGCAGAAGTCCACGGCTAGCGTGGCAGGGGTCGCCATGGTTTTATCACTCTGTTTGTCTCGTGCAATGTTAATAATGAGCATGATTTTGCCCCCCTCCCCCCACCCCCCCACTGAGCACCCACTTGATTTGGTAAGTTACGGTTATTATAACGGTGAGGAAAATTAAAAAATATCTTATAATATAAAATTTCTTCAATTACGAAAGCTCAAAATTTCATTACACAATTTTATCCGGCTCCGTGGCGCAGTAATGAATTGTTGCGCTGGGGGCCACGGGTTCGAATCCCGCACGGAACAAGTATTTGTATGGCCTATAAATAATTGTTCCGGGTCTGGATGTTTGTCCTCGTGCAATTAATGTTTGTAAACTGCCTCCACGATACAGGAGAAAATCCTAGTGTGGGGGTAACGTTATTTAAAAAAAAATATCATTCATAAAAGAAGGAAACTTTTTTTTTCTTATAAAACGGAAGCGGAAAAAGTCTAAATCATCCGGGTAATCAATTATTCAACTTTGCACTCCGGTATTTAACAGGAAATGTCTTTGGGCAATTTGCCATTTTATTCGCGTCACAGAATAAATAACACGCTATTATTTCTTGTAAGTAATTTCTTGCATAATACATTGAAATTAAACTCGTATTCAGCAAATTTGAAAAAATTATCCTTAAAATGCCAAAAGTGGTATCAAAGTTTACCGTTACAATCTTCATAAATTGCCTTATATTAGATAGATATTTGCCAGAGTTAATATGCTTGTCAAGCGGATTGGCAACCACACCTTTATTATTTATTAGGATAGGAAGATACTGCTGCACATCTCTTGATTTGTTTCCCCTATCGCCTCTCACGACCCCCACGGGACGATATTGAGTAATGGATGTTCTTATACCGCATTACATATAGGGTCAAGTTCAAGTCAATTTCGATAATCCCTAAGATGTCAAAAGGGGGTGTCAAAGTTAGAATAGGAAAAATAGTAATAGATTTTGTAACGCAAAACTGTGTTTTTATAAGGGTGCCCATGAACGAGCACAAAGTTCACCTGATGGTAAGTGTATGCCGTGCACCTAAACATCTAGATCTATCCTCGATTAGAAATCTAAATGTATATTACGCGTTGTTATCCCTGATCCCTGAGGACTAAGATAGAATGCCTTACTACTAGTAAAAAGGATATCTGGTTCTCTACACATATCATACGAAACACAGCAGCTTTAAGATGCTATTTCACGTTGGTATTTTGTGAGAGCGTGGTTCTTCCCGGTCGAACTGACCCATTCTTGCTGCAGCCAAAATACAGCTGCAGCGTGGCCCACCGTTAAAATATGTCGCGTAAAAAAATACCATTACTTGACTGATTTTTAATAATCAACCTCTAATCGAAGCAAATGTCAAGAAATTTTACCTAACAACAAATTATAAATAAACTAGCTTTTGCCCGCGTTGAAATCCCAAAAACGACATCATTACGAAAAAAACAGCTCTTGTTCACCTTTTAGTTTTTACCCGCGACTTGTCCGCGTAGTAGGCGGAAATAACATTTTTGTTGATACAATCCAGAACTCTATATCATCATTTTAAGAAGTAACTGTCTACAATATCTTTCGCGTGGAGTTGCATATTTCTAATGACATGACACATATAACATACAGTTACAATTCAATTTTTTAGATGTCGCTGTTTTAAAAATGTAAAATGCAGATTGTCACGCAGTTCCCAATTAAGTGCGAACGGTTAAAATTTTATTTATAAAAGTATACTTTGTAACAACTCTGCGTCATCTCGCTTATGACTGATGGTCTCATCAGCAACTATTTATGAAAATAAACGTCTAAGGAAGGGAATGAAATAACCCTCCTTTTTTGTACTTCCATAGTCGAATAAAAAGTTGACTATGGTCGTTAACTACCTCCATACCTAAATATTATATTGTGTTTGAGGAATTTGGTTATTTATTTATTTATATTATGTATATATTTATGCATGTATACATATAATTTATTTTATGTAATTGTGTATATTAATAATTTATACATATTTATTGCATTTAATTTGTATAGTAAGTATGTTAATTTATATTGTATCACCTTAGATTATTTACTATCGTATCACCTTGTATCTGTATCTTTATTTCTTTATGTCTTTGATTGCCTGAAAGAGAGCGCTATATGTATAGCAATAAGGCCGCCAAACTGTATTCCAATGCCTTCTGTTTATTTTTATTTTGTGGTGTACAATAGAACTATATTTATTCATTCATTCATTCATACCAAACTAACGGAAATCCGTCCTGTAATTTATACGTGAATCGCGAATACACAGCCAGACAAACTAACAGACAGACATAAGTTCTAAAAACTAATTAATAATTAATTAATTAATTTGGCGTCAACATCCTTTATTTAGTCCCATAGACTTGTTTTTTTACAGAAATTATTATAATTACAGACACGATTTATTATAATGTATAGATGAATTTAACGAACATAAGAAAATATATTGTCGGGAGGCACAACTAATATGTAAATTCCTATCTGTTGTTGTTTCACATGACAGAACATGAGTAATAAATTCATGACTTTTAACGAGTACGTATTCAAGCCGATGCCTATATTTTTGCAGAAAAATATGCTTTATCTGTCTCCTCCATCTAACCATCACTGGTTACAGCCTTCCACAAGTTCAGTGCTTAATTAAGGCCAAGGAATGTCAAAAACATGGCCCTGAACCACCTACATCCATCGACATCGATTACTTTCCAACTGTTGGTAAGTGGCTATTGTAGTCCATGAACACCTGCAACCAACTTCAAACAAAGAAGTCTATAGATGCGCTGTCACACAACCCTGTAATTATACTGGCTTCCTATATCCTTCAGAAGCGAATACAGTAGTGCACGCACGGCTTCTTTGCGGCTTAAGGCGCTACGCAATTTTAGACCTTATGACTGCGTTTTTGAAGTTTTTATAGAAATTATGTTTCACTCGGGTCAGTCCGGCGATAGCCCGCTTCAACGGTTTTCGATGTGTCCTTAAGGCCTTAAGGCCGTCTGGGCAGGTACCACCCACCTGACTTTAGTTATATAAATATATAAGGAGACCTACTTCAATTCGATTCTAAGAATCTTCTGGTAAAAAGACCGTGTTTTTTTAAAGCTTTTGTTAGGTATAACAAAGTCTTTCACTTTGTAGAACAGGGAGTCTAGATTATTGAAAACATGTAATCCCTTGTGCGCTAGGGATTACGTTTACAAGCTTCAATCAACTCACTAGTTCAGTAAAGCCTGAAACTGTATTATGTTTATTTCCTTTGAAATATAGAGAAAAGGCAAGTTTTATTGATATCCTTTTTTTTAGAGTAAGGGTGATAAACGAACACACAGTCCACTTGATTACCATCAAGTTCTTTTTTTATAGAATGATGGTGACCAACGAGCACACAGTCCAACTGATGGTAAGTGGATGCTGTGGCCCATAGATATCTACATCTTTTCTTGATTATGAATCAAAATGCAGATGCGTTGTCATCCCCGAGGACTGAGATGGAAGGCCTCGATCCCAGTAAAAGAGGTCTTCAGTTCTCTACACTCACCATATGAAACACAACAGCATCTAGCTTCTATTTTACGTTGGTATTATGAGAGCGTGGTTATTCCCCGGTCAAGCCATCCCATTCGTGCTGCATTATAATATAGCTAAAGCACGGTTCTACCACAGTAAAAATCTTCTTATCCTCTATTTCTTTAATTTCTTTATAGTATGTTACCGGCAAAACCCGATTTCAGGCCAAACTAGTATGTCATAGGCCAAATCGGTTTACCCTACGCGTGTCAGGATATACTAGTTTAACCCAGGCCAATCTAGTTTGGCCTGAATACTCAACAACGACTCGACGACTTCCAGCCTCCCGAACAAGCTGGTTTCCGAAAGGGCTTTAGCACCATAGACCACATAAGTACATACCCTTCGGCAAATTGTAAAGAAGACCGAAGAGTACAATCTGCCATTTTGTCTTGCGTATGTGGACTATGAGAAAGCCTTTGATTCCGTCGAAATTTGGGCGGTACTGCAGTGCTTTAAGCGGTGCGAAGTTGACTGTCGGTATATCGAAGTGCTGAACTGTTTGTACAGTAGGGCTACGATGTAGAACGAGTACGAAATAGAATAACCTATCCAACTGCAGAGAGGTGTAAGACAGGGTGATGTTATACCCCCGAAACTCTTCACCGCTGCATTGGAAGACGTTTTCAAGCTATTGGACTGGAAAGAATACAGTATTAACGTCAATGGCGAGTACATCACTCACCTTCGATTTGCCGGCGATATAGTAAATACTTATGGTAGAATCGCTGAAGGACTTAAGCACTATGCGCAATGACCTCAATAGTGTCTCCCAACGGATAGGTCTTAAGATGAACATGGACAAAACAAAAGTCATGTATAACGTCCATGTCACACCTATGCCGGTAGTTGTTAGGAGCACTAAGCTCGAAGTTGTTGACGAGTATGTATTACTATACATACTCGTCAACAACTTCGATACTATACTTAATATACTTATTACCTGGGACAAATAGTCCGACTAGGTAAGTCCAACTTCGACCGAGAGGTCAATCGACGGATTCAACTCGGCTGGGCAGCGTTCGGGAGATTACGACACATCTTCTCGTCAGGCATACTTCAAAACCTCAAAACAAGATTGTTCATCCAGTGTGTGTTGCCAGTGATGACCTATGGATCTGAGACATGGTCCTTCACTGCTGGCCGTATGAGGAAGCTCAAGGTCGCTCAGCGAGCTATGGAGAGGGCTATGCTCGGGGCTTCTCTGCGTGATAGACTTAAAAACGAGGATATCCGCATTAGAACTAGAGTAACCGACATAACCCAACGGATTAGTAAGCTGAAGTGGCAATGGGCCGGCCATATATCTCGAAGGACCGACAACTGATGGGGAAGAAAGGTTCTAGAGTGGCAGCCTCGTACCGGCAGGCGAAGTGTAGGGCGTCCCCCGACTAGATTGAGTGACGACCTGGTAAGACATGCAGGGATTCAATGGATGCAGGTGGCTCGGGACCGTGCATTGTTGCATTCCTTGGAGAAGGCCTATGTTCAGCAGTAGACTTGTGATGGGCTGTAATGATGATGATGAGATTTTTGGGATATACTAGTATATCCTGACACGCGTAGGATAAGCCAATTTGGCCAAGGACAAACTAGTTTGGCCTGAAATTGGATTTTGCCGGTAACATATATTATGCAATTTACACGTACTTTTACACTTAATCCAATCCCATGTGGTAGAAAGTGAGGTAAGGCCAAAGATGCTATGCACTTTGAAATGAAATAAGGCTTGTGTAATGGGAGAAACAATTCCTTCATGAATAATTTCCAAAAGTCACATTTATTTCCGTATAGTGTCGGCATAAGGACGCGTTTGCAAAATTGATAGGTATAGAATCGAACTATTACATTGACACGGGTCACACACACAAGTGTACGCACGGTTAGCTGCGGTTGTGGGAATCGTAATCAAGTGAAAACATTTTGATAATTTGAAAGATTGATTTTTTTTCTCATTTCTTATACCTACAAAAATATATTACATACGAAATACGAATAGCTGCTCCAGAGACTGCTAGGCACTAGAAGCCCACTACTAGCAGTAAGATGGTGGCTGTGGACTTTGGGCTGGTTCTGTTAGTTATGATAAGACTTTAGCTTCGGACTTGGTGAAGTGAATTGAAGGTATACCTCGGTGACAGCTACTGGAACTCCTCGACGAGTAGTACTAGGTGTGCCGAGTTTGGGCTCGTTTTGTTAGTCATGATGAGAGCTTATCTACGGACTTGATAGAGTGACCTGATGGTGTATTTCGGTGACTACTGCTGAAATTCCTGGACGAGTAGAACTAGGTTTGCCGAGTTTGGGCTCGTTTTGTTAGTCATGATAAGAGCTTACCTCCGGACTTGATAGAGTGACCTGATGGTGTACTTCGGTGACTACTGACGAGTAGAACTAGGTTTGCCCAGTTTGGGCTCGTTTTGTTAGTCATGATGAGAGCTTACCTCCGGACTTGATAGAGTGACCTGATGGTGTACTTCGGTGACTACTGCTGGAATTCCTGGACGAGTAGAACTAGGTGTGCCAAGTTTGGGCTCGTTTTGTTAGTTAAGATTAGACCTAACCTCCGGGCTTGATGGAGAGACCTGATGGTGTACTTTGGTGCTTATTGCTGGAACTCCTGGACGAGTAGAACTATGTGTACCGAGTTTGGGCTCGTTTTCTTAGTTATGATGATACTTTACCTCCGGACTTGATGGAGAGACCTGATGGTGTACTTCGGTGACCATTACTGGAACTCATGGACGAGTAGAACTAGGTGTGCCAAGTTTGGGCTCGTTTTGTTAGTAATGATGAGAGCTTACCTCCGGACTTGATAGAGTGACCTGATGGTGTACTTCGGTGACTACTGCTGGAATTCCTGGACGAGTAGAACTAGGTGTGCCGAGTTTGGGCTCGTTTTGTTAGTTATTATGAGACCTAACGTCCAGGCTTGATGGAGAGACTTGATGGTGTACTTTAGTGACTACTTCTGGAACTCCTGGACGAGTAGAACTAGGTGTGTCTGTCACTCCATCAAGTCCGGGGGTAAGTTCAAATTCGAATATTTTGTGTATGTACAGCGATCTTTTTCGGCTGCTGCAATCAGGCAGGCGATACAGTATCCACTCATGACGGCGACCGAGCGCGGACTGAGGTTTCATCGAAATTTTTGTACAATAAATCAAAACAGGCACCAAAAATAAAATAACCCTTATTGCAATCCATTATGATTCATCCGTATTAGCAAAATATGTCAAAAATAAGCATCAGTTTTATTTTTTTACGACTATTTGTGACATTTTGATAAAATTAAACACCACTATTTTTATTGAATATGTCTGCCTACTATATTTTTAGAAATCTTAATATATGTTGATAATAGAACAAAATGTATCAGGATATTGGCAGCAGAATATTCCTTATAACGATTAATAATAATAAAAAAGTTGCGGTAACCAACCTGCCAGTCAAGCTATGGCAAATATGATGAGGGAGGCCTAATCTTTTGATAGGTTGAATGAACCTTTATTTTCCCGCCGCAAAAAGTATGTCATTTTAATTTAGTAAATGGCCTGTGTCAAATTTCATCCAAATACTTTTTTAGTTTACGTGTGGTAGAGTCCAATCGTCCTCACAAATGTTCATAACATGTTATATAATATTAGCATAGCATATAGTTACCTCTGGTAAATAGAGTAACGGCTTGCGTAGAACAGCTACAAAAGTTAAAATTACTCGAGATTTTTGAAAAGCGCTATCGATGACTTTATTATATAACAGTCTGCCTCGTTGGTCTAGTGGTTGTAAACGCGACTGCTGATCATGAGGTACCGAGTTCAAATCTCAGTCGAATCGGGCCTAAAAAAATCAGCTGTTGAATTTTTCTGTCGAGAAATTCTCAGTAGCTGCCCGGAGTCAGGAAGTTGGCGGTGTCTCACCCCCGTGCAAAAGCACTAAAGCTAAGACAGCACGTAAAGCCGTTGGTCCTGCGCTTGACCTCTCTCCAGTCGTGTCGGGTTACCGTCCCATCGAACTATGAGAGTGAGGTAATATAGAGTGCACCTGTGCTTGAACATACACTTGGGCACTATAAAGAGAGACTACGCAGATATCTGCGTATAAAAACTCAATTATTTGAAAGTATCACACACTACGCCGATACGATAATGTACGATATGATACATTCACTCGAAATACTTCAAGCTTACTAGACGTGTTTCTGGAGCGGATTGTTTATACAGAGTGTTACCTACAATGAGTTGGCGTATATTGCTTCTAAATTATCTAGACAGCTAGTCAGAATGGGATTCAGATTTTGATTTTGATGCACGTGTTGCATTAACATTTACTAAAAGGCGAAGAATTTAGATAGAGCGTCATATAAAGCGAATTTAATAGCATTTTTCAGCGACCACCTGTATTTATCTGCAGGTAAAATCCTATGCCATATTTGTATCTGCAGATGTTATCTACACATATATTTGTACTCATATGAGCAGATAATATTGTCACCATCTTTCGGTATAGGTCGATGCTTACAGATACTTAACGATAAAATATAAATTATCTGCGCTGTGTGTTAGTTCATTGAATTTCATAGAGAGCGATATTGAAAGATATGCGCTCGAATCTTATCGTATCTGCGTAGTGTGTGACTCGCTTAATCCTGTCCTACGCCGATGGCTAGTCTCCGTTGAGGCTGGCCGCCGTGACTGAAATTCGGTCTGGAGGACATTATTATTATAGTTCCGTGTTCAATAGGCCACCCAAAATAATTCTACAATATTTTTGGAAGTTGAAAAACAGTAACATTCATCATCATCAAGACTTTGTAATTACGTGTTAACAGAAAGCTCATTACAACCACTAATTAGACGCCTTTGTCTAATATTACACTATAAGTAGCATTATTACTATGTGCGAAGCAATTTGTCACGTCAGTAAAGTTTGCTTTGTAATCGCTCAAATGTTACGAACTAGGTTATTTTAGTGGAGACAGACGGGATCACGTATGTGTGTCACAGTAAAAATATTGGACGCTGGCGAAATACTTAGTAGGTGTGGGTACCTACTGTAGAATGAAAATGAATTGTCTGTCTGTAATATCAAAATAACTGGCATTTGTCGAGCTCAGGGGGTTATTTGCATGCCACTAAGACATAGATAACCATTTCAAAAAAAAGATCTGTCTGTCTGTCCGGGCTAATCTTTAGAATAGCTAAACCAATTGTTATGAAACTTTACAAACAGATAGAGAAAAATGGCAGAAGGGACCTAGGCTATATTTTATCCCTCTTGACATAGCTCTACCTTTATATCATCATCGTCATCATCATTATAGCCCTTCACAAGTCCACTGCTGAACATAGGCCTCTCGCAAGGAATGCTACAAAGCCATATATAAGATAGCTCTATATAATTCATCTTAATTGAAAGAAATATAACGATTGATATTTTTTTGGGCCGCGGGTTTGAATTCGCATAGAAGAACTGTTTAGATGCCTGTTATTGTGTAATTTATGAATGTAAATGTCTCTATCACACTGAAGAGTGTAATAAATATATAAATACATTTACCACTAATTAAATTTTGATTAAAGATTCTCCCAAGTTCTAAAGATTGGTGAAAACGATCATTATAGATGACAGTGAAACTACTATCAGAAAAGCCGGCTTTTAGCTGTTTGTATAATAGCTCTAGAAACAAGTAGTATAAATTATCAATATTATCGTAAAATTCCACTGCTGGGCAGAGGTCTCCTCCGTTGTAGGGAGTAGGACAAGCGGATTGACGCTCGCAGTACCAGACGTCTCGCACCTTTAACGCTGCTGCCCATCGTCGGTCTGGATGTTTGCATCTATCGTAAGCGTGATTTTATATTACCATTAGCGATCCGCCCCAGCCCCAGTCCACAACAACGCCACATACCGGGTCCAACTGTGAACCTAAACCATTCTCTAACCAACTTAAGTTGAGGAGTTCAGTCACACACACAGAAAGAAAAATTGTATAAATATAATATGCATGTATTACACATATAAGTCTTCCTCTTAAATCATTCTGTCTATTGATGAAAACAAAAATATCCCAAATTTACATTTAGTAAAAATCAAGGGAAAGTCACCTCAAGATGACGCTATTTTAAATGTGCGGAAATAAAGCTGCATATAACTTTATTATCATTCAAGTTATGAGGACAACAACCAACTTTCATCAGTTTATATATTTTTTATATTTGAACGAATGCTACCCTTGAAATTGATCCGGCGTCCCCGTGACGATGGAACCGTATCCATCGTCACAGGGACGCCGCATCAACGGGACGTCGTATTTGAAATAAGTAAAAATAAACAAGTGTTGGGAATGAGAGTAAAATAATAAAGAAAAATAAGAAGAATTAAGGGTGAAACCGTAATCTCCCACTCTATCTAGCAGTATAAAAAAAATTGCTCAGGCGACTAAGAGGGATCAGTCTACGAGTATCAATAGTCTATCTAGAATAATGATCAGGATTCTGCGAGTCTCATTGTCGTTATTATGCCCGTTGGGCTAAAATATTACCTCTACACTGAGATTTTTTTTATATTATTCTAAGCCAGCACTTAACTACAATCCCACCTGATGGTAAGTGGTGATGTAGCCTAAGATGGTGAAGCGCACTGACTTAACAAAAGCCTATTCACTCTTGCCTTGAAGACACCCACACTTTAATCGGATGGAAAGACAGATGCTGGCAACTTAATCCACTTCTTTGTTGTACGCATGATGAACGACGCAGCAAACGGTTTGGTTCGAATGCGTGATAAGTCAACAACGAAAGGGTAAAGACTGGCCGAACGTTTGGTTGTACGATGGTGGAAGGAAGAGGGAGGAATCAAATTAGGCAATTCCTGCGCACACTCTCCGAAATGCATCCTGTAGAAAAGATAAGATTGGTTTTAACCAAATTGGGGTCACCAATAAGCCTCTTAGCACGCCTTTACATTGAGTTCAAAGCTGTTAGGTGGCATTTTGTAGCTCCAGCCCATATATGGCAACAATACTCCATGCACAACCGGACTTGCGCTTTATATAAAGTAAGCAGCTGTCCGGGCGTGAAGTATCGCCGCACCTTTGCAAAAAATCCTAGCTTCCTTGCAGCTTCTTTGGCCTTGGACTCAATGAACCGCCCGAAGTTCATATTTGAGGATATCTCAACCCCAACATCAACAAGCTATCGTCTGCATACCCATAGATTTCTGGGTATAAGCAGATCATTAATAAGCAGCAGGAAGAGGGTTGCAGAGAGAACGGACCCCTGAGGAACACCGGCGTCAATCGCCACAGGATCGTATTAGCAGTAATCGACGATGACCCGGAAAGACCGTTCACTCAGAAAGTCCTTTACCCAGTCAATCAGACCAGGAGATAAGCCGTATGCTGGAAGCTTACCCAAAAGGCTAGCGTGTCAAACTCTGTCAAAGACCTTCGAGACATCAACGCTGCACGTTGGCTAGCTTCCAGGATTTTGGCACTATTTCAGTCCTAAATGAGAGGTGGAACAAGCGTCTTTTAAAGTCTTGTGCCCAGAAGCGAATTGTAGGCAAATTGAGACGCAAACAAGTCCGCTTTCTCTTTATCCGTATGCGCCAGAGTGTCATCCAGTTTTACCAGCGGAGGCAGTGTAATCCGACGGAAGTTTGTCTCGACCGCTTTGGCAAGAGACCAAATAGCTCTAGTGTCGGATGGTCTGGCAGAGAGTTTTGCGCCAATATGTTTAATGCGATCGAGACTGGCTTTCCGTAATGCTTTTATGTAGGACTTGGCGGCCTGGTTCAAAGTTCTCTTCTTGAAGCTGATATCCGGAGCTTTGCGGTTTCGAGTCGAACTGTATTTGCTCTATACTGAATGTGTTGTGCAGTACGCTGTCTTATTTCTGATAATGATTAATTGCGTAAGCAAGAAAGCAAGTTGAACATCCGCTCTCACACTTTAACCGCCAGAGTAATTTCAAATACGTGTAATATTCTTTTATTTAAATAATTTTGAGCTTAGTTTCTAATATCAGAAGTGGAATAATTTCTTACACAAGATATTTCTTTTAAACTAAAGTGACACATGAACTCACGATTCACCTGATGGTAAGTGACTACTGCAAGACATGGCCATCTGCAACCAACTTTAAACAAAGAAGGCTACAGATGCGGTTCCATCTCACGGCCTGTAATTATTCTGGGTCTCTATACCCTTCATAATGGAATACTGAAACATAGAAGAAATACCAAAACGGACTCTCAGGCAGAAAAGGATTCCAACTAGAGACACTGCACTACTATACAACTATAATAAATAGATCAATTTTGATAGTCAAATAGCTCTGCTAGGACTAAGATCAAACTTGAATACTTACAAACTGGTAAGAACTGTGTGAACTTTCGAAGCAATCAGGGATGATGTCCCAACATCTTGGGACCTATTTCACAATCACAACAGAGTCATTTTGAAATAGGTCCCAAGAATAAAGAATGAAGAAGAAAAAAAGAAGACAAAAGAAAGAAAGAAATAAAACAAGTTTATTTAGTAACACATTATAGCAATTTACTTACAACGATAGTATATTTAAATAATGATAAATGGTTACTCAAAAGGTACCCAACTCAGCATAGTATTGGTACAGACACAGTTCGATGCTGATCTTTCGTGAATGAATATTTAACAAAAAATACATTATTCGTTATTATATAATAATCAGTAAAATACATACAAATATCTAAACCATTACACATACATACACTAACACATACACAAAAATATAATAAGTAAATAAAATAAAAATAGCAATGACTTATGTATATAAAATTAAAATGAAATAGAAAAACGGAATGGAAAAGTAAGTAAGACACAAGGCACTAATCACGTTGAGAAAATCGCTAGAGGAGGATCTTAAATAATAAGGCAATTGGGATTACAGCTATTTAACGGAGTTACTAAAGCCAGTTTGACTCTAGAAAATCTTTACATAAGAAGTTTCTCGAGGCCAAATCCATTGTCAATCGAATCAGGTTTAAACGTTTCGAGTTTTTTTATAAAACTGAAGTGACAAACGAACTAACAATCCACATGATGGTAAGTAGTTACTGCAGTCCATGGAAACCTGCAGCCGATTTCATACAAAGAAGGCTGCAGAAGCGTTGTTATACCTGTGGACTAAGATGAAATGCCCCACAGCCTGTAATTGTACTATTTATAGATAAGAATGTAGGCCATTAAGAACAAAATAAAAGAATAGAATAAAATAATCTTTTTTCAATATAGATTATTACATAACACTTATTTAAAGTATTTTTTTTATTTACCACTGGTTATGAAAATACCTTAGTTCTGGGAAGAACCAACCATAGCTTTGCAATAATTTTGTACAAGTTTTATGAATTATTATAGAACCAGTATAGTAGCGATCACCTCATTTTTAGGGGTTACTTTTATTCATGTATTCCTTAATATTATAATAACCCCTTTTTGTACAATTTTTCTTTCATAATTTTTTTAATAAAACAATGCGGTAAAGCAAATAGTGCAATATTTAAGATATTCGACGAATCTACTGCTGTACATTTTTACGTATTTCAATACAAACAGTTTATTATCTTTAATCGTATATACAATAATAAATCTCGAGTGACAAGAATTAACGAGATTTACTTACGAGTAAGACACATGTAAACCCCGCTGTTAAGATATTTTCTTTGCTGCGTAAGCTTTAGTTCTAAATTAAATTCCACAGCGCAACACATCATTAGTATGAGTAGGAGTTCTACATTTGAGAATTTCGTAAGCAATAAAAAAGGTTGAAATAGTTGGAATATCGACTTTATTCGGTTCTGAGCTATATGGCTGGGGAATTGCCTCTTCAGCTATTTAATAAATTCCTTCGAGCAATTTTTGTTACCCTGATTTTACTGCTGAAACAAGCTTTTTCTCTGAAATATTTATTTATTTGTATAACATAAAATATATATTTCACTTATAATATATAAATTCATACTGGCCATGCATTTTAAATACTATTTTATATCTTATCATATATTTCTGAATGATCTTGTCCAACAGACGTACTGACGGAAGGAATTCTATTTCCGTTGTAGCACTGCAGTACAAAAGGCGGTAATAAGGTCACGACCTTCGTTTATGAAAATTCCTTTTTGAATGACAATACACACGATCAACATATGAAAATTGTTACCACTTTTGTAGAATATTGCTTGCTATTGAAAACTATTATTTACATAGCATACAAATATACAATATTTATTGTAATAATAAAGAAAAACCAAAATTAAAAACTAAAATTATTCACTCCTGCTTACGTGGGTGGTCTGAAAAGTTTCCGACCTAACAAAGATACAAGAATTTTTTTCTTAAAATTTATTTAAATTTTTCTACATAGTCTCCTTGTAACTCTACACACTTCTCCCAGCGGTGCTCCCATCTCTCTAACACGTCCAAATAGTACTCGGTGTTTTTCTCTGCAAAATAATTGTTCATGAAGGTGATTGCCTCCTCATTTGACGGAAATCTCTGTGCTCCGAGCACAATTTTTATATGAGGGAACAAAAAGATGACGCTTGGGGCTAGATCTGGTGAGTAAGGCGGATGGTCAAGCAGTTCAAACCGTAATTCGTCGATTTTCGCCATGGCAACCGCTGGGGTGTGAGACGGCGCGTTGTCATGGTGAAACAGAATTTTTTCTGCAAATGTTTTTCCGCAACTACTGCTTCAGTTTTTCAAGTAATGATGCATAGTATGCTCCTGTAATGGTTTTTCCTTTTCGAAGATAATCGATTAAGATAACTGCATGACTATCCCAAAAAACAGTCGCCATCACTTTCTCAGCCGAAAAAACAGTTTTTGCTTTTTTTGGAGCCGGTTCCTCCTTAGCAGTTCACTGTTAGATTGTATTTTTGTTCCAGGCGTATAATAGTGTATCCAAGTTCCATCTAAAGTTATTAATCCACACCTAAATTGCGCCAACAGAGCGTTGGAAATATTGATTCGAACACGTTTTTGGTCTAACGTGAGCAAACACGGCACCAATTTCGCGGACAGCTTTCTTATGCTTCAATCTTGATTTAAAATCCAGAAAGTTCGTTTAAATTGTGTAAAAATTGAAACAAAATATCATTGGACGAATATTCAAACTCGGAACAAGTATTTAGTGGCCATACAAATTCTTGTTTCAATCCTATTTCACAGCCCACAGTGCCGTAGCCAAATTCTATGACACTGCGCTTCCGACCGTTTTAATAATTCACCACCCTGTTAAAATATCTTCTTCTTTATCTGCTCAATAAAGTCCACCTCTGGACATGGACCTTATCTATTGTAGAGAGGATTTGCCTTGCTTACGCAGTTATAATAAGCTGCCAAGGCAGGCGGATCCACTGTCGCAATAAGTACCACACTTTTCGCACGTTTGACGCTCCTTCCTTGCGCCTTAAGTATACCATTGTCTTTTAAATGAAACTAAACATTAAAAAAAATATTGCGTTTTTTATCCAGTCACGTCTATAACTCTGGTGTTTATAATGTCAAAATTATAAGAGTTCTTAATATTACGGTGGAACCCTAAATAATAAATTCCTTTTACGGTTTTCTGTCTAAAACAGGTTTACGTCAGCTAAGGGCGCGTGACGCAAGGGTAATTTGATATTATTTATTCATTCTACAAATGCGAGGAATCCAGATCAATACGAAAGAAATTCCAAACATTATCGTTTGTTTCAGATGCCTCAATGATCTTGAAAATTGTGATGAAATATAATACTATACAAAAATCGTGGTAGATAAGAGCATTCTTATATTTCTCATTGATTAAATTACGGGGAGAGTACGCGAGCGAACTGAATCCGATCCATGCCAGCGCTACTGAAATTGTTAATTACATGAAAACTTTTTTAATATATTGCGAGGAGTTTTGCATGTCAACATGCACTGTATGCATTTCCTACTCTTACGCCAGAGATGCAGGGGTGCCTGTGCCAGGCAGACGTATGTATTTTTTTAATTGAAATTTTAATTAAACAAGAAAAAAATACTACAAAATGATTGAAACATTTTGTAACCTCTAAATATAAAATTGCCTAAAAATGTAATCATAAATAATTTACTTCCAAAAATTAAGAAGTACAATTTATTGACAACAATAAACCTCCAAAGTATAGTAATTGTAGTGTCATTCCCGGCAAGTGAGGTTAGCAAATAAGCATTTTAGACTGATTTTTGTGCCAACCATCGTGACATCTCCAATGCCATTTTATTTTATCAAAAATTATTATACAGTGTGTCCCTTGGAGTGCAACCCCGAAAGGGGGTGAAACTAGACCATAAATTATCGACAAAAAAATAGAAAAAAATAAAATAAAAATAAATATATTTTACTTTTTATTGACGATTTATATCTTATGTAGACTCTATGTACAAAAAATAACGATTTCTTCCAAAGTAGTGAGTCGATTACTTTGAAATAAAAAATATTATGCCACGTACGGCAAGGCGGCGTGGCGATAAGGATAAAATAACAATTAGCTCGCAAAAAAGTGGCATCATGACTTTAACTTTGCTTTGTGTGAAAAAAAATCCATTTATTATGAATTTTTCTTTCAATGATCTCTAATTTTCTAAGAATTATGCCCAATACCATGAAATTTTATGATTTATTATTATTCTATACCATATTGCCTTTCAAATAAAATTTTGAAAGGCAATGTGGTAGAGAATAATAATACCACTACCACTTTGAGCATTTAATGCATTATTTATACAGTTCTTATAAATAATGCATTAAATGCTCAAAGTGGCCCCTCGTTGCTGGAGGCACATTGCCGCACGAAGAGCAATTTGGTTTGTAGCTCTACGCACCATCCATGGTTCACTTTTATCTCATTCGCACATTGAAGAATTCGATCTTGTAATTCGGCCTCGGTGGTTACCGTGGTTCTGTAGACTTTTAATTTCATAGCATCCCACAAAAAGTAGTCGAGAGGTGTCAGATCAGGTGAACACGCTGGCCAGCCCACTGGTCTTTCCCGGCCAATCCATCTGTTTGCATAGTTTTCGTTTAAAAAACTTCGCACATTTCGCCCGTAATGAGCAGGGCAACCATCCATCTGCAAAAAAATACACCCCCTCGCCTTGTAGCCAGCGAAACTTCTTCGATCAGAAATGGCAGTTCGTCTCTTTATAAACTTAAAAAATGTTCGGAGTTTAATTAATTTCGAATTAATTTCGAACTTACTCAAAAATAAATATTTTTCCCCTCACTACTATTCTTAAAATATTATTGTAAATAAATGTATTATCTACAATATACACACTATATTTCGAACGCGTTGAAATGCTAGCAGTCACGCCCACGTAAACTATGCTGTGACACAGTGGCGCCGTGGATAACGGAACGGGACATCACTCGCTGTCACGCTTAAGTGTAACGGACAGTGACTGATAGTTGATTAGACGCACACGTGTCAATGTTGGGATTTTTGATTCGAGGTTTCCTCCACCAATTAAACGTCATTGATTACAGCTGCCCATACATTTATTGAGAACTGCACTTAAAATGAAGAAGCCCTCTTTAAGTGTGGATTTTCATAATGCCATTCATGTAAATTCCTGCAATTTGTGATACCATTCCGAGTGAAATTTGCTTCATCCATCCATAAAATAGTTTTCAAAAATTGTGGATCGTTTCCAATCTTTCTTTGAATCCACGCAGAAAGGACCAGAAGGTACCTTGGACGATTGTCTACATTTTCATGCAAGTGCTGGACTCGCTGGTAATGGTATGGACGCAATCCCTCCTTTTTCAAAATTCGCCATACCGAGGTCTTTGATAAACCGTGACGCAAATCCAGGCGTCTAATGCTGGTTGTAGGATCAGCAAACAATCGTTTAAAACTGCCTCTTCTATTGAATTGTAAATAATTACTGCTTGTTGTTCACGGTGATCTTGTGCTAATCCAAGACCGATGTTGGATAACTTCCGTGAAATTTTGAAAATAAAAAATTTGAAAACGGTATAAGTCTTCCCCGAAATGCGTTGATGTATGCAGAACGAGCGATCGTTGTACGTCAGCGATTTCTCATGGAGAAAACTCGGTCAATCGCGGCATCTCAACAATTCACAACAAAGTAGAGTTAAAAACGTAACAAATAAGTCAATAACAAAAAAATAACGTAACAAAACTCAACGCATAGGACAGTAGGAGTGGTAACAGGTAGCAGCAGCGAGAATGTCAGAGTGACTGGCTAACTCACTACCATACAGTATATCCCATTGTAAGTCGTATTTTGAACCCCTTCCCAGTCCCCTCCTTCCTACCCTTGCTACAACACACAAAAGAACACGTCCTGTCAAACAAATGTTGTTACATTGTTAAAAAAAGTGTGTCTACCTGAGTGGTAACGTCAATTTTAAAAACTCTTAGCCAGCGTGTTTTTTGAGTTACAGCGTAGATTTTTTTTGAAAGGCAATATGGTAGAGAATAAAAACATGCGTGAGTGTCGTGGAAAACTCGGTTGGAACGAAGTTCCTTTCGTAGTATATTATTATTGATAAACGTATTATATTATTGATTAACAAATACAAATAAATGAATTACTAGCGTCTATTAAAAAGAAGCGTCATTTAAAATAATATTTCTTTCAAGGCAAGATAAGAAAAGTGCGAGGGAGATGGATATTATTCCATCTCGCTCGCACTATAGAAAGGGTCGTGACGGAAAAATCTTACACTTTTTCTCTTTTAGCCCCATCCGCCAAATTCGTACCGTCCGATAAAGAACTTCGTTACAATAATAAATCATAAAATTTCCTGGAACTGGGGGCATAATTCTGAGAAAATTAGAGATCATTGAAAAAAAATAGTCATAAAAATGAATTTTTTTTCACGAAATGCAAAGTTAAAGTCATGATGCCACTTTTTTGCGAGCTTATTGTTATTTTATCCTTACCTTCAAGTACGTGGCATAATAATGCTTTTTATTTTAAAGTAATCGACCCATTACTTGATGCTCTAAGGCATTTGATCTGGTCAATTATAACAAACTGTGGGCCAAACTGAGAGAAAATAGTTTGCCGGAGAGTATAATAAGTATTTTCGAGTACTGGTATAGGTACCGGACCAATTTTATAAGATTGGCAGATTGCCTGTCTGATTTCTACCAATTAAAGTGTGGAGTTAGGCAGGGGGGACTGAGCTCTCCTACTTTAATTCATATATATGTAAGGGAGCTCAACAACACTTGTGTAGTGCTTCATAGATGGTCGTATAGTCAACAACATTAGTTACGCCCATGACATGGTGTTGTTGAGCCCATCGATAAGTGCCCTACGTAGGCTCTTAGTTGTGTGTGAGGCATATGCTGCAAAACATGGATTGACGTATAGCGTCAAAAAAGCGAGTTGCTGGTGTTTCGGGCAGGGTAAATGAATCCTTCATATGTACCGCCCGTGACACAATGTGGGGTTGCGCTAAGAGGAGTCTCTCAGTTTGTGTACTTAGGACATGTTGTGAATGAGAACTTGACTGATGACCTAGACGTGGAACGTAAACGCAGGGGGCTCGCGATTCGCTGTAACATGCTGGCTCGCAGTTTTCCCAGGTGCTTAAAAGCAGTCAAAACAATATTGTTTAGGGCCTTCTGCCAATCATTTTATACCTGCAGCCTGTGGGCCAACTGTACGCAGCGGGTCGTGAACGCTCTGGGAGTTCAGTACAACAATGCCTTCAGGATGTTGATGGGGCTGCCTCGCTATTGTAGTGCGTCAGCGATGTTTGCAGATTCATTTATGCCTATTATGCCATAATTAGAAAAAGAGCAGCATCGTTGATGCGCAGAGTGAGAGACAGTCCTAACGGCTACCTAAGGGTCATTGCTGAACATATTGAGAGTCCTATCTGGAGGCACTGGATTCGCCTACATATAGGATAATTTATTATAGTTTGTTTCTGTATATGTGTATTACTAACATAGTTTTTAAGTTTCATTTTATTACCAACACTCTATGGACAACCTAGTCTGAAATAAATTATAA
Source organism: Parnassius orleans (assembly GCA_029286625.1). Taxonomy (NCBI): domain Eukaryota; kingdom Metazoa; phylum Arthropoda; class Insecta; order Lepidoptera; family Papilionidae; genus Parnassius; species Parnassius orleans. The sequence continues at coordinate 7,266,621 of JAGSMP010000003.1, forward strand.
ATAAATAAATAAAACTACTTTGGAAGAAATCGTTATTTTTTGTACAAAGAGTCTACATAAGATATAAAAATCTTAATACGTCAATAAAAAGTAATATATATATATTTATTTTTTGTTTATTTTTGTTGATAATTTATGGTCTAGTTTCACCCCCTTTCGGGGTTGCACTTTACCGAGGGACACACTCTATATATGTCGGCGCGTCTATAAAATACCGGATGGATGGAAAGTGAACGAGAGGTTGCGTCATTCTAGTGGAGCATCATATCGATGGTGGTGGGGTAGAATTAAACCCCCACTCGTTTGTGCAGTAAAAAGTCCACTGTAGGCACCGTGCATAGGAGATTCTGCCTAAGTTGTTCTACGTAGTAGTAGTGCTAAGATAGTATCATGGTTCTATCCATTGTGGTGGTTCTTCTGGTGAGGCTAGGAAGATGGTGTTGCTGAAAGGCTGCTCTGTGTTGCACTGAGATGTGTAGTGTTGCTGTTGGTTTGCATAATTTGGTGTGATCATGTAATTAAGTCCCTCCATGTCTAATTGTAACGGGGACATGTTACGGTATAGTCGAAAAGTAATTGCATATACTGAATGTATAGTGCAATACGGTGTTTTATTGGTGATAATGATTAATTGCGTAAGCAAGAGCGCAAGTTGAACATCCGCTCTCACACTTTTATAATTTTTAACAATTAACCATATCCTGATGAATTTCCGAGATCAGAAGTGGAAACTTCTAATGCATTTATGAGGTCGGAAGTGGGATTTTCTGTTATATTTTCGATATATAGTTTAAAATTCGAAATATTATGAAGATGTTCAATTTAAATTTTCAATTCTTTTTATTGGTATTTGATCGGTTAAAAACTTTGATTAAAACATAGTTTTACGGATGTTATCGCGTTTATTAATTCATTTTATATTGTGACGAGTACTTTACAACACCACAGGGTCAAAGACATCAATGACGTATCTTGGTCAAGCTACTTGTATTTTAAGTATGGACGCCAATGTCGACCATATCGTATCACTAGACGTATCTCGTATATTATATGTGCGTGCTATAAAATTTTCTCCGGCCCTCGTATTTTTTCCACGTCCAAACTTTTCAAAGTCGTGTGGCGGCGTGTTTTATCCCCTTTAATAACCGGGGAAAAACCGACTAGATATTCAACGCGGTGAATCAAGTATCGTATCACATTGACGCATCACGATACAGTATCAAAATATATCCATACTACTAATCACGGCACGTGTATCAGATACAAAGTATAATTTTGCGTCCAAGCACACACTGTTTACACAGTAGATAGAAAGTGATTTGTTCAATTTATTTTCCTTGAAAGATGTCGTCTAATCAAGTCGTGCGTTTGGGAGATTCTCATTTATTAATTGAAGAGGGGGAAAACAAGCATTCGGTTCACTTAATGGTCAGTGTCGATCACCACCCATGAACAACAGCAACACCAGGGGAATTGAGGGAGCGTTGGCGGCCTTTTAAAATGAGTAAGCTTGTTTGAAGGTCCCTAAGTCGTACCGGTCTGGGAAATCCGTTTCTCGTTCAAATGCCACCCATGGCAGAATAATTGACGATCGACAAGTGACAGCATATTAATGACAATCAATCCAAAAGCCAGTAATATATTAGGTACCCGATGTATTATCTGGGTAATGATACTTATGTCCTCCAGACCGAATCTCGGAGGACATAAGTATTTAACCTCAAATAAAGTTATGGAACCGACAAACGGCATACTATGGTCAGTTAAATACGGACTACGGAGTTTTTCTTACATTGCGATGTTCGGAAACGCACTTTCATAAGATCATAAGTTATCTAAACCAATAGCTTTATTACGCCAGCATTTCTTTGAACTAATAACAATGTAATGCGAAATTCTAAAAATAAGTAAATTCTAGGATTAATAGAAAAACTTACCATTCGTTTCATCTTTTCCGCAGAATGAGATTTCACAATTGACAGATAAATTTTATTAATTTTTAAATATAGAAGTAGTTCAAGATATTCGCTACATGTATTATTTCTATGTATTATTCTATGTGGCCTGATATTTGTAACCTGTATGTTTACTTTTTAAGCATACGCTTGGAAAAAATTATAATAACTTGAGGGTATTTTATAATTATTAAAATAAAATTACTAAAACGGTTTATGGAAATTACTCATTTGGTCGACTTATTTTGTTAGTAATAACGGAGACTAGTCATCTGCACAGGACAGAATTGCATAGTGCATGAGTGTGTGCGCAAACACGGTTGTACTCTTTAATCCCTCAATCAATTTGAAAAGGATTACCTACCTGGGTAATCCCTTTTTGGGGACCCACTCAAACACACACAAAAAATTACATCAAAAGCAGTCCAGCCGTTTAGGAGGAGTTCAGTGACAAACGCAACGAAACAGAGAAGAATTATAATATTAATTAATACAGAAGAAAGTTTCGTATGGTGAATGTAGAGAACCGGAGACCCTTTTTACTGGAAACGAGGCATTTCACCATAGTCCTCAAGGGTGACGACACATCTGCACTTTGATTTTTAATTGAGGATAAATGTAGATGTCTATGGGCCACAGCACCTACTTACCATCAGGTGGACTGTGTGCTCGTTTGTATACATTAGATATGGCATTTGTAACAAAAAACAATGTGCGTTACTTGCCTAGTTTGTCGTAAAAGGTGAATAATTTAATTTTGGGTTTGTGATTAGGCAGCACCTATATTACTTCGATCACAATTTTCTATCTAAGCCAATTTATTTTGGCTAAGCGAGGTCTAAATAGGTCGCTGCTCTTTAGACTCTACCTAAGCCTTTGGGGATTACAGGCGCGACGCAGAGAGACAGAGACAAACACTAGACCAACGAGGCAGTCAAAATTTGCTTTATATTAGTTATGCGGTTAAGTAGAAGATAATACACTTTAACAAACTAATAATACGGCTACTAAACTAATTAAAAAAAACATGTTATCTATTAAATTAATGCGAGTAATAATAATACCATCCTTTTTAAGCGAGTTTATTTTTTATTTTTGTAACAAACACAGTTAACTTTTAGACTGAATAGTGAGCGTTAATGGCCTTTTCATAATGCATTTAATTAAAATATAAAATAAAACAATACAACTTAAAGCGTCGCAGCGCTACATTTAATTTACTATTACTACGTTTAATAAATCAATAAAATAAATTTTCTAGATTTTATAACTACATAAATTTATCGTACAAAGTTCTTCCATTCATCACTGTTTGGGGAGGTTCCAATAAAACGCATATGCTTGTATGAATTGGAAAGAGCTCAAGGAATGATTTTGAAAGTTGCACTTTTTAATGCCAAATTTTTTCTCAACTACCAGTTTATTCTGGGAAGCTAACGTTCTTACAGTGCGGGAATTACACACACACACACACACACACACACGCGCGCGCGCGCGCACGCACGTACGCACACGCACACGCACACGCACACGCACACGCACACGCACACGAACACGCACACGCACATGCACACTCACACGCACACGCACACGCACACGCGCACGCACACGCTCACGCACACGCATATGCACACGAACACGCACACGCACACGCACACGCACACGCACACGCACACGCACACGCACACGCACACGCACACTCACACTCACACGCACACGCACACGTAAACGCACACGCACACACGCACGCGCACCAACATGTGCACGCACACGCGCACGCACACACACACACACACACACACACACACACACACACACACAGCTTCGTTCAACAGTGCACTTTATAGGCTGTAATGGATGGATGGATAATGGATATCAAAACCACATAATATCTCTGTTGCCTTTTACGGCCTAGAAGAGAATCCACTATCCCATAATAATATCTAGTGTTTAATAATGCGTTGATCGTCGCCCCTCTAGCCGATCTCCACTTTAAGATTTATCACTTTAACAACTTTCTACTGCAAAATTTGTCACTTCTGCAACAGTTGTAACCGGCCCATTGCCAATTTAGCAAACATTTTCCTCATTACGAGAATTATCCACCAATGAAATTCGCGCAAATACACAAACAAATCACAAATCATTACAACAAGTTCCAGTAGAAAGATTTTGGTTTTTTATACAAGCATATATTATCTATTAATTCCATTTAAATAAACATAATTATATTTCGAATGTTGTCAGCTTAATGTTTTTACGCTTTAAACATTACGTATACATGACGATTTACCCCAAGTTTAATCGTTAGGTTTATGGCTTTCTTCATCTTTGATGATTAATTGTTACACACTTACAAGCAATAATTTAAAATGACACGTCATTCTATTATACACGTCTTGGGAGTATTTATCTTCATTATTTGATGACTTAGTTAAACACGTTTTCATATAAGAAACGATTCTATATTTAAATCTCTTTGGATTTAACTTAAGTAAGACATTTTATGATATTAGAGTGATAAATGAAGTAACAGTCCACTTTATGGTTAGGGGCTACTTCAACTAAATATTTCTAAATAAATAGATATTAATCAAGCTGAATTTTATAGAATAAACATTACAGTACATTACTAGTACACGGTCCATGGTGATGGTAAGTGAATGCTGTGGCCCATAGACAGCTACCTCTATCCTCGAACAAGAATCAAAACGTAGGTGCGTTTTCACCCCTGAAGTATAACATAGAATGCTTCGTCACCAGTAAAAATACGCTCCGGTTCTGTAAGATTGTGGTCTTCTCCGGTCGATCCGAAACATGCATTCTGTAACCATAATATAGCTGCAGCGTGGCTCTACGATAGCAAAAGTATCGATTATCATTACACCAGTACACATGGTCACAAGAGGACTGATGTGTTGGACGTCCTATCCTAATGCATAAACGTCTTAAATCTTGCAATAAAAAAACTCCTATTTCAAATAAGTATGTCGTTAAGTTGAAATGTATGAATTAATTTTGTAAGCTAGTTTAATTATCTTTATAAATATATCAAAAACTTGGGTAACTGATATTATTTGTTGTAGGAAATAATGTAAAAATACAAGAGTAGTATAAAAATTAAAATCAATTTAATTTGGAAAGAATTATGTGCGTTAGCACCTAAAAATCAATATAAAAGTACTTTTTATTTCTTGTTCTAGCTAAATTTAACCACTCTGAAATGGCTTTTCATCGATCCTATTCTTTTTAACAAAACCTTGCGAAATATCTTCCCACTCTTCTGCCACAATGGTTTTTAATACATCTAAGACTGAGCTTACTTCTTTTTAAAGCTCGTCCTATATCACTCCCCTGCCCCGCACTCCATTGACCATTAGAATAATTTCGCCAGTTCAAAAATTGCTGGGATACAATTGCAAAATATACACTATATATAAATATAAGCTATATTATAACAAATTTTCATTGATTTTTTCGTGATGTTGCAAGCAATTTCCACTTTGACGACTAAATGTGCATATCATTTGACTTTACTCTTATATAGTAAGGAGGTCGCTCAGCGAACTATGGTGGTATACTGCTGGGAAAGAAAGGTGTCGGTATGGAATGACAACCTGAGGACATCGATAGATTCAGGTGGTTCAAGAACGTATTTCGTGGCATTCTTTGGGGTTGGGGTGATAGAAAACTAACGTAGCATGTTATTTTTTACCATATTTTCAATAATACAGATTTTTACCATATTTTAAATTATACTGATTTTTTATGTTAAATCATCAATACTAAATACATTGTATTGATGATTACATAAAAATAATTATAAATAGGTATACAATAAAATAAATTCAATAGACATAGGTATTGCCTACATTATAATGTAGGCAATACCTATGTCTATTGAAAAAATTTGTAATTTAATGGAAAAGTATTAAGAAAACCGCTGGTCAACAAACGAACCGAGGAAAGGTAAACTTTGCCGAAAATTTGAACAAAAAACTCATCAACTATCTCCTGTCCGATTTTGCTCAGTGTCATGTTATAAATGTATATGTCGAAAATAAAAGTAATATATGTAAAAGTAACGTAAAGTAACAGCTATAAATCCCACTATTGGCAAGTAATTTGTTCGTAGTACAATCTTTTCAAGGAGATTTATATTTTATATATTTCTTGTCTCTGCTTCCTTAGGCTTCTTTCAGAAGATTTGCTATAATCCCTTTGCAATTTTGACGCTGCCGATCTGGATACTTCATGTGCAGCTATCTATTGAAAGCTATGATATCTTTCCGGCCTACGACACTTACGGACCACAGCATTAACTTAATTATCAGATGGACTGTGTACTTGTGTGTCACCCATGGTTTTAACAAAAAATGAGGGTTTTGTACTCCGTTTTTATACTTTGATAATCATACTTACTGTACTAACTATATAGTATTATTTTATATTATATTATACTGTAACTTCAATTATATATCTATATCAATTATATACACAGTGCTGAGGGGAATATATCATCTTTATCATCTTTTTGAATCCAATGCTAGTTATTACCACGCTGGCCGTATGTACAGCCGTATGTAAGCCGTGGTAAGCACGAAACCGACATCCTCACATTTGGTATAGTGCTCCCAATCACCATAGTCTTTTTAGAGATGTTTTGTATGTCTGAAGTATACAGTTCTTAATCGAGGTTGGATGTAGACACTAAATCCATCCGCAATTAAGAGCCAAAATGACGATGCCTTGCCACCACTGAGGACTAAGATAAAATGCTTCTTTAGGAGAAAAAAGGGTCTCAGAGTCTCTACGCTCACGATATGAAACACACTAGCATTGAGCTGCTATTTTACGCTAATATTCTATGAGAGAGCTCTCTTCCCCCGGTTGAGCAGACCCATTGCTGCAACCACTTTTCCGTAAATTTGCAGGGTGAACTTCATATATGTGAGATTGACAATGAACAATATTAATACGTAGACATCAAAAATTGAAGGATCATTTTTTGGAATTTATTTTAAAAGTAGAGGAATAAACCTTATAATAATTCGAAAAGTACTGTGCCATAGTTGTACCCAAAAAGAAAACCACGAGTGTTACCTATATTGGCGATAAGGCCGATACAATAAAGTGAACGTACACACATGCTTTTTTCATACAAAACGCTTTAGCCGATTAAATGAAAGCATTTTGATCACGTTCATGGCTGTATGGATGTATATTGTATTAACAGTGCACAATTAGACTGCTATTTCTTTCAATTATTCTTCAGTTGGCCTGCTGAAGAAATTTCAACAAGGAATAAGCAGTGCTTTTGTACATGTGTTCTTTTTAGAAATTTCCTATCAAAGTATGTGTGTATATAAACTATTAAATAAATGCATGGGAAAATATTACAAAGTAACCTGTACCTGAAAATAGTACAACAGGTCGACTTTTGATCACTGGTGAAATTAGTTTGCATAAATAGTTGATTTAACAGAAAAAAAGTACTTTGTTATGTAGGGTAAATAGAAAACTATTTTTTTCAATATTGCTAACGTCAAATAACTGAAGGCTGTTTCTTATTTCCAATTTCTGTTAAGCAAAATGTCTTCCATTGTTGGGAGAAATCTCAAGATTTGTCGAAAACAAAATACAATGTAAGAATTTTATTAAGTCACTGAGTTATTGGAATTGTAACAAGATTTTAGTTATTTAGATGCTTTCAATATACGTAAAGCTATCAAAAAGGTAACAAGTTTTTATATATGAACAAAACCTATTAGATTTTTTGTAAAAAATACTAAATCAAAGGAAGCATGTGATCGATCAGCAGTGGGACGTATATAGGCTGTTATTTTATAGTACTTAACAAAATACGGTTACCTACGATAATGGTACGTTTCGCAACCAGCGTGTCCTTTAAAATCGAAGGGTTTACAATTATTACAAAATACATATTATTTTCATTTGTTTATATAAACGTAAGAAACAAATCCAGTTAAATCGAAAAGACATTTTCTTTTCTTAGAAACACAGCATTTCGTTTATACGTTAAATTTGAAATGTACAAGAAAATCCTTTTTCGTCGAAATCATCTAGCTTGCAAGAGAAGCTTTATCACGCTTTCAACATTTAATGATATCATTTAGGTACGGCGTCTTGGGACGCAGGCTCAATTGTCACATGGAATAAATGTTTCTATTGCCTCACTTAGCCACAAAGTATGGTCCTAATCCATCTGCATCCATCGAATACCTGCGTGTGTCATCAGCCTTCACACCATCAAGTAAGGGAAAACTTCTTCCCCATCGGTTGTCGGTTATTCGAGGTATATTAATGTTGGCCCATTGCCCCATCAGCTTACTGAGCCGCTGTGGGCTATGTCAGTTACTCTTGTTCATCTGCAGATATCCTCGTAACCGATTTAATCACGAATCGAAATTCTGAGCATAGTCCTTTCCATCCCACGCTAAGTGGCCTACAGATAATTAATTGCTCCGTGTCTTAGTATGTGTGTATTTTATGTGTACTGTATTTATATAATGCAATTAGGTAGTTTTGTATTGTGTAATGTGTTTAGTATCTATAGTTGAACTGTTTTTCTTTCTAAGTTATGTTTTATTATTGTCCTTGATATACACCCACCAACACCCTTATTTATTCCATCTTTCGTAGGGTTGACTGTTAGAGCATGCCATAGGGCATTAAGTCCGCCATTTGTAACCCCTAGTTGGTATATTGCAATAAAGGATAAATAAATAAATTTCTGTACGTTTGACCGTGGAAGGAAAAGGGGAGATCTCCCATCGGACAATGCTCCATGAGTTAGTTCGGAGTTATTCTATATATTATAGTGCAGTACTTCGGAACTTTTATAGCGTGATTTAAGCATCGTTGCGTTTCGCTTGTGTAATCGCATACGCAAAACGTTTCCACGATACTGGAGAAATACCTCGTATGGGTAAATAATTGTAGATAGAAAAAAACAAATTGAGTGGAGCTAAAAAGGAAAATCTTCGCTTTAAATAATGTAAGCCCATTTGCATTAAGAGGACTTTCAAGTCTTGTCATTGTAGTTTTCTTTTGATTGTACAGAGTAAGTGCTTTCAAATGCCCGGAAATCGGTTAAAAGCGTTAAATGTATTGCGTTTAAAACTTAAGTTACTTAAAAATATATATTATTATTTCTAAATAGATCTATAACTATATTATTCTATACGAATAATATGAACATACATACATAACTTGATTTATAACATTCACAAGCTGTTGTCATTATGATATTCGCAATCACAGCCTGTTACAGCGTTTTTCAGTGATATTTGTGCTGTCCTCCTGCTTCAGCTTTTACACTTTTGCCGGCAGTGACTGATGATGATAATGATAATGATGATGATGAAACTGTTGATGTGAATAGGGCGAGTCTGATCGTAGGGCTTCGATGCTGAGTTACAATTGGTATATGAAGAGACGAAGTAGCTCGGAGGCTAAGCGCTCGCTGTAAATTTCACAGTATGCGAGCAACCCGGGTTCGATCCCTGCCTTACCGCTGATTTACCACGTTCTCGGCGGAGAAGAAAACATCGTGAGGAACTGCATGTCTGAGAAATAAAAAAATATACTGAAGAGATGTGAAGTCCGCCACAACAACACCCATTGGGCCTGTGTGGCGGACATTTCCTTGCCCTAAAAACCTCTCAGAGATGAGAAGATACTTGTGCCTAGAAGTAGAAAGTAAATAGTCTGTCACTTTGCTTTATTTATGGATGAGTTATTAAATCGTAATCCCACTAGGTGTCAGGACTCTTTTTACACCTAGGAGTCTCTTACTATTTCTAAACTTGAAATAAAAAATACATTGCATCTCTAGAGTGTGAAAATAGCCACATTTATATCAACGTGCGGAAAAGCCACTGGGTTATTGATTAATCCCTGCAGGAAAACTAATCTGGTTCTATATATTGACAAATGGGTATAAACGACCATCGTCGCCGACAAGAGGGAATCAAATTACCTTGCTGAACCACAGGTAAGGTATTAACAGCTATTAACTAGATCTATTGATAGATAAACTTTTAAAAAGTAAGAATCGACTTCAATGAACTAAAATAAATATAATTATCGAAATCGGTTGACGTTGTAAATAATTATTCGTCCAAATGCCGTGGATTCCATCACCTGATCTTGATAAAATTTATATGAGATCACACCTGAGGTACGCTCTTTATAACAAAAAAAAAATCGTTGAAACCGAACAAAGTGGTAATTATTTATCGCTGAACATACGTAAAAATATTCTGATGATTTGAGAACCTTCTCTTTCTTTGAAGTCGATTAAAAATCGGTTGCAAAGAAGTTTTTAAATATATTTAAACTGCATTTCAGTATGCACTACATAGCAAGGACAAAAACTTATCGGTCCAGTAAAGTACTGATTATGCCCGTGTCTCTGACACTGCATCCGAATCTTCCTCCGATCTTATTGTTTATGCGATACATCGAGCACGAGTAAAGGTGAGATTAAAGCTACGAAGAAGAAGAGAAGAAATCCGACATCGAGGTTGCGGTAGTATGTGAGCGCGTTCCCACAGCCCAATCAAACCGGTAAAGACAAATACCATCCGTCTTATTACAAAAAATACACGTAGTTTATAGATAGTCTCGAGTTTAAACTATCGTTTAAGAATAATCCTTCTAAGAAAATTGATTCTTAGAAGATTGTAAGGATCTTATACCCAATCCCGTAAGTAGTTTTAAAATAATTAGTCAAAATATACGTAGTGTATCAAATATATCTAGATTACAAACATAGCTAAGTCGTCTTGTGTTGTAACGATATTACAATACTTACAGAATGTAGGCTAGCATCTAATCGATACCTTCCATATATGTGTCAACTCAGCATGGATAAGGGAAAACTTATAGCTTTTGCTGATGATACTGCTTTGGTGTTTTCCGAAACAACGTGGGAAAAGGTCTATAACTCAGCTCAGTGTGGTTTTAACTTCTAACGTTAGTTAGTTACTAAATCTATGGTTTTAACATTGTCACGGATTGGCTGACACAAAATGGTCTCATGCTCAATGTTGATAAAACAAAGCTTATGAAATTTAGTATTTATTTTTAAAAAGTTTCGATATCCAACTTCCGGCTTATACAAATCATGTGAAGTTTTGACAGTGAGACAACTTTTATACCACACACATTATTAAAACAGCATGCTAATGTAAATAAACCTGCTACTATTACTAGCGAAGTAAACAGTTAACACTCATATAGTCAACAACGAAAAAATATAACTTGGTCGGTGTACCTAAAAACTTCATTTGGCCAACGTTTTTATCAATTTCTTGGACCATTTTTATATAACAAGGTAAATAATTTATTTAATTTAAAAATAAAAGTAAATATGAGTGTACAAAATGTTATTAAGTGGCTAAAAAGTCTTGATTATAACACAACGGAATCTATGCTGAAACTCATAAGTTGATATATTGTCCATATATATACCATATTTACACCCGCACCCACATCCACACCCCATCCACACACACACACACATACACACACACACACACACACACACACACACACACACACACACACACACACACACGCGCGCGCGCACGCATGCACACACACACACACACACACACACGCGCGCGCAGACAACGCAGTTGTTTTCTTAAAATTGTCAAATTTTTATTTTCTTTTTACTTTACCCTTTCATGAGCTTAACTGTTATTATTATGTAATTTTTGTATATTGAGACACTGGAAGAGTACTGAAGTTTACAGCTCAGGTTTTCCTATTGTAAGCGTCAGCTGAAATACTGCTGTGTAGAATAAGTAAACATTTTGTTTATTGTTTAAGGACTTTGTATGGTGTGCAAATAAATGAATATTATTATTAAAAAAAATAAAGAAGTTCTTTAGCCGTGGCGTCACAGTCCTACCGAAATTTGACATTTATGTTGATATAATCCAAACTATATTTTAGTCCGCATATATGCACGGGACTTCTTTCGTGAAACAGATTTTAGTTTAAATTTGAGACTAAATATGAACCACTTTTTGTAATAAGGCCGCACAACGTTAGAAACAGCAGCATCCCGGCTTAATACATGCATACATAGCGTCACGCCTGTAATCCCGAGGGGTAGGCAAAACCCAAAGAGCAGCGATTTACTCGGATCATGTTTAGCCAAACAATATTGGCTTAGATGGAAAATTGTGGAAGAAGTGATAGCTGGCTACCCCATCGTCTACACTATCACAAACCCTTTTAGTAAATAAATTTGTCGCCTTTTATGATATACTAGGCAAGTAAAGCAGTTTGCACATTATTATTTTGATGTGAACCCAACATAAATATAAGTCGCAAACCAGCATGCGACAATCATCATATCTATGCAATAAATATATTACACTTTATGTCACTGTTTTTCTTAAATATCCGTTTGTGATGTGAATAAGTCGTCACATTTACATCATAAAACACTTCAGTAAAATACAAAAATTTTATAAAATCACTAGAGTTTTATTTGATTTTATAATTTTTACTGTAGCGACCATTTTGTTACGACATAAGAGCGGTAGAGATTAAGACATGAGTGACCATTTTCAAAATTTTTGTCTGTCTGTCTGTCTGTTCGGGCATCTTTGGAATGGCTAAAGCGATCGTATGAAACTTCATGAACGGCTGGGAACAATGCTGGGAGTGATCTAGGCTATAATTTATCTGAAAAACTGGGAGTTCTTTTTTGGGAAATCGAAAAATTGATAAAGTAAAATTATCTATGATGATTAACTTAAATTAAAATAGCGCCACGTCAAAATATTCTACCCTGGCAAAGCCGGGGAGGGTCGCTAATAAGTAATACAATTCAGCAACATAATTATGTTTATAATCATCGTAGTTCATACTACCATTTTGCGTGCGTTTCTGTGCGGCACTGCGTGTACAAATGGCACTATATTTTCCGACTATTATGGATGCAATATAGCTTGCTCTTCGCGACTCGAGTAAGCTGACCCTCTAGGTTATGTTGTGTTGTGAATAATTGTTTATACAAAAACACATTACATCATTAAAATTTTTATAAAATTCTTAACAAAACTATGTTTGAACTGTATCGCAACAAAACAAAAATGATGGAAAGTTGAAATTGAAACATGTTATGCAAGACTAAAGTAAAAATAAAATAGTCAATTTAATTTTTAAATTATAAAAAAATATTATCTACTTTAATATACTCGTCATGATAAGTGATGAGAAGCAATTCAAATGATTGCACTCGCTCTCTGATGTAATTGGTTTCACGAAACTCATCATTATTCACTTGGAGCGCTCAAGGATAGGTACTGGAGCCTTGAGAAGTACGTACGACTCCTCTCTTTACACACACGTACTGACACACGTTTGAAATTGAAACACCTGATTTTAGAGCAACGCACGATATTAAAAAAAATAGTATTGGTCCAGCAACTTTATAGTAGAACTGTATATTTTTAATGCAGGCTTATCGTGTTTATTGACCGTGTAATGGCCGTGTTAGAATATCTACTATGCCATATCGTATCGTGGGTGTCAGAAGAGGCAAGAGAGGGAAACAAACCAGGAAATGCGCAACAGCGTCTTTCTCAAAACAACTAGAAAATAAAATGTCTGTGGTTGACAAACCGCCTGCCAAGCGTGATAGCTATGGAAAATATACCCCATATGAGACAATCTGTAGGGAGATCTATTGCTCAGCAGTGGACTTTAAAAGACTCCGGGCTGCTTCTGAGAATTTCTTGCCAGAAAAACCCAATAACTGACTTTTGGTCGACCGGTAATTCAAATCCGTAATCAGCAGCCGCGCTTTCGACCCCTTTAACAATAAGACAGTCACTACAGTAAAAATTATGTGTGTGAGCATGCTTGGTCCAGGCACGTAAATATTTTATTTTCTTCTCCTTCACCGTCACGGTCCACGTATGGACATGGGCTTTCTTTATATTTTGAGTGGGAGGATTTGCCGCATTCGCCACACATGACAAGCAAATTGGCGATTGTAGTACTGACGATCGAAAACAAATAATATTTTTATAAAAAAATGCCATTCACAAGTTCTAGACACTGAGAACAGTAAGTAATACCAATACGAGAGTTTTCACATTACGCCAACCTGCCCATTATGAAGAGTTTGGACATATCTTCAAAGTATATACGAAATAAATGTTTGTCTATATATGCTTGATAACAATGCAGGTAAACCATTTCACTCTAAGATATCTTATGGTACATTTAACAAAAATTGACTACAAAAAATATAATAAAAAAAAGAATTAGTAGCATGATGTGATTAACTTTAAGTGATTGTACATTAAGAAAGAAGACCACCGTAAATTTTCTTTAAAGATGTAATAATGCACCAATCGTTGGTAATCCTAATTTAAAAAAAGAGTGTGATTTAATAGTATCCGAATTCGGTGCTAAGATATACCTAGTGTATCGAATAATTAAAGACTCGACTTTAGAAGCTATTAAATTATATGGTAATTATTTTATTATTTTTGTTTATTTTGAGTCGGTATTACTTTTTTAAATTTAAGTATTTAACCCTTTTGTGGGACATTATCACAATCTCCAAGTATCAACTAAAATATGGAACAAGAATTAAGAACCTCCTTATTTTGAAGCCAGCTGAAATCTTTTCGGCGAGAGTTAATTGAAAAGTAGGGTTCCTAAAAAGCCTAAAACTCACATAGATTGCATGATTGTCAGATTGCGATATGTTTGCGAGCAATAGCGACTAAAGTATCGCAATCTCGAGTGTCTAGAGTATCTACAGAATCTAGAAAATCTAGAGAGTTGATAAATCATAAGAAAACGTCTCGACGTTTTGATTTATCAACTCTCGTTGCAGACTTTAAAATGACATGAAAACATCGCGTCCTTACAATTGTCGAATCTTGTTAAACGTTATCGGATTAATTTCAGGATACCTTTGAAGTTGGCTAAGCTTTTAAGTTGATAATGATGTAACGCCAGTCAGAACACGTAATTACTCAAAGTTAAGCGTAACTGAGATCATAGCTTATCGGTAGTTGCCGGTGTTGAATAAGTCCAACTTCATCTATAACTTAAATTATTAAATCAAATTGTTATGAAGTGCTATAGTTTTAAATAACTATTCTTATTATTTTTATATTATATTTTAATTTATTTATGGTTAACGATTATATCATTATTTTAAACCTTAAGTTGGAGAGGTCACGTCTAATGAATTCAACGCTCCGTCCCCCTCATGCTCTAATCCAAAGTCCGAAAACTTTTAGCTCGAGTTACAAAACTGTTTTCAGTGCCTAGAAGACTGCAATGCAGTGGACGATATGAATGACAAGCTCGTGGAAACTGTTCATGCGGTCGGAGCTAAGTTCTGCAAAACCCGTCGCAGAAGAACACAAAAACTCTCCGATCACATTCTTAATCTCACGGCTGTTAGACGTGAAATAAAGCTGCAGTCTTCAGCATTTTTGAAAGAATACAGGCAACTGAACAGAAAATCCAAATGCATGCGGCAGGACTTACGCAACTTCAATACAGCTCGTATTGAACAAGCGATCGAGCGGAACCAGGGCTCCAAAGACTTTGTCAGAGATCTGTCTGCCAGAAAAAGCCAACTGTCGAAGTGACCGTGTGTGGCAGCATCATTTCCGGGACACCTGAGATTTTGAGTTTGATTGAGAGGGTCTATGGGCAACTGTACATGTCGTCGTTGGAGCCACACGCATGTGTAGAGTAACGATTCAAGAGCTAGTCTTATCCGACACTATTCATAAAAATGGCAAGGCGAGGATAGAATTACAGCGGAGCTTCTGAAAGCGGGCGGAAAACCGGTACTTGAAATCCTCCGGAAGCACTTTAATTGCGTAAATTTAATTATCGGGGTGGTTGGGATCTACCTCCAAGCGGTCCGCCCTGGGCTACGGCATCACTGACTACTTTAGCGTGTGGTAACGGCTGAAGATTCCATCATGCGGTGGTAGGCCTCGCAAAGGGCCGCTTGGCTTGCTACCACCCTTCCGTCGGAGTCAGTCGCGAAGCAGCTCACTGCGTTCCGTCTGTGAGAGGGAGAACCAGTGCCTTTGGGGAACAGAAGGGCCATCAGTTGCGCCGCTCAAGATAGTCTGGACTTCTGAGCAAAGCTATACCGGGTAACTCATACTGGAGGGTAGCAGGATGCGAGGCACGGTCTTACCGTTGGCCAACGGCAAGTAGTTGGGGGCCCAAGTAGCGTGGCAGTCACGTGCCAAGGGCTGCCCCGCCAACTCACGAAAAATCCCGAAATGCTCCACCATGCCAGTTGGCGATTGTATGGGAAGACCCGGTGGCCATTTCGGGGAGGCTCGGGCGTCCTCGCGGTCTCGAAATGAGTTCCCCATTGCTTAGCTAAGCTCTTGAGTCTTCAGTTAGTATACTGAGCGGCGCCTCGATTTCTCGACTGTTTCTCCACCAAAAAAACACCGAACTAAAATTAAAAAGTTAAAGTGCACCTCATGAACATCAGAGGGTTGCACACTAACCTCGATCCGGTCCACCATCACCTCGAGACCGAGAAGCCGCACCTATTCTTCTTAACGGAGACGCAGATAGCAACTGCGTCTGATGTGGCGTACCTACACTACCCACGTTACACGCTAGTACATACGTTTAAACAGCGCGATGACATTTGCTGTCGGCGTCTCCGTTACATTGAAGTTTTAGGGTTTTTCTGTAATGTGGCTTTTGGTGGACACCGCTGTAGAGACATTCCTTTATACCTGTGTCTATCGATCGCACAGCGGTGTCCAGGAGACGACCGGGCTCATTGAGCACCTGACAGGGATGGCAGATAAACCCAAAAATGGTATACGTCTGTGGGGCTAGTTTTTCTCGGGGATTTTAACGTCCACCACAAAGAGTGGTTGCTCCCATACGAGAAAACCGACCATGCTGGGAGATAGGCACGCAAACTTGCGCTTTATCGCTAGATGTCACTCAGCTGGTTCAAGTAGCGACGCGGGTAGCTGATGTAGTCGAGCATATACCCAATTGCTTGGACCTTCTGCTGACAACAGACACAGACAGGCACTCGATATCTGTCTCAGCTCCTCTTGGATCATCCGATCATTGTCTGGTGAAATCCGTATCGATCATCTCTCTTCCGGATGACTGTCCAGCGGGCACGAGGAGAGTATGGCGGTACGAGTCAGCAGACTAGGATGAGATGCGGAACTTCTTTGCTTCATATCCGTGGCAGCAAATATGCTTCTCTTCGGATGAGCCCTTCTACTCTGCCGATGCGGTTGCGGATATGATACCGCAGGGAATGGAATATTTTATTCCGTTCTCCGACATCCCACTCGATCACAAGGCTCATCCCTGGTGTAATGCGGACTGTGCTTGTACTGAGACTCACAAAGAGTCCGCCTACCGCGCCTCGTGATCGCAAAGTTAGATCTCAGAGGGTTCGTGCGAAGAAGAGAGCTTTTAATTCTGCTGCAAAGTCCTGCAGGCGGGTTTTCGACCATGTCAGTCGTATAGGGGCCAGACTTGATTCCTACCCTCCTGGTAGTAAGCAATTTCCTTATTAGGTCCCTGTCGAATCTAACTTCTGACTTCCATGCAGAAACCTGATGCAACACAGGCTCACTCTGCGACTGAGAAAGCAAATTTAATTGCAACTCTGTTTGCGAGCAATTCTCGTCTATATGCTGGCTTTAAACAACCGCCAACCCTAACTCGCTCGATCATCCTACCCGCATCCATAACCTAGACATGAACAAAGCAAGTGGACGTGATGGTAATCCTGCAAGGGTACTAAAGTATTGTGCGCCTGAGTTGTCCCCTGTTCTGATGCGCCTGTAGCGCCTCTCTCTTAAAACTCGAACGGTGTCAAAATCTTGGAAGCTTGCCAATGTGCAACCAGTACCCAAGAAGGGTTGTCGTGCCGATCCCTGTAATTATCGACCAATCGCCATCACCTCCATACTCCATAAGGTTTTGGAAAGGGTATAGAACAGTAAGTTGCTGACATACCTTGAAACAAATGACCTACATAGTGACCATCAATATGGCTTCCGCCGGGGACGGTCCACTGGGGATCTTCTTGTGTATGTCACGCACTTTTGGGGCGAGACCATCGAGAAGCACGGTGAAGCTCTAGTAATTCCACTCGATATCTCGAAGACTTTTGACAGGGTTTGGCACGCAAGTCTACTGAGTAAGCTTCCTGCTTACGGCATCTCCGTCGGATTTCGCAACTGGATATCTGACATTCAGAGTGAATGGTCGATGAGTGAGGGTAGTCATAGATGGCTACTCTTCTGACCTAATGCATATTAATGCCGGAGTTCCTCAGGGGTCTTTTCTCTTTTGGAATTTAAAATATAAACAGAAGTGCACTTTAAAGCTTTTGTTATTCACCGTATAGAAAAATAACAGGCGACAATTTGTCACCAAAGTAACTCTCTCACTATCCTACACGGCTTTGGAATTATTACGCATTTACGACAATTTTTTTTTGCAAAGCGAATCCTCTGATTCGTAGCAACTTAAAAATTAATAATATTCCGTCGGCACATCTTAAAAACATTTCAACCTTTTATAATGTCGAGCCATTTAAACCACGTTTTGCATGGACATTCAAATTATAACTACCTACTTGTACGTAAAAGTAAGTACAAGACAGGCTGACATTGTATCCCCGAAACTCTTCAAGACTGCATCGGAAAACGTTTTCAAGCTACTGGACTGGAAAGGATACAGTAAGTAAGTTATGGCAGAATCGCTGGAGGACCTAAGCACTATGCTCAATGACCACAATAGTGTATCCCATCGGATAGATCCGGTCATGAACATGGACAAACCAAAGGTCAAGTGTAACGTTCATGTCACACCTATGCCGGTAGTTGTTGGGAGCACTACGCTCAAAGTTGTCGACGAATATATTTACCTTTGACGAATAGTCCGACTACGTAAGTTTAACTTCGAGCGAGAGATCAATCGACGGATTCATCTCGGCTGGGCAGCGTTCGGGAGATCACTATACATCTTCTTTTCAGCTAGAGTTTCTCTGCATGATAAATTTAAAAATGAGGATATCCGCAGGAGAACCAGAATGAAAGACATAGTCCAACAGATAAGTAAGCTGAAGTGGCAATACCGGCCATATAGCTCGAAGAACCGACAACCAATGGGGAGGAAAGGTAAGCGAAGTGTAGGCGGCCCCCACTAGATGCAGTGACGACCTGGTAAGATTTCCAGGAAGTCTATGGATGCCGATGGCTAAGGACTGTGCTTTATAACATTCATTGGGGGAGGCCCATGTCCAGCTTTGGACTTGTGAAGGGCTGTAATGATGATGAACTCATTTAGGATACCTCAAACATTACTTATTAACATTAAGTTAAATATAAATAAAGACTTATGGGAGAAACCTTTATTATTATTTCTCGAATAAAAACGATTCAAATTTTACCAAAACTTTTACTTGCAATTCACAAAATCTTAATTAAAAAGCCTTGAATAAAGAATGCGGTCTTTCACAAGATTAAACGTATTAGTGATTTACGTATTACGAACATGTTTGTACTTCGTAGGTACTTAATACTGACTCTATAAACGAAATGGGCATTGAAAGGATTTGCAAATATTGACATTGAACAATTGCAAATTTTACAAGTCAGTAATCACGAATGCTTATTGACATCACATATATGAAAGCTTACGACCGATGAACCTTTTCGTTGCAATAACGCGTCTCCACACTACCATGGTTTTTATATTAATTATTATTATTTCGTTTTAGATATTTTTAAAGAACAGTGAATAAAAAGTAATATAAATGTTGTAAAATTAAATCAGACAGATTTATATGAGTAGTGTAGTAGTATATAGGTAGACTGCTAAACTACCAACACGTTTTCTAAAACACTTCAAATACTTCATGAGTTTTTTAAGTAGAAAAAGGTGTTTATCACGTGAATATATCGTGAATATAACACATTGAAAACTAAAAACTTTTACTTTGATTACAACATTTAATTTTTGTCTTATTTTTATAGAATAAGGGTGAAACACGATCAGTCATTCCACCTGATGGTAGGTGTATGCTGTTGCCCATAGACATATGTACATTTATCCTCGATTAAGAATCAAAATGCAAATGCGTTGTCACCGTTAAAGACTAATATGGAATGCCTCGTTTCCAGTAAAATAAAACTTAGGTATCAATAAAACGTATCACAATCATTCAAAAGCGAAATATCTTTCTAATCATATAATTAAATTCTAATTATCCCATTACTGATGTTAGAAATCACTCTCAAAATTATTTAAATAAAAGAAAATAAATTTTATAATGGCAGTTAAGCGATATACCATTCCCGATTTTTTTATATGATAAGTGTGACAAACGAGACACAGTCCCCCTGATGATAAGTGGGTAATGTGGCCCATAGACATCCACATTTATCCTCAATTAAGAATCAAAATGCAGATGGGTTGTCACCCCTGAGGACTGAGATGGAATGCCCCGTTTGCAGTAAAAAGGGCCTCCGGTTCTCTACACTCACCATACGAAACACAGCAGCATTAAGCTGCTATTTTACGCTGGTATTCTGTGAGAGCGTTTTCCTACCCTGTTCGAGCCGACCCATTCGTGCTGCAACCACAATAAAGCTGCAGCATGGCTGTACCACGTAAAAATAGCAAGCTCCCATATTACTTCTTGCGCCTCTTGAAACTCATTTTTAATAATCGTTATGCTGTAACTTACCATGTACAGCTTCTTTTCTCATTGTTAATTATACGTGGTAGAACCATGCTGCAGCTATTAGTGGTATAGTTGTAGCACGAATGGGTCGGCTCGACCGGGGAAGGACTATGCTCTCACAGAATATCAGCGTAAAATAGCAGCTTAATGATGCTGTGTTTCGTATGGTGAGTGTAGAGAACCGGAGACCCTTTTTATTGGAAAAGTGGCATTCTATCTTAGTCCTCACGGCTGACAACGCATCTGCATTTTAATTCGCAAAAGAAGATAGATGTAGATGTCTATGGGCCACAGCAACCACTTACCATCAGGTGGATTGTGTGCTCGTTTGTCACCCTTATTCTATAAAAAAAAATCTTGATTAACAACACTTTCCTACATATTTCTGTTGGAAAGCATCATTAGCAACCACTGATCTGTTCCGCTTTAAAAGTAAGAGTGCCTCTATGGTTACAGGGTTTTGCCCATATTTTAATACTATGTACACAACAGCCAGCCAGCATCCTCTGTTTACATTTTACTGCGGCAACTTTTATATTCAAGAAGTAAAATATATCTGTGTTCTTTTCATTTTTTTTTTCGTTAAATCTATTTAGCCGTTAATGTGTTATTAAGATACATACCGTGTGGTGGCAGCGTAAGAGAATTCGTCACCCTATTTCATCAGAAAAATCTAATGGCTTCCGATAGCTATAGGTATAACCATAACGTTTACATCAGACGTAAATTATCCAGACCGGCGACGGACAGCAGCGTGAATGGTGCGAGACGTCTTATCGCCAATCCACATGCCAAGCGTGGCCTGTAAAGCAAATTCTCATTAAAGCAGCAGAGGCCCTTGCCAAGCTGTGGACTTTTATGGTCTGATTAAGAATAAGAAGTAGCCAACGTTCAAAGATTCTCACAAACTTTCATTTTTGGTGTTTGTATCTTTTAAATATTTCGTGTCAAACGTTTTAATGCGTGCTTATGTTCAATTCTTATTTAATATCTTGTTAACAATTTTATTTTACGCTTCGAATTAACTCATGATTGATAAAACGAGATTTTACAGCGACTATTAATCACACTAAACACTTAAAACAAGCTTGAATTTCATCAGACGAATTTATAAAATGTAATAACGTCTACGTAATTTGAATTATTACTTGGAACGTTGTTTAAAATTTATTACCATGAAATTAATCATTATTAAATTAAAGGTGTTACAGTTTCATAACACACAACTGCCCATTTTTTAAAGAGGATAGGGCAAACGACCAGTGAAGTTTATATTGGGCAAAAAGGTGAATTCTCTTCTATATCCCCCTATTATCTTTGGAAACGGTATTAAAATAAGATGGACAGAGCGTCTAGAAATACGCTATTCAGAAGCAAAATTTATTTTTATGTTATGACTAGCTTTTGGCCGCGAATTCGTCTGCGTGGAGTTCGGTTATATCGCGTCCATGTGTGAAAAAGAGTCTGCTGGTACAAGCAACAATTATAACTGGATGTCGCGGGAAAAAGCTAGTAAGCTACAAAACTTTTCTATACACCACTTTTTTTGCTAATCTATTACTGTGTGCCAAAATTATTAGACTACTGGGCGAACTTACGCGTGAGCAAGTCACATAGAATTGCCCGTGTGAAAAACAATTTTCTCTCAAGTCTATACCCGCAAATTTTAATATCTGCCCTTGTGATTTGTTTATGGTCATTGCAAAGCAGACTTTGAGGGGATACTGTATTAGTTTGAATTCAAAGGGAAGATCATTCGGGATCAAGTAATTCTTGGTACAAATACAGTTTCCCCTTGCGCACATCCAGTTATAATTGTGGCTTCCACTACATTGCGATGTAACGCTTTTACTTTTAGTCTGGTTCCGTTGCACAGTTGAGGAGGTTTTAAATTTCGCAACAACATAATAGGAGTGCCCACGCGCAGAATAAGCTTATGATGTGGAAGACCCGATGGTTGCAGTGAATTAAGAAATTCGTCAGGGTAGTTAATTGCGTCATCTGTGTTGACCACAGAGTCTATTGACGTGTAGACCATTTCTTCCCCCTCAAAAGACGTTAACAGTATATCGTTAATTGCCGCTGCTTGGTCGTTTTTCAAGGTTAGTATGGCACTTTCACACAACTACTCCATTGGCTTATCGTGGATATGAGCAATATCTGGATAAATTTAGGATATTAACTCCTGTAACGTAAATAAAACTGTGCACAAATTATCAGGGACAGTTATCATTCCGTCATTTATCGGGTAATCACCGTTGCCGATTTCAAGTAGGGGCATTCGCAAATCCACCAGCAGACTCTTTTTCTCCTAACCGGGTACACCCGCATATTTTTCGAGAGCTTGAGGATTTTAATTAGAGGCCATAAAGTGGATTTCTTAAGACACGCCTTAACTTCATCTGCTCTAGTTCCTTTTGGCACTACTGGTAAAGTCTGTCTAAAATCTCCAGCAAGCAAAACCGTTACACCACCCATTAACTTCTTATTTCCTTTTATATCTTGTAGAGTCCTGTTTACAGCCTCTACGCCACCCTTATGAGCCATGGTTATTTCATCCCACACTATCATTTTCGTATGTTTTAATACTTCAGCAAAATTACTTTGTTTCGATATATTACAATTGGGAGTATCAGCTGTTGTTAAATTGAGTGGTAACTTGAAGGTTGCATGAGCAGTTCGTCCACCCACAAGCAGTGTAGCTGCGATTCCAAAAGAAGCCACAACCAAAGCAATTCCGTACTTCTAACTTTAAAAAAATTAAAATTGGAAAAATTTACTTTGCCAATATCCGCTCAATAAAATAAAATGATGTGTCTTACCTAGTTTGAAGAGCACCTCCCGCCCGGCATCTTCAGGTGTAGTACACTTAGCGGTCAGCCACCGTAGAGTCTATTACACCTGAAGATGCCTCGTGTAGAGGCGAAACACATGTTGTATTGTCGTCGGTGGTGTGTCTTTCCTAGTGTAGTGGTGGTGGGAGTAGTGGTGCTGGGATTAGTGGTGACGGGGATAGTGCACGCAATTGACGGAGGGCGGGAGGTGCTCTTCAAACTAGGTAAGACACATCATTTTATTTTATTGAGCGGATATTGGCCAAGTAAATTTTTCCAATTTTAATATAATGAATTTCCGCAAAGTAACGCCTGATTCTATATTAATACTTCTAACTTTTGCTAATAGCAAATTTATGAGGAATGTTTTGTCTGTTCCACCGGGAGCATCTAAAAAGAATATTCCACCCTCATTTGATTCAATTTTTGTGTTAATTTGATTGTAAACTGCTTTTTGTTCGTCATTCAGTGATCCTTCATTATTTTTAACTGTGTTTTCTAATTATGCTAAGTCGTAACTTGTCTCTTTAAGACACTCTATTTTCAAACTGTTGTCCTTTGCTTGGCTGAGGTAACCCATACTCTTTTAGTAGCCGACCACCCAACGCTAATACGGCATCTTCTATTACCGAAAGGCATTTGTTAAATACCACATCTGTTATGTGCTCTACATCCACATCTCCCTGTCTTTCTAATTGCCTTTTAAAATCTTCAGATAGGTATTCTTTGAATTTCTCCCAAAGACTTAAAGGGTCTGATACTTGGCAGAACACTAAAATAATCGTAAAAAGATCCCGAATCATTTGCGGTGATTGGCAAAGTGCTGCCTCTTCCATTGCTGCGAACAAATGCTGATCATCTTCAAGCAAGCCGAGAGCTTTGCACGCTGATTGGAACGTGGAATATACATGACCATCTACAGTTTTTAACGCTTCAAACGAAATTGACCCCGGACCTCATGAAGAAGCATGCGAAGGTGATAGCATTCTGTATTGTTCGGATACACAGTATAAACCCTGCCCAGAACGTGCTGTTTTTTGACTCTTGGCCAGCCTTCAACGTTTGCTCCTCTCTTTCTCCTTTGGAACTTTATTTCATCCCAAACGTAGTGTGCAGATACTTCTAGGTAGAGCAATGTTTTTGCAAAGTTATCCACTTCACACAAATCGAAAAAGTATAGGAGTGTGGTTGTTGGAGGACTATTCACTCTTTCACTCAAATTTTACTCATTAAAATAAACCCTTTGCCCATTTTCCAAATGACCAGCGAGGTGGACTACGGGAGGGAAACGCTCATGAATGGGAAATTCAAGGATTCGCCATACTGACTCTGATGAACTTATATATCTTCCACTTGTGTAGGTTTTAACTTCATCCTTCTCATTCTCTAAAGCAAACGATGCCTGTTCTGAACCTTTATTTACGTATTTACAGACGTATTTTATTGATTTCACCTAATAACAATATTCCACATTTAAGTGAGCGTTAAATGTTTTTAATAATACTGGATTATAAGAGACTACCCAGCGATTATCTATGGTTGTGCCTTTGATATCAACAGAGAACCCACCGTCATCTAGTAAACGTCTCTTGTACTGCGGATAACCGTCTTCACCAGTTTGAGTTTCCCTTATGAGAGCCCTGGGGCATCGTTTACTGCACATGTTATCTTTCATACATGGTGACTTTCGATTTAAAGTTCCACATGGACCATGTATCCTATTACATTTAACGATTTCGTGAAGCTCTGGGTCACGTTTGGAATCCGGTATTTCAGCACAAATTATATTGTCGATTTGATCCGGAGTAATACATTTGTGAAGCCATAAAAGAATATGAATATGTGGAAGACCTCTTTTTGCCATTCCGTTGAGTACATATAGCATCGCACTTCACCAAATATTTTGCCCTTTGTCAATAAGTTCATGATCTTTTTCACCTTTAGTCGAAACACCCTCAAAATTGTATCGTGTCTATCATGAGATTGTTGTCCTTGAAGCAATTGCCCCTTTATCTCGTACCTGCGAGGATTGCATGTGAAAGTGATAAAAAGATCAAGCCGGCCGTAATTCCTAACATAGGTCATAGCGTCCTGTGTTCTTTCGTGCATATACCTAGGTCCCCCCGTAAAAGATGATGGAAGGACAACCATTTGTCCTAGTTGGTTGGCTTCTGCGTCTTGTCGTCCAATAGCATCTTTTAAATGGATGTAACTATCAGCGCGTAATTTGGCTTGATTATTTTTGATATAATTTAATCTCTCTGTTTCTATTTTAGCGTATTAATCCACCAAATATTGACTAAAAAGGGCACGATATTTGACGAAATAGTTATCTTCTCCTTCTTAAGTCATTATTCTATACGAATAGAAAATTGCAGAAGAGACAGTTTTATTAAGCGGCAACTTAGTTGTGGGATCGCGTTGTGGTATGTTGATTGAATACCCATTATTCCCCCAGCAAAACATCAATGGATACTGTAGCGCATCAAATGCTCGATGTATCTCACTAATACGCTGAAGTGAATTACTTTGGCTCTCGAGGTTGATGTCCCTTCGATCAAATTGTTGATCCACTAACACTAAAGCCACTTCATTTGTAGTTGGTGTATTGTACCTACCTCTATGTTCTTCTGGTGATTTTTTTATCAGCATGTATGACAACTTTGTATGACTCTGAAGGAGGGGCTTTATCAATGGCACTTTTCAGATCTTTCATATACGGGTTCACTTGATGTAGCATATTCTGCAATTGTTTGATTAAATTTGACTTTAAGTTAGGAAATTTAGAACATCGAATCTATGCTTCTCGATCATCTTCACCTACAAAATATATTTGAAGGTACTCAGCGTCATGTTCGGATTCTGGTAATATACTTCCAATTAAATGGTAGACCTGACCTTGTACTTTAAAAATCGATGAAAAACCATCTGCTGTTACCTGTTTACCATCAAAGGATCTGGAAACAGGCATTATATTTACGAATATTACCCATAAAATGGTCATGATCTGGATGTAGATCATTAATCAAACTAAAGAGTGGTTCAGGCAGTTGTTTCAACCGATCAAGTTACACTTTTCCAGCGCTGCAACACATACCAGGTGTCTCATCCTTCCATTACAGCGCATTGCACCACTGACACTTGTATGTCATAGAACCCAAGGCTACACTGCTATCAGTTCTATAAGCAATATCAGGGTCATACTCCATAGCGGAATTGACCTTGTTTTTCCATAAACGCAGTGTAATGTTTTCCTCATACCGTGACTGAATTGCTTTATGCACTTGAGGATTCGCTGTTTGGTAATTTGCAACAGCTTGCCTGTATACATCGGGTTTTTTTTCTGACAAGCGGACACAGCTTTACTATTTGAATCTGGCTAGTTCTGCTTATATCTTTCTTGTGCACTTTTTAATTGACTTTTTCTTGTGTAATTAGTAAATCTCGACCTTTGTTTATTTTTCTTTTTTTCATATTTTAGTGTCGACAATACAGATTGATCTGTTCCGCTGGTTGGAGATGATATTTCACTGTTTACAAAAGATGTAACAGTTAAATGGTCAAGCTCTGAAAAAGGATCACGCTCTTCGATAGGTACCTCCATGCGAAGCTGTGTAATTTTCTTCGCAACAATAGGCAGATAGGCGTCAAAATGTCCATTAGATAAATCATGGCTAAATCGTAATCGCCTTACTGGACAGATATCTGTTCCGGACTCTGTGTATAGCAGACCGTTTCGATATACTTCAAACCAAAACATTAATCCTGCAGCTACCAATTCACAAAGTCCACCGTATGTTTCATTTTTTAACATATCGGTTGAATATTCATTTGCTGTTGATTAAATATCGCCATTTCTGTCGTAGGTCATAACTGAAAACCTAGGCCAATCATTTACCACAAATCTAACAATTTGTGAGCGCACCACCATCGAATTTTCTTGGGTTCCGTACATTAAAATTGAAAGAGCACGAAACAAACAGGCACCGTCACCTATAATGGGGACGACAGTATGTTCTTCCTTTTTCCTTTAATATTAAGAGTTTCTTAGTCGTTTTTTCAGTGAGGAAAAATACTTCTATCAACAATACCTAATCACAAAGCAAATCGAATGCCATCTATTGGTAGGGATTGGAACTTGAAGCAATACAAAATAGGTAGGTACCTAATTTGTATTGCTTCAAGTTCCATTGGTTTTGCCATTTTATTAATTTGTAAAATAATATATTTGGTTTGGTTGTTTATTTTCATTGTTTTTTTAATTTTTAAATTAGTATTTTTTTGTTCAGGTGTAATTTTGTGCAAATTTTTTGTAGAAATCTTCTTGTCTATTTTGTTTTATGTTTTTGTGCAATAAAAGTATATTCTATTCTATTGTAATAAATTAAGTTTAAAATACTTATCACAATCATTTACGTTAATTACGACCAAAAACCTTAAAAATGACACCCAAGTCACCCAACCCATGATGATTTTTACATACAAACATACATCCATCCATCCTTCCATCCATGTTGGTGTTAAACCGTAATCGATGTCATTTTCGTAATTAACGCCCCAAAAAACCATAAAACGACACCCATATTGACATTTCAACCACATCGCACCCCACAGGGGATGATGGTAGTTATTTCCCGTCTGCTACGTTGGATTTCTAAATAGTTGTTGTTTTCGTAATCAGCGACCCGATAAACCATAAAAACGATACCCATGTTGATTTTCAGAATTTGTCACCCCTTTTCCACCTTTTAGGGGTTGAATTCTGAAAGAGCCTGAAACACTTGTCTACTCATTTATTGATAGAAGTACTCCTGTGAAGTTTTGAATAAAATAGTTTAACTAATCTTGTTTCCCCATACAAATTTTCAACCCCTTTTTCACCCCTTTAGGGGTTGATTTTCAAAAACCTAAGGACACGTAATTGTTTATTTCTAATCGTTAACCTAAAAACAAATTTTCAGGTTTCTAGCTGTAAAAATGACGGACTTCCATACAAACTTTTAACCCCTTTTTCACCCCCCTAGGGGGCGAATTTAAAAAAATCCTTTCTTAGCGGATGCCTACGTCATACAACTACAACTGTCTGTATGCCAAATTTTAGCGAAATCCGTTCAGTAGTTTCGGCTGTGCGTTGATAGATGAGTCAGTCAGGTATGCCTTTTATATAGATTATTATTGTTTTGTACTTTTAGCCGACTTCAAAAAAGGAGGACGTTTTTAATTCGACTGAATGTTTTTCTTTATTTTATGCATCTTTGTCAATGGTGAACCGATTTTAATGTTTTATTTTTTATTTTCATTAATAAGATTATACTTCAGGAGTGAGAGTTTATTGCATATCCAGTAAGAATGGATACCAAAGGCGGACTTAATGCCTTTAGGCATTTTCTACCGGTGGCCCATGAAGTGGAAGGATACCTAGGTGTAGCAATTTAAGAAGAAAAATTTTAAAGAATTGAAATTCAAATAAATACGCATATAATATAATTAACAATATAGATTGTCAGAATATTATGATGAGCTATGGTAGCTCAGCGGCTAAGCGCTCGCTGTAAATTTCACAGTACGCGAGCAACTCGGATTAGATCCCGCCGGCACCGATGAAATTATCAATTAAAATTTTAAGTGCTGACCACGTGCTCGGCGGTGAAGGAAAACATCGTGAGGAAACCTGCATGTCTTGGAAATTAAAAAAATATATTTCGATGACATGTGAAGTCCGCCAACACGCGTTAGGGCAGCGCGGTGGACATTTTCTTGCCCTAAAACTTAATATTATATTATAATTATAATAAAATAGGAATAAAAAACTTCTTATTGGAGGAAGATTGAAGAACCCTATCATGATAAGAGGAGAGATACTGAAATTGATCCTTAAGTTAGGAAGGCAATTATGAGTCGACAAAATTAAAGAAAAAAACAAGCAATATTCTGGAGTTGCTCCTTTGTTTTATGGTGAACCAATTAAGCTGAGATTTATTTATATTGATAAATATGGTCATACTTTCACAAACGGAGAATAAATTTATTTAAGGTGATTTTGAGGCATGTGTTTGGGAAACACATATATATTTACATAATCAGTATGGGTAGAATTTTCGGACAAATATTTTTGATAATTTATGTCAATATTTGACGGTGAAAAATAATATAACTTTGAGATGTTTCTAAATATATTTGCACACTTAAAACATTTATTTGTATTAATTTCTGAAAATATTTAAGTCACTTAAAATGTTGATCTTATTATTAGTAATTGAAAGCCTAAACGTTCAAAATAAATCAAGATCCTATCAGAAACGTCTCATAAATTATTCTGAATGGCTATCCACAAACTTATAAAGTTTTTGTTGCGATCTTTATCAAATAATATTAAGGAAGATAATTCTTTAGTTGTGATGTATAAATTAAGATAAATATTCTTATGATGTGCCGTAACTTAATCCATACTAATAATTTAAATGCCAAATGTTTTTACGATTAAGCTACTGAATCAATTTTGATGAAATTTGATATTAAGAAGGAAAAGTAGAAATTGGTTTATAAGAAATAAAATTTCAAAATATTAAATAGGGATTTTTGGAAATACCATTCCTCTTTGAGTAAATTATAGAACATACTTCTCATATAATATCTTCGTATATAATATGATATGTTATATTAACTATTAAAAAAAAAACAAAAAAGAGGATACCTGCGATGTTTTTTCGCCGTCCCTCCCGCGGTGAGGGAAACCTCATTTCGGACGTAGATGTAAAAACGACATTTGAAAAATTTATATTTTACGTCTAAATAAAGATATTTCTTCTCATTTAATTTCATAAGTGTGGGGGGGAGCGGTTATAGTCATGATACATTATGATCTATGATTAACTTCTTAACCTAATTTATATAAGAATAATAATAGAGGTGTAGAATAACTTATTGTATGTAAACAAACCGAGAACCGATGGGAATGAAAGGTTCTCGAGTGGATGCAGGTGACCCAGAATCATATTTTGTGTGTAATTTTCATCACTTCACTTAGCATTCTTCTTCGCTAGTGAAGTGATGAAAAATTAAAATAATTTTAACACAAAATTAGTACAGACATACAAAATATTTATAAGACAATAAAAATATTGTTTTTATTTTTTTTTATTTTTTTTATTCTGGTATTTGTTATTCACTTGGTAAACTATCAGAATTTTCTCAGCGATACCTAATATTGATGACCTTTATAAGGGCAATATCGCTTCAACCGATATAAACCATGTAATAATAATAAATAGCTTTTCATGACTTCGGTCCTAATCTCCATCCCATAATTTTGTAAATGCGAACAGAATTAACGTGTATTTCGAAACGTTTATCTATGAAATAAGTTGTATTAAATAACCCTATACGAGATGCGAGCTAATTTATAAATTTGTTTTATTATAATATAATAAAACAAACGTATAAACGAGCAAATTTATACGTTTGTTTAATTATGATATAATAAAAGAAACGTATAAATTAACAAAATTCTAGTCATTCGATTACACTAGCGTTTTCGAAATTAATTTAGCTAGGTCTCATTTCTAAGAAAATTAGTTTTCTCTTGTTTTCACGTATAAAGCAACAAACTTGACTTGCCGGCGCAATATGATTGATTTGACGGCTCCGTGGCGTAGTGTAATCGCGTAATGAGTCACAGCGCTAAGGGCCGTGTGTTCAAATCCCGCACGGAACGAGTATTTGTATGGCCTACAAATAAATATTCCGGGTCTGGATGTCTGTTCTTGTGAAATTTATGAATGTCAATTGCCCCCACAATAAAGGAGAAAATCCTAGTGTGGAGGTAACGTTTTCTTTTTTTTTAAAGAAAGAACAAATAATAATAATAATAATAATTTTGCCATAGTGACGATCGGCTAGAGCTTAGGTGCAATGTGGACATACTTTTATACTTTTAATTATTCGTTCTTTGGTATTCTACCTACTCGTACAGACAGCTGGGCAAAATAAATGATAATAGCCTAATAATATGTTTGGTTTGTGGAGCTACGTTCATTTTTATGGCACTACGCGTATTTTTAACCATGATCCATCATATTTTTGTTCGTAAAAAGTTTGCGTTAGGTTACCAAAGGCAGTGAGCAATGAAAACTTAATGTCCCGGAACGTATAGACACTTTATTCAATATAATTAGTAAATTCTTTATACATTTTCAATAGTCTGACCATATCGTGATTTAAAAACTTGTAGCGACATCTAGATTGCTGGTTACAAAATACAATTACAACATATTTGTTTACGATCTCAGACATACCGCACACCAAGGACAAGGTAGTCCTTCAAATTGTATAAAAGTCGCATATTTACACTACTTGAAAGGTAAACTGAATTGAGTTCGTATTGAATTAATTTAAATAAAATATGAAAGAAATATTTAAATAAAACCATTTTTCCAGACTTTTCGAGCACATTACAACGTTTAGTTCACAATGTAGTTAGAGGCCAACAATTCTTTAGCTTTTCTAGATGTGTTATTAATTCGGAATCCTGATAACACCTTGAGCCACACTGTGTATAGAAAAAAGACCCATACAGATAAATATTTAAGGGTGATTCTCACCACAGTTATTCTCACCTCTTCACACAGTGATTCTCACCTCACTTCACAGTTAGCTACCGTGGGTAAATCTTTGTTTCAGAGAGCACGAGGGATCTGTGACAGTAAACACCTGGCCGCCGAGCTCCAACACGTCAAGCAAGTTTTGCACGACAACAAGCTTCGGGTCCCGCGGCTACGTCACAGTGAACGAGTGAAGCCGGCCACAGTCGAGCGTGTGCGTGCTGTACTGCTACATGTCAGAGGTGTCACTGACAAGATTGGCTACACCGCTGAAGAAGATTAGTCAGTTTATACCATCAGTCAAGTGTAATGTCCCTCTGCAAAATGCAGGAGTGTACAAGATTGATTGTGAATGTGGTCTCTCTTACATAGGACAAACTAAAATATCAATAAAAACCCGCGTTAAAGAACACATAGCTGATGTGAAGAATCGACGCTCCGGGAAGTCTGTAGTCTGTGAACACGTACAGTATTCATTAGATTTGATAGACCACAAATTCTCGAGAAAGAACATCAATTCTTGCCAAGGATGATACGTGAGACTACTGAAATTAAAAAAACATCCTAATTTCAATAGAGAAGATGGATGGATGCTTCCATCTGCTTGGGATCCTATAATTAATAAAATTAAATTCCAACCCAAGCATACAACTGCAAGACTTCAAGATACTGTAAGTTCATACTACGTAGATCGGAACAAAAATTAATAATTTTTATCTGGAGGTAGCCGTGGTTAACTATGACATTGGGACGTCAAACACCTCAGTCCCCCCCGTGACGACTATGGGTGCTGTAAAGTGCTCGAAACGTCGGGAATATAAAATAAGTTAATATACGCGATAAATTCCGTAAAAACTAGTTTTATTTAAATGTATAGTATTCGCGTAAATATAAGAAATAATTATGAAAGAAAAAATTATATGCAAGTATTACATAACTATTTAACAAAACCAAAATAGTTTTACACACAAAAAATTAAAACAACAAAGCAAAGACGAATTTCCAAATCATACAACCTTTCCACCTTCAAGGAATTAATTTCAACATGAAATTTTACTAACAAAAGAGGAACATAAAGTATAACATGACTTTTTCGGCGGTAGGTGAAGAAAAAGACAACAAATACGTAAAATTTTAGTTTGTATTTTAAATTAACTAATACAATATTCTACATAATTTGTTACATATTTGAGTGCTAATTAACACCATTTTCTTGGTAATCACATTTGTACAACTGTGTATATGTGAATTCATTCCATCTAAATACACCACCTGCCAGCATATTACACACACTTGGATTTCATATATATATCTTGGCACAACACAATGTCTCAACTTGATGAGATTAGAACTGCACAGAACAGTTTTGAGGAATGCTTTTCAAAAAGGATGGCCGAACTGGAAGCACAGTTACACACGGGGGGACCCGCCAAGGACACGGTTGCAAAGGTGGCTGAGGAGTTTCGAACCTTCCGTGAACTCATGTTCTCTATGCTCGGTATGCTCCGTAAACAAATTAATGAGTGCTCCCATATGGTTGACGCTATTGAGACCAGGCACCGACGAAAGGCTCTCCTTTTCTTGGGTGTTGCTGAAGAGGAGAAGGAGGACTGCAAGGCTAAACTGCTAAGTATAATCCACAAAATGGAATTGAAGGACATCACAGCATCTTGCATTAGTGTCTGCCACAGGATTGGAGTAGCCACCAAAAATCGTCTCCGGCCAATCCTAGTTCGATTTGTTAGCGTTGACTTCAGGTCATCAGTATGGAGGGCGAAGTCTAGACTGAAAGGTTGTCCAGTTTCAGTAAAGGAGTTCTTGACAAAGTCTCGGCAAACTGTTTTTGGCAAAGCCCGTCAGCATTTCGGCATGCGTGCATGCTGGACCCAAGATGGAGTAATTGTGGTGAAAGTTGCAGATGGATCCCGGCATAAAGTCACTACCTTAGATGAGCTGACTACTCTTACGCAAAAACACCCTAAGGCGGCTGCTGAATCCTCAACTGGAGGCGAGCGCATTGCAGGAAGCACTTTATCGTCGCAACCCAATTCTAAGCCACGTAAATAACTACGCAGTATTGCGTTTTATTGTCTTAATTCTCTTTT
Organism: Parnassius orleans; assembly: GCA_029286625.1. Taxonomy (NCBI): domain Eukaryota; kingdom Metazoa; phylum Arthropoda; class Insecta; order Lepidoptera; family Papilionidae; genus Parnassius; species Parnassius orleans. Next base: position 7,300,905 of record JAGSMP010000003.1, read on the forward strand.
TTCGTTTTACTACAACTTTAAATTTATTCAATATTGTAGTATTACTTAGTATTATACTCCCTCCTTGTCCGAGACATTATTACAATGTAGTCTACGCTTTTCGTCGTCGTAGCCATCACAAGTTTCCAAGCTCCAACCACAAAAAAAAAGAAATGTGTTGTTTATGGATATAGTCTCTGTCAACATACCAAGTCAACTTCATTACGTATTTTTGTGCGTCAAAGCCATCATTGTATATTTAAGATTGTTTCAAATAATATATTATTCGATAGATATTGTAATGAAATCAAATAGTATTTTGTGTATAGTGCACGTTAGTGTATGTGAACGACATTTTTATGTTAAAATAACAAGAATTAGCAGGATAAAAAGATCCGTAAGAAGCATGGCGCAGCGGAAGCGTGACGAACATAGCAGTGTTAAACTGTTAAAATAAATTAACTTATAATCAGGTAAAGATCAGGGAAAAAGCAGGTGAGTGGAAACATCATGTATCGTAAGTATAGCAGATTTTTAAAGGAAAAATATACATAATAGTAAAAGGGTGTACCATAAACAAATCAGGAGAGTCTAGGAGGATATTGTCCATAGGTAAGAAATACATTTCCGGCGGATATACCAATTATAAAATTTTCTTAACTAAAAGTTACTCAACAAAACATACTCATAAAATAAAAATAACCGTTACCGTTACAACTTTAGTTGCTTCCGAAAAATTTAAGTTAACTGCAAATTCCTTTTTATTATAAATAGTTTAAATATTCGCACTCGCGCTAAGTTTTCCTGCTAAAATGGGGAAAAGAAAAAGTTCTGATAATCCCGACAAAATTAAAAAGAAGATTAAGAAGCTAGAAAAGAAATTGAGGGAAAAAGAAAATCTTGAAGGTTCTGAAGAGAGTACTCCTCCATTAGTGGATCTATCTGTGCCTAGTTTTTTTTTTTTTTTTTTTTTTATAGAATAAGGGTGACATACGAGCACACAGTCCACCTGATGGTAAGTGGTTGCTGTGGCCCATAGACATCTACATCTATCTTCGTTTGCGAATTTAAATGCAGATGCGTTGTCAGCCGCGAGGACTAAGATAGAATGCCTCTTTTCCAGTAAAAAGGGTCTCCGGTTCTCTACACTCACCATACGAAATACAGCAGCATTAAGCTGCTATTTTACGCTGGTATTCTGTGAGAGCGTGGTCCTTCCCCGGTCGAGCCGACCCATTCGTGCTACAACTATACTATTAATATAGCTGCAGCATGGTAGCATCTACCACGTAAAAAATAATATATTATTCGATTATAGTGTAACAATTGCAGAGCCATTAGAAGAAAATACAATCGAAGAAATTCAGATTGATGGTCAAACAACCGCTTCAGGTGAGTTTCTTCTTATGAGACATTTAAAATACACACAAGGACATAAATAGAAGAACATAGAATTAATTATAAGATCTATAAATACTGCTAGGATACAGTAAATGACAGTTATCTGTTCTGATGACTAAGTGCTATTAATTATGCATCAGTGAGGATAGCTATGTCAAATCTTATCCCTTAGAGCTATTACTTGAGGATAGACAGGAAAAAATCTTTAGAGCTATCACTTGAGGATAGACAAAGATTTTTATAGCGCTACCTATCACATGGAAGATAGACAGAAATCATTGTACTTTATTCTATATATGACATAAAATAGAAGAACATAATATAAGCAAGGTGTTTCAGATGACTAAATGTCATAACCTTTCCCTTAGAGCTATCACTAGACAGGGAAATAATTAAATTCTTTAGAGCTATCACATGAGGATAGACAAGGTTTTTTTTTTTGTAGCGCTATCATATAGAACACAAATTATCAGGTTACTTGGTAATATATTAAAACAATATTTATATATATATATATATATATATATAATATATAAAAATTGTTTCATGGCAAAAATTGACCTCCAAGATGCATATTTCAGTATAGCCCTTTCAGAAGAGTCAAAGAAATTCTTAAGATTTAGATTCGAGGAAAAATTGTACCAATTTAACTGTTTACCATTTGGCATTTGCTCTGCTCTATATCTCTATATCTATAAATATATATATATATATATATATATATATATATATATATATATATATATATATATATAAATTTCAGACAATGATGACATCCCAGAGGAGCTTTTGTTAGTCCTGGGACCAGAAGGAGAAGAATCAAAAGAAGTGGAGAGCCAATAAACATGCAATTAGCAACAAGATGGACGAAAATTATGAGGGAAGGATTGAGGAAAGGACCTCGTGATAAAATATTAAACAAGTTCTTCACTCCGTCCAACTTCAAAGCTGTTATAGCTCCTCAAATGAATCCAGAGATAAAGGCATCACTGTCGGAAATACTAATTAAGAAAGATAAACGTTTGGTATATAGACAAAATATGACGGGAAAAATAATGACAAGAATTGGGTTGGTACTGACAAATATCATCAAAAGGAATATAAATACAAGAGAAATAGTGGAACAGTTAAGCGACACGGCAAAGATTGCAGCTGAAATATTCTACGAAGACTCAGCGGCAAGAAAATATTTCGCTTTGTCAGGAGCAACAATGGTACTGAAAGAAGCACTGAGGAATGCAAAGACGGATGAATTGTTATTTGGACAGGACTGTCCGAGAACATCAGAACGGCACAGACCATCCAGAAAACAGGAGCTCAGATAAAAGCGGTTGAAAAGAAGAAGACAGTCCCAAAAAAGGGAAACTGGAAGAGCCCACTGCAAGTTCAACATCTCAATCGCAGTGGGCAGAATTACCGGGTACAACCCAACAAACAGAGATATCGTTCCAGTCAGCCACTACGGAGAAGAACTCAACACATGGGACCCCCACCAGCTCAGACCAAGAGAAACCACCGTCGTTAGAGGTAGGTACTGGGAAGTTAAAACAATGTCTGAGTAAATGGTTAGATATTACAAATGACCCGATCTTAATAAACTGGATAAAGGGTTATAAAATACCCTTTAGTCAAATACCAAATTTAAATGAAGCACCTACCCAATGCTGGTCTGGAAGGGAAAGAAATATAATGTACACAGAAATCCATAAATTATTAGAAGTAGGTGCAGTTTCAGAATGTTTGGTTTGTGAAGGGCAGTTTGTATCTCCAATATTTGTTATTCCAAAACAGAATGGAAATTATAGGTTTATTTTAAATTTAAAAAAATGAAATGAATATATTGAGACTTCTTATTTTAAATTAGAGAATATTAGAACAGCTTGTGAATTAATTTCCAAAATTGTTCATGGCAAAATTGACCTCAAGATGCATATTTCAGTATAGCCCTTTCAGAAGAGTCAAAGAAATTCTTAAGATTTAGATTCGAGGAAAAATTGTACCAATTTAACTGTTTACCATTTGGCATTTGCTCTGCTCCCTTTGTGTTCACCAAACTGATGAAACCAATTTGTACCTATCTTAGAAGTAAAGATATCATTTTGTCATGTTATTTAGATGACAGCATATACTTTAACTCTTGTCAGTTAAAATGCAGAGAGAATGTAACACTAGCATGTAGGTTATTTCAAAAATTGGGACTCTCTGTAAATTTCGATAAAAGCATTTTAACTCCAAAACAGACCTGTAAATATTTAGGCACTATACTAGATTCAAGAGATCTATCCTTATCTGTTCCAAAAGAAAGACAATTGGCCATATTGGAAAATATTAGTCTTCGAGGGGAAAAGCCATTGTAAGATTAGAAAATTTTCACAATTATTAGGTATATCCAGCTATTAGGTTTGTCCAGCTGTACCCTATGGTTGGGTTTATGCAAAATTATTAGAGAGAGAGAAATTTCTAGCATTATTAAAATGTTATGACAATTACGACAAACAAATGTCAATTACAAATCATATCCATCCAGAGTTAGAATGGTGGAAGTCAAATATTTACAAGCAAAATTATATTAAGCAGCAAAAATTTTGCATTGAGATTCATACGGATGCCTCAAAAACAGGCTGGGGTGCAGTAAGAGCATCGGAAAGAACTTCAGGATCTTGGTCGATTAGCGAAATGAAATGTCATATAAATTATTTGGAATTAAAAGCAGCATTCCTAGGCCTGCAATGTTTTGCCAAAAATTATAGTAATTGTGAGATCTTGTTAAGAATTGACAACACAACAGCAATAGCATACATAAACAAGATGGGGGGAGTACAGTATGTTCATTTAAATAATATTACAAGACAGCTCTGGCAATGGTGTGAGGTAAGAAATATATGGGTCTATGCCTCATATATCAATACTAAAGACAATGTTGAGGCAGACTCAGAGTCAAGGAAAATAAACATAGAATGGAATTTATCCCAACAGGCTTTTAATAGGATTGTTGAAAAATTTGGTTACCCTGAAATTGACTTATTTGCATCTAGAATAAATAATAAATGCAAACATTTTGTGTCGTGGAAGAGAGATCCAGAAGCCATAGCAGTAGATGCATTTACCTTAAAATGGGAAAAATATTTTTTTTATGCATTTCCACCACTCTCCCTAGTTCTTAAATGTTTAGATAAAATTAAAAAAGATAAAGCAACAGGAATTGTAGTATTCCCTTATTGGCCTTCACAACCTTGGTTCCCATTGTTAAAAGGCCTTTTAGTGAATGAGTTGTTATTATTCAATCCAAATAGTATGTTATTGTCATCTCCTTACAGGAAATCACATCCTCTCCATCGGCAGCTTACCCTGGCAGCAGGGCTGTTGTCAGCGAAGCATACATAAGACGTGGAACCCCAACTTCAGCTCTTCAGATCATGATAAATTCAATATCGGAAAACACCATGAAACAATACGACTCAACCCTAAGATTATGGTGGAAATATTGCAGGACCCTTGATATAGATCCATACCAGGCTTCAGTTCCCTTTATTCTTAAATTTTAAGTGAACGTTTTGATGCGGGAGCATCATACGGGACATTAAATACAGCAAGATCTGCCTTATCTCTTTTAATTGGACCAAAAGTGGGGTGTGACGATAGGTTAAAGCGGTTCTTTAAGGGAGTGTTCAGGTTGAATCCCCCAAAACCAAAATATAATGTTACATGGGATCCGGGCTTAGTTCTAGATTATTTAGCACTACAGTATCCAAATGAGTCAATTGAGATTGAACTATTAACCAAAAAATTAGTCACTATATTAGCACTTACAACAGGCCACAGGGTACAAACCTTATCACATATTAAATTACAAAATATTAAAATTAATTCCTCCGGGGTACAGATTAAAATACCTGATTTAATAAAAACTTCAAATAAAAATATACTTCAACCGATTTTACATCTTAAAAGTTATACATGTAAATTAGAAATATGCCCAGTAAATACATTAAAATCATATATTAGGGAAACAGAACATGTCAGACGCAATACTGAACAACTATTCTTAACATTTAAAAAACCATATTGAGCGGCTTCATCACAGACTTTAAGCCGATGGATTAAATCGACTCTGAGTAAGGCAGGAATAGATATTTCTATTTTTACAGCACACAGCACTAGACATGCTGCGACCTCCGCCGCGAATCGGGCGGGGTTAAATATGGATCTCATAAGGAAGACTGCTGGTTGGTCAAAAAATTCTGAAACTTTTGCCAGGTTTTACAATAGACCTCTTTCGGAAGATCCACTATTGTTCAGTAGTACCATTTGTAACACATCACATGTTAATTGATTTAATTAATTAAGAATAGAACAAATTAGTGATTAAAGATTGTAAGCAATTACTTTAATCGTTTTAAATACATATTGTTTTAAAAAATTGCATAATAGTACTTTCATTCACAACCCAGTCTTTAAAAATCTACATTGTAATAATGTCTCGGACAAGGAGGGAGTATAATTATGTGATTAAACAAACTTACCTTAAGTGAAGTTCAATCACAATTATACGAAGCTCCTTGTCCGAGACTAGACTCCCAACCATCCCTTAAGACCCAGGATAAGGAAGGGTTGTTCATGAAAGGGCTTTAAACTAATGAAGTTGACTTGGTATGTTGACAGAGACTATATCCATAAACAACACATTTCTTTTTTTTTGTGGTTGGAGCTTGGAAACTTGTGATGGCTACGACGACGAAAAGCGTAGACTACATTGTAATAATGTCTCGGACAAGGAGCTTCGTATAATTGTGATTGAACTTCACTTAAGGTAAGTTCGTTTAATCACATAATTTATTATTACTTTCTATCCACTGTATTAAAACTTGTTTTGCTTTTATGTAACCTTAAGCTTCTTTCTTTCTCATTTATTTAAATTTTTTTTAAATTAGTTAATTTCTAATTTTAATATAGTATTTCGTTTTACATCATTTATTAAAACTTGTATATTTTCACTTTAAATTTTAATTACATTTTAGGTTAAGTTCTACTTTGTTTGGTATTAAGTTGTTTTGGTTTTGCTTTTGGTTATATTTTGTCCATAGATTAATAGATTCGTAGCAAGTGCATAGTGCAAGTTAATTTTCGGTCGCTGGGAAGGTTTTTTTTTTATTAATACATGATCATGGATACAAAGTCCTTTGGACACAGTATATTTGTCGTCTATGAGACACTTCACTATGATACTTTTTATTTGTTCTAAGTTCTGCTATTTATTATTAGTAATCTTAACGTAGTTTAGTTGTAGTTGTCTTGCAAATCATTTTTATTTTTATTGTTTTGTGTATTATATTTGTCTTTTAATTTGTGAGTGTGTTAGCTGGCGGGTGGTGCAGGGATGGCAGTTTAGCAATCGAATTTTTTTTTACATTATATAATTTTAATTATACTAATTTATTTATTCTTATAGTTTAGGTATATATTATTTATTTATTTTTATATATTCTATTACATATAGATGAGTTCCGATGATGATTCTTTTCTTTCTGCCAACGAGTTTTCTTCATCAAATGACAGTTATTGCTCTATTACTGAAACGCTAGGGGATTTTGTGCGACATAAATTCGATGAATCCCGCTCCTTGTTTAATGTTTGCCACATTAATGCACAAAGCGTACCTAGTCATTACAGTGATCTGATTGAGGCTTTCTCTGACACTGATGTTCATGCCGTCTTGATTTCTGAGACTTGGCTTAAGCCCCATCTTCCTTCTACCTCTTACCCTCTCTCTGGCTTCAGTTTGATACGCAACGATCGAATTGATAGGAGAGGGGGTGGGGTCGCTATATATCTTCGTTGTGACTTTTCTTATAAAATTCTAGCTTCTTCTTCCCCCTATTGTACTGCATCTGCAGAATTTCTTTTCCTTGAAGCTTGCGTAAAAGGAGCCAAATTAGTACTTGGTGTTGTCTACTGTCCTCCTTCTGTCGATTACTTCTCCAGTCATGAAACAATTCTGGAATTTTTGGGGTCGGAATACTCACATCATATCATCATGGGCGATTTTAATACAGATCTCCTCACTCCGCACTCAACCCGTTTCTCTAAGCTCCTTCAAATTGTCGAGTCGGTTGTCCTTCACATTTACCTTTACAATCCACTCACCACAATATTGATGAGGAGGATACCTGGCTTGACTTAATCCTTACCTCTGCTCCTTCTCTTGTCTTCTGCCACGGTCAACACTTTGCACCTGCTTTCTCCTATCATGACCTCATTTTCCTTTCTTACGTCCTTAAACCTCCTAAACCTCCAGCTAAAACTCTACACATGCGTTGTTTTGGTCGCTTGGATGTTGAAAAGCTTTGTATGGATGCATCCAAAATAAACTGGAACAGCGTGGTTTCTGCACCCACTGTGGACGAAAAAGTTGGGGCTTTGAATGAAGCTATCCTTAGATTATATGACGTACATGCTCCCATTAAAAAAGTGAAGCTCAAGCGTCCACCTGCGCCATGGATGACGATTGGGGTTCGAATTGCGATGAGACGTAGGGATCGCGCTTTCGGCAAATTTAGAAAAGATCGATGTGATCAAAACTGGACGCTTTATAAAGTTGCAAGGAATCGGTGCAATCAGATGATACGCAACGCCAAACGCCGATTTATTCATAGTAACATCTCATCTTCTTCCCTGCTAATATCTGGAAGTTCCTTGGAACCATAGGTATCGGTAAACGACACCGTTGTGAGTTTCAGAGGACGATTGGTCTGGATGATATCAATTTTCATTTTGTCTCCAACAGTCCTCTTGATCACCAGACCAAGCGTCTTACTGTTGAACACTTAATGGGCTTACCTCGTCCTGACATTAATCTGTTTCAATTTTCTCCAGTAGCTGTGGATGAGATCAAGAAGATAATCCTTTCCATTAAATCTAATGCTGTAGGTTGCGACAACATCAGCCGACGGATGATTATCTATATACTTGACCATATCCTCCCAGTTATCTCGCACATCATTAACTTCTCCTTGGATTCTGGTAATTTTCCTCACAAAGATCCCAAATCCCACTTTACCCAATCATTTCCGACCTATATCCATCCTTCCCTTCTTATCCAAGGTCCTTGAGGCCTGTGTCTACAAGCAACTTTCGCAGTTTATCTCTCGTAATAACTTATTAAGTCCCTTGCAGTCTGGCTTTAGGCCCGGTCATAGTACCGTTTCCGTGCTCCTGAAAGTAACTGGTGATATTAGGGCAGCATAGAGGACACTAAAGTCACTGTGTTGGTTTTAGTTGACTTCTCGAACGCCTTTAATACCATCAGTTATGACATTCAAATTTTCATCCTTTCCTTTCTATGATCTCACCCGAAGCACTGGATTGGTTTTCATCATATCATCAAGCAGTCGGTTCGCATCGATGAGCTATCATCTAGCTGGCTTGACATACATGCTGGTGTCCCTCAAGGCGGCATATTATCTCCTTTGTTGTTTTCTATATTTATTAATCTCATTACTCAAAACCTTCACTCTGCGTATCATCTGTATGCCGATGACTTGCAATTGTACACACAAGCGAGTATTGACGATATTTCTACAGCGGTGAACATACTTAAAAGGACCTTGAGTACATTAAGAACTGGTCTGACAGGTTTGGCCTAATGGTCAACCCTTCGAAGTGTCAGGCCATAATAATTGGTAGCCGTCGGATGATCCAGAGATTGAAAACAGTAGCTCTACCTCCTATCTTTTTTAATAGTACTGAGATTCAATTGCGTTCCACTGTGAAGGATCTAGGTTTATTAATTGATTCTACTTTGAGTTGGAAAGCCCAAGCAACGACCGTTAGCCAGAAAGTCACTGGTACCCTGCGTTCTCTCTATCGCCTAAAAAATTTTCTACCATCTGAAATTAAGACAATGCTTGTGCAGAGTTTAATTTTTCCCTAATCGACTATGGCGATGTGTTATTTCGACCTGAATGCAGATCTTCTCAACAAAGATGACCGTCTTCTGAATAACTGCATTCGATTCATTTTCAATCTTCGAAAGTATGACCATGTATCCACGTATCGGTCTCAATTAAAATGGTTACCTATTCGTCAACGCCGTAGTTTGCGTGCACTCACCACCCTTTATTCTATCCTGATGTCTCCAACTTCCCCTTCCTACTTATCTCCTTACTTTCAGTTGCTTAGTGCTAGTCATGAGAGAAACCTCCGCTCTACGAACAACCTTCTTCTCCTATGTCCCTCCCATAGCTCTGGACTTGTTCATTCTTCTTTCCACATTCAATCTATTCTCCTTTGGAACGCACTCCCTCTCGAAATCAGGACGGCTAGCAATCGGTACGCGTTCAAGATGAAGGTTCGGGAACACTTACTTAATAAATTGGCAGAATCATCATAGTAACAGTTTATTTATATATATATTTATATATATATATATATATATATATATATATATATATATATATATATATATATATTTTATATACATATATGTATATAAATATTAATATATTTTTGTAAATTTATTTGATAACATGTATATTTGTATATCTTTATGAGTTTATATACATCTGACATTATAATATGTACTTATATTATACAATTTTACTATCTTAGTTATTTTTATTTCATTTTATTATAATTAATTTTATCTATTTTTTGTGATGTACCATTTATATCTTATGTATTTTATTTCCATTTATTACATTTTTTTTATTTAGTTTAGTATTCAGTATTATATTCTTTTTTATTACACCTACTTCATTCTATCTCTGCATCATCCCAAGGTAGACTGGAAGAGAATGCCTCAGGCATTAAGTACGCCTATATACCATGTGTATATAGGCGTACAATTATAATTGTATTTTTGGTATATTTATCAAATTTTAGATATTATTAACTGATATTGAACAAAAAGAAATATCAGCACGTTGCAATAATTTCAAATAAAGTGAAGTGCAGTATTTGTAATATAGTTGTGAGCTCCTGGCATTCATACCTAAAATAAGATGGACGTCACGGACGAAGAGAGTATTGTGCGTATTTGTTCTACGTTATTCCACAGAGGAGATCGAATGTGCAAGAGCTTGTTTGAATCGATAACGAACACGAGGCAGAAGGTGAAGCGTAAGAAGGATGGAAAATCAAATCGAGACTTGTATTATATTATTACCGTTCTTAAAGAAACAGATACTGAGGAAACTTCCGTTATCGTCAAAGAACTGCAGAAACTTCCACCTGTAACGTTTGATCACGTAGACGTTACAAGATTATTAAAAGACATATTAGTAATTCAGAGTGACTTAAATAGATTTAGAGACACATATGTAACAATTGAACAACTCAATGAATTTAAAAAGTTTTAACTTGAAACAAGCATCACATGCTAAAATTTTGAATGCTGCAACAACTTAAATAATAAGCGAGGCGGTGGTATCTCTAATAGCTATTTTATGGCCAGTCCGTCGGCCATGCCGCACATTAGCAAACAATGCGATGACTCATAACTACGCAGCTGATAACACGTCACTAAATGAAGAATGTTTAGTGCAACCATCCCTGTCACTAGTGGAAACAAATAATTATAATGACATAGAAGTACAAAGACAAATCTCATCTGAGAGTAGTATCAATGGGGCAATGGAAACCAGAAACCAAATTACAAATGGATCACAATCCAAAACGGAGGTCATGAAATCGCTTTGTTGGAAACAGGGAGAAAGCAGTAGTAGAACCTGGTCTTAATTTTAAAGCGGCGGATATAGTCATGGGATACTCATTCCAATCTACCTGTCCGGTAGTTGTGGTATAGTATACGGGTATGCGACCCCGGCTTCCTAGCTATTACTGTCCTATCCTTGCCCTCCTGGACGGTAATATCCTACATTTCCTATTTCCTCTAACTTCAATTTTCCTTGTCACACCACCTATCCTTCCCTTTCCTATTCCTACCCTCTCTCCAATCCAACGTCTGCCGCGGGATGGATGCATGGCTAGGGCAAGCCTAGTCGTTAGCGTGCCACACTGCCCTGGGAACAGGCGACCCCAGAATTAGCCAGCTTTACCCTGGCATGCGGGCTCTGCTGGGACAAACCTTTCCCTCGCTATTCGTGGGAACGCAATGGAGAATAATAAAAATAATTTAATTAACCAAAATGGCGGCGATGTGGTTCGCCACCCATCACGTCTCGTTTCTCGCGGGGGCGAAAAGCGGCCCACGGAGCCGCTTCGCTACGTTGAATGTAAGAGGAGAATGGATGGTAAGATAGATGAAGTATGTCAGATGATGATGAACGATGCATAGATATTTTGTGCGTGAACGAAACCAAGAGGAAAGGATGTGACACCACGTTTCATGGCCCCTACATACTGGTCGAGGTCCCCAAACCAGCCGAGGTAGTCAGGAGTTGGTGTGATTCTTTCATCTCGAATAGTGGAATGTGATGGAGCAGGAATGTGTAGCCAAGACTCCTCTGGATTAGATTAAAAGTCGGACTCACTCGCTTGTTTATCCTTGGGGTCTATGCCGACGGATCTGCGCGGAGGTGGGTCATTGAAAGCCCAACAAGAGAATTTGGGATAGCATGAGAGGTCTTGAATAAATGCGGAGAAAATGAACGGATCGTGATGTTAGGGGACTTTAATGGGTGGGTTGGAGTAAAGCGTGATGGGTATGAAGGAGTTCTGGGTACGTTTGGGGACGAGAGGTGAATGACAATGGGAGAAGCCTGCTTGAATTATGCTTGGAATGGAATCTGTGCGTGGCCAACACAATGTTTGACCACAAAAGATCCATTTGTATACAAGAGATGAGGGGAGTCTAGAAGTATGATTGATTTTGTAATTGTGGATGAAAGACTGAGGAAAAAGTGCTAGACACTCAGGCATACCGCGGGTAGCCTCGACACAGACCACTTCCTGGTTATAGCCAGATGCGTGGCCTCTTTAAACGGTGGCAACACCGAGGCCGAGCCTACAGTGTTTTGGATAGAGTAAAGTGGAAAATCTACAAAAAAAGAAAAGAAAGACGAGTATGTGAAAGCTGAAAGAAAGGTTTAAAGGCATAGAAGAGATAGTTGATTGAAGATTTGTGGGAGACATTTAAGAAAGGGTCGTGAATGTTGCTATTGAGGTATGCAGGGGTGCTAAAGAAGGAAAGGAAGAAATAACTATAATGTGTGGATGGATAAAGATGTACAAAGGTTGTGCAAGAAAAGAAGAAAGCGTGGTTGGATTGGTTGTAACAAAAGCTAACCAAAAAGTTCAAAAGCAACGGATGACGAGATAAAGGAAGCAGAACAAGTATAAAAGATTGAAATCAGCAGCGAAAGAAGTTGTGTCTAGAAAGAAAGAAGAACGAAAGGATGATTTCGATAGGAGGCTCACTGAAGATTTCAGTCAAACATCAAGTTTTCTGAAATCCATCAAAACAACCAGAGGAAAACTTCTACCTCAGGCTGGTACAATCAGGAGTCAAGATGGGAGCATTATAAAAGGAGAAGAATGTGTTAAAGAGATGGAAAGAATATTTTGAAAGTTGTTTGAAAGAGAGGAAGTGGGTACAGCATCCGGCACCTTCCATGGAAACCAATATAAATGTTGATGAAAGTGAGATAAGCATGGATGAAATAGTGAAAGCGTTGAAAAGTATGAGATTAGGTAAGGCTGCAGGGTATGACAGGATTACCGTCGAGATGCTGAGGGCTGGACAGGGCATAGTGGCTAGTCAGCTGTACCGCCTTTTCAATTTGTGCTGGCGAAATGGGCAAGTACCGGAGACTGGTGCAAAGCCGTAATCGTGCCATTGTATAAGGAAAAGGGTCACGGCAGGACTGCATAAATTACCGCAGTATAAGCCTTCTCAGCGTCGTCAGTAAATTGTATGCGAAAGTGTTGATTGAAAGGGTTGTGAATGAAACAGACGAAAAAGTATGGGATACTGGCGGGATTTAGAAAGGAATGGGATGTATGGATCAGGTCTTTTCCTTGCGGTGCATAGCCAAAAGTGTTTGGCTAAAACAAGACGGTCTATTGCATTCGTGGATCTAGAAAGGCCTATGATAGAGTAATGAGGAATGAATTGTGGTCAGCTGTCCGTGAACCGTGTGAGCAGTATCCTCATACAGAGCTCTTTATAGGGATTCTAGTGCTTGTGTAGGATAAACGGGCATACACTGAATGGTTTAATATCGAAAAGGTGTTGAACAGGGATGTGTAGCGTCACCGTGGCTGTTTAATCTGTTCATGAACAATTGCTTGACAGATTTAAAAGAGAATGAAAGTGGGTTGAGAATGAATGAGTTACTCGTCAAATGTTTTCTCTATGCTGATGACCAAGTACTACTTGCGTCTTCGGCGAGGAGTTGCAGGAGATGGTAACTGCTATGGGTGGAGCTTTTGTTAGAAAGGAATGAAGATGAATATGAAGACGAAAGTGATGGTGTTTGAAAGAGATGAGGCAGTGACAGACTGCAATATCGTGATTGGAGATGAACAAATTGAACAGGTGAAGGAGTTTGTGTATCTGGGTTCAAAGTTTACAAGAGATGGAAAGTGTGAGTGATATCGAAAGAAGTGAATGCAGGAAACATGGTGAATGGAGCTTTGCACTCCTTTATGAGCAGTCAAGTTGTCTAACAAGGCTCGTTTGGCTGTGCATGAGGGGTGTTGGTTCCGACACTCATGTACGGAAGTGAAAGTTGGGTATGGCAGAAGAAACTTGAAATCAGAATAAATGCAGTTGAGATGAGAGCGTTAAGAAGTATGATAGGAGTTAAATTGGTGACAGGATAAGAAATAGTGAGATAAAAAGTTGTGATTTGAAAGAAGATGTAGTGACAAAATTGAGAAAGGTATGCTGAGATGGTTTGGCCATGTCGAAGAGAATGAAAAGAACGATTGACGAAAAAAGTGTATAAGGCGAGTGTGAATGAAAGTGTTGGAAGGGTAGACCTAGGAGGACGTTTCTCGACCAAATCAGGGACGTCTTGAAAAAGGCCAGGTCAAAGTACCCTAAACCGAAGAGCATGTATGAGTAATAATGAAAGTGGACGAAGCGAAACAAGTATGTAAGGATCATGTGAGTGGAAAAGTGGTCTCTGCCTACCTCTACGGGAAAGAGGCGTGATTATATGTATGTATGTATGTATATGAAGTTTTAAATAAATAAATAAATAAACATGACAAACGAATATAACATGAATTAACATAGCACACAATTTGATGTATGTTAATCATCGTTATCTGTTATAGGTAAGGGACAAAGCTTCGAAGTTGGACGTTGTATTAAAGAATCATTACAACGCAATGTTACTTACCCGTTACCCGTGTAAGATTGTCCCTACCAGGATGAACATTCACTATTTTGCCATAAAGCCATTTAGCGGGTGGTAAATTGTCCTCGCGTACCATAACAATAGCACCTACTTTTATCCCTGAATGTTTTGGTGTTCCAGTCGTGCCTTTGGAAGTAATGGGTGAGGTATTCAGTTGATCATCTCTTCCAAAAGGTTTTGAGCATTCGTTGTGTCAATTGCCAACGGCGTATGTTGCCTATCGAAAGATGTTTGAAGTTATAATCAGGAGCAGTTAGCAATGATTCACCTATTAAAAATTACCTGGTGTTAATGGAACATCGTCGTCTGGGCTTGGAGTTACCATTGTTAAGGGCTGGTAATTGAGGCATGCCTCGATTTGAGCTAGCACCGTTGCTAACTCGTAAGTGAGAGTAGAACCACCTATCACTCTGCGGAGATGATGTTTTGTGCTTTTATGTTATATATATATATACCCGTGGGATGGTATAAGATAGTGGATTGTCTTACGAAGTGTACTCGTCATATCAGAAGGTATACATAACTCCGTAATTAGCTCTATTGAACACAAACCAAACAAATTACTTACAAAGCTTGTTACAGATTTAATGAAAAAGTTTTGTGTCGAAATTCGTCTTTAATTTTCTTCAGAACTTTTGACCTCGAATTTCAGTAATTGCTTAGGACCAGAGCTACCACGGCCCTTATAATGATATTGGTTATTTAATTTAACTTATATCAATTTTTTCATTTCATATGCCGATCTGCAATCAGTCGAATCGACTTTCATCAGATGTGTTGTATTGTGTTTGTGTGCGGGGGAAACTCCTCTTCAATTTTTGAACCTGGTATCTAGATTTTGAACGTCATAGCGTTTCAGTCATTTGCGATAGCTGATTTGTGCCAGGTTAGCCGCTAGGTCGTTGGGGGTGTTTTCCTTCTAACTTCCTGCTTCACCGTTGTCCTGTTGAGAGCCTCCTGAATTTCACTATTTGTCACAAACCATGGTACATTGGCCATCTGTCGCAGTATGCCGTCTTGCACTCGTCGCATGATTTTTATACTAGTTTTACAAGCGCTCCCCCAGAGTTGGATGCCATAAGTCCATACTGGCTTTAGGATGGTCTTATATATGAGTAGCTTATTATCCGTGGACAATGGCGAGTTGCAAGTCATCAACCAATATATGATTTTAACCGCATGTTAACTTACATCACTTGATGTATAATATAGTTGTGTTATGGATGCACGAGTGGGTAAGCCTGACCTGGAAAAGACCACGCTCATTTTTTTTATAGAATATGGGTGATAAGCGAGCACATTGCCCACCTGATAGTAAGTGGATGCTGTACTCCATAGACATCTACATCTATCTTCAATTTAAAATCAAAATTCAGATGCATTTTCACACTTGAGTACTAAAATAGAATGCCTCATTTCCAGTAATAAGGGTCTCCAGTTCTCTACACTCACCATACGAAACACAACAGTATTAAGCTACTATTTTACGCTGGTATTCTGTGAGAGCGTGGTTCTTCCCCAGTCGAGCCGACCCACTCTTCCTACAACCATAATATAGCTGTATGGTGGCACTACTACGGATAAAACACATACAGAATACCAGCTTAAAACAGCAGCATAATGCTGCTGTGTTGTGAGTGATGCGAACAGACCCTTTTCAATGACAAAATATGTATTTCGTCTTAGTCTTCAGGAGTGACAATGCATCTACATTTTGATTCTTAATCGACCTAATATTTCGACCCTTTTAAGTGGACTAGTCGTCTTAATAGTTACATTAAAAATTTCATCCTTTATTTTTCCGTTCTAATGGTTGGAATTATTTCTTTAAATTTATATGAGACCACCCCTGAAATTTAAACTACTTAACAATTGTTTTTATCACAATTGACGAATATATAACGTAACATACATATATAAACTAACAAACGTCTAATTGAGAATCTACTCCTTTAATACGTCCCTTGAATCTTTAGGTTTGCATTGCGTATATTTTTTTATAGAAGCTATTTTTTAAGAATGTTATATCGTATACAAGCTTTCATAGTATTTTTGTAGTTAAATACGAAAAATAACGAATTGTCAACACTGTATGATTTTTATAACATTTAATTTAACTGATATTATTTTTATAAATATATTAGTATTAATAACTATTGTGACCTTCATGGTTGTAAAAAACATAGTAATTATTCATAAATAGACAGCTGTGACTATAATAATTATCTTAATTATAAAGATATCTCGTTACTGCGTGATCTCACAAAGTTTAACGCTTTTAGATTTATATTTTTGGTTTTGGAATAAGAATTTGTACCTTTGATTTGTTAAACGGAACCTGTTTTTAAGCGGAATTACGTACTTAGAACATTAACTATTTCTTAATGATACTATATTTTGATTTGAAGTAAACCTAACGACATATGTATGTTATTTAAGAAAATAAATATTTAAAACCCTATTTAGAACTTTTTTCCGACTTGTGGTTTTTATTTCATATATTTCATGGGCATTACACCTATAATTTATATGCAAAAGTATCATATCTGCTTCTGTATGCTTCCATCTAAACATTGGTGAGAAAGTACAAATTTAAAGTCATAAAGGTTGCAAATACACATGTAACGATGTATTACCCGTACCAATCGGTTGTGATTTGGTTGAGAAATTAAAAAAATTAAGTCTGAAAATTTTCAATTGGCTCTCCTGTAAAAATAATACTTTTTGACATGTGATAGTTTTAAATAATTCTGTAGCTTTCCTAGATGTGTTAGTCATCCGAAATCCTAATAACACCATGGGACACACTGTGTATAGAACAAATACTAATACGAACCGATATTTCAACGGTGAATCTCACAATCATCCTTCACAGTTAGCTACCGTGGGTTGTTACAAGGAGCACGAGGGATCTGTGACATCAAACATCTGGCCGCCGAGCTTCAGCACGTCAAGCAGGTTCTGCACGACAAAAAGATTCGGGTTCCGCGCCTACGTCACAGTGACCGAGTGAAGCCGGCCACAGTCGAGAGTCATATGTCAGACATATGTCAGAGGTGTCACAGACAAGATTGGCTATATCTTGAAGCAAGCTTCTATTAGAACATTCATCAAGCCGCCGAAAAAGATTAGTCAGTTCTTACCATCCGTCAAGTGTAATATCCCTCTACAAGATGCAGTAGTGTACAAGCTTGATTGTGAATGTGGTCTCTCTCATATATAGGGCAAACAAAACGATCTATTAAAACCCACGTAAAAACACATAGCTGACGTGAAACACCAACGTTCCGGGAAGTCTGCAGTTTGTGATCATATCCTAGACGGCACTCGCCGTTACATTAGATTTGATAGACCACAAATTCTCGAGAAAAACATCAATTCTTGCCAAGGCTATTGAAATTAAAAAAACATCCTAATTTCAATAGAGAGGGAGGCTGGGTACTACCACCTGCTTGGGATCCTGTAATTAATAAAATTAAAACTAAACCCAAGCATACCACTGAAAGACTTCAAGACACAGTGATTTTATTCAGCTTGAATACACAGTGTGTATTCAAGCAAAAGTGATTTTATTCACGTTCACGTGACGTAGGCGCGGGATCCAAAGCTTGTTGTCGTGCAGAACCTGCTTGACGTGCTGAAGCTCGGCGGCCAGGTGTTTGATGTCACAGATCCCTCGTGCTCCTTGTAACAAAGATTTACCCACGGTAGCTAACTGTGAAGGATGATTGTGAGATTCACCGTTGAAATAACGGTTCGTATGGGTATTTATTCTATACACAGTGTGTCCTAAGGTGTTATTAGGATTCCGGATGACTAACACATCTAGGAAAGCTACAGAATTATTTGCCTCTAGCTCCATAGTAAATTGAATTTTAGAGTTAATGGAATTAAGATGTTCTAAAAATGCAGTTACTTTGTATGATGGTAAAATATTGAAAGTATCGTCTACGTACCGCTTGTAGAACCTTGGAGTTACAGGTGCCGTAAGGAGGGCTTTCTCCTCAAAGTTGTCCATGAATATATCGGCGACAATGGGAGATACCGGTGAGCCCATCGCAACACCATCTACTTGCTTGTAAAACTCTTCCTTCCACAATAGATAGCCAGATGTAAGGCAATATCTGAGTAATACTGCATATTCTACTGGCATGTTGTTTTCCTCTAGTTTCCTAGTTACAATAGAAATGCAGTCTTCAACAGGTAGGCATGTAACTATTTACAATTATTAATTTATAGAGACTGACCATCAAAACTCACCATGGTTTCATTGTCAGTAAGGCATAGGTCTTTTATCTCACTGACAAAATGGTATGAACCCTTAGTGTGTGCTCTTGTGTGTCCTCTAAGTGGTGATAGTATTTTTGCTAAGTGTTGAGCCAATCTGTAAGTTGGCGAATCGATCTGACTCACTATTGGACATAATGGAGCGTTCGGTTTGTGTTTGTTTGTTAACACATACAACTTCTGTGGTTTGGCACACGCAGGTATTATCGAATTGACGTCTAGATTCAATTTCTCGGAGTATTTCTTAATAAGGTCGGTAGTTGTTTTAAGCGTATTAGTTGTAGGGTCTGTTTTGATCTTTACGTACGTACTTTCATCCGATAAAAGTTGTTGTATTTTAAAATTGTAATCCGACGTATCCATTATAACCGTAGCATTACCTTTATCTGCACGGATAATCGTGAGCTCTGGTCTGTTGCGTAAGTTTTTCAATGCATTAAATTCATCTTTGGGGAGATTTAATTTTGGCGCTGAGCTTCGACGTAACATAGACGAAATGTCTTGACTTATGGCCTCTAAATCTTCATTAGCAATATTATTTTTATACAGACAATCCTCAACACTACAGATAATGTCTTTATACGGGATTCCTCGCGGTGTTATTGCGAAATTCATACCTGTGGATAAAACTTTTGTTGTCGCGTCGTTCAGAGATTGTTTTGACAGGTTATAGACCGCGCGTTGTTTCTTACTCGCAGCTGTCATCAATGGTTGCGTTCTGTTCTTACGTTGACATTGATGTTGGACATTTGATTTGGTTGTTAGTTTCTGGTATTTATCTTTATGTTTATTTTTGCATTCATTGTATTTAGTTATCTAAAGTTTCCATGCAATTCTTATAATCAAATGTCGATAAAACTGTCTTTAAATCACTGGACGATTTGTCTATGGTTTTATTTATGAAACTTAGATCGGCACGATTTTGCTGAATCACCGTTATTAACAACTATTTGCTTGCCTGATTTAAGATCTTAGCGCTTTCTTGAATGCCTTGTTTAGTAGATATCTTCACACACGTAGGAATGAGATTATGGTCTCTGCATCTCTTCAAGAAATTTAAAAATGTTATGTATATTGCGCGCTTGGTCTTGAGATCTTCTTATTGTCGAGAATTTAAAAATAAGTATAATTAAACGCGATAAAATCTGTAAAAGTAGTTTTATTCAATGTGTAGTGTTCGCGTAAATATAAGAAATCATTCCGATATGATGTCTTTTCAAAATAGATGTGGCAATGTTTACTTTTTGATTTTTCCGTGTGTAAAAGTATTTATTTGTCTTGACTTGTTCACTACACGAAGCACTAGCCCTACTAATAGAAGATGAGGGGCTTGAACTGCGGTTGTTTTATATTGAACCTCCAGAACCGGCAATCGACTCTGTTCAAGATTCGGGCGACGAAGAAGGGGGTGGTCTAATAAATAACCTCACAGATTACAACCTGTAGCCGGGCCATATCGTATGCCATTTGGTGGTTTGCGTTCTTCACGAGGCCGTTCTTCTTCACGCCGTGGAAAGGGTAGTGGAAGTGGTGAAAAAGGTCGCAAAAGTTAAACCTGCTCTAATCAACTTGAGAGTTCTTCATGTTCTTCAGAAATTTCCGAAGAAGACGAACCGCCATCGAAAAAATTAAAAAAGAAGAATGCGACACGAAGATGGATTGATGAAGATTTAGTTCGGGAGCCACCCATCTTTCCTGAAGGAGATTTTAGTTCCGTTTGAGGAAAGTCACCTACGGAAATCCTGGACTTATTTTTGGGAGAAAGTGTTTACAACCTTTTGGTAGATCAAACGCAATACGCCGGTACAGCAAACATTGTAAACAACACGTGCACCGATCACGCCACCCGTTGCGCCACTCGATTTCCCCCACCGGCCCACTACACGACTTGTTTTACAACGGATATAAAATGACCACGCAGCGACGGAGCGGGCTGTCTTGGCTCTGGCGTGACTCGGTGCACTGGTTATACCAAGCTAGCTTATCCTAGACGCTCACGGATAATTAATTTGAAATTAATTATTATAATTAATAATAAAAGTGCCCTGGTGCAATTTATAATTAATAAAAGTAAATATTATCTTGTAATCCCTGATTTCTCATTTAGCATGGCCGACCCCTTCTCCTACATATTCTTTATTTTTCACGTTCGTATGTAAACTACAACTAAACTACTTGGGGTACTAATATTACATTATTTAATAAAATAAATATTCGATTTTATTTATTCACTCCTCCATTATTTGAAGCCTACATAATTTTATCAATAGACGGTAAAATTTGTTAGCTAATGATAAGTTAATACATACCTAATAAAAGGATGTAAAGCCTACGAATGAGCCTAGCGGCATCCATTGTTTTTGCGAAAACTGATAAATCACTTAAAATTTTAATGGTTAAAAATAACTTAAGGGACCTTTAATAACAACATATCAAAAAATTATCTAATTCTATGCTCCTAAAATAATTCAGGTCATAATGGGTTAAAAAACGGCTCCGTGTCGCAGTGGCTTAGCAATTAGCCGCGGGTTCGAATCTCGCACGGAACAAGTATTTGTATGGCTTACAAATAATTATTCCGGGTCTGGATGTTTGTCCTTGTGCAATTTATTTTTGGATTTCAGAGAATTCAGTCATATTTTTGCTTGAATAACTTTAATTGTTAAATGTCTAATATTCTGATAACATTGAAAATGCATTAAAGTTCATCAAATTGAAAAAAGTTATTTGGTACTACAAGTTAAAATTTTATCCTCAGCATCTTTTTTTCCTCAAAATAAAGGAATGCACGTTCAACATTACAAGTACTGTCAAAAATTTTAATTTGTATATTTTAGAATGAACTTATGGACATGAAAATGGAGATGGGCGACAACATCTTCCTAATGACAACTTAAAATAATAGAAAAATGCAGTTGTCAACCCGCCTGTCAAGCATGGCTGCTATGGCAAATATTCCCCCTGCGAGGCAAGATAAAGCGTAGGCCTATTATCAACAGTGGACTTTTGATAGCCTTTACTTTACTTAACATTTAACGGTATGCAATATAAACATTCTACTTTACGAGTTTCAAGTTCTTATAAAGTAGGTATACATTTAAAAATATAATTATTGAATAAAATATAATATACAAGTACATATTGCTTCCAATTTTATTTGTTATTAAGGATTTGTGCCATTTTAATAGTATACAATCCTAATTATTATTTATGGTATTAATAGAAAGAAAGAAATGAAGTACAGGTACAAACTAAATATGAATTACAAATATTTCACAAATACTGAAACTTACAAAATTAATAATAAGAAACACGTTAATCTAAGATCTAACTTCTATAAAATACAATTCTTATGTAACACTATGAACCTGCGTGTACATAATCTTATGTTATTAAATTCTTTCTCACCCAATAATGTTGAGTTTGCTCGAATGAACACAAATAGCAACGTAATAACATAGTATGTATGAAAAGAAACGCCTGGAGCAATGGTATTAAAGTAAATAACGGTCTGGGTATCACGGAGACTAAAAGGATCAATAATTTCAACACAATGGCTAGCTGTATCAACTTTAACCTAGACCATAACCTTACATATTTAACGAGTACCTATAATATAGCATATTTTACTAGATTGTCACTCCGTTTAGTGGGGGGCAGTCCTACATTTCGCTTACTGGTACGAGGCTGCCACTCGAGGACCTTCCCATCAGTTGTTGGTTCTTCGGGCTTTATGGCTGGCCCATTGCCTGCACGTAACTTACACCTACAGCTACGTCGTAGCTTACATCATAATCGGTGAAAGTTACATGTCTTATGTTCTACTAATTAATATAATTTAAATTAAACAACTTTAACTCGTCGTTAATTTTTGAATCAAAATTTTCCTTACGAATAGGTTTCCCATAATTTTTGGTTATAAAACGGAGCGTAACTAAATATTAAATTTTTTAATATAGAGCATACACCTAAATATTTAATGGAATATGAAGCGAAAATACTCGAAGACTCCGAGAACCATTTTTTCAGTGTTTTCTTACTTTATTTATTCATAAACATAATAAAAAAAACATAAACATAAACACTCACGCCTGTCACCCAGAGGGGTAGGCAGAGATTATGGACTTCCATTTGGCACGATCCTGACACACCTCTCTCGCCTCCTCCACATCCATATACCTACGCATACACGCTCGTCGGTTAAGGGTACTCTTAATTTGGCCCATTTTCAGTATATCGCCAATTTGGTCGATAAACCTTCGTCTAGGGCGTCCCTTCCCGACTCTGCCGTTCACCTCTGCCACATAAATTTGCTTTGTCACTCTTTCCTCATTCATTCTTTCTACATGACCAAACCACCGAAGCATTCCTTTCTTAATCCTGGTCACAACATCATCTTGCAAACCACACTCTTCTCTTATCACACAATTTCTCACTCTGTCATTCAGATTCAGCCCTAACATACTCCTTAATGACCGCATTTCTACAGCATTTATTCTACTCTCGTGCTTCTTCTGCCACACCCAACTTTCACTACCATACATTAAAGTAGGGACTAACACAGCATTGTGAATTGCCATACGTGCCTTTTTGCCATTGCCATTCTGACTTTCCACAACAGAGAGTAGAGCCCCATTTACTTTATTTCCTGCGTTCACTCGTCGTTCTATATCCTTATCATACCTACCATCCTGCTAAATACACATCCCAAATACACAAACTCATCTACTTGCTCGACCAATTCCCTTCTATTCTTATTTCACATATTGTTTTACTTTCTTCTCTTTCAAAGACCATAACTTTCGTCTTACTTGCGTTCACTTTCATTCCCTTTCTTTTAATGAAATGTTCATTAATGTAAGCATCATTTGCAACTCGGCCGCCGACGACGCGAGTATGACTTGATCATCGGCGTACAAAAGGCATTTGACGGTTAACTCACCCATTCTTAACCCGCATTCTACAACTTTCAGATTTTCCAAACAACTGTCCATAAATAGGTTGAACAGCCACGTGGAAGCCACACAGCCCTGTCTGACCCTTTATGGATGCCAAACCAGTCCGAGTAGGCCCTGTTGATCCTGACACAAGCACTGGAGTCCCTATACAGAGACTTCAATGCCTGTATCAACCCAGCACTCAACCCAAATGAGTTCAGTGTTTGCCATAATACATCCCTGTCCACTCTATCATAAGCCTTTTCCAAGCCCACGAACGCACAAAAACCTTTTGGTTTTGGCCAAAACTCTCCGCAATCATGCGCATGGAAAAGACCTGATCCGTACATCCCATTCCTTTCTAAATCCCGCTTGCACATGCCAAATTTTTCCATCAGTATCTTTCATAACTCTTTCAATTAGTACCTTAGCATATAGTTTTCCCCAATGCTAAGAAGACTGATACCACGGTAGTTTTACAGTCCTGCCGCGATCCTTTTCCTTTATATAGTGGGACTATCACGGCTTTGCACCAGTCTCCCGGTACCCGCTTAAGTTCCCAACACAAATTAAACAAAGTGTACAGCAGGTCTGCCACCACTTCCTCTCCAGCCCTTAGCATTTTGGTGATACTCTATCATATCCGGCTGCCTTACCTGCTTTCATACTTTTCACTGCTTTCATTATTTCATCTATACTTATCTCTCTATCTCATTCCTCTTCTTTCGGAATTTCTATTTCATTTAATTCAAACGTCTCATCACCATAAACACGCTTTCAAAGTATTCCTTCCATCTCCTTAAACTGGACACTTCGTCATTCAGAATACAGCCATTCTGGTCTCGTATAGCATCCATTCTAGGCTGTTTTGAATGTCCCTGGCAGTTCTTACGAGTTTCGGAACATTTTAATATTTGCCTGGAAGTTATCCGATATTCTTCTATCATTCTTCTCCGTTCTTTCTTGCTTTTTCCTTTCAACTACTTCTTTTACTCTCTTTTTTTTATAGAATAAGGGTGACAAACGAGCACACAGTCCACCTGATGGTAAGTGGTTGCTGTGGCCATAGACATCTACATCTATCTTCGTTTGCGAATTTAAATGCAGATGCGTTGTCAGCCGTGAGGACTAAGATAGAATGCCTCTTTTCCAGTAAAAAGGGTCTCCGGTTCTCTACACTCACCATACGAAACACAGCAGCATTAAGCTGCTATTTTACGCTGGTATTCTGTGAGAGCGTGGTCCTTCCCCGGTCGAGCCGACCCATTCGTGCTACAACTATACTATTAATATAGCTGCAGCATGGCTCTACCACGTAAACTTCTTATACTCTCTTATTTAGATGTCTAAAGACTGCCTTTTTCTTTCAATATCATCATTCATACCACTAGAATAACTAGCCTTGGTTGCTAGTAAATCTAGCCATGCTCTCTTCTTTGCTTCTACTTCCATCCATACCTCATCATCCCACCATAAAGTGTTATTTTCTTTTCATTCGTTCTCTTACTTACACCACATACTTCGGTACCTGCATCCACCAAACCTTTCTTGATATTATACCACACAGTCTCCAAGTCTAAATCATTCATACACAATTCAGCCATACCACTTATATTTTCTCTGAGTCTACACTTGTACTTCTTTTGCACCTTCATCTTGTAACCTGTACGCAGTGTAACGCAGTGGTAGACACAGATATCCGATGCCGCCAACGTCTGAATAGACCATTAATTCGCCATAAGACCAAGTAATACGTTGGACCCCCGGTAAACCCTTGTATCTACAACTGCGCTCCTCATTCTTTCATCCACAATTATGAAATCTATCATGCTTCTATCCTCACCTCTTTCCTATGTATACATTTGAATCTTCTTATGACGAAAGAAAGTGTTCGTCACAAAAAGATTCTTTTCCAGACATACGGTGAGGAGGCTTTCACCATTCTCATTTATACTTTCATCACCAAACGTTCCCAATATCCTTTCATAACCAAGCCTCTTCACGCCAACCCTTCCATTAAAATCTCCTAATATAACAATATTTTCATTAGCACTATCCTTACCATCTCCCAAAACTGCTCTCGGATATAAGTGGGCTTAGACATGTCTGGGGCGTAGACCCCTAGAACAAACAACTTCTTTAAGCCCACTTTCATTCGTATCCATAGCAGTCTCGGGCTTACACATTCATACTCTTTCACACACTGACCCATTCTTTCTGAAAGGATGATACCGACTCCCTGGCATGCCCGCTCGGTCTCGTCTACCCCAGACCAGTACGCGGTATACATGCCATGTGTAGTGGCATCCTTTCCGTTTCATTCGTCTCATTTACACATAACACATCTATTCCTCTATCATACATCATATCGCATACTTCATCCATCTTATCATTCATTGCTCCACATACATTCAGCGTAGCCAGACGGGCTTCCGCAATCCACTTTTCGCCCCTCCTGGAGACAGAACGTGACGGGTGGCGAACCTCGTCGCCGGTTTTCCTCCGGAGATTCTTCGCACCCTGCCCTATTAAAGGGGCGCCGGGAACTCGTTACCACACGGCGAGGAGCCAATTTGTACTTTCGGCTTTGTCGCTTGTTTAGCACCACCGGGGACACGTGTAGGGTGGGCCTAGGGTTAGGTGGTCGAAGCCTACGGACGCGAGCGACTCATCCCCTTTATTTATTCTGTAAATAGAGAAAAAAACTGTAACCAAAAAATTTTCACTACTATCAAAAATAACTTTTATTTTTACAATTGTAATAATTAAAATTGGTGACGTAAGAGGAGACAGGGGAAGCAGGAGAGAAGCAGCTTCATCTTCCTAAAAATAACTCAAAATAATTAAAAAAAAAACTGCGGTTTCCAACCCGCATGCCAAGCGTGGCAACTATGGCAAATATACTACGATACAATCTATGGAGGCCTATATTTAGCATTGGACTGTTTTATCAAGTAAAATTGTAACTCTTGAGAGAATAATTGTCTACTTGTGAGTTTCTTGCCGATTCTTCACATAAGGTCTTCCGCAGTAGGGACTTGTTGAAGCAATGGCTTAGCTTTGGACTTACAAAAAATGCTTTATAAAAGCCTATTTTGAAAACTATTTTTACTTTGACTGTGATGAGCGTGATCCTACCCCGGCTACTCGCAGTTTTTACTTTAGTCGTTATTAGAAAGACACTGCTGTCCATCTTCTGGTATGTTATCTTATGTTGCCTCTTACGACACCCACGAGACGACATGGGGTAGTGAATTTTCTTCCGCCGCCACTACACGGAAACTCGGTTAACGGAACACGGGTTGTTCATTTTTAATTTTAAGACCACAGGCTTTTAGCTCTAATGTAAATCTTTATTTACATACATACATATACAGATTCGATAACAAAACACAGATCCATTGATAGAGTTTAAGTGAATATCAACTGTATTAATTATATTATATTATATATTATAAATTTCTTCGCTCAAAACAACGACAATGTGCTTTCAAATATATTATTTCTTCATAGTTTTAGGTAGATTCTCCATTTTCATCATCATCATTACAGCCTTTCCCGAGTCCACGCCTTCCCCAACCCCAAGGAATGTTACACATTACGCGGTCCTGAGCTATCTGTACCTATCGACTTCCTGTATGTTTTATCAGTTCGTCACTCTGCTTCTGTACAAGGCTGCCGCTCGAGAACCTTTATTTCGATTCTTTGTGCTATATGGCCGGCTAATTTTTACTTCAGCTTATCATATAACATATCGAAGCCAAAAGATTGGGTTTTATTGTCAAACTAAAACTAAACTGATCGCTAGCAAAACTAAACTGACCCGCGGGTTTGAATCCGCGGATCCGAATAGGTTATATATAGATAGTATTTTTATATACATGTAGGTATACATTTAAACGCTTCATCCGTAACTCCTTACTGCTCCGATTGTGTTATTCTCGCGAACGTTTATTCTAGTTAAAATCCGGATTATCATTACATTGGAAACAGAATTATAGGACATTTCAAGCCCGATAAAATTTACAGAGACTTACGTAATTACAGAGGATAGCCTACATACTATTGTTTCAGGTCTGGATGTTAGTTCATGTTCGATTTATGTATGAAAAATAGGGCCATTATACAAGAGATAATACTTGTTTTTTTAAAGCTTTCTAGTTGGAGTTACGATAGTGGTATTACAGTCTATCAAAAGCCCACCGCTGAACATAAGCCTCCATAGATTTTCTCGTAAGGAGGAATATTTGCCATAGTTGGTAACCGCATATTTTTATTATCATGAGTTGTTATTGATGCTGCTGCCCATATTCTGTTTCATTTTCCTCTGTCACTTTTATCACGGCACCAATATTAATTATAATTTTAATATTGGTGCCGTGTAATTATTAATATTTTATTAAAATTGTAAAAATAAAAGTTATTTTTGATAGTATTGAATCTTTTTTTGGTTACTGTTTATTTTTATTTTTGTATACAAAATAAATAAATTATGAAAACGTAAAAATGGTTTTCAGAGTCTTCAGTATTTTCGCTTCAAATTCCATTAAATATTTACGTGTGTCTGTTTTCTCAATTAAAAAATAATTATTTTTAAGTTACGCTCCGTTTTATAACCAAAAATGTATGAGAAAACCAATTATAAAGAAAATTCTGGTTAAAAAATTCACGACGACTTATAGTTGTTTAGTTTAAATTCTCCGTAAGTTATCAAGCGAAAAGTGTGTCACAGAAATAGTATAGAATATTATACATGTTTCGTATTATAATAAAACAATTCTTACCGGAGTACGAAACGTTTTTTCAATATGACACCGGGCTTAAAAATTATAATTATTCTAGCCATGATTAATGGCAATTTCATGAAAAGGAAAAAAACTGCAAGCAAGGCATTTTCCCTGCAAATAATTGATAATTTATTTAAAATTATTTTAAACTTGATAGTAATTTTTGAGGTACCTACGTATGAGGTACACCTACCAATTAATAATTTTACGGTCGTCCAATTATTATGTATATTTTATTTTAAATTACAGCAAATTAAACAATTTAATGTTTATTTTGTTAGTAATTTATAGCTTTCTTTTGCAGTAAATTTAGCGTATTTAAAACTGTGCAAATGGTTAACCATTTGCACGGTTTCGTATCTATCAACACACACATTTTTTACGTGGTAGAGCCATGCTGCAGCTATATTACTGGTATAGTTGTAGCACGTATGGGTCGGCTCGACGAGGGAAGGACCACGTTCTCACAAAATACCAGCGTGAAATAGCAGCTTAACGCTGCTGTATTTCGTATGGTGAATGTAGAGAAACGGAGACCCTTTTACCGGAAACAAGGAATTACATCTTAGTCCTGACGGATGATTTCTTGATTCGTAATCGAGGATAGATGTAGATGTCTATGGGCCACAACAACCACTTACCATCAGGTGGACTATGTGCTCGTTTATCACACATATCCTATATTTAGAATGATGATTTTTATTAGTTCAAGCTTAAAGTAAATACTTATTAACTGTTATCCTGTAAGTCCGTTTATTGTTAAACAACTTTCTTTCACTTATAACTCAATTCGTCTGTATAATTTCATAACCACTTAAGTCAAATTAAATTCGACCTTTCTATATAATAAAATTTCTCTGGAATTAATTAAAGTAAGTTTTCAGTAGTTTCTCAAGTGAAGTTGTTAACAAAGTTTGCAGCTTAATTGTAATTCTTGTACTCTTTAGTGTTTGTTACAGTTGACCGTAGACTGCGTTTAGCATTAGAGTTTATAATTTTTTTTTCTACCATTTTTAATTAGTTCTCCCTTGGAATGAATCCAACTATCGTCAGTTGCAATTTCAACATAATATTATTCCAAATGTAGGCACACACGCACGATATCGCACAACATAATATGCACGTACAAAGACGCACACGCTCATAAAGACTTCCGTTTTAAAAATAGTAGATCACACTTCCTGGACTACGTGTGAAACTTGTATGGGTTAGGAATGCATTGAATTCTTTTACTGTCTTTATTTCACTTTAATTTCGAAAATATTAGCTAGTAATATTATTTGGAAACACGTTCCATGCCAACTCACAAATCAGTGTACACATACAAAGAAACTCACTTACAGAACATTATTAGTCCTAGCGGAGCGCTGACTGCTTCTAGTGCGCTAATCGATACAAATAAATAAAATTGAAGTGTCTGTTTGTAATGTCAAATTACCGCTTTTTACTAAATGCCTATGAAAGCATATACAGTACTTATAAAAAAACTACAACAAAAAAATTAAAACCCAAAATAACATGCGGGCGAAGTCGCGGGGAACAGCTAGTCGTAACTAAGTAGGTGTGACCAGATCCAAAAAAAAGATATTTTGACAAAATTCCTGATCATTCAGCAAATTTCTTTAATTTTAAAATATAGTACTGGCTGAAAATAATATTCACTTATCTCGTCCATTTTTAAGATGTGATTGTTTTAAATTTTTTTTTTTGGTTAGAAACATGATATCTCAGCGAATATAATATTACTTTCAATTATTTACGCTGTCTCTTTCAAAAAATCCTTGCAAACTCTTAATTTTTTCCTGACAGAGGGTCGTAATTCCTGATATCAGGAAAGTTTCCGTCACCTGGTACCTAATCCTAGGTGTACAGTGGCTTCAAATGGTGATTTTTCAATTTGTGCAGATTTTTTTGTTTAAAAGTTTACTTGTTTGACCCTTTTGAATGGCAATATCAAAACCTCTAAGTAACAATTAGAACATCTTCTAAATAGTTAAATTGAAATACTCATCGCCCACCACTACGCGGTCATCCCCTTGATGGTATAGTGGTGGCATAAGAATATTTCCTATACCATATTGTCCAGACAGAGGGAAACAAATCAGGAGATGGGCAGCGGCTTATTTCTAATACCAACTAAAAAATAAAAACTACCTGCCACGCGTGACATCTACGGCAAGTATCCCCCTATGAGATAATCTGTAGGGGAAGCCTACGTTCAGTAGTGAACTTTGAATAAGCTGTAACGGCAACGGTAACTTTATTCATTCCAAATTTTCCGCCCTAAGAGTAATTTTTCTTTAAATTTCTATGGCATTTACCTTAAGATTTATGCCTATTTAATTAAGAAAATAATCATTATCATCGGTTTACAATTGGCAACGATATTGCGTATCATACGTACAAAAAACCACTCAATTGAAAACCTCCTCCTTTTCTGAAGTCGGATAAATATAAGATTTTTTATAGAAGAGGGGGCAAACGAGCATGCGGCTCACCTAATTGTAAGTGACTACCGCCGCCCATGAACAACCTTAATACCAGGGAATTGCAGATGCTTTGTCGGCCTTTTAGAAAGGAGTAAGCTCTTTTCATGAAGGTCCCTAAGTCGTATCGGTCCGGAAAAATCGCCGGTGGTAAACAATTCCACAGGAAGTTTTACGTGGAAGAAAATTCCTTGTAAAACGCACAGTGATGGACCGCCAAGCATCCAGATGGTGAGGATGGTATTGTGAATTTTGACGCGATGTGCGTTCGTGAAATTCCTCAGAGCACTCCCCGTAGTAAATACGATAGAAAATGCAAAGGGATACAACATCCCTACGCAGCGCCGATGAATCGAGCCGATCAGAAAGAACTCGGTCTTCGACGATTCCAACCGCTCTGCGCTGGATACGGTAAAATGGAAGGAGCTGGCACTGGGGTAGCCCGGCCCAGAGATGATAACAGTATTCCATGTGAGGCCGAACTTGCGATTTGTAAAGTTGCAAGCGATGTGCCGGCATGAAATACTGTCTCGCTCTGCTGAGCACGCCAAGCTTTTTAGAGGCCAATTTGGCCTTCCATTCTAAGTGACCACGAAACTGAACAATATTCGATATGTCGACGCCGAGGATTCTGATGCTAGCTGAGGCAGCAAGGGGAGTGCCTTAAAACTGAGGAGATACGACAAAGGGGTTCTTTTTAGCGGTAAACGCGCAAACTTGTGTCTTTTGGGGATTGAACTGGACTAGGTTTAGTCGCCCTCAATCCGAGACTATGTTCAGCAAAGACTCGACTTCAGACACAAGTTTGTCCCGGTACTCGGCGACGTTTTCCCGAGAAATATTAGCATGTCCGGTGTATAAGGCATCACCAGTGCTGTCGCCTGCATAGCAATGAATGTTACCAGTTTGCAACATATCATTGATATGCAAAAGAAATAGCGTTGGTGATGGCACGCAGCCTTGTGGAACAGAGTATTGCATGAATCAGAGCATTCACCATCTACTACAACTTTGATGCTCCAATCAGCAAGGAAACTGGTGATCCAATTGCACAATTTCTTGCCCATAGGAAGGGAGCTTCGAAAGAATCGCTTTGTGCCAAACCCGATCAAAGGCCTTCGCTATGTCCAAACTAACGGCCAATGCCTCCCCCTTGGACTCTACTGCCTCCACTCATCTATGAGTCAGGTAGACCTAAAGATCAACAGCTGATCGACCCCGACGATAACCGTATTGGCGGTCACTAATCAGCTTATGATCCTAAAGATAGCTCATGAGCTGGCAGTTAATAATCGTAAGATATTGGACATATTATCCATATTTATCACCAAGGAGAGAATAAAATGTGATCAATGTCATATTAAACAGTCTTAAACTTTTTCTTTAATAATATGTAAGAAGCCTCCGTTTGTATCCCAAAAAAATTATGCCACTTTTTACATATTGGACTCTTTAAACTTGCTGATATTTTTTATTTATACTTTTAATAATCTCAATAGGGCATTTTTTGAGTAGGCAATAGTAATAAATTGAACTGTAGGGCCGCAGTCTTACGCAGAACAAACAGGTACAAACAAACGAGTATATACGAGTATATGTATGGCCAACCAATTACTTATTGTTCCGGGTCTGTGTATTTGTTCATCAACATTTTTTGTAAGTAAAAGGCGCACAATACAGGACAAATGCCTACCCTAGGCATAATGATGATAATGAGGTATTTTGAAAAAAGAACAAATAACTTCATGATTATTATTTTATTTGTGTATTTATTTATTTATTTAAATATATTAATCAAAAAGGACAATAGATTGGACTTTTACAAGTCAACACAGGCGATGAGTTTAAGGGAATAATAGAATTAAGTTTATGTTTTCCATAATAATGAAGAACTGAGCAAGTGGCGCAAGTATGAGTCTCTGAGAGTTGTGCCATTGTCTCTACATATTTGTGCCATTTGTTGTAGACTATCGGTCTGTGCGGCCTACGTGCGGTAAAGTTCCTTAAGGAACTGTATCCGCGACTTGTATTTTTATTTATCTTTGCACTATGGACCGTGGGGAGTAGGGTTGTATGATAATTATAGTTTTTAGTTTTAAATTTACTATTATAATATTTTTTATTATGCTAATAAATATAAAAAAAACTAAAACTAATAACTTAATTGTCATACAGTCCTTCTCCTCTAAAACCGAGGGAATATTTATAGAGACAAGAGCCCTTCGAATGACATCGTTCAAAGAACCGTGCCTTCAAAACCTACCACCACTTTTCTTACATGAAAGTCCGTGGAGCCCGAACTCGTCGACGCTGCTACCACAGGGGCACTGATGGGGTTGACAAATCGCCGCCCTAGTCGGATTCTTACGGCGATGCGCAAGCTTTCCCCATAAAGTAATGTGCCGAGGTTACTTGATGGTAAAGTGTATAACCAGTGACTAGATTCCTTAGTCGAAACAGCCAGAAGGCGTGCCTGATCTTGGTCACTATGGAAATTATGAAACAAATCTTTCTGCACACTCTGTACCAACGGAATATCCCACTGTTTTTGTTGGATAACTTCCAGTGGAAGATTCTCGCCGGGACCGAGCGTTCGCCATATCTGCCCTGCCTCCGTAGCAAAGCACAGGTCTACTTTATTATTTAAAATTATGTTACATAAGTCACTGCTATGCACGGAACAAGGAAAGCAGGAAATGCAACGCTAGAAAGATTTCTCACACCAATACCACCATATTTCATAGGAAAAGTAGCTTTAGTCCAGGCTGTTGTATTTAAAGTTATATTTAGAATTTTTTCTAAAGCTATTTTAAGATCAATATCTTTTAAAATATCCGAACATTTCCAGACTGGACTCGAGCGGAGTAAGTATGTAAATCTAGATACAAGGAGACAATATTTTGAAATAGTAAGAGCAATGGGGTGGTTTAAGTTAAACAATTTATCAATTAATACTATCGGTAAATAACGGGGCACCTTGCAGGTACGAGTATAGCGGATCCATATTGACAGTTTTTATTCCTGGGGAAAGATGATTGAAATTTTGAATTAAAGTGTCTCTGTTAGAAGTAGATAAATTATTGGAAAAAAATATGTCACATTTATTACTATTTGGTTCAAGACCAATATTTTTAAAATTTCGAAAAATATGAGTAAGATAACTGAGTAGGTCATCGGCTCTACCTCCAAGTGTACCGTCGTCCAGGTATCAGACATTCAGCTTGGATTTTAAATTTGAAATAAAGGGTTGAATTCCCAAACTGAAAAGTGCTGGACCTAGTGGGTCACCCTGCTTTTTATAGGATCGGGTGACAAACGAGCACACAGTCCACCTGATGGTAAGTGGTTGCTGTGACCCATAGACATCTACATCTATCTTCAATAAAGAATCAAAATGCAGATGCGTTGTCACCCGTGAGGACTAAGATGGAATGCCTCTTTTCCAGTCAAAACGGTCTCCGGTTCTCTACACTCACCATACGAAACACAGCAGCGTTAAGCTGCTCTTTTACGCTGGTATTCTGTGAGAGCGTGGTTCTTCCCCGGTCGAGCCGACCCATTCGTGCTACAACTATACCAGTAATATTCGTGCTACAACTATACCAGTAATATAGCTGAAGCATTGCTCTACCACGTAAAAATACCTGCTGAACATCGACAGCAGAATCAATAATATGGTTTTCGTAAAACAAGTTAGTATTTTGACTGTATACATGACTGTGTACATTGCCAAACGTAATGATACATTTCGGGGGTATTGTTAGGCACTTATTTCAGCAGGGTTACCCTATCGATAGAGATAAAAGCATTCCTTAGGTCAACCTTCACAAAAACATCTGCATCAGAGTTAGAGTAGATGTGAGAGATGTGAGAGAGTTATGTACACACTGAATGTACTGCCGTTTCACAGCCACCTCTAGTGCCAAAGCCTAGCTGAGTAGGCTGAAGTTTTTCTTAAGGTTAGAGATTATGTGCCTGCAAGCTAACTTTGAAGTTAAACGTCGAAATGTGGAACCAACGGCAATAGGATACCGTTGGTTCAAATTTAGATACCGTTATCCTTTTTTTTGAAGGCTCGCCCCATATAAGAATGGAATGAAATTTGGATTAACATTACCAGAAAGCATAAAATTACATAATTTTTTAACGTCGTTAAGAAGTACTGTCATTAAGTATATTTAAATGTTATATAATTAAGTGATATAGTATGTTTTCATAAAGATGGATAAATCCCGTAGATGCTCATAGATATCAAGTATCTAAATCTACGCACGATTGAGACTCCAAACACAGAAGTGTTGTTTACCATGAGGACTAAGATGGAACGACTCGACACCAGTAAAAAGTCTACAGTTGTCCTCACTCACCATACGAAACACCACTGAAATATTTTACGCTGTTATGTGCGGGCCAGTGCGGGTATTCCGGTTTTGTTTTCTTTTATTCTAATAATCCTCCGATATCACTATGTCGGAGGATCACTATCGGAGACCTTGGTTTTTTTAAATGTAGACTATCTTGTATTTATATTGTTAACATGTTTTCTTATTATGGTAGCAGATGTCGTTTCGGAGTGTATTATTTTTACCATTGCATGTCATATTTTGAATCCTTTATATTTATATTCTTATAATTTTCCCGGTTGAGCCCGACCCATTCGTCCTGCAGCCGTAGCACGGCAGCTGGAGACTGCAGCGTAGCTCTATCTCGTAGAAGCTCGAGCTAAGCTTTAATTTTAATATAAAATAATTTTTAAACTTAGTAGATGTGATGGAGTTCTTGTACAGATTACAGAGGATCATACTTGAAAAGGTTTATTATTTTATTTCGGGAAACCCATTTACGGTCGCTGTACTCAATTGAGTACAGGCAAATCTTCATAAATATACAGAAAACCAACAAAAAATAATAATATCTTTTGTTTGAATTCAACGAAAGGTAACTTATTTCCTTTAGTATTACAACAAATAGTGGATAATTTTAAATTTTTTGTCATTTTTAGTCACTCAAAGTTGTACTTATAAAGATAATGCAGGTAATAAGTTAGTCATAATTATTTATTTTGTTCGATAAGCAAATATCGTATTTAGTGGTTAATGGTATAAGGTATATCCTTGTTTATAATAATATTAATGGTTCAGCAACAAAAATTTTATATTGACTGACTTTTACGATGATTTATGCAACTGTACTCAATCGAGTGCAATGGTCACATTGATATATAAAATATCATATTATTTTTCAATCGAACAATGGGTCGAAAAAGTTTTGACGTGGCAAATAGTTAGTTTGGGCTTTGGGAAGATAGTGATGGTGATGGTGAATATGATTTTACGAGTATATCACCTGATCCTAGCGCCGTCACTGATGAAGATGAGGATATGGAAACTCATACTTTGCGATGAGATATACCGGAAAAAACCTCTACAGGTTCTATTGCGGCAAATCACTTGATGGTCGCAGCAAGCAAGCTGAGCCTTTGGAGTCTAAAGTTGTAATGCTGTTACTTCGAAAACTAGATACCGATTCATCAAACGACAAGGTCTTCTTTAATAACATTTTGGTTGTGACTTTAATTGAGTTTTTTAGTTGATTTACGGAATTCAGGATACAGGTAAAGTTCGTGAATATCACACGTATGTCCTAGTACTTACTACAAAGTACAAAGGACATAAAAAAAAGATAGAGCTGCGTTTGATTATCTACAGGTAAGATGAAAACAATGAACTTCTAATGCTAAGATGGAAAGATAACAGCATTTGTACCATTTAAACTAACTACGAAGCTATTGAACCCATGGGACTAGTGAAGTGATGGTGCCCAATGAAAAAAGAAAAGACTGATGTGAAGATTCCACTGTAATTTCAAAACTACAGGTAATGAAGTTATGGGTAGAGTTGATGAATAAGATCAGTCTATATCGGCTATACAGGATCGCGATTCATGGCAAAAAATAATGGCAGGTTTTATTTACGTACATGTTGGATATGACTGTTCCAAATGGCTGGCTCCTGCATGTGCTCAGCAAAGTCCTATGGATCAACTTTTGTTTCGGCGCAGTGTTGCTCGATACTGTTTACGGAAGGAAATGCGAAAAAAGGCCCGTCTTAGTTTTCCCAAAAAGAAGTTTTGTCCTAAGGTAATTTGAGACATTATTCAAAAAAATATTGAGAAACTGCTACGTTGTGTAATTTGCCACTCTAGAGTCCGCTAGGAGTGTAAGAAATGTCTAAAGACACTGCCTCGAAAAGTCATTTTTCCAAAAATTTCACCTCTAAGTGAGCAGAGTACTCAAACGTGTACACCCCCTAAAATGCTTTAAAAAAACAACTTTGTTTTACAGTATTTTTCCTTTATGTGTGTTTATACTCCTTCTAGCATTAACAAATAAAAATTTAAGAGATTAACGTTTTTCATTTACATTTGGATATTAATGGATTAATAAGCCAATAAAATAAATACGAACGTAAACCACTAAAGCCCAGCTGGAAGGGTTCGTAAAAGTAAATAATGAAAGATTTTGCGATCGGTTATTGCGTACTTGGCTCTGCAATATTAACATTGTATTACGATAATGATATTGATATTAAACTGAATTAATTTATCAAAGCAACGTCATAATAAATAATTTTTGTATTTGAAAAAAAAAGT
This sequence comes from Parnassius orleans, assembly GCA_029286625.1. Taxonomy (NCBI): domain Eukaryota; kingdom Metazoa; phylum Arthropoda; class Insecta; order Lepidoptera; family Papilionidae; genus Parnassius; species Parnassius orleans. The sequence goes on from JAGSMP010000003.1 coordinate 7,338,758, forward strand.
ATATTGGTTCAATTTATAAAACTGAAGTGACAGACGAAACAACAGTGAATATAATGGCAAATAACTACTACAGCCCATGGACACGTGCAACTAACTTCTAACAGCAGGCTACAGATACGTTATCATCTCTGAGGATTCATTTGTATGTACGATATATTACAGGCTGTGATTGCCTCACTGCCTATAATAATACTGTCTCTCTATATTCTTGTTCATTCATTGACATTAGACGGCAGAAAATGGTAAGAGGGTCCTATTTAAAACCTAAAACTACACACCTAGTCCTATTTAAAACCAAAAAATAGAGCCACAATGAGTGTTCAAACAATATAAAGTCGGGGTAGTACCAGTGATGCCATGGAGTAAAGAATTCTTTCTGTTCAATAAAAAATTATGTGGATTGAAGGGGAACGTAATAAGTATAGTAGTTAAAAAAAAGTATAGTAGTAGGTAAAAAGTATAGTAGTAGATAAAAAAAGTATAGTAGTAGGTAAAAAAAGTATAGTAATTGGTAAAAAGTATAGTAATAGGAAAAGTATAGAAGTAAGAAAAGTATAGTAGTAGGTAAAAAGTATAGTAGTAGATAAAAAAAGTATAGTAGTAGGTAAAAAAAGTATAGTAATTGGTAAAAAAACTATAGGAGTTGGTAAAAAAAAGTATAGTAGTAGGAAAAAAGTATAGAAGTAGGAAAAAGAAGGTATAGTAGTAGGTTAAAGAATAGTATAGTAGTAGGTAAAAAAAGTATAGTAGTAGGTAAAAAGTATAGTAGTAGGTAAAAAGTATAGTAGTAGGTAAAAAGTATAGTAATAGGAAAAGTATAGAAGTAAGAAAAGAAAGTATAGTAGTAGGAAAAGAATAGTATAGTACTAGGTAAAAAGTATAGTAGTGGGTAAAAAGTATAGTAATAGGAAAAGTATAGAAGTAGGTAAAAAGTATAGTAGGAAAAAGTATAGAAGTAGGAAAAAGAAGGTATAGTAGTAGGTTAAAGAATAGTATAGTAGTAGGTAAAAAAAGTATAGTAGTAGGTAAAAAAGTACAGTAGTAGGTAAAAAAGTATAGTAGTAGGTAAAAAGTATAGTAATAGGAAAAGTATAGAAGTAAGAAAAAGAAAGTATAGTAGTAGGTAAGAATAGTATAGTACTAGGTAAAAAGTATAGTAGTCGGTAAAAAGTATAGTAATTGGTAAAAAAACTATAGGAGTTGGTAAAAAAAAGTATAGTAGTAGGAAAAAAGTATAGGAGTAGGAAAAGTATAGTAGTAGGTAAAAAAAGTATAGTAGTAGGTAAAAAAGTACAGTAGTAGGTAAAAAAGTATAGTAGTAGGTAAAAAAAGTATAGTAGTAGGTAAAAGAATAGTAAAGTAATAGGTAAAAAAACTATAGGAGTTGGTAAAATAAGTATAGTAGTAGGTAAAAGAATAGTATAGTAGTAGGTAAAAAAAAGTATAGTAGTAGGTAAAAAGTAGTAGTAGGTAAAAAAGTATAGTAGTAGGTAAAAAAAGTATAGTAGTAGGTAAAAGAATAGTATAGTAATAGGTAAAAAAACTATAGGAGTTGGTAAAAGAATAGTATAGTAGTAGGTAAAAAAGTATAGTAGTAGGTAAAAAAGTATAGTAGTAGGTAAAAAGTATAGTAGGTAAAAAAGTATAGTAGTAGGTAAAAAAAAGTATAGTAGTAGGTAAAAAGGGACGCCCTAGGGGAAAGTATGTCGACCAAATTGGCGATATACTTATTGAAAATGAGCCAAATTAAGACTACCCTTAACCGACGAGCATGTATGCGTACGTATATGGCTGTAAAGGAGGCGAGAGAGGTGTATCAGGATCGTGCCAAATGGAAGTCGGTAGTCTCTACCTACGCCTCTAGGTGACAGGCGTGAGTGTTTATGTATTTTTTATGTAGTAGTAGGTAAAAAGAATCTTCGGTTAAAAGGACTAGTTAAAACTTTTATAGATATTTGAATATTTAACATGTTATTAGTCTAAAAACTACTTAAATCAAAACCAATAGCAATATTAATAATATCAAATTAAAACAGATTACAATTTATATCGAAAAGCGAATGAAAGTATCAAGCAACAAGTTTCATTTTCCAACGAGCAATTCCACATCTGATTTAGGCCTTCATAACGATCGTAATGGCAATACGTATTTTACCCTCTCAACTTTATGAGTCGTAAAGCGTATTCCAGATTTTTGCAGGGTTATTATAAATGATCAATAATATAATATTAATATTAATTTTAAAGTTACTGATTATTTTAAGAACATTATTGTAATAATTTCGATTAAATTCCACAAATATTATTACCAAATTAACAAATATAATTTTTCGTGGTAGAGCCAAGCTGCAGCTATATTAGTAGTATAGTTGTAACACGAATAGGTCGGCTCCACCGGGGAAGGACCACGCTCTCACAGAATACCAGCGTAAAATAGAAGCTTAACACTGCTGTGTTTCGTATGGTGAGTGTAGAGAACCGGAGACCCTTTTTACTGGAAAAGAGGCATTCCATCTTAGTCCTCACGGGTGACAACGCATCTGCATTTTGATTCTTTATTGAGGATAGATGTAGATGTCTATGGGTTACAGCAACCACTTACCGTCAGGTGGGCTGTGTGCTCGTTTGTCATCCTATACTATAAAAAAATATTTATTTAAAAAAATGCGATGCTATTAGTACTACATACGTTTAAGCTTTTAAGCTACCATTCACTACACCAACTAGGAATGAAAAAGTGAATGACAGCAGTCGAGGCATCAGCCTTCGGATGTCCTCTTTCAAGTCGCGCCACTAGCTCGATTGTGGTTTCTCGTATCCAGTAACAAAAATACTTATTGAAATTACCAAAATCAAACGTAATCATCATGTATCATGTTTGCAATGGACTGATGGAGTATACGTATACGTATCTATGGTTGTATGCGTGGTAGATGCTCGCTGCAGCTATATAGTGGTTGTAGCACGGATGACCGGGGAAGACCTACACTCTTACAGAATATCTGTCTAAAATAGCAGCTTAATGCTGCTGTGTTTCGTATGGTGAATATAGAGAACCGGAGACCCTTTTTACTGGATACTAGGCATTCCATCTTAGTCCTCAGGGGTGACAATGCTTTTGATTCTTAGTCGAGGATAGATGTAGATGTCTATGGGCCACAACATCCATTTACCATCATGTGAACTGTATGCTCGTTAGTCACCCTTATACTAAAAAAACTCAACAGTACCTTCGTAAAGGTTGACATTTAGAGAAAAAGTACGTATTTTATTATTTCATCTCTTTTTTATTCATTACGGATAGGTTACTACGATCTCGCTATACAGGGTATTTTGAAACGCTCCCGAAAACGAAGACAGATGATAGTACTAAGGATACCTATGATGATGGGTCACAAAAAATTCGATCGAGGAAAAAAAATCATCTTTTCACAACGTTTTATTAACTTTTCACGCTCCATCATGTTATTACAGTTATTTGAAACGATCTTTCACAAAAAAATCATGAAAATACTGAAAAATAAAACCGGCAGTGGAATTACTGAATTACAATCAGCTGACTAGGGTCAATGTACGCGCGAACGCCGAATTCTCGCGACCCGCAACTAGCGATGGTACCACAATACCTAATAATTTACAACACTTGTCTAAATACCTAACTTATCTACTTAACCTACTAATTTGCCACTGTGCTTGTCTCCACGTAGCCACTTTAATTCAATTCACAGGTTAAATAAACCAAATAACTGGTTCGATTCCCCGCTAATGAAAAAATACTTAAATAAAATGTTTACAAGGTTAGAGTCATGCTTTGTTATCCATTGTGTAGGTATTTTATTATTCTGATTACGTGGTAAAGCCATGCTGCAGCTATATTAGTAGTATAGTTGTAGCACGAATGGGTCGGCTCGACCGGGGAAGGACCACGCTCACAGAATACCACCGTAAAATAGCAGCTTAACACTGCTGTGTTTCGTATGGTGAGTGTAGAACCGGAGACCCTTTTACTGGAAAAGGCATTCCATCTTAGTCCTCACGGGTGACAACGCATCTGCATTTTGAGTCTTTATTGAGGATAGATGTAGATGTCTATGGGTCACAGCAACCACTTACCATCAGGTGGACTGTGTGCTCGTTTGTCACCCTATACTATAAAAAAAAATTATAGTCCAGAATAAGTTAGTATTCAGTTATGTACCTATTCAGATCAGTTCAGTACTAAGTTATTTAAAAAAAATTAGGTATGAAACAGCTTACCGATCCTCCGTGACCTTATGAGATTCTTCAAGGCACATTAACATGTTGCCGTATTCACGAGCACTATAAACGTACCTACGCGTTAGACATTATTAAAACCAAACAAAAAACACAAAACGTAACAACAAGAACAACATCATTAATTAATAAATAACAAGTAATAACGATAATAATTTAATAAACAAAACAATTCAACTATCGCTCGTGATAGTCAACATGGCACTGTCTCAAAAACTAAAATTATTGTAATGTCCTTGAAGCATGTAAATTCCACAGCGCGAGGCGACACGAAGCAGCGTGTGTGAAAGGGAAGGTAGAGTGAGTAAGTAGTATAACCTAATGCATTGTTTCGTACCGATCTAGGAAAGAGTTCGGTGCCCGCGAGGATATTGACCCTATTGTCAGCTGATTTTCTTTTAAGTTTCACTGCTGGTTTTATTTTTCAGTATTTTCATGATTTTTTGTGAAATATCGTTTCAAATAACTGTAATAACATGATGGAGCGTGAATAAAGTTAATAAAACGTTGTGAAAAGATGATTTTTTTCCTCGGGATCGAATTTCTTGTGACCCATCATCATAGGTATCCTTAGTACTATCATCTGTCTTCGTTTTCGGGAGCGTTTCAAAATACCCTGTATTAATGCCAGCGTAAAATTTATAGGTATTTAAATATTAAATATATTAAAATTAAAAATATTTTATTCTGTTTAGGATTATTTACAACCGTATAGTGGCGTCGAAGAATGCAACAGGCACCAGAGGGCAAGGAGATGGGCACCAACATCTTCTTGATAACAGCTTCAAACCATTTATTAAAAACTCCAGTATCCAATCCGCCTGCTAAGCGTGCCAACTATGGCAAGTGTCCCTCTATGAGGCAATCTATAGGGGAGACTGATAGGCTGTAATGGTGAGGCTTATTAAAAGCATCAAGGCTTGACACGGAATTCTAGCGTAAAATTGTATATTTGACGGCTTCGTGGCGCAGTAGCTTAGCAATGAATTGCAGTGCTAAGGGCCGCGGGTACGAAACCCGCACGGAACAAGTATTTGTATAGCCTACAAATAATTGTTCCCGGTCTGGATGTTTGTTCTTGTGATATTTATGTACGTAAACTACAACCCTACGATAAAGGAGAAAATCTCATGGTAATTGGATGCTATAGTCCATAGATGTCTACATCTATCCTAGATTAAGAATCAAATAGCAGATGCATTGTCACCTCTGAAGACTATTATGGGATGGTTTGAAATAGTGTGTAGAAAACACACTATTTGAAACAGAGCAGCATTAAGCTGCTATTTTATGCTGTCAGTTTGTGTGAGCGTGGTCCTTCCCCGGTCGAATCGACCTATTTGTGCTACAACCATTATATACATAGATGCAACGTGGTTCCACGCATAATTATTATTTAAAAATAGAAAAGTACATTTATAGCTTATATTAATCATCCCACTGCTGGAAATACGCTTTTTCCGCATATATTTTTTCCATTAACTAAAAAGTTCCAAACACACTAATTTATGTAAAGTTTTAATTAATATCATATCTTTATTTATAATATAATTATATAACGTTATTTTCACTGTTTTCGTTTAAGGTACCGTTTATGCTGACAGTACCATCTATCGATAAGCTACCATTTCTAATCTCATTCATTATCCGCACGTGTAATATATATTAATTAATTCCATTATTTTTATTTTCAACCGACTTCAAAAAAGGAGGAGGTTCTTAATTTGACTGTATTTTTAATGTGTGTTACCTCAGAACTTTTTCTATGTGTTAAAATACAGTCGAATTAAGAACCTCCTCCTTTTTTTTGAAGTCGGTTGAAAATAAAAATAATGGAATAGATTTTTTGTTTTTTCTTAAAAAAACTTTACGTCCACACTAGGATTTTCTCCTGTATCGTGGAGGCAGTTTACAAACATAAATTGCTCAAGGGCAAACGCGGCCCTTAGCGCAGCAATTCAATTGCTAAGCCACGGAGCCGTCATTAATTAAAATATATATGTTACACGTGCGGATAATGAATGGTACTACTGTCCGTGTGTTCGTATAGTCATCATTACTTATAGTAAAAGATAATTTTTTGATTGTTTTTATTTTTATTATCAAAATAATAGATATGGAATATAAATTGAAATAGAAAGTGAAATTTATGTTGTATTGTTGATAAACCATTTGAGACATAAATCCTTACCTTTTTATAAAAATGCAAACAATCCTTAAAAAATGTAACAAGCATTGTATACATTTTTTTATACATACAAGAACGGGGAAAACAAACTTGCCGCCCTCAAACACCCGCATCACTAGGTGCTACAGGTGCGATGCCAGCTTCTAGAAAAGAGTACGCTCTTTACTTGAAGTACTTCTTCTTTACTAAGTGTTATCGGTCCGGAAAAACAGTCGAAGGGCTAAAACAGTACTTAATCCATTTACTTGTATTATTTTGTAGAGCATTGAAATTAAACTCTACTGGGACTGTTTTATTATGCATTGAAATATCAAAAAATATTGCGTTTGTCAGCGTAAAACCACTAAAAGGAGTCAATAGTTTTTGGGCCCACTAGAAATTTTAAGGACCCTTAATGGTATTACACACAAAAAAAGATACCAATTTATTATAGTAAATGGCCTAAATATTTTATGAAAACCTAAATGGAATCAAGAAATCTGAAAAAAATGAGTGGTTTTGATTTTCCGTGTTCTGGCTAATATAATATGCATTTGCAATTGCAGTTTCTAAAAAAATGTTTTTTTTTTTTACAAAGATAACTTATTATATGCAAATTATACTTATTTGTATATTATATATTTATTACTAAAAAGAGATACCATTGATGAGATTTTTATCTTATTTCTAAAAGTGTTAGCTATTTTTTCATTGACTTCCGTGCTGCGTAATGACCTGTGGCCATATTTGCATAATATAAGCATCTTATCTCTGTCTGTCCAAAAATATTATAATGCGGAAACGATAACTACTAATTTTCGTTTTTAATGTGTATACTCACGTAGTTTTTCTGCTAACAAGTAGGTTCATACATGTCAATTGTCAATGTCTAATCAATGCAACAAGTGTCGGAATATATTATACAGGTTAGCTAAATATTAAAATTCCACATTATGTATTTAATTCGCCATTGACATTCGAAAATGAAAACTGACGAGTTTAATTAAAAGTCAATGTGAGTGTATAATACAAGTTTACTTTTCCTCCTAGAATTTTGGAAAATCTATTTATGTTGAATTACCTAAAACAAGTAACAAACACAGGTCTTACTAGTAAGTTAAAAGGTTAAAAGTGTCAAAGTATTGAAATTTTATGTTATTGGTGAAATCTAATTTAATTAATAGATAAAATAAAATCACACAAAATATACAGATCTATGTTAAGAGTATCAATAACCTATTGGTCAGGGATTTAAGTTATGTGTATGTAATAAATCTGGTGTCTGTTAATCAGAAATCAAAGTCAAAAGAATATAAATGTGTTAATATTTATAGTAGGGATAAAATATTATGTAATTAGAAAAAAACTCCTTTTGTAAATATTATAATTACTAATCAATTATGGTGATGGTGTTTAAAAATGTGACGTCTTTTGTTGTAGATTGTGAACCCACTCGTAAAATTGAGAACTCTTAATGTAATAATTATTATTATTTACTTGTCAATCCCATGAATGACTTGACACTGGCAGAATTCTATCAAGAGAAGCCATAATTTAAAAGAAGAAGAAGAAGAACTGCCTAAAAATATTGCAAGAAAGTATTGAAACTGCTCATTTCATTAGGAATATTTGTATTCAATGTGGATCTTCAATTTTAAGAGCACACCACACATGGCTGTGCAAATTAACTCAGCTGAAAGAGGTATTATTTTGCAGTGGATACCATCACACCAGGTATTTACTTTACTTTAACAGTCTGTAAATGATCCCCAGCCTGAAATAGGCTTGCCCGGAGGAGTTGGCATAATTGCTTTGGCACATATATTGATGTTTGTAGTATCATCACCTCGCACTACAAACAATTTGGTCTACTGCTGAACATAGACCTCCCCCACAGATTTCTTGAGGCATTGCATAGGGGAGATATTTCATAACCACAGTTTTTTATCTTTAGTTGTTATTAGATAGATGCTATTTTTTCATTACCTTACACTCATATTTGTATGCCTTTGTACATAATATACAAGTAATATTTTTTATCTAAAATGACTTTTTTGAACTTGTGCTTAGTCAAATAATATTATAATTCTAAAATAACTACCTTTCTGATTTGATGTATTTTTATTTCTTTTTACCTTAGTGGAATCTGGTTTACTACAAAAATATTATGAAAGGAAACGAGTACATGCTATTTATATATAATTTAAGAGGCATTACGACTGTTTATTAGTAATAAAGATTGAAATAAATAAAATATTAATAAATATTATTATTTAGGGGGTAGACACTGTAAAACTATAGTCTGTTCAGTTAGTTGACGAAAAAAAACACTTTTCAGGTGGATCGTTTAGAATGAGTCTGCAATCTTGTTGGCCGAGAGCTTCTACAACTGTATGGAGACACAAATGATAACAGTTAAGTTATGTAATCATTTATCTAGATTCTTAATACCTAAACTACTAAAAGAGAGATTGCTGATTGATAACTCATTTTCTGTGCCACTGTGCGCTCGTATTTGTGAATAACACTTAAATGAACCTCACAATGATTGGAATAATTTATACACAAGTAGTAATGATGCATATTTATATAGTAATATAAATATGCATCATTACTATATTATGATAGTTTTTGCCACAGTTGCTACGCTTGTGGCAACCAAAGTTTTTTGTGGTATTCTATAGGAAGATGTTGCTGCTCATCTCCTGGTATCTTTATTTTACTCTGTTACGACTTTTACGACACCATACGGGACGAAACGCGATGGCAGTTCACGGAAGGGCTATACAATATTTTACATTATATATTTAATTTAGGAAGACCCATGTTCAGCAGCGAATTGTTGTAATGATGACGAATAATGATCAATAAAACTTGTAATTATTGTTGCTTACTTGACCTGTTTCTACTATGTGCCTTATTATAAATAAAGTGCCTAATTTATAAATAAACGCCGAGCAAGTTGAATAGATGCTCTGGTACCTTTTCGTATCTCTTTCAATTGACAATCTCCTTTGTTTTTATATAGAATAAGTGTGACAAACGAGCGCATGGTCAACCTAATGGTAAGTAGATGCTGTGGCTCATGGACATCTACATTTATCCTCGTTTAAGAATGCATTGTCACCCTGAGGACTAAGATGGAGTGCTTCGTTTATTGTAAAAGGACTCGGTTCTCTACACTCACCATACGAAACACAGGAGCATTGTTATTATTTTACGCTGGTAGCGTTTTCCGTGAGAGCGTGTCCTACCCCGGTCGAGCCGTATCCGTACACAACTAATTTAAAACTTCTTCATCATTACAGCCCTACACAAGTCCACTGCTGAACATAGGCCTCCCCAAGGAATTCTACAAAGCACGGTCCTGAGCCACCTGCAGCCATCGACTTTTGAATGTCTTACCAGGTCGTCACTCCATCTAGAGGGTAGCCGCCCACACTGAGCTTACCGGTACGAGACTGCTACTGAGAATTTTACATTTTAGCTTCAATTGTCGTTTTATTTAATTTTCTATGAATTAAACATTTTAAAAAGTGCAGTATTGTTGTTAGGACTAGATATTAGTGCTTGCAATGCAATTCGAAATTCAAAGTTATATGAAGCTTGAAAAAAAATACACCGATATTACTCAACCAAAATAAAGTTGCATGTAATTAGAACAAGAATAGTAATAAATTGCGTAGTACTAATTGGTAATTTTATGGCTTTTTTGCTACAATTTTGACATTTAAATCCCATTCTCAAAGTGAATGATTTTTAAATGGAATTGAATTTTCTCATTACGTTTTTTATAAGTTTAAAAGATAAATTAAAAAAAAAACTGAATGGAAATAGCATTTTTTACTAAAATTATGGTATGGTCATAAATTTGAATAAAGGAAACTCACGGAACAGCTTACAAACACACCACTTTTGAGCAAAGGACACCTCTCAATACAGAAGTTAATTGAGTGTGAAGGGCATGCTATCCTGCCCCAGTGTTTAAAGATTTCACATGTTTTCGAAATATATTTACTGCAAAAGTCGTCAATATAATATATGCTATAATAATATGGTAAATCCGCAAACTAAATTGCATTTAACAGTTCCGGTAGTGCTGGCACCGGTAATCGTATTCAAGGCGCTCTTGTACTGGTACATAAAGAAAATAAATTGTTTAAAATTTATTTTTGATCATATTAGTTTTAAGTAATCAAAATATTTGAAATATTTATTCACACTTAAAGCCAAAATTACGTAAAATCAACATTATGATAGAGATACTTATAAATATATTTGAAAAGCATAATTGGTCGTCAATGGGTGCCATGGGAATAATCATTAAGTCGTGGATTACTTACGTATAGACCTTTCATACTCTTGGGAGCACATTTTATACTGTGGCAATTTATGTGACTACGAAAAGGACGAGCTAATGCAAGTTATGTGAGATCTACAAATATTATGTTTCGTGAAGTTTTTAAGCAATATATATAGATTTATTGAAGGAAAGCACTTGTATTTTATAAAATTAGAACTATATATTATTGTAATATTGTATGCAAGCTTTTATCTATAATATATATCGCTGATTGGTCCACTGTGTATGCCGTAAACGTGAACTCTAAATACAAAAAGATAATTTTAGTTAGCCCAAGATTATTATCTAAGTCAGTTATTCCCACTCTACCATCAATTATGTTTAATAATAATATCATACCATTCTCCCCATGTAAAGTACCTTGGTCTATTAGTTGATAGATGTTTAACATGGAATAAACATATACACAAGTTGAGTCGCATAACTACTGGAACTTTGCGATCACTATATCGATTAAAAAACTTACTCCCCACCAACACTAAAATCCTACTTGTCCAGTCACTCATTTTATCAATTATTGATTATGTTGATGTGTGTTGCCCAGACCTATCTCAACTATATCTGAATACATTGGATCATCTGCTTAACAACTACATCTGATACATTTATGGTTTTCATAAATACGACCATGTTTCTTCTTTTCGTACTCAGCGAAACTCGCTGCCTATCCATCAGCGCAGATATGTTAGAACACTCTCCACCTCTTTCTCAATTCTGAACGATCCATGTGCTCCCGAGTATCTGAAATTCAAATTTCTATACCTGGGAGATTCTCATAATTATTCTCACCATTTTCGGGTAATCTTAAGTTGTTCACTCCTTTACACCGTACTGGTTACTTATCTCACTCTTTCGCCCTCACGCGCATCATACTCTGGAACGATATCACTATTGACATTAAAAAAGCTCCAAAAAGTTTGTTTTAAAAATCTGTAATATGTCCGTAAGTATGTGAAAAAATCGTTGCAAGTTTGAACTATCACAGCTCTTATTTTCATAAAATGGCAGCTTAATGCTTCTGTGTTTCGTATGATGAGTGTAAAGAACCGGATACCCTTTTACTGCAAACGAGGTATTTATATTAGTGTTCAGGGGTGACAACGCATTTTCATTTTGATTCTTAACGATGTACACATCTACTTAATATCACGTGGACTGTGTACTAATTTGTCACCCTTATTCTATAAAAAGTATAGTTATAGTTTCGAACGTAGTATATTTGTTTTAGTGGTAAGCTTTCCGATTAACCCTACATGACCAGGTTAAAATAACGAGTCTTAATCCTGTCATCAACAAAAACTGCTTTACGCTAAAAACTTATGTTTCCATATGCAGCGTAAATTTATGTCAAGCCAATAATTATCGTGAATTCTGAAGAAAGTTTTGACCATTGATGGAAAGGGGAGATTACCCGCCGGTCAACGTACGGCGTGAGTGTAATAAAAACTACATATATACATAAACACTCACTCACGCCTGTCACGCATACACGCTCGTCGGTTAAGGCTACTCTTTATTTGGCCTATTTTCAATATATCGCCAATTTGGTCGATAAATTTTTGCCTAGGGCATCCCTTCCAGACTCTGCCGTTCACCTCTGCCACATAAATTTACTTTGTCACTCTTTCCTCATTCATTCTTCCTACATGACCAAACCACCAAAGCATACCTTTCTTAATCCTGGTCACAACATCATCTTGCAAACCACACTCTTCTCTTATCACACAATTTCTCACTCTGTCATTTAATTCAGCCCTAACATACTCCTTAATGACCACATTTCTACAGCATTTATTCTACTCTCGTGCTTCTTCAGCCAAACCCAACTTTCACTACCATACATTAAAGTAGGGACTAACACAGCATTATGAATTGCCATACGTGCCTTTTTGGACACATTCTGACTTTCCACAATAGAGTGTAGAGCCCCATTTACTCTATTTCCTGCGTTCACTCGTCGTTATATTACCTTATCATATCTACCATCCCTGCTAAATACACATCCCAAATACACAAACTCATCTACTTGCTCGACCAATGCCCCTTCTATTCTTATTTCACATATCGTTTTACTTTCTTTTCTTTCAAAAACCATAACTTTCGTCTTACTTGCGTTCACTTTCATTCCCCTTTCTTTTAATGAACTGTTCATCAATGTAACCATCATTTGCAACTCGGCCGCCGACGATGCGAGTAAGACTTGATCATCGGCGTACAAAAGGCATTTGACGGTTAACTCACCCATTCTTAACCCGCATTCTTCAACTTTCAAATTTTCCAAACAACTGTCCATAAATAGGTTGAACAGCCACAGGGAAGCCACACAGCCCTGTCTGACCCCTTTATGGATGCCAAACCAGTCCGAGTAGGCCCCGTTGATCCTGACACAAGCTCTGGAGTCCCTATACAGAGACTTCAATGCCTGTATCAACCCAGCGCTCAACCCAAATGAGTTCAGTGTTTGCCATAACACATCCCTGTCCACTCTGACATAAGCCTTTTCCAAGTCCACGTACGCACAAAAAACATTTTGGTTTTTGGCCAAAAACTTCTCCGCGATCATGCGCATGGAAAATACCTGATCCGTACATCCCATTCCCTTTCTAAATCCCGCTTGCACATCCCAAATTTTTCCATCAGTATCTTTCATAACTCTTTCAATTAGCACCTCAGCATACAGTTTTCCCACAATGCTAAGAAGGTTGATACCACAGTAGTTTTTACAGTCCTGCTGCGATCCTTTTCCCTTATTTATTGAGACTATCACGGCTTTGCACCAGTCTCCAGGTACCCGCTTAATTTCCCAACACAATTTAAACAAGGTGTACAGGAGTTCTGTCCAAGGTGTACAGGAGTTCTGCCACCACTCCCTCTCCAGCCCTTAGTATTTCGAGTGATACTCTATCATGTCCGGCTGCCTTACTACACTTTACTATACTTTTCATTGCTTTCATTATTTCATCTATACCTACTTCTCTATCTCTTTCCTCTTCTTTCGGAATTTCTATTTCATTTAATTCAAATGTCTCATCACTCATTAAACACGCTTTCAAAGTATTCCTTCCATCTCCTTAAACTCGAAACTTCGTCATTCAGAATACAGCCGTTCTGGTCTCGTATAGTGTGGCGGGTGGAATGAAAAGGGGAGATCTCCCGCCGGGCAAGGTGTTCTGCCCGGGGAGCGGTTGCGACGAAAAAGTGATCTTCGGCGTTGCTGATTGCGCTGGTTGTACTGTTGCTGGTAACAGGTTTGATGCTGGGAAGCTTTGAGCGCGGCGACTTCGAATGATAGCTTCCGAATTTCTTCGAGAAAAAACTGGGTATCATTGGCCTTGGTTGAAGTGCCTTCGATCATCGATATGTGTGAGCTACTGCTGTTTTCGATCATCTTGTCCGCCAGGAGTGCCAGTTCGTCGAGCTTCGTCTGCGTGCTGAATGTTTCACTCACTGCTAGTACCGATCGAATATGTGGGGGTAGGTGGTTTACCCACATTAGCCGTAGCGTCGAATCTGGGACTTTATCTCGCGCCAAAGTACGCATTCTGCGTATGAGTTGTGTGGGCTTTTGGTCTCCAAGTTCTATTTCTGATAGAAGTTTCTGTAGCTGGCGACTGTCGGATTCTTTATATGCAGAGATTAGACGATCCTTCAGCGAATTATACTGGTCGGATGCCGGTGGGTTGTACAACAGGTCCGAAATATGTTCGATGTCTTGTTTCTCAAGTTGGGCGATCACCATCTGTGCTAGTTGCGCTTGACTCTTCTTTAAATCGTTCGTTGCGGCTTCAAAACTGACGAACCAAAGTCGAGGTTTATCTCTCCAAAACGGTGGTATTCTCAACGATAGGGATATACCGGCGATTTCTTGTTCCTTGGCCGGGTTTGATGTATATGCGTCGGATTTCTTCGCTTCTCGCTCCATAATGACGTCTTGATTACACTGATTTTATATATACTGAAGTCCTCCTTGATATTTTTCCTACTATTCTTGCAGGGATCTTCCTTATCGGTGTTCGTAACGGGGTCACCAATGTAAGCACACAAAAAGCATTTTACGCTGTTATTTTGTGGGAGCATGGTCCTACCTCGGTCGAGCCGACCCATTCGTACTACAGCTATAATATAGATGCAGCATGGCTAGTTAAATAAATGAATAACCTTTAAAAATAACAATAATCAACAATAAAATTTTACTATATAAATGAAACAAACAGTTAAAAAAATAAACAAGCATCAAATAAATCGAATAT
Source organism: Parnassius orleans (assembly GCA_029286625.1). Classification (NCBI taxonomy): domain Eukaryota; kingdom Metazoa; phylum Arthropoda; class Insecta; order Lepidoptera; family Papilionidae; genus Parnassius; species Parnassius orleans. The sequence continues at coordinate 7,353,813 of JAGSMP010000003.1, forward strand.
TGATGTTTGTAGTTACAAAGAGTTGACTTCACCAAGTTTTAGAAGGCTTCATTAAAAGGCGCTTTGTATGATATTTTCTAATTTTTTTTACTATACGATATAAAAGCCATATAAATGTAAAGATTTATGTACAACTTTAGAAAACAATAAATTATTTTTAAAAATCTAATTAATTGAATACTGTGGTCTAAACTAAAATATAATATACGAGTACAAAGGATATATTTTTGGAATACCCATTATTAACTTTTATGTGATACCTTACGCGATATATTTGTTTATTATTTATTTAATATACGGTTCTGTAGCGCAGTAGCTAAGCGTTTGTTCATGGCGCTACAGAAAAGCTAGTTCTAATCCCTCATGGAACAAATGGTTGGGTATCCTTGTAAAATGTACGTATGTAAGCCACTTCCACGATAAAGGAGAAAATCCTACTGTGTAGCGTTAAGTTTTTTTAGAAAAAAATATTACCTATTATTAAAGTCGAAATTTTTTGACATTTTAAGTCCATCACTTATAGATTTACTGTTTTTTTAAAGCATACTGGAAGATTTATTTATTAATTTGATAGTTAAAATAACGAAAAACTTAAAAGAGTCTCGGAAGCAGTGTATTTGTGAACAGCTTGCCGATTTACCCTGGATGATCAACTACAACATTTTTACGCTAAAAGCTGATTGTTCCCGGGTGCAGCATTAAGCATGTTCATCAATCCATTATAAACTGCCAGCTCATGAGGTAACTTGAGGATCACCAACTGATTAATGACCGTCAATACGGCTTACGTCGGGGTCGGTCAGCTGGTGATCTTCGGGTCTACCTAACTCATAAATGGGCGGAGGCAGTAGAGTCCAAGGGGGAGGCATTGGCCGTTAGTTTGGACATAGCGAAGGCCTTCGATCGGGTTTGGCATAAAGCGCTTATTTCGAAGCTTCCTTCCTATGGGTTTCCTGAAAGAAGAAGAAATTGTGCAATTGGATCACCAGTTTCCTTGCTGATCAAAAAAATGCGTGGCTACTATGGCAAACCCTATAGTTATATAAAACTATGAGGTATTCTATGGGGAGGCCTATGTTCTGCAGTGGACTTTGATAAGAGGTTGTAATGAATGAATGAATGAATATGTTCGAGAGTTAATGGCAATATAGAATGTAATTGTTTAAGATCACGAGATGTAAGTTTATAAATAATAAATAATCGGAAAATTATAAAAATGTACGAATGTTTCGCAATGGTTCTTGTATAAGGAAGATGAATTAAAAACAAACTAAAATAATATTGTGTTTAATTTATGAAAGTCTGTCATCCTTATCTTTTTTTGTAACTAAGTAAGTATAATAAACAATCTCACAGTCCATCTGATGGTAAATGCATGTTGTCATCTATAGGCATCTACATTTATCATCGATTAAGAATCAAAATGCAGAGGGGCTGCCTCTACTAAGGACTAAAATGTAATGTCTCGTTACCAGTTAAATCCCATTTGATTACGTAGGAAACACAGCAGCAACATTTTACGTTGATATGCTGTGATAGCGTGGATGCTCCTTGTTTGTGCCCACCCATTCGCGCTGCAGCCATAGTACAGGTGAAACAGTGTTCTACCACTTGAGAACTTAGATCTTCTAGCGCAAGAGATAGCGCATTTTTCTCAGCAGCGCATCTGTCAACTAGCGCAAAATCTATTTCCGCTGCAATATTGCAGAAAAGATGTTTATATTTAGTTATATGTTCTTTACTATTCTATTCTATTCTATTCTATTCGTGTTTCAATGTCATTTCGGCAGTATGGGAAATTATGCAAAATGAATGCGGTCCGTCGATAGTCCACCAAAGTAAAGCGACTAAAATTTATATTATAATAATAAAAAATGTTTAAACAAATCATGGAGTTTTCACCTTAAGGCTTTAAGAAGCCTGAATGGCCTTGATGAAACGGTGACCGCAGAGATTTTAGCCGACGTTAACACCGTCTAGCGACTACTTTCTGTATTACTTAGAAAAGTGCAAAGATTAATAGACTGCAGAGGTGACAAGTATATAAGTGATATACTGCCTATTATGCTTGCGCGTCACTGAGAGTTATGTTGCGGTTAAACATCTTCAATTACATTGCACGATGTGGTGCTGTAGCTTCGTCTGGTAGGCATCACGAGCTATCAAGTGTTCAAGTTTTAAGTACGTAAGAGTTTTTATTATATTCGTTGAATCGTACTTATTTGTGTCGTATTAGTAGCTCTGGGTCTAAGCCCTCGCTGTAAATTTCGCCCGGGTTTGATCCCCGGCAGCACCAATGAAATTTTTAATTGCAATTTTAAGTGCTGATTTAGCACATGCTCGGTGGTGAAGGAAAACATCGTGAGAAAACCTGCATATGTCTGAGGAATAAGAAAAAAATTCGAAGACATGTGAAGTTCGCCAACACGCATTGGGGCAGCGCGGCGGACATTTCCTTGCCCTAAAACACTCTCAGAAGTAAGAGGAGGTCTGTGCCCAGCATAGCGACTTACATAGCCTGTTACTTTACTTTTGTATCGTATACATATGCAAATTCATATTCGTTTCAGATACAGAAGGGTACCTAATGCTGACAAAAATATCATATGGAGGCCACGAAAACGTAAAACATCTTTGTACCTAGATAAAATGTTCTAGTGATTGTCAGTCATGTAATACGCCACATTTTCTATAGAGTTTAGAACGTTTCAGATAGCGTAAAAATAATACAAAATATTATGGGAATTATTTATTAACAATATATACATTTATAGATATTTATGAATAAAATAATGAACAAGCTGCAAGGTTCAACTGACAGTGTTTCTTGTAAAAACAATTGTAAAATTGCTGTTCTCATTTTTATCAATGGTAAATTGATGAAACGTAGTCAACATCACTTTTTATAAAATATATTTAATTAAATTGGCACATGGCGTATTTGGCCCTCTACTTAAAACTCGGCGGAAATTTGAAAAGAAAGATTTTGTCTGTTCTTAATTCTCTTGTGTACACCACTTTTCACAGAAGTATTGTTTACAACTGGCGTGGTTTCCAAAATCATGATTAAGTGTCAGCTCTATATCGTCCATCAGATCCCGAACTTTTTCGACATTTATTTTTGTGTCTTTTTGTTATATCTTGTAACCTTTTTAAAAACTGACGCAAACTCATTAGTTTATTATTTGTAATATTTTTTTCTATAACGTATTAGGTTACTTGGATAAGTTTGTAATTATTTTTTATTATATCACAAAATTTTTACAATAAATTTTTTGTAAACTCGTAAAATTAATTTTTTTCTATACCATTTGATGGGCCTGAGTATAATGCCAGTTGTGCTCTTTGGCTGAAGTTATTTTTTATTTTATGCATAATTGCAGACAAAACAATCTCTAAAACAAAATTTTACCTCTTCTTCTAATGATAGCTCCTGCACCTGACACGGCGGAATAATTTTTTCTATAAGACCATTTACAATAACAATTTTTGTTAACAGTTATGAGTGTAACATTTTTATCAGCTGCCGTATTCATAGTGCCTTAAGCAACACTTTGCCGGGTTCTGTACAGAAAATAATAATTTTAAAAAAACTAAAAAAACAGGCGTTTGTAGATAACCGCGTGGGGTGCTTTTACAGATATTTTTATGATGACGCTAATTTTATAAATATCCACAAAATATTAACAACAAATGACATCAAGCACCCCACGCTCTATTACAATAAAATGATTTTTTATGTTAATCACTATTTTCTTATTTTAAACTTATTGAAAATTATTTTCTACTTTTTAGTTCGGTTATCTACAAAAGCGTGTTTATTTAGGTTTTTAAACCATTATTTATTTTCTATTTTTTAGTGCGGCAAACTACAAAAGCGTGTTTTTTTGGACCGAAGTTCTTTTACGCGGCTTACAGGAGATTGAACTGGCAGAAATCGTAGTTGTTTTATGAATTAATCGCAAATCCTAAAGATCCTGGCAAGGATAATGGGACAAACTATTTAAATTATTCCATTGTCATCGGTCCTTGATAAGTCACATTCAAAAATTCTGCTGGCTTTGGTATTTCTTATTTGAAATAATTCGTAGGCGTAGTGCTGCAGAAAACTGTCCCAAATATGAATGGCCGCTACCGATAAATATAATACCTGCTATGTTACACCTATTTACATAGAAACTTTAATTATCTTATTATATTTAATTCTAAATAGCACTTTTTACACAAGAAAGTAAACTTTGAGATCAGTTCATCTTGTTTTTCGCTAATTAAGTGAATAGTAAAACAAACCAAGAAGTCCGTGATTTAAAATATCTTGTAGCTTTTTATAGAAAAGACCTTATCATAAAATGTTAGTTGATATTTAGCGATCTGATCTGAAAACTTTTAAGTGCGCCAGTCATACATTAATGATGAAATTTGGGTCATTATACTGGAAATAGTCTATTAGATATTTTATAATACAATTAATCATCTTCAGTATGATTGACCGTGTGTATGAATTTTATAAGTCTATGCTATTTTTGATCAAAATTATTATTGCAGATAAAAGACCTTTCACATTTATTTTAGTCTCGAATTTAAGTAAACAAAATAAAAATTTGAACTTCTTAAGAAGTCTTATCGGTAGCCTTCCTTTTACACAGAAATCTTGTAATGACGTGCATTTCTTTTAACCGATCTTCAAATGTAAAGCATCGACCGAAAATCAAATAATTATTGGTAGTTAATTTTTTAATTCATTGAACATTTTTAAGATTGTGTTGAAGGTCCATTGGTAAAAAACCCATATATATAACCCATATATACTAGAATATATATCTATTCTAGTTGTTGACGAAATAAGGTACCTATTTATACATCACATCCCACCAAAAATTTCTAATGTAAGCTTAACTGTGTAAATAACTGTAAACAATTGAATAACAAAATAATGAAGACCTTTGTAAATACTTGCTTTACAAGATTGAACCGTAATAAAATAGAACGAGATAGTCTTCAGCATGAAAGTAAAAATAAATATTTTCGATTATTTTTGCAATACCTTAACAGCCGCGGTAGCGCGCGATTCAAATCCGTTTCGCCATCCGAGACGCTAAGTTTCAGCTAGCACTGTCAAATTCAATAGGAGTGACAGAAAAAACGGTACTTGGTATAGAAGGGCAAAATAAATTATTTTAATTAAAGTAAAATCACTTTATTAAAAATCAAAATAGCCCAATAGCTTTATTAACATGTGACATATAATTATACTTATTATACTCAACATTATTTTATGGAAATCTGAGAAAGAAAAAAATGTAAGTATTTTCAGAAGCTATTTTGCAATTATTCTATTGAGTGAATTTTGTGGAATCGTGTTTTGAAAACCGTCACCTGGGATACGCTCAATTGTAAGTACAAGTTTTTACGATAACGATGTGAAATCACAAAACGATCCCCATGCAGATCAATTTAGCTCTATTCAGCCTCTTAACACCTCGGGATTCAGAGATTTTAAAAGTTTTTATGCTTAGATACTGAAATATATAATATTATATTATTAATGTCCCGTGTGAGATAACCTTTATTATTATATACATATTTCCATCACACGATTTTTATGGCTGGTTAGAAAAATAATATCTACGTGAAAACTTTCACAGGGTAAATTTCTTTTTATTTTCTCTTCTTAGCTAGCGCTAACTACAATTAAACCTGATGGCCTTCCCAATGAATGCCACAAAGCATGGTCCTAAGCCACCTGCATCTATCGACTTCCTGCATATCTTACCATGTCTTCCCTCCATATAGTAGGAGGCTGTCCTGCACTTCGCTTACAGGTACGAGGTAAGGTTGCCACTCGAGAACCTTTCTTCCTATTGTATATCGGTTTTTCAAGCTACATGGCCAACCCATTGCCATTTCAATTTAATAATCCATTGGGCTATGTCAGTCATCATTTCTAACTTTATCACGCAGAGAAACTTCTCTCCATTGTAAAAGTTTTCTATTTTTCAGATGATGGTTTTGTCTAACATTTAAAGAAAACATAAACACAAGAATTTCTTTATTTTTCTTTATGCACTTAGGGAAGCACCACTTTTATTTTATTTAAATTGGTTGATATAATTTTATAATAGTGTACCTAAATATAAATATCTGTATCTAGATTTCCCTCCCCAATAATGTTTTCTTAAAGTCATATTCATAAAAATAGCGTTTTATTGTAATACATAATTCTAAAATTCAGTATCACCTTATTAATAAAATTATGCAACAATAAAGTTACATAGGTATTAAAAACTATCAAAATCTAAGTAACGAGAGCATGTTGGTCGTTCCACATCTAAATTATATAAAATGCATTTTTCAATTTCACTAATCAAGGTCGCCGCGAAAATTTCTTCTATGAACACATTAAAAAAATTATTTATTTAGAAAACAATATTTACAGTTACCAATGTACAGATATTAACTAAATTAAGTATTTTTATTCATAAAAATATAATATTTATAATTGAGTATAAACTCTTAAATAACTCTAATATTTATTTGAACGAAGTCGCTCCAACACCGACGCGCAGTCTACCCTCGACGATGTCCGAAAACGGACAGCGACAGCAAGCACGCTCGCGCTAATATATTCAATTTCGGGGAAAAATTATATTTTCTCGAGTAAAACGAGGAATAAAAGTAAAACTCTCAATTAAAAATATTAACATTTTTAAGACCTTTTTTTAGTGTAAAAACTATTTAAAGAGCTTGTGCCGTTTTGGAAAAATTTTGCAAAATATGACAAAGATAGGTACTCTTTGGGATTTTTTTCTAATAAGAGGTTGACAAAAATACAATTTTGTTCAATTAGAAACATTTATTATATCCTCTTCTGTCACCTTGTATCTTTTCTTTGCGGATTAAATGAACAGTTATTGTGATTTTTTTACTTAAATATCCAAGAATTTAGGCATTTCAACCGCACTTAAGGCCTTAAGCACAATGTAAGGTGATTTCCTCTAGAAATAGTAATGAACGACAAACGACCTTGTATGGGTATTAGAGGTTAGCAGTAGGAAGTTTAGGTCTATTTTGAGACTCGATAATCATAATAATGATAATTTAAAAAAAAAATAGGTATAAGAGGGTGGTTAGAATTCGGACGCTCAGATAGAATATGATCTCTGGCACTTATTAAAACTTCATAACGGTGTCAGATTTCAATCATCTTCCTCAAATAATCTGAAAAGAAAAACGTCTGTGACAAACAGCCAAGCAATAAAGTGATTTATTTTGTGTATGGTACTAAAATCATAAAAAGTATACACTTGTTTCTCTCCCTAGGGATGTCTGTATTGAGTAATACACTGTAATAGCTAATGTTAGCAGAAATAAGGACAAATGTGTTAGTTAAATCTAAAGCTTGGGTCAAAATCTCATAAAATATTCAGTACGCGGTGACCTCATTGCAGTTTATTTATATGCGATGTTAGTGATCGGTTAAGCTGGCACGTGCTAGTACTAAAATAAACTATAGATCCTTCTGCCAAGTCCCCTGAGGAAAGCTTATCTCACTTAAAGATTGTTTCTATAACATCTACTAAAAACTATTTACAAAACAATTTTGAGTGCCTAGTTTCCTATACCTACACGAATTATCTAAAAAAATAATTTTACTATCATACAGAAAAGATCATGCAGATTGGCATGATCCTGACACACATTTTTCGCTTCTTTAATATCCACATAGGTATCTATGTATACACAGAGAAACTAGGCTAGTTAACTGATTAAAGTTGGTTTTAAAAATGCTATACATACTTTACGTAGTAGAGCCATGCTGCAACTATATTATGATTGTAGCAACTCAGCCGGAGAAGGACCACACTCTTACAGAATACCAGCGTAAAATAGCAGTGTTTCGAAAATCTGCTGTGTTTCGTAATTTTTACTGGAATTTCCGGCTGAAAACGAGGCCATCCATATTAGTCTTCAGCAGTATATAGTCTAAAGTATCCACTTACCATCAGATGGACTCGTTTCTCGTTGCTTGTTTCTCACCCTTATACTATAAAAATAAACATAAATATCCTGTGTGGTGGCAGCGTTAGAGAATCCATTATTTCATCTAGTAGGTATCGTAACAGGCGACTACGGGAATCCAAAGAATGATACTCGTATATAGCTTTCGATAAATGGCGGTATAACCATTTCGTTTATGCCTGATGTAAAATATCTAGACCGGCGATGGGAAACAGCGTCAAGGGTGCAAAATTTCTAGTACTGCGATCGCCAACCCGCATGCCAAGTGTGGCGACTAAGACAAATATTCCCATCCAACAGTGGACTTATGCCGCTGATGATGATGAAGAAGACACTTTATTGAATAAAAATAATTTCACGGATTTTATTTCGTTTAATATAACAAATTTTACTTATTTTTGATTCCCGACGTTTCGGGTGCTTTACGGCACCCATGGTTACGAAGCGGACTGAAGTGTTTGACGTCCCGATGTAATAGTTAGCCCGGGCTACCTTTAGCTTCTGAATATTGATTTTTGGCCCGATCTACGCAGAATGAGCTTACAGTATCTTGAAGTCTTGCTCTGGTATGCTTGGGTTTCGTGGCACGCTTGTAATACGGAATCGATCTTGGATAAAAACTCTCGCATAAATACCATATAGCTGACGTGAAGCACCGACGCTTCGGGAAGTCTGCAAAAATGTATTAAATCCGTAAAATTAGTTTTATTCAATGTCTGTTAGGAAGTCTGTAGTCTCTGCTCTAGTATTTGTGTAAATATAAGAAACTATTATAACAAACTTCAGCTAAATCCAATGACAATTGAGTTAAGTTTATATTTTTTAACATAATATAGATATGAGAAGAAATAACATTTTAGTTCTGAGCTGTATCTATAAAGGCATAAACATAAATGGTCGAATCATTTTCAAGTACCGTTGTAATAAAAGACACGAGTTGAACGTGTAAGGCGCAGATGTAACAAACTGGGTAATATTTTTTCGACGGCAGGTTGAAATCACGTCATGAAAATACATCATGGTTATTTGTGCTGTAATTTGGAATAGTGTACTCGTACATTTTTCATTGATAAGGAGTAACAAACGAGCACTCAGTTCACCTGATGGAAAGTGGATGCTGCGACCTATAGGTATCTTCATCTTTCCTCGATCACGAAACAAAATGCAGATGGGTTGTCACTAAGGACTAAGTTGTAATGCGTCGTTTCCAGTAAAAAGGGTCTCCAGTTCTCTACACTCACCCTACGAAACACAGCAGCATTGAGCTGCTGTTTTACGCTGGTACTCTTATTCTGTCAAATATGTAAAACACTATTTATTTATTTAAACTTGTATGCACAAAACATGAACATATGGTGGTTATTGCCTACAAGCAAGGATATTTTGCCTGCAAGGATAGACATACAGAAGACGGTGCGGCAAAACTTAATAAAAAATAATAGTTGAAAAGTTAATGCGAATATATGTGCAACAGCAACATTTATTTTTCCTTCGATAAAAAATATTGTCTACTAATAATATGGATATCTTTGATATCGGAAATTTGTTTAACGTCCGTGTTAAAACTTAATATTTTTATCAACTTTATATTGATAAAGAAACAGGATCTCATTACTAATATTTATTTTTTTATTTACACTTTAATACAACATTTATTTTTATTATAATAAAAAAATATTATCATAAGTATTTATTCTCCGCGGTATAGTGCAAAGGACACTGGCTGCATTTCATCGCTGAATGGCTATACTTAGCCTTTGAGCGAGAAAAGAACTAGCCCTCTTATCACCAACAGCAACGCCAGTAGCGAATACATTTCCTTTAGGAACTTAACCGCACTTTTTAAAACATCAGTTTTTAAAACAGGTTTTATGCTCATATACAACAATGGGCAGCTAATTTTAATTCATTAAAATACAAAATAAGTAATGTCACGGGTTCTAATACACCTTGACGCAAGCGTTCATGTGACCTATATGTAATATAGTTCCTTTAGTTATGAGTGGAAGTATGTAAATGTGCCATTTCTGTATGTAAAACGCCTTGGCAGTATAAAAAATCAATAAAAATCCAACTTAGTAAAAATAAAAAAATATTTGGAAACTATAAAAGTACACCTCGACTCCTCACTTTAACAAAAAAAATGTTAGCACTACTTGCATTTTTATAATTATTATGACATAAATGTTAGATTTGCAGTAAATTATTTTCAAAAAGTTCAAGGAATTTCGTAAGCTTCTTTAATCTCATAAATAATAATGACGTATAATTGAATTTCAATAGGGATCGTCCAGAGAGTAAGTGGAAACATTTAAGGGGGCTAAGTTCATTAACTGTTCGAAGATTAACTGTGACGAAGAAAAAAATATCATACACACAATACGGCCAGTATCTTACTGATGCGTGTTATGGTGACGCAATGTCGTAAACTACATTTAGGGGTTTTCATGAACATGAACGTCAAGTTTACCCCTACTGAGTTTGGAAGATATGCTTGAGAGCAGTGTTGATTTGCTTTTAAATATTGTCACCCTTTACCGCAATTCGTGTTTGAATTATCTCAACAAATTCAAATTGATTTAATATTTTGAAGATTTCTAATTTGTGAAGTTCTCAATGCAGTCTTCAAAGCGCTTAAGAGTCAGAAAAAAAATTGATACTCTGCCCCGCACTCATACTACATATTATTTATTCACTTCTGAAACGAAGCATGCATAGTTCGAATCCCAAGGGTATGGACGATCGAATCTTTCGCTGAATAAAAATGATGTATGTGCCAAAATTATTTTAAATAATTATATAGTAATTTATTGCAAATTTTTATAATTTCTTAGTGACAGCACAGTTGTTAGCATATAGACCACAGAACACAATTACTCTCTACCAAGAGATATAGACTTAAAATATACTGGCGTATAGACGACCTGACAGTCCGAAAACGCGTAACAAATTTTGATTTGTCATTGTGTGCATTAGTTAATGATGTATATTTTACTTACAAAAACTATCGAAAATGAACATGAAAAAAAAATAGTTTTGTGCACGAAACTGAATATCTTCAAAAATTAACTGAATTTTTACCATGATAGTTCTAATATAATAAAAAAAATATTCAAATAACATGTTCCCGAGAATAAGCTGCACCTACCTGCATTTTATTGAATTTTAATTTAAAATGTACAAAACCCCAATTATGTAAAATATTTTGTTAAAAATGTATTTACCAAAATAATCAACAACATGACTTTTTTCATAGCAGTGACGACGTCTTAAAAATTTACCTGTGAAATGTGCAATTATCAGGATTATTTCTATTATTGACACCACAGTCGCTCACAGAACAAGTAACTACTTTGAAAGACAATGACTTACTTAAAATTACTACTATTATACTCTAAAAAATTATAAAATATCTAGGAGCTTATTTCTTGCGTGCCGACTTGTGCCGACCTGTCATTCAAAATCGATTACAGAGTCATGAGATTTGCTATCCTTTTCTATTTTGCTATATTGCCATAAGGAATTTTCTCCTCCCTTGCACACTATGGCCGTCTATTACTATCCTAAGTCTATGGTTGTTAGTATTTATGTATTTTAGTAACAACAATTAGATTGTATATATCTAATTTTTGTTACTAAAATCCGCAACTTATCGAGAAAGGAAGTGAAGTTTTAGAAGAAGAAGAAGCCGAAAAACAGAGATTTTTTTTAACGAGAAAATAGTATCCTATGTATTTGAAAAATTACAGCACTAAGAATAATATAGAATTATTTTTAGACATTTATGTTTTCAGTTTTTACTTCATTTACTCTATTTAAATTCAATTCTTCTTTGCCTTCGTAATCGTGACTTTCCTTTATGCTCGGACTTATGTAAGTCGCCTTTCAGGAAATTGTTGTGCAGTGAACATTCGTAATCCCCTAGCTGTTTTCTTAAAACAGTCAATTCAAAGTGGCATTACGTATAAAGAAGGTTTTATGATTTGCTAAAGTACAATTTACACAATTTCTTATTGAAATAAATTACAAAATTTAGTTTAATTTATTAACAAAATGCATATTATATTTCTTTTTAAAATTTGTTTACATTTATTTTCATTATTTTTTAAATTAAAGACAAGCTGTGAATACTTTTGTTACGTTATTTAATTAGTAATGTTAACACCAGCATAAAAAAATAAAAACCGAAAGGCTTTATCGTCACAATTTATCCCGTAACCTCTGTAAATACGCAGATAAATAAATACCAAAAAATCGCAAGCTATGCGACTTTTTATTATCATAATATAGTTCTTGATACTTTTTGGACTTATAACCGCGGAACTAGATGTATCGCAACTTTGACACTGCTGAGACTAGTCTGAGTATTTTACATCTGACGTTATCGAGATGGTATCTATCAGAGGCTATGAGGTAATTTTCGCGCTTCCGTCTGGCGCATTCAGTCGCACCATCTCCAACACTCTCGGGTTGTATATCCTACCCCTCATCACCTTCAACACGTACACAGCGAGAGCAACTTCTCTTCTGCCTTCGAGCTTGTAGTACCCTACCATACCGAGTAAAAATAGAGTAGGATACAACTAGGGGTAGCCCGGGTACACTCCAAATTGCTTTAAGTATAAGAATCTAATAAATACATTTTGGATCCGCTCTAACATATATGTATTTGTATTTGGCTTCATGAGGAGCCCAAATGACGGCGTTACACTCTAAGTGGCTCCTTACGAGTGCATCATATAGCGCTCTCAGAGCCCCGACATTTGTGAAATTATTTGCAAGACGCATTATCAATCCGCGAGTACGGTATGCCTTTATACAAACATTACTTATATGTAATCTAAAGTTTACTTCCGCAGTGAAATGTACACCTAGGTCTCTAACCTCCGTTACTCTATGAAGCAGCTTCCCGTCCATCACGTATTGGTGATGAATTGGGGCGCGTGAACGGCTAAAGGACAGCACTGAGCATTTAGAGATATAAAAAAAAGTTTATTATCTATGCTCCATTCTAAAACTTTATCAATATCATGCTGTAAAGAGTCACAATCAGATTTATCTCTAATTTCTAAAACTAATATTAGATCATCGGCAAACAGTAATGAAATACAATAATTTACTACATTGGGCAAATGATTTATCATTAAAATGAACAGCAAAGGTCCTAGATTGCTGCCCTGACTAACACCAGATCTAGTAGGGTAGGGTCGAGAAAAGTGCCCATTGTAATCAACAAACTGATGCCGGTCTCGCAGGTAACTGGCGAAAAATGATAGCGTGCGAGGTGTGCAGCCCACACAAGCCAACTTACAAAGTAGAACATCATTGTCAACCGCATCGAAAGCTTTTCTAAAGTCGAAGTAGGCTACGTCCACTTGCAGGCCAGCATCAACCGCGGGTACTAGATGCGTCATGAGCTCCAGTAAGTTCCCAGTTGTCCCCCGTCCAGGGCGGAAGCCGTGCTGCGCGTCGGACAACTGTGCACTAATCTGTGGGTACAGGCAGTTGTGAATGGCCGTCTCTAACACTTTCGCTGGAGTGCTTAAGACTGCCACGGGTCTGAAGTCACTAGGCGTCGATCCCATACTACCTTTCGGTACAGGCACAACTCTAGTGAGTTTCCATTGATCAGTAAACGTAGCGCTTTCAATACAGACATTGAAAATGCGTAACAATGGTTTCACTAGTACTGTCCTACAATCCCCAAATACGAAGACTGGTATGCCATCTGGTCCTACCGAACGCTTCGAGGGGAGGTGTGCCAACGCACGCAGAACATCAACTGGTCGCAGAGGCTAGAGCTAAGCCCACAAGCCCGCAGCAGCTCCCGCCGCCGCAGCACCAGCCACCGTAGCGCTTAACATAGGTGGCTCCTGGCTGTATACGGACTGGTAAAAATTTGCGAATTCTCAAGCGCATTCACTATCTGACAAAACCTTTCCATCCTTCAATAGTTTTCTACTTCCCGATGTACCTTTTCGCAATCTTATATACTCCCAAAAGGCTTTAGGCTCCGATGCTAAATGTCCTTGCACACGGTCTCGATATGGTTATGCGCCCTCTGTTATGTGGCAGAGACAAAAGCTCTTTTAAAAATAAATTTATTTAATACTTTTAAACTAACTTAAAATATAGTTGTTGATACAGAGAACTTGGAAATGGAATTGTGTTGAAGGATGATTTGGTTTAAATAGTGTAGGAAGCTAGGATGTGGGGGTAAAGATAAGGGAACAACATTATTCTTGTTTGTGTTGTGGCGGCGCTGTCGTCGCGCCACAAGCGAAAATACATCGAAGCCTAAATCGCGCTATCAAAGTTCCGAATTAAAAACAGAATATATACAATAGCTCCGAACTACCACTCAGAGCGTTGGCCGCTCCCCGGGCAGAACACCTTGCCCGGCGGGAGATCTCCCCTTTTCCTTCCACCCGCCACAGTGTCATCGTTAACTTATTCTAAGATACAATTAGGAATGGTAAACCATAAACATTAGCATTTAAATATTACAATGTAATTAGTTTGGCTTATAAGAAAGTAAACAATATGATTTAGCTTTTAAGTAAATAAACAATATAAAGTATACAGGTCTTATAACATAATATAAAGTAAATAGTATCTATGACATAACATTAGTTTGGCTTCTAAGAAAGTTAAAAATATGTTTTAGCTTTTAAGTAAATAAACAATATAAAGTATACAGGACGTAAATAGTATCTATGACATAACACGTCTCAGTTTCAATTTTAATTATAGCCCTATATCGCGGGAACTCTTCGTAATCACTGCGCAAATTGCTCGATTTGAATCGCTTTTGAAATTTGTGCTTTAGTTTTATGAACCTAATAATGTCAGCAGTATACCAAACCGGGTATACGTATCTGCTGATTGTCAAACTACTCTTTTTTAGAGGGACATTTTATTAAAGCATTCGTAAATTTTATTGTAAAATAAATATAATAATTCATCTAAGTTATTCGAGGTGTACATTTCACTCCAGTCTATCATAGTTAACAAGTGATACAATTGGTTAAAATCAGCTTTACTAAAATTCCATCGCTTACTATTTATCGAGGCTTGAGAGCGCATTGGTACGTGTGACGAGCCAGGAACAGGAGTCTCGGGCGCGGGCGCCGGCGGCGGCAGTGGGGCACGCGCTGTCGTGCCACCCACTATCACGGTGAGCGGCGGATGGTACGCGTCCACGGGTCGCAGCGCCTCGTCGGCCTCCGTCACGCGCACATCGCCGCGCGCGCTCAACACTAGGTCCAGCTGACTGCCCTTACAGTTCGGCACCGGGTTAAACTGAGTGAGCTCACAAATGACATGAAGTATTCAAAATAATTACATATATTACTACTACAAGAATACAAATTAAAATCTCCCAATAATAACATATTTCCTTTAAACTTAATACATAATTTCTTTAATATATTAAACATAAATAGATATTAATTTTCTTCAGTTTGAAGCGGAATGTATAGTACACAAAATGCAAATAAAAACCTATTTTGTACATACACAGTAGCACAAATAAATTCAAACTTATGAACATCTATGTTTACGTTACCCTGCAACGATATTTTTCGTAACTCTAAGCGCGGTGTGGCCACTAGACATACGCCTCCCTGCTTACGACCGTCTGCTCGATCGCATTTTAGTATATGGTATCCGTGGAGCGCAAATTCCGTGCTATGAATGGCTTCATTGAGGCCAGTTTCAGTTATCACGAATAAGTCAGCTTCAGATGATTCCAGAAATGATAAGAATTCAGTGGTCTTCGTTCTTAATCCTCTGACGTTTTGATATAGGATACTGAACTTACTATTATTGCTGAGCCTGTTTTAATTTTGTTGAGCGACGAAACCAAACCCACTCGTTAAATTCTACATTCACAGGCCATACCTCCAGAACACATAGTTTATCAAAGTTGCTTGCTGTTACGCCGATCCTGAAAGATGAGTAATCTCGCTCAGTTCTATGTTTTAATTTTTCAATAATAATTTCAGTATTGTTTCATGGAATGCTTTTAATGTAATCTTTAAGATTATCCTCGGTCGTGCCAATATCCAGTCTCCAAAGACAAAAGTCAATAACAATATCCAAACATGTAAAAACATTTTACGCGCTGCCTTTAAGGACGCAATAGACGAACCGCCTCTTATTACGGGTCTGGTCTTCTTACTCCCTCTGACTTCAGTCCATGCATTGGTATCGCCTACTGCCATTCTCGCTGCCTTACTGGCCACCGCCTCATAACTAACCGCAGAGCTCGCCGCCGCCGACGTCGCTGTCAACTTGGGGACAGAGGGCGCAGCACGAGCTAGCGCGGGCTGCGCCGGCAGCTCCGGTGCCAGTGGTGCCATCGACAAGCTTGGAGTAGTATCAGACCCCAGTTTTGACACTTTCGTCGACTTTGTAGATTTTCTTCGATATTAGGCTCCATATTATTTCTATTTTTTAAAATTGTAATCTGTTGTTCTAATAAACTGCATTTTTTATTAGCTTCATTTAGTTCTTGTCTTAGTTTACTATTTTCCTGTGCTAATGCAGTAACAGTAGCTTTAATTTCACTTAAAATTTTGGTCTCAAAACTAGTCATCCTTTCTATAATCACACTATTTACTTTATCCATTATATCTGTAAATTTGATCATCTCCTCTGATGTCAACTTTCCTTTATTGCCTAGGGGAGTGCTTTCCTCGAAGGATAAGTTAGATAAATCTTTGTCCATCAGGTGTACATCAGAGCCACGAACTGAAGTATCATCTGTCACTCGTATGCGCTGAGTTACATTGGAACAAGAACTGCACATAAAAATGCGCTTCAGTTGCTGTTGCCCCTCCCTAAACGCAGAAGAAGTAATATTTACGCATTTATAATGGAAGGCTGATTTGCAACCCTTGCATTTTAACAGTTCACCGATATACTTTTCTATTACAAATAAAATTGTTCATATTGTCCAAATCGCAAGGAAAACACTGTGCAACAGGAATAAATATAGTCAGTCCGAGCGAGAGTGAAAGAGCTCGATAGACAGCTCGGCACTTCGCGCTATTTGTTTATCATACAGTCACTGTAATTGTCTCACAAATAATCCGTTAAAACGTCCAAATTACACAATTATAGTACTTTCATATACATTACACAGATGTCTCACAGCACATAGTCCATTTTAAAGATATTTCCATAACTCTAAGAACACAGTAATCCAGTAAAGAAAATTAATCACTGAGAGCGATCCGCACAATCCGCGCGCACTTACGGTCAAAGTATATATAGTAAAAGTATATATATATATATATATATATATATATATATATATATATATATATATATATATATATATATAGACAAGTGTCGATCCACTCACTCATTGTAATTACGCACTGACTTATCAACTCCCAGCCTAAATCCTTGGAAGTAGAAAGCTGAAATATTGTTCAGAGGTTCCCTTTATAATGTAGACAAGGTACGAGTATAAGAAAGGATTAAAAAAGGAGGAAAGAACTAAATTAATAATACTAATAACAATAATAAACAAACATTTATTCATTACCAACAATAAAAGTACAATGAGTAGTGTTGAACGCACTGAAATATCCATGAAATTACAAGGTGTAGTAATGAATGGTCTCTAGCTCAGAATAAATATTGCATTTGCCCACAAGCGTATCCCTTTTCAGGTTGAGTTTAATAACAATTGTTCACATTGGGGTACATACCGTGGATTCCCGAGAATCAGCCAAAACTGTGACTACGGCTAGTTCTTCTATCAAACGATTACTAGAAATGTATTATATTATATTATATTATATTATACTTTTATATTATCCGCGCGTATTCTGTAAAATTACAGAATACGCGCGCGTTTCTGTAAAATTACAGAATACGCGCGCGTGGGTAGTGGGTAGTGGATATTATTACCCGCCCCGTGTAGTAGCGGGTAAGAATACCCACAAGGCGTATTCTTACCCGCCTAATGTAGAGGCGACAGAGGGAAACTGATACAGAAGATGGGCAGCAGCATCTTTCTGATAAAAGCAAAAAGCAATAAAAAACTGCGGCAAGTATGGCAATATACCCCCCATGAGCAACGACACAAATAAACGGCCCCCAGTCCCCGGCGGCCTGTTATTTCTGGCTACGGTGGCGACCATGGTAACGGCGGGGCAGGGGGTGCTAAGAATCTCCGGTGGAGGTTCGGTTGCCACCTACGACGACTCAACTTGGCAACATATAACGCACGTACCCTGAGGACTGATGAGAAGATCCTGGAGCTGGAAGAAGTGATAGATAAGTTACGCTGGAATATAATAGGACTATCCGAGGTCCGAAGAGAGGGGGAGGACACGGTAATCCTCGAATCCGGCAACTTATTCTATCACCGGGAGGGTGACCATCTGTTCCAAGGAGGTGTCGGATTTATCATCCACAAGTCTCTCGTTAACAACGTTGTAAAGATTGGGAGTGTGTCGACGAGGGTTGCGTACCTTATACTCAGAATCACCAAACGGTATTCGCTGAAGGTCATACAGGTTTACGCACCAACCTCGGCACACCCCGATGAGGAGGTAGAGGAATGTATGAAGATATCTCTAGAGCCATGCATTCCTCCAAAACCAACTATACGGTGTTAATGGGAGACTTCACCGCAAAACTAGGCACAAGAGAGAGCGGTGAGCTGAAAGTAGGGAAATTCGGAATAGGGCAACGGAACCAAAGGGCCGAATTTATGGAGAAAGAGGGACTCTTTATGATGAACTCTTTCTTCCAAAAGTGGCCCCACAGAAAGTGGACCAGGTCGAGCCCCGACGGTTCGACAAAAAATGAGATCAAAAACTAAATTGTACAACCAGTGCGTGTTGCCAGTGAGGACATATGGAACTGAGACGTGGTCCTTCACTGCTGGCCGTATGAGGAAGCTCAAGGTCGCTCAGAAGGAAGGCTATGCTCGGGGTTTCTCTGCGTGATAAACTTAGAAATGAGGATATCCGCAGTAGAACCAGAGTAACCGACATAGCAGTGGCAATGGGCCGGCCATATAGCTCGAAGAACCGACAACCGATGGGAAAGAAAGGTTCTCGAGTGGCAGTCTCGTACCGGCAGGCGAAGTGTAGGGCGTCCTCCCACTAGATGGAGTGACGACCTGGTAAGACATACAGGAAGTCAATGGATGCAGGTGGCTCAGGACCGTGCTTTGTGGCATTCCGTGGGGGAGGCCTATGTTCAGCAGTGGACTTGTGAAGGGCTGTAATGATGATGATGATGATTCTGTAATTTGTCTGGCGGTGTCTATGAGTGGCCGTGAGGCCGGTCGGTTGCTATTCGCACTGTGCGACTCAGTTTGTCGCTGCCTGCCATTGAGTGAGATTCTGTTCATGTGGTACGTTTATGATGAATACCGAAAAATTTATCATCGAGGTCCAGAGTCAGCCAGTAATTTTCAAGAAGTCAGCAACACAAAACTGCCAGAAAATATTCTGATAAAATTTTAAAATCCATCTTTGAAACGAATCGATATGACCGTAAATCGCAATGGTTCTTCAACCGCAGATTGCGGTTACGAATGCGGCTGCCCGCAATCCGGTTGGCCACATTCGCAACCGCATCCTGCGGTCAGCCGGACGGCTAGCCGCATTTCGGTTACCCGTTTAATGCGTATGAACCCTTACATGCGGTGTGACATGGCGTGACTACATCCTGTCGTATGTCGATTTTTTATACATAATATGTTGTATTTCACATCATCAATGATGATGATTAGTATTTACTCATTTCGGACCCTAGCAACAACTTTTATTAAATACTAATATAATAAAATAACAATGTAGCTTGGATTTTTGGTAAAACGTTAAATATATTTTATAAGGAAAATTTGATTTCCGAATCTTTGTGATATTTTCTTCAGCAATTCTCTATTCCAATTTCCACTGAATATACAATTTCCACTTCAAAAAGAAATCAGTTGTATTTGATTATTCAATAGTACACTTATAACGGATTTTTCGATGAATAGTGGTGGCTCAGGGGCTAAACGTTCGCAGTAAATTTATTTTACAGCAGAAATAGGAGAGTTTTTATTCAATACTAGCTGTTCCCCGCGACTTCGCCCGCGTGGAATTTATTACGATTAGATTTCATGCGTTTTCATTTTCTTGCGCGGAACCCTAATTATTTTTCTAAAATAAAAGTAGCCTAAGTTACTCCTTATACCATCAGCTATCTGCCAGTGTAAGTCCCGTCAAAATCGGTCCAGCAGTTACAAAGATTATCCGGAACAAACAGACAGACAGACAGATTTTTTTTAAAAACAGTAATTTTGTTATAAGTACCGTATATACTTTCATATGCATTTAGTAAAAAGCTGTTATTTTGGCATTAAAAACAGACACTTCAATTTTATTTATTTGAATAGATCATCATTAATATGTTTCATTAATCATCTATTAATAAAACATATTAAAAGTCATTCTTATGTTCAATTTACCACTGGTTCGGAAAATACGTCTGTCCTGGGAAGAACTAGCTAGGAACCCAGCGGAACATTTTCTTAAAAACAACAGTTTATAATCATATTATTATTAGTGTCCGACCGAAACAGGATTTTTAACCGAAAACGAAACCGAAAACGAACCTTCGGTCTGGGTGTCAGTTTCGGCCGAAACCGAAACCGAAACCGAAACTTATTTAGACATGTAATTTTTTTTTAGTGTATACTTAAATTTTATATTTATGTATATTATTTTTACACATGTACAGTATTTATCAAAACCCGTTGGTCATTTGTACGTATAGGCAGGTCAGGTGTACACATAGGCATGGCAATTATGATAATGAAAATTTTTTTGTTTGCTTTAAATGATGTTTTGAGTTTCTAAACAGATAAATTGCTAAATTTAATATTTCTAAAAATGTTATTTGCTTCTGAACTTACCGACACGTGCCGACATATTATCTACGTCCGCTGTGAGGTCACTGACACGGCCGCCACAAAGGTTTTTGTGTAAATCGTTATACCTATCTAGACACAGTTATTCTCCGAAAATTTAAATTTAAAAATAATAGAAATTATAATGAAATATATTTTTTTAATAATGTGCTGGCTGTTTATGAATATTCCATTTCCCTTCTTGAATATCTAATAATTTTATAATATCTTACAAATATAATTTTACGAAGTCACTTAACGAGAACGATTCTTAGACCCGCTAAGTAGATGACGATGTTTTGACGAGATCTAACAGTTTCTGAAATTACGTTCATTACAATCTATCAAAGTCAACTACTGAACATCACTGAACATACTGGCTTCCCCACAGACAATCTCATAAAGGGTATTTGCCATACTTTCCACTTTTGGCGGGCGGGTTGGCAACCGCAGTTTTTTTACTTTCGATCTAGTTGTTGTTAAGAAGATGCTGTGAAGATGGTGCCACACCCACGGGATGATTTGGGTTAGCGGATATTCTTTTAACCCCAATACACATTGTATTTGAATACTTATGTTATAAATTTCCACTTTATTACTAAATAGATCTGGCAAAAATATTTAAAAAAGGTTATTTCAAGCATAAAATATCGTGATTAATTCCAAATTTGCAACTATTTGTAGGAGAAATTTAGTATGCATTTTTCATATGAAATTTTATTCGATAAAGAATATGTAACAGGAATTATTTTTTAAATAAATTCATTTTATTACAATAATGTAATAAACAAAACAAAATTACTATAAAATACGCGACGTTTCGTGCGCTCCTCAAACTGAAAACCGTTAGCCGACGAAGGACTTAGGTATAGGAAAAACCCAAAAAAACCCCACTCTTCGAGTGATCAAAGGTAGTGTCCACTATATGCCGACTAACTTATTTTGATATACCTAATATCTATTATTTATTCTGTGCTAATATTTGGTAGGTTTAGTAATATTTAAAAACATGGGAAGTTTTATAAACATAAAATTTTGTCACAATTCAGTAGTCAAGAATAGAAATAAAAGTACGTAGTGCTTATCGACGGTCGATAAAAAAATGCTAATTAGTAGATTTTGAAAACACAGCAGCATAACAGTTTAAGTATATGTTATAGTGTGGATTTATCCCACAATTTTTAATTTTTTTCTTATTATTGTAGTGTTTTAATGTATTTTTACTAATCCTAGCTATAATTTTATTTGTTAATAACACTTACGGGCTCTGCCTGAAGTAAATAAATAAATAATAACTATTATTAAAAAATTACATCAAAAATCACAACAAATTCCTCGATTCAAAAAATATCAAAATTATGTTGTAGAGTACAGTCGCTTTGCCACGTCTACGCACAACAAACAAAAGCACCAGTAGTGCGCTAGCGCTGATATTGATAGCTGTTATCACGCGCGTAAATTACTTCCGGATGGATCTGTTTTTTATATTGCGAAATTAAGTAACCGCCGTGAGTAACTTATGTGCGATGTCTTACTCAAACAAGGAATATTTTAATATGTTGATGTGTCTCGGGAAATGTGACTGCAATTATGCAGAAGCACAAAGACTAATGACTTCAATTCCAATGACTTCACATTCGTATGTACAATACGGGCAGTGATCATGATCAACAACGTTCAGATTCAGGAAAACCGAGAATGTACGACGACGACATCGAGGAGCACATTCTCGACATGTTTGAGGAAGATCCGACGCGGAGCACGCGCTCGGTGGCACGTGAACTAGGTGTGAACAATATGCGCGGTTGGAGAGCCCTCAAAGATGATGGCCAGATTCCGTATCATTATCGTCGAGTTCAGTGTCTTCTTCCCAACGACTACGAGCCGAGAATAGATTACTGTAGATGGTTACTCGATAAGGTTGAAGGAGATCCTGAGTTTTGAACCGCGTACTTTTCACGGAGGAATGCTCTTTTGTTAGAACAGGTGTATTTAACGCTCATAATGAACACGTATGGTCAACGACAAATCCGCATTCTTATAAATCAAGCTACTTTTCATTTACTTTCATTTCATTTCACTTTCAACACCCATGAAAAATCAATGTGTGGGTGGGAATTATAGGTGACAAAATTATTGGTCCGTATTTTTTTGACCACAAAACGAGCAGTGAAAACTACGGACGCATTTTGCGAGAAGAACTAAGCGATGAACTTGACGAAATAAATCTAGACCTCGTTCGTCGCATGTGGTTTCAACACGATGGCGCACCACCGCATATCTCCCGCTGTGTAAGATTTTTTCTGGATACTGAATTCGGTGAAAGATGGATTGGCCGAGGTGGACCGGTCAACTGGCCGGCATGATCACCTGATCTCATACCTTTAGATTTTTATCTCTGGGGTACGATTAAGCAGTCTGTATTCCAAAAAACATGCGATACCGAGGCGGTAATGCGTATGCGAATAGTCGCATCCTTTGAAAACATAAAGTCCGTAATATCATATATATAGTTCAGACATTATAAGCAGATGTCGCAAATGTATATAGGTACAAGGCGTACATATTGAAAAACATCTTCGTGGTCGTCAAGTAGACATAGTGATGAATTAGTGTTTGTGCATAATTACCAGATAGATACTACATAATAGAGACTACAGACTTACATTTAGCACGATCTTGACACACTTCTCTCGCCTCCTTTACACCATGTACCTACGCATACATGCTCGTCGGTTGAGGAAGTGAAAATGGTAATGATAGCAGTACGGCCCATTTTCAATATATCGCCAATTTGGTCGATAAACTTTAGTCTATGGCGTCCCTTCCTGGCTCTGCCATTCACATCTGCAACATAGATTTGCTTTGTCACTCTTTCCTCGTTGTTTCTACATGACTACCGTACAAAACTACCGAAGCATTCCTTTCTTATTCCTGATCACAACATCATCTTGCAAGCCACACTTTTCTCTTATCATACAATTTCTCATCTAGTCATTAAGAGTCAGCCCTAACATACTCCTTAATGACCGCATTTCTACAGCATTTATTCCTCTCTCGTGATTATTTTGCCACATCCAACTTTCACTACCATAAATTAAAGTAGGGACTAACACAGCATTGTGAATTGCCATACGTGCCTTTAAATAAAACTAGTTTTTACGGATTTTGTCGCGTATATTAATTTATTTTATATTCCCGCCGTTTCGAGCAGTTTACAGCACACATAGTAACGGGGGCACTGAGGTGTTCGACGTCCCAATGTCATAGTTAACCACAGCTACCTCCAGATAAAAAATATTTATTTTTGTTCTGATCTACGCAGAACGAGCTTACAATATCTTGAAGTCTTGCAGTAGTATGCTTAGGTTTCGATTTAATTTTATTAATTATGGGATTTTTAATTTTATTAATGATGGTACTTTAAGCTCGTTCTGCGTAGATCGGACCAAAAATTAATAATTAAAAGTTGAAGGTAGCCTTCGTTAACTATGACATCTGGACGCCAAACACCTTAGTGCGCCTCGTGACTAAGGGTGCTGGAAAGTGCCCGAAGCGTCAGAAGTTAAAAGAGTTAAAATTAAACGCGATAAAATCCGTAAAATTCTTAAGAAACCCAACTGTTACTGTTATTTTGCAGGACTTGTTTCTACTTACTGGTAAGAAGGCAAATATCAATTTTTAATCCATAGACCCATTAACTGACCAACAGACAGACTGTATGCTCGTTAATTTATTATTGCATCCTTACTAATCAGATAAAAAGTAACTTCTTAGTTCTGATGTCAGTTGGAAGTATATTGTTAATGAATGAATGAATGAATGAAATATAATTTAAAGTACACCGAAAAGTAAGAGAAAAAAAATGTTAAATTTGTGACCTTATCACTTCGAAGCGATCTCTACCAAAAACCAAATTGCAGAGAATATAATGACCTGTTAGAAAGGGTAAGGGTGTACGCAAGTCGTTAGAAAATACACACGACATACATATAATTATATACTCAATAAATACGTACATTATACAATAAATAAATACAACCGTTACAAAAATATAGAAATACATAATTATACAGGAGCATAATGGAGATAACAAGTAAGTAAAATAAAAGCCTTAACATAAGGAAAAATAGAGAGTAATTTTTAAATAAACGACGTAAGTTCAAAGAGAGATAAAGGAATGTCTATTTTAAGGAGGAAATAAGTTCGCTTCGACAAGTTTTTTAAACTTATCAAAAGATTGCGCACGTCTAATGTGCAGCAGTAAGGAGTTCCGGGGCCAAACAACTTCAATAGAAAAGTTAGATCCGACCAATACAAACACCCTCCTACTCACCTCGCTTACCCTAGCCCAAGATAAAAATTTGTCAAAAGTAAGACCTAGATTTTTAACGATGTCACTATATGGCACGGATGTCCCGTCAAGTACAATAACGTACAGTGGAGTAGGACAATCTATAAGTGTAAAAACATTTTGACTGCCTATTATTATTGCTTTTCTTTTTGATGGATTTACTTTAAGTCCATTGACTTACTGTAATCCTCAATTAAGTCAAATTTTTGTGTTCTTTGTGTTAATTATTATTAAATTATCTTTTGAAGTTCTGTATTTATATAATTAAAGTGTGATTTGTTGTTTATAAAATCGCTTTGTTTCGTAACATCAATCAACGTCATTCGGTAGGATCTATTTCAGCAGGATACTCGTAACAAAGTGATACTGTCTTCATGGAATTGATTAATTAAATGTGATGGATAATTTACTACATCTAACTAGATAGTCCTTGAGTCTGCGGTTTATTCTATATAGTTTATGTTAGTAGTTATATAGTCTATAATTATTTGAGACTTGTTCTATTAATTAAATTGTAAACTTTTTCGGACCTTAACATATTATAAGTTTTCCATAAGAAACTTTAAAAATATGGATGTACCTGTTAAATCAAGCAGTTGAGCAGTGCAGTTTTAAACAAGACGATCTCTAATTAAAATTATATAAAAAGTGTTTAACCTCTAAGGCCTATGTATGAATAAAATATAGTATGAATGATTATTTTGATTTTACTATACTTTGTGTGACACTTACATATATGATATATTTATTTCTTTCACGTCAGAAAATATAATTCATATCTCAAATGTAATTTTTAACATACTAAATATATTGCTATTTCGAAATGAGATTCCTCTGACCGGAGAAGAAACGGTAAAATAAACTCGGTTACCTACCTCTTAATATATGCTATAATATATGCTATATATATAACATATATCAAGAGGATAACGGCGAATTTTCTTTAATTTTGACAGCTCCCTGACGCAGTGACTTAGCAATGAGTTGTTGCGCTGGGGGCCGCGGGTTCGAATCCCGCACGGAGCAAGTATTTGTATGGCCTACAAATATGGCTTTGTATGGCAATATATATAAATAATTGTTCCGGGTCTGGATGTTTGTCCTTGTGCAATTTGTGTTTGTAAACTACCTCCACGATACAGGAGAAAATCCTAGTGTGGGGGTAACGTTGTTTAAAATAACAAGATAACAAGAAATTAACACAGTATATTACACAGAATGGAAAAGATAACCGAAGTACGTTCTATGATGTGCTCAAACAGACGATTAAATCACTCGAGCGAACCAGCTTCAACAGGTAACTAGCACCTGTTCACTAGTGTGACGCATGTAGACGCCGCAAGCAGTTATGTCCACATACTGCCTAGTATATATATTATATTATAAAATTACTATATATTAGGCAGCATTTTAAGAACATGTTGTAAAATGGTCCCATAGAAAATCACAAGTCATAACTGTGAATAGGTGCTTTATGGGACTGCTCGGGCTTACAACGTATTTATTAGCTTTAATTTATCATACTCTTTATGTTTGTTATGTAGTATTATATATTTTCTATTTTATTAAGGAATTGTTATATTTTTTGCAAAAAAAAACACAAACCTACCTGAGGAGTTTCTTTCGCTGTTTCTGAATAGTAGCAGATAAAGAAATAAAGAATAATAAAGAAAGACGGAATAATAAATTAAACGCAACTGATGATCTTGAGGTCGCGGGTTCTAGTCCTGGATCAGGTCAAAATCTAAATAGAAAAATAGCAAACGGGGAAATTCTCAGTAGCAGCCCGGAGTCAAGACATTGGCGGTTTTGTACCCCCCGTGCCTCGGAAAACACGTAAAGCCGTTTATCCTGCGTCTTAAATCTCTCCGGTCGTGTCGGATTACCGTCCCATCGGAATAGAGAGTGCACCTGTGCTTGCGTATATACTCAGGCACTATAATCTTGTCCTGCGCAGATAGCTAGTCTCCGTTGAGACTGGCCTCCGAGACGAAAATTCGGTCTGGAGTACATTATGATTTTTGGTTGCAAATGAATTTAGATGAATATATTATGTGCGCGAGTGCGTGTTCTTACAATAAGTTGATCATAGTACCTCATTTCGACATCACATTTTAAACACTTGTCATCTATTTTGCTTAAATATTTTCCGTTAATGTTACCGTCGCAGGCAGTGTCGCCCATCTTGATCGGTTGATTCGTTCTAAAGATATCGTACGCACACGCACACGCACACGCACACGCACATACACACGCACACGCACACGCACACGCACACGCACACGCACACGCACACGCACACGCACACGCACACGCATACGCAAAAGCAAACGCA
The DNA here is from genome assembly GCA_029286625.1 of Parnassius orleans. Classification (NCBI taxonomy): domain Eukaryota; kingdom Metazoa; phylum Arthropoda; class Insecta; order Lepidoptera; family Papilionidae; genus Parnassius; species Parnassius orleans. The sequence goes on from JAGSMP010000003.1 coordinate 7,381,449, forward strand.
TACCCACACGCACACAACACGTCCAGCCGGGAACGGAACGGCTCCTAGGACCTCAAAACGTGGAGATCTGATGAAAACTCGCATTCTCAAAATCGGACCGAAATCTATAACTTCCTTTTTTTGAAAATTATTAATTTTTAAAGCGGGAAGTTAAAAATAAGGATTGATTAAATATATTGTTCAGAACTGTAACGTCTAACAACTAATAACAGGAGAGTGTAATGTTTGAAATCCTATAATACTATTAAGGTAACTTTATATGTTTGTGAAAGTTTTAACAGTATATTAGTTTTAAATAAATTAAAATTTGTTGTCCGTCGAAATACTTATAATTTAATCCAATAGGTAGTCATCCATCCATTACAGCACAGTGCACTGCTGAACATAGGCAGATTGCCTTATAGGGGGGATTTCGCCATAGATACCACGCTTGGCAGGCATGTTGGCGACCACAGTTTTTATTATTATTCTAAGTTGTTATCAGGAAGATGCTGCTGCCCATCAACTATTTCAGTTTCCTTCTGTTGCTTCTTATGACACCTACGGGACGATATGGGGTGGTGGATGTTCTTACACCGCCACTGCACGATGAGTAGATTACATTAATTACTACTTATATCCACTGCTGGATATAGACTTTTTCAAAATGCGCCATCTATGCATTCATCATCATCATCAACCCGTAAAAGTCCACTGCTGGACATGGGCCTCCCCCGTTGCAGTCAGGATTTGCCTTATTCGTCATGCTTAGCAGGTGAATTGACGATCGCTACCAGACTTCTCGCACTTTTGACTATGCTGCTAGTCTCAGGGCTGATTATTTTACGTCATTATTTACTATAATCGGCATTATCGAAAAACTCGGGATGAAATGATAATCACCAGTCACCACATAACACCATCTGATATTCATAACTGTGAAAATTTGCCCAGTACTCATCACACAGTGCCACCAAATGGGTTCCTAGTCTATGAATGCTTAGTTCAGCGATTTCGGATAGAGTTTTCGCCATTAATCGGTCGCTAGATCTTCGACCATCAATCAGTAGGTTGCACGTACATGAGAGAGACAACAAAAAGAGAGAGAGAGAGAGAGGTTATTTTACAAAATAACAGCAGGTTTTATAGATATCGTTTTATTTTTGGCAGTGACCTTTTAGTGTATACTTGGAATGTCTTTTTTCTAAGCTTAAATTTCCCTTCTTAAAGCACTCTTCACTCTGAGTAATTGCTGTACTGCAGCGACTACTCCTTCAACATTTTCAAATCTCTGTCCTCTCAGATACCCCTTTAATCTCGGAAATGGATAAAAATCATTAGGTGCCCTAACTTCATATGCGGCATTGTCATATTCAATCCCTACTACCTACTGACTATCCCAGAAAAATGAGCCCATGATCTAACTGACGCTAGAAATCGTCTTATATTTCTCAGAAGTTGGAGATGATGGTCTTTTCTGAGTTTCATTATCATCATTTATCATTACATCCATTCACAAGTCCACTGCTTAACATAGGCATCCCAAGGAATGCCACAGCACGGTCCTGAGCCACCCATACATCGATTTCTGCATGTATTACCAGGTCGTCATTCCATCTAGTGGGGGTCGCCCTACACTTCGCCTATCGATACGAGGCTACCACTCGAGAACTTTTTTTCCCGATTTTTTAAGTTTAAGACTGTAAAATTTGGAGACTATCACTACAATATACAATAGTGAATTATATGTATATATTCGCTTCACTATACAATAGTGAAGCAAAGTTTCGTCCATTGATACAAAGTTCCAAAACGCCTCAGGATATTTCGTTTCAGTCTGGTTTGTTTCTAGGCATCGGTAAACATTCTGGGTACCAACACGCGGGTAATTATTTATTATTAGGATATTAATTTTAATCTCAAGCGTTCATGTAAAAATGATGCACACTCGTCCAAATATTTCTATCTTTAGCAATAAAGGTTATCATGACGACGATCTAATAAAATAATTTTATGACTTTCTTCAACCTGTTCTTCGAACACTGTCAATTTCCGTAGAGTGTTTCGAGCTAGGACCATCGTTGATGGATGTTCTTCCACTTTAAATTTGGCATTGCTTGCAGAGGATTTCATTATACGCAAGCAACATAAGGAACTTAATTCCATCCGTGCCAGCATCACTGATTGAGTGGCGATTTACCACATGCTCGGTGTTGTCCGTCGACGAAATGAAAACATCGTAAGGAAACTTGCACGTCAGAAAAATAAAACGTTGCAAGGACATATAAAGTCCGCCGCAAATCACGCTAGCAGCGTTACAGACTAGCTACTCCTATCCTTTTCTAAAATGGGATGTAACAAAATATGATATCGTGTGATAAGGGACAGGGGGGGTTAAAAGCTATGTAACAACACATGCTAAAATCTAAAATACTAAAACGCGAAATTTATATGAAAACCACACATCACATTCCACTAGTTTATTTTAGTTGACCGCGCTCTCGTCCCGTACGGTGAGTGCCTTCTCGCTCTCGCGCCTTCGCTCACTCGCTTACGCTGTGGCGGAGCAGTCGCCGACTGTGGGTACGCTCTATTCTTCACGCCGTTCTTGCACCCCTGCCTCCTGGCAGGGAGGTTTGTACATATATTGTTTTTGACTTTTAATTGTTTTTGTTTTTTGTTTTTGTTTTATTTTTGTTTTTGTTTTTGTTTGTTTTGTTTTATCCCTGTCCATTCCATCATGTTCACTCTGGACATTAACCAAGTTAGGGCCGTCCTCATTCAATATAACCAAATCCAAGGTTTAGCCACAAACCGTTCTCGTCAGAGTCCTTACCTCCCTTGCCCCTCAGGCATGACCCCCCGGCCCCCGTCGCGTCCTGCTAGGCGGCCCCTATGGCTGCCCCGCAGACCGACTCGCCCGCGTTCTCCGACTCTGACGTCATGGAGTGCTCGGACACCGCATCCGTATCGTCGTCCTCCCGGAAGAGGTCCACCCAAACCTCCGTCAACTCATCCAGTAGCTGCTCCACGGATTTGACAGATTCCGATGGAACAGTTACTGACGTGACACCCTTCACGAAAGTGAAGTCCAAGCGCGGCCCGAAACGCGCTGCATCTGTTCGCCCACCCAGCGTCCCGGCAGCCCCTGCCGCCCCGTGCCTCTGAAGCCCCACAGCCTCCATCGCTGCACCCCCACCAGCTCCACGCCTCTCCTGCCCCCACAGCCCCGCCGCTGCCGTTGTCCCCTAATGTCGCAGACATCCCCTCCCCCTTCAAGCCAGCATCTCGCTGCGCCCCTCATCAAGAAATAGGCCCCCTGTCTTCCTCAGAGATAAAGGCCAATAGGTAGTCATCCATCCATTACAGCACAGTGGACTGCTGAACATAGGCAGATTGCCTTATAGGGGGGATTTCGCCATAGATACCACGCTTGGCAGGCATGTTGGCGACCACAGTTTTTATTATTATTCTAAGTTGTTATCAGGAAGATGCTGCTGCCCATCTCCTATTTCAGTTTCCTTCTGTTGCTTCTTATGACACCTACGGGACGATATGGGGTGGTGGATGTTCTTACACCGCCACTACACGATGAGTAGATTACATTAATTACTACTTATATCCACTGCTGGATATAGACTTTTTCAAAATGCGCCATCTATGCATTCATCATCATCATCAACCCGTAAAAGTCCACTGCTGGACATGGGCCTCCCCCGTTGCAGTCAGGATTTGCCTTATTCGTCATGCTCAGCAGGTGAATTGACGATCGCTACCAGACTTCTCGCACTTTTGACTATGCTGCTAGTCTCAGGGCTGATTATTTTACGTCATTATTTACTATAATCGGCATTATCGAAAAACTCGGGATGAAATGATAATCACCAGTCACCACATAACACCATCTGATATTCATAACTGTGAAAATTTGTCCAATACTCATCACACAGTGCCACCAAATGGGTTCCTAGTCTATGAATGCTTAGTTCAGCGATTTCGGATAGAGTTTTCGCCATTAATCGGTCGCTAGATCTTCGACCATCAATCAGTAGGTTGCACGTACATGAGAGAGACAACAAAAAGAGAGAGAGAGAGAGAGAGAGAGGGTATTTTACAAAATAACAGCAGGTTTTATAGATATCGTTTTATTTTTGGCAGTGACCTTTTAGTGTATACTTGGAATGTCTTTTTTCTAAGCTTAAATTTCCCTTTTTAAAGCACTCTTCACTCTGAGTAATTACTGTACTGCAGCGACTACTCCTTCAACATTTTCAAATCTCTGTCCTCTCAGATACCCCTTTAATCTCGGAAATGGATAAAAATCATTAGGTGCCCTAACTTCATATGCGGCATCGTCATATTCAATCCCTACTACCTACTGACTATCCCAGAAAAATGAGCCCATGATCTAACTGACGCTAGAAATCGTCTTATATTTCTCAGGAGTTGGAGATGATGGTCTTTTCTGAGTTTCATTATCATCATTTATCATTACATCCATTCACAAGTCCACTGCTTAACATAGGCATTCCCCAAGGAATGCCACAAAGCACGGTCCTGAGCCACCTGCATACATCGATTTCCTGCATGTATTACCAGGTCGTCATTCCATCTAGTGGGGGGTCGCCCTACACTTCGCCTATCGATACGAGGCTACCACTCGAGAACTTTTTTTCCCGATTTTTTAAGTTTAAGACTGTAAAATTTGGAGACTATCACTACAATATACAATAGTGAATTATATGTATATATTCGCTTCACTATACAATAGTGAAGCAAAGTTTCGTCCATTGATACAAAGTTCCAAAACGCCTCAGGATATTTCGTTTCAGTCTGGTTTGTTTCTAGGCATCGGTAAACATTCTGGGTACCCAACACGCGGGTAATTATTTATTATTAGGATATTAATTTTAATCTCCAAGCGTTCATGTAAAAAATGATGCACACTCGTCCAAATATTTCTATCTTTAGCAATAAAAGTTATCATGACACGACGATCTAATAAAATAATTTTATGACTTTCTTCAACCTGTTCTTCGAACACTGCCAATTTCCGTAGAGTGTTTCGAGCTAGGACCATCGTTGATGGATGTTCTTCCACTTTAAATTTGGCATTGCTTGCAGAGGATTTCATGATACGCAAGCAACATAAGGAACTTAATTCCATCCGTGCCAGCATCACTGATTGAGTGGCGATTTACCACATGCTCGGTGTTGTCCGTCGACGAAATGAAAACATCGTAAGGAAACTTGCACGTCAGAAAAATAAAACGTTGCAAGGACATGTAAAGTCCGCCGCAAATCAGGGTCAATTAGGGTCTCCTTAGGCCCCCTCAGGGCCCTCTTTGGCCCCTTTAAGGATTTTCTCAGCCCGCGCCACCCCCAGTTATCCCCTGGGGCCCAAAAAGGCTGAACCCCGCGGATTTCCACCGCCCCACACCAGGCACAATCCTATTTGGCTAATGACCTGAAAACAGTATATTCTGTTATTCGGATCGTCGACATAGGGGAGATTGCCATCCTTGCAAACTGCGCGCTGCTCAGTCCCCTCAGGACCGTCTCCTTACTCTTGCTGAGCATCACAACCTTCTGTGTTCCCTATAATTTAATTTAATTTAATTTAATTTAATTTAAATTGATTTAATTTAATTTAAATTGATTTAATTTAATTTAAATTGATTTAATTTAATTTAATATAATGTTAGAGCCTTCTGCTCCTACCATATCTCTCGGTCGTATCAAGCCAAAGGGTTTATCGCTTGTCTCTTTTAACATCCGCGGTTTGCGTAATAACCTCCCTGAGCTTAAGCTCTTTCTTCGAGATCGAGAAGCCGACCTCCTTCTCCTCCAGGAGACCAATCTCAAATCTAAGGATCTCAAAGGCCTCTCCATTAAAAAGTATTCTCTTTTACGTGACGACAGACCTGACCGCAAAGGCGGCGGTACTGCCATTTACTACAAGAAGTCACTTTACTGCTCCCACATCCGCACTCCGCCGCTTACCAATATGGAAGCCACGGTATGTACGCTAGCCTTGACTGGACAACAGTCCATCATCATAGCCAGTTATATCCCTAGTAGAACCCTCCCCCTCAAGAGCCATTTCGAGGCCATCCTCGCATTAGGCAATTCAGTCATTATGTTTGGAGATTTTAACTTCAAGCATACTGAATGGACCTGTCTTACTACTGCTCGTAGAGGCAAGGAACTGCTTGATATCACTCAGTCTCTCGACCTTACCGTCTACAGTCCCCTTGCTGTCACTCACTATCCCGACAACACCGACCATGCTCCTGAAGTGCTAGACTTTGCGTTAGTAAAAGGAATTTCCCTCCACCTCAGAGCAATCGAGACTCTTGACGATCTAGGATCCGACCACCGTCCTGTCTCCCTCATTCTTGGCCATCAGCCACCTCCTTCAACTCCCTCCACCAAAACCTTCACCAACTGGAAGGGCTTCAGGGAGTCCTTAGCCTCATCTATGGACTCTCCGGACTCCCCCATCACCCTCTCTTCCGACATCTTCGACAGTCCCGAAAAACTCGACACTGCGGTCGATTCTCTCACCACCCTCAAAAAATCCTCCCTTAAGGAGAATGAAAGAGTCGTCCCGGTTGCTAATAATAGTCTTCCCCCAGATATTAGCAACCACATAAAAGCCAAGAGAGCTGCTCTCCGGAGACCTACACTCTATCCCACCCCTGACTATAGGCGTACGGCCAATCGTTTTCAACGAGAAGTCCGTTCAGGCCTTTCCGAACTAAGAGATCTCGAAAAAAGTAAACTCATGGAGAATATCTCCCCTTCACATACAGCGTACTACCGGATAGCGAGAGCCCTCCGCATAGACGCTATCACTCACACTCCCCCTCTATCCCGTCCCGACGGTACCATTACCTTCGAGGACGATGAAAAGGCCGAGTGCTTTGCAGACAGCATCGCTGCGCAATGCTCTCCCAGCTCACATCCCACCGACCCCTTCCACATCCAGGCAGTGGAGCATGAGGTCCGCCGCTGGAACTCACCCCCACTGCCTCTAACCCTATCACTGTGTCCAAAGATGAAATTTCATTCATCATCAAAGGACACAAGCCCAAAAAGGCACCGGGTGCGGATGGCATTTCCAACCAAGCCCTCAAACATTTTCCTGAGCAGGTGATCACCTTATTGGCTATAACCTTCAACGCCTGCTTCGATTTCAGCTACTTTCCCAATACGTGGAAAGAGGCAACTGTCATTGTCATCCTCAAGTCAGGAAAGCCTCACCACCTCCCCTCCAGTCACCCTCCCATCAGCCTCCTCAAGGCCATGGGCAAACTCTTCGAACGCGTCATCCTCACTCGTCCATCCTCTTGTCATCACCCACCAATTTGGTTTCCGAGCGAAACACTCATGCCCCCAACAAGTTCACCGTATAGTGGAATATATCCTCAGCGGTTTTTATCCTCGTCGTTATAAGACCATCGCGGTCTTTTTTGAAATAGCTAAGGCGTTTGATAGAGTCTGACATGAAGGCCTTATCTACAAGCTATACAAATTAGGCCTCCCTGATCGTCTTGTCCGTCTCGTGGCCTCCTACTTGAAGGATCGTACCTTTCGTTTCAGACACGAAAACACGCTCTCCTCTCCGCGTCATATCCAAGCCAAGCTTGGGGAAAGGCGCCGCAGGCGGCGAGTAGCCGCTGAGGAGTGCGCCTAACTAAGGCAAATTATGAATTGGAAGAAGACTCGACCTGAGCCGACAGGAGGCAGTCCAGGTTGGCCGAAAGCTTGTTGGGGGGGTCCGAGAGAGAGTTTCTCGGCCTGCGAACTCGATAGCGAGAGGGAAGTGGGGCTGCATAGGAAGCTGCCTCACGAAAGAGATGATTTGAGTGAGACTCTGAGGCTTTGAAGAAGTTCTCAGAGAGTGATTTTAGGAATTGTTGGATTGTGTGGAGCTCTAAGTCTTGGTGAAGGTCGGCGTTACGGACGGACCAGGATGCGTTCGTAGCCCGACGACAAAAAGAGTTTGGAACTACTTGAAGTTCGTTTAGGATGCTAGGTTTAGCATGAGCAAAAATGGGGGCCGCGTATGTCATAACTGGTCGTATATAGACCTCATATAGGGTTCGCTTGTTGCGGACAGACATTTTACTGTGTCGGCCCAGCATGCTGTTGAGCCTACTCAGGTAGAAGCGCGCGATGCGAGTACTTTCTTAACATGGGGCTCGAAAGTGAACCTCGTGTCAAGGGTGACACCTAAGTATTTGGCGGTCTTATGCTAGGGGACAGCGGTTCCTAATAATCGGATTAGCGGAACTCCAGGTTCACATCGATACGCCATTTTTGGAACCAAGCTCCTAAGTCACTAAATGACTATTGGATCTTGTTCCGAATAGATATAAGTGAGGCACCTTTATAATCGAGGGCTGTGTCATCAGCAAAGAGGGAGAGCTGAACACCATTCGACGGGATGGGAATGTCGTTGGTGAACAGTATATATAAAAGAAGGGCAAGCACGGAGCCCTGAGGGACACCGGCTTGGATATGACGCGGAGAGGAGAGCGTGCTTTCGTGTCTGAAACGAAAGGTACGATCCTTCAAGTAGGAGGCCACGAGACGGACAAGACGATCAGGGAGGCCTAATTTGTATAGCTTGTAGATAAGGCCTTCATGTCAGACTCTATCAAACGCCTTAGCTATTTCAAAAAAGACCGCGATGGTCTTATAACGACGAGGATAAAAACCGCTGAGGATATATTCCACTATACGGTGAACTTGTTGGGGGCATGAGTGTTTCGCTCGGAAACCAAATTGGTGGGTGATGACAAGAGGATGGACGAGTGAGGATGACGCGTTCGAAGAGTTTGCCCATGGCCTTGAGGAGGCTGATGGGAGGGTGACTGGAGGGGAGGTGGTGAGGCTTTCCTGACTTGAGGATGCTAATGACAGTTGCCTCTTTCCACGTATTGGGAAAGTAGCTGAAATCGAAGCAGGCGTTGAAGGTTATAGCCAATAAGGTGATCACCTGCTCAGGAAAATGTTTGAGGGCTTGGTTGGAAATGCCATCCGCACCCGGTGCCTTTTTGGGCTTGTGTCCTTTGATGATGAATGAAATTTCATCTTTGGACACAGTGATAGGGTTAGAGGCAGTGGGGGTGAGTTCCAGCGGCGGACCTCATGCTCCACTGCCTGGATGTGGAAGGGGTCGGTGGGATGTGAGCTGGGAGAGCATTGCGCAGCGATGCTGTCTGCAAAGCACTCGGCCTTTTCATCGTCCTCGAAGGTAATGGTACCGTCGGGACGGGATAGAGGGGGAGTGTGAGTGATAGCGTCTATGCGGAGGGCTCTCGCTATCCGGTAGTACGCTGTATGTGAAGGGGAGATATTCTCCATGAGTTTACTTTTTTCGAGATCTCTTAGTTCGGAAAGGCCTGAACGGACTTCTCGTTGAAGACGATTGGCCGTACGCCTATAGTCAGGGGTGGAATAAAGTGTAGGTCTCCGGAGAGCAGCTCTCTTGGCTTTTATGTTGTTGCTAATATCTGGGGGAAGACTATTATTAGCAACCGGGACGACTCTTTCATTCTCCTTAAGGGAGGATTTTTTGAGGGTGGTGAGAGAATCGACCGCGGTGTCCATTTTTTCGAGGCTGTCGAAGATGTCGGAAGAGAGGGTGATGGGGGAGTCCGGAGAGTCCATAGCTGAGGCTAAGGACTCCCTGAAGCCCTTTCAGTTGGTGAAGGCCTTTTAAAATCTTCAGATAGGTATTCTTTGAATTTCTCCCAAAGGCTTAAAGGGTCTGATACTTGGCAGAACACTAAAATAATCGTAAAAAGATCCCGAATCTTTTGCGGTGATTGGCAAAGTGCTGCCTCTTCCATTGCTGCGAACAAATGCTGATCATCTTCAAGCAAGCCGAGAGCTTTGCACGCTGATTGCAACGTGGAATATACATGACCATCTACAGTTTTTAACGCTTCAAACGAAATTGGACCCCGGATCTCATGAAGAAGCTTGCGAAGGTGATAGCATTCTGTATTGTTCGGATGCACAGTATAAACCCTGCTCAGAACGTGCTGTTTTTGAACCCCTGGCCAGCCTTCAACGTTTGCTCCTCTCTTTCTCCTTTGGAACTTTCTTTTATTCCAAACGTAATATGCAGGTACTTCTAGGTAGAGCAACGTTTTTGCAAAGTTATCCACTTTACACAAATCGAAAAAGGGTTGGGGTGAGGTTGTTGGAAGACTATTCACTCTTTCACTCAGATTTTGCTCATTAAAATAAACCCTTTGCCCATTTTCCAAATGAACAGCGAGTAGGACTACTGGAGGGAAACGCTTATGAATGGGAAATTCAAGGATTCGCCATACTGCCTCTGATGAACTTATATATCTTCCACTTGTGTAGGTTTTAACTTCATCCTTCTCATTCTCTAAAGCAAACGATGTCTGGTCTGAACCTTTATTTACGTATTTACAGACGTATTTTATTCATTTCACCGAATGACAATATTCCACATTTAAGTGAGCGTTAAATGTATTTAATAATACTGAGTTATAAGGGACTACCCAGCGATTATCTATGGTTGTGCCTTTGATATCAACAGAGAACCCACCGTCATCTAGTAAACGTCTTTTGTACTGCGGATAACCGTCTTCACCAGTTTGAGTTTCCCTTATGAGAGCCCTGGGGTATCGTTTACTGCAGATGTTATCTTTCATACATGGTGACTTTCGATTTAAAGTTCCACATGGACCCTGTATCATATTACATTTAACGATTTCGTGAAGCTCTGAGTCACGTTTGGGATCCGGTATTTCAGCACAAATTATATTGTCGATTTGATCCGGAGTAATACGTTTGTGAAGTCATAAAAGAATATGAATATGTGGAAGACCCCCCTTTTGCCATTCCGTTGAGTACATATAGCATCGCACTTCACCAAATATTTTGCCCTTTGTCAATAAGTTCATGATCTTTTTCACCTCTGTCGAAATACCCTCGAAATGATATCGTGTCTATCATGAGATTGTTGTCCTTGAAGCAATTGCTTTTTTATCTCGTCCCAGCGAGAATTGCATGTGAAAGTGACAAAAAGATCAGGCCGGCCGTAATTCCTAACATAGGTCATAGCGTGCTGTGTTCTTTCGTGCATATACCTAGGTCCCCCCGTAAAAGATGATGGAAGGACAACCATTTGTCCTAGTAGGTTGACTTCTGCGTCTTGTCGTCCAATAGCATCTTTTAAATGGATGTAACTATCAGCACGTAATTTGGCTTGATTATTTTTGATATAATTAAATCTCTCTGTTTCTATTTTGGCGTATTCATCCACCAAATATTGACTAAAAAGGGCACGATAGTTGACTAAATAGTTATCTTCTCCTTCTTTAATCATATACGAATATATACGAATAGAAACTTGCAGAAGAGACAGTTTTATTAAGAGGCAACTTAGTTGTGGTATCGCGTTGTGGTATGTTGATTGAATAGCCATCATCCCCCCAGCAAAACATCAATGGATACTGTAGCGCATCATATAATAAATCGATGTATCTCACTAGTACGCTGAAGTGAATTACTTCGGCTCTCGAGGATGATGTCCCTTCGATCAAATTGTTGATCCACAAACACTAAAGCCACTTCATTTGTAGTTGGTGTATTGTACCTACCTCTATGTTCTTCTGGTGGTTTTTTTATCAGCATGTATGACAACTTTGTATAACTCTGAAGGAGGGGCTTTATCAATGGCACTTTTCAGATCTTTTATATACGGGTTCACTTGATGTAGCATATTCTGCAATTGTTTGATTAAATTTGGCTTTAAGTTAGGAAATTTAGAACATCGAATCTTTGCTTCTCGATCATCTTCACCTACAAAATATATTTGAAGGTACTGAGCGTCATGTTCGAATTCTGGTAATATACTTCCAATTAAATGGTAGACCTGACCTTGTACTTTAAAAATCGGTGAAAAACCATCTGCTGTTATCTGTTTACCACCAAAGGAAGTCATCTGGAAACAGGCATTATATTTACGAATATTACCCATAAAATGGTCATGATCTGGGTATAGATCATTAATCAAACTAAAGAGTGGTTCAGGCAGTTGTTTCAACCGATCAAGTTGCACTTTTCCAGCGCTGCAACACATACCAGGTGGCTCATCCTTCCATTACAGCGCATTTCACCACTGACACTTGTATGTCATAGAACCCAAGGCTACACTGCTGTCAGTTCTATAAGCAATATCAGGGTCATACTCCATAGCGGAATGCACCTTGTTTTTCCATAAACGCAGTGTAATGTTTTCCTCATACCGCGACTGAATTGGTCTATGCACTTGTGGATTCGCAGTTTGGTAATTTGCAACAGCTTGCCTGTGTACATCGGGATTTTTTTCTGATAAGCGGACACAGCTTTACGATTTGAATCTGGCTTATTCTGCCTGTATCTTTCTTGTGCACTTTTTAATTGACTTTTTCTTGTGTAATTAGTAAATCTCGACCTTCGTTTATTTTTCTTTTTTTTCATATTTTAATGTCGACGAAACCGATTGATCTGTTCCGTTGGTTGAAGATGATATTTCACTGTTTACAAAGGTTGTAACAGTTAAATGATCAAGCTTTGAAAAAGGATCACGCTCTTTGACAGGTACTTCCATGCGAAGCTGTGTTATTTTCTTCGATACAATAGGCAGGTAGGCGTCAAAATACCCATTAGATAAATCATGGCTAAATCGTAATCGCCTTACTGGAAAGATATCTGTTCCGGACTCCGTGTATAGCATACCGTTTCGATATACTTCAAACCGAAACGGAAATATTAATCCTGCAGCTACCAATTCACAAAGTCCACCGTAAGTTTCATTTTTTAACATATCGGCTGAATATTCATTTGCTGTAGAATAATTATCACCATTTCTGTCGTGGGTCATAACTGAAAACCTAGGCCAATCATTTACCACAAATCTAACAATTTGTGAACGCACCACCATCGCATTTTCTTGGGTTCCGTACATTAAAAATGAAAGAGCACGAAATAAACAGGCGCCGTCACCTATAATGGGGACGACAGTATGTTTTTCCATTTTTCTTTTAATATTAAGAATTTCTGTAGTCATTTTTTCAGTGAGAAAAAATACTTCTATTAACAATACCTAATCACAAAGCAAATCGAGTTCCAAGTTTGACCAGTGGTTGTAAGAAAGACAAAATTAAGCAACTAATCCGAAACACGAAACAAATCTTAAACCGTAAGCAAGCAAACAAAGTGGAAGTCTAGTCAAATATCATTTAACAGTGAATAGGTACTGTATGTGGTACAGGTTGAAGCGCTCATTCACCATTCATTTTATATTAGTTCGGAAAAACACAACCTAACCGCGTTCTAAAACGATATCAACGCCATCTATTGGTAGGTATTGGAACAAAATAGGTATATAGGGTAATACCTAAGTATTTCTTTTGGTTTTGCCATTTTATTAATTAGTAAAAAATATATTTGGTTTGGTTGTATATTTTCATTGTTTTTTAATTTTTAAATTAGTATTTTTTGTTCAGGTGTAATTTTGTGCAAAGTTTTTGTAGAAATCTTCTTGTCTATATTGTTTTATGTTTTTGTGCAATAAAAGTATATTGTATTCTATTCCTTTCTAATAAATTAAGTTTAAAATATTTATCAATATCATTTAAGTTATTTACGACCCAAAAACCTTAAAAATGACGCCCAAATCACCCAACCCATGATGATTTTTACATACAAACATACATCCATCCATCCTTCCATCCATGTTGGTTTCAAACCATAATCGGTGCCATTTTTGTAATTAACGTCCCAAAAAACCATAAAACGACACCCATATTGACATTTCAACCACATCGCACCCTCACAGGGGATGATGGTATGTATTTCCCGTCTGCTACGTTGGATTTTGAAATAGTTGTTGTTTTCGTAATCAAACCATAAAAACGATACCCATGTTGATTTTCAGAATTTGTCATCCCTTTTCCACCTTTTTAGGGTTGAATTTTGAAAGAGCCTGAAACACTTGCTTACTCATTTATTGATAGGAGTACTCCTGTGAAGTTGCGAATAAAATAGTTTAACTAATCTTGTTTCTCCATACAAACTTTCAACCCCCTTTTCACCCCTTAGGGGTCGAATTTTCAAAAATCCTAGGACGCTTAATTATTTATTTCTAATCGTTAACCTAAAAACAAAGTTTCAGGCTTCTAGCTCTAAAAATGACGGACTTCCATACAAACTTTTAACCCCTTTTTCACCCCTTTAGGGGGCGAATTTTCAAAAATCCTTTCTTATCGGATGCCAACGTCATTACAACTGTCTGTATGCCAAATTTCAGCGAAATACTTTCGGTTGTGCGTTGATAGATGAGTCAGTCAGGTTTGCCTTTTATATATATAGATTATTACAGACAGATGTCGTCTTTAATTTTATTTATGTGCATAGATAGTCTTTGAGAATCACGTCTGTAACAGACAGAGGGACAGTTACTGAGGTGATTCCGTGAGTGTTACGTTTTTTTGTGTGAGATAATAAAAATCAAGATTTATCCGATAACCAATTTTTTCGAATCTGATTTCTAAAAATGGCTTAGTAAATAATTATGAAAATTAACGTTAATTACTTGAAGTTAATCATGTAGCGGCGGTGTATGAATATCCACTAACCGTAAAAATCGTCCCGTGGGTGTGGTACTCTTACCACACCCACGGGACGTTAGAGGAAAAGAAACCAAGAAAACAAGAAGCAAGAGGAAAACGAAGAGAAGAGGTAACAAAAGAAGACACCGCCTTAGCTGTTGTCAAGATTCTACACAATCATTTGAAGTTAAGTGACTGTTCTATTAATGATATAAAGCGGTGTCACAGAATGGGTCGACCTACAGCTCCTCACAAGCCTCGACCTATCTTGGTGAAATTCTTGGACGTAAATCGTAAAATCTGGTACGCAAAATTACAACTTAAAAGCTCTGGAATCACAGTGTCTGAATTTTTGACCAAGCTTCGACATGATGTTTTTGTAGCTGCTCGTGAAAAATTTGGTGTCTCTAACTGCTGGACGAAAGATGGTTGTGTTTATGTGTTACCGCCAAGTGGTTCTCGACATCGCATATTTTGTCTGAATGACTTAAGTAAAATAGACGACCAGGCTAGTCCAAAACCAGTGTCTCTTCCGAAGACTGCAACGGCGAAGCCCAAGCGAGGTCAGATAGCTAAAAAGTGATCCAATTGGGATATTTGTGTATATGTAGGCCTTTTATTTTTAACTTTCTTTTTTGTCTAATTTTAACTTCTATTCTAAAACTTCATTAAATTATAATTAAGATACTATATGTGCTATCAACCGTGACGTAAAGTAGTAAAGTTTTTGTTTTCTTTTTATTTATTTTTTATTTTCTTCGGACATTTAAATTATAAACTTATATTAAATTTGTTTACGTTAAATGTTAAACTTAATTGATTTAGCACAGATTAAAGAGCATTAAATCACTAAGTTTTAGCACAGATAATACATTACACAGCCTAAGGATTATGATAACGTTTTGTTCCGGTTCGTTATAGTACTTTATTCGATTCTGATTACTTGTATTTTATTTTCACTTTTATTTTTACTGTTTTAATTATTACTTTATTATATACTACTATATACTACTTTTTTTTACTTTTTGTGTTCAATCAATTCACTGATTGTGATGTTAAGAAGAGCATTTTGTCCATTACTTCCAACGCTATTGGAAACGACTGTATCAGCCGTAATATGATCCTTCCAATTTTTGATATAATCATCCCAATCCTATGTCATATCCTTAATTCCTCAATTTTTTGTAGTGTTTTTCCTTCAACCTGTAAAGATGCTTAAATTTTACCAATACCTAAAAATTAAATCATGCATCCTTCTCTGATTATCGCCCTATATCCATATTACCATTCCTGTCCAAAGTTCTTGAAAGGCTTCTGTCTAATCAGCTTAATGCTTTCCTTTATAATAATCTCCTTTTAAATCCTTTACAATCTGGTTTTCGTCGGGGGTGTAGCACTAGCACTAGCTTTAGTCAATATTACGGAAGATTAGTAATGCATGTAATTCTTTCGATTACGACATTTTACTGGGCATATTAAGCTCTCTTAATATATCTCCAACGGTGGTTGAATGGTTTCCAAGTTACCTGTTTGGGCGCCGGCAACGCTTACACATTGATGATACATTCTCATCATGGTGTAGCACCATTGCTGGTGTACCACAGGGTGGCGTTTTATCACCTTTGCTTTTTTCCGTTTTTATTAACTCAATATCCGCTAAGATAAATTCTTTCTATCACTTATATGCAGATGATTTTCAGATATATACACAAGCTACTCCAAGTGACTTAGCTGTAGCTATTAACACTATAAACAGTGACCTAGCAATAATTTCGGAATGGAGCAGAAATTATGGTTCCAAAATTAACCAACTGAAGACACAAGTAATTATTATAGGTTCTCCGCATATGCTTACAAAATGCAATTTACACAAGCAACCAATGTTGTATTTGATGGTAATATAATCCCGACTAGTGACACTGTCAACAACTTGGGTGTATACATCGATAAAACTTTATCTTGGGGTCCTCAGTTACAGGAAGTTCGTCGTAAACTTTTTGCAGCTGCTCATTCTATGAGAAGACTACGAAACTTTTTACCAACCGCCACTAAGATTGCGCTTGCACAAACTCTTCTGCTTCCAATCCTCGATTATGCAGATATCAGCTATCTTGATCTCACTGAAATGCAACTTGATAAACTTGAGTGACTTCAAACTTTTTGTATAAGATTCATATTTGGTTTGCGTAAATATGATCATGTGTCAGATTTTCGTAAAAGGCTCAAGTGGTTGCCAATCCGTCTTCGCCCGAACGCTCATATTCTCTCGCTTCTTTATAATATTCTTTTTTAATCCTTTCTATCCTTCTTACCTAAAAAATCGGTTTGGATTCCTCCATGACTCACATTTGAGGCATTTGAGATCATCAGAAAATTTGATATTAAAAATGCCAGCTCACACTACCAGCTCACACTACCAAATTTTTGGACAGATCATTCACAATACAAGTTGTCTGATTATGGAATGACATATCAGCTACCGGTTTTTAAGAAACATGTACATACATGATTACTTTTTTCAACTTTTATTCTATCAAGTTCATTTGTATATAATTATTCTACCTTTATCTAGTTACACTATTTGTTTATATGTATGGCACATTTATGTTATATGTAATACTTTGAAAGTATATATTTGTACTTTTATATATTTATATTTATAAAAATATATATTGACATGTATATATATACATATATATTAATAAGTGTGTATGTATTTATCTTATCTATGTACTTATATATCCATCCTATATTTCTATTTCATGGCTTTAATAAAAATAATGTTATTTTTGTCGCCAAACCACACACATGTTTTATTGTTTTCTTGCAATCCTGTCCATCCAAAGGTTGTCTGGAAGAGATCGCTCTTAGCGATAAGACCGCCCATTGTACCACATTTCTATTTTTCCTTTTTTGTTACTATTTATGTTATTTTTTGGTGTACAATAAAGTGTTATCTATCTATCTATCTAACAGTATCATCCTAATAACAACTAAAAATGAAAAATCCTGTTATGTAATCCTATGGAAAATATCCCCTCTATATGAGGCAATCTATAGGGGAGGCCTATCAGCTTACCGGAATGTTAGCGGTGCTTGTAGCCTTTTTGTTTTAAATTTGTTGCAGCTCCGGGTACTAACTTCAGGCAACTACATGCATATACTTAACGCCCATTATTATACTGGCCTCTTAACCTTCATATATACATAAACATTCTAAATACACCAAATTCCATTACACACTATATCATTTCAATAATAATTCTCTATTTAATAAAATCAATAAAAAATTATGGCAAAAATCATGATGGCACCGCACCGGCTAGATTTTGTTAATACAGTATAACAAAACACTAAATTGGTTTTATTAAATTTTGACTGACTTTAAATAAATAACTACGAGTATATACCCATTTCTTTATTTTTCGCTAAGCACAAAATTGTACGAATTCTAATTCCCTCCGCGAAGAATGTAATAATTAGTTTAGTATTGGGCTCGTTCGTACGGTACGTGCGTTGATTTTCTTCTTTTATTTTTTTAATTAAATAAGTGTTTGAGTAGCAGTTTATTAATTGTTATTTTGCAGAGTAATTTTCTGCAAAGTGCTGTGTAGTCTTTTCTTTTCAATTACCAGGCGTATTGCGCTATTGACTTTGCTGCCCGTCGCCGCACCGTGCCGGTCCGAGTATTTCACGTCTGGCGTGGACGAGTTTATAGCGCCATCAATCGGAAGCCATAAGGTTTTTCTGTCATTCCCCATAGTCACCCCTTTTGACATTCACAGGACAAATAAAACGGGTTGATGGATTTTCTACGTCCCCATCACACAGCTATCCTAGAACGGAAGAAGCCCATGTCCATTAGTGGAATTTTACGGGCTGATAAAGAAGTAAAAGAAACATCTTGTATATTTTCTGCCACTTTGTTTAAAAGCTTCATCTATCATGTATGAATTTCTTTTGCGGAATTGAGTAACTGAGCACTGTCAGTAACTGTGTGTGCTCCAATTAGAAGATCGAGCAATCTAGTGAAATTACAATTTATCTCATCTTAGTTTTCAGAGCCAACAACACGTCTGGGGCCTTCTTATATTTGTATTCTCGGCCTTCAATGGCCTTGTAGTAGTATATACATATTCTTATATAAATAGCTACTTACTACTAGGTGGACTGTTAACTTGATTTACATATTTTTATAACAAAAAAAAAATGTTATAGAAAAATTGTTATTACAAAAATGCATTGGATGACGAGAGCTGTGCTTATCTATAAAGCTCTAATAGAATAGCAAGATATTTCTAAATAATATCTAAAAATAAAAGTATAAAGTTTTATATGATACTATATTTGAAAAATAGTACAATTATTTTGAGTAGCATCGTTATTTCAGACCCGTCTGTGGGTGTAGGCATTATGTAATACAGACACTGATCGAAGTGCCGGCACGTGGACTACGGCTATCACGTGTTCACATATAAGTAATGTATGTAATTTCATTATGTCATAAGTTCTTTGTGTGCTTAGAGAAGGTTCGATCAACTTTTTTATTTTTTAACTTTTCTGGTCACGAGTCAAATGTGATTTTATACTTAGTCTGACTATACTATCTGAAAATCGGATAGTTAGTGTATAGTTCACCTGAAGCATGCTCAAAGATTATTTGAATAAGTTAATCTCAGGGAGCTATGCTAAATTTACATATTTTTAATAAAAAAATTAAAAAAGTAGTAGTTATCTCTCGCGTGATTAATGTACTATAGTAAACATGTGCCATAAACTAGACGTCTTTTTAAATATTTAACATGTGGATAATTTCATAAATACTTAAAACCCACTTAACTTACTGACTTACAGGAAAAGAGCCTATTCATTGCTAATGGTCTGCAACGCCCTTTTGGTGTAGCGGATTTAAATGGGAGACGATGGTAACTAACAACATGTAAGCCGCATTCTCAGTTCCCCATTTCTATATTAACATTAAGACTATGGTTAGGGGTCTCATCTGCGTAGAAGAACACAGCAAAAGACTGTACCTTATTTAAAATATAATTAATAAATATAAGTAATTTAACATAACATAAACACACACGCCTGTCACCCAGAGGGGTAGGCAGAGACTATGGAATTCCATATGGTACGATCCTGACACACCACTCTCGCCTCCTCCACATCCATATACCTACGCATACACGCTCGTCGGTAAAGGGTACTCTTAATTTGGCCCATATATCACCAATTTGGTCGATAAATTTTCGCCTAGGACGTCCCTGCCCGACTCTGCCGTTCACCTCCGCCACATAAATTTGCTTTGCCACTCTTTCCTCATTCATTCTTTTTACATGACCAAACCACCGAAGCATTCCTTTCTTAATCTTGGTCACAACATCATCTTGCAAACCACACTCTTCTCTTATCACACAATTTCTCAATCTGTCATTCAGATTCAGCCCTACTCCGTTAGTTTCGTGTTTCTTCTGCCACACCTAACTTTCACTACCATACATTAAAGAAGGGACTAACACAGCATTGTGAATTACCATACGTGCCTTTTGGACATATTCTAACTTTCCACAATAGAGTGTAGAGCCCCATTTACTCTATTTCTTGCGTTCACTCGTCGTTCTATATCCTTATCATATCTACCATCCCTGCTAAATACACATTCCAAATACACAAACTCATCTACTTGCTCGACCAATTCCCCTTCTATTCTTATTTCACATATCGTTTTACTTTCTTCTTTTTCAAAAACCATAACTTCCGTCTTACTTGCGTTTACTTTCATTCCCCTATCTTTTAATAAACTGTTCATTAATGTAACCATCATTTGCAACTCGACCGCTCATCGTCATTTAACTCACCTTCAACTTTGAAATTTTCCAAACAACTGTCCATAAATAGGTTGAACAGCCACGGGGAAGCCACACAGCTTTGTCTGACCCCTTTATGGATGCCAAACCAGTCCGAGTAGGCCCCGTTGATCCTGACACAAGCCCTATATAGAGACTTCAATGCCTGTATCAACCCAGCGCTCAACCCAAATGAGTTCAGTGTTTGCCATAACACATCCCTGTCCACTCTGTCATAAGCCTTTCCAAGTCCACGAACGCACAAAAACTTTTTGGTTTTGTGCTTCTCCGCGATCATGCGCATGGCAAAGACCTGATCCGTACATCCCATTCCTTTCTAAATCCCTTGCACATCCCAAATTTTTCCATCAGTATCTTTCATAACTCTTTCAACTAGTACCTTAGCATACAGTTTTCCCACTATGCTAAGAAGGCTGATACCACGGTAGTTTTTGCAGTCCTGCTGCGATCCTTTTCCTTTATATAGTGGGACTATCACGGCTTTAAACCAGTCTCCCGGTACCCGCTTAAGTTTCCAACACAAATTAAACAAGGTGTACAGCAGGTCTGCTACCACTCCCTCTCCAGCCCTTAGCATTTCGAGTGATACTCTATTATATCCGGCTGCCTTACCTGCTTTCATACTTTTCATTGCTTTCATTATTTCATCTATAGCTATCTCCTATCTCCTTTCTCTACTTTCGGAATTTCTATTTCATTTAATTCAAACGTCTTACCACTCATAAACACGCTTTCAAAGTATTCCTTCCATCTCCTTAAACTCGACACTTCGTCATTCAGAATACAACCATTCTAGTCTGGTATAGCATTCATTCTAGGCTGTATTGAATGTCCCCTGGCAGTTCCTACGAGTTTCCAGAACATTTTAATATTTGCCTGGAAATTATCCGATATTCTTCTATCATTCTTATCCGTTATTTCTTGCTTTTTCCTTTTAACTACTTCTTTTAGTTCTAAAGACTGCCTTTTTTCTTTCAATATCATCATTCATACCGCTAGAATAACTAGCCTTGGTTGCTAGTAAATCTAGCCATGCTCTCTTCTTTGCTTCTACTTCCATCCATACCTCATCATCCAACATCAACCAACAAATAAAGTGTTATTTTTTCTTTCATTCGTTCTCTTACTTACACCACATACTTAGGTAGCTGCATCCACCAAACCTTTCTTGACATTATACCACACAGTCTCCAAGTCTAAATCATTCACACAATTCATCCATACAACTTATATTTTCTCTCAGTCTACATTTGAACTTCTCTTTCGCACCTTCATCTTGTAACCTCTCTGTTCTTATACGCTGTAACGCAGTGGTAGACACAGATGTCCGATACCGCCAACGCCTGAATAGACCATTAATTAAGACCAGGTAATGATCCGTCCTACGTTGGATCCCCGGTAAACTCTTGTATCTACCACTGCGCTCCTCTTCTTTCATCCACAATTATGAAATCTATCATGCTTCTATCACCACCTCTTTCCCTGTATACATGTGAATCTTCTTATGACGAAAGAAAGTGTTCGTCACAAAAATATTCTTTTCCACACATACGATGAGGAGGCTTTCACCATTCTCATTTATACTTTCATCACCAAACGTTCCCAATATCCTTTCATAACCAAGCCTCTTCACGCCAACCCTTCCATTAAAATATCCTAATATAACAATATTTTCATTATCCTTGCATTTCATTAGCACCATCCTTACCATCTCCCAAAACTGCTCTCGGATATAAATGGGCTTAGACATGTCTGGGGCGTAGACCCCTAGAACAAACAACTTCTTTAAGCCCACTTTCATTCGTATCCATAGCAGTCTCGGGCTTACACATTCATACTCTTTCACACAATGACCCATTCTTTCTGAAATGATGACACCGACTCCCTGGCATGCCCGAACGGTCTCGTATACACCAGACCAGTACGCGGTATACATGCCATGTGTAGTGGCATCCTTTCCCTTCCGTTTCGTCTCATTTACACATAACACATCTATTCCTCTATCATACATCATATCGCATACTTCATCCATTTTATCATTCATTGCTCCACATACATTCAGCGTAGCCAGACGGGCTTCTGCAAGCCACTTTTCGCCCCTCCGGGAGACAGAACGTGACGGGTGGCGAACCTCGTCGCCGTATAAGTAATTTATAATATAAATAATAAAATTTCTAAAGATTTTTATTTAAAGTTAACATGTAATTGTTAATTTTAAATATGTAGTGGCATGATCGTGTAGTGGTGGTGTAAGAATATCCGCTACCCCATATCATCTCGTAGGTGCCATAAGAGGCGACGGAGGGAAACAAATAAGCAGATGGGCAGCAGCGTCTTCCTAACAACTACTAAAAATAAAAAACTGCGGTTGCCAACCCGCTTGCCGGGCGTGGCAACTATGGCAAATATCCCCCCTATGAGTTAATCTATGGGGGAGGTATATGTTCATTCATTAGTGGACTTTAATAGGCTGTAACGGTAACGGTAACGGTTACAGTCTCAATGCGTCCCACTACTGGGCACAGGCCACCTCTCAGTTCTGAGATGGTTATTGAGCAGTCAGTCCGCCATGCTGCTCTATTGCGTGTTGGTGAACTTCACATCTCCCGGAAATATTTTATTCGTTAGACATGCATGTTTACTCACGATGTTTTCCTTCACCACCACGCACGTGGTAAATCAGCACATAAAATTGCAACTAACGATTTCATTGTTTTCAGTGGGGATCGGACGCGTGTCATTAGCGTATTCTGAAAAATAAGTGTTGTATAATTAGTAAGGTAAAGTCCCAGCTTTCGTTACTGAAATGGTTATGGATCAATTAGTCCGCTACGCTGCTCTAATGAGTGTTGGTGTACTTCACATTTTCCGAGATATTTTATTCCTTAAGCATACAGGTTTCCTGATAATGTTTTTCTTCACCACCAAGCTCGTGCTAAATCAGCACTTAATATTGCAACGAACTATGTCATTAGCTCGGCGGGATCGAACCCTAACCTTCTTTGCTTCGTTGGTCAATTCGTTGAAGAAACCATTCATCATTAGGTCAGTCAATGTGTTGAAGAAACCATTCATCATTAGGTGTAATTATGTTCGTTTGGAACTTTAATTTTATAACAAGAACTTTGTGGCGATAATGTTTAATACAAAAAGAAGAATTGATTAAATATTTTAAAAGCTCAGAACTGTAAACATATTATATAACAACTAATAACAGGAGAGGATAATGTTTGAAATACTATAATGTCATTAGGTAACTTTATCTCTTTGTGAAAGTTTTAATAGTATGTTAGTAGTTTTAGTATTTTAGTTTTAAATAAATTAAAATTATTTGTCCGTCGAAATACTTATACTTTAATCCAATAACAAGTCATCCATCCATTACAGCCTATAACATGCAATGCTGAACATAGGCCCATTGATTGCCTCATAGGAGTGATTTTGCCACAGTTACCACGCTTGGCGGCGCAGTTGGTAACCGCAGTTTTTTTATTATTGTAAGTTGTTATCAGGAAGATGCTGCTACTCATCTCATATTTCAATATCCTTCTGTCGCTTCTTACGACATCCACGGGATGATATGGGTAGTGGATATTTTCACACCGTCACTACACGGTTAATCAATATTACCAAAGTAGTATTGATTCAGAAATGTGTTATTTTCGGTGATGAAGAATTTTATTGACGACATATCTGCGTGAAATATGGTTCCTATCCTCTCTAACAATCATCAATCCGTAAACGGAGGGAAAAGTCGAAGATGCCAGCATCTGGTACTTCTATCACCAATAAAAGGCCACTGCTGAACATAGGCCTCCCCCAAAAATTTCTTCTTAAGGGAGATTTGCAATGGTTACCACGGTTGGCAGGCGCGTTGGCAACGGCAGTTTTTATTTAGTTAATTTTCAGTTGCTATCAGGAAGATGCCCATCTCCTGTTTCAGTTTCCCTCTGTCTCCTTGTAGTCAGATGGAACGATGATGCTGATAACATATTACACTCATTTTACTGTACGCATGACGAACGATTATGCAAAACCGTTTGGTTCAAATGCGTGGTAAGGGTACGGGTGACTGGCTGAGCGTCTAGTTGTCCGATGGTGTAAGGGCTAGGAATTAATTTATGCAATTCCTGCACACACTCTTCGAAATTCTTATAGAAAACCTAAAAGCTACTATGCTCCTGTGTTCGAGACTGGTGATATTGGTTGTAAGCAGATTCGGATCACAAATAAGCCTAGAATAGGAATAATCTTTGGTTTTAGAGAATTCACATTAAAAACATATACACATATATTAAAATTTAATTAGAAGACATGCTAAGACCTCAACATTTTACATTACATTGCCTTCATAACACTTTCTATGAGGGCGGAATATATTAACATGAATGTGTTTTTTTTTCATAATATGTAATATTTTCGTGAATCCAGTTTTTCATTTTAAGGACAGTAAAATCGGCTCGCTACTCGTACGTATTACCATCATAAGACACAAAAGGTTTTTGCGAATAATAAAATTCTACGAGCTATTTCTCATTTTTTTTGCAGTTTTTTTAATTAAACAGCTATACTTAAGGATAAATTATCTATTATTTAAGGTAAAAGTAATGCTCATCAAATATTAACAACTGTGTATTATATACTCGGAGTTCTTTCTTTCTTTCTTAAAAAAAAAATACGTTATTCCCGCACGGGAATTTCTCCTGTATCGCGGAAGCAAAGACATTATTTACACAGAGACAAACATCCACAACTCGAATTATTATTTATTGTAGGTTATACGAGTACATAATATACTTGTACTAATTATTTATAAATATTTCATATAATACAACATATTTCTTCTTCTCTTCTTCATACATTTGTTAAACTGTAAAAATAATTATTATTTGTTCAATTTGCAAGTTTTCGACATTTTGTGTTTGCTATAATTACTTTTTGCTGACGTTATGAAGTCGAAATGTCTATCTGTCTACATCTCTCTCTCCATCCGCTTGTATGCTTATAACCCCAAAATCACCTATCCAATTTACATGTTCGTTTTTAATTCATATAATAATAATGTCCTCCAGACAGATTTTCAGTCACGGCAGCCATTCTCAACGGAGACAAGACATTTGAGTAGGACGGGATTGTAGTGCTCGAGTATCTCCTCACATTCATAGTTCGATACGACAGCAATCCGACTCGACCGGAGGGACAAATAACTTTACGTGGTTTCCGAGGCATGTGGTTGAAACACTGACTAATAGGCCAACTTTCTGACTCCGGGATACTACTAAGAATTTCTTGACAGAAGAACTCAACAACTGATTTTAGTTAGACCCGGGATTCGAACCCGGGGCCACATGATCGGCAGCCGCAGCAGTTTGGATTTTTTTTCTGAACGACTTTTTAACGGTTAAACAGATTAGATTAAATTTGGCCAACAGATAACACGAGATGATTTTTGCTGTAGAAAAATGGACATGCAGACATATCTGTGCTTATATGGTAGAGCAGGACGTTAAAATACGCACATAATTTTTGTAGGTATAAAATTTTATAACGTGGTAGAGCCGCCCCGCGCCTTTAATATAGCTGTAAAATGAATGGGGCGGCTCGCCTGGGAAGGAAAACGCTCTTACAGAATACCAGCGTGAAATAACAGCTTTATGCTGTGTTTTGTATGGTGGGTGTAGGAACCGGAGACCTTTTTTACTGGAAACGAGGCATTCCATTTTAGTCCTCAGGGGTGACAACGCATCTGCGTTTTGATTCTTAATCGAAGATAGATGTAGATTTCTATGGCTCATAGATCATCTTATCGTCGATTAAGAACCACTTCCCTTCAGTTGGACTGTGAGCACGTTTGTCAAACTTATGCTATGAAAAACATCATATTCAAGAAGATTGTGTTTTTATTAATTGGTCTGACCATAAATAATGTAACAGTTTTGGAATGCATTTATTATGTAAGAAACTTCAATCGGTTGGCCGCCATTTCACATTAAACATTTACGGAGGAGAGCGATAATGAAAACTAATTTCAGGCTTTGAGCAGGCTATTTTCAAACGCTTGAGTAGCCGTAGACATCAGCCGTAAGTTTGAGTATCGAACTATGAACAGTTACACCAACAATTTCTAAATATGACAATCCTATAAGGAAACGAAATATATTTTTGCGTGAAATGACGATTCCCGCTGAAAATCTGTCATGAATTATTTAAAAAGGCCTGAAGCTAGGTGCAGCAAATCAGTTCCTGAGACTTAAGAGAATGGATTGATCAAAATTCTACGTGGTAGAGCCATGCTGCAGCTATATTATAGTTATAGCACGAATGGGTCGACCGGGGAAGGACCACGCTCTCACAGAATACCAGCGTAAAATAGCAGTTGAATGCTGCCGTGTTTCGTGCGTTTCGTGGTGAGTGTAGAGAACCGTAGACCCCATTTATTGAAAACTAGGCATTCCGTCTTAGTCCACAGGGGTGTCAACGCATCTGCATTTTGATTCTTAATCGAGGATAGATGTAGATGTCTATGGGCCACAGCATCCACTTACCATCAGGTGGATTATATGCTCGTTTGTAACCCTAATTCTATAAAAAATCTTGCAATTTCGATACAAAGGTAGAAGAAAGAAATATGCTCTTTACAGGTGAAAAAAAAGAAAGTTTATGCTCACAACTGTAAGGAAGCCCCACAACTTGTTAGATAAGTTCAAGGTGATTACCATTCTGCATCAATCATGAGAAACAAAGAGTGTCTGGGATACTTGAATTAATGGTAATTGATATTATTCAATAAAATAAAATAAAATAATTTTAGAAGCAATTATGTCATTTTCGAATGGCTCTGCTGGCGGCATTGACGGAATTACGCCTCAACATCTTAAAGATCTTGTAGGCGCTTCTGCCGGTGACGCCGGCGGAGTACTTCTTAATGACATTACAAAATTATGTAACTTTATGCTTTCTGGTAATATTAATCCAAATTTCATTCCATTCTTATATGGGGCAAGATTATGTGCCTATATCCTGATAACGGTATCCGTCCTATTGGCGTTGGTTTCACATTTCGACGCTTAACTTCAAAATTAGCTTGCAGGCGCATAATCTTTAGCCTTAAGACAAAATTTCAGCTTACTCAACTAGGCTTTGGCACTAGAGGTGGCTGTGAGGCAGCGGTAGTGAAAAGAAGGGATCAGGGAGATAGGCTCTCACAGAATGAAAGCCATCCTTTTTTTTCAGAAAGAAGTTTTTGGACTGAGCAGCTATTTTTGATAATTTTGAAAATTTTCCATGGTCATATTAGAAAAATATAGCCGTTCTGCAGCCTTTCTTTTTCTAATAATTGAAGAGCAGTCTGCATCCCACCATGGAGGTGAAGAAATTTTTGTTGTAGAGGAATTCTTCAAAGGAAAATTTTGCAGGCTATATTATTCAGAAGCGTTATAAATTGGGAGTAGTCATTCTGAAGGTTATCTAAAGATACTGGGGGAAGGTTATTGATATGAAGTTCTGATTCTGAGGAAAAAACATCCCAATCAGCTTCAGACAGATTGAATTTGAAAAGGGGGGATACACTTCGAGTAGGAACACATCTATTACTTAGGTTTAAGAGGATAGGAAGTGATCACTACCAAAAGAAGAAGGAAGAGTTTTCCATGATATGCTAGCAGCTAGGTTGGAGAGCACAATGACAAGTCTACTGCGGATCTAGTATTCTGTGAGGGGTAGGACATTCTGGTGGGAGAACCATCATTTAGAATACAAAGATTAAATTCATTGAAAACATCAAGTAGCAAAAAAGAAAAAGGGTCAGATTTATGGGAACCCCACATAACATGATGGCTGTTGAAGTCTCCTAGAACAATGTAAGGTGGGGAGATGCTTGATAGAATTAAATTGAGTTCTGGAATACAAGAGGAATGGGAGCTGGAATGTAAATGGATAGAATTGTGATGTCCAAAGCCTTAAGAGCTACTGCATTTATATTGCCTAGTATGGGCGGAAGCTGGATGGGTGATAAGGAATGATCCTGTTTAGTAGGATCAGAGCACCGCCATAACCGTCACTCCTATCACTACGATAACAGGAGAAGTCTGGGATTCTAATGTGGACCCTGGCTTAAGCCAGGTCTCTGATATTGCAAGTATTGAAGGATTATAAGTATTGACTAAGTGAATTATTTTAGGTTTCTTATTCCTGATGCTCCGACAATTCCACTGGAGGAGGGTTAGGACTCGAACTTTATATATTCTGGAGAAGAGGACATCTAGTTTGTTTTCACGTTTAACGGTAAATGGGAATCATCAAACTTGCCAACAATATCTGTAAGGGAGGCGACAAGATTTTCTAGAAGATTATCATTAGAGGATATTATATTATTTTGTAAAGCATGTCCGTTGGGGAGAGAGGAGGAAGGAGTACTTGTAATATTATAATACGAAACTTTATCATAACCAACGGAAGATTGCACTGGGATAGATTTGGCTTTATAGATGGTTTTCCTATAGGATTGTGAAGGAGATGGGAAAGTAGGAAGGTTTATAGGTGCCTGAGTAGAGGAAATGGCTTGCAAAACTTGTGAAGATGCAACATCAGAATAAGGTCTTCTGACAGCTGGAAAACGAGCAGAAGTCTCAAGGTATGACACATTCTCTTGCGACATTACTATCTTGATAGCTTTTTGCCTTGAGTGCTCTGGACAACTTTTTCAATGGCCGAATGATTCGCAGAGCAGAAAGACAGGTTGGGGAATCTGTGAACAATTTTCACCAGTATGCTTTTGCTGCATTTAAAGCAACGTGGTTTAGACCGACATTGAGCTTTGACATGACCGAAACGACACTATTTTAGACTTTGGATGGTAGGGAGAAGGTAAGTTTCAACAGGTATTGAGGCATAAAACAGTATATGTGGGAGGGAGCACTTGTCCTGAGAAGGTGAGGACAACAGTTTGAGTAAAGACCCACTCTACTTCATAGCCCTTCTTGACCTTTCTATTGAGTCTTCTGGCTTTAATGATTTCCTCTCTGCCAGGAGGGAGTTCAGATTCGCAAACTAATTCCTCCATAGAGATGTCAGTTGGGATACCCCTAATCACACCCATACGAGTAACATTAAAAGTTGGAATGACAGCAGAAAGTTTATATTGCGAAAGAAACTGAGAGTCAATAAAATTATTAGCATCAGTAGCAGTTTTAAAAGCAATTGAAACTCTGTTACGCCCTAAGATATTAATGCCCTGTTTTTCAATATTGGCTACTTTATTTTGTGAGAGGATATGACCAATTTTCACAGGTCTAATTGTATAACCTGCTGATGGATCAGGTTCTGAGCGACTTAAATGAATAACGAAAGGGCCTTTATCACTATCTACATACTTTTTTTTTCTTGGAAGTCTGGGTGGACGAATGTATTTTGATAGGAGGCCGAAGGTGATCTTCGTGCCCAATTTTTTCTTTAGGAAGCTGGGTGAAGGATCCGTAAGTTTACGTTTGACAGAGCTAGTATCACCGCATAAATCCGGTGGTTCAGCGTCTCCGTCAAAATCCATCGTCGTCACAAAGATCTATATCAACTATCTAAACAAATAATACTACTCACCAACTAACAAACAAGACACACACAGACAACACAGAGAAAATTGAGAAGGTTTACGCAAATTTGAATCGGAAAAGAATTAAAAGCTTATTTCAATACAAAACACGTAACCACCAATCACTCTGACAGCAGACCAATGATAAACTTATATAAAATTTGTTTACGTTAAATGTTAAACTTAATTGATTTAAAACAGATTAAAGAGCATTAAATCACTAAGTTTTAGCACAGATAATACATTACACAGCCTAAGGATTATGATAACGTTTTGTTCCGGTTCATTATAGTCATTTATACCATTCTGACTACTTGTATTTTATTTTCACTTTTATTTTTATTTGTATATAACTTGATGTTATTAGAGATAAAGTGTTGTAAGAAAATTTATATAAATTACAATGAAACACTCAACTGGCAGGTGGTCAAGATTGCATAGTTTTTTTTTAGTTGTTAGATTTGTAGGTAATTCAATTTTAATTTATTTATATATATACATACATTTTATTTATTTATTTATTCATATATAAATACGTGCATATATTATTTATTGCAATGTCTTATTTAGATAACAGTAGTGATCTTGAAGGTTATTGAACCGCAGAGAGTGATGATGGCAGTTTCACTAGTCTCTCTCTCTCTCTGAAATTCTCGTCTTGCATTTTCTGAAGTCTCGAAAAATTTCAATGTGGTTCATATAAATGCCCAAAGCATTCCAGCTCATTTGCCAGATTGATTGATATGTCGACACAGCCACCTCCGTCTAATGCAGGCGAACACCTTTTTGTAGGGTAGAGCTGAATCATACCAAAGTCCTGCTCGGGGTATACTATTGTCCTTCTTCACGTATAAACTACTTTACTTTCGAAAGTATTCTTGAAAATGTATCTTCCTTGTATTCACATAAAATTATTATGGGTGATTTTGATACCTGTTTCCTGAAACAAGATCCCCGTTCCGCCTCCTTCAATTCATTGCAGATTCTACTAATCTCTTTATTCTGTATCTAAAGGCAACTCATAATTTTCCTAATTCTAGTCCATCACTACTTGACCTAATTTTTGTGTCTTCCACTGAACTAGTCTCTAAACATGGTCAATGCTCAGCCGATGCGTTCTCTTATCATGATCTCATATTTCTTTCTTTTAAAATACGTCCTCCTAAAATTAAGTCAAAATTTCTTCTGCAACGCAATTTTGGTGGTATGAATATAAATAGTCTTCGCGAAGATGCGTCAAACATTGATTGGTCGCCACTTTTAATGCGGAATCGGTAGATGACAAGGTAGTATTGTTTACGGTTACCTTAACTAGTCTCTACGATAAAAATGCTCCAGTTCGTGCCGTCAAATGAAACACCTTCCTTCACCGTGGTTAACGGAAGAAGTTAAAATCATATTAAATAAAAAGCTACAGCTAAGTCAAAATATAAATGCAAACCTACAGACATAAACTGGGAAAAATATGTTACTATCTGAAATCACTGTAATAAGTTGTGCAGGAATGGTCAACGCCATTATATCCATAAATAAGTACAGAATGATGATCCATATTGAATGATATTGCGGATGATATCAGATATGACATGGAGAACGGTAAGTTAACTGTACTTACTTTACTGGGTTTTAGTAATGCATTTAATTCTGTCGATTACGAAATTTTACTGGGCTCTTAATATATCTCCAACGGTGGTTTTTTTTTTTTTTTATAGAGAGGGGCAAACGAGCCTGCGGTTCACCTGATGTTAGTGACTACCGCCGCCCATGAACAACTGCAATGGTTTCGAAGTTACCTGTTTGCGCCGGCAACGCTTACGCATTGATGATACATTCTCATCATGGTGTAGCACAATTGCTGGTGTACCACAGGGTGGTTTTTATCACCTTTGCTTTTTTCAGTTTTTATTAACTAAATATCCACTAAGATAAATTCTTCCTATCACTTATATGCACATGATTTTCAGATATATACACAAGCTACCCTAGTGACTTAGCTGTAGCTATTAACACTATAAACAGTGACCTAGCAATCATTTCGGAGTGGAGCAGAAATTATGGTTCCAAAATTAACCAACTGAAGACACAAGTAATTGTTATAGGTTCTCCGCATATGCTTACAAAATGCAATTTAGCACAAGCAACCAATGTTGTATTTGATGGTAATATAATCCTGACTAGTGACTATGTCAAAAACTTGGGTGTAT
Organism: Parnassius orleans; assembly: GCA_029286625.1. NCBI lineage: Eukaryota > Metazoa > Arthropoda > Insecta > Lepidoptera > Papilionidae > Parnassius > Parnassius orleans. The sequence goes on from JAGSMP010000003.1 coordinate 7,413,736, forward strand.
ACATCGATAAAACTTTATCTTGGGGTCCTCAGTTACTGGAAGTTCGTCGTAAACTTTTGCAGCTGCTCATTCTTTGAGAAGACTACGAAACTTTTACCAAATGCCACTAAGATTGCGCTTGCACAAACTCTTCTGCTTCCAATCCTCGATTATGCAGATGTCAGCTATCTTGATCTCACTGAAATGCAACTTGATAAACTTGAGTGACTTCAAAATTTTTGTATAAGATTCATATTTTGTTTGCGTAAATATGATCATGTGTCAGATTTTCGTGAAAGGCTCAAGTGGTTGCCAATCTATCTTCGCCTGAATGCTCATATTCTCTCGCTTCTTTATAATATTCTTTTAATCCTTTCTATCCTTCTTACCTAAAAATCGAGATTTGAGGCATTTGAGATTATCAGAAAATTTGATATTAAAATGCCAGCTAACACTACCAAATTTTTGGACAGATCGATCATTCACAATACAAGCTGTCCGATTATGGAATGACTTGCCGTTATCAGCAAGACGCGCTCAATCCTACCGGTTTTAAGAAACATGTACAAGATTACTTTTTCAACTTCGATTCTATCAAGTTTATTTGTATATAATTATTTTACCTTTATCTAGTTACACTATTTGTTTATATATATGGCACATTTATGTTATATGTAATACTTTTAAAGTATATATTTGTACTTTTATATATTTATATCTATAAATAAATAAATATATATATATATATATATATATATATATAAATAAATATATATATATATATATATATATATATATATATATATATATACATATATTTATTTATTTATAGATATAAATATATAAAAGTACAAATATATATATATATTACATGTATATATATATATATATACATTAATAAGTATGTATGTATTTATCTAATCTATGTACTTATATATCCATCCTATATTTCTATTTTATGTTTTAGTTTTAATGTTTTATGTTTTTGTGCGTTCGTGGACTTGGAAAAGGCTTATGACAGAGTGGACAGGGATGTGTTATGGCAAATACTGAACTCATTTGGGTTGAGCGCTGGGTTGATACAGGCATGAGCAGAGGTTTAGAAGTAATATAATAAAAGACTTCCATCACTTTCATTTAAAAATAGTGCTAATAATTTGTATAGTATGTTATTTAAAATTATAACTTGAATTTAGTAGAATATTTACTTCTAAACTTTCTCTTTTAACAGTCGCAAATCATTTAATGAATGGGCGACAGTAGGAATTTATAAAGTAGGCGAAAGTTATATGAGCTTTATAATGAAAGATCATATAATACTAGTGTTATATTTAGAGATTATGTAAAACATATTCTAAAATATTTAAAAAGTGTGCTACACAGCTAAGGCTTTACATTTAAGTAACAAAATTAAAACTGCATCCAACAAAATTAAAATGACCTGGAGAATAATAAATAGTGAAATGGGCAAGGTCAAACCGCGCAACTCAGTTTTCAATTGAATAGTAACAACAGTTTAACTCGATCTGATGAAAAGTTGCTATGGCTTTTGAGAAACATTTTACTGATGTTCCTTTTGACAACAAAATCATTAAATTCTTCTCCTACTGTCGCCGAATCATTGTTAAACAAAATGTAAAAACTTTCAAATACTTTTAAATTCCATAGAGTATTGCCAAAAGATATCGTTAAATATTTTAAAACAATTGATGTTAAGAAACAGCAGACTTATGGGGGATTTCCGTTAAAGTTATTTTATCTATAATAGATATAATAGCACCTTATCTAGCCACTATATTTAATACAAGCGTCGAATCTGGTGTGTTTCCTGATTTAATGAAACATAGTAAAGTCATACCTTTATTTAAATCTGGTAGTACATTAGACCCCGCCAACTTTAGACCGATTTCTGTACTACCAACATTTAGTAAAATTTTGAAAAATAATTTTAGATCAGATCTTTTTTTAATATTAATAAATTGCTACATAAAATCAATTCGGTTTTACAAGGGTCGCTCGACAACTGACGCTGGAGTTGAGCTTATTAAACATATTTTTGTGCATGGGAGAATTCGGAGGATGCTTTGGGTATATTTTGTGACCTTTCAAGGCCTTCGACTGTGTTCACCATGAGACATTAATCAAGGCTACAGTACTATGGTGTCAAGAACACAGCGCTTAAACTTATTATTTCATATTTAAGTAATAGAATGCAGAAAGTTATTATCAATGGTAAAGTTCTTCCGGATCACCTGTACTAATGGGTGTCCCTCAGGGCTCGATTCTCGGCCCATTCCTATTTCTGGTATATATTAATGACTTACCTTCCCTTGTAGGGATAATCATGATATAGTATTATTTGCTGATGATACTTCCTTGATTTTTAAACTTAAACGTCAATCATTTAAATGTGACGAAGTGAATAATGCTATATCAAAATTAGTGCATTGGTTTAACGTTAATAATCTACATTTAAACGGAAATAAAACTAAATGTATTAAATTTACAACAACGAATGTTAAAAATCTGGGTACCAATGTGTTTTAAATGGGAAGAACTGAGCCCTGTTGAATCCACTGTTTTTCTTGGCATCACTCTCGACGCAAAGCTTCAGTGGGGCCCCATATATCCAAACTAGCAAGCAGACTAAGTTCTGCAGCCTATGCTGTAAAAGATTAGAGGTCTCACTAGTGTCGAGACAGCTAGACAAGTTTATTTCAGTTATTTCCATAGCATAATGTCTTATGGGATTTTGCTATGGGGAAATGCAACTGATTCAGAAACTATTTTGTTTTACAGAAGAGGCCATTAGAGCTATTTACAACCTAAAACCGAGAGAGTCTCTTAGAGATAAATTTAAAGAAATAAATATATTAACTTTGGCCTCTCAGTATATTTATGAAATTTAATGTATGTTCACAAAACAAAGGTAGTTTTAGTAAAAAGTGATATACATTCTGTAAACACTAGGAACAAACACAAGCTAGTGATACCAGTTTCTCGACTCCAGAGTCAGTAATTCATTCTTGGGCAATGTATACGCTATTACAACAAGGTCCGGAAAGTGTACAGGATCTCTCTGTTACCAAGTTTAAATGTTTTGTTGCTGAAACTGTATAAGGGTTATTATAGTATAAATGAATATATGATTGATAATAACCCGGGAATGAGGTGGTCGCTACTGCAGTTTCTAAAATAAATTTTGTACTTAAATAGTTTGTACAACCATTAATGTAAAACTTACTTTAAAAAAAGTCCTGCTGGGTTTCTTGCTGGTTCTTCCCAGGACGGAGGTTTTTTTCGAACCAGTGGTAAAGTAAAAATGACTTTCAATAAGAATTACATGTAATCTATATTGAATAAAAATTATTCTATTCTATTCTATTCTATTGAAGTCTCTGTATAGGAACTCCAGTGCTTGTGTCAGGATCAACGGGGCCTACTCGGACTGGTTTGGCATCCATAGAGGTGTCAGACAGGGCTATGTGGCTTCCTTGTGGCTGTTCAACCCATTTATGGACAGTTGTTTGGAAAATTTGAAAGTTGAAGAATGCGGGTTAAGAATGGGTGAGTTATTTATTTAAAGTCAGACAAAATTTAATAAAACCAATTTAGTGTTTTGTTATACTGTATTAACAAAATCTAGCCGGTGCGGTGCCATCATGATTTTTGCCATAATTTTTTATTGATTTTATTAAATAGCGAATTATTATTGAAATGATATAGTGTGTAATGGAATTTGGTGTATTTAGAATGTTTATGTATATATGAAGGTTAAGAGGCCAGTATAATAATGGGCGTTAAGTATATGCATGTAGTTGCCTGAAGTTAGTACCCGGAGCTGCAACAAATTTAAAACAAGAAGGCTACAAGCACCGCTAACATTCCGGTAAGCTGATAGGCCTCCCCTATAGATTGCCTCATATAGAGGGGATATTTTCCATAGGATTACATAACAGGATTTTTCATTTTTAGTTGTTATTAGGATGACACTGTTAGATAGGTAGATAGATAACACTTTAGTGTACGCCAAAAATAACATAAATATTAACAAAAAAGAAAATAGAAATGTGGTACAATGGGCGGTCTTATCGCTAAGAGCGATCTCTTCCAGACAACCTTTGATGGACAGGATTGCAAGAAAACAATAAAACATGTGTGTGGTTTAAGACAAAATAACATTATTTTTATTAAAGCCATAAAATAGAAATATAGGATGGATATATAAGTACATAGATAAGATAAATACATACATACTTATTAATGTATATGTATATATATACATGTAAATATATATATACAGAGGCAGACACCTCTCGCCTCCTCCACATCCATATACCTACGCATACACGCTCGTCGGTTAAGGGTACTCTTAATTTGGCCCATTTTCAATATATCGCCAATTTGGTCGATAAATTTTCGCCTATGGCGTCCTTCCGACTCTGCCGTTCACCTCTGCCACATAAATTTGCTTTGCCTCTTTCTTAATTCATTCTTTCTACATGACCAAACCACCGAAGCATTCCTTTCTTAATCCTGGTCACAATATCATCTTGAAAACCACACTCTTCTCTTATCACACAATTTCTCATTCTGTCATTCAGATTCAGCCTAACATACTCCTTAATGACCGCATTTCTACAGCATTTATTCTACTCTCGTGCTTCTTCTGCCAGACCCAACTTTCACTACCATACATTAAAGTAGGGACTAACACAGCATTGTGAATTGCCATACGTGCCTTTTTGGACACATTCTGACTTTCCACAACAGAGTGTAGAGCCCCATTTACTTTATTTCCAGTTCACTCGTCGTTCTATGTATATCCTTATCATATCTACCATCCCTGCTAAATACACATCCCAAATACACAGACTCATCTACTTGCTCGACCAATCTCCTTTCTATCCTTATTTCACATATCGTTTTACTTTCTTCTTTTTCAAAACCATAACTTTCGTCTTACTTGCGTTCACTTTCATTCGCCTTTCTTTTAATGAACTGTTCATTCATAATATATCATTCTCATATATTCATAAAGGTCATATAACCTAGCGTCGAATTTAGGAATATGTTAAAAATATTCAAAAATATTTAAAGGAGTGTGCTCCAAAGCCAAGTCTTTGCATTTGAGCAACAAAATTAAGACGGCTTCTAATAAAATTAAAATGACGTGGAGTATAATTAATAGTGAAACTGGTAAGGTCAACTCTCGCAATTCAAACTACCGGTTGAGTTTTAACAAAAAATTAACGGAATCAGATCAGGATGTTGCAATGGTTTTGAGAAGTATTTTACGGATATTCCGATCTTAACCACTATGTCACTGAATTCTTCTCCTTCCGTCGCCGAATCATTGCTTAAACAAAATGTAAATGCTTGTACAAAGAATTTTACATTTCATAAAATATCATCAAAAGATATTGTAAAATATTTTAAAACTATTGATGTTAAGAAAACTGCGGATCTGTGGGGCATTTCCGTTAAAGTTATTGCGTCTATAATCGATATAATCGCGCCTCAACTAGCTATTATTTTAATACTAGTATCGAATATGGTGTGTTTCCTGATTTGATGAAGCATAGTAAAGTAATACCTTTATTTAAATCTGGTAGTACATTAGACCCCGCCAATTTTAGACCCATTTCTGTACTGCCAACACTAAGTAAAATTTTGAAAAATTATTCTTGATCAAATGTTAATTTTTTTAATGTTAATAATTTACTTCATAAAATCAATTCGGTTTCACAAGGGTCGCTCGACAACTGATGCTGGTGTTGAGCTGATTAAATATATTTTCAATGCATGGGAGAATTCACAGGATGCTTTGGGTATATTCTGTGACCTATCCGAAGCCTTCGATTGTGTTCACCATGAAACATTAATCAGGAAACTACAACACTACGGTGTAAGAAGTAATGCTCTTAAATTAATTGTTTCATATTTAAGTAGCTCTTCCGGGTCAATAGTACAAATGGGCGTGCCTCCAAGGCTCAATTCTCGGCCCCTTTCTGTTTCTTGTATATATTATTGACTTACCTTACATAGTAGGGGATAACCATAATATAGTATTATTTGCTGATGACACTTCATTAATTTTCAAATTAAAACGACAATTATTAAAATATGACGAAGTAAATAATGCTATATCTAAATTAGTAAATTGGTTTAATGTTAATAACTTGCATTTAAATAGCATTAAAACGAAATGTATGAAGTTCATGACTCAAATGTCAGACAATTAAATACTAATGTAATTTTAAATGGGAGGAACTGAGTCTTGTCGATACCACCATTTTTCTTGAATAACACTAGACGCGAAGCTTCAATGGAGCCCCATATATCAAAGTTAGCAAGCAGACTTAGTTCTGCAGCATATGCTGTAAAAAGATTAGAAATCTTACCAGTGTGGAAACAGCTAGACTTGTTTACTTTAGCTATTTCCATAGCATAATGTCCTATGGTATTTTGCTATGGGGACACGCAACTGACACTGAAATTATATTTGTTTTACAGAAGGGCCATAAGAGCAATCTATGATTTAAAACCTAAAGAGTCGCTCAGACAAAATTTAAGGAAATTAATATATTAACTTTGGCCTCTCAATATTTATGAAAATGTAATGTACGTACACAAAAATAAAAGTAGTTATACAAAATAAGTGATATTCATTCTGTAAATACTAGGAACAAACACAAGCTAGTAGTACCAGTTACTCGACTCCACCGAGTCAGTAATTCATTCTTGGGCGATGTATACGCTTTTACAACAAAATCCCAGAAAATATACAAAATTCGACCTGCTCAAAATTCAAAAACTTTATTAAACATAGTTTGTATAAAAGGGTTATTATAATGTTAAGGAATTTATGGATGATAATAACCCTGGGAATGAGGTGTTCGCTGCCAGGCTGTTTCTAATTTGTTTTGTGTGGTTAATTGTGTAATATACATGATTGTAAGCTGTTATTTAAAAAAAGTCCTGCTGGGTTTCTTGCTGGTTCTTCCCAGGACAGAGGTTTTTTCGAACCAGTGGTAATTAGACAAAAGAGTGACTTTCAATAAGTATTATTTATAATCTATATTGAATAAAAAGTTTCTGTTTCTGTTTCATTAATGTAACCATCATTTGTAACTCGGCCGCCGACGACGCGAGTATGACTTGATCATCGGCGTAAAAGGCATTTGACGGTTAAATCACCCATTCTTAACCCGCATTCTTCAACTTTCAAATTTTCCAAACAACTGTCCATAAATGGGTTGAACAGCCACAAGGAAGCCACATAGCCCTGTCTGACACCTCTATGGATGCCAAACCAGTCCGAGTAGGCCCTGTTGATCCTGACACAAGCACTGGAGTTCCTATACAGAGACTTCAATGCCTGTATCAACCCAGCGCTCAACCCAAATGAGTTCAGTATTTGCCATAACACATCCCTGTCCACTCTGTCATAAGCCTTTTCCAAGTCCACGAACGCACAAAAACATTTTGGTTTTGGCCAAAACCGCGATCATGCGCATGAAAAGAACTGATCCGTACATACCATTCCCTTTCTAAATCCTGCTTGCACATCCCAAATTTTTCCATCAGTATATTTCACAACTCTTTCAATTAGTACCTTAGCATACAGTTTTCCACTATGCTAAGAAGGCTGATACCACGGTAGTTTTACAATCCTGCTGCGATCCTTTTCTTATATAGTGGGACTATCACGGCTTCGCACCAGTCTCCCGGTACCCGCTTAAGTTCCCAACACAAATTAAACAAGGTGTACAGCAGGTTTGCCACCACTCCTCTCCAGCCCTTAGCATTTCAGTGATACTCTATCATATCCGGCTGCCTTACCTGCTTTAATAATTTTCATTGCTTTCATTATTTCATATATACTTATCTCTATCTCTTTCCTCTTCTTTCGAATTTCTATTTCATTTAATTCAAACATCTCATCACTCATAAACACGCTTTCAATGTATTCCTTCCATCTCCTTAAACTCGACACTTCGTCATTCAGAATGCAGCCATTCTGGTCTCGTATAGCATTCATTCTAGACTGTTTTGAATGTCCTGGCAGTTCTTACGAGTTTCCAGAACATTTTAATATTTGCCTGGAAATTATCCGATATTCTTCTATCATTCTTACCGTTCTTTCTTGCTTTTTCCTTTCAGCTACTTCTTTTACTCTCTTATTTAGATGTCTAAAGACTGCCTTTTTTCTTTCAATATCATCATTCATAACGCTAGAATAACTAGCCTTGGTTGCTAGTAAATCTAGCGATGCTCTCTTTGCTTCTACTTCCATCCGTACCTCATCATCCCACTATAAAGTATTATTTTCCTTTCATTCGTTCTCTTACTTACACCACATACTTCGGTAGTTGCATCCACCAAACCTTTCTTGACATTATACCACACAGTCTCCAAGTCTAAATCATTCATACACAATTCATCCATACCACTTATATTTTCTCTCAGTCTACATTTGAACTTTTCTTTCACCCCGGTAAACCATTGTATCTACCACTGCGCTCCTCATTCTTTCATCCACAATTATGAAATCTATCATGCTCTATCACCAACTCTTTCCCATGTATAAAGTGTTCGTCACAAAAGATTCTTTTTCCACACATACGGTGAGGAGGCTTTCACCATTCTCATTTATACTTTCATTACCAAACGTTCCCAATATCCTTTCATAACCAAGCCTTCTATTAAAATCTCCTAATATAACAATATTTTCATTACCCTTGCATTTCATTAGCACCATCCTTACCATCTCTAAAACTGCTCTCGGATATAAGTGGGCTTAGACATGTCTGGGGCGTACACGCCTAGCACAAACTACTTCTTTAAGCCCACTTTCATTCGTATCCATAGCATCCTTGGGCTTACATATTCATACTCTTTCACACATTGGCCCATTCTTTCTGAAAGGATGACACCGACTCTTGGCATGCCCGCTCGGTCTCGTCTACACCAGACCAGAAAGCGGTATACATGCCATGTGTAGTGGCATCCTTTCCTTCCGTTTCGTCTTATTTACACATAACACATCTATTCCTCTATCATACAACATATCGCATACTTCATCCATCTTATCATTCATTGCTCCACATACATTCAGCGTAGCCAGACGGGCCTGCAATCCACTTTTGCCCTTCCGGGAGACAGAACGTGACAGGTGGCGAACCTTGTCGCCGTATAAGTAATTTATAATATAAATAATAAAATTTCTAAAGATTTTTATTTAAAGTTAACATGTAATTGTTAATTTTAAATATGTAGTGGCATGATCGTGTAGTGGTGGTGTAAGAATATCCGCTACCCCATATCATCTCGTAGGTGCCATAAGAGGCGACAGAGGGAAACAAATAAGGAGATGGGCAGCAGCATCTTCCTAACAACTACTAAAAATAAACTGCGGTTGCCAACCCGCTTGCCGGGCGTGGCAACTATGGCAAATATACTCCCTATGAGTTTATGAATATATACCTCCATAGATTACTATGGGGAGGTATATGTTCATTCAGTAGTGGACTTTAATAGGCTGTAACGGCAACGGTAAGGGTTACATTCTCAATGCGTCCCCACTACTGGGCACAGGCCACCTCTCAGTTCTGAGATGGTTATTGAGCAGTCAGTCCGCCATGCTGCTCCATTGCGTGTTGGTGAACTTCACATCTCCCGGAAATATTTTATTCCTTAGACATGCATGTTTACTCACGATGTTTTCCTTCACCACCACGCACGTGGTAAATCAGCACATAAAATTGCAACTAACAATTTCATTGTTTTCAGTGGGGATCGGACGCGGCATTGGCGTATTCTGAAAATAAGTGTTGTATAATTAGTAAGGTAAAGTTCCAAGGCTGGGCACAGGCCAGTTTTCGTTTTGAAATGATTATGGATCAATTAGTCCGCCACGCTGCTCCAATGTGTGTTGGTGAACTTCACATTTTCCGGGATATTTTATTTCTTAAGCATACAGGTTTCGTAAGGATGTTTTCCTTCACTACCAAGCTCGTGCTGAATCAGCACTTAATATTGCAACGAACTATGTCATTAGCTCGGCGGGATCGAACCCTAACCTTCTTTGCTTCGTTGGTCAATGTGTTGAAGAAACCATTCATCATTAGGTGTAATTATGTTGGTTTGGAACTTTAATTTTATAACAAAAACTTTGTGGCGATAATGTTTAATACAAAAAGTAGAATTGATTAAATATTTTAAAATCTCAAAACTGTAAACATATTATATAACAACTAATAACAGGAGAGGATAATGTTTGAAATACTATAATGTCATTAGGTAACTTTATCTCTTTGTGATAGTTTTAATAGTATTTTAGTTTTAAATAAATTAAAATTATTTGTCCGTCGAAATACTTATACTTTAATCCAATAACAAGTCATCCATCCATTACAGCCTATAAAATGCAATGCTGAATATAGGCCTCCCCATTGATTGCGTCATAGGGGGATTTTGCCACAGTTACCACGCTTGGCGGCGCAGTTGATAACCGCAGTTTTTAATTATTTTAAGTTGTTATCAGGAAGATGCTGCTACTCATCTCATATTTCAATATCCTTCTGTCGTTTCACGACATCCACGGGATGATATGGGTAGTGGATACTTTCACACCGCCACTACACGGTTAATCAATACTACCAATGTAGTATTTTTATTGATTCAGAAATGTGTTATTTTCGGTGATGAAGAATTTTATTGACGATATATCCGCGTGAAACATGGTTCCTATCCTCTCTCCAACTATCATCAATCCGTAAACGGAGGGAAACGTCAAAGATGCCAGCATCTGGTACTTCTATCACCAATAAAGGCCACTGCTGAACATAGCCCCCCAAAGATTTCCTCTTAAGAGGATTTGCAATGGTTACCACACTTGGCAGGCGCGTTGGCAACGGCAGTTTTTATTTAGTTAATTTTCAGTTGTTATCAGGAAGATGCTGCTGCCCATCTCCTGTTTCAGTTTCCTCTGTCACCTCTTATCCTCCTTGTAGTCGGATGGAACGACAGATGCTGATAACATATTACACTCATTTACTGTACGCATGACGAACGATTAAGCAAAACCGTTTGGTTCAAATTTGTGGTAAGTCGACAACGTACGGGTGACTGGCTGAGCGTCTAGTTGTTCGATGGTGTAAGGGCTAGGAATTAATTTATGCAATTCCTGCACACACTCTTCGAAATTCTTATAGAAAACCTAAAGCTACTATGCTCCTGTGTTCGAGACTGGTGATATTGGTTGTAAGCAGATAAGCTTACAACTAAGCTTAGAATAGGAATAACCTTTGGTTTTATAAAATTCACATTAAAACATATGTACACATATACATTTATATATAGAGTTATATAGAGGCTTATTGGTGACCCGAATTTGGTTAAAACCAATCTTACCAGCCTCGAACATAGACGCAAAGTAGCCAGCCTTTCGGTTTTCTACAGGATGCATTTCGGAGAGTGTGCGCAGGAATTGCACAATTTAATTTCTCCTCTCCTTCCACCATCGGATAACCAGACGTTCGGCCAGTCTCCACCCTTTCGTTGTTGACTTACCACGCATTAGAACGAAACGGTTCAGTACGTCGTTCATCATGCGTACAGCAAAGGAGTGGAATAAGTTGCCAGCATCTGTCTTTCCATCCAATTACAGTGTGGGTGTCTTCAAGGCAAGAGTGAATAGTCTTTGTTAAGTCAGTGCACTTTTAACAAAAGAAAAATCTTAGGTTACATCACCACTTACCATCAGGTGGGATCGTAGACAAGCGCTGGCTTAGTAGAATATAAAAAAAAACATATATTAAAATTTAATTAGAAGACATATTAAGACCTCAACATTTTACATTACATTGCCTTCATAACACTTTCTATGAGGCGGAATAAATTACCATGAATGAGTTTTTTTTTTCATAATATATAATATTTTCGTGAATCCAGTTTTCATTTTAAGGACAGTAAAAATCGGCTCGCTACTCATACGTATTACCATCATAAGATACAAAAGGTTTTGCGAATATAAAAGTATAAAATTCTACGAGCTATTTCTCGTATTTCTTTTTGCGGTTTTTGAATTAAACATCTATACTTAAGGATAAATTATCTGTTATTTAGGTAAAAGTAATGCTCATCAAATATTAACAACTGTGTATTGCGAAGTTGTTTTCGACAGTATTAAACCTGTTTTAAAACAAAACTTGATCAGTTTTAAACCACGTTGAAAAATTGTATAAATTAAACCCCACATTGCTCTTACTATTTTAAAATATTGTCTCATTGTACCTAGATTTACATACTTACTCCGCTCGAGTCCAGTCTAGAAATGTTCGGATATTTTAAAAGATATTGATAATAATCTTAAAATAGCTATAGAAAAAATCTAAATTTAACGTTAAATACAACAGCCTGGACTCAAGCTACTTTACCTATAGAATTTGGTAGTATTGGTGAGAAATCTTTCATAACCTGCTTTCCTTGCTTCCGTGCATAGAGTCAGTGACTTATGTATGTAACATAATTTTAAATAATAAAGTAGACCCGTGCTTTGCTACAGGCAGGGCAGACATGTCGAACGCTCTATCCCGGCGAAAATGTTCCACTGGAGTTAACCAACAAAACAGTGGAAATTCCGTTGGTACAGAGCGTGCAGAAAGATTTGTTTCATAATTTCCATAGTGACCAAGATAAGGCACGCCTTCTAGCTGTTTCGACTAAGGAATCTAGTCACTGGTTACACGCTTTACCATCAAGTAATCTCGGCAAATTGTTTGATGGGGAAAGCTTGCATCGCCGTAGGAATCCGACTAGGGCGGCGATTTGTTAACCCCATCAGTGCCCTGTGGTAGCAGCGTCGACAAGTTTGGGCTCGACGGACTTTAATGTAAGAAAAGAGCAGGTAGGTTCTCACGGCACGGTTCTTTGAACGATGTCATCGAAGGGCTCTTGTCTCTAATGTTCCCGCGGTTTTAGAGCCTTGTGGAATATTTAGAGACGATGGCAAGAGACCAATGACATTGATCCCTGGGAGAGAGGTAAAGGCCTAGTGTGGGATGCTACTTTTTAGAACCGGGGCGGCATCAGAGGCAGCTGAACTAAGTAAGTGCCTCAAGTATGAGTCTCTGAGAGATGAATACATATTTGTGCCATTTGCTGTAGAGACTATCGGTCCATGGGGTCCACGTGCTGTGAAGTTCCTAAAGGAACTCCATCTGTTCGTTGCTGCTGGTGATAAGGGGGCTGGTTCTTTTCTTGCTGAAAGGCTAAGTATAGCCATTCAGCAGGGAAACGCAGCCAGCGTTCTTGGCACGATACCGCGAAAAGTAGGACTATATGATAATTATGTTCCTATTTTTGTTTATTTGTTTGTTTATTATAGTTTTTAATATTGCATATAATAAAATATTGTATATTGTGATAAAATAAAAAATATTTTATAACATTTAATATTTTAACATAATTAGAATTTCATTCGGCAGAGTCGGAAAGGGACGCCCTAGACGAAGGTTTATCGACCAAATTGGCGATATATTGAAAATGGGCCAGATTAGGCTTGCCCTTAACCGACGAGCGTGAATGCGTAAATATATGGATATAAAGGAGGCGAGAGAGGTGTGCCAGGATCGTGCCAAATGGAAGCCCGTAGTCTCTGCCTACCCTTCTGGGTTACAGGCGTGAGTGTTTATGTATATTATGTATATTTATAATTTCATTTTGATTTTCTTTTATAATTGTGTATCTCACTTCGATCAAATAAAACCCGCTCTATTTACTTTCAAGTTTTATAAATCCGGCTTCATTTCAAAATTAATCTAGCAACACTGGGATTTCCTAACTACAACATAAAAATAAAAAAAAAATCGTTAGTAAATTAAAATTTTTGTGTCTTAAAATATGTCTGTCTGGTCAAGCACCTTTTAACGGGCATCTAATTTACCTATATCACACCTCTCGGACTCTCTTAGCGGCTATCGGATTAGCAACATTAATTAAATTAAATACAAAATTTGTTTTGTTAAAGGGGTTGACGACTAAACTAAATGGGCTTAAGGTGTCTGTTACTAGTATGAAACCAAAGAAATTTAAATATATAGGTATACTATATGAAACACGTTTATATTTGGATAGAAAATGTATTTTTAAATCATAAATTATTAAGCAGAAACTCGCTTAAAATTGAATTTCAAGCGAAAGTGTGCTTTCAGGTAATGTATATTATCTCTACATATATTCAATATCTAGAAAAGTACTGTCTGTAATTCTAATATACTTTTGATAAAACAAGTCCAGGGGATTAAATAAAGGGGGCAAATAAAGGGTACTGATGTGTTAGTGGTTTTTAGAATTTTTGTCTGTCTGTCGGTCTGTGTATTACCGTTTCACGCAAAAACTACTGAACCAATTTACATTAAATTTAATATGTAGATAGTTAGTAACCCGGGGCAACTTATAGGCTACTTTTTATCCGATTACGGAACTTAAAAAAGAAGGTTTAATATTTTTCTTCCTTTAGATGTTAATTTTCTATTATATATGATTATGTTAGTTAATAGGCGGGATGACGGGTGTTTTTTCAAATTAATGTCATATTTGTAAATAAAGTTTAAAATTAGTTTTAACCTTTGCATAACGTTATATAATTTTAAAAGTGTAATAATTAAAATTTAAAAATAATAGATAATAGTGACATCTATCAAACTTTAATTTATATTTAAGAATTTATATTTTTGAACTAAAAACATATTAATTTTCATACGTTTGATACTATATCTATATGTAAACTGATTAAAACTGGTCTGCCTGCAATTATTGCAAAATTCTCATTAAATCATTTTTTGTGAAATGGTGTTATTTCATAATTATTATAATTATATTATAATTATTTTCATATTTAGTCTTTACTTGATACATATTTGGTCGGTACTTGAAGTCCTTCAGAAGCTCTTTAATTCCGTCCTACATGGTGGCATTACACCGGAGGCGTGGAGCAGAAGTGCGGTGGTCTTGTTCTTCAAGAAAGGCGACAACGCTCTTTGAAGAACTACAGACCGATTTCCTTCTGAGCCGCGTCTACGTGCTGTTTTCGAGAGTCATTCTTTGTCGAATCGTCTCGCACGCAGACTCGACGACTTCCAGCCTCCCGAACAAGCCGGTTTCGAAAGGCTTTAGCACCATAGACCACATACATACCCTTCGGCAAATTGTACAGAAGTCCGAGGAGTACAATTTGCCACTATGTCTGGCGTATGTGGACTATGAGAAAGCCTTTGATTCCGTTGAAATTTGGGCGGTGCTGCAGTCCCTTCAGCGGTGCCAAGTTGACTGTCGGTATATCGAAGTGCTGAAGTGCTTGTACAGTAGGGCTACGATGGCTATCCGAGTACAGAACAGGAGTACGAAACCTATCCAACTGCAGAGAGGTGTAAGACAGGGTGACGTTATATCCCCGAAACTCTTCACCGCTGCATTGGAGGACGTTTTCAAGCTTCTGAACTGGAAAGGATACGGTATTAACATCAATGGCGAGTACATCACTCACCTTCGATTTGCCGACGATATAGTCCTTATGGCAGAATCGCTGGAGGACCTAAGCACTATGCTCAATGACCTCAATAGTGCCTCCTAACGGATAGGTCTTAAGATGAACATGGACAAAACAAAGATCATGTTTAATGTCCATGTCACACCTATGCCGGTAGTTGTTGGGAACACTAAGCTCGAAGTTGTTGACGAGTATGTTTACCTGGGACAAATAGTCCGACTAGGTAAGTCCAACTTCGACCGAGAGGTCAATCGACGGATTCAACTCGGCTGGGCAGCGTTCGGGAAATTACGGCACATCTTCTCGTCAGGTATACCTCAAAACTTGAAAACGAGGCTGTACAACCAGTGCGTGTTGCCAGTGATGACATACGGAACTGAGACGTGGTCCTTCACTGCTGGCCGGATGAGGAAGCTCAAGGTCGCTCAGCGAGCTATGGAGAGGCTATGCTCGGAGTCTCACTGCGTGATAAACTTAGAAATGAGGTTATCCGCAGTAGAACCAGCGTGACCGACATAGCCCAACGGATTAGTAAGCTGAAGTGGCAATGGCCGGCCATATAGCTCGAAGAACCGACAACCGATGGGGAAAAAGGTTCTCGAGTGGCGGCCTCGTGCCGGCGGACGAAGTGTAGGGCGTCCCCCCACTTGATGGAGTGACGACCTGGTAAGACATGCAGGAAGTCGATGGATGCAGGTGGCTCAGGACCGTGCTTTGTGGCATTTTTGGGGAGGCCTATGTTTAGCAGTGGACTTGTGAAGGGCTGTAATGATGATGATGATGATATTTTCATATTTATCACTGTTTGTTGACCATCTCATGATATAGCTTAGCCAAATCAATGAATAGAGATCGTTTAACGATATTAATATCTAAACACAACATTGCTATTTCATGATAATATTATGGTCATATCGTCAAATAGTTTTTCACCGCTAGCGGCGCTGATAGCGTGTTTTTTAACAGAAACAGATTTTTAACAGAATCAACATCACTTTATGCCTTTTTTATATGTTCGCGGCTTTGGGTTGGCTCTTGAGTCAGTCGCATCCCAACCTTCTATAGCTGATATTACTAGATAGTATAATTTTGACTTTCATAGTTTTATTGTAATATAGCGCCCTCTACTTTCTGCTAAATAAACTAATGATAAGTAACTGATAAAATTAAATTTTAGAATGCTACTGAATACTTATTCGTGCAGCATCAAAAATTGTCACACTTAAAAATATCTAGACCGGTGGCCATTATCGGGATGATTTACCACAATTACCACGTTTGGCAAAATGGCTTACAACACTGTTATACTTATTATTTATGTTTTGTGTGCACAGTATCCAGTACTGTTTACACAAAACTGAGTTAGAATTAAGAGAGCAGCCCTTTAGTTGAATATATTGGGTGTCTGTTGGCATAGGTTTCATTTTACCAACTTCATATGTTACGTTATCTGATGTAAATAATTGTATATGTATTGAATAGCATTTAATGATGTTTCTAAATTGAAGACCACGCGAGCGAAGCCGCGGGTAAAAAGCTAGTGTACAATAAATGAGAAAATAAAAAGGAATTAAAGGCTAAATAGATATGTGGTTAATTTGGGAAGCAAATAAAATTAATTACAGTCAGAGCGGAATTGTATTATATCCTAATAGTTCCGTAGTGAAGTGGTGGTGTAAGAAAATTCACTACAACATATCAACCCATGGGTGCCATAACAGGCATCAGAGGGAAGTGAAACATGAGATGAACAGTAGCATCTTTCTGATAACGCACAAAATAAAAATAAACTATTCAAAGATCTTTAAAAATTTAAGTAATTCATTCGTTTGATAGTATGCAAGCGTTTTTTTTTAAATTGATTTCGTTAACCGATCGACTGAACGTGTAGTGGCAGCATAAGAATATTCACAACCGCATGTCGTCCCGTGGGTGTCGTAAAAGGTTACAGAGGAAAATATTCCAGGAGATGGGCGGTAGAGTCTCCTAACATCTAAAGAAAACTGCGGTAGCCAATCTATGATAAATAGGCCTTTGTTCAGTAGTGGACTTTAATTGGCTGATGATGATAAAACAATCGATATTTTGTAAAAATCTATACTAACTTGATACGCCACGTTGCAGCTATATTATGGTTGCAGCATGAACGAGTAGGCTCGACCTGAAAAGAACCACCCTCTTATAGAGTACCAGCGTGAAAAGAAAGCTTAATGCTGTGTAATTATATTTACTTAACGTTGTGTTTCTTATGGTGAGTGCAGAAAACCGGAGACCCTTTTCATTGCTTAAAGGGCATGCTTTTAAGGGGTCATATCCTCATTGGTGTCATTTCGTCAGATTATACAAACATAAAATGGATGTATGCAGGCGGTTTAGGAACGTGCTTTGGGTATGTTACAATGAGGTCTATATTTAACAGTTGACATGTCGATCTGCTATGTGGATTATGATGATGATGGTGGTGGTGTTGGTGGTGGTGGTGGTGGTGGTGGTGTTGGTGGTGGTGGTGGTGATGATACAAACATAAAGCATATAAAAATAATCCACATTTGCTGCTATTATTATTAAAGAAGAAAGACGTACTCGTAAATGCGGTCAAGGTCTTAGTTAGAAAATTCCTCGTCCCAATGCCTATGGTACACCGGACCCAGAAATTATTACATCCTGCACACATGATTTTCATTCCATAAAGTTAAAGCAGAGAAGATGATTTTTGATTTCATTTTTTTTTCATCCTTTGTTAGTAGGGATAAAAAATCCATAAATGTTAAGTAACTATGTCACATAATTTCTTGCTCCTTTCAGTGGTCTCAAAATTTGACGATTTTCCATTTTAATTTAAATTATATTTTTTAAGTTAATATTTAAAATAATATACAAATTCGATAATAATTTGTCTATAAAAACTATGACGTCACTACGCTATATTCTCATACACTTATTACTATGGCAATGTTTGTTTTGACAATTCTTAAAAAGCGCTCCATCATCAATGTACAATGTAACCGTTCCTAAATTACAATTTTGTTTTCTTTTTATAATTAAAAACTTTTTTTAAATCTCTCATTTCGTGTTTACTCCTGGAATACAAAATACTGAAATTACCTGAATAAATGTAAACGAAATAAAATTTATCAAGCTATAATAAAACAAAAAGCTTTTAATAAAAAATATGTAAACACATATAGGTGATATACACTAATTAAATTTAAAATTTAAATTATTTCTAGCTGTGAACTGTTTGTCCCGACCGAGCTGTTACAAAATAACCTTGACCTTTAGCGATTTATTTTTATTGAGTGTCATTTATAGTCGCATCATTTTGCTACAATAAACGATTTGACCTTTATATTTAGTGAACCTTGTTTTAGTATTATCCTAAAAGCTTTTTCTGTACGATGGCATTAGGACTTACTTGTCTGTTGTAAAAGTGGAATTTATAAGTCATAAATTCATTCTGTTCAGTGGGGTTAGTCATTCTAAATTCGTTATCGTTAATAGAAAGCTATAAAAATAAATTGGAATGACATATCACTAAGAGTGGCTTAATGTTGATTGCATTTATTTTTTAGTTTTTTATTTTAACTAAGAAATGTAGGCTATCAGCATGGTTCACCCCACTGGCGAACCATCTGCATAGGCACCACTTTATCAACTAATTCTATCGTTACCACAATAGCGCATCGACTGTTAAACTTCAGAAAGTTTAGAAAACCAATATTACTTATCTCAGGCTATGAGGTATCTATATAGCGTAAAGAATAGAGTAGAATAATTTTTATTCAATATAGATCACATGTAATTCTGTTTCTGTTTCCGGCAGTTCCTGTTTTTGTTTGTTAATATAAAATACTCACCGGTAATAATCGTAACGAAAAAAATATGAAAATTTCATGCTGTCAATGCCTCTTGAAACAGAAATAGATGTGCGCCTAATTCTAAAGAAATGATAATTGTAATTCCAAGTCCTTATCAACTAGTCGCTCGGTGGTAAAGGAACATCAGAAAGGAAAATGTAAATACTTATTTACATTATAACCGTATATACACCGAGTTCATTAAATTTGGATAAAACAAAAGATTAATTTATTTATTTATTAAGAAAGATTAATCACCATCATCATAACAGCCCATCACAAGTCTACTGCTTAACATAGGGCTCCTCCAAGTGACGCCATAACTGCCTGTGTCATACCCCTATGAGCAAACAAAATAATAAATTAATGCAAAACATTTTCAGATTTATTAAATATTTGTTTACGAGTTTCGTATACCGTAAACAAGTAACGCAAATTAACTGTTGCTTGTTCACAATTGAACGTTCAAAATCAAAGCAATGCAAACAAAATAAGCGATTATAATTTCATACGATGAGAGTTTTGGAATTTTATTGCGAAGAGATATAACACTCACTGTTGTTCAGAAATTAAATGTATATTAAGTTTTTATTTTTGAAATATATTTATTTCTAATTATAAAAATGACTATGAGTAGTTATCAATCATTAAAAATCCGTAAAGGTTCGCTTAATGTGAGAGATCTTTTTTTCTATTGTTTTATATAATAAGGGTGACAAACGACGCACAGTCCACCTGATGGTAAGTAGATGCTGTGGACCATAGATATCTACATCTATCTTGGAGGCCCTTTTTACTGGAAAGAGGCATTCCATCTTTGCATTTTATTTCTTAATCGAGGATAAATGTAGATGTCTATGGGCCGTTTTTCACCTGTATTCTATAAAAAAGAGTCTCCATTTCTCTACACTCACCACACGGAACACAGCAGCTTATTCGATTCGAGACCCTTCCCTGCTCGGGCCGACACATTCGTGCTACAACCATAATATATAATAGTATATACTAGTACTGTATCAAATCTCTCACACCCTCGCTGATGCTGTTACTTGTCGTCGGTCTGGGGTATTCCCCCGGTTACAGGAGAAGTCATTGTTGGCGGTCGTTTGCGAATTTCATTCAGATAACAAAGCCTGGTTAATACCCGGCTTTGTTTTCACTTATCCATGTATAACTGGGCGCCGATACTCAAGTATTTACATAATTTAGTAGCCACATAATTAAATATACCACGTAATTAAGCCCACATTTTTCATTTGAATATTAATAATACATGGCGACCCTGCTAGCCCAATACTCAAATAGCCCTTTGTGCTACTTAGTTCGGTAGCTTATTGCTCTGGTTATTTATCTATGGTAATAGAAATAATTATATTTCTACCTATTAAATCTCTTATAATCTTTCTGCCTTTTTCCCATAGTTAAGATGAACTTTTCAAAGTAATCGACATATTAAGTAATTTAGTTATTATGCTGATATTAACCACAATATTAAGTGGATAATAGATTACAAAAAATATTATATTTGTAGTATAGGTCACTCGGTCACTAGGAGCTAGTTACGAAGATATGCGAGCAGTCGATGGATGCAGGTAGCTCAGGAACGTGTTTTGTGGCATTACTTGAGAGAGAGAGGTCTATGTTTAGTAGTGGACTTGTGAAGGGTTTTAATGTTTTTTTTATAGCATAGGGTGACAAACGAGCCATAGACATCTACATTTATCCTCAATTAAGAATCAAAATGCACATGCGTTGTCACCCTGAGGACTAAGATGGAATGCCTCTTTTCCAGTAAGAAGGGTCTCCGGTTCTCTACACTCACCATACGAAACACAGCAGCATTGAGCTGCTATTTTACGCTGGTATTCTGTGAGAGCGTGGTCCTACCCCGGTCAAGCCGACCCATTCGTGCTACAACTATAATATAGTTGCAGCGTGGCTCTACCACGTAAAAAGATCATATTATCATATTATTACAATGGAGTATGATTTACGATGCCGTCATTAACATTACATAGATGGACTGAAAATGTAAAACTTAGGAAAATGGGCCCAGCATTAAAGACATTATTGTTGGTTACATTCAAACGTCTTTTGAAATGTAACCAACAAAATGTATCTACCGTCTTTAAATATACCATGTAGTGGAGGTGTAAGGATATCCACTAACTTGCCACTACCGCATATCATCCCGTGGGTGTCATAAGAGTCGACAAAGGAAACAAACCAGAGGTGACAACGCATCTGTAGCCGGTACAGTACTTCATATAAAATTCATTTAGTTAAGGCTATTTAGATGGTCCTTAATTTTTTAAAGATGTGAGGGTGATTAACGAGCACACAGTTCACCTGATGGTAATTGAATGTATATATACTATGGCTCAAAACACCTTGATGGACTTGATGGACAGCATCGTCTTTTTAATAAAACTATAAAATAAACAACTCGCCTGCCAAACTCAGCAACTATGGCAAATATGGGGCAATCAATGGGAAGACCTATGTTCAGTAGTGGACTTTTGATAGACTGCAGCGGTAAAGGTAACGGTGTTTTTAAATTCATTATTATAAATAACAGTAAATTTAAAATGAGTATAATGGAAAGACGACTGTTTGCCGATGAGAACGTATGCTTTGACAATTGGCGTATCAATGCTACTTACTTCCAGAGATGTGCTAATTAGTTTATTAAAAGTATTTAAATTCAAAATGTAAAATGGTTTTCAATGAATGTATTTAATTACAAAATGCAAAAACGTATTTACAAATAAAATACCTTATTTCACTGATTTTAACACTAGTATTTGTTCAAGGAGTTCATCTTTCATGTTCCGTCTATTTGGCCTCATAATCATTGCCCCAATCAAAGTAGTAGTTCAACAGGTGCAGAACTTGTTAAGCAAGTATTATATTTAAAGAAGAATTTTTTAACCTTTGGAGATCCTCTGTTCAAGGATTCTAAAGTATTGTCTTCATCTTTTAAATATTGTAGTGTTTCCAGGTCTAATGTAGTATTGGCACAGAATTATTAGCTCTTTAAGCTGCAGTATTGGCATTATAACTGGCTGCTGAAAATCAGTCATTTCCATCTTTTATTAGAGTTAATATGTAGGAGTTGGATATGAAGAAAACATTTTTAATTTTATAAATACTAAATATTTATTTAAAGCATTTCAAATAAAACAGAAGACAGATTAAAAATAAGTAAAACAAAAGTGAAATTTTTAAACAAAATTTTAAAACTTTTATAACGTTTTGTATCATATTATTACGTTGTCATCCAAATTTGAGATATATTAAAAGTTCGAGTTTCCAGTTCATCAGGAAGTTGGTTTAAAAACAATTACTAAATTTCACCCGGAAGGACAGACAAACAAGAATTTGACTTAATAAAACGTGGTAAAAGAATTTCAAATGCAAAATTTTATTATATACAATATTAAAACTATAATAAAAAACTAAAACTAGTAACTTAATTATCATATAGTCCTACTCCCGCGGTATCGTGCCAAGAACGCTGGCTGCGTTTCACCGCTGAATGGCTATTATACTTAGCCTTTGAGCAAGAAAAGAACCAGCCTCTTATCACCAGCAGCAACGACCAGTCGCGGATGGAGTTCCTTTAGAACTTCACCGCACGCGGACCCACGGACCGATAGTCTCTGCAGCAAATGGCACAAGTATGTAGTCATCTCAGAGACTCATATTTGCGCCACTTACTCAGTTCAGCTGCCTCTGATGCCGCGCCGGCTCTAAACGAGGTACCCTGAGATGAAAGGCCGCCAAGTGTCTATGCAAGTAGCATCCCAAACTAGGGCTTTAACTCTCTCCCAAGGGACCTATGTCATACCGTCGGGTCTACTGCCATCGTCTCTAAATATTCCAAAAGGCTCTACAACCGAGGAACATTTATAGAGACAAGAGCCCTTCGGATGACATCGTTCAAAGAACCGTGCCGAGAAAACTTACCAGCACTTTCGAAAGTCCGTGGAGCCCAAACTTGTCGACGCTGCTACCACAGGGCACTGATAGGGTTGACAAATCGCCGCTCCTAGTCGGATTCCTACGGCAATGCGCAAGCTTTCCCCATCAAGTAATGTGCCGAGATTATTTGATGGTAAAGCGTTTAACCAGAGACTAGATTTCTTAGTCGAAACAGCTAGAAGGCGTGCCTGATCTTGGTCACTAGGGAAATTATGAAACAAATCTTTCTGCACGTTCTGTACCAACGGAATATCCCACTGTTTTTGTTGGTTAACTTCCAGTTGAACATTTTCGCCGGTACAGAGCGTTCGCCATGTCCGTCTTGCCTCCGTAGCAAAGCACAGGTTTACTTTATTATTTAAAATTATGTTACATAAGTGACGGACACTATGCACGGAAGCAAGGAAAGCAGGCAATGCAAGGCTAGAAAGATTTCTCACACCAATACCACCAAATTTTATGGTTAAAGTAGCTTGAGTCCAGGCTGTTGTATTTAAAGTTAAATTTAGAATTTTTTCTATAGCTATTTTAAGATTATTATCAATATCTTTTAAAATATCTGAACATTTCCAGACTGGACTCGAACGGATTAAGTATGTAAATCTAGGTCCAAGGAGACAATATTTTAAAATAGTAAGAGCAATGTGGGGGTTTAATTTATACAATTTATCAACGTGGTTTAAAAACTGTTTAAAAACTGCAAACACAAAATGCAAAATAAGGTGTTTTGCATTTTGTATTTGCATTTTAAATATATTTATTTCAAATAATTCACATTTCTGGCTACTTCGCGGTCAGGAGTTTTAAGAACATTTTGTCTTTTATTATTGTATCGACAGCAAATTGAAACAGACGGATTCTTACAGTTATCTTTTACGATACCCTAAGGACGACACGGAATGATGAATCATTACGTCGGCACCACTAAGCACACATCATCGATTGAGAGGTTCTAAACCTGGAAATTTTTAGACAGTTTTTCGGTATTTATTGAATGTCACTAGATTTCATTTAGATTTACGGTAAAATTATAATTTTAATTCCTAAAGCAACAATCTAAAATGATTCCGCGGTTCATTGTGACAAGATGGATTTATTAATATAGGAAAATTTTAATACATTAATATTGTTTGAAAAGCGAAACTCATTGTACATACATTTAAAAAATATATTATATTATGTGGTGTCTATTTCACAGGCGTGCATTGGTTCTTCATTTTAATACATTTTTATTTATCCTTTATTACAAACATCTTAAATTAAGTGTTAAAAAGGGCGAACTTAAAGCTTTATGGCATTGTCTACGGTCGGTAGACGGATTTTTCTACCGGGGAGGGCAAAACCCTGTTGTGTTTCGTATGAGCGACGAGCGTCGGACATCGTTTGTAATAGTAACGAGGTGATCCATCTTAGTCCTTAATTGTTTACGAAAAACACGCACTTGAATTTGGATTTATAATCGAGGATAGATGAATGTGTCTATGGACTATACATACACTTACCATCAGGTGGGCTGTGCGCTCTTTAGTCACTCTTACATCTATAAAAATATATAGAAAATAATTAATGACGGCCTAAATAGCCCTAAGAAAAGGAATGTTATATGAAGTACAACGGTTTTCTTATAAAATTTTAAAATTAATATAATGACGTTTAATAGAAACCAAATATGTCTGAAAACAAAGAAGTTCTGTCTCCTAAACTAGGTTATAACACAACTACTAGATTGCAACTTTTTTTTTTTAAATTGCACCTGCAATAAATTTTCAATAAAGAAGGCTACAGATGACGTTGTCACCTCTGAAGACTAAGATAGAATTCTTCACAGCCTGTAAAATTACTGGCACTCCCTTTAGAATGAAACACACCCATACTATTTGGCGCCAGAAATAGCTAAAAAGATAGTATCTTCCTAGTCGAACTCCAAGGCAGAAAAAGAGGCCTACTACCTAGCATACGTTCAACCTTTTAAGAAAATAATGACTATTTTTGGCGATTAAAATTGAGGGTATATCCTCAATTACTATATCCACAAATCAAGGCCAAGAAAGCTGCAAGAAAACCACCTGTCCTTAAAAAGCTGCCGCGGTATTTCACGCCGGGGCAGCATCTTACCTTATATATAAAGCACAAGTCCGGTCGTGCATGGAGTACTGGTGTCACATATTGGCTGGTGTTGCAAAATGCCATCTAACAGCATTGGACTTAACAGACGTGTAACCAATCTTATCTGCCGCGAGCTACAGGCGCTGAGTAGTCAGTCTATTGGTATTCTATAGGATGCATTTTGGCCAGCATGCGCAGGATTTACATTCTTTAATTCATCTCTCCTCGTTAAACATGATATTTAAAATATTTTTAAACCTCTTCATAAGTAGGCTGTTTATTCTAAACGAATTTAGAGCAGCTAGCGCGCTTTTACGCATTATATTGCGTTCATCTATCTGACATCTGTGACAGGAACAATTGATTAACATTCTTTCACGTATGGCGAAACTGGTAAAAGCTTCGATATCATCCATTATCCATTACAGCCTATAAAAATCTACTGCTGAATATAGGTATCCCTCATAGATTACTTCATGAGTGGATTTTTCCATAGTTGCCAAGCTTGGCAAGCAGGTTGGAAACCGCAGTTTTTTTATTATTTCGAGTTGTTATTAGGAAGATGCTACTGGCCATCTCCTGTTTCATTTTCCCTCTGTCGCCTCTTACGACACCCTCGAGACGATATGGGGTAGTGGATATTCTTAGACCAGTAATATACAATTAACGATTTCATATCCCATCACAAGTCCATTGCTAAACATAGCCCTCAAGGAATGTCATAAAGTATGGTCAACCGAAATTTCCGTCCCCACTTGCAGCAACAAAATTATCACTTGCAATTTTAAGTGTTGACCTTTCATTCGATGTTAAGGAAAGCCAGCATGTCTAAGAAATTTAAAGTAAAAAATTATGAAAATTAGTTAGCTAAGATCAGGTGGTGGTTTGGTGTCTTACCTAGTTTGAATGGCATCTCCATTCCTCCTTCAATGCGTCCACCATCACTACCATCAATAATCACAACACAAATCTTAGCCTAAGCGATTCCTAATGTAGTAGCAGTCGCTAGTAGTGGTCAAGCCATCGCCTTAGCTGTTAGCCATGCAGAGTCTATTTCTTCCGACGATACCTCGTTTAGAGGTGAAGCGCGTGTTGTACTATCGAAGGAGTTATGGAGTTGTGTGTTTACGTGTGTAGTGGTATTAGTTGCCGTCGCAATTATAGGAAGGAGGAGGTACTTCCCAATGGGTAAGATACACAATTTTATTTTTCATGCGCATCTTGGTTATTATTATTATACACCCTTCCTTTTATAAAAAATCAATAGACATAAATTTTCACATCTTTGATAAAATGGATTTCCGCAAAGTAACGCCCGATTCTATCAAAAATATCGGGAACAAGTGAAATCTGCCAACATGATTAGAGCAGAACGGTGGAAGTAAAAAAATCAGGAAATAGCTTGATTTAGAAATTCTTTTATAAATAAGTGGAGGCATACGTTCAGCAGTACTTGTATTTAGGTTGCTACTTTTCATTTTTAAACGTTTATTTCGATTAAAACCTAATCCAATGATTACAATCTAAAGTAAATTCAAAGACAACTAAGATTCCTGCATGATTTTTTACAAATAGTGTTCTTTTTAATAATATGAATAATTCAATATTATTACTTATATACTTTTTAACTTTCCTTAAAAACATTTAAAATTTCTCAATTCTTTTATCAAAAAATTTACTTAGTATAATTCAATAATGCTCCAGATCGAACTCCGGTAATGGCAACCAGTTTCAACAGAGACTAATCATCTGCGCAGGACAGGCTTATAGGCATTGCACGGGTGTGTGCAAGCACAGATGCACTTTTCACGGTCAAAAGCTCACGACATTCCTAAACGACCGGAGAAAGATCAGGTACAGAACCAATAGTTTTTAGACGTGGAAGAGCCATGCTGCAGCTATATTAATTGTTTAGTTATAGCACGAATGGGTCGGCTCGACCGGGGAAGGAGCACGCTCTCACAGAATACCAGCGTCGAATAGCAGTTTTACGCTGCTGTGTTTCGTGTGGTTAGTGTAGAGACTCGGAGATCCATTTTACTAGAAAAGAGGCATTCCATCTTAGTCCTCACGGCTGACAACGCATCTGCATTTTGATTCGCAAAC
This sequence comes from Parnassius orleans, assembly GCA_029286625.1. Taxonomy (NCBI): domain Eukaryota; kingdom Metazoa; phylum Arthropoda; class Insecta; order Lepidoptera; family Papilionidae; genus Parnassius; species Parnassius orleans. The sequence continues at coordinate 7,441,324 of JAGSMP010000003.1, forward strand.
GAGGATATATGTCTATGGGTCACAGCAACCACTTAGCATCAGGTGGACTATGTGCTCGATTGTCACCCTTATCCTATAAAAAAAATTTCGTCATTCCGAGGCATTGGGTTGAAATGCTGCAAACTTCCTGTTTCCGGGCTGCTACTAAGATTTTTTTAACAGAAAAACCTAATAACTGATTTTGGCCCGACCCGAGATTCAAATTCGGAACCACATGATTAACAGGTTCGTTTACAATCACTAGACCAACAAGACAGAGATATTTCAATATAGTATAAGTGAGTGGCAGTTAGTGTAAGAGTAGGCAAGGGACGCCCTTGACCGAATCTTACCCACCAAATTGGTGATGAGCCAAATTAAGAGTACTATTAACCAATGTATGCGTGCGAGACATAAAAGAAAAGAAAGGGGTGTGTCGGAATGATGTCAAATGGAAGTCCGTAGTCTCCATCTACCCCTCATGCAGCATTCATTACCAAATACAGTAATGACTATTCAAACGAAGCAAATCAATTTCAAACGCTTAAGGCTCTAAACCAATAATCGTGTTTTCTCGTGTAATTCCATATAAAACTCTAATTATACGTGGGAGAGCCACGCTACATCTATATTATGGTTGTAGCACGAATAGGTCGGCACGACCGGGGTAGGACCACGCTCTCACAGAATACCAACTTGAAATAGCAGTTTAATGCTTAATTTATGTTTCGTATCGTGAGTGTAGAGAACCGTAGACCCTTTTTTACTGGAAACGAGGCATTCCATCTCAGTCCTCAGGGGTATATGGAGCACAGCAACCACTTACCATCAGGTGGACTGTGTGCTCGTTTGTCACCCTTATTCTATAAAAAATACTAACTTATATTAACACGAAGCAAATTTCTTTTGCCGTAGTCTTTCTTTCCAAATTATAATATAATATGCACGAATAGTGTAACGTACACGTTGAGAAGAAAAAATATAATTAATTAGAATCTAATTATTATAAAGAATGGTTAAAAAATTAAACATATCGTTTTACTGGTCCGTTACAAATAACGCTTATTCATGGTCCATTAATTCTACATATATAAATAACATAGTCATATAAATCGCAAGGAGGCCAAATATGCTTCTTAAACAGCCGGTAAAGTGCTTTGATTACATGCCAAGATCGTCCGAACAAAGAAAATGAAAAGGAAGCTCATCTATACATAAAATAAATCTGTAGAAAATTCTTGTCTGTAATTCTAACAATTTCTGGAAAAAAAACGAGACTAGGAGACTAAATAAAGAATACTAAAGCCAAATTATTAGTTTTTATAATTTTTGTCCGTCTGTCTGTTTGTGTATTCACTATTTACGCAAAAACTATGGACGGATAAATATTTCAAATGTAATAAAATTTTAAACATTTAAATTAACTTCGAACTGCGGCGAAAATCTGCTTTTTACATTTTTAAAACAACGCCATCGAAGAAAGTTTAGGAAAAACAAAAAATACTTCATTAATAATACCTAGATGGTTAGAGTACTGTTGTTTTCCGTGACTAGTCTATAAACCAATTAATACATATTTAATATAATTTAAAATTAAAAATTTTGTACAACCGACTTCAATATATATTATTAAAGATAACTCAAAAACTATTGGTTAGACCTTGATCAAATTTATATGGGACCACGTCAAAAGCACCAGCTTTTAAATAAAAAAAGAATCATCGAAATCGGTTCACGTAAAACAAAGTTATGAGGTAATACACATAAAAAAACATACAGTAGAATTGAGTACCTCCTCCCTTTTGAAGTCGGTAGAAAAATATAAATAATAAATATACAACATGTTTTCTATTACATGTTGTTGCCCGTTAAGTGTCCCTAGAATCAATATTCATACGTATAAAAATAACTTTACTTCAGAAAACTCTATATTTTTTTTAATTTAAATAAACATTTATTTGCAAATCGCATGTGGTTTTATTACCTTTTTTTCTTACTATTCTAAGCCAGCTCTTAGTTACCAAACTATACCAATATATTTATTGCATTTCAAAGTATTTTCCATTACATTTTAAACAATTTCTCATTAGTTCAAACCATTTTTGAAAACATAAGAACCAATGGGTACTTATTGAAAGCTATTACGGCCTCTTCTGGCGCCATAAGTGTCAAACCTCTCATTGAATCTTTTATTTTTGGAAAAATGAATAAATCGCGATGCTGCGAGGTCTGGACTGTGTGCGGATTAAGTAACGAGCTACCCTGCACACAGTTCAGACCTCGAATTTGGGGTAGTAGTTTCAGAAGCCAAAAATGACTTTCTCTTACGCTTGTCCTTATCGCTCCAGTGCAATAGGATACAACTTGTTGTACGTTTTCCTTAACTTTTTCAAAAACACTGGGCAAACAAATGGTGATGTGCCGCTCAGCATTAACTATTCTTAGGAAAACAATAAAACGCAATAATTTTTTGCCCACGCTTCTTGCCTGCCTCTATTTGGTTGGTTTGCTGTCGCCTTCAAACACCCATACAAGACAAATATTTTTGTTTAAAAAAAAAACAAATAACACGCGAATATCCGTTAAAAATTATTTTAATTAATATTATATGAGCTTCTTATGTTTTAAAAGGTATAATATTCGAAATTTAAACATTTATGAGCGGCCAGGAGTGCAGAAATTTCAGTGTGCCCAAGTTTACACAAGTTCTTGGAATTTTGAACTCTCTGAGTAAACTTTTCAGAATCGAGAATCAAACCAACTTAGACGTGAAAAAAACAATAAAGCCTATATGTGGATCAAAAAAGTGCCAATGAACATTTTGGCGTGAATCTAATAAAGCGTGAATAAAATAAAGACCACGAAATCCCACATTATTTTATAAAATTAAATAAATGCATAACAGAGTAAAGTAGAAACAATGCACATCTGATTACTTTCCTTCAATCACAATTTATCATCAATATTAGCGACTTTAGTGATACGATGGGGTACTGCAAATTTAAAGCATTATTTTTAAGATCAAAATTAAAATTATTTACTTTTTCCTCTTTCAGCCCGTAAATTTTAAATTAGACAAGGGCGTCTCCCGTTGTTGCGAGTATTTGCCATAATCGTCATGATTGGCAGGTGGATTAACGATCGCAGTACCAGATCGCGTGCTTAGTTATTTATAGTAATATTATATAGTTATGTATAGTTATTCTGGCTTCTCTCATACATGTTTTTTAAAACACTCGTCGGACTAAATGAGGTGAAAGATTTTCTACAATTGCCAACACAGGTAATTTACTATGTTACTTTTTTTATAGAATAGGGTGACAAACGAGCACACAGTCCACCTGATGGTAAGTGGTTGCTGTGACTCATAGACATCTTAATTTATCCTCAATTAAGAATCAAAATGCAGATGCGTTATCACCCCTGAGGACTAAGATGGAATGCCTCGTTTCCAGTGAAAAGGATTTCCGGTTCTCTACACTCACCATACGAAACACAGCAGCATTAAGCTACTATTTTACGCTGGTATTCTGTGAGAGCGTGGTCCTACCCCGGTCGAGCCGACCCATTCGTGCTACAACCATAATACAGCTGCAGCACAGCTCTACCACGTATAAAAAAGATAAAAACTGAAAATATTGTTTAAATTTTAACACTGGTATTTGCTTTGAAATTATAAAAAACAAACGCTATTTTATTTTGCATGCCGTAAGCGCTAGCGCACAGGTATGCTCTACTAGGGCCTAAAAATTAAGATTTCAAAGTGTTGTCGCATGAAATCGTATCTAGCAATCATATTGTACATATAAGTGATATAAAAAGCACATTGTCAGAAAGATAAATGATTGTTGAACTTATTTTTTTTTTAAATCGATTAATTGCTATTTTTACATAAAAAAGGGTTTTAGTGGCTTATGATGTGGATTTATCAAGTCCGCATAACTTTTGAAAATATCAATTGTTTAACTCAATCTATTTTTAAAAATCTTCATCTATCATGTGGGTTGTTTAGTTTAGTTATAATAAATTTTTTTCGGCTGCGAAGTGTCGATATATTCGGTGTTTTAGCAGTTGTGTGAATTTATTTTTTACTAGATAGAGACTGCATCACTTGCTCAGTTACTTCGGCGTCAATCGCCGTCGTGAGTGAACATTGTATCGATTGTTTGCAGCGGCTCAAAAAGATCGCTGTACAAATACACAATATTCGAAAATCCAAATTTCTTACATACTTGATTATAATAATAATCAGAGATTTTTATTACAATATTTTAAAAGCACAGAATAAATAATAGTAGTACGTACTAAAAGTAATTAGGATGTAATATTTATACTTCAATACGTCTTGGACTTTATGGAGTGACCTGAATGATGATATGATGATCATATGAGCATTATGAGTCGTGCACTTTTGGATTTTCCAAACTTTTTTTTGAATTGAAGTTTGACATAAAATTATCGGAAAATTGGAAGTATAATAAGGTTATTAGTGAAAACTTGTGTGTATTTAAACTACTTTAAAAAATTCCGTATAATCATGTTATACGTAATTTTTTTATTGCGCTTAGGGCATGCCCAATTGGATTTACCAATATTTTTTATTTATTTTTATTTATTTCAACTTTTATGCACAAAAGAAAAATCGTACATATGGCGGACTTAATGCATTCTCTCCCAGTCAATCAGTCATAAACAGCTGCTTCTCACTTGACCAACTCTCCGTGGTGCTTTCCCTCCTACGCCAGCGATGCTACAGATTTATTTATATCACCACTAAATTAAAATAAATATACAACATTGTATGTATTTAAATGATATTCTAATATATAAAAATTAATGTTTGTTTGTTCGTATTTTATGCGCTGCCATACCGTTCATTAGATTGCGGTAAAACTTTGTCAACTTATTGCTTGCACTTGCGCGAAGGTTATAGGCATAGTACAATTAACTTACAGTAGATGGCGCACGTATCATATCGACAAATTTATTTAAAAGTTAGGTATATAATTCAATTTAAAAAATGTATTATCTTTCCTAATTAAACTATATAACTCTTCTAAATTCAAAACTATATTTCCACAATTATTTATTTTGTGCGGCAGCAACGCGCCGGGTACTGGGTACAGGCTAGTATTTAGTATACTATCATACATGTTTTGTTTATATATAAGTATACACTATAGGTATAGATTTTGTATATTACATTATCACTTCTTTAGTTCCTTTTTCTGATTTATATCTACGTTAATATTTTTAAAATATATTATTGTACGGGCTTTTCAATATAATATTATATCATCTGTGTTGAAGTCATACATGCATTTGATCGGTTTTTGTGATAAAATGACTACACGTTATAATTATAAACCTAGATACCATTACTATTTGAGTTGGAACAATGTTATAGTTTATAAAATTAAAATACGAGAGTAAACTTGCAGTTTATATATCCAAACAAACGGAAGAAAGGTTCTAAGCGAACGAAGTCGCGGCCACAGCTAATTATAAAATAGAAGTATCAAAACCAAGGTAATTGGCAACTTATCTTAAACTAACTTATCTTCGTTGACCTTATATTTTATTTTTATTATTTTCACACTTTTTGACAGTTATCAAAAGTTCTAATACACCAAACCTGTCCATCCAATATTTTTAAATTAATTTATCTTACTTCATAAAATATGTCAGTATATTTAGAAACGTTACTCAATTTGTAATAAATAAAAATACAAAGGTTTTTAACTGCAATAGAAATAAATCTGTTCATTTGCAGCAAAGGGGATTAAAAATGTTCACCACAATAATTTTCCAGTAAAAAGAGTTAAGCGGTTGCAGTAAAAATTTTGATTCATATTTAGAAAAAATGGACAATTGGGATGGTACAGGTATAAATTAAACAATTTCATTAGTTTTTTTAAATGATGTTAAAGATCTGTCTAAGTCTTTTATTTTATTTGTATTTATTTATTTCATAACACAACCTTTTTACATAATTTCATTGATATCTTGCGTGCGTATCATGTATGTACGTATATTTGTTTGTAAATTTCTTTATTAAGTACCTCGTATATTCCAAACGGCTGAATGGATTTTGATAGTTAAGGTATCGTTATATTCGTCTTAAAAATTAAAGTATCTTTAGATAGCTGTTTGAAAAAAATGGCGGATTTTTGTCGCGAAATAGTAATACGTTAATAAAAAAAAGTAAACCTATCGAGTAGTATATCAAAATAAATGAAATTAAAAGGGGATTACAAAAATATTTATAAATTATATGTTTAAATTTAATTAGGAAAAATAAATTGGTTTAAAAAAAATTTTGACAGCGTAAAAATGGGCCATGTTTGTATCGGACCTCGTGCTATCATTTGAAATTTAGAATAGTTATAAATATCCGTAGTCCAATCATATTTAAAACGAAACAAATAAATTGTTTTTAATAAATAAGTATACTTTTCTAGAAAATGTAATAAAAAAATTCCGCTTATTTCAGGAAAAATACAACGACCTTTGATATTCTGAATAGCGCTATCGTTACGTGTGTAATTAAAAAAAATCAAAAACACGACTGCACCTTTTAAATTGTCTTTTTTGCAGTCGGGTTTTTTTTTATTATTTATTTTATTCATACACTAGTGTAGTTGGATAACGAAACGGAAGGAATAGCATTACTTTTAAAATACGTCGTTGGGCACGTTCAGCTTCGGCAAGAATTGTCTTACAAGCCCCACCCATTAACAGATACCGTAACTTATTAAAGATTCAAAGAGAGTCCTATAACTTTGTAACAGTAACTTTGGACTTGCTACAAACCTTAGTAACTTAAAAACATAGATAAGCTTTCTTATCTTTTTACTTAGTGATATTATTTAATGTTTCCACTAAAGCTTTCCATCAATAATTATTCCCAAATAATTTACTGTTAGTTTTAGTTATGTAAGGACAGTTGCAATATATTGGAACTTCATCAAACCGGTTACATGTAATTGTATGAATACTTAATTTAAATTTGTCATGTAGTTAGCTAGAGCCTTACTGAAACAGATTAATTTTGTTTGTATACAGTGAAAGTTGATTTTTTCTAGCCAACATAAAATTATTGCCTGTCCCGCCTCAGAAATTTGTTTCACACGCTCACAGCTCTTTGCATGAAATATTATTACTGTGTCGTCAGTTATATTGGCGGCGTTTATTTCAACTTTAGTCATGTCATTTACGTAAGTTAAAATAATATAATTGTAAGAGGACACCGTTTGTACATCGCATATCATCACTGGAACATAACGTACTGCTTTCTGTCATACAAATAATTTTGGAACCATTGCAGAGCATTACTTCTTAAGTTCTCTTATCTCCGCAAAAAAATCTATGTTGACCTTGTGTCAAAGGTCTTTTGTAGGTCAATAAAAACACTACACATCTGTCTCCCTCATCAACATACTTATTTACTTGTGATGTCACGTTTAGTATACAGTATCCGTCGACTTGCCGAGTCTAAGGCCAAATTAAATGGGAGAGAGTAACTCATTGGATTCTAGATAAACATTAAGCCTCTTGTTAACAAGCTTTTCTACAATTTTGGACATGACACATAAGAAAACTATAGGTCTATAGATAGAAGCAAGGGTTTTATCGCCTGCCTTATAGATAGGCGACACAGTGGTTTTCTTAAATATCGCAGGGAAAACTCTTAATGAAAAACTAAGATTACATAGATGCGATATTGGCTCCACCAGAATACGATGAAACATGTTTAACTTTTTTAATATTTTAAAGTCTAGAAACAAAATCACTTGTTTTGATAACATATTCGATTTATTAACATCTAATGCTTGGAGCATTGACTATCCGTCTATGGCTTGGATCTAATGACTTAGTTTAATTTTTTCTCGTTGACATTTGTTACGAAATCTACTCAAAGTTCCGTAAGGCCTTTATTTCATTTGTATATTTTGAAAATGTATTTAAGTAACAAAACAAATTAATGTAAGAAAGTAAAAAAATTATTACTCTTGTGCATTATAAAGTGAGTGAGAAACTGGAGAACGTTTTTATTGGTAACGAGGCATTTCATCTCCGTCCTCGGGGAAGACAACGCATCTGTACTCTGCTTCTTCGTCGAGGATAGATGTAGGTATATATGGGTCACAGTACAGGTACATAATATATTTTATTTATACGATAGCTCGCACATAAACTCTTATTTTAAAGTATCACTGCACTAGATATTCCCTGTAGAGTATAAAACTAGATGTAATAAAGCCACGGCATTATTGATCCCAACAGGCACTAAAACAAAGTGCTTACCGTAAATCTTTATAAATTAGTTTGTCGTGTCCAGTTAAAGGGAATTGAATCTGGATGTTTGAGTGAAATTAAATATTATAAAGACCATTTAATAAAATGTATTTAGCATCCTACAGCAATTCATCGTTACCTGACCTATACTAGAATAAAGCAAATAAAACCTCCTTCCTTAAAAATTAAGCTCCGAAGTTGCAGTGCCTGATATATGAATAGGAACCACTACTAGGAGGGACTCCTTTTGCCTAGGAGTCCTGGGTAGGTACCAACCTTTTACCTATTTCTGCTGCCAAATAGCAGTGCTTGCACTGCTGTGTTCTAATCTGAAGGTTATAGAGTGCCAGTATAATGACAGGCAGTATTCCATCTTGGTGCGTATTGAAAACCCGCCGCCGCGTAGTGGCGGGTAAGAATACCCACTACCCCATATCTTCCCGTGGGTGTCGTAAGAGGCGACAGAGGGAAACTGAGACAGAAGATGGGCAGCAGCATCTTTATGATAACACCAAATTACAATAAAAAAACTGCGGTTGCCAACCCGCTCGCCAAGCGTGGCAACTATGGCAATATATATATAACCATGACGAAAGTTACAAAAAGATGGCCCCCAGGCCCCGTCGGCCCCACTACGCTACGGCTACGGTAGCGACCATGGTAACGGTGGGGCAGGGGGTGCTAAGAATCTCCGGTGGAGGTTCGGTTGCCTTAAGGCGACTCAACCGTACAATATACAACTCACGCACCATGAGGACTGACGAGAAGATCCTGGAGCTGGAAGAAGAGATAGATAAGTTGCGCTCGGATATTGTAGGATTATCTGAGGTTTTTTTTTTTATAGGATAGGGTGACAAACGAGCACACAGTCCACCTGATGGTAAGTGGTTGCTGTGACCCATAGACATCTACATCTATCTTCAATAAAGAATCAAAATGCAGATGCGTTGTCACCCGTGAGGACTAAGATGGAATGTCTTTTTTCCAGTAAAAAGGGTCTCCGGTTCTCTACACTCACCATACGAAACACAGCAGTGTTAAGCTGCTATTTTACGGTGGTATTCTGTAAGAGCGTGGTCCTTCCCCGGTCGAGCCGACCCATTCGTACTACAACTATACTACTAACATAGCTGCAGCATGGCTCTACCACGTATACGAGGTCCGAAGAGAGGGGGAGGACACGGTAATCCTCGAATCCGGCAACTTGTTCTATCACCGGGAAGGCGACCATCTGTCCCAAGGAGGCCACCTCCTTGGGAAAGATGATCCCAAGCGGTAACAAAGCCTCCATAGAAGCCTAGAAGTCGAGCTTGCCCTATCAAACTGCTCAATCAATAATATCAACTAATAAAAATAAAAAAACTCGTAAACTGTTTCAAACTATTTCAAATTTCCCGCTCGCTTCTCTGTCGCTGTCGCTGACCTGTTCTACACAGGCCATAGATTACTGTATATACACAGGCCTTATAACGTCAACACGCGGCAAAACTGCGCGATTAGGTTGTCATAAAAATTAATCGTCTCTCTCGCACGCGTGGGCTTTTTACCGGGCTTCCGAGAAGACGATCGCTCTCCCTTTCTAACCTGTGGTAAAATGTTCTATAATGAAATATAACTACGATTGTTTATATAGCAATTTGCACATAGCAAAAAGCCCGGCTTTTAGTGTGAAGTTAGTCATTAGTCAAGCGCGGGCGATACCTTTGCAAGTTCACTTCACATTTCAATGTTTACTCTTTGTGTTTACTTGAGCGAATAAATATTGCGAGTTGAAAATTAATGCTTTTTTATAGATTTTTAGTGAAAATGGAGGATAATAGTGTTCCTTGTGATAAATTCAATTAAGTGTGTTAAAGGGCTAATCGGCGAGGAAAAGGTAAAATCGAAAAAGAGAAAAGGTAAATTTTTATAAAACTGCTAATAACAACAAAACCATATCTTGGGCTTGCCCTAGTTTGGAGCCCTAGCTTCGCCACTGGTCCCAAGGAGGTGTCCTCCTCGGATTTATCGTCCACAAGTCTGTCGACGAGGGTTGGATAGAATTAATCGTTGGTCCAGATCCCATGGTCTAACTATATATCCAAGTAAGTATCAAGCGTTAATAGTAAGTAGCAGATATACTTGTAGTATTATTGATAAATGCACCCTGCTAGATATGATTATCAATGGCACATCAATAGCTTACTCGGAATCTGCGAAGAACTTGGTCCAAATTATTGACAATAGGTTATCATGGGGTGCTCATATAACGGACTTAAGCAGGAAAGTTTATTATGCTTTTCACTCGTTAAAACGACTTCAAAGTTTTTACCCTTATCAACTAAAATCTCTTTTATTCAAACTCTCATTTTACCAATCTTAGATTACGCTGATGTCTGTTTTTAGGATGCTACAGAGGAGTAATTAAACAAACTTGAGTGATTGCAAAACCTTTGCATTCGGTATATTTTGGACTCAAGTTTGATCCGATTTCGCAAGAACACTCGTATCCTTTGTCTTCTTTTTAACATCTTACACAGTCCAAATTGCCCTTCATACCTCCGTAAACCAGTTTTCTTACTTAAATCTCCAGATGCAGTTTGTAGATGTCACATTAAGACCCTCTTAAATTCCCATCCTTTAAAGCTCATTCATATTCCTGTTCATTCTCTGTACATGCAGTAAGACTCTGGAATTCACTTCCTCCTCCCATTCGAGAAATCAAAACAGTGACATTGTTCAAAAAACGTGTAAAAGATCATTATTTATGTCTTCTATGTAAGTTTCATATCTTTATTATTCACAATACATTTTATTATTTATATAAATTTAATTATGACTATATATATATGTATTTATTTTATCTTGTATGTATTATATAATAACAAAGTGCACACCTTATTTTATTTATCACATATCTTTGTAACTGGCCTACTGGAAGAAATTTCAATACGAGATAAGTAGTGCCCTTGTACAAACTCTTCATCATGTTGTGTCATTTCCGTTGTTTGTGTGTACATAAATTATTAAATAAATACCTTACACTCAGAATCATCAAACGGTATTCGTTGAAGGTCATACAGGTTTACGCACCAACCTCGGCACATCCCGATAAGGAGGTGGAGGAAATGTATGAGAATATCTCCAAAGCCATGCGTTCCTCCAAAGCCCACTATACGGTGTTAATGGGAGACTCCAACTCAAAACTAGGCACAAAAGAGAACAGTGAGCTGAGGGTAGGGAAATTTGGAATAGGGCAACGGAACCCAAAGGTCCAGCAGCTGACCAACTTCATGGAGAAAGAGGGACTCTTTATGATGAACTCTTTCTTCCAGAAGCGGCCCCACAGGAAGTGGACCTGGTCGCGCCCCGACGGTTCGACAAAAAATTAGATTGACTTCATTATAATGACTAGATGGCAAATGTTCAGTGATGTCTCAGAGATCGCGAGGGTGAAAACTGGTAGCGATCACCGAATGGTTAGAGTCACACTGAACCTAAACGTTAAGTTGGAGCGGTGTCGTCTAATGAAGTCAATGCTCCGTCCCCCTCGTGCTCTAATCCAAAGTCCCGAAACCTTTCAGCTCGTGATACAAAACCGTTTTCTGCAGTCTTCACTAGATTTGACAGCATACAGGAAACTGAACAGACAGATCCCCAAATGCATGCGGCGGGACTTACGCAACTTTAATACTGCTCGTATTGAAGAAGCGATCGAGCGGAACCAGGGCTCCAAAGTTTTTGCCAGAGATCTGTCTGCCAGAAAGAGCCAACTGTCGAAGCTGAAGACCGAATGTAGCAGCATCCTTTCCTGGACACCTGAGATTTTGAGTGAGATTGAGAAGTTCTATGGGCGGCTGTACACATCGTCGTTGGAGCCACACGCAAGTGTGAGTACCGATCCAAGAGCAAGTCTTATCCGACACTATTCCGATGATTTCCCGGACGTCAGTCTGAGTGAGATTAGAATGGCTCTCCAGCACCTTAAAAACGGCAAGTCCCCGGGCGAAGATGGAATTACAGCGGAGCTTCTGAAAGCGGGTGGAAAACCGGTACTTGAATTCTTTCAGAAGATCTTTAATTCCGTCGTCCATGGTGGCACTACTCCGGAGGCGTGGAGCAGAAATGCGGTGGTCTTGTTCTTCAAGAAAGGCAACAATGCTATTTTGAAGAACTACAGACCGATTTCCCTTCTGAGCCGCGTCTACGTGCTGTTTTCAAGAGTCATTACGAATCGTCTCGCACGCAGACTCGACGACTTCCAGCCTGCCGAACAAGCCAGTTTCCGAAAAGGCTTTAGCACCATAGACCACATACATACCCTTCGGCAAATTGTACAGAAGACTGAGGAGCACAATTTGCCACTATGTCTTGCGTAAGTAGACTATGAGAAAGCCTTTGATTCTGTCGAAATTTGGGCGGTGCTGCAGTCCGTTCAGCGCTTCCAAGTGGACTGTCGGTATATCGAGGTGCTGAAGTGTTTGTACAGTAGGGCTACGATGGCTATCCGAGTACAGATCCTGAGTACGAAACCTATCCAAATGCAGAGAGGTGTAAGACTGGGTGACGTTATATGACCGAAGCTCTTCACCGCTGCTTTGGAAGACGTTTTCAAGCTACTGGACTGCAAAGGATACTGGATGAATGGCGAGTACATCACTCACGTTCGATTTGGCGACGATATAGTCCTTATGGCAGAATCACCGGAGGACCTAAGCACTATGCTCAATGACCTTGATAGTGCCTCCCAACGGTTAGGTCTTAAGATGAAAATGGACAAAACAAAGATCATGTATAACATTCATGTCACACCTATGCCGGTAGTTGTTGGGAGCACTAAGCTCGAAGTTTTGACGAGTATGTATACCTGGTACAAATAGTCCGACTAGGTAAGTCCTACTTCGACCGAAAGGTCAATCGACGGATTCAACTCGGCTGGGCAGCGTTCGGAAAATTACGACACATCTTCTCATCAGGTATACTTCAAAACTTGAAAACGAGACTGTACAACCAGTGCGTGTTGCCAGTGATGACTTATGGAACTGAGACGTGGTCTTTCACTGCTGGCCATATGAGGAATCTCAAGGTCGCTCAGCGAGCTATGGAGAGGTCTATGCTCGGGGTTTCTCTGCGTGATAAACTTCGAAAGGATATCCGCAGTAGAACCAGAGTGACCGACATAGCCCAACGGATTAGTAAGCTGAAGTGGCAATGGGCTGGCCGTATAGCTCAAAGAACCGACAACCGATGGGGGAAAAAGTTTCTCGGGTGGAGGCCTCGTACAGGTAGGCGAAGTGTAGGGCGTCCCCCCACTAGATGGAGTGACGATCTGGTAAGACATGCAGGAAGTCGATGGATGCAGGTGGCTCAAGACCGTGCTTTGTGGCAGTGGAGGCCTATGTTCAGCAGTGGACTTGTGAAGGGCTGTAATGATGATGATGATGATAATTCCATCCTAGCCCTCAGAGGTGACCACGCATCTGTGGCCTTCTTTGTTTGAAGTTGTCTGCAAGTTACCATGGACTGCAGTTGCTACTTACCATCAGCTGGATTGTAAGTTCGTTTCTCACATCAGTTTTATAAAAAAGCTATCGTTATCAATACACCTACAACCATTACAGTTTATCATTTACCTTACAGCCTCTCTAAACTGCCCTGATACGGAAGAAGGCGGCTAAGTGCATTTTGCCGATTTTGAGTTTTCAGCACCACTAAACTAAGCAAAAAATTCTCTATCGGCCAATATTGGAATTATATTTTTACGTTTGATAGTTCCAGAGATAGATTAAGCATTATGGCGGTTAAGTGCAAAATTTTCTTTGCTGTCATACGCTAGAAATCAGTTACAATACATCGCTACGCTACAAAACCGTTAAGTGATTTTAACGATTTATTTTCTAAGTTGAAGATACACAATGAATTGACGTAACTGAAAACGAATAAAACTCTTTGAATATTTTTTGTTTTGAAGAAATGGTATTATCTGTAAGCGATGTATATGATTGTAATGAATTGATCCCTATAGATAAAAACTGTGTGCCGCCGATGAACATGATCCAGAATAAATTCAAATCTGAAGAAGATAACAATTAATTCATTAATTACTCCTTGCCGCCCACTGTACCACTTCCAGAATATGTCAAAGAGCATATTATTACCATACATACCATAACATTGAATTAGTCGATAAATATTTTAACTCCGATGATTCTTGGAAAGGTAAAACTTATGTGCCACCATTAAACATGCCGCTGAATAGTTCCACATTCGAAGAAGTCTACAATCTGTCCGTAAAAGTCTATAAAATTAGTTACTCCTTGCCGTCTACAGTACGTCTTCTAGTATCAATAGAAGAGCGCCATTATTAAGAATAAAGCGATGAAGATTTTGACTCTGACGATTCTTTAAAAGATAAGGACTACGTGCCGTTAGTGGACATGCCGCAAAACAGTTCTGATTTCGAAGAAGATGAAAATCATTCTATATCATAAATCAATAAATAAAACAGATTCATCAGATCAGATTTGGCAGAAGATGAAGAATTATAATTGAAAAGAGTTTAGTAGAGCATCACATCATCACATTTCAAGAAAAAAACAGGGTCTATAAGAATAAAAATCGTTGGCTTGTTTTTCCTAATAGCTGTTAGTGCTAAGCATAAATAAAATTTTAATATTCTTTAAACTAAAGCACATTTTTATTTTACACTTAGCAACTTTTCAAACTTACATAATAATAATGTACCTATGCTCATGCTAACCAAAAAAGCGGTTCCGTAAGATTGATGTACATTTAACTACCTTTTAGTTTAGTTGCACTTGTATTTAATTTGATTATTTGCTGATAAACTATACTATAAGGCCATCAAATCACAAAACAGCAATAAAGCGTAGTCTAAGAGTATAATTTAAAGAATGCATCAGAAATAAAAAGAAAGTTAAAGTAGGTTAGCCGCATTTTTGCGTATGATTATTGTCAGTGCTATACTAAAAAGCAGTTAGGGTATACTTAACTGCCTTTTAAATTGTGATAAATATTCAAATATAATGTTTCAATACTTACGTTAACTACATTTTTGGATTTTACAGAACAGGATTTCAATAATTTCAGTCAAAAATATTTATGAAAGATCCGTAATTTTTTTTTACATGCATTCCAATAGCTGTTGAAACTTTTTTCTCGGTGATATCTATCAAGAAAACGCATTTCGCGCTTTTTTTTAATTTTTCTCGAAACATACTTTTGTGGCTTTGCCGCCTTCTTCCGTATCAGGGCAGTAAAGTCCACTGCTGAACATAGGCCTCCCCCATAGATTGCCTCATAGTTTCCACGCTTGGCGAGCGGGTTGGCAATCGCAGTTTATTTTTATTTTTATTAGTTATTAGGAAGGTGCTGCTGCCAATCTCCTGTTTCATTTTCGTCTGTCGTTTTTTACGACATCTCTGGATGAATGATATTCTGAGAGTCACTACACATATTTGTATTGTTAGGAATGAGGGTAAAAAACTAAAAGAAAATAGCAACAAATGAGGGTAGAATTGACGCTAGATCGAGAAACCCCCACCCGTTTGTGCAGTATAAAGTTCACAGTAGGTGCCGTGCGCAAGGGATTCTGCCTAAGACGTTTTACGAGTACTAAGACTCGTAGAGTGGCAATAGCGTGGTTCAGATCGTTGTAATAATTCTTCTAGTGTGGGCAAGGAAGATCGTGTTGCTGAGAGGCTGCCCTGTGTTACATTGAGATGAATAGTGTTGCTGTTGGTTTGCATACTTTGGTGTTATCATGTAATTACGTCCCTCATGTTACTGTGTGATTGTGACGGGAATGGTCGAATTGTATTTGCTCTTTACTGAATGTATAGTGCAGTACGCTGTTTTATTGCTGATAATGATTAATTGCGTAGGCAAGAGAGCAAGTTAAACATCAGCTCTCACACTTTTATTATTTTTAACAATTATCCTGCAGAATAATTTCTAATAATATACATACTAATTAAATTTATTAAATTAAAAATTAATTAAATTAAAAAGGTTTGTTTAAAACATATAAAGATCTCATTAGAACTTTAATATAAATGGTTGTGTCAACAAAGCTTTGATAATAATCATTGATAATTTTGAAAAGGGTTGTGTAAAATACGCAGTTGATTTATAGCACTCAAGTTAATAATCAGATTTTTTACTAATACATCTCTAGTTTGTTTTTATGTATTTGTGTAATTCACAGAAAACGCGAAAAATTGCATTGTTCTTTTCTTCTTTTTTTGTAACGATGGTAACGTTAACCTCACTAGGAATTCCTCGTATTTCGTTACCGAGGCGTTTTACTTACATACTCGTAAATTGCACATGGACATCAAAACCCGAAAATATTTGTAGACCAAACAAATGGATGTTCCTTGCGATATTGGGCTGAGCTAGTCGTAATTCTTCTGAATGACATTCCAGAGTCTGGAGGCAGTTACAACATGGTCCGACCAAAAATATTGACTTTAGTTTGAATTCATACTAAGTTGGGACACATGTCTTATGGCCGGTTTACATTATTCAAAAAAAAATTAAAAGCGATTCTATTTTAGTTTAGTTTACACGTTTCTACTAAAGTACTCTATTATTGTCTAAGATAATGTAAACCAGCTCTCAAATAGCCAGCAATTGGTATTAGTATTTAGTATTAATGAAGTTTTTTTTTTAATAGAATAAGTGGAAGTTTTTTCTAATAGATATCTACATTTATCCTCGATTAGGAATCAAAATGCAGATGCATAGTTACCCCTGAGGACTAAGATAGAATGCCTCGTTTCCAAAGTGGTAAAATTAAAAATTTTGTACAACCGACTAAATAAAATGAGAACATCATTAATGTAGTCGAAGTCAACTTCAACAATTGAACGATGAAGTACAAAAATGTTAAATCAGTCATTAGTTTTAGTTATATTTTTATTTAAAAGGATTATTTAAGTGCCATTACTTTTTGGTAAAGAAATTCTCAGTGGTAGCCCGGAGTCAGGAAGTCTGCGGTGTTTAACCACCGTGCCTCGGAAAGCATGTAAAGCCGTCAGTCGTGTCGGATGACCATCCCATCGGACTATGAGAATGAGGAAATAGAGAATTAACCTGTACTTGCGCTTACACTTGGGCACTATAATTTTGTCTTGTGCAGATGGCTAGTTTAGTCTTCGTTGAGACTGGCGGCCGTGACCGAAATTCGGACTGTAGGACATTATTATAGTAAATCAATGTAAGCGAGTAAACAAGAAACCCAACAGAAGGCAAATAAAACAATATTTTTTCTTGCCTTTTGATAAATCGCTATTTACCTTACCGCCTTATAATAGGGGCAACACCTACAAAATTAGAAGATTTATTGACGACCATACAATAACATCTTATAGAGGAAGGGACGTAGAGGGAGGGGAGGGGGGATAATTGACGGTTGAGCCGTAATGTAAAGTGATTACCGCTGCCCATGAACGCCTGAACACCAAAGGAATTGCTGCTGTGTTGCCAGCAGCCTTTTAAAAAAGAGTAGGCTAGCATGCTTAAATAATAACCACGTAAAAATTATAAAAATCATTGTAATAATGAATTTTCTTACATGAATACTACTACTAAAGCCAGTTGTAATGTTTTAAAAAAATCCTTCATCACATTATAAATGACAAGATGTTTTTATTACTTCTAAGATAATAATTTTACTTCATTAAGTGGTAGACCAACGCTATTACTGCTACCGTGTAATAAAAAGAAAAAGAAACAGTGATTTTTATTTATCGCATGTAACAGGTGAAATAACAGACTTAGTATTCCGGTATTCCAGATGTTCAAGGGATGTTGGCTATCACTTAAACAAACTTTATCAAAAAGTGGATATAAAATTGTATAAGTACGTATTGAGAAACGTAATGTTTTCTGAAGTTCAAAAGCTAAAGATTTTCTTATAATTTTATTCAAGAAAATTCAGCAAGAGCTATTTTAGCACGATTTTATGTTTTTCGCGATTTCGCCCATTTCCAGATATCCGATTGAATTGAAATTCGGAATTCCGCAGACGTATGAAGAATTGATATGACAGTACTTTATGACTATGACAGGTGCTGTCGCCTGTATTATCAGTTCATTATAGCGCGGTAAAACGCTTGGAAAGTGACACTATAGATATTAATACTGAAATTATCTGGCCACACTTCTGACGTGATATGGATAATGATACGGACATTACGTCAGTTCATTTCGACTTTATTCCAGAAGGATGTGTATATAATTAAATCAATGGCGATAAAAATGTATGCCAAATACAGTTTGGTACCCCCGAAAGGCGACTGTTGTCAATAATCCTGCACGCAATAACTACTTGTAAGGCGTAGGCCTTAGTTATTAGGCAAGTAGTTATTGCGTACATAAATATTATATAGAATTAAAATTATATAGAAGTGACGTACGCCATGATACGCACGCATTACGTCAATTTGATATTAAATTAAAATATTTTGACTTTTTTGACATTACGATGCAAATTCATGCCTGTCAATACTCATTACACAATATTGCAATATTAGAATATTGCTTAAAGATAAAAGATATTTTTTTCTTTAATTTAAGTAAGAGACGTGGCAGCTCAAGAAATTTCTCGTCTGGAGATTTTATATCTGGTATAAACACGAAATTATTATAGCACTATCTTTCGGAGGCTATTTCAATATCTGCTTTATTTTTTTCTTTTGTTGAAAAGAAAAGTATAGTTTTACAGATTTTTATGTCGCTATGTATCGAAAGCCACAAGACATATTAATGTTTTACAGATTTACGCCAATATTACACATTGCGTTAAACTTTACTAGGTACTCGTAACACTTCCTTCTGCCTAAGTAGGTGCTACCTTCTTACCTATTTCTGCTGCCAAGCAGCAGTACTAACACTGCTGTGTTCTAGTCTGAAGAGTATAGAGAACCAGTATCATTACAGGCAATTCATCTTAGTTGTCAGAGGTGACAACGCATTTTAGCCTTTGACGTTGATTGCAGCTGCCCATGAACTGTAGTGACCACTTACCATCTGTCGGTAATGTCGGCGTCAGTGAACTGTAAGTTTATTTGTCATTTCAGTTTTATATTTAAAAAAAAACTGTTATTACGTACGTCCATCGGAGGAACGTATCCTCTCATTTCATAGAGGGTTATTCAGTACAAGGAAGGGTCCGTTCCGCTGCCCTAATGTGTGTGAAGGACTTCACATTCTGCAATGGCACCGCTCAGGCACCACGCCGCTGCAAGAACCGTATGGACTGGCTCTGAGTCTTACGATACTTACGACTGGGATTATCACTCTTTTAAGTTGACAGTGTGGCCTAGTGATACAGGTAATTTCATAATTTGTGGCAGGGTTTTGTAGAATGTTTTAATTGTTTTCTTATAAGGTCGGCTTTCCGGCTTTAACAGCATATTTTTTACGTGGTAGAGCCATGCTGCAGCTATATTACTGGTATAGTTTTAGCACAAATGCGGCGAAGTACCACGCTCTTACAGAATACCAGCGTAAAATAGCAGCTTAACGCTGCTGTGTTTCGTATGGTGAGTGTAGTGAACCGGAGACGCTTTTTACTGGAAAAGAGGCATTCCATCTTAGTCCTCACGGGCGACAACGCATCTGCATTTTGATTCGTAATCGATGATAGATGTAGATGTCTATGACCACTGCAACCACTTACTATCAGGTGGACTGTGTGCTCGTTTGTCACCATTATCCTGTAAAAAATATACAGCACGTCTGGTGCTAACAGTACGCGGTCGTTCGATGTTTCAGAGTGTCATCAGAGGAATTGTTGGAGTACCTGTCAATATACGAACATACAACTAATATCTAGCTTTTGAAGAATCTAAAAACGATTGACGGCTCTATACCCATTTTGTGTAAAGCAAGGAGACATACTAGCCAATGAACAAACCTAGGTAAAAAATAACTTTTAACAAAAAGTAAAAGCCGACTTCAAAGAACTATTAATAATAAAATAGTTTCACATTTTGAAGTCGGGACTTTAATTCTTCTATATACTATATCGTAGCATTTACTACTTTTTGTTAAGGAACTCTAAATAGTTTTAAAGTTCAATAATTATTTCATTTTACCCTTTAAAGTTGGGCAAGCAATATCTCAATTTTTATATTGTCTAAAAAGTCTTTCCCTATTTTGCAATCCTTAGGGGTGGACCTTTTCTCCAAATTTTTTATGAGATCAGCTCTGAAGTATTAAATTTAAAAAAAAAATTTAATTAAAAAAAACATCAAAATCCGTTATGTAGTGATGACCTGATGAATCATGCGGGTGGCTAATGTTCAGCAGTGGACTTTTGAAGGACTCTAATGATGATAATATAGTGGCCACTGGAACTATGAAATTTAAAGAAAACTTGCTCCTGAGGTTCCAACAAAGCTTTACAAGGATAAATTAAATTGTTCAAACGCCTTGAAAATTCTCTTTTAGATCATTAAAACGTATACCCTACGAATAAAACTGAAGACATAAAACCAGTTAGTTGTATATTATCCTATATTGCAACCGCTACCGCGCTAATATTAAAATTTAATAAAGACGTATGTGCAATATCAAAACATTTACGAGGCCAGTTGTATTTTCACACGCGTTGTAATAAAGAAATATCGTTCTTTTAATTGGACATATATTCCATAAGTGGCTTAAAAATTCCGAGAGAAAACGCATCCCATTTTATTTATTATATGTTAAAGAAGATACTAGATTACGCAACGATTTTAAGAATATCACATGCCTATATCTATATCTATACACATAAATAAACTTGAAGTGTCTGTCTTTGATATTGAAATAATTGGCTTCTATTAAGTTCAAGGGATTATATATATATGCTATTGAGATATAAATAATCAAAGATGTTAAAAAATAATTAGCTAAGATCCGCGTAATAAAATAAAGTGATGTGTCTTACCTAGTTTGAAGAGTACCTCCCGCCCTCCCTCAATTGCGTGCACTATCCTCGTCACCACCTATCCCAGCATCACTACTCTCAACACTACTACACTAGGAAAGTCGGCTTCTCAGCCACCGCACCGCAGAGTCCACTTCACCGAGGATGTCTCGTGTAGAGGCGAAACATGGTCGTAATATCGACGATTGTGTCTTTCCTACTGTGTCGCCCATGAACAATTGCAATACCAGGTGAATAGCACAGAATTGCATGTTCGTTGCCGGCCTTTAAGTCGTATTAGGACGAAATCGCTGGTATTTCTGATAACAAGGCATTCTATCTTCTCAGAGGTGACAACGCATCTACATCCTTTTTCTTTACTCTTTATACTCTTTATTGCACACATATTACATAATATAACCTAGCCGCCTAACCTAGGTGTATCTTCTTCTAGGATACACCTAGGTTTAACTGGCTACTACTAGTGCAGCGATAGAATTATTACGTATAGAACACTAGTACGCGCACCGAAAGTGAAGCAGTAAAACTAACGCGAAACCGCGTAAGTTCACTCAGCGACGCGTCAGTGCGCAACGTCACGTCTTACGGAGAAGAGCTCGCGAAAAATTGTAAAAATGACCGTTTGTGTTGTAAAATATTGACACAACAGTGATGATAAACATAAAAAAGTGATGGTATTACATTTCACAGGTAAGTTCATATATTTAATTCATTATTAGTACGTAAAACTAAAAAAATACTTACCTAAGCTATCATAATACAAATGTTGCTAGTTATTGGGAAAAATCACAATTTTCTTTTAAAATATTTATTTTCTATTTGTGTTTAAAACGTTTAATCGCAACGCTCTGTGTAAAACTCAAATGTTTATATGTAGATACCTACTTCTCTAAGTATTAACATAATATTAACAATGGGTGCCTATTTAAAACTAATACGGAGTGATCAGCTGATCGCGATCCGTCGACGCCATTTAACGCAACTATTACAGCAACTAAATTTATTTTTATTGCTTTGTTCATTGACCAAGTCGACGTTTTAGAGTATAGAATAAAAACTTTTTATTTACTACATCAAGAGATTATTAATAAGAACGCCTTTACTAAGCAGATGTCACTTTACACCCAAACACAGTCTATTTTAACCGACTCAAAAAGGAGAGGTTATCAATTATGTATGTACGCTGATTTCTAAGACGATTCTAGATCAATTCGTATATACATGCTGTAATTTTAGTGGTTGTTTTCCCGCATTCTGACTCTATGCAAATTATAATTTTAAAATGTTGAGGTATATAATGACAATATTGATAATTATTTAAAATTAAAAAATAATCTTCATATTTATTAAAAATCTTTTAAATCATAAAAGCATTCAATTTTAACCAATTATACAAATATTTGTTATATAATCTTTCGCTTAATAATTTAAATTCTTTAGGTATTTTATTAAATATTTTACACACATACTCGTATTAAGACAATTTTGTTATATTTAACGAGCCTAGGAATGACATGTCATTTCGAGGATGTATATCACTTGCTTTAACAAATAATGACTTATTTTTAATAAATATTCAGAGCTAAATAAATTCTTACGCGTAGTAATACGGCATAAGCTAGCCTGCGTCCAACCTACTCGCGAGATATTGCTATTGGTTTGAGGTCGCATTCGAGTTTTGTTTTCTCTATTGTAAATCTGCCACTTTTGCATCCTAATAATTTTATATTAATAAATCTATTGTACCACCAAGACAAAATCATTTGACTTCGTGAAAACAACCATTAAAATTTCAACGTGTATATGGGATCAATCTGTGTGTATATCCTTTCAAATAAAAATCTAAATCGGTTTAGAAATAACAGAATTCTGAGGTAAAACATTAAAAAATACACCGAATTGAGAACCTTCTCCTTTTTGAAGTTGGTTAAAATTAAACATTACACAATGTGCTTATTGTATTCGAGCAAATTAATTGTGTTTAATAATATTCTTAAATTTTATTACGTCTGCATTTTGTACCATTAAAATATGTATAATAAGTTATATTAGTACCATCATTATCGTGTTTATTTTATTTCATTTATTATTCTCATAAAATACGTCTTCGTACGCAATACGTAATCCTTATTATATCGATTATTTAAAATTATTCAATAAAATAGTGATTTGCACAATTTGATTGCAAACGCAGAAACTGGTATCACTGAATGGCGTGTATCTGTGCGTGTGACGAGCGTAGGCACATTCGACTCGCGCCCACTAACATAATGACCTTGCTTCACTTTAACGCTCGTGTTTTGTACTGAACTGCGCTTCTATACGTATTAATTCTATGGGTGCAGCCTATTGCGGTTGGTTAAACTTAGGAGTATCATATATAATTTATAAATTAGATAAATGTCTGGTGCGGTACCGCACCTAACCCACTGTCGCTAATATTACTAATATTAGTTGATACGTATATCCATGTTTTCACAAATTTAATAGTACATAAATTTAACCAACTACTGCTGGCCGCACCTAGTTCTAGCTGGCTAGAATTAGGTGTAACTGCACTCGGCTTTTAGCCGTATATTTATATATATGTATATTATGAATATATTATATATACAGTAAAGAATCCACATTATATGCAATAAATGAAATCACAAGTAATACTAGTCCATAGAAGTGTAGAAAAATTAAATATTAAATTAAAAAACGTAAATAAAAAAGTGAAATTTTCAAACAAGATAAATATTAAAATAAATTCAGTAAGTAAACACTCTGTTTAGACTTTAGACTACGTACCTTGACCCCTTGGAAGAGTGGCAACGTTGCACGCGGGTGGCATG
The DNA here is from genome assembly GCA_029286625.1 of Parnassius orleans. Lineage (NCBI taxonomy): Eukaryota > Metazoa > Arthropoda > Insecta > Lepidoptera > Papilionidae > Parnassius > Parnassius orleans. Next base: position 7,465,378 of record JAGSMP010000003.1, read on the forward strand.
GCGGTTGGCGGCAGGCAGCGTTATTGTCGGCACGGCCTTTGGTTCGTTGGACAATGTGCGACGAAATAAAACTTACTCACTTAAACTGTTTAGGTATTTTTACCGCCACTTTTTATTTCGCGAAAATGAAACTGAACGAAATAAATAAATATTAGTTGCATAATTTAATGAAACCTAAATTTTAAAATTTTCAAAATGTCCGCCGTTCTTGAATGCACAAGTTACATCGCAGCATAATGTTGTCCTGAAGCCTGCTCAACAAATTTCGTTCAGGATCCAGAGCCAGGGCTTTTAATTTGTCAAAGGCGGCAACAATACGATTGCGCAGTTCATCTTCGGTTTCGGAGATCTTTGAGTACACCTCATTTTAATAAAGTCCCATAAAAGAAGTCTAGAGGGTGAGGTCGGGCGACCGAGCTGGCCACCTGCGAGGCCATAGCGCCCTATCCATTGTTCGCCGAATATGGTGTTAAGCCGCTCTCGCGAGGAGTACGGGTGTGGAGGGCTCCATCTAACTGGAACCATACCCGCTCGTAAGCTGCCACAGACAATCCTTCTAAATATTCTGTTATTGGGCCTTTAAGAATATTGAAAACTTCTGTGCATTCAGGTTTCCGTCAATAAAAATAGGGCTGATTATTTGATCTCCTGCCCAAACGTTAATGAAAATCGGTATTGATGAGCCGATTCCCTAAATACATAGGGATTCTTATGGCTCCAGTGACGCATGGTTTGTCGGTTCCATATGCCGTTTCGAGTAAACGTGCTTTCATCTGTCAAAACACATTTGATAGAAACGTTGGTCTTTTTCCAGTACCCAGTGGCAGTAAGACTCTCTAATCGGCTTATCACGGGGCAGCAGCGCCTGTGCCTTAACATATTTATAAGGACATAGTTTGTTCCTTTTCAGCACTCAGTGTATTGTTCTATGTCTCCTCTAAACACACGCCCAGCTTGTCTAAGGTTGCAGGTTGGATTCCGATTGAAATGGTCTTAGACTCGTTGTTCGAACGAGGGTGGAAAGTGACATGGAGCAACTCCTTCATGAGTGTTGGGCACTATGCGCTGATTTTCCTGATTCTTTGGACAGCACCTAGGATTGTCTGGACGCTAGTAGGGCAGACGCGAGTTGCGCCGTATCTCTCACGATAAGTAGGGTCGTTGCGCTGGTTTCGGCCTTTTAGTGGAGTTGTCAACTTTAAGGTATTAGAAAAATAATTGCCATTATGATGCCCTAGTGGTGTTAATGTTAATTTTAGCTTATATAATGTAGTTTTCATTTTAATAATTCATTGATGCTACAAGAAAAACTCTTTTTTAATAATTTTGATGTGAAAATATGTAAAATGCTAGTTTTCGGCCCCAAATTTTAAATTTCGGCCCACAAGAATTTTAGTTTTCGGCCACCACCTTAACTTATAACTTGATATGTTTTGTAAAATTATAATAAAATGTCCTGTCGTTAAATATGGCAATCAAATCGTCTCTTTTATTTTGTACTTCCTCATATTTTAGTCCAACAAGATCTATACAGAGGAAACTGAGGCAGAAGATGGGCAGCATCTTTCTGATAGGACTCCAGCAGTGATAAAAGCTGTGAAGCGCGAATTCAAAGAAATCCCAAACGTAAGCAGAAACTGTTGGCACTTCAGATGGGGTTAAGCAGAACCACGGTGAAAAGGGTGTTAAATGAAACTTAGGGCTTCGGCATATGAAGAAAAACAGGACATCGTTTGAATGCTCGTCTAATGGACCTGAGACTGAAGAGATGCCGCGCTTTGTTGAAGCGGTACGCGGAAAAAAATATCGGAAATTCTTTTCGGATGAAAAAATTTTACCGTAGAAGGAAGCTACAACAAACAAAATGATAAAAGTGTACGCACACAGTAGTAAAGAAGCGAGCAACCGTATTCCGCGTGTCAACGGTCATTTCCATCCTCGCTCATGGTATGGTTGGGAGTTTCTTATTGAGGGCACAGAGAATACATTTTTGTGAAAGGTGTAAAAACAGATGCAGTTGTGTATCAAAATACAGTCCTGACGAACCTTGTGGAACCTTACTTTTTCAATAACATTTTTCATACCATGTTCAATAACAGGCACTGGTATTCAACAAGATTCGGCGCCAGCTCATAGGCGAAGAGCACACATAAGATGGCTGGCGGCGCGTGAAATGGACTTCATCCGGCACGAAGTGGCCCTCCTCAGTTCCAGATTTGAATCCGTTAGATTACAAGATTAGCAACACTTGGAGGAAAAGGCGTGCTCAAAGCCTCATCCAATTTGGAGTCACTCAAGACATCCTTGATTAAGCAGCCGCCGATGACATGGACCTCGTTCGTGCTGCGATAGACGACTGGCCGCGCAGATTGAAACGCCTGTTAAAATCACAGGTCATTTTGAATAAACTTTAGTGTCATAAGAATCTATGTTTTGTTACGTTCATTTTGGTATATAAATGGTTACATAATGAATAAACTTGTTTCAATTATTTTATATTAAACATGTGACAGAATTTATGACCTGACTAGGTATATATATTACGGATATATTATATATACAGTAAGGAATCCACATTATATGCAATAAATGAAACCACAAGTAATACTAGTCCATTGAAGTGTAGAAAAATTAGATATTAAATTAATACCCGTAAATTAAAAAAGTGAAATTTTCAAACAAAATAAATATTAAAATAAATTCAGTAAAAGTAAACACTCTGTTTAGACTACGTACCTTGACCCCTTGGAAGAGTGGCAACGTTGCACGCGGGTGGCATGGCGGTTTGACAATGTGCTACGAAATAAAAACTGACTCACTACACTGTTTAGGTATTTTTACCGCCACTTTTTTATTTCGCGAAAATGGAACTGAACGAAATAAATATGATTGCATATTAGTTGCAAAATTTAATGGAACCCTAAATTTTCAAAATTTTCAAAATGTCCGCCAAGTTCTTGAATGCACAAGTTACATCGCCGTATAATGTTGTCCTGAAGCCTGCTCAACAAATTTCGTTCAGGATCCAGGGCCAGGGCTTTTAATTTCTCAAAGGCGGCAACAATACGATTGCGCAGTTCAACTTCGGTTTCGAAGATCTTTGAGTACACCTCATTTTTAATAAAGCCCCATAAAAAGAAGTCTAGAGGAGTGAGGTTGGGCGACCGAGCTGGCCACCTGCGAGGGCCATGGCGCCCTATCCATTGTTCGCCGAACATGGTGTTAAGCCGCTCTCTCGCGAGGAGTACGGAAGTGTGGAGGCTCCATCTAACTGGAATCATACCCGCTCGTAAGCTGCCACAGACAATCCTTCTAAATATTCTGTTATTGGGCCGTTAAGGTTTCCGTCAATAAAAATAGGGCCGATTATTTGATCTCCGTGAATGCCTGCCCAAACATTAATGGAAAATCGGTATTGATGAGCTGATTCCCTAAATAAATGGGGATTCGTATGGCTCCAGTGACGCATGGTTTGTCGGTTTCATATGCAGTTTCGAGTAAACGTGCTTTCATCTGTCCAAAACACATTTGATAGGAAACGTTGGTCTTGAGACATTTTTTCCAGTACCCAGTGGCTGTAAGACTCTCTAATCGGCTTATGTGAGAAAGTGACGCGGAGCAACTCCTTCACGAGTGTTGGGCATTATGCGCTGATTTTCCCCGATTCTTTGGACAGCACCTAGGATTGTCCAGACGCTAGTAGGGCAGACACGAGTTGCACCGTATCTCTCACGATAAGTACGCAGAGTTAACGCTGAATGTTGGCGGCATTCGCCATACAATAAAACCATGTCTGTATACTCTGCCGCACTGTAAAAATGCTGCTGCTTTGGCATTTTCCGCCGCCAACACGTACACACAAAAGTCAACTAGTGTCAATATCACAGTGAAAAAATAATAAAAATAAACGTACTTAAAAACAGTATTTACACACACAAAGTCAATAACCTAATAAGTGTCTATTTCACCGTAAAAAAATTGTTGGACTAATTGTACGAGTATTTATCTTACGAAAAATAAATCACTTGAAGCAATGCGCGTAAGCAGCGAAACGCACCTATATTCTGGAAGAATTGCGGTGAACTGAAAGCCAAACTTCCAAATTGCAAAATGGCGAAAATAATAAAAGTAATAAATAGGGCGGCCACAAGGTGTAATTATCGTTTATCGATACTTTTCTTTTTACACTTACCTACTACATTTGAAGTGGTGGCCGTCCCCGTGTAGTGGCGGGTAAGAATACTCACTACCCCATATCTTCCCGTGGGTGTCGTAAGAGGCGACAGAGGGAATCTGAGGCAGAGGATGGGCAGCAGCATCTTTCTGATAACAGCAAAAAACAATAAAAACTGCGGTTACAACCCGCTCGCAAGCGTGGCAACTATGGCAATATACCCCATGAGCGACGACACAAAGAAACGGCCTCAATCTCGGCGGCCCCGCTATTCCTGGCTACGGTGGCGACCATGGTAACGGCGGGGCAGGGGGTGCTAAGAATCTCCGGTGGAGGTTCGGTTGCCACCTACGACGACTCGACCTGGCAACTTATAACGCACGTACCCTGAGGACTGACGAGAAGATCCTGGAGCAGGAAGAAGAGATAGACAAGTTACGCTGGAATATTATAGGATTATCCGAGGTCCGAAGAGAGGGGGAGGACACGGTAATCCTCGAATCCGGCAACTTGTTCTATCACCGGGAAGGCGACCATCTGTCCCAAGGAGGTGTCGGATTTATCGTCCACAAGTCTCTCGTTAATGGGAGTCTTCAACGCAAAACTAGGCACAAGAGAGTACGGTGAGCTGAAAGTAGGTAAATTCGGAGTAGGCCAACGGAACCCAAGGGGCCAGCAGCTGGCCGACTTTATGGAGAGAGAGGGACTTTTTATGATGAACTCTTTCTTCCAGAAGCGGCCCCACAGGAAGTGGACTTGGTCTTCAAGAAAGGCGACAACTACTGACCGATTTCCCTTCTGAACCGCGTCTACGTGCTGTTTTCGAGAGTCATACGAATCGTCTCACATGCAAACTCGACGACTTCCAGCCTCCCGAACAAGCCGGTTTCCGAAAGGCTTTAGCACCATAGACCACATACATACCCTTCGGCAAATTGTACAGAAGTCCGAAAAGTACAATTTGCCACTATGTCTGGCGTTTGTGGACTATGAGAAAGCCTTTGATTCCGTTGAAATTTGGGCGGTGCTGCAGTCCTTCAGCGGTGCCAAGTTGACTGTCGGTATATCGAGGTGCTGAAGTGTTTGTACAGTAGGGCTTTGATGGCTATCCGAGTACAGAACCAGGTACGAAACCTATCCAACTGCAGAGAGGTGTAAGGCAGGGTGACGTTATATCCCCGAAACTCTTCACCGCTGCATTGGAAGACGTTTTCAAGCTACTGGACTGGAAAGGATACGGTATTAACATCAACGGCAGTACATCACTCACCTTCGATTTGTCGACGATATAGTCCTTATGGCAGAATCGCTGGAGGACCTAAGTACTATGCTCAATGACCTCAATAGTGCCTCCCAACGGATAGGTCTTAAGATGAACATGGACAAAACAAAGATCATGTTTAATGTCCATGTCACACCTATGCCGGTAGTTGTTGGGAACAATAAGCTCGAAGTTGTTGACAGTATGTTTACCTCGGACAAATAGTCCGATTAGGTAAGTCCAACTTTGACCGAGAGGTCAATCGACGGATTCAACTCGGCTGGGCAGCGTTCGGGAAATTACGGCACATCTTCTCGTCAGGTATACCTCAAAACTTGAAAACTAGACTGTAGAACCAGTGCGTGTTGCCAGTGATGACCTATGGAGTGAGACGTGGTCCTTCACTGCTGGCCGTATGAGGAAGCTCAAGGTCGCTCAGAGAACTATGGAGGGCTATGCTCGGGGTTTCTCTGCATGATAAACTTAGAAACGAGGATATCCGCAGTAGAACCAGAGTGACCGACATAGCCCAACGGATTAGTAAGCTGAAGTGGCAATAGGCCAGCCATATAGCTCGAAGAACCGATAGCCGATGGGAAAAAAGGTTCTCGAGGCGGCTTCGTACCAGCGGACGAAGTGTGGGCGTACCGCCACTAGATGGAGTGACGACCTGGTAAGACATGCAGGAAGTCGATGGATGCAGGTGGCTCAGGACCGTGCTTTGTGGCATTCCTTGGGGAGGCCTATCTTCAGCAGTGGACCTTGTGATGGGCTGTAATGATGATGATGAAATGCATTGTTGAAATGTTGTTAGCGATTAACGATTCTGATGCATCGGTAGATGAACCCATAGTTACAGACCATCGCCAACCATGTTTTTTCTGCTAGAGTTGATTATAAATGTTTCAAAACTTTTCTTGTGGAAACTAGGTCTGCGTTAGTTATTTCTTTAGAAATATTATTTTCAGGTATCTTTGAATTTTCACTAATTAGTCTTTCCGGGTTATTCTGGACACATTTTGGTAATCCACTACATTGGGATCAAATTAATAAAGTCTACATTTTCTGAAGCCATTTACTAATTATATTTCTTTTGCGGATTTTCTATGAAGGAGACATCTGAAGAAAAAATGCCTTATTGAATCTTCTTCGTAAAACGAGATTCATGAAATAGCCGTCAACCAAAGCTGCATTCAAGTTTCGACTTCCTATTCTTTCATACAATTTTAAGTTGTTGAAAACTAAATAATAATTTTAGACTCAATCCAGTTTTCGGCCACAACTAAAATGGGTATTTTAGTTTCATTACTAACCATTCAAATTGCAGTACTTGGTGGCCGAAAACTGAAAGCTAGTGTCTTCGCAAGGATACGATTCATTATAAATAAGAAGACTAATAGTATGTAACCAAATAAATGAAAGAGACAAAGTATTTAGGCTAAACTCGGCTACTTTCCGGCCTGTAACAACCAAATAATAGGACAATTTTATGAGTCACTTTCCAGCCACCTAATTTATTAACTTTTCAATTAAATATTATAATAATCAATGTGAAAATTTAAAATTAAGTTATTTATACAGTGAATTATAAGCACAATATTAAATAATCATAGTAAATACAGCACAAAGCTTACTTTTGAGTGAAACACGCGCCACTATTTTTTGCACGATCTTACACTCTTTGACAGCTCCTGTGCTGGCGTCGAACTGAACTATTTATTATAAATCGCGTGTTGTGTTTACTCGATTAAGTAATGTTGCAACATATACTGCAACTATTTACAAATGCATTAAACTGCATTTTGTACGATGATATTTATTAAATTCGTTATTAAATCAAATTTACTGAATTACCTGGTGCCAAAGACCGAAATCTAGACCCGGTCGGCTTACCGGCGCAACAACCCTACGCAGAGTTAACGCTGAATTTTGGCGGCATTCGCCATACAATAAAACCATGTATGTATACTCTGCCGCACTGTAAAATGCTGCTGTCTTGGCATTTTCCGCCACCAACACGTACACACAAGTCAAGCAGTGTCAATAGCACAGTGAAAAAATAATAAAATAAACGTACTTAAAACACTATTTACACACAAGTCAATTACCTAATAAGTAGGCCCCAGCGAGGATGGAATTACAGCGGAGCTTCTGAAAGCGGGTGGAAAACCGGTACTAGAAGTCCTTCAGAAGCTCTTTAATTCCGTCCTACATGGTGGCATTACACCGGAGGCGTGGAGCAGAAGTGCGGTGGTCTTGTTCTTCAAGAAAGGCGACAACGCTCTTGAAGAACTACAGACCGATTTCACTTCTGAGCCGCGTCTACGTGCTGTTTTCGAGTCATTACGAATCGTCTCGCACGCAGACTCGACGAATTCCAGCCTCCCGAACAAGCCGGTTTCCGAAAGGCTTTAGCACCATAGACCACCACATACCCTTCGGCAAATTGTACAGAAGTCCGAGGAGTACAATTTGCCACTATGTCTGGCGTTTGTGGACTATGAAAGCCTTGATTCCGTTGAAATTTGGGCGGTGCTGCGGTTCCTTCAGCGGTGCCAAGTTGACTGTCGGTATATCGAAGTGCTGAAGTGCTTGTACAGTAGGGCTACGATGGCTATCCGAGTACAGAACAGGAGTACGAAACCTATCCAACTGCAGAGAGGTGTAAGACAGGGTGACGTTATATCCCCGAAACTCTTCACCGCTGCATTGGAGGACGTTTTCAAGCTTCTGGACTGGAAAGGATACGGTATTAACATCAATAGCGAGTACATCACTCACCTTCGATTTGCCGACGATATAGTCCTTATGGCAGAATCGCTGGAGGACCTAAGCACTATGCTCAATGATCTCAATAGTGCCACCCAACGGATAGGTCTTAAGATGAACATGGACAAAACAAAGATCATGTTTAATGTCCATGTCACACCTATGCCGGTAGTTGTTGGGAGCACTAAGCTCGAAGTTTTTGACGAGTATGTTTACCTGGGACAAATAGTCCGACTAGGTAAGTCCAACTTCGACCGAGAGGTCAATCGACGGATTCAACTCGGCTGGGCAGCGTTCGGGAAATTACGGCACATCTTCTCGTCAGGTATACCTCAAAACTTGAAAACGAGGCTGTACAACCAGTGCGTGTTGCCAGTGATGACATACGGAACTGAGACGTGGTCCTTCACTGCTGGCCGGATGAGGAAGCTCAAGGTCGCTCAGCGAGCTATGGAGAGGCTATGCTCGAGTCTCACTGCGTGATAAACTTAGAAATGAGGTTATCCGCAGTAGAACCAACGTGACCGACATAGCCCAACGGTTAGTAAGCTGAAGTGGCAATGGGCCAGCCATATAGCTCGAAGAACCGACAACCGATGGGAAAAAGGTTCTCGGTGGCGGCCTCATACCGGCGGACGAAGTGTAGGGCGTCCCCACTAGATGGAGTGACGACCTGGTAAGACATGCAGGAAGTCGATGGATGCAGGTGGCTCAGGACCGTGCTTTGTGGCATTTTTTGGGGGAGGCCTATGTTCAGCAGTGGACTTGTGAAGGGCTGTAATGATGATGAATGATGACTACATTTGAATACAAGTAATTTTGATTTTTGATTTGATAAGAATCGACAAGTTATTGATTATTAAAAAAAAAGTTTATTTTTGTACAATTAAACTTACGAAACTACCGTTTGGTGACTTCCTAGGAAACGGGTAAGTAAGTATGACTTTTTTAATTGGTTGTTTTTATGGGTTTTTATCATGTCAAAATAATTTATTATCTCTAAATCTACAAGAAAACAAAAAAGCTTTAAGGTTTAGCTTTAAATACTTAGGTCGTAGTGTTTTTAGAATTATCATAACAACACGATAATTCTAAAAAAACATGCCCTAAGTGTTTAAAGCTAAACATTTTTTTTGTTTATCGATCATTACTCCCTTTGAAAGAAGCTAATGGTCGATAACAGGTGTCCTACTCGACACAGGCGCGCGCGCACTTGCGCCGTTGCCTTTGAAGAACGCCGCGTGCCTCGCGCCGCTTGTTTATGGACGCCGTCAAAAGACACCGCTGTCGATACGTCGCAATAGTTTGCACAGCGTGGCAACGTCGCTTTTTAATGTTCAAGGATTCAAGTTCACCAAGTCAATGATTCACATTGACTTAGTGACCCAATTCTATAGAGAGTTCAAATTTGCTTAAAACTAAAACTACTTTTTGACCTACTTACTGTACCGATAACGTTCATTTTTTGTATATCGTCAGTAAAGGCGATAACAAGTATGTGGTTTCATTTATTGCATATATGTGGGATCCCATTCTGTGTATATATATATATATATATATATTAAATAAAAAATATAATTTCAACTTCCATAATTCATTATTCAAGAATGTTGTCAATTACGCTAGCGCTAGCAACGAACTTCAACAATATTATGTCTGTCTATGAACCTCAAAGTTTGGTGGTGTTTGTGAACTGTTTACAGCTACATACATTTTCTGTCACTTATTCGAATGGATATCGGAATGGTAAACTTCACACAAATGTATAATGATGACTTGGACCGGACAACCTAACCCTCAACTAGGCATCATCTCATAATATGACAACGTGGAATGGACAAAACTGTCACTGAATACAAATTAAGGATATCGATGGCTGCCGGACGCGGCGCCAGTGTGCTTACGCTTCGACTCATGTACTTGGAAAGTGAAAAAGGGTCGCCACAGTAAAAGTGCATTCGCTCGGTCAACCTGACAACAAATTAAAATTACTAAAGATTACATTAAGGGAAAAGTTAACTAATCCTTAAACTCTACATTAAGCTTGATGGAAACTACATTATTATTTAATTAATCGTCTAAGATTCAAATTCGTTACAACATAGCCAATCAGAACAGCAATAACAATAATCAATAGCGCTTTACCAGCACTATATACTGTCACTTAACCAGTGATCATAAAAATAACAGCGCTTACCCAGCACTCCGCTACCATCACTTAACCAGCAATAACAATAATCAATAGCGCTTTACCAGCACTATATACTGTCACTTAACCAGTGATCATAAAAATAACAGCGCTTACCCAGCAACTGTTTATGAATGCATCGATGATGACGAAGACCTATTCCTTCCTCTCATTCTTACCACTGAGTTTCCCGATTGCGTCAATATGCAGCGTGTGCCACGAAATCGCCATCTTCGGAATGGGATGTAATGTTGCCTGAACCTTAAAATGAAACTTTACTTATTATCACAAAATAAAATGTCCAAGAGCCATTTTCAATCGCTCGTTACACAATAAAGGCACACTACACTCCATTTTATCTTTAGGAGCACTCATCTTTATGTTCAGTCATCCCCGTGACATCTCAACAACTACTAAACTAGTGAATCTAATTACTAACAATAAAAAAAGAAGAAACACAATTGAAAGAAAATAATTAATCATCAAAATAATCGTTTTACTACAATGTTTCAATATCAAAATCAATAATCAGGAAACTCAAAGTAAAACCGACGTTTAGTTATCGCGGTATCTCACAAGAGAATTATTCTCACCAAATAAACAAAAACACTTAAGCTTTACATGTGATCATGGCTACGCATAGCCCAGTAACCTCCAGTCACTCATCTTTCCTTTATGCGAACCCCACATGGGAACGCCGAGTCTCTCCTGGACTCCATGGTTTCCACTGAAACCCGACTTCCGCCAGAGTTGACTGCTTACCGCGTACTCACGGACTACTAAGTTAGTAGAGGCCGATTTTCACTGAGCTACGGCTGCACGACCACCTCTGGTACGGTCCGATCCTCATGTAAACCTAAATACTCTCTTCAATGTCAGAACTAATTTGCTTTACTTCAATTTCGTCAGTTATACTTTGGTTTTCCGGCATTTTGTCGCAACCAATTAAAAATCTTAAAAATATTTTGTAGGAATAAGTGGTTAACCACTTATTCCTACAAAATATTTTTAAGATAATGTTTAAAATAAATTTACTTTCCTAATGTATCAAATGGTGATCGGTAGCAGCGGCAAACAATGTGTCCGCGGCGTCATACGTTGACAGCATATTTCCATTCAAGATCGAGCACCACGCTTCCACTAATCCTCGACATCAAATGCCAATTTTGTCAACTACATAATACTTGGAGTAAGCTATAACACTTATTAACACATTAGAACACAAAAAGCCTACTTAATTCATAGCATGTTAAAGTTAAACATTGTTTCGGTACATCGCTTAAACATTTCGAACTTTAAAATTAGCCCATGTAAATCACACCTCGTATGAAATATCAAATTATAACATAACTCGAACAGTTTAAAATTCCACTAAATGCAAAACTATAACTCTTCTTAAAATACCTCCAACATTTCTTTCGACATTTGTGGTCATATTTGGTTACATTGAGGAATAATAAAAGTACTTGCAGGTACCTTAATATTAATTGAATATTAATTGAACAAAAATATTTATTTTTGGCTGAAAATATTTCACTATTTTTATTCCTTTTTATTTAAGGGACTTTCGTTATTATTCGCATGTCAGTCCCATTGTACCTTATAACTAAATAGCACAAAACAATTTATTAAATTACTTATACAATACTTAATAAATGATAAACCATTCGAGCAGCACCTGATAATGGTTCAGAGAGTATACTTTGACATTCCTCTATGTTATACATTTTAATGTCAGTTTTGGCGACCAGTAATTTCCTCTCATGATGGTTTTTGGAACATTCCGCGAGCAAGTGTTGTATTTCTTCGATTATGTTGCATGTTTCGCAATTTGGAGATTGTTTATTTTTCATCATGAAAGCGAACTTGTTGCACGGAATGTGTCCGGAGCGAAGTCGCATTGCTAATACAACAGATTTTCTGTTCAACAGACATTGATTAAACCAAGGTACTTTCGGAGGCTGACTCGGGATAGTTTTGTACCAAATCCCTTTTTCTTGCGACCTTTAGTCAAAATATTCTTTCCAAAGTGCATAACATTACTCTTTGTATTTTTAAAAGGCTACTTAATTCATAGCATATTAAAGTTAAACCTTTTTTTCAGTGCATCGCTTAAACATTTCGAACTTTAAAATTAGCCCATGTAAATCACACCTCGTATGAAATATCAAATTATAACATAACACGAACAGTTTAAAATTCCACTAAATGCAAAACTATAACTCATCTTAAAATACCTCCAACATTTCTTTCGACATTTGTGAACATATTTGCGTAATAAAAGTACTTGCGGGTACCTTAATTTAATATTAATTGAAAAAAAGATTTGACTTGATTTATTTAGAGTGGATGTTCAACTTGCTCTCTTGCTTACGCATTTAATCATTATCAGTAATAAGACAGCGTAACGCACTATACATTCAGTATAGAGAAATTACAGGTCGACCACACCGTAACACGTCCCCGCCACGATCACACACCAGTGTAACGTGAGGTACGTTATTACATGATAATACCAAAGTATGTAAATCAACAGCAACACTACTTATCTCAGTGTAACACAGGGCAGCCTCTCAGCAACACCATCCTCCTTGCTCGTAGCATGACTTCACTCGTAGCATGACTCAAGCGGAATCTCCCGCGCACGGCGCCTACAGTGAACTTTATACTGCACCAACAAGTGGAGGTTTCTTGATATATCTACCCTCAATTCCACCTCGATCCAACCGGTATTTTATAGACGCTTCGACATATATATATATATACATCCCATGAGTAATCTTGCGTCCTAGATGGGTGAAATTACCGATGATGTTGCGTCCAACCGACTTGTTGCATCCAGTATACGGACGCAAGATTGACCCACCCTGATAATCAGCCAACAGACTTCATATTATCGATAAACCATCTGGGCAAAAAATTGACATGGACGTTATCTCATCATTGCAATGAATTTCGGCGAATATTAGTTCAGCCTCTTGCCGCACAATATTTGTAGGTCGCTACTTCTCGGCGTATATTGGCGCTGTGTATATTCGACTTTTTTCTCCATCTGTTACTCCGCGTATCTTGCTACCATATATTATAAAGATTTTTAAAGTTTTTGTCAACTAAAATAGATGATTTAATAAAATCAGGGACGGGAGGCTCTTACGATTCGCGCTCGGGCATGTGGCGAATATTTGTTTACTAGCTAATGGTCGCTGGTCGGTCACATGTCGGCCGTTTGGAGCGGTTGCTGCATAATCGTAAAAGTGAAGTGAGAATTTTGAGATCGTCTTGTTTTTTCTTAACTAAATGTTAAAATATAGATTTACAAAAAAAATTTACAAAAACAATATTTGATTAATACTATTTTTATTTAATTTTTTTTTTCAAAATGCTTTGTCACACGAGAAGTTTCCTATAAGAACGAAAATTTTAGAAAACATTTATCTTGCAACTCCTCAAGCTCCTCCTCATATTCAAGCTACCTGAAATCTTGATGAAGTAGAGAAATAGCTTGTATGTAACCAAGGTAGGCCCGTGGTCGCAAATTAGGAGCAGGGAGGCGTGCAGAGAGCGTTCGGATGGGGCGTTTTTAACAGTGGTTGCTCTGGCTGCCCCGCGTATTATCGGGGGGCAGCCTTAACCCCTTGGCTGGCCCGTGGTGTAGGGCCAGTCCGAGGTGGCCACTCCGAGTGGGCTTGGCGAGCCCACTTCGGATGTGTGTCGGTGGGCTGCGACGTGCCTGCGGGGTGCCGTGGAAGAAGAAGGTGCGGGAGGAGTGGTATGGCGAAGCGCCACTCGCCCTATCCTCCGCGACTCTGTCAGGACCGCACCGTTGATGCGGTGCACCTGAGAAGGAGAATGGGGAGGAGAAGTCCTCCGAGGAGGGGCTGCAATCAGGCGGCCAGCGCTGGTGGGGCCGCGGATGTGTGCGAAAGCGTCCCGTGGCCCTGCCAATATGCGGCGAAGGTGGAACACCGTGCGGCTTTAGTCGGTGCGATTCCGACAAAACTCGTCCTTGCCCCCGCGAGGCGGGTATGCGTAGGCATTTCCCCATATAAAAAAATGGTCTGACATAACTGATTACTTCGCCTACGCAGATCCCAGATGTGGATATAGGTGTCCGTCGATGCCCCTCTTGGCCCTTCGGAACATTGTCTGATGCCACTCACGCTACCTCGCGGTTGCGTTCTGCGGGTTGCCGCCGTGTGTAGCACTATAGGTTATCCGATTGGGACAAGATGTGGTCCTTTTTTGCATCCTACCCTTGGGGGCGGGTTTGCTTCTTACCGGATGATCCCAACGTTGTTGCTGATTCTGTCGTTGATGTGGTACTTTAGATGTGGAATGGATCTTTTTATCTATCTATCTTATTCTATCAGAGGCAGAACTCGGCCATGGCTTGGTCACTCCTGTAAAATTGCTGTCCTGTAAATTTTGCTGCTTATGCATGAGTGCTACCCGGCCTGGGCTGACGCATCAACGTCTCGAGATGCAAGCACAAGCGCTCTTATAAACAAGTATTATTCCGCCTCCAGGTCCTTCAAAAGTGTCATTGGCAAGGCAAAGTCAGAGCGCATCGACAGAATTGGCGAGAAACTAGTTCGATTTCCTTCAGGAACACGTGCATTCTGGTCTCTCGCCAAGGCTGTCCAAGGGAACTTCTGTCAGCCATCTCTGCACAGGGAGGACAACTCACTGGCCCATGCCGCAAAGGAGGAAGCTAATCTGCTAAGCTCTCTCATTGCGTCCAACTCGACTCTCGATGACGGGGGAATACGACTCCGACCATCCCGCGGTGTGAGTGCTCCATGCAGGATGTGCTGTTTACTCTGCGCTCGGTGCGCAAAGCACTCCTCTCCCTGGACCTTAACAAGTCGAGTGGGCCTGATGGAGTCACTCCTATTGTGCTGAAGACGTGTGCTCCGGAGTTGGAACCGGTTTTAACGCGTCTTTTCCGTTACTCCTACTCCCTAGACGTAGTCCTGAATTCATGGTCGGTCTTTGGTCCACCTGATTTCTAAAAAAGGTGACCGCTCAGACCCGTCTAACTACAGGCCAATCGCCATCATCTCCTTGTTTTCCAAAATAATGGAATCCATTATAAACTGCCATCTCATGAGGTACCTTGAGGCTTCAGCTGGTGATCTTCTGGTCTACCTGACTCATAGATGGATGGAGGTAGTAGAGTCCAAGAAGGAGACATTGGCCGTTAGTTTGGACATTGCGAAGGCCTTCGATTGGGTTCGGCACAAAGCGCTTCTTTCGAAGCTCCTTCCTATGGGCTTCCCGAGAAATTGTGCAATTGGATCACCAGCTTTCTTACAGATCGGAGCATCAAGGTGATAGTACACGGTGCATGCTCCAATTACTAGCGTATTAACGCTGGTGTTCCACAAGGCTGCGTGCTATCACCAACGCTGTTTCTTCTGCATATCAATGATATGTTGCAAACCGGTAACATTCATTGCTATGCAGACGACGGCACTGGTGATGCTGTATACACCGGCCGTGCCAATGTTTCTCAGGAAAACGTTGCCAAGTACCGGAACAAACTTGTGTCTGAAGTTGAGACTTTGTTGAACAGTCTCGGATTGGGAGCGACTAAATTTAGTCCAGTTCAATCCGCCAAAAAGAACCCCTTTATCTTATCTCCTCAGTTTCAGGGCACTCCCCTTATTGGATCAGCCAGTATCGGAATACTCGGCGTCGACATATCGAATGACGTGCAGAGAAGAGGAGGCCAATATGGCTTCTCTTCTTCTTTTCTTCTCTTCAAAAAGCTTGGCGTGCTCAGAAGAGCGTGACAGCATTTCATGCCAGCAAACTGCCTGCAACTTTACAAGGCGCAGGTTCGGCCCCACATGGAATACTGTTCCCATCTCTGCGCCGGGGCTTCCCAGTGCCAGCTCATTCCATTTCATCGTATCCAGCGCAGAGTGGTTCGAATTGTCGGTGACCGAACTCTTTCTGATCGCCTTGACTCACTGACACTTTGAAGAGATGTTGCATGTCTTTGCCTATTTTTTTTGCATCAACCACGGAGACTAATATGAGGAATTGTTCTGACTTATTGAAGCCGCTCAATTCACCATCGTACATAGCGACAAAACTCGCGATACCATCCATATCATATGGATAATTGGTGGACCGCCAATCATCCAGATGTGTGCGATTTACAAGAAGATTTTTTTTTCTTCCTCGCACAACTTCTTTATGGAATCGACTACCACCAGCGATTTTTTCCGGACCGATACGACTTCGGGACGTTCAAGTAAAGAGCCTACTCTTTTATTAAAAGGCCGGTTACGCACCTGCGATTCTCTTAGTGTTGCAGATGTTCACGGACGACATTCTAAATTTACCATCAGGTGAGCCGCATGTTCGTTTGCTCACTCTTCTATAGAAAATTAACAAAGATTTCTTCGCAAGGAATCTTACTCACGACAGCTCGTTAAGTATAACAGTCGCACTACGAAAACTGCTATGAATTCATACGGGATAGGGACGGTCTCAAGGTCAACCCATTATGTGAGCAAAAAAAAAATACGGAATATACAGAGTGCCACATCACAGTCAACACAGGCGTGAGTGTTTATGTTTATGTTTATGTTATGCTTCTCATGTGGTCCCATATAAATTTGATCAAGATCTGACCCGTAGTTTTGGAGTTATATTTAATAATGCTTATTTAATTGACTTCGACTACATTGATGATGTTCCCATTTTGTTTATATTGAAGTCGGTTTTACAAAATTTTTAATTTTACCACTTGTTCAGTAGTCGGGTCTTAGTTTTTGAATTTACTTTTTATTTATTTTCTAGTTGATATTAGGAAGAAGCTGCTGTCAATATCCTGGTTTGTTTCCCTATGTTGCCTCTTACGACACCCACGGGACAATATGGGGTAGTGAATATTCTCACATCGCCACTACACTGTCGCTTAATATTTATGCATAATATAACATTAATGAATAATACACGAATCTAAAACTTTTGTCGGTGTTCAGCAGGGTGACCCACTAGGTCCAGCACTTTTCAGTTTGGGAATTCAACCCATTATTTCAAATTTGAATATCAAGCTGAATGTCTGGTACCTGGACGACAGTACACTGGGCGGTAGAGCAGATGACGTCCTCAGTGATCTTACTCATATTTATCGAAATTTTATAAATATTGGTTTTGAACCAAATAGCAATAAATGTGAATTTTTTTTTCCAATAATTTATCTAGTTCTAACATAGACACTTTAATTCAAAATTTGCGAGGAATAAAAACTGTCAGTACGGAATCGCTATACCTGCTAGGTGCCCCGTTGGTTTTCTATAGTATTAAACCTGTTTTAAAAACAAAATTTTGATCAGTTTTTAAACCACGTTGATAAATTGTATTAGGTCCTAACATATGAAATTGGCGTTTTGTACGGGAGGAATACAAAGTCAATTTTTTTTGTAAAATAAATTTAATTAATCATAGTATGCACCGTTGTTATCTATGCACTTTTGCCATCTCATAAGTAGTTCATTTATCCCTTTACTAAAAAAACATGGGGACGAGAATCAATAAACTCTTTGAAGGCGGTTTGGACTGCCGCATCGGAGTTGAATATTTTTCCTTGTAAGAAGTTGTCCAAATTCCGGAAAAAATGGTAATCTGTTGGAGCAAGGTCCGGGGAGTACGGTGAATGTCGCAGACATTCCCATTGTAGCTCATCTAACTTAGTGGTTGTTTGTTGTGCAGTGTGTGGTCTTGCGTTTTCGTGAAGCAACAGTAGCATAGAGCGATTGACCAATCTCGGTTGTTTAGCAGCTAGTTCTTCCTTCATGGTTTGCAGTTGCTGACAATAGATATCTGCCGTAATCGTTTGGCCAGATTTTAGAAAGCTGTAGTGAACGATACCGGAGCTAGTCCACCAAACATTCACAAGTAACATTTTCTGAGTCAATTTTCGTTTAGGGCAGAATTTGGCTGGGTCTCCAGGGTTCAGCTATTGCGACGAGCGCTTCCGATTATCGTACAGTATCCACTTTTCATCACAAGTAATGAGCAAAGTAACACAGCAGTCGACGCCTGTTTGCAAGTTCGATTCACTCAATTCATGAGGTACCCATCGTTCAAGTTTTTTTACATTCCCGATTTGCTTCAAGTGGATTAATACAGTTTTATCACTTACCCCGAAGCCTGCAGCTATCTCTGAAGTACTTTGTGATGGATCCGCTTCCACAATAGCCTTTAATTCTTCATTTTCCACTTTGGTCTCCGGCCGTCCACGGGGTTGGTTCTGAAGGTCGAAATTTCCAGAACGAAAACGTTGAAACCAAAAACGTACCGTGCTTTCTTTTGCGACACCAGCGCCGTACACATCATTAATCCTTCGAGCTGTTTCTGCAGCACTGTTGCCACGGTAGAACTCGTACTCGTAAATATACCGATATTTCATGTTTTCCATTGTGCGGTAATAAACGACGCCAAAGAAAAAATGAGGAAAAACAAATGAATGACTGTTTTCAAAACTCAAATGTACCAGCTAAATGAATTTATAAATTTGAATTTGGAATTCTTAACCAAAGAGGAGATATTCCAGATCAAAGTGGTCAGTACGAAAAAACGCTAATTTCATATGTAAGGACCTAATATAACATAAACCCCCACATTGCTCTTACTACTTTAAAATATTGTCTCCTAATACCTTGATTTACATACTTACTCCGTTCGAGTTCAGTCTGGAAATATTAATATCTTTTTAAATGATATTTTAAAAGATATTGATAATAATCTTAAAATAGCTATAGAAAAAATTCTAAATTTAACCTTAAATAAAGCAGCCTGGACTCAAGCTGCTTTACCTATAAAATTTGGTAATATTGGTATGAGAAATCTTTCTAGCTTTGCATTGCCTGCCTTCCTTGCTTCCGTGTATAGTGTCAGTGACTTATGTAACGTAATTTTAAATAATAAAGTAGACCTGTGCTTTGCTACGGAGGCAGAGCAGACATCACAAATGACTAGGAGCGGCGATTTGTCAACCCCATCAGTGTCCCAGTAGTGGCAGCGTCGAGGAGTCTGGACTCCTGTAAGAAAAGTGCTGGTAGGTTTTCACGGCGCGGTTCTTTGAACGATGTCATCTGAAGGGCTCTTGTCTCTATAAATTTTCCCTCGATTTTAGAGCCTTGTGGAATATTTAGAGACGATAGCAGGACACCCGACGGTATGACATTGGTCCCTTGGGAGAGAGGTAAAGCCCTAGTGTGGGATGCTACTTGCGTAGATACTTTGGCGGCCTCTCATCTCAAGGGTACCTCGTTTAGAGCCGGGGCGGCATCAGAAGTAGCCGAACTGAGTAAGTGGCGCAAATATGAGTCTCTGAGAGATGACTACATATTTGTGCCGTTTGCTTTAGAGACTATCGGTCCGTGGGGTCCACGTGCGGTGAAGTTCCTAAAGGAAATTTATCCGCGACTGGTCGTTGCTGCTGGTGATAAGAGGGCTGGTTCTTTTCTCGCTCAAAGGCTAAGTATAGCCATTCAGCGAGGAAACGCAGCCAGCGTTCTTGGCACGATACCACGGGGAGTAGGACTGTATGATAATTAAGTTATTAGTTTTAGTTTTTTATTATAGTTTTTTAATATTTTATATATTCATTAAATAATTTAATATCCAAAACTTGTCAATAAATATCAACCATTTTTGATCGTTGCAGTAGTCTTATAATGCGTGTAAATGTTCTTGTGAGGATGATAAGCTGATAAGCGAACCCCATCCGATAATTTAATTACTGCAATATTTTCAAACGTGCTCTTGTGGATATAAATTTCGTCTATTTTATGTACTTGTAAGCATGGTTTTAGACACATACAAAGAAAAGGAAATTGTCTCATTAGTATCGTATTACAAAATGGAATAAGAACAAAGAGATATCACGTAACTATTTTTTATGAATTTTTTTCTAAAAGAAAGGTTGTTTAATGAGTAAATTTTCGAGAGCGCTAAAAAGTAAAAAGTTTTTTTTTTCAAAATATTTATTTAACTTTGAAAAAAATACATTAATTTGTTTATTTTATGATCAAATAATATTTGACTGCCATGTGAGCTTCGTGGTCTTAAACGCGATTGCTGATTATGAGATCCCGGGTTTAATTCCCTTGTCGGGTCAAAATCAGTTAATGGGTTTATCTTTCAAGAAATTCTCAGTAACAGTTGGCGATGTTTCTCCCCCGTGCTTCGGTAAACACGTAAAGCCGTTGGTACTGCGCCTGATCTCTATTCGGTCATGTCGGATTACCGTTCAATCGGACTATAAGAGAGAAAATAGAGAGTGCAACTGTGCATGTCAAAAAATAAATAAATGTTCCTAAAGTTAATATGATAAATTAAGTAATATGTTGATAGGGGATAAATTCTGTAAAATAACGTGCGCGAGTTACGAGAGCTGAAGAAAATCACGATGCCGTGTGCTCATGTCCCTAACTCCTGCATGGCGCAGTGAAATCGGCATCTAATGTGTTAAGTAATGTTTAGTAAAAACAGGATGTGATACATATTATACGTTATGGCGGTTTCTTTACTCATGTGGTTATGGTAAGAATAGGGCCACCAAACTTGCGCTTGACTTTTCGCACTTTTAAGGTGGGACATGAAGGTGTGCAAAAAATCAAACTACAAAAGATATTTTATAAATGTTTGTTTTTATTTATTTTGTTATAAAATTCATCTCTTCACCACGTTTGGTTGTAAAGTAAAAGTAAAATTACAGACAATATAATACTTCAAACTGCTGGGCACAGGCCACTTATTTCTGAGAGAGTTTAAGAGCAAGAATACGTCCGCCGCGCTGTCCCAATCTATGTAGGCTGACTTAACAACTTAACATGCCTTAGATATCTTTTTATTTATCGGACACGCAAATTGTCTCACGATGTTTTTCCCACGAGCACGTGGTAAATCATAATTAAAATTGCAATTAACAATCATCGCATCTCAACGCTAATTAAAATAAAGATTAAAGACTGATTAAGTTTTCACTAAAGAGTACTTTTAAAAAGTAAACGTGTTAGTAATAACATAATTATACTTTTCAAATAGTGAAAGAATTTTTAGGTTTTAAGGAATTAATTGTCTAAAGAAATTACACAATTTCACGTATAAGAAAACATATAACTATTTAGTAAAATTAGGTTGTGCAGTGAGCATGCATATTTACAAATGAATATTTTAAGCTATTAAGGTTTGTAAAGTAAATTAAAAAAATAACTCATATAATATCTTCTGTTACATATAGCTTAAGCTTATTTTTATAATCATTGTCAGATTTAACATCTTTTATGGCCTTCGGTAGTTTATTATATAATTTAGCTGCTTCATACATCAAATTTTTATTTCAAAATGTGCCTTCCATGTAAGTTTGCTATCAATTACTAACCCTAAATATCTTTCCTGATTTTTCTTTTGTATAGCTTCACCATCTGTATATAAGTTAATATTTTCTTCAAATTTCTTTTTTTTTTACTACGAACACTATGTAACTAATAATAGTTTTATGTATGTTAATTGCGATAAAGTTGTATTGGAACCAGTGTAAAAGTAAATCTAGATCTTTCTGAGCCTGATACATGATATCATAAAATGAACGACCAAAGTAAAACAGACAAGTATCATAGAGTAACATGACATTGCAGCTTCGCTTTGTGTATATCATTTATATAGATCAAGAAGAGCAAAGGGCCCAATATTGATCCTTGAGGTACACCGTAGGTAATAGGTAGGAGCGCACTTTCACATTGATTAATTTTAACTATCTGATACCTATTGATTAAATATGATTCCAAAGTATTATATGCAGTACCTGTCACTCCAATATTTTTTAGTTTATTTAATAGTAAGGGATGACTTATTGTATCGAAAGCCTTTTTGTGATCAATAATAACTCCTAATTTGAATCTATATTATTTTTTATTTTAGTAACTAGATCAATTGTAGCTGATAAGGTATTGCTTTGTGACCGAAATGCGTATTGTCTTTCAAATAAAAAAAATATAGATTGAGGATATGTAAACAAACTATTTATAGATTATTCTTTCAAAGGTCTTAGAGATGACAGGCAGCACTGATATTGGACGTTAGTTTCCAAGTTCCGATTTGGAACCTGATTTATAAATGTTTGCTATTTTTAGGGAATCTGGGTATATTCCTTTTTATTTTTTGTAGGCAATTATTAATACTGGCAGTCAATTCATCGACAACTGAAAATTGTATAGATTTAAATATTTTAGTAGTAATACCATCAACACCTACACTTACGTTAGAGTCTAAACATGAAATAATTTTTATCACCTCAATAGTTGTCGTTGGCGCTATGCTTGAGAATTCTTTACTAGGAGTATTTCTCTTATATCTGAATGACGTATAATCTAATATTTCGCAGGGATTATTTAAATTTCTAACAATACTAGTAAAATTTTAAATCAAACACCCACAATAACAAGCTTGAAAATTATAATATTAGGTCTTTACCTATGAAATTGCCGTTTTTTATGAAATAAGTTAACGTAATTTTTTTTCTATATTTTTTTTATTTCTGTTTATCAAAGTAATCACTCATGCAATCGATGTATCTTTGTCAACGCAGTGGCAGTTTATTGATGCCCTTCTTGAAGAAAACAGCAGTACGGGAGGCAACAAATTCTTCAAAGACTTTGGTCCCTTTGCGTTGAATTGGCAAGGTAAAAAAGCTTGACAAATGGGTGCCCCACGAACCCAATTATCGCCAGCGCGAAGTACGCGTTTAAACGTGCCTTGCACTGCTCAACAAGCACACAAACGAAGAAATTTCGAATCGCATTGTCACCTGCGACAAAAAATGGATTCTGTATGACAATCGCAAGCACTCAGCAAGTTGGTTGGATCCTGGTTCAGCACCTAAACAATGCCCTAAACGAAAACTTACCCCTAGAAAAGTGATGGTCACTGTTTGGTGGTCTAGCGCAGGTGTGATTCATCACAGCTTCTTTCCAAACGGGATAAGCATTACTTCAGATGTGTACTGTGAAAAACTGAACACAATGATGGAGAAGATCGCCCGTATCCAACCAGCTTTGGTCAATCGATCATCCCCGCTACTCCTGCATGACAATGCGCGACCTCATACTGCACAACAGACGGTCTCCAAATTACAAGAGCTAGGGTTGGAAGCTCTCCGTCATCCACCGTACTCACCAGACCTTGAGCCTTAAGACTTCTACTTTTTCCAGAATTTGGATAACTTTTTGGCGGGAAAAAAATTAATTGCCCGAGAGGCAGTACAAAATGCCTTTGAAGAATTTGTTGCCTCCCGTCCTGCTGATTTCTTCAAGAAGGGCATCAATAAACTGCCACTGCGTTGGCAAAGATGCATCGATTGCATGGGTAAAAAAATTACGTTAACTTATTTCATAAAAAACCGCAATTTCATAGGTAAAGACCTAATGTTATATTCCTATAGATGTTTTTTTTTAAATAAGTTTACACTACAGACTCGAGGTCTGTACCTTTTTTTCGCTTTATTTTTCTTTGTTTAGTTTTTTATTTTTAGACTGTACTCCTTACACTACTAGTATTAGTAAATTTACTTAAACCTTAGCAGTGAGTTAACACATTTTTTTTTGTTTGTAGTTTTTTTCCCCTTTGTATATATATACAGGGTATTTTTGAAACGCTCCCGAAAACGAGGACAGATGATAGTACTACGGATATTATGGATGATTATGGGTCACAAAGAAATTCGATCCCGAAGAAAAAAAAAATCATCTCTTCACAACGTTTTATTAACTTTATTCACGCTCCATCATGTTGTTACAGTTAATTGAAACGATATTTCACAAAAAAATCATGAAAATACTGAAACATAAAACCAGCAGTGAAACTTAAAAAAGAAAATCAGCTGACAATAGGGTCAATATCCTCGCGGGCGCCAAACTACGAAAGATCGGTACGAAACAATGCATTAGGTATACTACTCACTCTACCCTTCCTTTTCACACACACGCTGCTTCGTGTCGCCTCGCGCTGTGGAATTTACACATGCTTCAAGGACGTTACAATGTGCGCATTTGTTTTGGCGGGATTGAAATTGATTAATAATTTTAGTTTTTGAGACAGTTCCATGTTGACTATCACGAGCGATAGTTCAATTGTTTTGTTTATTAAATTATTGTCGTTATTACTTGTTATGTATTAATTAATGATATTGTTCTTGTTGTTACGTTTTGTGTTTTTTGTTTTGTTTTAATAATCCCTAACGCGTAGGTACGTTTATAGTGCTCGTGAATACGGTAACATGTTAATGTGCCTTGAAGAATCTCATAAGGCCAAGGAGGATCGGTAAGCTGTTTCATACCTAATTTTTTTTAAATAACTTAGTACTGAACTGATCGGAATAGGTACATAACTGAATACATCAGAATAATAAACATACCTACACAATGGATAAAAAAGCATGACTCTAACCTTGTTAACATTTTATTTAAGTATTTTTTTCATTAGCGGGGAATCGAACCAGTTATTTGGTTTATTTAACCTAATTTTTTTTTAAATAACTTAGTACTGAACTGATCTGAATAGGTACATAACTGAATACATCAGAATAATAAACATACCTACACAATGAATAAAAAAGCATGACCTTGTTAACATTTTATTTAAGTATTTTTTTCATTAGCGGGGAATCGAACCAGTTATTTGGTTTATTTAACCTGTGAATTCGAATTAAAGTGGCTACGTGGAGACATGCACAGTGGCAAAATAGTAGGTTAAGTAGATAAGTTAGGTATTTAGACAAGTGTTGTAAATTATTAGGTATTGTGGTACTATCGCTAGTTGCGGGCCGCGCGAATTTGGCGTTCGCGCGTACATTGACCCCTAGTCAGCTGATTGTAATTCAGTAATTCCACTGCTGGTTTTATGTTTCAGTATTTTCATGATTTTTTTTGTGAAATATCGTTTCAAATAACTGTAACAACATGATGGAGCGTGAATAAAGTTAATAAAACGTTGTGAAAAGATAATTTTTTTTCCTCGGGATCGAATTTTTTTGTGACCCATCATCATAGGTATCCTTAGTACTATCATCTGTCTTCGTTTTCGGGAGCGTTTCAAAAATACCCTGTATATATATTTTTCCCTTTTTTTTAGTATTATATATTATTATTTCTTTATTTCGTTATTTTTTTTACTGAGCTTTATTTCCTTTCGTTTTTTTTTAATTATTATTACCAATACGCCATTATCTGTAGTGTACACTTTATAATTATTTTTTTTAATCAGTTTTACTTTTGACTTAAGATCTAGTACCTAACATGGCTATGTTAACTTATCATACTATATATTTATAATATTTTTTTTTTGGTTGTCTTCATGGAGAGTGCTCCGTCTTCAGCTGTGTTAATTTGCCGTTGTCAGGGCCTCTACGACAGCTGCGTCTCTGTTTTTTATTGCCATTTTTAAGTTGTATTCTTTAATCCTTTTTGCTGTCGCAGCCATTGCGCTCTCAATCAGCCGTCCAGTCGCATCGTCGCAATCTTCCGTGTAATATACACAGGAGACTGTGTGCCTGGACACTGCCACTACTGCGTGTTGACACTATCATAAATTTTGAGCTTCTCTGTCGTTGTCCTCATTATGACCATGACTAGGACCTGTGACACGTCAATTAGGTTGTTGAGACTAGTATCAAGACAAACGTTCTAAATCGTATTAAGCAAAATGTTTACTACATCTCCAAGTTTTTTTAAAATAATGTATGTTCTCTGCATAAAACGTCATGCTAATTTTTAGGTTTTCACATAAATATAATATGACAGTGGGAACCGTTTCATGAACTGTGTGCTATCTGCAATTCTAATAGGACAGAAACGGCAGATAATAAAAAATCAAATGTAAATTTCTTTTGTGCTTAAATGAAGGCTGTCATTACAATGTTGCCGTTTAATCAACTTTGCCTTTTCACGAAAAATACGTAAGACAAATTGAGCAGACATTAAAAGAAAATTTTTGTAATTATTTGATTACTCGAAGATTGAGTTTTCAAATTAAATTATCTTTAATTTCCAACTCTTTCACTCAAATAACTTTATGAAAATATACGCGTCATAAAGGGACATTTATTATTTGTTTAAATTAGAAGTAATTTCTAGAACAAGTAAACTATAATTTAAAAAAGGGTCGTGTAATTTTTATCAATTATCTAACTAAATAAAAATTAAAAAGAATTTAATTTCTTTTTTCAAATATAACTGACAAAAGCTTGTCAATATCGTTTAATATATTTAGTTAGTAATCCTTATTTTTTTTTATTAATAAAAATAGCTCAATAATTTATTAATCATCAAAACAACATTAAAATATTCTGATGTTAGAATAAAGAGAAAGTAGACCAAAGTAGTTTTTGCAATCTTTTGTAAATATAAAACTAAATGAAGAAAAAAACAAACATCAAAATGAATTTGGGTAAAACAAAAGATTTAAGAAGTTATAGAACATTAAAAAATACTAATAAACACAAAATTCGGCATGTTAAAAGATAAAGAGTATCTTTGAGTAGTACAATAAACTCTGAAAGTAGATAAATCTATTTTTTTTTTACTTATAAGAATTGGATACACTGTTTATGTGAGAGGTATGAGTGACAGAGACGCTACCTACTGCTGTGGTTGATTCACGTCTTGCGCTTTTGACGTTTCCTATTGTTTCTCATCAGCATCTTTCTAACATTTTCCATAATCGTCGGTTATCACATTCACGGAACAAAATGGGAAGATATATTCTTTTACGCCGTTCAGACATGGAGTACCTATTAATGTATTATGTGGAAATACTAGTAACACCATCTACGCAGTTCATAGAGAAGATGCTAATCGTTTCTTTTCTCTTCACACTATCTTTTCTTTTCTCTTGCTTCTTTTGTAGTGTTACATTCAATTGTTGAGCAGCACGCAATTAAATATTGTAAAGATTTTTTTTTCAAATTGTAATTATTAACGTGCTTACTTTTTCGAAGTACTCGTTAGTGAATACCTACCATAATTTTTAGTTTTTCAAGCCTACATCAGTCTCAGTCTTAAATCTTTATTTTAAGTAAAATACAATTAAACGACCACAAAGGGAAGCAATGATTGTTAATTGCAATTACTTGCCAATTTGCCGTATTAAATTCTAAGTACTTTTACCACATGCTCGAATTTGAAAGAAAAAAATCGTGGGGAAACCTGCGTCTGATTAAAGACATGTGGAGTCCGCCCACATGCATTGGAACAGCGCAGCGGACATATTTTGCTCTAAAACCCTCTCATAAATAAGAGGCGGCCTGTGCGCAGCAGTTTGACGTATTAAATAGCAATTCTTTTACTTTACAACCACATGCGATGATAAGATGTAATAGATATAACGAATAAAATTGAAACAAATGTTTATAAAATATATTTTGTAGTTTAATTTTTTACGAATCTTCATAACGCATTTGAAATTAGTGCGAAATGTCAAGCGAAAGTTTGGCAACACTATTCTTAATATTATACCCGTGTAATATTCATCACATCGTTTTTACTAAACATTACTTAATACATTTAAATGAAACTAAATTTTACAGATTTAATCGTGTATTTAGCTATTAAATTCCCGAAGTTTCGAATACTTTACAGCAACCATGTTCAAGAGGTGTGCTGAGTTGTTGAGTGATTTATTTATTAGAACAACCAAAATATATACACGAACACGATACAAATATACACGAACACAATGTAAATACTAGAAATAACAGGAAAGTTTACATCGAAGTGTCGTCTTAATTAAAGGTTGTCACGGCATGCAATGTAGACTACAAATATGTTTCTTAAAATTATTCTAGAAATTTGAGTTATTATTAATATATATTTTTAACTTGACCCAAATTTTAGCTTACAGCAAAGGACTGCATAATTTACGCCTGAATTTTTGAGACCCATCAGTAAAGATATCGACGTCACATGCCTTGCAGAGCTTGTAATATTGCTTCTGTAACCTGCTTATGGTGGCATGGTGACCACAATTAGTTTTACTGCCCTTAACTAAAAAGGGGATCTATCGGCTGACATGCGCTAGCTGGAATGGCACATTGAAATTTATTAAACTTATGAGATATGGATAGTCTATGGTTCCGATGACGATTTTGAGTAGCAACATGAAAGCAAAAAGCAAAAGCCTCCGCTCCCACAGGGTACTCAATTTATAATACTAGTTATAATAGTTAACCATGGCTACCTTCAGTTTAAAATTATTGATTTTTGGTACGATCTACGCATAACGAGCTTACAGTGTCTTGAAGTCTTGCAGTTGTATGTTCTGTAGTGTCCGCGTAAATATTCTAAATATAAGAAATCAATACTTTACACAATCAATGCTGAGTTCACGGCGCGATGCACGAGTTAGGGAACCGAGCACATGGCGTTGCGATTTCCTTCAGCTCTCGTTACTCAGCGTTTCATGAGCGACTGACTACACGGATTCTTTCACAGATTTCACTCTATCTCCATCATAATATTAATTATCATATTATCTATACGAATATTAAAATTATTTGATCATATAAACACATTTTCTGTCGCTATGAGGAAGCTCAAGATCGTTCAGCGAGCTATGGAGAGGGCTATGCTAGGGGTTTCTATGCGCAATAGACTTAAAAAAAAGGATATCCGTAGTAGAACCAGAGTAACTGACATAGCCCAACGGACTACTAAGCTGAAGTGGCAATGGGCCGGATATATAGCTCGATGAACCGAAAACTAATGAGGGCAAAAGGTTCTCGGGTGGCAGCCTGGTACTGGTAGGCGAAATGCAGGGCGTCCGCCCTACTAGATAGAGTGACGAACTGGTAAGGCATGCAGGAAGTTGATGAATGCAGGTGGCTCAGGACCGTGCTTTGTGGTATTCCTTGGGGGAGGCCTATGTTCATCAGTGGTCTTATAGTTGTATGTAGGACTGTAATGATGATAATGATGATGAAACAAATCAACGTCACTTTTTAAAGTTGTCCACAGAAGTGCATTTTGTAAATTTTAATCGTCAACAATGTAGAAATGTTTTTTCATAACCGATATTTCAAACTTTTATATATTTTGAAAAACACTTTTCTTATTTCAGCGCTCTCTAAAATTCCGACCCACCTTTGTGTCCTAAAAAAATATGTTACGTGATATCCGTTAGTTTTAGGCCACTTTGTCATGCGATACTGATGAGACAATTTCCTTCTCTTTGTTTGTGTCTACAGCCACGCTTACATAAAATGGCCAAAATTTTTATCCACAACAGCACGTTTGAAAATATTGCAGTGATTAAATTATTGGATGGGGTTCGCTTATTATCTCTACAAGAACATTTTACACGCATTAGTAGACAACTGCGACGGTTGATGTCAATTGTCAATATTTAATGACAGGTTTTAGATTCATGATTGCTATAAAATATTATTGTTTAATGCGTACTTGTATGTGGTAGAGCCATGCTGCAGCTATATTAGTAGTATAGTTGTAGCACGGATGGGTCGGCTCGACCGAGGAAGAACCACGCTCTCACAGAGTATCAGCGTAATTTAGCAGCTTAACACTGCTGTGTTTCCTATGGTGAGTTTAGAGAACCGGAGACCCTTTTTACTGGAAAAGAGGCATTCCATCTTAGTCCTCACGGGTGACAACGGATCTGAATTTTGATTCTTTATTGAGGATAGATGTAGATGTCTATGGGTCACAGTAACCATTTACCATCAGGTGGACTGTTTGCTCGTTTGTCATCATATCCTATAAAAAAATATTATAATATGCACTAGCGAATCGTCCTGTCTTCGCCTGGGTAGAATAGGTTGTTAGATTTAAAATAATTAAAGCCCATTAATTTTATGAATTCTTCGTATTTGAAGTGGTAACTTCTTTAGCATCGTTGTGATTTGAAACTCAATGAAACGAAAAAGCGACACTTAAAAGAGAAAAATATATAAATCTATAGGAGATAATGAGATAGAATCTACTAATATAATAAAGCGGAAGAGGTTTTTTGTTTGTCACATTGATCGATTTGATAAATTATTTTAGTACCTATATGATAGCCAGATTCAGAATAGTTATAAGATATCTAGCATTAGGCTACACCCCTTAGCTAGCCTTAAATATTGATTTTTGTTAAGCAAGTCGGAAGAAAAAGCGCTCTCGAACTGCTTTATCCGCGTGCGCTGGCGTAATGATGTTAGTAATTCGGAAAAACTATACTGTACTAAAATATAGATCTTTCCTCCATCTAAAAAAGTCCGTGATACCATAGGCGTATTTCTTATACATACACCACAGTAAAGTTTTTGACAAAAAAATATTGAAAATTAAAAAGTGATTTATGAACGTTATTATTAGGCATAGCATATTAATCCTTACAAACGAAAGTTATTATATCATCAAGAGAATTTTATGAAGATAAACTTTGCTCTTTATAGCATGTTATTTGGACGTATAGTTTAAGAGATAATGAAAAATTTTAATAATTCAACACTCAGCTCGGCGCGCGAACGACGCTTAGCCACTTATTTCATTGAGATCTATCGAAGTCACGAGTGTTAATGGGATACTGAAAATGTAAATTACAAGAATCGTGATGCACGTAATGCAGCACTAGTAGCATTTGCACAGGAATTTGGAGTTCTAGTTATGTGCAGTTGTGGTTCTAGTTTCGTTCGTGCAGGAATAGCATTACACATTGTTGTATTTTGCCTTTCTATAGAAGAACCAACTTTATTTAACAAACAATAAAAGTGGTTTCTGTTCACATGGAATATTTCCTTAAAATAATCTTCGTTTTCTGTTTGTAACTCTACACAAAGATTGTTAGATTCTCCGAGAACCTCCGTTCTTGATATCCATTTTTGATCCAACACCTTTTTTTTACGATGTTATCTCAATATTTCTTGCCTCAGAAGAGCAGCAATGATCAACACTCATGTTTGCAAATGAAGAGAAAGTCCAGTTGAATATAAAAATTGCAAAGAAATTTATTGCAAGTGCTGTTTACACCAAGAAAAGTTTTGAATCGAAACTTGCCCAATAGATCAAGAATGTTACGTTTTGTTTAGACCATGCTAGTCATTTATTGCTTCAATTTAATTGTATCAACAGGCAAGAAACTTGCATCATGTAAATGGCCCATAAAAATTATTTGCTGTAAAATTAAATTTTCATGTTATATTTTATGCCGCACATGAAAATTATCAAATTAAATAAATAATTTGCTGTGTAATATTTTTATTTTATATTTCATTTCATTTGAAGGGTTCAATTCTAACGCGTGGGAACAGAATAATATAGTACGTGAGGGTAATATGGTCATCCGGTTAATATGGTCACTTTCTTATAACTCCAAAACTACAGCCGTTTGCAAAGATGGCTTTGTGATACGATAGCTCTTCATCAGTCAAACAAATAATAAAGCGTCAAAAAGGGCGCTGCTTTATCATCACCATTTTGACATCTGATATTATAGTAAATATTTTAGTCGATTTTAGTATTGTAGTGTAGTTAGTTTTTTTAGTTGATTTTTCGAAGTGTTCCTAATTATTGCCAAGGCTTGTTTGCTATTTTTTTCTTAATATGTAAGTTATAGTATTCGACTTTGTGTTTTTGTCTCTGTCCCCCTCATAGTTTTGGTTATGTATGGCGGCAAAGCTTAAGCTGACCATAATACCCTCACGTACCTTAATAATAAAACTTAAGTGAAAATATTTAAAGAGGTGTATACGATTAATTAAAAATATATATTTAAAGTAGCTGCCTTTAGCTTTGATAAAGGGTATTAAGTGATGCGATACTAGAATATTCATCCATCCATTCCATTATTCTATTGTAGAAAGATTATTAACTTTAACGATACTAATAGGTTGAGATTTGAGCGCCGTGTATTAGAGGCGTATGAGAATCCACTTCCGCATAATATCAACCCGTGGGTGTCCTAAGAGGCGCCAACGAAAACGTATTACAATTAAGAAAAAATGGGTAAACACAACGTAAACGCAAACATGTTTAAACATGAAACATTCCTCATAGTAAATTCAGGATAACAGACTAAATAATTTAAATAAATAAAAAATCTTTTTAGAAGTCTTCAAGGCAAAAGCCTTCAAGCAACATCCTTCAGACTTAGCGTACCAAAAGCCTGTTCAGACTTATTCTTTTTTTACCCTAAGTCTCTTGCCTGACAGTGCGATTTACCATCTAGGGCTACAACACCACTTACCACAAGGTGGCATTGTAGTCAAGTACTGGCTTATAATAAGAAAAAAAAATTAAAAAAATACAGGCTACTATCAGATTACTACTTTTTCGAATTATATGTAATTTTTGTCAGTTTTTCCTTTTTCTCACTCCAGGAGTTCATTAAATTGTTTAAAAAAATGTCACTAAATCCACATACACGAATAGGATGACTCATATAGTGACATTTCACATCATATAAGTTTAGCGAAGAGCCTAAGTAATAGCTTTGTAGTAATTGACTGCACACGGGGTACAAGTCTGAAATTGTGTAAAAACACTCCATAGACTTTGAAAAACAAAAGAAAGTAACTATAACGTACTAGTTTTTGGATATAATATAGCTTACATTACTCCTGGCATTGCTCACTATCTATTTGTGAAGTTTCATAACAATAGGTTTAGCCATTCCGAAGATTAGCCCGGACAGACAACAAAAATGTAAAAAATGGTTTGAAAATGGTTATTCATGTCTTAATAGCATGGAAATAGCCCCTGAGCTGAAGCCACTTATTCCGATATTAACAGACAGACACTCCAATTTTACTTTTATGGTGTATGTATAGATAAGTAAGTAGTAACCAACAGAGCAGTGGGGATGTAAGAATATCAACTGCCCCATAACGTCCCGTGGGTGACGTATGAGGCAATCGAGGGAAACAAACCAGGAGATGGGCAGCGGTGACTTCCTAATAACAACTAGGAAAAAAACTGCTGTTGCCAACCCACCTGCAAAGCGTGGCATCTATGTCAAATATATGTCTAATATGAAACAAACCATGGGTTACCGACATAGGTTTAGCAGTGGACTTGTGATGGACTAGTAATGAATCTCATCTCAATTCAACTGTATGTTTTTTTTTATGAATGTTACTCGATATCTTAGTCGATCCGATTTTGACGATTCTTTTTTTTTAATAAATATGTTATACGTCTGGGGCATTCCTTTGTAAATCTGGAAAAAAAAATTACCCCTCACAGTGTCAAATAGGGGATGTAGTTTTTAATTTAACTAATATTAAATGAATATTAATTAGCACTTAATATTAGTTGTTTTTAATACCGTTATTTAAAAGTTAAAGTTAAAGTTACAGCCTATATACATCCCAATGCTGGGCACAGCCCTCCCCTCATCTCTGAGAGGGTTTTAGGGCAAGTAATTGTCCGCCGCGCTGCTCCAATGCGTGTTGGCGAACTTCACATGTCTTCGAAATAATTGTTTCTTATTTCTCAGACATGCAGGTTTCCTCACGATGTTTTCCTTCACCGCCGAGCAGGTGGTGAATCAGCATACAGTCACAGTGGCTCTTAGAGACGTGGTAGCTTTCAAAGAACTATAGTGTATTATTATAATTAAGTATTCCTACTTAATCTACTCAAAAGGTTAAGAAATAAACTTTTATCAAAAAGTTAAATCCAACTTCAAAGAACGAAATAAATAAAATAATTTCACATTCTGAAGTCGAGGCTTTATCTTTTCTGTACACTATATCTTAGCACCGACTTCAGAATGTAATTTTTTTTTATTTTTTTTTTAGTTCTTTGAAGTCAGCTTTTACTTTTTGATAAAAGTAAATTTTACAACATAATATATAACTTTCTTACGATCCATTAAGCAGGTACATTTGTCAAATTATGTTGTCATGATATTTCTTATTTTATATTATCATGTTGGAGAATTTTATACTTTCTACTTTAGAAATAAAGTCTACTTTATTTTCAAACATTAGCTACCAAATATTCGAGGATGTATCGGTCTACTTTATGGCTTTTTGGGGCCTCTATTCTCTAAATTAATATGTTGATACTTAATAGAGGACTTAGTTTTATATTAGAAATGGCAAAAGAGCAAAGAAACTTCCTAAAATTTGTACAGCCATCGAAATTAGGTTTTTTTTACTGGCATCGTCGAATCCCTTTTTAAATGTGGCGATGAAGAGAGTATTGATAAATTGAAAGGAGACTATTAAGTATTTTCATCTAAAATTTATTAGTTTATATGGATTTGACATATTTTGACTTGATCTTGATGTCTTTGCAATCATCTATCTCTCAATTTGTTATCAAATCATCATCTACATGTTACAAAATATCATTCACGAAAAATGTACCAGCTGATTTCAAAGCAGAGAAGATCTTTTGACAATGTCTGTTTTATAACGGAAAGTAATTAAATACATGAAAGGCCGTTCCGTTTCCGAAATAATCGCTTACTTTACAATATACACAAAATTTGAAACGACAATAACTTTGCAATTATGTTTGAGGAAATGCTTTTGTTATTTGATGTAATGTAAAAGAAAGTTCAAATTCTTTCTTCGAAAACTTCTTCATCAAAAATATTCCTTATTTTGGACAACAAAAATTCATTGTATTAGTTAGTATGCATGGAAAAACTTATATCCAGTGTTATGTTGTAAAATACCTATTTTATTTACTTAATTATTTATTTTAAGGCAGATAAAGTAAGAATATAATTTTTCTTTAGGTGATCATCTTCCACCAAAAGGCCTCAATAGGGGTGGTACTCTTCGCAACCGTTTTCAGGACGCCGTTGTGACTCGTCTGTATTCTTCTCACTAAGAACAAGACTTTTTGGAAATCATAGCGATGAAACTATCCGTTCGGTTTCTCGAAATCATTTGTGAGGCACTGCAGTAACTAGGTAGTCCCAGAAATATTCTGAATATATTAGTATATTGGACATTTCGGGCCTTTTAGTGTGGCCGACCTATTTGATTACCCGTGTAATAACTTTAAACGTTAAAGTCATTTGAAAACTTGGGTTATTGTCAAATGCATAGGTAAATTATCACGCACTTGGCCTCGAAAATATACGAGCGGACATACGCATCCCTGTTGTCACATATTCGAGACATGGCCACACTGCATGCTCGACCTCCAGATTGTAAGGGGGATAATCAAATAGTTAGCTTGCGCTACCTAACGCGCAAGCTAACTATTTGATTATCTAATTAGTTTTTCTATATATCTGCACTGTTTTACCTTTTAATAACATATTTTTGTCGTTAACATCAAATCAACGATTCCTCAGTCTTCCCAAGACGCCCCCAACACGTTGGTAGGAAAAGCTGGGCCTTCCCGGACGGGGTCTCACCTGACTGATTCTGCATAAACAGAGACAGATAGTACTTTAAAATTGACCAACTAAAGTTATTCGTCCATTTGATGGTCATACTCCTAAGTACTAATACTTGAATGAAGTGCGACCCAACGCCCTACATCTGTTGACGTATGGCAATAGGATATCCCTGTTAAGGTGCGCAGCCCCGATACAGCTCCCCAGCAGACTAACGGGTGTTAGAGAAGATTAAGACGATGACAAGATCATTCATTCATTACAGCCCTTCACAAGTCCACTGCTGAACATAGGCCTCCCCCAAAGAATGCCACAAAACGCGGTCTTGATCCACCTGCATTCATCGACTTCCTGCATTTACCAGGTCGTCACTCCATCACAAGATGGATTATTACGATTACTTAATGTGGCAAATATGCCGCGTCCAAACCCAACTTATTCATAATGTACGCCAGTACTACGTTGTCCCACGCTGTCTAGTGAGCCAGAGCCTGTACGCCGGCGGCGAGATGAGTTGACAAATTTTAGAATAATGTATCATTTATAAAATACCTATACATAACTATATATAGGCCTAAAATGCCTGTTCTGAGAACGTGAAAATATGAAATAATTTAGAGCCAAATTCGAAAACAATATACCGAAGAATAATATTTGAATTAGCCCAGGAGGCATTGACCACAACGTATCGTTATCCACGTTTATGAAATATCTTGAATTTGTTTAAGTTCCCTCAGTTTTAAATTATTTAACAATTATTATAATTTTTTAATTTGTGTATGTATATTCTGATGCATTAGTAGCTTAATGGGTAAGCTTACTTGGAGTCAATGACTTTTTTCTATATCACTGATCAGCTATGTATCATGCTTCAGTGACCTATAGGTCTATTATATTTGTTATAAAATGTGCCTATTATTTGTATTGGTAAGCTCTGATAGCTCGAGGCTAGGCGCTCGTTGTGAATTTCATAGTACGCGAGAAACCCGCCGGCACCAATTAAATTGTTAAATGCGATTTTAAGTTTTGATTTAACACGTGCTCGGTGGAATTCGCGGGCACTATGCACTATGTTTTAGTATCGACTTCAGAATGTGTAATTATTTTATTATTTTTATTTCTTTAAGTTGTCTTTTACTTTTTATCAAAAGTTCATTTTAATTCTTACGGCGATATTTACATTGTATTAATTTTATGTTGCTTAATATTATATTGCTCTCAAATTGGTAGCTTCTAAGGAATTGAGATGTCTGACTAAATACATTTGAATGCGGTTGCGCGCATTGAAAGTGATTGAAAGCTTCGACACCCCCGACCACTTTCAACGGAATAGTAACGGTTGAAACAAGTTACACGAAAATTGAACGATTTATAATCCCGCGTACGTCAGCATGGCGTACAGATGTATCTATGCGCGTTTATTTACCACCGAAACTGGTAATTTTTTTATAGAGTTGTGATAAATGAACATACAGTCCACTTGATGTTAAATGTATGTTGCGGCCTGTAGACTACATCTATACTCGAATAAGAATCAATATGTATGTAGATGCGTTTTCACCCCCGAAGACTATGATGGAATGCCTTGTTTCGAGTAAAAAGGGTATCCTGTTCTCTACACTTACTATACGAAATACAGCAGCTTCAAGCTACTATTTTACGCTGGTATTCTATGGGAGTGTATTTCTACCACGTAAAAAATTAAGTAGTGTGACTCTCATGTCTCGCTATTTTTGGAACTTTTGTAAACTAATTAGTCTTTATGGAATATTAGAATAACATTTCTACAAAAATAGTAACCATGTCTCCTTTGGTCATTCATCGCGAAATTTCCGAACGTGTATGCCAACACCAAGGCTTTTTTTTGATGCTCCAATACGTACGCGTTTTTCCGCGACTTCGCTGAAGTGAAAATTGAATGTAATTTAAATTATAAATCGCGTAAATAGGCAATGTCGTTCAGTGATGCTTTTCAATGGAATTGTTTCAATTTAGTTGATCCGTCTAATACCGCCTTTAAATTGAAGGCATAAAGATATTTAATTGCATTTTTTGAAATACGGCATTTTTTAGCTATTATTTTACGCTGGTATCTGTGAGATTGTGGTCCTTCACCGGTCGAGCCAACCCATTCGGGCTACAGCCATAATATGCAGCGTGGCTTTATCATGTAAAAAATGAAATGACGTCACACTCATGTTCCGCTATTGTTAAACTTTTCTAAACTATTTTATGTGGTAGAGCCATGCTGCAGCTATATTACTGAATAGTTGTAGCACGAATGGGTCGGCTCGACCGGGGAAGGACCACGCTCTCACAGAATACCATCGTGAAATACGTATAGCAGCTTAACACTGCTCTATTTCGTATGGTGAGTGTAGAGAACCGGAGACCCTTTTTACTGGAAGAGAGGCGTTCCATCTTAGTCCTCACGGGTGACAACGCATCTGCATTTTAGTTCTTTATTGGGGATGAATGTAGAGAGTCTATGGGTAACAGCAACCACCTACCATCAGGTGGACTGTGTGCTCGTTTGTCACCCTATCCTATAAAAAAAACTAATGAGTGTTTATGGAATACCAGATAAAATTCCTACAATGATAAAAATATGGCTATGGCTTCTTTGGTCATTCATCGCGAAATTCCCGAACGTATCTGCCAACACCGAAGCTTTCTTTTTTTTAAAGCTCCGGCACGTACGGGTTTTTACCGCGACATCGCTGAAGTGAAAATTGTATGTCATAAAAATGATCTAGCGTGTGTATATTTTTGAAACGCTCCCGAAAACGAAGACAGACGTCAGTACTAACTATATCTTTGATGATGGGTGAAATATAAAATCGATCCATATGAAAAAAAAATCATCTTTTCACAACGTTTTATTAACTTTATTCACGCTCCATCGTGTTAGTATAGTTAAATAAAACGTTAATTTAATTAAAAAAAATCATGAAAATACTTAAACATAAAACCAACAGTGGAATTACTGAATTACAATCAGCTGACTAGGGGTCAATGTACGCGCGAACGCCGAATTCGCGCGGCCCGCAACTAGCAATGGTACCACAATACCTAATAATTTACAACACTTGTCTAAATACCTAACTTATCTACTTAACCTCTTGCCACTGTGCTTGTCTCCACGTAGCCACTTTAATTCGAGTTCACAGGTTAAATAAACCAAATAATTGGTTCGATTCCCCGCTAATGAAAAAAATACTTAAATAAAATGTTAACAAGGTTAGAGTCATGCTTTTTTATCCATTGTGTAGGTATGTTTATTATTCTGATGTATTCAGTTATGTACCTTTTCAGATCAGTTCAGTACTAAGTTATTTAAAAAAATTAGGTATGAAACAGCTTACCGATCCTCCGTGGCCTTATGAGATTCTCCAAGGCACATTAACATGTTGCCGTATTCACGAGCTCTATAAACGTACCTACGCGTTAGGCATTATTAAAACAAAACAAAAAACACAAAACGTAACAACAAGAACAATATCATTAAGTAATAAATAACAAGTAATAACGACAATAATTTAATAAACAAAACAATTGAACTGTCGCTCGTGATAGTCAACACGGAACTGCGCACAAGTAACGTCCTTGAAGCATGTGTAAATTCCACAGCGCGAGGCGACACGAGGCAGCGTGTGTGTGAAAGGGAAGGGTAGAGTGAGTAGTATACCTAATGCATTGTTTCGTATCGATCTAGATAAGAGTTCGGCGCCCGCGAGGATATTGACCCTATTGTCAGCTGATTTTCTTTTTTAAGTTTCACTGCTTGTTTTATGTTTAAGTATTTTCATGATTATTCGGGATCGAATTTCTTTGTGACCCATCATCATAGGTATCCTTAGTACTATCATCTGTCTTCGTTTTCGGGAGCGTTTCACAAACACCCGGTATAGGCAATGTCGTTCAACGTTCCTTTTCAAATGAATTGTTTTAATTTAGTTGATCCGTCTAATACCGCCTTTAAGTCGAAGAAAAAAAATATTTTATTTCGTTTTTATGAATAATGTTAATAGAATTGTTAGTATTTTAATTTCAAGAAGTAAACAAAGACTATCGGTCCGTTGGGTCCACGTGCGGTGAAGTTCCTAAAGGACGTGTACGTGGACTTGTACGTGGTAGAGCTAAGTTGCAGCTATATTTATAGCATAGTTGTAGCACGAATGGGTCGGCTTGACCGGCGAAGGACCACGCTCTCACAGAATACCAGCGTAAAATAGCAGCTTAACACTGTTGTGTTTCGTGTGGTGAGTGTAGAGAACCGGAGACCCTTTTTACTGGAAAAGAGGCATTCCATCTTAGTCCTCACGGGTGACAAAGCATCTGCATTTTGATTCGTTATCGAGGATAGATGTAGATGTCTGTGGGCCACAGCAACCACTTACCATCAGGTGGATTGTGTGCTAGTTTGTCATCCTATTTCTATTAAAAAAAAATCTGCGGCTGGTCGTTGCTGCTGGTGATAAGAGGGCTGATTCTTTTCTCGTTCAAAGGCTAAATATCGCCATTCAGCGGGGAAACGCTGCCAGCTTTCTTGGCACGATACCGTGTGGAGTAGGACTGTATGACAATCAAGTTGCTAGTTTTAGTTTTTTTTATTATAATTTTAATATTGTATATAATAAAATATTGTATATTGTGTGAACAAAGATTGAGAAGGATATTCCATTAAAATCTTCACAATATTGTTTTGAGCCATAAGCGACACGGCTAATAATTTATCAGATTTTGATTCAGATCACAAGATTAAACGTCGATGGACAATAGTTTCCAACTAACTTAGCAGGATCACTGGAACACTGCTTTATTAAACAATACTTGAAAGATTAATTTCGATGCTTAAAGTTTCTAATTTAACGCGTTATTCTTTATTGATAGTAATTATTAAAACACCATTACTAAAATAACAGTAAAATTTATTAAAAAGAGCAAACGAACAAACGGTAAGTTTACCGCTCTTTATTTTATATTTAACTAGATGTACCCGCGACTTTGTTCGCCTGAGAGTAGTTCTTTTGTAAGATAAGCAAGTGATGGTAATTTATGAACCAATGGACGGACCCACAAACGAATCAAGAAACGAATTGGATATACTATATACCTGTGTTTTGTAACGAAAATAAGCATCAAAATGACCGCAAGATAGATTATCTGCTGTAAAATCTTGCTGCTGACTGGATTCCCCTTTACGCCGACATTATTTGTGTGAAGTTTTCCATTCCGATATCCATTCGAATAAGTGACAGAAAATTTGTGTAGCTGTAAACAGTTCACAAACACCACCAAACTTTGAGGTTCATAGACAGACATAATATTGTTGCGCAATTGACAACATTCTTGAATAATGAATTATGGGATGAATGAATTATATATATATATATATAAATTATATTTTTTATTTAATATATATATATATATATATATATATATATATATAAACACTCATGCCTGTCACCCAGAGGGGCAGGCAGAGACTATGGACTTTCATTTAGCACGATCCTGACACACCTCTCTCGCCTCCTCCACATCCATATACCTACGCATACACGCTCGTCAGTTAAGGGTACTCTTAATTTGGCCTATTTTCAATATATCGCCAATTTGGTCGATAAACTTTCGCCTAGGGTGTCCCTTCCCGACTCTGCCGTTTACCTCTGCAATATAAAATTGCTTTGTCACTCTTTCCTCATTCATTCTTTCTACATGACCAAACCACCGAAACATTCCTTTCTTAATCCTGGTCACAACATCATCTTGCAAACCACACTCTTCTCTTATCACACAATTTTTCACTCTGTCATTCAGATTCAGCCCTAACATACTCCTTAATGACCGCATTTCTACAGCATTTATTCTACTCTCGTGCTTCTTCTGCCACACCCAACTTTCACTACCATACATTAAAGTAGGGACTAACATAGCATTGTGAATTACCATACGTGCCTTTTTGGACACATTCTGACTTTCCACAATAGAGTGTAGAGCCCAATTTACTCTATTTTCTGCGTTCACTCGTCGTTCTATATCCTTATGCTATCTACCACCCCTGCTAAATACACATCCCAAATACACAAGCTCATCTACTTGCTCGACCAACTCCCCTTCTTTTCTTATTTCACATATCGTTTTACTTTCTTCTCTTTCAAAAACCATAACTTTCGTCTTACTTGCGTTCACTTTCTCCTTAATATTAGCAGATAATTCA
Source organism: Parnassius orleans (assembly GCA_029286625.1). Taxonomy (NCBI): domain Eukaryota; kingdom Metazoa; phylum Arthropoda; class Insecta; order Lepidoptera; family Papilionidae; genus Parnassius; species Parnassius orleans. The sequence continues at coordinate 7,507,367 of JAGSMP010000003.1, forward strand.
TTGTTAGGTTTTTGGCCGTGGGTACGCATGAGGCCAGCAACTGGCTTCACGCGTACCCTTCGTCAAATACAGGAGCATTTCTTGAGCCTGACACGCTCCGAATCGCAACCTGTCTACGGCTTGGGGTTCCGGTCTGCGCTCCTCATATATGTCCGTGTGGCAGTGACGTCGACAAGCTAGGACATCACGGACTATCATGCCAAAAAAGTGCAGGCCGCTTCTCGAGACATGCAGCACTTAACGATATCATACGCCGGTCCCTTGCCACCGTCAACGTGCCAAGTCTACTTTAGCCGTCTGGTATCGCAAGAGACGATGGCAAGAGACCGGACGGTATGAGTTTGATTCCATGGAAGGTGGGCCGGGTGCAACCTGTTCAGACACGCTGGCCCCTTCCCATCTACATGGAACCAACAACAGAGCTGGTGCGGCTTGTGAAACGGCTGAAAAACCTAAAGCATGCAAATACAGGGGTCTAGGCTCCGAATATGTTTTTGTCCCATTCGGTGTCGAGACCCTTGGTCTGTGGGGTCCTAGCGCTATAAGGCTTTTTAAGGAAATAGCAAAAAGGTTAGTCGACGTCACAGGAGACCGAAGAACTGGCAGCTACCTCGGACAAAGAATTAGTCTAGCTATTCAAAGGGGAACGCTGCCAGTATCTTCGGAACCTTGCCTAAAGGGCCTCCTTTTTAATAATATATTTTAGTTATTATAATATTTTTTTAAGGTTTTTAGTTTTAGGTTCATTGTTGTAGTATATATTTTGCTTTTAATATTGTATATAATAAATATTGTATATTATGTTATGTAAATAAATAATAAAATAAATAGAGTACTATGCATGAATTAATTTATTTACATTAATTTATTTATTTAGATTAATTAATTTATTTATAAAATTTGCAAAAGGACGCTTTTAGTTATGTGTATACATTAAGTTTAGAAACTAATTATATTATAAAAACTTTTGGACATTTGCATGCTGTTGAAAACAGATAAATAGGTTTTCTCAACACATTGTGATAACACCAAGAACAAAATATATTTGTACCTAAATAGGTAGTATTTAGTATTTTTGTACCTAGTAAATACTAGCAAATAAAGAATTTGAATTTGAATTTGATTATAATATGCCTACTGATGCGTCGCTTAAATATTCATTAATTGAGTAGATGCATTTCTCTATTAAAAATGCTTTAAATTATTTTTTAAATTTATGAATATTTTCCATTTCAAGAAACATAGACATATATAGATTGAACTTTATTTTAGATTTTAGATAATATACCTACCGAAAACTCTTTTTCTAAGTAAAGCTGTCTTTGATGAAATTGTATGAATTTTATTTTTACGTCGATTGTTTGTTATTAAGTAATCATTTAATATTTCAGGGTTAGTTTCTACAAATGTCACAACTTCATAAATATACAGCGCCAGAAATGACAATAATTAAATTTCTTTTAAATTGCGTTTTCAGCTTTCTGTACTCGCTATATTTGCAATAGCACGCACACATTTTTTTGCGCTTTAAATATATCTTAGAGCCTTGTAGCATTGCCTTAAAAAATTACACCGTAGCGCACAGTAGAGGATACGAAGCCGTGATATACCGTCCGTAAAGCATCTTCATTTACTATTTCGGATAATATATGTAGAGCGTAAGAAAATTGATTTAACTTTTTGCAAATTTATTCTGTATGAGTATCCCACTTTAAGTTATTATCAATATAAAAACCTAAGAAGTTTGTTACTTTCGTTTCACTAACGGTCTCATCGTCGTAATTAATGTTAAGTAAATCAAGGGCCCATTTTCGTTGATAAAAATTCATTATTTGGGTCTTTTTACGTTTATTATTAAATTATTTGACTTAACTTTAAATTACGCGATCAAAGGCTTTTGACAGGTCGAGGAGCACGGGTATACTGGTGTCCTTATCTTCATATAATAGTTGACAGTATGCTTCGAGCTCAGAATAGCACTCTCGGTGTATAATTTTCTTTTAACATAGGTCTGCGTAGCAGATTCTGACAAAATACTAACAATCTCCCTATACAATTTTTCTAATATTAAGTAATGACTTTTATTACTACTTGATACATAATTCTTTAGTCCTTTTTTTGTCACAACGTTTTGTTGAATATTTACAATAGTTTCTTGTATCAGTACGATTTTCTTGAGCAACGCTGTAACATCTACATTGTCAAATGTCACTGTCGGTAGTTTCTCCAAATCTTTCGCCACAAAACTTGGTATTTTTGGAGGTCACTCGCTTTAAACAAAGTTATAATATCATCCAGATTGCGCTAAGTTTTTCCCTTACTTTTTCTGGTTTTAATAGTTTTCTGTAGACATTCAAAAAGTAGCGATTTTGCTATTTCAATATCTTTGACACTAAAGGCACTTTCACATATGCAGATGAGGCTCTCTTCATCCATAACATTTAATTTATTTTGGATAAGTGCTAACACTTCACAGATGACTATATTACAGCTTGCACACTTTATTCTTTTCGAAGACAACACATTCGCAGCGTAAGGCACTGCCCTCCCATACCCACGTAACCTCGATTAAGCGCAGACTTAAGATATCAATATAATGCATTAAAAAAATAGAAAAAATAAAAAATAAACGTATAATCCCAAAAGTTTTAAAGTTTTCAGCGCTCAAAATACTTGAACTTATTGTATCAACTAGCTGTTTTTGTATCAACTATTGTATCAACCCGCGGCTTCGCCCGCATGGTCACTGGGAAATGAAATATCCATTGCTTTTTGAATTGAAAGAAAACTGAGTTTTATAGATTTGTCATTAAAAGGAAACTGAGCAAAATTTATTCGTCAGCCTATTTAAATGTTTTGAAACGCAGCGTATAGGAAAGCATGAAAATAGCCTGTTTATTCCAAATGGAAATGGGATATTTTTTTAATTAAAGGAAACTGAGCATAATTATCCGTCAGGGATGCAGACTTTTGAAAAGAAACTGAGCTAAATTGATTCGTCAGAGATGCAGTTTTCTGAATTGAAAAGAAACTGAGCCAAATAAAGATCCGTCAGAGATGCAGCCTTTTGAGTTGAAAGGAAACTGAGCTTAATAGGTCCGTCAGAGGTGCAGCATTTGGAATTGAAAAGAAACTGAGCTAAATAGGAAATTTAGAATTTTAGGAAGATCTGTGGTAATTTGATCAATTGATTGTGGGAATTTTGGAAAAAACTAACTGAACACTATTTTAAGACGCTACTGTACACAATGATATATGTTTTCCATTCCGGGAAAGAATGTGGAGATTCTGGGCATTTGACACACGCGAACATGCTACATACAGCTGACCATGAGAGAAGCACGGTTTTTCTAAGTTGACCCCGCTACCTGTAACGTTTGCCCTTGCGCTTTATTAATTGTCATTGCAAAACTGAGCTTAATAGGAACTGCAACCTTTGAATTGAAAAGGAAGATCTGTCGGAATTATAGGGATCCGTGGTATAATAACATTTTCACCTTTTCCTACGCCTGTCAAAATTGTAGCACTGATTATGTTCCGTCCAAGATGTCACACGCAGCCTTGTCCCGTTACATAACCGAGGAGCATCTAAATTTCGCATTAGCATGACTGGGACGCCTAATTTTAATTGAAGCTTATGTGAGGGCACACCTGACAACTCTAGAGAATTTAGAAACTCTACGGATATAAAGTGCTCTGTTCTGTGTCCATAACTGTGTCTACTGACAAATACTCTGTTATTTCTCCTGCTACTTCGCTTAATATATCTGAATTTATTTTGTTAACGCTCTCATTTTTTGGTGCAAGAATCGCCCTTTCACATAACCATTCGTCTTCATGCATGTTGTTCGTTAAATCTGAATAAACGCTCGCAATTAATTCGGATTGACTCTGTACTAAATTACAAAAATCTCTCGTCAATTTAACGCAGCCCTCAGCATCCGTTTCCAACCGCCCATCGCCAATTTTTAATAGTGTGTCAGCATAGTTTCCAGCATTGATATCATTATACAAATGCACTCTCATATTCGTAGTTAAACTGAATTTTGTCACCTTGTTCCATAAAATAGACGACTTGAGGCATGCTTTAATTTCATCTGCAGGTGTGAAAAAAAGTGCACCATTTCCAGATTCAATTTGTCCTAATACTTTGTCAAAAACTCGTTTTTGTTCGGGAAGTAAGCGGGGTACAAATTCGGCTACTTGCTGCTGCAAAGCTGGTATATCGTAGTTTGTTTCACGTATAATTTCATCACTTAGTTCATTTTCGGTTGTTCGCAGAGGGCTTATCATTCCAAAGTCGCTTAATTTTTTGCCTAACATTGCCATTACTTTATCTTCAATTTTTCCAAGTGCTTCATTATAAATGTGTTCATTGTATGTCATGTTCGCGTGTGTCTGCTGTAACCTTCGCAAAATATCTTCCGCCATGTACTCTTTATATTTGTCCCACAATTTATGTGCATTAGATAGCCCGCAAGATGATATGAGAGTTGCATAAAGATCCCTAATTTTGGCTGGTGACTGGCACTGCACAGCTTCCTCCATGGTTTCATCCCAGTGATTATCGTTTTCTAAAAGATGCAGAGCTTCACATGCTTCTCTATAAGTTGCGCATTCCTGACCGTTGACAGTTTTAAGGTCTTTATATCCTGTAGGACCCCGAACATGGTGCAGCAGCAATCGTAAACAGAAACATTCAAAATTAGTTACATGGACGGTATACACACCACCAAGGGCATCTGATGACATTACACCGGGCCAATTTGCAACAAGCGCGCCTTGAATACGGCGTTTCCACTCCTTCCTAGATGTGTTCCAAGTATAATAGCGGGGGACTTCAGAATATAACAACGTTTTTGCAAAGGGGTCGGTTTTACAAAGTTGAAAGAAGGCTGTTAGTGTAGTTTTTGGCGCTGATGCAATTCTTTCTTGGAAATTTCTTTCTGTGAAATATACACGCTCTCCATTTTCTAAGTGCACAGCAAGGTGAGTAACTGTTGGGTGCCTTTCGTGTAAAGGGAAGCCAAGGAGACGCCACGCTGCCTCGTTACTGCTGACATAACGCCCTGCTTGAAAGGTCTGTACTTCATTAACGGGATTTGCCTCACCTTCACTCCTGAGATTAAATATTGCTTGGTCGCTTCCTTTATTTATGTACTTACAGATATACTTGATTGCGCGGACAGAGCTACATGCTTCTACATTAAGACTCATTAAGACATTCTAGATTAAGGTAGCGGGGACTGTTAACGAATGATGAGGGCAGAATTACCATTTTACCTAAATCTCTGGGGTTTACATTGGCGTCGCTAGAAACTGCATCTTGTAAATGTATATAATTCTCAACGCGCAGCTTTTTTTGATTTAAATATATATAACGGAGACGTTCACTTTCTACCTTCACATACATGTCTACCAAAAATTGATGAAATAATTGTTTACACCGGGCTAAGAGGTTAAAATCATTTTCTCGCAACATCATATGATACGCATAAAAATCCATACATGATACTTTTTTGTTCGGAGGAGGCTCCTTTGTGACCGGGTTAATGAGTGGAATTTGAAAATGATAACCCTCTTGTCCTTTGCAATAAATCAATGGGTATTGCAGAGCGTCATAAAACTTGTGTGTATCGGCTACCCGTTGCAACGTATCATCACGTGCTCGCAAGACAATGTCTCCACTAATTACGGCTGCTATTTCGTTTATCAAAGGTGCATTGTAGCGCCTTTCATGCTCTCCTCGAGGGGTCCGATCTGCGTGAATTACGACTTTATAATCCTCTTCAGGTAGATTTTCTAAAGCAGTTTTAAATGTTTTGACTAAAATGTTACGTTCATGCAAGAATCTTTGAATTTTGAACACTGTCTCTCTCAACTCCTGGATAAATTGGCAGCGACGGTCTACCTCAATTTCTTCGTCACCCATAAAATATACTTGTAAAAATTTATGCTGTTCGTTTTCAGCTGGAAAAAGTGAACCTATTCTATGATAAATTTGCCCTTGCACCGTAAATGTAGGCGAAAATCCCGGCATTATTATTTCCCGGTCAACTCCGAAGGACGTCATTTGAAAGCATGAGTTATATTTCCGGATCCCGTTTAAAAAGCGCCGTGACTCATTAGCATCATATAAAAAGAGAGTTTTCAAAGGTTCTTCTGGTTCTCCAAGTAACGGAGAGACATTTTGCCATTGGAACAGCACATGCCTGCGGTCTCATCTTTCCATCTTAAAGCGCTGCAAAATCGACACACCTTGTCCATCAGTCCGATAAAAACTAACCTGTGATTTTTATAATCAACCAACGGATCATAATTGAATGCTGCGTCATTAAAAATCGACCAATTGTTTCTTTGAAAATTTTGTCGACGTTCAGCTTGGAGCTGTGCATTTGCATCTCTTCGCGCCTGTGTCTGTTCTGGTGTTTCAGATGCCCTAATAGTAGATTGACGTTCAGCTTGCTCAATGAGTCTGTGTTGAGTTTCATCAGGTGTTTCCGCGGCTCTTAAAGCGGCCTGACATTCCGCTTGTTCGAATAGCCTTTGCTGACTTTGAGCAGGTGTTTCAGTAGCTCTTAAAGTAGATTGACGCTCTGCCTGTTCAAGACGCCTTTGCTGACTTTGATCAGGTGTTTCAGTAGCTCTTAAAGTAGCTTGACGCTCTGCCTGTTCAAGACGCCTTTCCTGACTTTGAGAAGGTGTTTCGGAAGCTCTTAAAGCAGCCTGACGCTCTGTCTGTTCAAGACGCCTTTGCTGACGTTGAGAAGGTGTCTCAGATGCTCTAAAAGCAGCCTGACGCTCTGCTTGTTCTTGCCTTCTCAGTTCAGCATCTTCTAAAGATTCTAGCGATCGAGCTAATCTTTTCGCTTGTCTTTGAGAAGATACTCTTGAAAGGCTGGACTTACGTTTGCGAGGCATTATGAAGTAAGAAAAAACCTGTTTATAAAAAAACGTTAAAATACCTAAAAGGAATTAAATTTCCTTTTAAATATTTTTTTTAAAAGCAAATCCAAAATATCTAAAAGGAATAAATATTCCTTTTAAATATTTTTTAAAATCAAAACAACAAAACCAATTCAAGACACAACACGAATCCGAAAACGATAGCCAAAAAAAATCGAATCAACCTAAACCAAATCACAAAACAAATCGCAGAAAACCGAAATCGAAAGCAGTAGTCAATATAAATATAACCAACGAAAAAAGAAGTAAGTGTATAGGTACCGTATATTAATAGTATGGATAGTGTATATAGTATATACACTATCTATACTATTAATATTCCTTTGAAATATTGTTAAACAACTTAAAACAACGAAAACCAATTCACGATTCTAAATAAACAAAATCCAAAATCAAAGCCAGAGTCTAAATATGTATAAAGGAATACCAACCAAATCAACAACCGATCCAAGAAAATACACAAATCCGAAAATGAAAGCCAATATAAATCCATGCAACCTTAACCAAATCACAAAGCAAATAACAAACAACCGAAATCGAAAGCAGGTAGTCGAATAAGCTACGAAATAGAAACAATTTAAGCGTATAGGTACCGTATGCACTATAAGTTGATGTTTTTTATCGCTCTCTTCCCGGTCCTGCGTGGAAAAATACAGATCCATACATTTTTTATCTTAATTTTGGTAAAAAGACATAATAATCCAGATATTCTGACCTTCTGTGTTCGTCCATCGTACCGTCGTCCGTCTTGTAGAATCACGGTGGCGCCACCTAGCTGAATTTAATTTTGCAACATATTCGATTTTCCCACGGGAAAGAGATGTTTTTTCGCGGAAAAAAGTAGCCTATGTCACTCTACAGCCACCGAACTATCCCCATACAAAAAATCATGCCATGCCGACGCTCTGTTGCGACGTGAAAGAAGGACAAACAAACAAACAAACAAACACACTTTCGCATTTATAATATTAGTATGGATTAGTATGGATACTAAGGTGTTCAAAAATTTAGGAAAATATCACCACTCAACTTTTTTCTCCACGCAAACTTTGTACACTTGTTTTAACACTGTAAGGTTAGATTTTCGCAAAATTGAAAAATACTTATTTCATTACTGTAACCCAGAGGTATTTGTACAAATTCAAGTTCAGAAAGTCATTTAGTACTTTTTTCCATACAAATATGAAATCGCCCTGTAAATGAAAAGTATCGTACAAACTATAACCCTCTATTTCACACTCGTTTAAAACCTTAAGGGTACATTTTTGAGGAAATATAAAATTAATATTTAATTATTTTAATTCAAGAGTATTTGCATCAGTTTTCAAATTAAAAAAATGCGTTAATTATTGTCTTTCCATACTTTATGCTATGCAGTAGTACAATATTTTTAAATATAATATTGTACTTCTACAGTTACGGGCAGTTTGCAATTTATATTGTCCTGCATAAGTCAATATTTTACTGATGTATCTACAGCTTAACAAATACAAACTAACTTAGCGACATGGCGACTTCGATTCTCACTGAACCGACAATAACCTAATTATAGGGTGTGGACTGCAAACTCAGTAAGTAGTAGGCTTGAATCCATCATTCTAGTACCGTGGTAAACCACTCTTAGCAGAATACCAGCGTAAAATAGCAGCTTAATCACAGCTTATGCTGCTGTGTTTCGTATGGGGTCCTTTTTACTGGAAACGAGGCATTCCATCGTAGTCCTCAGGGGCGACAACGCATCTGCATTTTGATTTTTAATCGAAGATAAATGTAGGTGTATGTGGGCCACAGTATCCACTGACCATCAGATGGACTACGTGCTCGTATACACTTATATTATTTAAAAAATCCAAAAGAAATCATAGATTGTAATTTAACACAGATTAAGATTTACATTAAAATTTTAATTGTCAAACGAAAGTGAAAATCTTAAAATAAAATTTTTTCTTAAAACGTTCTTTAATTGTCTTATGCTATGGGCCACAGCATCCACTTACTATCAGGTGGACTGTGTCGCATTTGACACCCCCCTAAAAAATAGTTTTTAAGAGGGTGTACTATATAATTTTGTTGGAAAAAAATAAATTAAAAAAGCAATGGCCAGAAAGACCATATTACCTCTTTTATATAGCACTATATCATCTCGTTTATGACGGACGTAAATTCCAGACCAGCAACTCGTTAATCAGGCTCCTAAGTTTATTTAGATTAAGATGGTAAGGCATTATAAGAAGGATTCGCCTTAGGGGCTAATTAATAAATAATATGAAAATAAAAAATACCTTCTCAATACTCGTATTTATTTTATAATTTAAAATCAATAATTCAAAATGTTCTTTCTAATAATCCCCAAGTTTTCACACACTGTTCCGAATTTTCTAATGAATGATTTTTAAAAATGGAAGTGGCAAACAAACTTACAGTCCACCTGACGGTAAGCGGCTACTGCAGTACATGGACATCTGCAGCCATCTTCAAACTAAGAAAGCTACAGATGTGTTGCCACCTCTGAGGACTAAGCTAGAACGGCAGAAAAAACAAAATCATGTCTCTTACCAGAGCACTTCCCGCACTCTCTACGCAATTGAGGGATGGCGGGAGGTGTTTTTCAGACTAGGTAAGACATATCACTTTATTTTATTATGCTAATTAATTTTTAACGTCTTTAATATAATGGATTTCCGCAAAGTAACGCCTGATTTGATTAATTAGTACAATAATTTAAAAAGAATCATTAATTTAATTTAGAATATAAAAGGATAAAAGTTTTTGTCAGAAAAATAGTCAGAAAATTTTGTGCATAAGTCTTAGAATTATTTCTGTCAAAGCTTTTCTTCGAATAAAGGATAGCCATTTTTCATATTGACCTCAATAGGCCGAAAAACCTTTGGATTTCGGAAAACTTTTCTTTATCTTGTTTTTTATTACCGCTGCTTTTTACCGACAATTTATTTAAAAAGTTATTTCTCAAGCTTTCGTAAATATCAATTTTAAAATAGTGACGAACAATAAAGGTAAAGTAATAACATTAAAGTTTTAGAAAACTTAAACAACACGTACTGATCGTAGAGTCATGAAATTATTGTTTTCATCGCTTCTTAATACGCCCACAATATTTCAGATTATTCAGACAAACGGACGCGGTCGCAAACTGAGTTATAAAATTGTATTATATTCATACTTCATTACAGCTCAAGATAATATAAAAGCGTGTTCTTTTCATTTTATACGTGGTAGAGACATGCTGCAGCTATGTTATTTTTGTAGCATGAATGGGTCAGCTCGACCGTGATAGGACCACGCTCTCACAGATTACCAGCGTAAAATAGCAGCTATGTTTAGTATGGTGAGTATAGAGAACCGGAGACCCGTTTTACTGGAATCGAGGTATATCATCTTAGTCCTCACGGGTGACATTGCTTCTGCATTTTGATTCGTAATCGAAGATAGATGTAGATGTCTATGGGCCACAGCAATCACTTACCATTAGGTGGACTGTGTGCTCGTTTGTCACCCTTATCCTATATAAAAAGGCATGTATCTACCACGTATACATAATATTAGGTAATAGTTCTGAAATTATTGGTCATATGAGTTCCTTCGTCTGCAAAATTTCAGATTATGCATATGGTTGGAAGTAGTTGGAAATTGAATTGTAAAAAATCATTACATTCACTCAAACCATACATACATACACACATACATACATTCATACTTAAAGGTTAAGTTAGTAAAATGTAGAAAGGAGAAGGAGACGTCTCCATACATTCTTGGGCCCAAGTGCTAACAAGATGAAAGTAGGACCATTTGAAAGCGTATATATAAACAATTCATAGCTGAAAATCTGGCAAAATTTGTCAATCTAGGAGATGAGTTATTGTAGAATAAGTAAAAGTGAGATTATCTAATACCTACAGTGTAACAGGTGATTTTTCACTGTTATTACACTGTAACAGGCTATTTTTCACTATACTTAAAGATATAAAAGCAGGATCAGTATAAAATCACCAAAAAAGCTGGGGTTAATAATGAAATGAAATGGTGAAACGATTAACGAAAGTTAAAACAACAACAACTAAGTGAAGTGAATATTAGGGCTATCAATCTGAGATCGATTACTGAATTGTTGTTGTAACTGTTACTTGTTGGAATGTTGATATTTTGTATTTTTTATTATTATTTTGTAGATATGTACGCAATTATTTTTTATCTCCCTAGTGAACACAGAAAAATAATCGAAAATAGATATTAAAATGCTCAATTTAATCGAGAATGCTCAATTTAATCGAGAATCGATTATATTGCGCTCGTTTTAAATCGAATCAAAAATCTCTCTTTTTTTTAAAGTAAATAGTTTGAAGTTTGAACTGTCAAGTCAAGTTACATAATGAAAGTTTTCTATTGGAAGATAACGTTCAGAAACGAGAACTTCACTAGTGTATTCTTTATGGTTGTCGATTTATTGCCATAAAGAATACACTACAATCGATTTCCTAACTTATTTCTTATTTTATTGTTTTTTCGAATTCAAGATTGTAAAAAGACCTACTTTTTTGTATTTTTCTTTAGAAAAATATGGCCAATTTTTTAAAGTATAAACCAATTAGTTAACTTCAGGTTCCAAAAATCCCATTCTCCTTTAAGACCTTCGTGTAAAATTGTTTGCTATACTTCTAAGTTTTTGCCTAAAGAGGTGCCATCTGTTCCTGCCGCCAACGATTAGTGACCCTTTCCTTGGTTCGGGTTTAAAGGGTTAAGAGCCATTATAATAACAAATTGTTAGTCTTTATAACTTTACCACTTGGCAGAGCAACGCTGCAGATATATTATACCTGTAGCACGAATGGGTTCGGCTCGACCGGGGAATGACAACGCTCTAACAAAATACTAGCGTAAAATAGCAGTTTAATGCTGCCGTGCTTCGCATGGTGAGTGTAGAGAACCGGAGATTATTTTTACTGAAAACGAGGCATTCCATCTTAGTTCTCAGGGAGGTACTCGCTTCTCACCCTTATTCTTTAAAAGAAAACTTAGCCGTAAGGGAAGGTAACGTATCTGTGGCATCATTTGTTTTAAATTGGCAGCAATTGGGTTGCACTAACCATATTAAGTGGTTTGGTTTGTGAACATAGACACACAGACACAAAATAGACCACAAATGCCTCATATAGAGATATTTACCATAATTGGCACGCTTGGAAAGCAGGTTGGCAACCGTAGTTTTTTTATCATTCTGAGTTGTTAACACGAAGGATCTACTGCTCTTCCCCTGTTTCATTGTCATCTGCCGCCTCTTACGATGCCGGGTGCAATACGTGGCGGATTCTCTTACCTACACGTCGACTTAACGGTGTTACTGTAGCTTTTATAATGTTCTATAATTATATTGTTAACTTTTTTACTTGTTTAACTATAGTTATATTCATCGATTATGCATGCATATATTATCAAGTATAATATGAGCGACAATAGGTTAGGGTGCGGCTACACAAATTAAATCATAATTTTTAAATTATACTTATTTTTAATATATTTCTAGGTTTTAATAACATTTGCATTTAATTTTAACTTAAGTTTTTAAAATTTATTTTATACTTTTGTCAAATACTACTTATGCGCGACTTTTTAAAAGTAAGAAAAAGTTTTTATTACCGTGAAGTAAGGTGGCAGGATTATATCTGTGTATTATGCCAGTAATCCAAGGTAGACAAGTTTCACTATCATGATTAGATGCCTGAAGCTATTCAGGCAAACTTACCGTAGCTATATCCTAAAACTGATTCATAGAACTGCTTGCAGGCAACTTTAAACAATGAAGGCTACAGATGCGTTGTGACCTCTGAGGTCTAAGATGAGATGCTTCACAGTCTGTAATTATATTGGCTATGTATACCCTTTAGATTGGAACACAGCAGTGCAGGTACTGCTAATTAGCGGCGAAAATAGGCATGAGATTGGTAACTGCTCAGACGGTTTTCTAGGTAGAAAAGGAGTCCTACCACCTATAAGAACGTCGTTTTACTGTTTTTTTAAACTTATTTTAAAAAATTAATCAGTTAACTACGACAGCAGGTACATACTTTCTTATATTAGTTCTAAATTTATATTAATTAGTTAGATAAATATACCGTGTGATAGCAATGTATGAAAATTCATATTGAAACAGCATTTACATTTTTTTTATCGATATTAGGTTTAATTTTATTAAAGTTTTCAAAATTCCGTAAATGCACTTTTCCTTATCTTTAAAATAACAATAAACATCCCATAAGCAAAATTTGCTACTTTTAATATTTAAGATATTTATTCTCTAGAGCCCGTAAGTTTGGCTCAAATTGAATGTTAAAACACTTGGGCCCGCAGGTGTACGAAGTTACTCTTTCTTCTTCACTACCATATGGTAAATCAACAGTTTACTTTTTTTACTCTTAGAAGCCAATGCTTAACTACTATCCTACCTGATGGTAAGTGGTAATGCAGCCGAAAACAGTAAAGCACACTAAACTTCAAAAAAAAAGCCTATTCACTCTTGCTTGCCACTTCAATGACACCAGTACCAGGAAGACCATGGGTTGCTCGCAAACTGTAAATAATATCAAATCTTAACATTGAAGCGACAGTAGCCTAGCGATAGGTTGCGGACTGAGAACTCAAAAGTCGTGGGTCTAATCCGTCATTCGACTTGTCGTTAACCAATCCTAACACGAACATTTTCAGCTTACCTGATGTGGGTAACGAGAATATTCGTATTGTTACTACCATTCATTGACCAGTTGGATTATAAGCTGGCTTGCCATTCAAATTATAGTATTTAACGTTAAAATTATTAGTATTTAACATCAGACAAACAAAAAATATAAATAAAAATATGACCAAGCAAAGGAAAAGTTTTAATTCAGTTGAATCTTCAAGAGCAAGTTCACCATTTTTAGCTTAACCTGCAAATTGTTTAATCACATTACTGAAGAATTACTACACACTAATTTCTCAGTAACACAATTAAAGAACTTTTTCAGAGAAAATATTATTTTAAGATTTTTACTTTTGTTTGACAATTAAAATTTCAATGTAAATCTTTATTTAATCTGTGTTAAATTACAATCTATGATTTTTATAGGATAAGGGTATGTGAGTACGCAGTCCACCTGATCGTCAATGTATACTGTGGCCCATAGACACATACATTTATCCTCGATTAAGGATAATTATGCAGATGCGATGTCACCCTGAGGACTAAGATGGTATCCAGTAAAAGGGTCTCCGGTTCTTTAACAATTAAAATGGTATTAGCAATAGTGTATGGTGCATGTTTTATATTAATATTATTTACGAAATTTTTACATTAATTTTGTGACTAAAACTATTTTGTATTTTTCCCATAACTTGATATGAAGTGACAGGAAGCACTTTGTATAGTTTTTAATTATTTTATTAAATGTCTTACAACAAACTAGCAACTATTTAAAATAAATACAACTAAAAAGGGTTTTTATTCTACGAGCGGAAAAATGTTGCTGCCTAATAATGACATTCCGTATACTGAGCTTGAGAAGCATTTTATTATTTTGAGTCAAAAATTAACTAAACTACCTGCTAAGATTGATTAATATAAAGTTTAAGACGGGCTGTAAAAAGGGATAAACAATTATAAGCATAACTTTAATGCGTATTGGAATTTCGGAATAGTAAGAAAATAAAAAATTATATTATTATATAAGTAGTATTATTTTTATAGCTGACTTAATAGAATTTATCGGTTATTACTTGAAGACAGGAAGGTGAAGAAATTATTGAATTTGTATTAAATTTTTCCACCAGTAGACATGTATCTGACAAATCAAAACGATTCTAAAATCCAATTTAAGTCAGAATTCGTTTCGTTGTGATATAAAAACTACACACACCGATTTCACCAAACCAATGTAAATAATGACAAAATAAAATCGACCTAGCAACTCTTACCACGCAATCGTTTGCTACCGCGCAATAGTATATGAGTTCGTGAATAATTTTATATAATTTTGTACTAATATATCGCCTTAATCATTAACTTATAAAGCGTAGGTGACACTTTTCAGAATAATAATACATAGGGGAAGCCAGGAAGGAAATAAAATCACAATCTGATAATCAATAGAACTCTTTTTCTTTAAATTGGTACTGTTTAAGCCTTAAATGATTTTATATTAATTATGACTGCCTTGTTGGTCTAGCGGTTGTAGTAGCGCAACCGCTGATCATGAGTACTGGGTTCGAATCCCGGTTCGGGCCAACAATTGGATTTTCATAAAATTCTCAGTAGCTGCCCAGGTCAGGAAGTTGGCGGTGTCTAACCCCGTGCCTCCGAAAACACGTAAAGCCGTTGGGCCTGCGCTTGATCTCTCTCCAGTGGTGTTGGTTTACCGTCCCATCGGATTATGAGTGAGGAATAGAGAGAGCACATGTGCTTGCACTTACACTTGGGCACTATAATCCTGTCCTGCGTCAATGGCTAGTCTCCGTTGAGGCTGGCCGCTGTGACCAAATTCGGTCTGGAGGACATAATTATAAACCATGACAAAATATCAATTAAATAAGCATCAAAACGCTTAGGGCAAATAGGATATGTTGAATTAATTTAGAACAGTCTTCACCTTTATCATAAAAGTAGCTGCCAACTCTCTACCTATAAAGTGCAGTCTTCATGTGGCCAACTTTTGGACTGATTTTGGAAAAATCAGGTATTATTCTTACCAACGAAGCTTGTTGTCTTGCAATACTTGCCTGGCGTGCTGAAGCTCGGTGGCCAGATGTTTTCTGTCACAGATCCTCGCACTCTCTGAAACAATGAATTTGTTTCCCATTCGTGCTAAATCATAATATAGCTGCAGCATGGCTTTACCACATGTTTGTAAGCACCTACAAAAATTTAATAAATACATATATACAGGTAGTTAGTACAAGCTAGATCTTTAAAGTTGTTGCTAGTAAAGTGACTTTAAGTAAAGTTGTTTGTGTTTTTTAATTGTTTATGAATGTTAATTTCTTTTTAAAGAAACAAAGCCATCTGCATGTTTGAATTCACTTGTATAACAATAATAAATCACAACTGCAGATGCCAAGCCGCCAGACAAGCGTGGAAACGATGGCAAATTTGATATCCTCTATGTTTATTAGTTATATGTGTACTTTTTTTCCTGGCTGTGTGATAATGATGATGATGGTTTTTATTAAAACTGCAAAAGCTACCCTTTCTTTCCTCTTATATCAAAATTCTAAATTAGCTTGCACTTTACGTTCTTTTCTTTGGCTGCACGTTCCGTTTATAAAAAGAAACTGAGAGCTAGGAAGTCTTAATCAGGTGGTTAATATATAGCAAAATATATCTAACAGGTTATAATTATCGTTCACGAAAAGACTATGTTTATTCGAGAGTGAATTTAATTTATCAAATATATATTTACCTTCTTCTGTAGGGTGTAAGTAAATAATAACAAAAATATTTTAAGAAAGTCATTTACGTTGAAAATAAAGTACAATATTGAGTTTTGTATATTAACTAAATAGATAATTTACAATTAAGAACGTTATTAGTTACCACACTCTTACTTGTGTTTAAACAAGCAGCAGTTTATTCACTGTAGTGTTCCAGTCTGAAAAACCAATATAATTTATAATATTAAAGGCTGTGAGACTTGCCATTGTGCGTCGTGTAGTCTTCGTATGTGGCAATACATTTGTAAACTTCTTTATTTGAAGCTGTTTTTTTTATAAAATATGTGTAACAAACGAACACACAATCCATCTGATGGGTAGTGGATGGGTAGTGGATGTTACAGCCCATAACAGTAAAAAGTCTCCGGTTCTCTAAACACACCATACGAAACACAGCAGCATTAAATCGCTATTTCACGCTTGTATTCTATGAGGACGTGGTTCTTTCTCGGTCGCGCGTCCAAACAACTTTTGCATGGTAGAGCCATTCACTTGCTGTAGCATGGCTCTGCCACGCAAATTTGGAAGTGATAATAATGCACAAGCAACAGTAACTACATAAAGTCAGATGGACTGTATACATATGTATATGGACCTTTGAAGATAACTAGACAGTAAAATAATGATCTGGAATCTATTTTGGTCTACAATCCATCATGCAGGAAATTTCACGATGGTTTTAAATTCGAAGAATTTATTAACCTCACCTTACATAATCAGTACAGTAAAGAGTTCTTGTTTAAGAACCTCGAATAAATAGTTATATCACTAAAGTACATTGCGTGATGGGTTTTGTTTAAGTAGGTCACAGCTCGTTGCGCAGCGGCTTAGCAATGAGTTGCTGCGCTGGGGGTCGCGGGTTCGAATCCCGCACGGAACAAGTATTTGTATGGCCTGCAAATAATTGTTCCGGGTCTGGATGTTTGTCCTTGTGCGATTTATGTTTGTAAACTGCCTCCACGATACAGGAGAAAATCCTAGTGTGGGGGTAACATTTAAAAAAAAAGAAGAAGAAAAATAAAGAAGCTACCCACGCTGCATTTTAATGTTCCTTGCTTGCTTCCTTATTTCATGGTCAGTAGAACACTGCAGCGTATCATGCACCATAGAAACCCGTTATAAATATAATTGTTTAGTCAATGTTTAGAGATTTTCACCTCGAATTCTAATGCTCAAAATAAATTTGTAAGTATGAAAATTTTATTATTTTAATGCAATTAAACGTTTACCAATATCCTATTGTATCTATTTTTTTTATTTTAAATTAAATTTTCATTGAACTTGTTACAAATTAATTTGCTCATTTCCGCGTAGTAAAATAAAATTTTGTGTCCTGCCCAGTCTGTAGAGTACCTCCCGCCCTCCCTCAATTGCGTGCACTATCCCCGTCACCACTAATCCCAGCACCACTACTCCTAACACCACCTCACTTGAATACAAAACTATAGGTAAATAACATTTATAATAAATAAAACTGTTAATTTTATTAAGGAAATTGTTAAGTTATATGTATCAAATCGCATATACGTTGTAATTTCTTTATTAGTGATAAACATAGAAATAATTTAGAATAATTTAAGAACTAATTGTGGAACACGACAATATATTCCCGCCGAGAGTGGTGTAAGTCTCGACGGAAAACAAAAAAAAAACACCACCACACTAGGAAATACACAACACCGTCGATAATACGACACGTGTTTCGCCTCTACACGAGGCATCCTCAGGTGAAGTAGACTCTGCGGAGGCTGATAAGCCTGGATAAAAATACTATTATAAAAATTAAGTTGTAATAACTTCACTATAATGGATTTTCGCAAAGTAACACCTGATTCTATTAATTAAATTTATTACTTTTAATAGTACTTTAAGTGTATAATTGAGTCGCGTCAGTGATTAATAAAATTAAATTGAAATTCATTAATACTTATAGCCAGACTTTACGGTAAGCTCTTTTACATAGATTGGATTAGAGTTTTATAATTAAAAGCTTTAGATGGTTAAATTGACTAGGACATTAGGATGTCAAATTCCTTAATTTCCTTGTGACAAATACAAACCAATAAGTATTTTAATGTGCCATAGAATGAAGAATATGTGAAGTTCATCAGCAAAACCGGCAGGGCGGCCTATTAATTAAAAGTTAACAAAAAAAGCTGAAATTATATTCATTATGATATCTTACTTCTTAACCTAAACTTAAAAAGTATCCTAAAGTTTTCTATACAAACACTTGAATATGAATAACCTATTTAAATTAGATTGCGATCCAACAATTAGAGAAGAAAAATTATGTCCAATATATAATAAACATCAAATTTTTTTATTACATCCACAAGATCACTGTTGAACATAAGCCTCCCCCAAGGAATGCCACAAAGTACGTTCTTCCAGCGATTATGCTATAAGAACTATATCGTCGGCAAATTGAAGGAGGGTGATATACTCGCCATAGATGTTAATACCGCATATAAATTTAGTCTTGACTATTTCTATCCGAGTTAATGTTAAATTGTACAACTGCTTGTTGTTGTCCACTGGCTGACATTTTATCTATTTAATTTCCTCCTTATTTGTTGAATGTTGACCTAAACTACATGTCACGTTCCGACAGCCTGGAAGAGTAACGGAATGAAAATATTTCTGACATAATTTACCAAGCGAATAGAAACTTTTGAAGTTCGAAGAATCGAGATTGTAATTTTTATTTAAAATAATTATTTATTTATATAACTAATTACTATTAATTTTAAATGGAATAATAATACAAACTGATTTTATTAATTATTATAATTTGATATCAGTATCATAAATTATTACAATTCAAATAAAATTCTACATAAGTTAACAACTTCGGCCCAATAACATAATATGAATTAACATAGTAACACTTACTGGCTTAATAGGTAGGTACCATAAATGTTCATAAGAATAATAATGAATTTTAGTCTCGGTGGCCAGACGGAGACAGTCAACGGAGATTATGCATCTACGTAGAACAGGATTATAGTGCACAAGTGTGTAAAAGTAAAGTAAAGTTACAGCCTATATACGTCCCACTGCTAGGCACGGGCCTCCTCTCATTTCTGAGAGGGTTTTGAGTGCAATTATGCTTATGTACACGAGTGTGTACATAAGCATAATTACACTCTCTATTCTTCTCTCTTACAGTCCAATTCCAATTTCAATTCCAAGTTCCAATGGAACGGCTATCCGACACGACTGGTGAGATCATATGTGAGATCAACGGCTTTACGTTCTTTCCGAGGCTTGGGGGAGAATCTTTTGACAGAAAAATCCAGTAACTGATATTGTTCCGACTCAGAATTCAAACCTGCATGATCAGTAGTCGCGCTTACAGCCACTGGACCAACGAGGCTGGCGTAATTTCGACAATACAACATTTTAACCGATTGAAAAAAAAGTTCTTAATAATTAAAAATTTTTTTTACATAATATGTTTAGCGATATTTCTTAACCATTTTCAGTTTTCTGATTTCAATTTTTTTTTAAAAGAAAGTACCACAAGGGTGTTTTTAAATAAACTTGGTCAATTTCTAATGATGAAATTCATGAGAAAATCATCAAAATTTTCAATTTGCAAAGGCATCTGAACGGCATATGGGCGAATAATTCTTTACCGACAATTTTGTTTTGAAACAAATTAAGAACAATTTAAAAAAGAATGTTCTGCTGGATTTCTTGCTGATGCTCCAGGACCAGCGACAATTTAAACATAAGAACGACTTTCAATAAGTATTATTTTTATTATCTATATTGAATAAAAATGTTTCGATTTCTGCCACATATAATATGTGCCATATTTAATTACTAAAAAAAAGTAAACACTAAAAAATTTAACATTTATTTTATTATTATTTTATTAAGAATAAAATAAAATAATTTAAATTTGCTCGAATTGTTTATTCAAGACACTTAATATTTAAAGTCTCATAAATTATGTTTTGTAACATCGTAAAAAGATGTATGCGAACAGAAAATAGACTTATAGACCGTTTTGTTTACATCTGGCGCATTGTAAGTGCGATCAGAAAATAGTTCTGGACTAAAAGTAAAAAGATTGAGGAATTTTGTATGTATATCTTCTTGTTAACTATAAGAATCAGTGTAAAACAATACTTTGGTGAATTTCAAACAAATTAATCTGTTATCGTTAAGCCTGTAAAAATCTACAGCCGCATGGTGGTATCCAACGTAATCCATCGTCACATTTCATCCCATGAGTTTCACGTTAGGGTGACTATGAAAAAATCATATTGTATAACTATCTCGTTTGCGGTAAACATAAAATACACAAACCTTTGGCAGTAAGCAATAATAATAGTGACCTCGGGACCGAATTTAGATCACCGTAGCTAGTCTCAACGAAGACTCCGTCTTCCTACTTTTAGTCTGACCCGGATTCAAACCAAGAAAATTGTGACTTTATAATTTAGGAGATATAAGATACTGCCCTATTTTGGAAGGATTCTTGTTTGAATTCAAGCTAGCAGCCTCTCTTTGAAAACGCCATTACTGCCTGTTTTTGAGATGTGGTTCCTATTTTTAGATTTAGTGAGCAATTGATAATTTTCATTTACCGAGATAATTCATTGATATTGAAACATATTGCTCCATCGGAACTATTCATATGTCTTAGGGAGGATTTTGGCTTGAAGATTATATATCATGGAATAACTCCAGAACGCCTATGTCTTTTGCTGTGAAATATGTGTCAAGATTTAGTGACTAATTGGTAACTGTTAATTTAAGAGAATCAATTTGATTTATCAGGTAGAACTTAGTGAAAAACCTTACTTGAATTTCTACATATAATGTTTCAATATCGGTACTTCCACGTACAAATCTTTTAAGTTGTTTTCAGTTTTTTTTACTTTAAATAACTTGTATTGTACACATGTACTTTTGTGTTTTTTTTTCCTTGTATATAAATAAAACAAATTTTTGGAACTATCCGATAATTTAAATACCGTAAAGAGTTACGCATAATTTTGACTTAGTTCATTAATTCATTAATTCATCAAAAGTCTACCAAAAGTCCACTACTGACGGCCAATATCGAGTACGTTTTATGAAATTGGTCAGTTAAAACGTTTTTAACAAAAGAGAAATCGTGCCCTGATTAGTTTATAAACTTCGAAATAATTTGAAGCTGTCGTCGTTATAATCAAAATTCATAGGGGTTCTTCCGAAAAGTTTTGATTATATCGCTATCATTTTTCAAATTAATTAAAAAAAATATTCAAAAGTCCACAGCTGAACATAGGCCTCCCGCATAGATTGCCTCATAGGGTGAATTTTGTCATAGGGTGCTATCGGGAAGATGCAGTCCCCTGTTACAATTTCTCTGTCGCTTCTTATGACAACTGTGGAATGATATGGGGTAGTGGATATTCTTATGCGGAAACAATCCTGCATAATTTTGAAATAATTGAATTACTCGTATATTAAAAAGTATATATATATTTTTGTCATAGTTTATTATACTGCTATTGTAGTGTATTTTTGTGTGTTGTGTTGTGTATTAATCTTCAAGTCCATGTTTATATTCTGTAAAAAAATTGCCTAATACATATCGCACTACAGAGCTTAGGCCTTCCTATAAGGGTTTCAGGAAAGGAGAGCCTTGGTAGCTCAGAGGCTAAGCGCTCGCTGTATATTTCACAGTACGCGATAAACCCGGGTTCGAACTTCGCCACCACCAATGAAATTGTTAACTGCGATTTTAAGAGCTGATTTACGACGTGCTCTAAAACATGGTAACCAGAAGATGGGCAGCATCTTCCAAATAACAACTAGAAAAAAACTGCCAAAGGTGGTGGCAACTATGGCAAGCCCTTATGAGGCAATATTTGGGGAGGCCTACGTTCAGCAGTGGAGGTTGATAGGCTGTAATGATAATGATGATACTACGTGCTCGACTGTGAAAGAAAACATCCTGAAGAAACTAGCATATCCGAGAAATTTCCTTGCCCAAAAAACCTCTCGAAAAGAAGAGGTGGCCTTTACCCAGCAGTGTAACTTCTATAGGCTGTATCTTTACTTCTTGATTTTTAAGAACTGGGGTGAGTTCGTCGAACTGCTCTAACAAGTTCTCGAAATATTTTTAATTATACTATGCAAGCGCAAATTACAAAATACGTAACTCCAAATATAATTGCAATTTGTAAGTACTGATATTGCATTTTTGCTATTTATTATTACGTCCGGCGTTAAAACAATTTGTCGTTTCCAACAAGGCCCTAGAACTATTTCTTACCCCAGCTCAAGAGTACTTTATATAAGTTAAAGGAAATAAATATAGTCTTATAATACACGTAAAAATATTACGTATTTACATAACATAAATATATGTATGTTATGTTGTAATAATGTGCAGTACATTACTTCTAAGTGGACCCAAATAATTGTGTTACTTTTTAATTCTATATTTCTGGCATGACCACCGAGGATTTTTTATTTTTTTATGGGATGTATATGTGTTCATGAAAAAATAGTACTTTAATGTAATTTTGAATTTATAAAGTGTACTCTTATAGTTTAATATTCCAACACAGAGGTGGTGGCGCTGCCAGGTATAAGCTTTTTGGCGCGACCACGTGAGATTTAAGGATACTGAGATCAATTATATTATGGTCTCAAATCAAGGACAATAAATTTACTTATAATTTGTTACAGTATTTTACAGGCTTTTTTTATACAATAAGGTTGACAAAGGAGTACACAGTCTACATGATGTTAAGTGGATGATGTGGTCTATAGAAATCAACATCTATCCTTGATTAAGATTGAAAATTTAGATACGTTATCACCCCTGAGCACTAAGATGAAATGCCTCCTTTCCAGTAAAAAGGGTCTCCGAGTCTCTTATATGAAACACATCAGCATTAAGTTGCTATATTACGCTGGTATTCTGTAAGAGTGTGGGCATTACTCGTTTGATCATGCTCTACCACGTAGAGTAATAGTAGTAATTTGAGCAATTTTAAATATATATTTTGACGTAAATATTTTTTGCATACCTATTGTTTATTGCAAAGTTGTTTTTTCTAATTAGGCTAAAGGAATTGTTGCATTACTAGACGGACGGACGGACGGACGGACGGACGAGCTAATCTCAATAGGCCCCGTTTGTCACCAACCCAATGTTGAAATATGTTATAAATGTGCTTTGAACTGACGGAGTGATAAAGTGTACCTATACCTAGTGTTGGTGTTATCGAGCGTTTAACAGCCTCTGACGGCATACACCAGACGAAATGAAACACTGTCTTCTCATTCACGCGGTTAGCCCATATTTAATTCTAATTAACACTAATTTTAACCTCCACATTTTTAAGTGACTCAATGAGTTATGGGTTAGGTGTGTACAAAGTAATTTTATTGTTGTATTTATGTAATTTTTATTTAACTACAGTGACAAACGAACTAACAGGTCACCTGGTGGTAAGTGGCTACTGCAGTGCTTGGATACTTGCAACCAACTACATTCAAAAAATGCTACAGTTTAGTTGTCGCCTCTGAGAACTAACATGGAATGTCTCAGAGCCTGTAATTATGCTGGCTCTCTGTATCCTTCAGACGAGCAATGCACGCACTGTTGTTTGGCGGCAAAAATTGATAAGAAATTGGTACCTATCCAGAAGGACTGCTAGTCAAAAAAAGGCTCCAACCACCTATGTATATTGTAAAAATTGTAACAATGACTGACAAAATATTTATCATATAATTTATAAAACACGATAATCATACAAAAAAGCAATATAATTAAATTTAAGCCATACAAAATGCATCACTCCAATTATAGGTAAGGACGTGCTTAAAAACTAATCATCATAAATTTTAATCTTTGTAGGGGAAAAGGAATAACACTTTTATTTAAATTCGATGTGAGTGCGATTCACTCTGCCCGCACTTCAACTTTCCATTTGGTGATTAATTGTAAGTTCGATTATTGCTATTTTTCCAAAAATACAGAATTTATTTTAGTGATAAGTTGATTAGGTTATAGTGCAATCAAGTGTCGAATGTTCAGTTTGGACACGATATCATCATTTCTTTTAGAGAAATATAGGAAAGTGTTCACCAATGCACTAGTGTGGACACACACACAGATCCTTTTAAATACATTAAGTAGAATCGGACTCAAAACGTGGAGACGTGTTGAAAATTGAACTCTCAAATATTAGACCCATTATTGCAAATTAAAATATTTAAAGCAAAATCTATACCAGAGAGTATCTACTATCGCAAGTTTACTAAAGACCTATAATTTTGTGGAATGATAAAAATTTTCATCGAGAGCTCGCAAGTCATCTACGTTACAAATGGAAACGGAAAGAGCACTGACGACTCACTAAGCAAACATCGTGGAAGTAATGTTGATTTTATGGAGTAAAGGCAGGAATGAAATATACTTTTATTGGGCGACAGAAAACTCACATTTGTCAAAGTACATTTTACAAACTTTCTTGTCAAACACAAACAATATAAAAAGTCTTTTGCGATTTTTTTACTTTGAAAATTGATTATTTGCTTCCATCAACCAGTCTTCGCGTTGGTTCGCGTCATTTCTTCTAAAACTTTTCCATAACATCATGCTGGCTATAATAGTAATGTCCACCAGACCGAATTTCGGTCAAGGCGGCCAGTCTCAACTGAAGTCAATCATCTGCAAATGACAAGATTACAGGTGTACTCTCTATTCTCTCGCTCTCATAGTCCGATGAGACGGCAATCCGATATGCTCCGAAAGAGATCAGGCGCAGGTTCAACTGCTTTAGTATGTGGCTTTTGAGGTATGAAACACAGAGCATTCCAATGCGCAGTGGACGTTTGCCTGACTTCACATGACGCCGAATTTTTTAAAATTTTCTGATATGTAGGTTTCCTCACAAAGTTATCCTGAACTGATTAACATGTTGTAAAAATATAAATAACTACATATTGAAAACTAACATTTGGGGTGTATTAATTTCCAAACAGTCAGCACAGTTGTTGCCTGAGGACGATCACCGTGGAGTTTATACAGTAGCAGTGCAAAATAACCCGCAGATTAGATGAGAATTTGATTAAGTCATTAAACTTGTGAGACTTTTTTTTAAAGTGGTATTAGTTCAACTATTTTTTGCTGTAGTTTAACTCTTAAAACCATTTATATTAAGTTGAACGATCAAAGAAATTAGTTGAACTAGTAATTAGGGAATTTGCGATACACGAAAACTTTCCGATGCAAAACAGAAAAAGCTACCGGGATTGACTGAAGTTAATGTAGATAGCAAGGTATTCCCACGAACGGGTTCCTGCCTTATTGTGGCGGGGGGGCTTAAAAGCCTTGGCTTGGTCACCCAAGGTGAACTAAGACGAACCCACATGGCTGGCCACGAGGTGAAGGGTCGGCCCGAGGTGGCTTGGTAAGCTTACTTCAGATGTGTGTCGGTGGACTGCGGCGAGAGGGGTGTCCTCCTCCTCTACAGCAGTAAAAAGGCATGATTTGGAGCTACTTATTGTAGTGTCCAATTTAGGCTTACGAGTAGAAATTATGAAATAATGAATGCGTAGTTTCTTTCACCGTATCTGCGGAGCTTATTTCGCCGTTTCTTCTCCGTTCAGAGGAACCTCATTTCGAATCGGTAGTAGATAAAAAAAACGAAATTTTATTGTCATACGTTATAGAGGTAGATATATTTCTTTCTTGATGATAGTAAGATAATAAAACATGGCATTCCAACTTAAATCTTCGACATTTTCAAAGAATATTGCCGAGGCGAGGAGGTAAGACCTCTCTTCTGCCTAAGCACGTCTGGATAGGTAAAACCCTCTTACCTATTTCTGCCGCCAAATGGTTGTTCTTTTACAGTGTTCCAGGCTGTAGGGTATAGAGAGCCAGTATAATTATAGTCTGTAAGGCAATCCCTATTCACCAAGTAGCCACTTACTATCAAGTTACTTTAAGTTCGTTTGTCACATCTATTTTACATAAATAAAGATGTCTGTTCAATTCAAACTGTGGTCGTAGCGATGGCCAAATAAGATAGTTCAAAGTAAATCAGAAGCAACGTCTCGATGAAACATTTGGCAATTCGATGGGTGCGGGCAGCACGAGACCCTGCTTTGTGGCAATCTAATGGGGAGGCCTTTTTTTACATGCGGAAATGCTTACGCATACCCGCCTCGTGGGGGCAAGGACGGGTTATGTCGGACTCGCACCGACTAAAACCCCATGGTGTTCCACCTTCACCGCATATTGGTAGGGCCATGGGAACGCTTTCGCACACATCCCCTTCTCGGGGGAGGACTTCTCCCCATTCTCCTTTTCAGGTAAGACGTAGCAGGAACACAAGACACGCCTTCCTCCACGGCCTCCAACTCCACCTGCGTAACGGTCCCCCCGAGTCCGATACGCGGAGGCCATGGGGCCAGGAAAAGAAAATCGAGCGCTCGGTAGCACTCGCTATCCCGACCCCAGCGGCAGATCTGGTCTTTAGCTCCGCCGCTAACCAAGCTTCGGCCGCGGAGGGTAGGGAGAGCGGCGCCTCGCAATACCGACACTCCTCTCCCCCCGCGGCCCCACCAACACCGCATCAACGGTGCGGCCCGGTTAGAGTCGCGGAGGATAGGGCGAGTGGCGCATCGCCATACCAACACTCCTCTTCCCCCGCGACTCCACCTCGGCTGCAGCGGTAGAGGAGAGGGCACCCCTCTCTCCACAGGCCACCGACACACATCCGAAGTGGGCTCGTCAAGCCCACTCGGAGTGGCCACCTCGGGCCGGCCCTACACCACGGGCCAGCCAAGGGGTTCCTCTCTGTTCACCGCGGGTGACCAAGCCACGGCTACTAAGCCCCCTCGCCACAACAAGGTGGGAACCCGTTCGGGGGGGCTAATGAGGAGGCCTAGTCTACGCTTTAATGAATTAATGTATGACCACGGTAATTTTTTTATAGGTGAACGGACGAAGTGAAAAATACCTATGATTAAAACAGTAATTAAATAAACCTGACTGCGTAAACCGTTACCATTACACCCTACTAAAGTCCACTGTTGAATATAGGTCCCCCCATAGATTGCATCATAGGAGATATTTGCCATAGTTGCCACTCTTGGTAAGCGGGTTGGCAACCGCAGTTTTATATTTTTAGTCGTTATTAGGAAGACGCTGCTGCCCAACTTTGTTTCCCTCTCTCGCCTCTTACGACTCCCATGGGATGATATGAGGTAGTAGATATTCTTACAACGCCACTTACCACGGTAAGACTGTGTAAAAAGTTATTTAAACTCTATCAAGCTGTTTAGGCTACAGAGTATGCCAAAGAAATAGATGTATGTCTATTTCATTCAAATATACTGTATGTATGCTCAAAAACAATACCTTTCTTTTCGGGCAGCCGAGTAAAAATAATTCTTAAGGTGTACCTTAATTGTATGTAAAAATGTATGTAGGTGTCTGACATATATTTTTGCTTAGCACCTTCAGCATTATCGAAACATAACAATCACTGATAATAATCAGCATTCCCATTTCCAGTTGTAAATAACAAAATGTTTTACCAAAATAATGTCATTATTGTATGTTTTGTTTGATTATCCTATATAGTACGATAATATCTGTTTTGTTATATTAGACTATTAGAGTGACAAAAGAATAACAAAAAATTGAGTCCAACAAGTTAAGTGACATCTGCAGCCCATGGTCACCTACTGCGACCAAATCCAAACGAAGTGTACAGATACGCGAACTAAGATGAAATGGCTCACACACTACTTGTTCTGAGCACAGAAATTAACTGTGTCCTTCTTTGTTTGAAGTTGGCTGCAGTTGTCCTTGGGCTGCAGTTGTCCTTGGGCTGCAGTAGCTACTTACCATCAGGTGGACAATAAGTTCGTTTGTCACTTCAGTTTTATAAAAGAATACATTATTTTTATTTTTATGGAGTATTGACGCATTGATCAAAATTTAAGAAAATTATGAAACAGACAAAATCATAACAGTATTTAAATTAAGCGACGTTAACATTCATACACTAATTTTTCGCAAAACGTTTAAGAGGTAAATCAGCCTGTTACCTCATTTTCAGATTTTCACGTGAAATAAGGAAAATACGTTACGTGATACTATTTGAATAAGTAGCTAATGGTATGGATGTCAGATCGTCTATTAATCCACCCTCTTCTACGAATATTAAGTAATTTATTTATTCATATATTTTGTGTAGATATGTAAGCATATATTATGTATATGTATATATTAATGCACGTATGTATAATATAATAAATTAATATAAATAAATAAAATAAATGTTATATATTATATTTTATTGTTATATTTGTTATATTTTATTTATATTATATTAATAATTTATACATATTTATTGCATTTTATTTGTACTTTAAGTATGTATATTTTATATTGAACCTTGTATCTGTAGCTTTTTTCTTTACTTCTTTGGTTGCCTGCGAGGCCGAAAAATTGTATACTTAACTTGCTTTTCAATGTTTTCCGTATCTATTTGTTTTGTGACCTATAATTAAATATATTCAATAATTAATTTATTCATTCAATATTAATAACTTAGACCTAATTTACACGATGTCTATTGTAAATATGGCATGATTGTTCAAGAGGGAATGCTACTCGTATGTTAGAAACCCATAACTATTTAACACGTCCAGCTTTCACCTCCCTCACTGCAATCCTTACGTACGTATTATACGTCTTATACGTTTTTTACGTGGTAGAGCTATGCTGCAGCTATATTAGTAGTATAGTTGTAGTACGAATGGGTCGGCTCGACCGGGGAAGGGCCACGCTCTCACAGAATACCAGCGTAAAATAGCAGCTTAACACTGCTGTGTTTCGTATGGTGAGTGTAGAGAACCGGAGACCCTTTTTACTGGAAAAGAGGCATTCCATCTTAGTCCTCACGGGTGACAACGCATCTGCATTTTGATTCTTGATTGAAGATAGATGTAGATGTCTATGGATCACAGCAACCACTTACCATCAGGTGGAATGTGTGCTCGTTTGTCACCCTATCCTATAAAAAAAAGAACGTCACGTATTATAGTTTTTCCCCCGTTGCTGCTGCGTCTTTTTTTATTAATTAAATTGACACATGAAAAACATTTAAATATTTCTCACAAACCCTACTAATATTTAATGGTTTGATGGTTTGTGTTTCGCAGCACGCAGCAATTGAGCAACGAATTGACATGATTTTTTGCATAGAGATAGTTTATGAGCCGGAGAATGACAAAGGCTACCTTTAATCTCGAAAAAATTCACAGTTCATGTGAAATAGATACATACATACATAAACTCTCACACCTGTTATGCAGGGGTAGGAAGATGACTACTTCTATTTGGCACGATTCTGGCACACCTCTCTCGCTTCTTTCACATTCATATACCTACGCATACATGTTCATTATTTAAGGGTAATCTTAATTTGGCCCATCTTCAATATATCGTCAATTTAGTCGACTCTGCCACTGATCTATGTGGGTTAGATCTGGAGCGTAATTCTGTTTTTACCTCAAATGCTATCTTAGGTGTTGAAGTAACACATTGGCTGAGATTTTTCGTAATGATGTCGTTTTCCGACCTACAACGAAGCCGCGGGCAAAAGCAAGATGTCTATAATTCATAATGAAAGAGTTGTGAAAAATGCTATTAACACTACTAATACTCCCTTTAATCCTTGAGTTCGACGACTGACGACTTTTGAGTTTTGCTATAATAATATGTATGTATCCTTAACTATTAAGCTACTGTCGCTTTTTGTTCATCATTACAAGAAGTTCGGCAATAGACATTTATTTTATTGGACACTAAAAAAAATTATATTGCCGAACTTTAACCTTCTCCATATATTGCCACAAAGCACGATACTGAACCGACGTGTAATAACAAGATATATTTCAAGGACATGTGAAGTCCGCCAACACGCACTGAAGCAACGGCGGACTAATTGCTCTATGACCCTCTTCGAAATGAAGGGAAGCATGTCCGGCTATGGGACGCATGTATACAGGCTTTAACTTTACTTTTACGATACTGGACTACTAAAAGCCATAAATAGACTTTGCGGTTAAGCCGCTCATTCACGTGAAACCGGTTCCGGTAAAATTTTGGGGCGGACTAATTTGATAAGGCGACTATAATTTGTAATCAATTACGATTGTTTATTTTTATATGAAATCACTGGAACATGAATGATGTCAAAATAGACAAGCCTAGGGCACCATTCCCTGTACTATATTTAAAAACGGTCAAACGCTGTAACCGCACTTAAATTGAAATTTTTTGTTACAACCGGGCGTGATAGGACATGCCAAATTTTTCAATCCCACCTGTATTTGCTACAACCTTTTATTTTCAAGTTTTCTGAACGTTCCTTTTCATGATAGGACTTTTTTGATGTTCACAATTTAAAAGTGCCTTTTCCTGAAAATTATAACAAA
The DNA here is from genome assembly GCA_029286625.1 of Parnassius orleans. Lineage (NCBI taxonomy): Eukaryota > Metazoa > Arthropoda > Insecta > Lepidoptera > Papilionidae > Parnassius > Parnassius orleans. The sequence goes on from JAGSMP010000003.1 coordinate 7,538,291, forward strand.
TGAACACAATTCTGATAATTTTTATTTAACCTGTAGGTACCTTATTACCTGAATTCGAATTTTTTATGATTTACCTCAGTTACGATTTCCCTATGTGGGTCTACCCCATGTTTTTTTTTATAGGAGGGAGGGCAAACGAGCATGCGGCTCACCTGATGGTGAGTACCGCCGCCCATGAACAACTGCAACATCAGTGGAATTGCAGATGCGTTGCCGGACTTTTAAAAAAGAGTAGGCTCTTTTCTCGAAGGTCCCTAAGTCCTATCGGTCCGGAAAAATCTCTGATGGTAGTCGATTCCACAAGACAGTTGTGCGAGGAAGAAAACTTCTTCTAAATCGCACAGTGGTGGGCCATCAACCATCTATATGGTATTAATGGTATCGCGAGTTTTGTCGCGTTGTGCGAAGGCGAAATTGAGCGGCTGGAATTAGTTCGAACAATTCCTCAGAACACTCCCCGTGGTAGATGGTATAAAATAGGCAAAGAGATGCAATATCTCTTCGCAGTGCCAGTGAGTCTACCCGATCAGAAAGAGCTCAGCCGACGATTTGCTGCTGCTCTGCGCTGGATGCGATCAAATGGAAGGAGCTGGCACTGGGGAGACCCAGCCCAGAGATGGAACAGTATTCCATGTGAGGCCGAACCTGCGCCTTGTAAAGTTGCAGGGGGTGTGTGCAGCGGTGACCACACCAAGCTTTTTAGAGGCCAATTTGGCCTTCTCTTCCAAGTGACCACGAAACTACACGTCACTCGATATTTCGACGCCGAGGATACCGATACTGGCTGAGGCAACAAGGGGAGTGCCCTGAAACTGAAGAGATACGAAAAACCGGTTCTTTTTAGCGGTAAACGCGCAAACTTTTGCCATCTGGGGATTGAACTGGACTAGATTTAATCGCCCCTAGTCCGATACTTTGTTCGACAAAGTCTCGAGTTCAGACAGAAGTTTGTTCCGGTACTCGGCGACGTTTTCCTGAGAAATATTGGCACGGCCGGTGTATAAAGCATCACCAGCGCTATACGTCCGCATAGCAATAAATGTTACCGGAATGAATTAATGCTGCAGCTCCATTGTGGTTGTAGCACGAATGGGTCTCTTCGATCGGGGAAGGACCACGCTCTCTCAGAATACCAGCGTCAAATACTAGTTTATGCTGTTTTGTTTCGTATAGTGATTGTAGGTAACCGGAGATCCTTTACACTGGAAACGAGGAATCTCATCTTAGTCCTCAAGGGTGACATTGCATCCACATTTTGATTCTAAATTGAGGATAGATGTGGGTGTAAATGGACCATAGCATCTACTTACCATCATTCTATAAAATAAAAAATAAAATAAATTAGCATTTATTTTTCGGTGTCTTTGAATTAGTACGTTATATAATTTTTAATTAACGCTTTACAAGATGCTGTCAAAAAATTAAGCTCTCCGTTTTATCCTTGAAAACTAATCCCTAGTCGAATAATAAATGTGCCGAATTTCAATCATCTACGTAAAGTAGTTTCTCGTCTGCGAAGGACAGAAAGATTTCCACATTTCATAAAGGTGCTGTATGCTAACTTCAGCACAGAAAACTAATTATTAAGTTTTCCTTGTATAATGCAAGTTATTTCAATTATGTAATAAAACACATATTTAAATAATAGTTTTTAATAATTTTTAGGTAACTTAATGTTTGTAGTTTTCTTATAGCGTATAATACCAGTGCGTGTTGCCAGTGATGACATATGGATCTAAAACGTGGTGCCTCACCGTTGGCCGCATGAGGAAGCACAAGTTCACTCGGCAAGCTATGGAGAGAGTTCACTTGGAGTTTCTCTACGTGATGGACCTCGTTAGCGAGTACAACCATAGTGATCGACGTTGCCCAACAGATCAATAAACTAAGCACGGGCATCCTGCTAAATACTGCAAGGCAAAGAAAGACACACACGTGTCTTTCTGCCACATGGCAGATATGGGGAAGAGGGGCACAACAGGGAGGACTGCAAGTTCCCTGAGACTTACGCAGATTTGGCAAGCCATGTATGAAGACCCATGCCACGATGGCGAAGACATGCCCGGCTAAGGTATACGCTGAGGAGAGGGCCATAAACACCACGCTATATGGATAGTAGGGTGGATTATCTATTAATTGGGCAGCCCAAGCTGCACGCCAGTGCAGAGCAGATCTGCACTGGCGTGTAGCTTGGGCCTGGACTTTGTCCTGGTCCGGGAGCAGTGGCCTCAAGCAAAAAGCTAGGTACAGTTCGACGCGGATACTAATCCCACAGGATAAAATAGGTGTAGTGGACTGCCCCATCTGAGCAATTCCTACTGCGTGGTGTGTCATGGGGAGAAGTACGGTTTTACCTTATCTCTGCGTACTTTAAGTACAGTGACACCATTGATCTCCATCTATAACATCTCGAGATCGTACTTGACCAGCTTAAAGGCAAGCGCATTATAATCGGGGTGGATTGCAATGCGCTTTCGCCGCTCTGGTCCAGTGACACTGCATAAACGACGGGCAGAGGACATCAAGCAGAGCATGTCGCGAGGGCTTACTACTCTCGCAATAAGAAGTGTCTCAGTATCAGGGTGGCGAGTACTGGATTGCGCCAGCATGAGTGATCATTGCCTCATAACCTTAAAGATCGAGAGGGAGCGCCATGCGAAGCTCGGTGTCGGTGTCGGTGGGGGTGCCTGCCCGTTTCCGGGACCCGGGGGTTGACTAATCCTATTTTCGCGGTACTATTCACGTAAGAATGGGTAACCTGGGAGTTCAGGTCAGAAGAACTGGCTATGGAGTGTTTCAATAATGTGAGAGCGAGAAACCGATAGATGATGGGGGACACGGAGCTGGCCCACTTACCAAGTGGCGAGTGGGAGGTTCCGTCCTCCTAGCAACGTCGTTAACGCTGTGAAGTTTGCGGAAAAGTACTCGGGGGGAGTGAGAATGACCAAGAGGGACCTGCTCGGAGCACTGTGTCTGGACGAAGATGTGTCCAAGGATATGGAATATCATGGGCGGGTGCACTTTATGGCCACTCTCACCCCATCTGAGCCGACTGCCGCTCCCCTTACCATTGGGTGTCTGGAAGGCATGGTCAGGGCTCTGCCCAACACTGCACCGGGATTGGGCGGGATTAGCTCAAAAGTTGTTAAGTACGTGTAGTGAGCTGCGCCCAGGAAATTTCATTGGGTGCACGCCAAATATGTGGAAGAGGGGGATTTCCCCGAAGTATATTTATTGGTAATGACAAACTATTAACGGATCCTAAAGCGTACCGCACAGTTACGCTCCTCCCCATCTTTGAAAAAATTTTAGAGCGTGTTCTGCTACAGTGTGCTCCGAGTTTGGTGGGGGTTATACGGATTACCAGCACGGGTTTTCGCCAGATCGATCTACAGTAACGGCGCTGCAAGATGTGCTTAGTACTGCATGCGAAGAGCAGCGCAAGTATGTACAGGCCATCTTCTTAGACATATTGGGGCATTCGATAATGCACGGTGGCCGATGATACTATTCAAGGCTAAACAAGGGGTGATTTCACCTAACCTCTACCGCATGTTGGTGGATTATTTCACCAACAGACGAGTAGGCATATTCGTAAGTGATTGTGTGAAATGGAAACGCTCGACCATGGGCTGCTCGCAAGAATCGGTCCTTGGACTGACCCAGTGGAATTTACTGCTGGATGATTTATTGAGGCTGCCATTCCTATTCAACACGAAAATATTGGCGTAAGCAGATGACGTGACACTTTTGACTGAGGCGAACTCTAGAGCTGAAATAGAGAGAGCTGCCAAATCTGCACTGCAGCTGGTATCATCGCGGGAGGAGAGTCAAAATCAAAGTGTCAATCAAAGGCAAGTTCCAGCGACTACCTGTTATCAGGATGGGGTTTGAGTCGATGAAAAGCTTCTTACCTTATATAAAGCGCAAGTCCGGTCATGCATGGAGTACTTCTGTCACATATGGGCTGGTGCTGCAAAATGCCACCTGCCAGCGTTGGACTCAGTGAAAAACGTGCTAAGAGGCTCATTGGTGACATTGATTTAGTTGAAACCAATCTTGTCAGCCTCGAACACAGGCGCAGAGTAGCCAGTCCCTCGGTATTCTATAGGATGCATTTTGGTGAGTGTGCGCAGGAATTACACGTTCAAATTCCTTCCTCTCTATTCCACCATCAGACAACCAGGCGGTCGGCGGGTCTTCACCCCTTTGTTGTCGATATTCCACGCATTAGAACCAAATGGTTTGCTTCGTCTTTTGTAATGCGTACAGCAAAGGAGTGGAATAATTTGTCGGCGTCTATCTTTCCGTCCGAATACAATCTGGGCGTCTTCGTAAGTACCGCGTGCATCCCTCGAGATTCGGTCCGTATAACTGCAAGGTTGGTCATGGAAGGCAGAGATCAATAAGCTGAAGTGGCAAGGGGCCGACTATACATCTACAAAAGAACCGATAAACAACGAGGAAGAAAGGTTCTTCACTGGCAGCCTTGTATCCGTAAAGGAAGTGTGGACGCCTCCCCAGTTGTCAAATGACGACTTGGTAAGACATACATGGATGCAAGTGGCCCAGGGCCGTGTTTTGTGGCATTTCTTAAGGGAGGACTATGTCAGCAGTGAACTTGTAATAATAATGATATGATGAGTGAAAAAGAATGAAAATAATGATGACGATGAGTTTTCTAATGATCCATAATAAGAATGAAAATATTAATAGTATTCATAAACAATTGGACGTAATTGCGCGGATTCAACGATCAAAGTAGTCTTACTAGTAAGACTAATAGGAATATCCTAATGGGAACTTCCCAATAGTCTTACTAATAAGACTACTGGGAATCTTCGTAGCATGTTATACTCTCAGTTGTCTTACTGTAGTAAAACCACTGGGAGTTTTTTTTTTAACCAAGTAGAACTAACTAGTAAGACCACTAGGGTAGAAAATACTCAGTAGTCCAGTAGAATATTTTCATCAGTACCTAACTACTTTTTTTTATAATGAAGCATTTCACTTTAACGTCTTTTGGCCTAATTTGACTGATGATTGTTTTTATAAATAGTAGGACATGTACTAGGCAAGCATAAACGTGAAAGTGGCAGAGAATAGTTCTTCAGACCGTATTTCGGTCACGGCAGCCAGTGCCAACGGAGACTAGATCTGTGTGGGACAGAATTATAGTGTCAGAATTTATGCGCGAGCACAGCGATGGAACGGTAATCCGACACGACCGGAGAGAGATCAGGGGCAGAACCAACAGCTGTACGTACTTTCTAACTCCGGACTGCTACTGAAAATTTCTTTAACAAAAATATAAACTAGAACTATCTTATTGCCTCTTGCAAGTTAATGCTTGCCTAGTACTATTCCTAAAATAAACTACTAAAGTACTGATAAAAAAATCCGTGTATTTTATAGAGTAGGACTATTAAGAATTTTCTTTCGCAGTGTAAGTCTACTTAGTAAAAAAAACTTCCAGTAGTTTTACTAATAAGATTACTTGGTAAAACTACTGGGAATACAAAACGCCACGAAAATTCCCAATTGTCTTGTGCGATATATATGGGTGTGAGTGAAGATGTGCGTTTTATTGGCTAATTGTGTACTAGTTACTTATGCCTAAAGTGACCATACGTCCCGTTTTAAACGGGACTGTCCCTTTTCTCGGTCACCTGTACCGTTGTCCCCAATATGGGCATTGCTGAAAACCAACGCTACCGCAATTCTGCGATAGCATTATGTTGAGTCAGTGCCCCTTTCAGCATCACATCACTCAAGCAATCGGATAATTTTATGTCTGTTTTTTCTTATTTACTTTTATCTTTGATGTTTTTTATGTATCATTTTATTTTCTGTATCAAAACTGTATGAGTGTAAGTTGCTGAATAAATGCATGTCTATGTCTATGTCTATGTCAAACAAAGCTCCGGGTCGCAAAATAGTCCCGTTTTCCGAAACCGCGAGAAAATTTAAACTATGAAGTTCGTCAGACACGAACGGTGCGAGAGCGAGACCGACCAAAAAATAATCGAATGGGATAATTTGAAAGTTTCCGCAGAAACTCGTTGGGTGGAAGTATTCAAACACTTTCGCACCAACAATCTTTAACATATTTTTTTTTGCATTTTAATCTTTATATTATATCTACCTGGTACAAATTCTAATACCATTAGAAAGAGTATTTTTCTATTATGAATAAATTGTGGACGTCTGAAAAAAATCACTTACAGGTTCCACTTCTAAAGACAATGTTGATAACAAAGGTCAATATAAAAAAAAATTTAGAAATATATTCTTATTTAAAATCATCACCAACTTTATTAAAACAAATTTGTTCCACTGACAAATATAAATGTAATTTAAAAAATATGTTGCATTTAATAATTACTGTCTGAGGAACTTTGCTTTAATGAAGCTGGTGAACTGGTGATTGATTTTTATTTTTCACAATTTGTTATAATAAAGATAATTATAAATAATGTGAAAATAATTATAGTGAAGACTAATTGTATAAAGTTACAGTTTTTTTTTTAAATAAATAACATTAAAAAGTTGTGTTTATTTTTATTGTTAATCTGCTAACTGGCGAGTATTAATAAACCCATGTCCTGTTTTGAGTTAAAAAATAAATGGTCAGTTTACTTATTCTCGCAATATGACTCACAGAAGGTGCCTAAGGTGCCTATCGGGTTCAGTAATTAAAATCTTAAAAGTTACTGATGTTGTATTCAGAAATAATATTTTACAGGTTAATAATGTTTCCTCTTTGGTAACAGTCTAGCGTGGGCAGTGACGGGGAACGTCTGGCGTTCGCCGCTGAGCGCCTATACAAGCGTAAAATGTCAAATCAGTAAAATGTATGTAACTACTGTGTCCCTACAGTCTTAATAGTAAGACTACTTGTTAAGACTACTGGGAATACCCCAATAAAACATATCTTGTAAGCATTCCAAAATATTCAAAAGAGTCGGGCTTTGATGTAACAAAACTGATTCTGAATTTTATATAAAACAGTTACCAATGAACTAACTTTGAACCTGATGTTAAGTGGCTACTGCAGCCCATAGGCACTTACAATTAACTTCAAACAAAGAAGGCTATAGATTGCTGAGTCTGTTGTAGAAGACGACACATCTGAGGACTGTGACTAACTGTTTCACAGCCTGTAATTATAAAAAACATGAACACTCACGCCTGTCGCCCAGGCAAAGACTACAAACTTTCATTTGACACGATCCTGACACACCTCTCTCGCATCCTTTACATCCATACACCTACGCATACATGCTTGTCGGTTTAATCTGTCCCGTCTTCAATATATCACTAATTTGATCGATAAACTTTCGTCTAGGGCGTCTTGTAATAATATTGGCTTTTTATACCCTTTACACTGGAACGACAGTGCACGCACTGCTATGTTGACACAAATAGGTTAGCGGGACCTATCTACCCTACCCGTTATCAGTGAATATTCAAAACTAGCTTTTCATGAGTTGGATTCTTTTTGAGTATGTCCAATTGTTACTTCGCTTATCCTAAATTGTCATTTATAAACCTAACTTCTTTTCATTTAATCACCTACGAGTTAAGATCGTCGCTCATTTATCAACCCTGCACGCGATCAGTGTCGCCTAGTCGCTCGGCTTAGCTCCTTATTAACTGATGATCAACTAGACAAAGGGATTGCGTTCTTGAACGACGTTCTGTAACGCGGTCAATGAGTTAGAACCGCGTGGTCGACAAGATTACTCATAGCTGTTGACGGATAAACGTCGTACTCACAAGTACTACTCGTTTCTCATATTGTTCGAGTTAATAATCAGCTTACAAAAGTTATTTAGAAAATAATAAATTTATTATAAATAAATATATATATATATATATTTATGGCGCAGTGGCTTAGTAAGCTGCAACGCTGGGGGCAGCGGGTTCGAATCCCGCACGGAACAAGTATTTGTATGGCCTACAAATAATTCCTGGATGTTTGTCCTTGTGCAATTTATGTTTGTAAACTGCCTCCACGATACAGGAGAAAGTCCTAGAGTGAGGGTAAGGTTTTTTTTTTTCAAACAAAAAAAATTGCGTACTGGATATTCTTACACAGCCACTACACGGTTACTACAGGAGCAGCATTAAATATGTGAGAATGGCGGTTGTGGTAAATCCTAATAATCGAAGAAAGCCATGTCAAGCAATAGCCTGGTTAGGGTTTTTAGGTCTCAAGTATCGAATTTCTTAGATGATCTAGAGTTTTTGGCGCACATGTTTTTTCCATTATAGGCAACACCTGCTTCATGTTTTTAAGTATACCAATATTATATACTCTTGTTCTTGTATGTATATATATATATATATATATATATATATATATATATATATATATAAATATATATATATAAATATGAATGAAACTACGATTTTATGCAGCAGTATGAAACTACGATTTTACGCTGGTAATCTGTGAGCGATAACCTCAAATTTCAAATAACGTCTAATTTTAGCACGACTGATATTATTAATAAGTCAGTTGGATAAGCGCGTTTTTACAATTTTGCCGGCAGAGAAGGAAATCTTTTTGAAAAAACCGACACGTTTCTTAATTAAATCTATTTCGATGACGTAACATGGAGTCTGCCTATCTGTGTGACAGCGACGCAAAATTTCCCCTATTTCATTAACCTCACAATAACAAGAAAACACCTGTGCCTAGCCACTGGACGTCTACAATTCTAATAACTTTACACCTTTATGTGACTTCGGAATTTAATGATCGTACTTATAATATAATGTATCACTTCTTCTAAAGACTAACATTTAAATATAAATGTGAAAGCAAAATGTTTTCATTTTCACTGTAGGTATTCTTAACTTCATAATTCCTTTTTACATGCCTATTTCAACAAACCAACAACTCGTAACGACTAAGAAAAATCTTCATGATTTCAATTATTAGTATAATTTATAGAAGAGATCCAAAAACTTTTTTCTTATATTTTTTTATTATCACTTAAGATTACATATACAAAAGGAAATCATGATTTGAAAAAAAAAGTAGTGATTTTTATTTTTTCAACAATTCCTTGCAATTGTTTTTTAAACAGGCCGTAACAATTCACGATAAGACCTGGAAATTCCTTGACATGCTTGCCAGGCGGATTGATGTTCAAGGTATCAGATCTTCTTAAGTCTATCACCTCTAAATATTCTTCTTTATATAATTATTCTTCGTCTATTAATAACTACGTCAAGTAATACTTAAATATGGAGTATTTGTTTATTTAAGTATTTCCGACGTATTTTATTATTATCTTATTATTATTATATTGATGTACCAGCTGGCCCAAAAAACGTTCCGTCCTTTCCGGTAGGTGGTGCGATGAGCTTCGCTCCTGACTTTTTGCAATTGAAATATAAAATGTATTTATAAGTCGATCACAGTGGCATTTATCGGGTCCATATTTTTTGATTTTCTTTTTGGGCAACGCCATCTATTGGATCCTAGCATAACTATGAACGATCATCTTGACAAAATAAATATTAAACGATAATGTCATATTCACGACCTCAATTGGTCAAGTAGTTCAGAAGTTACACGATCACTAGCGCACCAACGATTATAATATTATCCCTTTTTACCCGACTGCGCGAGGCAAAGGAGGGAAATATGTTTATCAGTCCATATATGTAAGTATTTATGTATGTATGTATGTTTGTTCCTTTGTGGCGCTCTAGAGACCAAACGCGTGGGCCGATTTTGATGATTCTTATGTAGGTCTATCGATTTGTCTTAATCTCGTGAGTGTCACTAAAGACATCAAAATCAAAATTCAATATGGCGACAGTCAGACGCCATATTGTCAAAAAGAAAAAATAAAAGTCGACGACCGGGTATCATTGAACGGGTCCTTGTAAATCATCTTTAGGTTTCCCTAATCATTTTTCATTTTGTGAATGACCACTTAGGATCTATAACGATTTAAAGTTAGTTAGCAACCATTATCAGGTAAATTTTCAAAACTTGTAATAAAGCTGTTATAAAGTTCTTATATTATAGTATAATAGGTCTTATTAGTAATTTTTTAACGCAGTTAGGATTTTTTAAAACAGTATTTAACCATTAGGCTTGTTATATAAAATTCTGGTGTGCGTGTGTTCGTAATTCATCTCCTCCTAAACGACTTGACCGATTTTGATGAAATTATATGGGGTGCTAATGGAGTCACGTTGATGCGTCTTAGTTATTGCTGAACCCGCTAGATGGCGCGGTTGTCGAGATCCAGAAATTACTGACTTTAGTGCGAAGCCGGGGCAGATCGCAAATTTACATAGAGGGAAATGTAACAGGATTTAGTATGCAACATCTTTCTGATATCAGGGGTATGTTTATCATAGTTGCCACGCTTGGCAAGCCGGTTGGCAACTGAAATTTTATAGCAGTATGCAGAAAGTTGACATATGCAGGTAGCTAAGAACCGTGCTTTGTGGGATTTCTTAGGGGAGGCCTATGTTCAGCAGTGGACTTAAAGGGGTGTAATGATGATGATAATGATCTTCCTGATAACAAATCAAAATAATAATAATTTCGGTTGCAAGCCTGCTCGCCAACCGTGGCAACAGTGGCAAACAACCATTACACACCTATGAGGCAATTTATATTGGAGGCATATTATGTTTAGTAGTGATACGGTGTAAAATAAATGAATATAAAAGACAACATTTAAAATGAGAATAAGCACTCGCATTAAATTTTATTGCACACGAGCAACCCGAGTCAGACTTCAGCCAACGTTTAAATTTTATTGCAGTTTTGAGTGCAGATCTAATAAAGGAAAACCCTGGAGTAATTTAATTTTTTTTTATATAGGATAGGGTGACAAACGAGCACACAGTCCACCTGATGGTAAGTGGTTGCTGTGACCCATAGACATCTACATTTATCCTCAATAAAGAATCAAAATGCAGATGCGTTGTCACCCGTGAGGACTAAGATGGAATGCCTCTTTTCCAGTAAAAAGGGTCTCCAGTTCTCTACACTCACCATACGAAACACAGCAGTGTTAAGCTGCTATTTTACGCTGGTATTCTGTGAGAGCGTGGTCCTTCCCCGTTCGAGCCGACCCATTCGTGCTACAACTATACTACTAATATAGCTAATATAGCTGCAGCATGGCTCTACCACGTATAGGACGTATGAGGAGGCTTGTAATTAGCAATTCTTATCACCATTTTGTAACTTTACGAAGATATTTGTCTGTTTGTCTTTCTAAAATTAATAAATAAATAAAATACCAGGAAATATACGTGTCTTAGAAATTAAACAAATATATGAAAACTTCGAGGACATGTGAAGTCCGCCTACTTCACTGGAGCCACGCTCCACTCAACTTTCGCAAAAATTTGAGTAGGTCTGTACGTAGTAGGATACTTCCAACTGCAAAGCACAGGTGTGGATTTTTTAAGTAAAAAAATTACAATCTATATTGAATGAAAATGATTTTATTCTATTCTGGGTAGTTACCATCTTCTTACTTATTTCTTCGCCAAGCAGCAATGTATTACCTGATATCACCTTCCGGTTGGATGGGCATTGCGATGTAATAACAGGTTCTTCAAAAGTATCAAAGGATTAGTAGCTTTATTTGTGTGAAATTGGGTGTTTATATATTAAATAGCCACTTCTGTTTCTTTCTCTTCTTTCTGTAAAACGTAAAATTTTAACGTTTTTCACATAATGTTCCAAACATTTCACGTTGACCGTATTCATGAATGGACGAAACTATGAGCTTTTAATGTATTCTTCTATCTAAAAACGTTTTTCCATTAGGATTAAGCCAGCACTAGCCTAGGAACTAAAATAGAAGTATTGTTCTTTTGAGTCGACAGGGAAATCTGTTTTAAAAAAATTCCGCTACGGTGCTAAAATCTACATTACAGTGATGTTCTGAAGCCGCATAAGTCCGACAGTGGCTACGCGTAGAGCTCGACATGAGTATTCGAGGCTAGTCGAAAGCTAGCGACGGTCGGGGTAGGACTATCCGCGCTGCGTACATTTAGCTACGTAACACTGCTTACGCGGAAACTTTGTTTCTTTAAATTACATTAATTTTTATTAAATTAAATCATAAAATATCTTCATAAATAGTTCAATACAATTTTACGAAGTTATTTATGGCTTTGGGACAATGTTATAAACTGTGCGTTTATAATTACAAGGATTTTCCAGTATAACATAAAGTTTTATAAAAGTGAAAATTTAATAAACTAATTAATGACATGAGTGATAAATAATGTTATAAGTGAACACAGGCGTTTATTACTTTGAGAAGATTTACTGTAAGTAGTTAAAAATAAAATGAAATACTTTTATAACATTATTATTAATCGGTTAACAAAAACCATTATTTCATATAAATAATAACAAAGGAAAAATATTATGTAGGTGCCTTTGGTAGTAAGGATAAATTAAAAAACATTTGAACCACATTTTTATATATTTGAGTAAACTGTAAAAATCTGGTAAACTTCAAGACTAAACATTTTGCTATAAAATTACTTTGTAGCAAAATATTTAGTTTCTCGCGATTCATATTAAATAATTAAATAAGTAGTTTCTAAGCTATTTTATAAACACATCCTGATAAGATATTTTTACGGAATTTTTTCCATTTATGCTCTTATTTCTTCACCCATTAACTATGCGAACAAAAGGACTAACATTAATGTTAGTTAGAATTCAATTAGATTATCCACATGTTCAGCTGTAAAGGTATACAACGTGAGAATACCTGCTCGTCTGATAAATTAAATATTTCTAGGACATGATGTGAAGTCCGCCATCGCACAATAGTGCAGCGCTGCGGATTAACTGCTCCTTAACTCTCCCAGAAATAAGAGAAAGCTTGTGCCCAAATTTGGGACGTTTACTGTAACTTTTAAATTTTGTATACAATAAATTTTCACGCAAATTCTTATTATACTATAAGCAGATTGTTGTGGGACGTGGAATATCCAACAAATAACTTTCATCTTTGTCGCATTTGTAAACTACTAAATAATTGCTTCAACGTATAGTGACGACGTTAAAAATCCACAACCTCATAATATCATTCCTTGGGTGTCGTAATAGACGATGGGTCAAAAAATAGGAGATAGGCCTGAGATAGATATTCCTGATAACTACTCACAAATAATAAAAATGCGCTCGGCTACCCGCATGCCCAGTGTGGCAACTACGGTAAATATCCCTATATAGCAATCTATGAGGGTGGCCTATGTTCAGCAACATACGTTTGATTGGCTGTAATGAATGAATTAATCAATGTAAAATTATTAAACTGATTTGAAATTATAAAACTTATATCATCACTATTACAACATCAGCAATTATGCTGGTTAAGTCAAACAATTTTTTTATGTCAGACAATTATCACAATGAATTTTTTTTGTATTGTAATCTGTTAAAAGGACTTTATTTAATTCTGTAACGCCTTCATACACAGCAATAATCTTCTATGCTATAATAAAACTCTAACTCGACGTCTATCTGAACACGCATCACGCAAAAACCTGTGAACCGATTTGGATGGGACTTTCACTGGCAGATAGTTAATGTTATAAGGAGTAACTTAGGCTACTTTTATTTTAGGAAAAGAATTAGGGTTCCGCGCAAAAAATTAAAATCCATGAAATCCAATCGCAATAAATTCTACGCGGGCGAAGTCGCGGGGAACAGCTAGTTAATTAATATTTTCATCCCAACTGATGTATTAGAGTATATCAGAAGATATATTTTTACGCTAAACTATCACGTTTATCGAACTATTATATTATTTTATTGTAATAAATTTACTGAGAGCAATATAACCATTACGTTTACGCCTGGCGTTAAGCACCCAGACTGATGACGGACAGCAGCGTTGCGTACCTTTGCGAGACAAAGGAATTGCAAAACTCAATCCGCCGGCGTGATTATTAAAGCAAATCCTATAACGGGACTTTGACAGATCGATGAAGAAATTTTTTTATTATTTGGGCGCACTGAAAACCAGCGCTGTTGTTTGGGCAACAGCATAAGCTGAGTGGGGTCCCTTTGCCCAACGCGTCATAGAACACATGGCAGAATGTATTTTACGTGTAATTATAAATATACCTTCTTTATATTTATGTTTCTTTCTTTCTATTAGAAGGATATGAGAATTAATATCAAACCTTCTGAATGAATTTAATTATTCGGCGAACTGGATAATAGAGGGCTATTTTGCAATAATCGGCCAAATTTGCAGAGAAGGTCCAGAATAAGTAATATAAACAAACAAATGGTGAAGACAAATTAATTTAAAAAAATCTCAATAATTCTGTCCTTTTTATCTTTTAAATTCAAAATGCATGGTAATGCATTATTTTAACTAATTTTACTGCGCACACATTCGTAAGGGTCGATCGGTAGGCAAAAACGTTGTTCCCATAAATCCCATTCAATTTGGGATAATTTCAAATAAAAGTGGAAGCCTTATTTACTCGTATTTTCAAAACTGCAATAAGGGTTCTCTTTGAAAAATAACCCTGTATAATATTAATCTTAATTGATAAACTATTACATGTACAGAAACTTACTGTTGTCAACGCTAATTTTTTATTTGTTCTATTCACAATAACTTGTTAATGGATATAAAGTATGGGCCTCAAAAGTCAATTTGTTTTCAATTATTTTTCCAAGATATCTGATAATATCACTTTTGACCTAATTACTACATCGACACGGTGTAGAGTTTATAGTGCGTTTGCAGGCATCCGCCTGTGATAGTAAATTAGTCATTATAGTAAATTGTCTCCAAACCTTTATCCCAAGTGTCGACATAAAAATCAATACAGTATCGTAAGCGAACATTGTCAAATCAGCATTTTTGATGTTGATTATACATAGCTCATTTTTAAGAATGGATGAAACAGCTCAATCTCAACCTAATGTCGCTCATGTTCCTTGATAGAGGTGTTTTTGTATTTTGCCAAAATTGACAGAAGCCATAGTTATTTTATTTATTGTTCGGACTTTACTAGACCCAGTTTTAGCCGCTTTGTCAGGTTACCGGATGTTTAGTCACTTTCCTAACATATTCTCCAAATGCCACCCTTGCCTGCACGTGGTGTTCAACGACGGATCCGTGGCGCAGTGACTTACGAGTAGCATTGAGGTCGGCACTGAGGGCTGCGGATTCGAATCCCGCACGGAACAAGTATTTGTGTGGCCTACAAATAATTGTTTGGGTCTGGATATTTGTCCTTGTGAAATTTACTTGCATATTTATGTAAACTGCCTCCACTATACAGGAGAAAATCCAAGTGTGGTAACGGAATTTTCATTAAATTAGACGAACGGACGAGGCTTCAATGACGATGGAAAAATTCATCCAAAAACCTTGAACTCAAGTTTTATAAAATTATAACGGGTGTTCGTATTTTGGGAACATGTGAAGTCTGCCTGAACGCACTGGAGTAACGCTGAAATATTACAAATCCAATTTAAAAGCTGCAAAACCATAATATCTTATTTTTTTAATTCTATGCGATTTATTACGAAATTATTATATGATATTATAATATTAGTCTATATTATTCAAATTCCGAGCGAAGGATTCTCTTTCCTTTCTTGATAAGGTTCGGTATAGATAGGATACACATTTCTTCTCGCATAGGTCAAGCACGTCCCCCCATCTTCGTCTTGACCGATCGTGTCGTTTCACGTCTTAGTTGACCCAATTCGTAGCATGTCTACAGCTCCACAGGCAATATTTTATGAAAAAATAATAACTGAGATATAAATAAAAATCCCTTCTTACTAACGTTTTGTTTAGTTTTATCAACTAAGACGATTGTTATTTCATTATTTCTCTCAGCAGTTCTCCAGTGGATGCGCCACTATTACTAAGCACAGATTTAATCACGATATAATTTGTAGCGATCTCAGTGTGTCACCCTACAACTTGTTTGAATTAATGGAAAGGAAAGCAACTTCCAAAGTTGCTTCTTTCCTTCAATAAATTTATCAAAATAATTACAAATAGTCTTTAAGACTGTATAAAGTATGGTACTAAATAATCATAGTTTAATTTGTAATATAAATTTAGCTTTGTATATTGGCTTGCGTTTTAAGGGTCATATTAAAAAAATAAAACATTACTAAAAATGTTTATACAATGTACTGTATAAAAATGAACATTTTATTTTAGTTTAACGACTCATAAATACATCGATTTAGTTTAAAATATTCTTATGTAAATATTATATTTCATTTTATTTCACTTAATTTTAACCGACTTCCAAAAATAAAGTAATTGGTATACGTTGTTCAAAACGTATGAATTTTTTAAGTATATTCACCAATTTCTCGGAAACGGCTAAACCGATTTTGATGAATCTCCTTTATTAAAAGGGTTATTCTTTTATTTGTTCTTCAGAGGTGGTCCCGTAAATTTTAGGAAAAAATTCACCTGTTAAGGTGAAACAATAGTGGATGGCTTTTTTTGTATTGCAGTTGTCAAAGTAATAAAACAAAAAAACAATTTTAAATAATTACTTTTATATAATAGCTGCTCAATTAGGTGAATTAATTCTTCAATACACTATGTCTTATCATCGACTTCAGAAGCTATTATGTGGATTATTATTATTATTTTGTTTTTGAACTTTGTTTTACTTTTTTCAAAATTAAAATTTTTCGTGTGTATTTTTAATTAGACTACAATGTATAAGCACAGAATAAATAAGTATAAGTGACTAGAGACAACTATGGGATATGCCAGAAAGTTCTAATGGCCTCCAATATATGGCAGTAAAACCAATCTTGCTTACGCCATACGTAAAATACCCAGAGATGTTTGGATCTGTGATCAATAATCGGCTCTCCAAGCGAGGCTATTAAACTAAACCTCCAACTATAAGAGGCCTGTAACTATTAGTGGGTTTTTACTAGCTGTTGAAGAAAAATGAGCTAGAAAGAGAAAAAAATAACGAATCCTTAAAGGTTCATGTAATAAATTTATTATTACTGATCACCGTTTCACCGTTCGTATTCTGCCCATAGTTTGTATGTATGTTGTATAAACATCACAAAGATTTATTTTATTCTTTGATTAAAATATATAACTGTACTGGTAATCAATTGCAAGATTTGAATTTATAAAAAGTTTTGCTTATTCACATAACTTGCATAAGAAATGGAATATTCTCGTAAAAAATATATCATTCAAGCAATCTATATTTGAAACTTTATTTTGGGGTGGTTAATATTGATTCATGTTTGTTATAGTAACCCTGGCTGTGAAAACTGAACTGGATAAAAAGGTCTTCCTATGTTCAGTAGTACTTAATGCAAGAAAACTCAGTTTAATATTTTAAACTTACCTTCGAACATGATTTTAATTGCAAAATCTTTTAACTTTTAACACATTCAAAAAACGCTCTGCTGTTTATTCTATTATTACCTAGGTTTTATAAAGTTATAAACTCATATGTATTTTTTTCTTTTTCTTTTCTTTATCTTAAATACCAAAATCGAAACGCTTGACAAGGGAATCGACGATTGCAGTATTAGGAACCTTTGCCGTTGATTTTTTAAATTTAAAGTACCAACAGCTATATAAACTACGATAGATAAAACTTAATAGCTACAGGAAGCCAATTAATTATGTGTGTCATATACCAAATGTTATACCACCATGTTACGATGCCTATGAGATGAAATAGAATTCTCTTACGATGTTATTACACTCCAAGTTTGAAGAATACAATGCTTTTTGCAATTTTTTATTAAGTCTCTCAACTTAGTTCTCGTCATTGGCAAGGGCCAGTCATGACTGCAAGGGTTCCTTTTTTTCTATCTACATAAGTAAACGATTCTACAGCTTTCAAACTCCTAGGGACGTAATAAAAAGAGACTTGTTGGAAGTTTTATAGTTTTTCGTTTGTAGGAATACTTGACTAAGCGAACAAATCAAATAAATTGGTAAAGTTTCAACCAATACACGTCTCATTATTGGGAACAGGCCCCCTCTTATTTCTTAGAGAGTTATAAAGCAATTAGAGTGCCGCCTCCAGAATGTGCTGGCGGACTTTACAAGTCTTCGAAATATGTTTATTTTTAGCGTTTTTTTTTAAAGGAAAACATCGTGATGTTTTTCTTCACCGCCACTTACGTTGTGAAACATCGAACAATCACAACAACAATCGAACCTGGGTTGTGTGCGTCAGAAGTGTAAAATTTACCGCGAGCGCCACAGATCATTAATTTTTTGTCGTCGTTATATCAATATACGTGTGCCATTCTGAAAGTTTTGCAAAACTAAAAAAATGTTTTATTGTTAATGTTTTTATTATTAAATCTTTTCAAAGAACTCTCCACCAGCATCTATACAAAGTTTGATGCGCCTGAACCAAACTTCGAAACACTTTTTCCAGTCCACAGACACCTCCTCTACTCGAACGCTTCTTAGTTAAGCTTAGCTTCTAAGTCAGGGTTGTAAGGAGGGTGACTAAAAGCTTAACTAGTGTGGTGTCCGGGAATTTCCTTGTTTTGAGTGCTGAATGTGCATGCACGTTGCCATGGAACTGAAGTTGTAGCCTGCAGAGCCCCGTGTTTAGTAGGCTTGCATTTGGAGTCCGTCCTGTGGGTATCGTAATAGGCTTCTATGTGAAATGCTAGAAAAATCTTACGGCTTCCGATAGATGTCGGATAAGCAAGTGGCAAAAGAGTCAAAGTTGCGCCTGGCATTGTGATTGTTGATCCGCCTGCCAAGGATGATGATTGACGCAAATCCTCCATAGAACGGGAGAGGCCCATATCCAGCAGTGAACTTTTCATCATCATTATCTTAATCACAAGTCCACTGCTGAACAAATGCTTCCCCAGTGAATGAACAGTGAAGGATGCAAGACCATGCTTTTCACAATACCTGTATTGTGAAAAAGCACGGTCGGTAGTTTTTAAGAGCTTGTTATACGCAATAGATTCCAATTTAACAAGCTCAATTAATACCTTTTTAAAAAGGTCAAACGTCGGCGACTTGTTCAAAGACTCATTAAAATTTTATTTTCTTTGGGTTATCATTTTTTATTACTTGTACAATTAGGTGACTGCTTCGTTGGTTTGGTGGTCGTAGGCGCGATTACTGGTCTTGAGGTGCAAGTTCGAATTCCGGGTCAGGCCAAAATCGGTTACTTATTGGATTTTTCTGTCAAGAAATTTTCAGTAGCCCGAAGTCAGCAAGTTGATGTTGTTTCACCCCTGTGCCTCGAAAAGCACTTAAAGCGGTTGGCCTGATCTCTCTCCCGTCGGGTCAGATAATCGTCCCATCGGACTATGAGAGTGAGGGTAGAGAGTGCACTTGTGTTTGCGCGTACACTCGGGCAATGTAAATAAGTTTGGAATTTAAGCAATTATCACTCCTGATAATATATATATATATATATTTTTTTTTCAAGAGTGATAATTTACCAAGTTGTATTATATATATAAATATATATAATACAACTTGGCAAATAGCCAAGAATAGGGATTTGCCATAATCACTACTACGCTGTTAGACTTGCCAATAAAATTGATTCATAAATTGTGCTGCACTAGACTCATCTTACGAGTGATGCATCATTGCATTGGATATTTTTGGTTTGACCTTAATTAAAACGGCGGTTTTGCCGTTTGTTGCGGTCACAAAATTTTACGCATACCTTAGCGAGTTACTATAACTCCTAAGAGAAAAATATGTGATACGTCATTTTACTGACTAACACATTTTAATGAAATGAGTATACTATAAAGCAAAAGATTTCGTTTGGGGTACAAGCCTTTAGAAGACAAAGGACGTCCTGGTCGTCCGGCCGATTCAAGGAATTTAGAAACCATTGCTGTTTTGGGACAATTTAGACAAATAGTTCTTAGTGATTGCCGTTTGGAGGTGAAGAAAATTTCTGCGCAAGGAAAGTTTTGAAACTGTGTGAAACAAATTCTACTTTCACTTCAAATCCTCTGACTTGAAGTCAATTATAACGGGGAATGAACAATAGTCCTCTTTTGTGATCTTCTTTCAAAAACAGAATCGATGGATGATGGTGAATGTGTGAAGGATCTAAAATAAAAGCAAAAATGTTGGAATCGAAATAATAGCTATGGTGTTCTATACTACTGTTACTGGACTTTGAAAATAATCTATCTTTACATATAATAAAAATGTAAATAGCAGACGTCAGTACCTTTTATATTTTTGTAAAAAAAGTGATTGAGAGGTACTAAAAATAAGTAATTAAATACATTTCTACGATTTTTAGAATTTTCCGTCTGTCTGTATGTTTGTTTGTTAACGTATCACGTATAAAGTACTAATTTATATCATAAGAACCGTTAAGGAAATTATAGAGTGTATCTTCGTGTTACACTTAGTCTTTATTTTATTTAAATCAGTTCATTGCATCAAAAGTTATGATAAATATTTTAAAGTATGGGTACGAAGTATAGGTACGAATTTGTTCAATGGTGGCGTTGGTTGAATCATCAAGTGCATTTTAAACTAATATCATATCATAAATCATAATTAAATGATCTAAAATAATGTTCTATAATGATATAATTATATCTAAAACGCAGTAAACAATAAATATATCCAAAAAATATATTAACCTTATTAACTAAATCTAAAGTACAATAGTTAACCAATTTCGTCGATAGATGGTGGTGTTGTGCAAATGTAATACAAAAAGGCAGGATGTAGTTTTTTCATGTAGATGAGTGTTCATATTTGCTGCTAATCTTTATATTACTCGCTGCCCTACTGCGTGTTGACAAACTCATTTATTCTTTACCGCCGAGTACTCTATGTGGTAAATCAAAATTTAAAAGAGCTATTAACAATTTCATTGGTTTCGGCAAGGATCATACTTTTTTTTTTTTTTTTTTTAGAATTCTTGTTAACAGCGCCATCTCTCTTTAAATCTATATATATAATAAAAATGGTGATAACATGTGTCTGTTTCTGTACATTGTATAGTATATTTGTGACTAAAATCGTTATGGGGATTGAAAATAATTAAATAAGTACATTTTTATAATTTTTAGAATTATTGTCTGTCTGTTTGTTTATGAACGCATCACGTCTAAAGTAAGCATCTTTTTTTTCAAAGAAATCGTTAAGTAAATGATGAAGCGTATCTTCAAGTTAAATTTAATGTTTGTTTTATTAAAATTAGTTAATTATATCGAAAGTTATGATAATTATTTTGAAATGTAGGTTCGAATTTGTTTAATGGCGCGATAAAATCGCAGAAACAGTAATAAAAAGATTTTTGTGTAAAAAAATCGTTCTATAATAATATATATTTATACTTAAAACACAGTAAATTTCCTTAAATTAAAAAAAGGGAAACATCTTTTTCCTCTTATAACTTTCCTTTCAGTTTTAAGTGTGTCAGTTCCCAGTCAGCGTGTGTTATGCGATGACCGTAAATAAAGCGCAATGTCAAACTTTACGCGTTGTAGGAGTGCACCTCAGTACTGACTGTTTTGCACATGACCAACTCTATATTGCTTTTTCCCGCGTTAGTAGCCCCCGTGACCTTTTTGTGTACGCCGCGGGCACAGCTAGTAATACTACTAAAATTGCGACATAATATCATCATTCATCATCATTACAGCCCTTCACAAGTCCACTGCTGAACATGGGCCTCCCCCAAGGAATGCCACAAAGCAGGTCCTGAGCCACCTGCATCCATCGACTTCCTGCATGTTTTACCAGGTCGTCACTCCATCTAGTGGGGGGTCTCCCTACACCTCGCCTACCGGTACGAGACTGCAACTCGAGAACCTTTTTTCCCCATCGGTTGTCGGTTCTTCGAGCTATATGGCCGGCCCATTGCCACTTCAGCTTACTAATCCGTTTGGCTATGTTGGTCACTCTGGTTCTACTGCGGATATCCTCATTTCTAAGTTTATCACGCAGAGAAACCCCGAGCATAGCCCTCTCCATAGCTCGCTGAGCGACCTTGACCTTCCTCATACGGCCAGCAGTGAAGGACCACGCCTCAGTTCCATAAGTCATCACTGGCAACACGCATCGGTTGTACAGTCTCGTTTTCAAGCTTTGAGGTATACCTGACGAGAAGATACCTCAAAACTTGAAAACGAATGCTATATATCTATTTTCATACAAAAAGTTCACGGAAACGTCGAGAGATGCTAAGTAAAGGTAGTACTGTAAAGGAGATCACTGCGGAGGAAATAAAAATGGCGATTTAAGTTCTTGGCTTCAAGCCTCTTGATTATCCACCCGGATATGGTTTCCTCAGATTATTATTTAGTTCATGAGCTGAGAATAGCGTTGCGTTTACGCCGTTTTAGCACTGACGATTATTTTAACTCCAAGGAAACGGCTTATTGTTGTAAAGTCGTGGAGATACTTATATTAATATATATATATAATCTCCATTAGTATTAAAATAAGAGATGATAACAATAACTTGAAAGTAATATTTTAATTTGCTTTCAGTTTTTTTCTATTTTGTTTTTACTTTTTGTTTTATTTCTATTACAATAGTTAGTTATATGCGATAGTTTGTAATCGATTTGTCGTGGGACTAAATTAAAAAAGTGAATATATTTTTGTCAAGCACAAATAACTTCACATTAAATTGACCACGATGGCGATTTGATTCTTACAGAAATCAAGTTGCAAGATTGTATAATTTATTTTAAGTTTTTTTTTATAGGATAGGGTGACAAACGAGCACACAGTCCACCTGAAGGTAAGTGGTTGCTGTAACCCATAGACATCTACATCTATCCTCAATAAAGAATCAAAATGCAGATGCGTTGTCACCCGTGAGGACTAAGATGGAATGCCTCTTTTCCAGTAAAAAGGGTCTCCGGTTCTCTACACTCACCATACGAAACACAGCAGTGTTAAGCTGCTATTTTACGCTGGTATTCTGTGAGAGCATGGTCCTTCCCCTGTCGAGTCGACCCATTCATGCCACAACTATACAATTAATATAGCTGCAGCAAAAAAAAGCTAATGTTTATATTTTTACAATGTGTACTTCTGGTAACTTATGGTACTATTATGGGTAAAGAAACAAAGAAAGATGGCATGGCTTCTAATGGATATCGGTATAACAAGGTCGTATATATATTACACCTAAAAATACCCAGACCGGCAATGATGATCAGCATCAAAGGCGCGAGATGTCTGTTATTGCGATCGTTAATCCATCTGCCAAGTGTGACGATTATGACAATTCCTCCCTACTGTTAAAAAGGCCAAAAAAGGAAATAATATTAAGTAAAGTTATGTGTCAGAATCTGTCTTTCCATCCGATTATAATGTAGGTTTGTTAAAGGGAAGAGTAAACAGGAATTTTTTAAGTTAAGTCAGTGCGCTTTACCATCTTCGGCTGCATCGCCACTTACTATCAGGTGGGATAGCAGTCAACCACTGGCTTACATTAGTAAAGAAAATAAAATTGACGTTATAAAAATTTTAAATAAAAATGTAACAGGCCACGTTGATTAAAAATTATACATATACGTAAACGTAAGTTACAAACCTTATGTGTATTTTTTCAATCTATCTTTATTTTCAGAACGAAACAAACTGTTTTTATGCATTAATTTAATACATTTTGATATCTATACCGTCTTTCGGAATTAGGTGAAATTACGTAAGAAAATTTAAACTATATCTGGAATCAAAGACATCAAACTAAACTTCAAATGTAAAAGTACCAGAAATGTATAATATACTGTAATTTGAAAGCCGTTAAATATTGAATCTAACGGGCATCTTCTAAGGAAATGTATAAGAAAATAAAGTTAACGTAATCAAAATTTAACATAAAGATTTTAACAGGCTACGTTGTTTAAAGATTATATAAACAAATGTAAACGCTTGTAACTGTTCCTATATATTATTTTCATCAGTTTTACTATCTTCATTTTCTCATATAGTTCCTCATATATCAGATTCTTAATGAATAAGTTTTCAGAAGGAAATATAAAGTATTTTTGATACGCTTTATATTAGAATGTATGTATGTGTGAATGAATGTAATCCACTCACTTCTGGATGTTTGAACAATCTGAAATATATATTACAGAGTATTTAAATATTGATGACAATACAAAACTTTCATGACTATGATCTAGTATTCTCACTAGAATTATCACAGCTCATGATCAATTTGTGTTGTTTTAGTTTTCATACATAGAAAGTCTATGTAATAAACTGATAGAAAATCGAGTACAGCCTTGTCTTAGAAGTAAATATTTTTCGATATACTTATTTCGGAATAGTCCATGTGTTCTAGTTTGATCAAAAGAGATACAATTATAAGAAGTTAACACTTTAATGACGTTCATTCATTGCTTCAATATACTAACAAGGTTGCATAGAAGTTATTTTTGTGTATCGCATGTTTCACAGAGTGTGCGTGCTTCCAAGGTACGTTTTGGTGTTTTTCTTTTTTATTATATTTTTTTATTATACTTTTACTAATTGAATTGACTAAAGAATTATTTATGATTTCCTACCACACCATAGATACATTATTCGAAAATGTTACGTTAGTTATGTGTATCAAATAAGGAATTTATGTATGACACCAACATGTAATTTATGACGACATATTAAGCTATTTCAAAACTTTGCCTTCTCAAACCTTGATATATTTCTATTACTTAGTTGATAAACTATATAATTAATATGGTGACCTTAGATAGTTTTTAAGTAGCGCCCTGGATTTTAAAGCATTGAGGGAAATCGTATATATCGTATATAGTTTTGTAAATATGATGGTTCATTGCTATGCTAGGATGCGATTGATGACGCTGTAGTAAAGTTTCGTCTATCTCGAAAAAAAGTCCTAAACAGAACAACGTCTGCCAGGCCAGCTAGTTTCTTGTGTAAGTCAATAAAGGTTACCTTCATAAAAATTGTGATGGCTATTAGATGCGTTTCATTGTTTTCGTTACGATAAACTACTGCTTTAGTACTGCGTCGTGTTTTTTAAACCACAATATTCTAGTATTTCTACCATCAAAATTCAAATAACTTTTCAAACTTTAGGGTTATTAACCCCATTCTAAAGATATTATACTAGGGAACTATTTAATTTGTGCATAAGAATTTTATTAAAACTTAATTATATAAAAAGAAAAATTTGCAATACATGACGGGCCACGCAGAAATTTTTGCGAAAAAATTTTCTTTTTGTATAGACCAATTTTCAAAGATATGATTATTTACAAGTATAATACGAATGTTCCAATTACCTCCCCACTTCTTTTTACGAGCTGAATTGAAAAATGTGATGTACTTATTGAAAAATGGATCTGCGTCAGAAAAATCTTAATAATCTTTTACGGATTCAAATGTCGCCTAAACTTTAGGACATATTGCATGTTGGACTGGGAAGCGTTCCCGAGATTTTACACGAACACCCTTGCGTGAGGAGGATAGTTTCACGTTGGGTGCCGCATAACCTCACCGATGCTCAGAAACAAGCCCTCGTGAAACGGGGCCGTGCGTGACATGTTTACTAAATTTGAAGCAAGCTCGTCTCGACGTGTTTACGATATTATTACAGATGATGAATCTTGGATTTAATTGAAAAAATTGTTCCAGGAAAGGAAAATAAACGCAAGTCGACTATATGGCTGTTTAAAAATTAACGCCTACTAAAGTGAAGCGATTAAGAAGCGCAGGAAAGATTTTGATCGCTAAATGAAAAACACGGGCTAACGAACACAGGTTCTGCGGGATATTGCTATACCAGGACAGGTTTGTGCTCTCAGTGCCCCGCGCACCTGGAGAGCTCACCGGTTAAGCTTTTGTGTCACCCTCCCCACAGCCCCGTGTAACTTCTTTAATTCCCTAAAACAGCGGAAAAGTATACATTTTTCATCAAAAGATGCGTTTGCAGCGTCCGAGCAGGCTGTAAAAAAGGTTTCTGAAGCGGACTGGAAAAGTATTTCGAAAATTGATACAGACGTATGGATGCTGGTGGATATTTTTATAGAATAAGGGTGACAATTGAGCACACGCTCCACCTGAAAGTAAGTGGATTATGCGGCTCATAGTTAACCTCACCTATATACATATATCCTCGGTTAAGGACAATATGCTTTGTCACCTCTGAGGACTGAGATAATGTCTAGATTCTAGTAAAATGGGTCTCCGGTTCTTTACACTCTTAATCGAAATACACAGCAACATTAAGCTATATCATGCTGGTATTCTGTGAGAGTGTGGTCCTTCCCCAGTCGAGCCGACCCATTCGCGTTGCAACCATAATATAGCAGCAGCATGGCTCTACCATATATAGAGAGAAAATTTCTTTAAAAATGTTTAATAATAAATACTTTAAACAGGGAAATTTTTTGTTTCATAAAACTTTCTGAGTGGCCTTCGATTAAATGAAATATATGCAAATTATATACTTACGTTTATGTATATATGACTATGTATGTATGTAAGTACTTCCATATTTTTCTTTTTCAAAGTATACTTAAGAAATATATGTAGTGACATTAAGTGGTCCTATCCCGAAAAGTCATGTAAATCATATGTAGCTATAATTTTATGTAGGCAATTGTAGTGTTATTTAATTAAAATATTTTATAAATGATTTTTTATTAAAAAGACAATGGAAATACTCAATTATTTAAATAAATTTTATATAAAAAGTTAGGTAAACTAACAGCCTATATACATCCCATTACTGGGCACGGACCTTCCCTCATTTATTATAGGGTTTTAGGACAAGAAAATGTCCACCGCACCGCTCCAATGCGTGAAATTAAATGTCTTCAAAATTTTTTTTTACTATCTCAGACATGCCGGTGTCCTCCCGATGTTTTCCCTTACCGCGGAGTTTGTATTAAATCAGCAATTAACATTGCAATTAACAATGTTATTAGTGTCGGCAACTATATAAAAATCCCCCTATGAGGTAATCTATTGGGGAGCCCTTTGTTTATCAGTAACTCTTATAGGCTGTAATATGAATAGGGATCGTGCCTGCGGGCATTGAACGCTGGTTGCTCTCGTACTGTGAAATATACAGCGAGCGCTTAGCAACCATGGGTCTAAATTTTAGTCTTCTTATTCTTTTTAAATTTCTTTGTCGGCTCCGTAGCGTTAAGGCTAAGCATTTAGTTGTTGAGTTTCTAAAAAAATCTGGTATAATATGGTTTTTATTGTACTTTATTATAAGCCCGGCAGTCCAGTGGGGTACAGTCGTCTCCCAATGTGCATAAATTAGCACATTTCACGGATTCACGCATCGAGTTACTGCCAGTCATGTGGCGCAAGCCCTCGTTTCATCTAGCTAGGGTCGTCCGTGTCTTCTACCAGAAAATGAGTAGCAGAAGTTTTTTTTTTTGTTACACATTATATTTTATATAGCGTACCCACGTGAGGGTAATATGGTCACCCGGTTAATATGGTCACTTGCTTATAAACAAAGGCGGGCTCTGTGATACGATTTTAGCTTTTCATCAGTCAATCAAATAATAAAAGGTCAAAAGGGCGCTGCTTTATCGACGCCATTTTTACAGTTGACATTATAGTCAATATGGTCATTAATTGCTTTTTTTTAAGTTGATTTTTGAAGTTCCTAATTATTGCCAAAGCTTGTTTACTATTTTTTTCTTAATATATTAGTTATAGTATACGACTTTGTGTTTTTGTCTCTTTCCTCCATCTAGTTTTGGTTTTATAGAGCGGCAATGCTTAAGATGACTATATTGAACTCACGTACCTTATGCAAATGAATATAATTACATATATAAAATCAATATAAAATATAACAAATAATGAAGGTAATTAAAATCTGTGTATTATTCTTCATTACGTAACATTATCCTATTAGAAATGAGAGAAGGCCTGTGATATAAGTAGGCTATTACTTTACTTTTACTTTTATAAAACATATTTTATTATTTGGACAAAGACTCCTTCAACATGGCAGAAAGCCGAAGCGCCGTAGACTGCTGTGGTGCTACGAAATGAAAAACAAGTCATTAACGATTGTTAACTTCGACTTTGACTTCATTCGTTACAAAACCTTCACTAAATTTATATTTACTGTTACAGAGAAATGAAATTTGTGGTTAAACAATAAGACCGCAAAGGAAGACATTCAGCAGCTCTTTTCCCTTGAATTTTGCCTTTCTGGTGGTTTTTAGCAAAACACTTTACTGGAATTGAATATTTCAATTTTGAATATTTATCTACCTTAACAATATTAGGAATTCATTTTGTAATAATTTTTACTAATCCATATTTTTTTCGTAAATTTCTTCAATGAACTGTTTTGATAAATAAAACGGATTAATAAACTGAAGTGACAATTGGCTGCCATATAGCTCGATGAACCGACACCGATGGGGAAGGAAGGTTCTCGAGAGGAAGCCTCGCATCGGGAAGCGATGTCTAGGGAGCCCCCACTAGATAGAGTGACGAACCGGTAAGGTATGCAGGAAGTCGATAAACGCATCTGGCTCAGGACCGTTCTTTGTGGCATTGTTTGAGGGAGATCTATGTTCTGCAGTGAACATGTGATGGGCTGTAATGATGGTGATAGTATGATGATTAAGATTAGCGTGTATACATTAGTATGACTTTGAACCTCGGCAGCACTAGTTAAATTTTTATTGCTATTTTAGGCATTGATCTAGCACGTACTCAGCGGGGAAGAAAATCTATGAAAGAACCTACATGTCTGAGATACAAAATATTTTGAGGATATAATACGAATTCAACCATTTTATTCCATACCCTCATTATAATGAGAAAAGGCCTGTATCCAGTAGTGGTACATATAATAGGTTGAAACTTTTAGTAAATATAAATATATTTAACGTTTATTCTTCTTTAATCAGTCCCTAAAAGTATATTGCTGGACTTAGGTATCTTCTGTTGTAGGATGAATTCGTTCCAGCCGTTTCGAGATTAGCCGGAACAAACAGACAGACAGACACACGGATAAAAAAAATGTTTTTTGCTATAGACCGTATATATTTTCATATGAATTTAGTTAAAAGCTGTTATTTTGACATTGCAAACAGACACTTCAATTTTATTTATTTGTATAAATTTATTGAGATAAATCCAGTCTTTTAAAAACTTTATTCGACTACTTAGAAGGTGGTAAAACTCCTTTTCTGCCTAGGAGTACGTCTGGGTAGAAACCACTCTCTTACTTCTTTCTGCCGCCAAATAGCAGTGCGGTATAATAATTACAGGCTGTAAGGCATTCCATTTTAGTCCACAGAGGAGACAACGCATCTGAAGTCTTCTTTATTTGAAATTGGCTGCAGGTGTCCATGGACTACAGTCGTCACTTAGCGTCAATTGTATTAAAAAAATAACTTATTAAAATAAGATATATTGGAGTTTCTTACATTTAACATCTGAAAAAATGTTTTTTCAACTTATAACTACGACATCGTGTTACATTGTAAAACTCCTTGGGGGCACATCTAAAGAAAAACTTGTACAAACTTTCACAATCTTCGTTTGTAGGAATGGTTACTTTAACAGAGATGCGAAGTTAAAGGCATACTTGTCGGATATTTCGGTAACTCGTTAGGACTCTAATTTTACTTTTTTACGTGGTAGAACTATGATGCAACAATACATATTATGGTTGTGGCACGAATGGATAGGCTCGACAGTGGAAGGACCACGTCCTCATAGAATACCAGTGTAAAATAGCAACTTAATTTCTTAGTCAAGTGTAAGTGCCTTAGTCCTCAGGGGTTACAACGCATCTGCATTTTAATTTTTAAGATGTCTATGGGACACAGCATCTATTTAACATCAGATGGACTGTGTACTCGTTTGTCTCCCTTATTCTATAATAATAACTAAAAATGCAACTTATACTAGTTTCAATAAATAGTTTAAAAGGTTTTGTGTTTTCTTTAAATATTTATTATTAGTCATTTAGTTAATGTTAAAGATACTTTATCATATTATCATCATCATCATCATCAATCTATGGCAGTTCACAGCTGGACATACGACTCTCCCAAGGCGCGCTACTTATTCTGGTCTACGGTTACACGCATCCAGTTGCTACCAGCCACCTAGCCTAGGGTATATCGTCATTCCGTGTAGGCAAGGCCTTAATTAACAATATATAAATTACATAATTTTTTTTAACAATATAATAAAATTGTAACAAGTAAATATTAAAGATCTTTGTAATTAATTTATTATTACAATAACAACTTTTAAATGCTTATTAAAAAGGAATCGTCCCATTAATTTCTTTATCAAGTATTTCTTTAGGTAAACAATTAATTTGTATATTTTCGGAACTGAGCCTCATTGTACCTCTTACCCTCTTATTTTGTATTACATTGTAGTTAATTTTCCTTAATTTTTCCTTTGCTTATTTAATTTTTAACCCAAATGACCTTATCATTCTGTTAGTGTATTGGGATACAGATTTGGCACTGTTTTGCGGCACCATTATAATGAATATGAACACCAATATCACATAATATGTTTTCTTATTTTCATATTATCATATTTCATATTATCTAACATAACATTACATAAAAGACAAAAGTCTTCCATAAAAAGGTAAAGTTACAGCTTATATACGTCCCACTCTTGGGTACAGGCCTTCTTTCGTATCTAGTAGTAGGGTTTTAGGGAACAAAGTTTCTACCGCTGGTGGCAGACTTCACATGTCTTCGAAATATTTTTTTAAATCTGAAACATGCAGCTTTCCTTCACCGCCGAGCACGTGGTAAATCAGCACTTGTAATTACAATCAATCAATAGTGCCGATAGGAATCGAACCCGGGATTGTGCACGCGTAATATAAAATTTACAGCTCGCGTAATGTAAAATTTTACGTGTTAGATTCATGCTGCAGCTATATTAATTGTATAGTTGTAGCACAAATAGGTCGGCTCGACTGGGGAAGGACCATGATCTCATAGAATACCAACGTAAAATAGCAGCTTAATGCTGCTGTGTTTCGTATGGTGAGTGTAGAGAACCGGATACCCTTTTTAGTGGAAAAGAGGCATTTTTATTCCCAAACGAGGATAGATGTAGATATCTATGGGCCACAGTAACCACTTACCATCGGGTGGACTGTGTGCTTGCTGGTCACCCTTATACTATAAAAAAAATCGATTAGCTCCTGAGCTACCGCGGTTCTAAGTTTTCCATATCATTAATGTTTGATATTGAAAAGACCGAATTCAAAAGTACACACAGAGAGTAAACGTCTAGAATTAAGCAATAATGCAAAATGATTCGTAATGTATTTATAATAAATCCTGGCAATAAATTAGATTTGAATAACGCGTTGGTGTTTGTTTATCACCGCTTTACTTGCAAAGTGGCTTAATTTTGAAATAAACTGCACATCATGGTAAATTCTACCAATATATAAAATCTACTGTTCCGCTTGGATTTGTAATTCACTACGTTTAATATATTGTAAATTCGATTGTATGCTTATCTTACGCAGACACTTCCTTACTTACTCTCTTCCAATCATCAAGGCGATAGTGCAAATGTTTTATTTGCTTTCACTGCCAAACCGAAATCCAGTAATTAGTGTATTTTGTGGCTTTTTTAAAGATTTAATTTTCTCCTTTTATTCACTTTTAAATGTACACTTATAAGACATGTATCGGCCTATCAGAAACACATTATATTAATAATTCACTCATTCATTACAGCCTTAATTCACTGCTGAACACAGACCTTCCCATAGATCACCACATAAAGAGGTTATTCGCCATAGTTGCCACGCTTGACAGTCGGACTGGTAACTGCACGTTCTTTATTTTCTAGTTTTTTTTTTTTAATATAGAAGAGGGGGTAAACGAGCATGCGGCTCACCTGATGGTAAGTGACTATCGCCGCCCATAAACAACCGCAACACCAGGGGAATTTCAGGTGCGTTGCCGGCCTTTTAGAAAGGAGTAAGCTGTTTTCTTGAAGGTCCCTAAGTCGTATCGGTCCCGAAAAATCACAGGTGGTAAACAATTCTACATAGAAGTAGTACGAGGAAGAAAACTCCTAGTAAAACGCACAGTGGTGGACCGCCAAGCATCCAGATGGTGAGGATGGTATAGTGAATTTTGACGCGATGTGCGTTCATGAAATTTGGCTGCTCTCTCCGTGGTAGATGCGATAGAAAATGCAAAGTGATGCAACATCCCTACGCAGCGCCAGTGAATCGAGCCGATC
Organism: Parnassius orleans; assembly: GCA_029286625.1. Taxonomy (NCBI): domain Eukaryota; kingdom Metazoa; phylum Arthropoda; class Insecta; order Lepidoptera; family Papilionidae; genus Parnassius; species Parnassius orleans. The sequence continues at coordinate 7,570,552 of JAGSMP010000003.1, forward strand.
AGAAAGAACTCGGTCCTCGACGATTCGAACCGCTCTGCGCTGGATGCGGTCAAGTGGAAGGTGCTGGCACTGGGGTGTTCCGGCTCAGAGATGAGAACAGTATTCCATGTGAGGCCGAACTTGTTTATTGTTGTTAACAGAATAACGCTGCTGTCCATCTCTTGGTATATTTCTCTTTGCCTCTTCTTTCGTCACCCACAGGTCAGTATGGGGTAGTTAGTGGCTATTCTTACACCGCCATTACACGGTCAAACGGCAGCCTGTCAGCAACACGTTTAAAAGTAGTTGTTAATAATAATATAGTGAGAGTGGATATCCAACTTGTTCTCTTGCTTATGCTGTTAATCATTAAAAGCAATATAACAGAGTAACGCACTACACATTTAGCGCAGAGTAATTAATTATCTACAATTTTACTATACCGTAATACGTTACCGGTCACAATTATACAACATGTAGTGTAACATTATACAAGCCATTATATGATAACGCCAAAATTAACACCGCTTATCACAATATAACACAGGACAACTTCTTTCCAAAATGCAAAGCTTTGTTTATTCTAGCGGAATAACCACAAAGAACAGAATCGCATAATATTAAGATCACTGATTGAATGTCTTGTGTAAATTTTCCTGTCGTCATTTATTGAACCTTTTTAATTCTTGTTTAGCCGTTTTAAAGTACACGTAGGCACAAGTTGGTATCTTTAATATTGCACTATCAGATATGCATTGCCTAAAAGACTTGCGCACACTAACCAATCAGTGCAGGCGTATGGGTGAGTGCACTTCCTTTAACACTCTGTTACACGCACATTGGAACATTACGTATTTTTTTACACCCACGGGGCACTATGCCCCATAGTAAATTAGGATATTTTGGTTAACGGGATGGAATTAAAAAATATTTTTTTGTTTTTTAATTTTTTATTGACCAACATAAAAAGTTTTCTTTTATCAAGAGAAAAGAAAATGAAGTTTTTCTTATACAACAAACTTGGAAAACGCAGTCCAAGTGCACGTTTTGCTACAATTTGCTATAACTGTTAAAGAAAATAGCTAAAATTTCTTACCTCAGTCACGTGTCAAATAGTTACGTATAAGCGTGCCCCAAGATCGATTAAAATTTTATTTAGAGGATATCCGTATACCAGCACCGTCGATGTTAGTCTTATATGTGAGTGTTCTTAAGTGTCGCTCCCGTACACTTAAGAACACTCATATATAAGTTGAAGCGGTAAGATTCTCATTGCAATATTTACGTAATAATAGGCAGAGAATATGCCTGTACCCCGAGCGTGTAAATGGAATGTTAACATTATATATAAATCGTTTTACAAACGATTTTGTTTTCGAATATTATTATGGCATCAAAGTTTTATGCAGTTGTGTCACACAACTTTTGTTTTGTTAAACTTTTATGAACTTCGTAAGGCTAAACTTTGCCAAAGAACCATTCAACTTCAAAAACCAAATTATAAATTTGACTGCGTCATAGTCGTGATATGTTTAAGTGAAGATATTTGAAATAGCAACTTGTTATAAACAGCAATTGCAGAGATGCGAGCCACTCCCTACCTTCCCACCACCCAACTGCGGAGTTTTATAACAGTCACTATAAAATTTTGGCTTCTCGTACGAACGAGGTCATTCTGTCTTGTTTCTCCTGATTCTGTTCTTTGTTGTAATTCCTTCCGTTTATATTATTCTTTGGCAGTTCCGCTAACTCATTCAATCAGTTATTTTGTGTTCACTTCTTGCTGATTACTGTTTTTTCTGTTATAATTGGTTTTATAACATTAAGTCGTCACTGTAACATTACATTTATTTAAATAACTTAAAATAGTAATCTTCCGACAAACTCATTTAAAAGTGTAATAAAGGAGCAAAACGCTAAAACAAATACTTTTATAAAGCCTCATTTCAACAAGAGTTTCTCGGATGCAAGTAGGCGTTTATTGTTAGGTAAGAGTATAAACGCCTAGTACAAACAAAACTTGGAGTTTCGCCACTTAATTACCGTCCATTGAAATATTTTCAGCTAATGTCTTTTTGTCTTTCTTTCATAGGACAAACAAAAATATCGATATAAACCCGCATAAAGGAACATATAGATCCGGGATGTCTGCAGTCTATGAAAATGCTCAAGATACGAGTAATTCCCTCTTTTACATCAGATTTAATAAACCATCAATCCTCGCAATAGAACACCGATTCCTACCAAGGGTGATTCGCGCGGCTATTGAAATTTAAAAAAAAACATCCAATTTTCAATAGAGAAGATGACTGGCTATCACCTGCTTGGGATCCTATAATCAATAAAATTAAATCCCAACCCAAGCATACCACTGCAAGACTTCAAGGTACTGTAAGCTGCGTAGATTGGACCAAAAAATTAATATTCAAAAGATGAAGGTAGCCGGTTTAAATATGATATCGCGACGTTTATCACCTCAGTCCCTCCCGTGACTATGGGTGCTGTAAAGCACCCGAAACATTGGGAATTAAAATAAGCCGGGTTCGATCACTGCTGGCATAAAAAATAAACACGATGAAATCTGTAAACTTAGTTTTATTAAAAGTCTAATAATCGTGTTAATAAAAGAAATGTTGGAATGGGTAGTACCTACCCAAACATACTGTAAGGCAGAAAAGATCTATCACTTGGTAAAAATTATCCTAGAATACAAGGAATCCTGAAGTTTGTATTAAATGACGGACCCTCATTTTAAATTAAAGGTATTTTTAAGCAAAATAACTTAATAATAGTAATCTCCCTTTTTCTCGGCTTAAGCTCACAACTTCAGTTTAATTAAAACTATTCAAAGGGACCTGGCAATTAATAGAATCAGTCGTTACTTTGCGGAAATCCATTACCTATAACTATAATGTTAAAATTAACTGGCTTAGTTCAGCGTGAAAAATAAAATGGGGTGTCTAACTTAGTTTGAAGTGCTCCTCCCGCTCTTTGAATATGAAGGGAGGGAGGTGTTCTTTAAGCTAGGTAAGTCACACCATTTTATTTTTCAAACGGATCTTAGCTAAATAATTTGAGATTTTTAATTTAAGATCTTCTGAGTGACACCTTTTTTATAGTTTAATGAACAGCGTTATTATATTTCAAATGATAGCGGAATTTTAGAAATGTTTTAGTTATAATTTAACAAATCATGTCTAACTTTTGACTACAGCGACAATTTTCGAATAACTATAGAAATATAATAGTACCACAAAAAGGACACATAATCGCAAAGTCTGGTCCTGTTTGCGCCCACATTTAAATTTAACAACTTATTTTTTAAGAAAAACCTAATATAAGGATCTAGTATCGTGAAGGTGGTTATGTACATATTATGTAAATTGCAGGACAAACGACTACACAATTACAATTATTTGTAGTCCCAAAAAACACTTGTTCCGTGGGGGATTCGAACCCGCAGCGCCGCAACCAAACGCAGCCAATGGACTGGCCACAGGAATGGCCACGCCACGGAGCCATCAGTATTAAAACCCCCACTTAAATTGATTAAAGATTTAAAGTTTAGCTTGTAAATTGCTTCCCTCTTATTTTCTTATCACCATTTATTACATTATGTTCTCCATGGTTAGCCCATAAAAGTCCACTTCTGGACATGGGTCTTTCCGTTGTAGGGATTTCCCTTAATCGTAGCGTGAATATTCCCCGCTCGAACCGACCCACTACATCCATAATATATCTGCAGCACAGCCCTACCACTTGGACAATAACAGACGTCTCGCACCTTCGACGCTGCTGCCCATCACCGGTCTGGGTATTTTACGTCTGGTGTACAACACCGCCATCTATCGAAATCTATAAGATTTTCTGGCATTTCCCATAGGCGCCTCATTACTCATTAGTATTGTAAATTACTTTAATTTAATTATGATAGACCATAATATTTGAAATATTATTTGTTTAATTAATATAATTGTTTAATTAATAATTTTGTAAGTAACAAACTTCTTAACATTTTCTACCGGCATTCAGCAGTGCGTGCGCTGCTGTGTTAATGTATATGTATAGAGAGGGTATAGAGTTATTATTATGGGCTATGAGGCATCCCACTTCAGAGGCATCTTTTGAAGTTGGCTACAGGTCTTCATGAACTGTTGTAGTCACTTACCATCAGGCAGACTCTAATTTCGTTTATCACTTTTTTTTAAATAGTATGAGTGCAGCTAGACCACTTATTTAAAGTTCATAACTTTTTCTATGAGGAATAAGAACTCATGATCCGGAGTACCACAATTGCTCATACACTGCGCTACTGACTCCTCAAATTATTAAAGTAATTTCATCAAACCTTATTGTAGTTGTTGGCTGAATTTAAACGTGAATTCAGCATTGTTCGTTCTACAATAGACCGCAAAGGATTATTACTCTTTGTGCAGCTTCCGTGAACTAACTAATGGAACCTTGTTCCAGTTAGCATCATTAGTTGTTCTACTCGCACAGCTGAGGTTTTTGAAAATAATGTATGAGATTGAATCTCTACTAGTACGAACTGTGTGATCATAATATGTTAATAATTGTTTTTTTTTAAATTGAAACTAATTTATGCGCGCCTTGAGAAAAAGATTAGCTACCCAGATCTTTTTACGGGCAGAAGTAACGATCAGTTAAATCTATAATCTGTTTACGCAGTTTCCGCATTTACGAGTATTAAGGAAGCGGCAACTGGCTATGGTATTTCGCAATGTTGTTTCGTTATACGTTAAACTGCCTCGTTGGTCTAGTAGTCGTAAAAGCGGTTAATGATCGTAAGGTCCCGGGTTCGAATCCTGAGTCGGGTCAAAATCAGATATTGGGTTTTTCTGTCAAAAAATCTCAGCAGCAGCTCGGAGTCAACAATTGGAGTCGCAAAAATCAGTTTGGAGGACAGTAGTATTTCGTTAATACCTATATGTTACATTGTACAAATTTTAGGCTTTATACATTATACTTTAATTTATTCCCTTTCTTTTTCATCATCATTACAGCCTATCAAAGTTGTTCGTAGGCTTGCCCATAGATTACCTCACAAGAGGGTTTGCGATAGTTGCCACGCCTTGCAAGCGGATTGACAACCGCAGTTTTTATTTTCTAGCTGTAATTAGGAAGACGCTTCTGCCCACCTCCTGTTTTGTTTGCCTCAGTCGCCTCTTACGACACCCACAGGATGATATCGGGTAGTGGATATTCTTACACCTTTACTCAGGGTATAAAGTAGTATAATACTAATAATAATGATCATTACATCATTGGTAAATATTTTCAAACCAGAAAAAATATTAATAAATCAAAAATAATAACACACTCTTGTAAAGGTTACGCGCATTATTTTTATTAAATCGTCCTGTCAGTAATATTTCAAGGATTACGTATAGCATCTACGTAAAAAGTGGAAAATAAATTAATAAGAAACTCGGTTTAAAATTTTCTAAATTACTTCTTTAGACTTCATCAAGTGGTAGCGAGTAAAGATTACTAATTTCCAAACTCAAATCCCTACTAACACTACACTAGGAAGAGGCCGGTAGATAGCAGTGGACTTTTTGTGAGCTAATGTTGAAGAAATCGTAGACGATCTAAGTTGTATTTATTTTGAAACAGCGACATCTATTAATAATACAAAATGTGATGTGTTTTAATTAGTGACTAATATGACCTAATCATAGATTTATTTAAATAACATAAAATTATATAGTATTTATTCGCTTAGAAGCAATTTCTTTCAGGCGACTACATTTTAGAGGATAATATAATGATAAAGGATATAATGAGAATGAGTGAAAAATTAATAACGACAGTGAGAAATGGTAAGGGTGTACGCAAAATATAGAAAAATATATGTTGATATATTATATACATATATATGTACATACACACATATGAATATATAATCAATAAATAAATACATACATACATATGTACACACTGCGTGATAAACTTAGAAAAGAAGATATCCGCAGTAGAACCAGAGTGACCGACATAGCCCAACGGATTAGTAAGCTGAAGTGGTAATGGGCCGGCGAACTCGAAGAACCGACAACCGATGGGGAAAAAGGTTCTCGAGTGGCGGCCTCGTACCGGCGGATGAAGTGTAGGGCATCCCCCCACTAGATGGAGTGACGACCTGGTAAGACTTGCAGGAAGTCGATGGATGGAGGCAGGTCGCTCAGAACCATGCTTTGTGGCAATCCTTGGGGGAGGCCTATGTTCAGCAGTGAACTTGTGAAGGGCTGTAATGATGATGATGATGATGATACATACAAACAGCCTGTAATTATGGCTCTCTATACCCTTCATACCGGAACACAGCAGTGCATGTACTGTCATTTGGCGGCAAAAATAAGGAAATTTAAAGTGCTGGCTTACCATGTATCAGCGGTAAAGGCAAGCTGCACGTCTGCGAAAATAAAAAAATATTTCGGGATACGTGAAGTCCGCGAACTCTATACGGACTAACTCTGGCACGGCGGACACTTCCTTGCCCCAAAAACCCAGTCTGAAATAAGGGGAGACCTGTGCCCAACAGTAGAACATATTATGCGCAACAATTTTCTATTTTCCTTGTAACTAAAGTTTCGCAATACAATATTTTCTGTCTGGCACTGCGATCACCAATCGAAATCAAGCAATTAAGATATCCTGATATACTACCAACGTTTTCGAGACACGCGGCACTATTTTCGTTATAATTAAAATTTCTTCGTAAAATATTTAAAACATTTAGTAAAACCAAACAAACAGTTTATTTAAAAATATCGGGCAATCTTTTTAACTTAAATGAAATTAATAACATCATTCACTTGACATTGAGATCCCAAAGAACACATTAATAATTGTCCTAGAATAACTGCTGCTCGCTCTAATCTGTTTTATGTAGATCCATTGTGGCGCAACAATTGTTGTGAAGTTCTTTGACAAACAAAACAAAACAAAACAAAACAAATTAACAAAAGTGAAATAAATTTTATCAGGCACAATAAGTTTAAGCAGATTTTAAGCAATATTTTAACTGTGTGACTTAGTGTTCAAAGAATTTTATCATAACTATTGAATTGATGGTTTGTATCCCAGAAGTACGCAGAAGTAAACGTTTGTGCAAAAATACTATTTAAAGTCAATATTATGTAGTGATTTTCTTCGAGTTTCCAACCCTTGATTTCTGACCTCTGACACTATCTTATAGTAAAAAATACAAATTTTATAGTAAAATAAATATCTGATTTAATGTCGTTATACAAGGAGAAAACAAAGGAATCTATATATATAAAAGGCAAACCTGACTGACTCATCTATCAACGCACAGCCGAAACTACTGAACGGATTTTGCTGAAATTTGGCATACAGACAGTTATAATGACGTAGGCATATGTGAAGAAAGGATTTTTGAAAATCATATACAACACAAGTGGAAGATATATAAGTTCATCAGAGGCAGTATGGCGAATCCTTGAATTTCCCATTCATGAGCGTTTCCTCCCGTAGTCCACCTCGCTGTTCATTTTAGCACACAGTAATAGATTCCCAAAAAATGTGGTGTATAAAGAATTTTTGTGGTTTACTAGCTTTTGCCCGCGACATCCAGTTATAATTGTGGCTACCAGCAGACTCTTTTTCACACATGGGTGCGATATAACCGAACTCCACGCGTACGAAGTCGCGGGCAAAAATCTATAGCTGTAAACATTTCAAGAACATTTAGAAATGACGCACAGTAATTAGTCACATAATTCATCTAAAATAAAAAATAAGAAATTATATTAAAGAAATTATACAGTAGATTGAGAATAAAAGAAATGAGCTATCAATATAAAGAAATACAGTTACTGGAACAAAGAATAAAATTAAAAGCTAGAGAAGAGAAATGTATTGATTATATCGTCTTTATTATATTAAAATGATTATCGTCTTGACCTCCAATGCTTTGATAAATATGATGAATTGATTTTGACATTTTATTTTTGCTTATAATAATAATTTTGATAAATTTTAATTTAACTGTATCTATAATATATTTATATTCAGATATTTCAATTTTAAAAATTATTATCAAGTTAGTTAATGTTTTAAAAAAAAGAAACACAGTTTGTAGCTATTGATACCGTGCCGTATTGATTTTATAAAAAAGTATCCGTTCCACTCCAGTTCTCAAATAACACTAAAAGCTAAATCTATTTTCAGAAGCAATTCAACTCTGTTCAAAGATTTTCTTTTTTGTTGTTGTGGGTACTTTATCTTTGCACTCAGATATATTCGTCGTTTTCTGTTATGTATATATACTTACATGAGTAAATAAACAGGCTCTTGCGAAAAAGTACTATAAATATCAAAGATAGCAAATTTTAAACACAGGTTTATTTTAATTTTAACTATGAATAGATAGAATTCTGCATTGATAGAATCTTAAAAGTCATCTGTTAAAGCCGGTAATTGAACCGATCCAAACGTAAAATTCATAGTACGTAAGCAACCCAAATTCGATCCGCACCTACACCACTCCTATTTTAATCGCAATTTGAAGTGTTCTTGGTGGTGAAGGAAAACATCGCGACAAAACCTGCATATCTGAGAAGTTAAAAAAATATTTCGGAAATTATTTTTAGGTAAATGTACGGTCATCCCGCATTGGAGTCAACTCAATGAACTCTTTTTTGTCCTAAAACTCTCTGCAGCCTATGCCCAGTAGTGGGATGTATGTAGGCTGCTACTTTTTTAGTTTTAATATTGCTATTCACTGTTGATCATAGGCTTCCTCCATTGTTTGTCAAATAGGCCGGACATTTGCAGTAGTAGTCACGCTTTGCAGGCGGGTTACCAACTGCATCTTTTTATTATAATTCATAATTCATAATTATTTATTTGCATTATTTTGAGCTGTAATCAGGAAGACGCTGCTGCCCATCTTCTGTATATTTCTACTCCCGTTCATGAATATAGTTCTCCTCACACGTGTAACGTAAATAGAACTACATTTATGATATTTAAAAGTCTACTCATACGTAAAAAATACTGGCATCTATTTTATGGTGCCAATCAATATTCAATGGGGCCAATGATTTGAATTAAATATCGCAAATAAACACTATGCCGTGTATTAATAAAAAACCATGAAATTCAACATTATTTTGTCAAAACTATATTAATTTTAATTATGAATAAATGTAAATAACGCATTTCTGATTCCGGGACAATTTACCCTTCATAAAGACATATCGGATCATAGCTTCTCGAATGAACGACAGGACTTATTTGACAGTCGACTGAAAACTGTAGAACAGAATATATCACAATATAATGGCTTTAAAACTCAAATACAACTACTTGAGAACAAAATACATACCATGGAACCAGCAAGCAAGACAGTGCAATGTCGAAATAGCTAATATCCCGGACAGGCGAGGTGAGAATCTAATCAGCATAATGGAGTGTTTGGGCGATGCTATTAAGCATCCTCTACAATCATCCGACATAATAGCCGTTCATCGTGTACCTCATGCTGACAAAAATGATCGACGTCCGAAGAATGTTATAGTAAAGTTCGCAAACAGGACACTGCGCGACAATGTGATCGCCGCCTGCCGTGCTACAAGGTTAAATTCAACATCATTGTCCGTACCTGGCCAGCCTGCCACCATTTACGTTAACGAGCATTTAACGTTGAATAACAAATTGTTGTGTGAACGTGCCATACTAACCCCGAAAAACGACCAAGCAGCGGCAATTAACGATATAATGTTAACGTCTTTTGAGGGGGAAGAAATGGTGTACATGTCAATAGATGCGTCATCTGTGGTCAACACAGATGACGCAATTAACTACCCTGTCAAATTTCTTAATTCACTGAAACCATCGGGTCTTCCATATCATAAGCTTATTCTGCGTGTGGGCACTCCTGTTATGTATTTAAAACCTCCTCAACTGTGCAACGGAACCAGACTAAAAGTAAAAGCGTTACATCGCAATGTAGTGGAAGCCACAATTATAACTGGATGTGCGCAAAAAATGTGGTGTATAAAGAAGTTTTGTAGTTTACTAGCTTTTGCCCGCGACATCCAGTTATAATTGTGGCTTGTACCAGCAGACTCTTTTTCACACATGGGCGCGATATAACCGAACTCCACGCGAACGAAGTCGCGGGCAAAAAACTAGTATTTTTATATGGACAAAATGTCACCCGGTTATCCTGTTAATAGCTTGTTATGTAGCAGAGACAAAAACTCTTTAAAAATAAATTTATTTAATAATTTAATCTAAGATAAAATATAGTAGTTCATACAGGAACTTTGGAATGGAATTATGTTAAAGGATCGAAAGATTTGGTTTAAATAGTATAGGAAGCAAGGATGTGGGGGTAAACATAAGGAACAACATTGTAATTGGTGTTATGGTTAACTTATGGTAAACTATAAACATTAGCATATAATATTACAATCGAATTAGTGTGGCTTCTAAGGAAGTAAACAATATGATTTATAAAGTATACAGGTCTTATAACATAAAGTAAATAGTATCCTATGACATAACATTAATTTGGCTTCTAAGAAAGTAATTTAGTAAATAAACAATATAAAGTATACAAGACTTATAATATAAAGTAAATAGTATCTATGACATAAGAAGCTTAATTTTATATCTAATAAGACTGTCAACAGATGACTGTTGTACATAGACCTCTCCCATTGGTACGGTTGCCTTATTCGCCACACTTGGTAGGCAGATTTGCGATCGCAGGACCAAACGTCTCGCACCTTTGACGCTTAGCATAGAATTTTATAACTGGTATAAATACAAGTTTACTATAATACTATCTATCGGAATCTTTTAATCATTTCTCTATATCGTCCCTACGACAGTAGGGTATAAAATAGGGTGATAGTTTTTGTTATGTCTTAACCACAAGCCTATTTGCGAATTCGACTGCCTCGTTAATCTAATGGTCGTAAGTGCGATTGCTGATCATGTGATCCCAGTCTCGGATACCAGGCCGAAAGTCTGATGAGACTGGCCGCCGTGACTAAATCAGTCTGGAGGATTTTCCAAAACAATTTAAATAAAATATATTTCGAAATTTTTAAAATTAATATAATTTTTTTTTAATTTATTTACTTTTAAAATCTATGGCTGTAAACATTTCAAGAACATTTAGAAATGACGCATAGTAATTAATCACAGAATTCATCTAAAATAAAAAATAAGAAATTATATTAAAGAAATTATACAGTAGATTGAGAATAAGAGAAATGAGCTATCAATATAAAGAAATACAGTTACTGAAACAAAGAATAAAATTAAAAGCTAGAGAAGAGAAATTTATTGATTATATCGTCTTTATTATATTGAAATGATTAATGTCTTGACCTCCAATGCTTTGATAAATATGATGAATTGATTTTGACATTTTATTTTTGCTTATAATAATAATTTTGATAAATTTTAATTTAACTGTTTCTGTAATATATTTATATTCAGAAATTTCAATTTCATTTTCATTTCCAAATTCTTGGCACGATACCGCGTGGAGTAGGACTGTTTGATAATTAAATTACTAGTTTTAGTTTTTTTTTTTTTATTATAGTTTTTAATATTGTATATAACATAGATATATCATTTAAAAAAATATTATGAAGTTAGTTCATGTTTACAAAAAAAGAAACGCAGTTTGTAGCTGTTGATACCGTGCCGTATTGATTTTAGCAAAAATTATCCGTTCCACTCCAGTTCTCAAATAACACTAAAAGCTAAATCTATTTTCAGAAGCAATTCAACTCTGTTCAAAGGTTTTCTTTTTTGTTGTTGTGGGTACTTTATCTTTGCGCTCAGATATATTCGTCGTTTTATTCTTTATCAGCCCTTAAAAGTCCGCTGCTGGTGATGTGCTTCTGCCTTTGAAGGGAAGCTTTGCCTATATCGTCACGTTTGACAGGCAGATCATGACATACGATGTACTTTGACGTTGCTACCTGTCTGACGTAAATAAGATGGTTATATCACCATCTATCAGAAAATATAAGCCTGTCTAAGGCATTTATGATAGTCACCTATTTTGACACCAATGAGATGAAACGGAGTGATGATTTCTCTAAAGCGACCATCACACGGTGCTAAGATTTTTCCTATAATTGGCACATACGTACATAAAGTACATATGTGGCAATTAATAACGAAATGGCTCAAGCATTTGCTAAACATGTTTTAATTATAGATAGTGGTATTTTAAAGTTAATTTATTTTTAAATCGTTCCATTATCGATACACCCATTATAACCTATAAAAGTACACTGCTGAACATAGATAGTAGGTCTCCCATATACGGAAAATTTTGCCATAGTTGCCACGCTGGGCAGGCGGAAACCGCAGTTTTTTAATAATTTTGAATTCTTAGTAAGAAGATGCTGCTGCCCATCTCCTGTATCAGTTTCTCTCTTTTCTGGATACTCTTACACCGACACTACACGGCTCAGTAAAAAATACAAACATTAATATTTATGTGAAATTTGACGGAACTACTTATATTTCTTCATTGGCTTTTTAATTACTGAAATGAAATTACAACCTTGTAAGGCATTAAAAATTTAAAGCCTTAAAATGTTGTAAATCTCACGAAAATTACTACTAGTATTCTTACCTTTAATTAGTACTTTAGTAATAAGTAACTATTTACTACAAAACTCTAACAAATTTGAGACACTTAGAAATAGGGTTTTCATTTCCAATAATTATATTAATTAGGACCGTGAACCGTAGGCGGCGTCAATTATTATTTGTGACTTTGACGATTTATGTTTATTGTAGTAACAACGTTAAAGTGAATTAATTTATTTTACTATTACAAGCCAATTATTTATAAATAATAATTATTATTGAACAGTTCAAAAATAATACAGGCAGACTTTATGCTAAAAGATTCTCTGCAGGTCAACCTTCGCGCTATCTTACCCTATGGTAAGTGGTAATGCAACCGAAGATGGTAAAGCGCACCGACTTAGCATAACATAGGCCTATTCACTTTTTTCAGAATTACCTTTAATCTCACATTGACAGTTTTCACCTCATATAGGAGTAAATTAAAATTCGCATGTGTCGCTACTCGCCTTTGCCGACGCTAGTGAAAAGGCTTACGGGTGTGTCATTTATTCGCACGTTGTTAACGGAAATAATCCTCCCATTATAACGCTCATCTGTTCTAAATCTCGGGTGTCCCCATTAAAAACTATAACTTTAGCCAGGCTTGAGTTATGTGCCTTAGTTTTGCTCGCTAAGTTAGTACGCAACGTTTACGATTCGTTGTCATTGAGGCATCCGATTGACAACATTTACGCATTTTCAGATTCGAAGTCGCATTCTTATTGGAATAAATATCTAAGATCCGTTGTTTATGTTTTAAGGTTTTTAAGCCGCGCAGCAATAAAATTATAACCGCGTCCGACATAGAAATTTGTGAAATCACAGTCATTAAAATTGTGCAAAATCGCTTTCACCGAGGATATAAAAAATATTAAAAAGGGACAACCATGCTCGTCAACATTACGCAGGTTATCGCCATTTTTCGCGGATGGTCTGCTTCAGGTAGGTAGTTGGTTAGATTATTCATCTTTGTTGGATTCCCAAAAGCACCCAATATTGCTACAAAAAAAGAACATATTGTTGATCTTATAATTGATTATTATTACTATAAGAATTTTCACGTCCGTCCTCAGTATTTACTTGCTGCATTACGGGAGAAATATTATATATTATTAGCTCGCCGCGTAGTTAGATACCACATTCGTAGGCCTAAACCTACTTATCCTATGATGTCTGCTTTGCCTGCTTGCCGCCTAGAGCAGTGCAATGCATTTACCCACACAGGTGTGGATTTTTCCGGCCCACATTATATTACATTGACGCGTACAAGCGTGGTATACGCAGCCAGAAGGCTTACGTATGTTTATTTGTATGCCTTGTTACTAAGGCAGTGCATTTAGTGCCGGATTTAAGTTTGGCTAGTTTTTTAGACGCCTTTAAGAAATTTATATCTCGGAGAGGTCCGTGTAAATTTGTATACAGCGATAACGGTACTAATTTTGTCGCCTCGCGTTCATATTTACATGAATTATATTGCTTTTTGCAATCTGACGAATATTATAAGGCATTTAATCAGGTGCTCACTGATAACCGCATTATTTGGAAACTCAACCCTCCAAACGCTCCACATTTCGGGGGGTTATGGGAGTCCAATATTAAGGTTGTAAAAAACCATTTGTTTCGCGTAATAGGCAAGCAAATCCTCACGTATGAGGAAATGCTTACTACACTCTGTCAAATCGAGTGTATCTTAAATTCTCGCCCGCTTTATGTGGTAATTAGTGACCCTTCGGAGCCTACAGCACTCACGCCCGCACATTACAGACTCCCGTTCATGAATATAGCTCTCCTCACACGTGTAACGTAAATAGAACTACATTTATGATATTTAAAAGTCTACTCATACGTAAAAAATACTGGCATCTATTTTATGGTGCCAATTAATATTCAATGGGGCCAATAATTTGAATTAAATATCGCAAATAAACACTATGCTGTGTATTAATAAAAGACCATGAAATTCAACATTATTTTGTTAAAACTATATTATTTTTAATTATGAATAAATGTAAATAACGCATTTCTGATTCCGGGACAATTTAGCCTTCATAAAGACATATCGGAAGACATACCTGATATAAAAAAGGTGTTTCTAGACATATGATATTAATATGCAATTCTGATAAACTCACCTATGTATTTCTGTAGCATATTATATTGCCAAATTTCAATAATTTTCGTCCAATATAGATACATATATCGAGGTGAAACTCTACAAGTGATCCAATTTTGCTAATTTAGGCACGGAGTTTTAATGATGTTTCTGAATTGAAGCCCACGCGAGCGAAGACGCGGGTAAAAAGCTAGTAATTATAATATATTTCAAATATTATTATGGTTGGTACACTATGCTTTAAATTGATATTGAATAAATTCAGGTCTTTTTGATGCGCAGGCTTTTGTACCTATACTTTCTGTGATTTTAGACTTCCATTTATTTTTATATGTTGAAAGAAATAATTTTAAGTTCTTTGAGAGATTCCATTCAGACCAGAGATTAAGACCCAAAACAACCAGTGAATTTCTCATGCGAGCTCTGTACTGATTAAACATATTTTTATGTTTAATCAATACAGAGCCCGTCAGTATCAGTTACTAGTTATCAAGCGAATATTTGTAAAATTAATTTGATTTTTATGGAGAAGTTTTTTACATTAAAATGTAAATTACTTCTCTTATACTGTTTTATATTCATATGCCGAGCGTGGTATATATGTATGGGAAAGGCCTATGTTCAGCAGGACTTTTATATTTAAAAAAATGCGGTTGACCCTACAGGCCATACCTGGAACTTCCCGCTAATTTCAAATGCAAAACGCTCCAAATTCCACCTATTATGACATCAAAAATACTTTATTCGAAATTTTTCGTTAACGATTTGTCTTCAACGCATCAACCGTTTTTGATGCGGATGCAGCAATTTAATTTTGGAATTGTTCGTTACATCTGTTTAAAAGTTATTTAAAAAAAAAAACATTTTTTTGAAAATTTTATTTTTGAGATACAATTTTATATTTGAGACACACACACACACACATTTTCATAGCGGGAAGTTAAAAAAAAACAACAAGATATATTATTTTTATATGCATTTCAACAACAATAACCTGTGTTTCATACTTACATAAGAGTTTAAAAAACTGATATAAGTTCCACTTCACTTTAATCTGTTTCGAACTCTATCAAAACTTCCTGTATATTTGTTTTATGGAGGAAGTTTTAAAAGGAAGTTTGGAAGTTTAAAAATACTACATAATGCTCTATTTGTAAATATTGACAATATTATGATCATGTTGATACGAGGTAGAGCTATGCTGCAGCTATATTATGGTTGTAGCACGAAGGGGTCGGTACGACCGGGGAAGGCCCACGCTCTCATAAAACACCAGGGTAAAATAGCAGCTTAATGCTGCTGTGTTTCTAATGGTGAATGTAGAGAACCGGAGAACCTTATTACTCGAGGCATTCCATCGTAGTCCACAGGGGTGACAACGCATCTGCATTTTGATCTTAATCGTAGTATTTTTAATCTTAATGTAGACGTCTATGGGCCACAGCATCCAGTTGCCATCGGGTGGACTGTACTCGTTTGTCACCCATTCTGAAATGGATGATACAAGCTTAGAATAACGTATAAAGAAACAAACTGATTCCATTGACTCAAATAGCATTCAGAATATTGTATGGATACTTTCCATAAGCCCAACCATCGCGACGAACGTTTCCGATTATCATACAGAATCCACTTTTTAAGCCAAACGACAATCCTATTTCCCTGAGTTTATAGCGCCTCGATTGCGCAGTGGCTAAACGTTTGGCTGCGGCGTAACTTGTTCGAGTCCCTTACGAATGAAATGTTTTTTGACCTACAAATAATTATTAAATAAGTAATTGTTATATCAACACTGTGAGAATGGCGTCTTAAAAAGAAATTGTTTGTTGATACAATACATTAAAGCAGGCTTCGATGACCCAAAATTATTACTTTATTCAAAAAAGGACATACTAATAATACAAACTTACATCTACAAATAATAATATCGTACCTACTATTGAATCCCTTGTAATATTATTCATAGGTGCGAGTGAAAGCTAGGTTTCAATAACATTTTACGAATTTATATAATGTACATTTTACGAATTTCATTCTAATGAGATTCTATTTTCATTCTAGAAAAGTATTTATATGTAGAAAAGCAAAGATCAAAAATTAATTTTATATAAAAACTTCAAAGAACTAAATAGGACAAACTATTTCACATTCCGAAATCAGTGTTCAGACACAGTGTGAAGATTTCATTGTTTATTTTCGCCACATATTTGGATAAATTAATAACTCCCTAAGACAAACACAACTCAACTTCAGAATTGGCTGTAATATCAACGCACATACCTGATTTCTTTTTTCTTGCTCTTCAGTTTAAGGTCTACCGGAGCTTCACCACAGCATCAATTAACTGCTAAATTTAGTATTAGGTAGTAAGATAATATATAATAATATATATATAGAATCAAAATTAATGACTAAACAAACTAAAATGTTATGAAGTATCATCAAATATAATTAAGCAACCTACAAACGTAATATTTATTAATTATTTATTCTCTGTTGGAAATATTTTATGCATATCAATGTCAACTTGCGTCGGACCTGTTGACTTTTTCATATCTGTGAATAATAAATCACGTACGGTCTATAATCTGTCAAAAGAAACAGTGGGCGAATCGATAATAAAAGTAATATCCAAAGGAATTAATTGCGTAATATCACCGTGACGAATCCGAACGAAGAAATTATTTGTATTGTAGAGGATTGTCTATTACAACATTGGTTAGGAGGATTTGGAGACCATACCGACGGGTCCTATCCCTACGTATACTAATGCAAGTGCAAAATCACAACTTTACAGGAGAGCGGTTTAAAGATTCAAAAACTTGTAACTTTTATATAAATCATTGAAAAATATTATAAATTTGAAATGTTATACCTGAATATTAGAGGAAAAAGATGACATCATTAATTTTCAATATTTTTTTATAATTTGGAAAATAGTGTCATTTACATTTATGTAGCTTGTTTTCTTTAAAATAGTATAAAACACGTAAACTGTCACAAGTAGCCACTTGTACCAGTTAATGATGTACATACATGATGTGAAATGAAATGATGTACATACTTATTTTTTCGCAAATTAAAGAAACACGAAAGGTAATACCATATTTTAACCAGATAAATATTTAGCGTGTATAATTTAAAAAAATGATTATCTTTTACGAACATATAACACTTGCAGTATACTAAGTACTGTTAGATTACTTGTACCAGTTATCTAAAGTGCTTTGGTCTTATCGGCTTTAGTAGTGCATTATATAAAAATTTAAAATAAACAAAATAAAGGTTTGTTTCAAGTAATTCTACAATACAAATTAAAAACCAAAAAATTTCTCATTTATTAAAAACCAAAAAAGGTGTTCATTTTGTCAGCGGGCCGTATCTCATGATCTAGGTAGATAGTTAAAATTTTACAGAATGTGTATTTTTGTTGCTGCTATAACAGCAAATAATAAAATAAAAATAAATTAAAAATTAAAGGGGGCTCCTCTACTAGAAACCTGTATTACGATGGTACGGAACCCTTCATGCGCGAGTCCGACTCGCACTTGGCCGCTTATTTTAACATAATATGGTAAATAAGTAAACAGTATATTACAAAATAAGTTAATCATTTACAGCCTATAAAAGTCCACTGCTGAACATGGGCTCCCCCAAAAATTGTCTCATACGGAATTCTGCCATAGTTGCCACGCTAGGCAGGCGGTTTGGCAACCGCAGTTTATTATTCTATTGGGTTGTTATCAGGACGATGTTGCTGCCCATCATCTGTTTCAATTTCTCTCTTTCGTCTCTTACGACGTCTCCACGGGACGATTTGGAGCAGTGGGTATTCTTACACGGTACTACTACACTACACGGTAGTTTAATCGAAAACGTGAATACTGATACTTTTCAAAAATGCTTAACTTTCAATTCAATAAAGCAGAAACAGAATGGCTATTACTTTGGCTTTTTTGTAGTCTTGTTATCCTAAAAATAACAATATTCCAAAGTAAAGTTGTGAAAATATCATTTTCTTTTATATCAAGTGCTAACGTTTCCATGAGGTTAATTTAAGTATGTAGGTATGTTTAGCAAATCGAACGTATCAGCTACTACAGCGTTCGTTCTAAGATATTTTTAATCGATGTTTTTTTAATTTTCGAGCTCTGAATTCTAATCTTCTTCCCACAAATATTAGCTGTGTGAATTTCCTTATGCATAGGACTTTTTTTCTAATGCGTGACAATTTGGGTATCTTTATTAGATAATTTTAATGTTTTTCCCCGCGATCCTTTTTATTAACCCGAAACCGTTTTCAAATTTGTTCAATACTATTTTCACGAAATTAGAAAGTAGGTTGATCAGGAATATATTTTTAGAATACTTAAAGCTTTTGGAAGTACATACATACGAGTACCTGTCACTCGTAGTTATTATCGCAGACTGGCCTTCTTTTACAATTTTCAGAAATTACCCGTTCTTTTCTCGCTTCGAAAGAACATATTTGGCGATGAAGTTCCATTGCCGTGTAATTACCTGTTTTCTAAAAGCTTTTTTATCATGTATCTTATAGAGTTATACTTTTTTTTCTTGTACATTTGGTAGCTGCTTTTTTATTTATTCTTCCCGTTTGACTAAAGGATTCTAAACTTCTGCTTAAAGGATTCTAAACTTAACTTCCATTATTTAACTAGTCACATATTTTATTATTTCTTTCGCAAACTGCTCTTATCTTTTCTATTTTTACTTTTCTTTGCACAATAGCTGGGCTACTCAAATGTGTAATCATTAAGTTTGAATTTAAATGGGAAAGATAATCAAACTCATCTTCAGTTTGTAGTTAGGTTGGTAACAAAGAAACTAATGGTGTTAGGCTATTTATTTTATAGTAGGAAAGATTATCTTGCGTAGGCACATTCAGACGTAGGCAAAACAGATACATTTCGCGGCGCATTTTCTCTTTTTATTTATACATAACCACACTAATGACCTGATGAATATTGAAGTAGTCAATAAAGTTCAGAATCTGATAAATTCTTGGACAGATTTTGATAATTTTTTTTAACCATCGGCTTTTTCGCAAATATAACTTCTAGATTGCTTAGCTATCAAAGCTTATTGATAGAGGACATGCTTACAACTAAAAAATCCGTACTTGGAGGTAAGATAAAATATGATAAATATTTTTAGTTGCTGATATTTTATTTAATATTATAAAATAATTGTGTATTTTGTGTTTTAATTGAGTTTCATTAAAATTTTACAATAACTTGAAAAAAAAATCAAATGACTGATGTTCACCTACTGATACAAGTGCAAAATTAGTTAAAAGGATCTTTCTTTGGCTTAACTTTGGTAAAACTTAAGTTTCTTAAAAAAAGTGGTATTTTGCAGTTTCAAATCACGATCCAATTGTTCAAATGTTTTGCGAGTAGGTCATATAGTTGCCTCTGAAATCATTAAAGGTTAACGTAAATCAATGAAGGTTAATATTGTTTTTGAGAAATGTATTTACAAATATGCGTTAAAACTCATTTACACCACTCTACAACGTACTGAAGTAAGTAAAAATATGAACAAACGGTACAAAATTCAACTGTTAAAATAATGGAAATTAATGGGATTAATAATAGTTTTCATTGCATTATTCAAAATGTTAAATTTATTCTTACCCTAGTAATTTTCTGGAGTAAATTAATTGACCTCTCAAATGCTTCATTACTTTTAATTGTTATCACTATTACTAAAATAAACAAAATATCTTATAAACATACGTAAATTTAATATACTAAATAAGTAAGCTTAAATGAGTCGTAATTTCAAAAGTTTAAGGACGTCCTCCACATTGCATCGCCGCGTCACGCATTTTTTTTAAATTATCAAATAAAAATTGTTACAATATTGCTAAGCGGCACAGCGAAAAACCACGCAGGTTTGTGTTGCGTGCCGTTCCGTCTACATTTACAAAAATGGGGATAACAACTAATATTTGTTAAGGAAATAACATTTTAATTTATACTTTATGTTAACTTCATTAAGTTCACTTCTAAATTTATTATCCAGACCATTTATTAAGCGAGGTATTATGTATGCGCTGGTGCGCTCACCATATTTATTTTTGGATGGTATTGTTATTAATTTTTTTTTGAGTTACTTTGCGGGTCTGAATTTTGTTTGAGACTGTATGTTGTATACCTAAATTAAAGAATTGTTCTTTTAACAATTGATATTGGACTTTATCATGGATATTGAGTACCTTGCAGTGTTTAAATATAAAGTTTTCATTTGTTTTTGCCTGAAGTTTAATTTTTATAGGTACAATCGCTTTTAAAATCCTAAGTTGTAGTTGATAAATGTACTGTAGGTGTAATTTATCTGTTCGTCCGTAGCTGCTTAGCCCATAAGTTATGACTGAATCAGTAAGAGCGTTATAAAACATCATTTTGGCTCGAAAGTTTAATCGCTTTCTAATTACAAACATATTCGACAAAAATGCTTTAAGCTTATCACATACATGCTTTATATGCTCGTGCCAATTGAACTTATGGTCTATTATTAAGCCTAAATATTTATGCGATGTAACTAATTCAATCGTGGAACACTTACAATTAAGTTGAGGTTGGTGAAGGCAATTATGATTATGCGCAATGATTTTATTTTTTAATATGCTATGAGACTTTAAGTTTGGCGAGTGTATATGGACTAATTTCGTCTTTTGAGAATTTAATATCAAACCGCTGTCATGGCACCATTTATTTAATGTATCAATATCATCCTGTAACAAAAGCAGGGCGTCATTGACATTCTTAGCAGCCACAAGCATACACGTATCATCAGCGTATTGATAGTTAGTACAATATCTATTATCGAATTTCAATTATATCAATATCGAATTGGCTAGAGCTTAATATATTTTTTTTTGATAGAACTCATGTATTTGATTACAGATATATTTTTCCGTTATTTTATCTATTGATGATGTTAAAGTATTTGGTCTATAATTATTTGTGTCATCAAACTTACCT
Organism: Parnassius orleans; assembly: GCA_029286625.1. Classification (NCBI taxonomy): domain Eukaryota; kingdom Metazoa; phylum Arthropoda; class Insecta; order Lepidoptera; family Papilionidae; genus Parnassius; species Parnassius orleans. The sequence continues at coordinate 7,592,311 of JAGSMP010000003.1, forward strand.
TTTTTATGGACTGGTCTAACACATCCCACCTTAAGTTCATCTGGATATGTCTCTGTTTTAATACGAGTATTTATAAATTTAGCTAAGGGTTCTGAAATTATATTGGCAATGCCCTTGATATCTCTCATTCTAATGCAATCAAAACCTGGGGCTTTATCAGTACTTAACTTATTAATTAATTTATATACACTATCTGGCGTTGCCTTTTTAAAGTACATACTACAATTAATTACATTATATGGTAAATTGTTTTGATCATATTTTTATATATTCTGGTTGCAGTTTGGCAAAATATCTTTTACGGCAGAGTCTAAATTATTCGCAAAATTGTCTGCAATACGTTTTGGTAAAAAATTTAATGATTTAAAAGCATTTAATATAATTTCATCTATTGATTTTACAATCCTACCAGCGATATCATTTAAAATTTGTCATAATTTTCTTGAATTAGCAAAATTTTTAATTATTTTATTTTTATAATAAGGATTTCTGTAATATTCAGTTACCTTGTTTACTTTATTTCTTTTCCTATTGTATTCTAATCTTAATACTATGTTATTCTGGTCTTTCTTCCATTTATTAAATAGCTCATCACGTTTATCACTCAAATTAATTATTTTCTTATTAATCCATGGCGCCTGTCGATACAATTCTGAGTTATTATTAATTGTCCTCGTTGCCCTTGAATATGCATTACTAAAAGTATCTTTGATGAAAGTATATATTTGCTGCGGTGACTGCATACCATCAATATGAGACCATTCCGCAGTACATAATTCCTCGCCCAATATTACAGGGTCGTATATAGGTATTTGTTTACTTGCGATATAGTTAAGTTTTTTTGACTCATGGATACTGCATAATGCAACCACGGTCAAGCGATGATCCGCCAGTACAGTATCGACCGCGGCCGTGCAAGGATCTGTTGTGTGGGATCGCACAAAGATGTGATCAATGCAAGATTGTGTAGTTAAGCTTAATCTTTTTTCAATACGTGTATAATCGGTGATACCACACTTCAGTCCTTGCTCCGCCAGCAGGTTTAAGTACTTATCTCTGATATTAAATGATAATTTTAGGTCTATGTTCACATCTCCAGCGACTACAACATTAACAAATTGTTGTAAGTTATTTAATAATATTGTCATTTCATTTATAAAAAGTTGTTTATTATAGGAGGGAGGTCTATAGATAGCACACAAGGCGATTACTTTATTACACGGTGTTTTAATAGAACCTATCATCGATTCGAATGTATGTGAACTATAGTCTAACTGCGTGAATTTTAAATAGTTTCTTACATAAACAATAATACCTCCGCCTTTCCTATTTTTACGAAGTAGTGAGTATACTTTATAGCCAGGAATATTATACAAATGACAAATGTTCTGTGCTATAGCTACTTCGGTCAATATTATTACGTCAATTGGATGTAAACTTATTTCTATTTGATGCAACAATTTAGGGTAATTTTTGATCATGGAACGTATATTAACATGTATACATAAGAGGTTAATGTGACAATATGGAAGGTTTTTGATAAAATTATTACAATTTAAACAGTCAAAGTATTCAGTTATTTCAGATGAGTACATAATATTATTATTATCCATCACTATTAGGTATTAGTAAATAGTATTGTATTTCAACTAATTATATATACGTTAGGTATTGATGTAAATTAAGTGAATAAACAAAGACATACCAAGTTCAAAAGGGTAGATAGGCACTTTATTTAGTTAATGATACAATTTCAGACATCGATCTAATCAGATGCACTTTACTTGCCTTTGTTTTCCTTGCAAAAACTTTACCATTTTTACACCATATAAATTCAAATGTTGGACGCAAATTTTTCTTTGCATTGTACAATAACATTTTGCTGTGCGGAGTGAGTTTCGTGTAATGCATTAGGTACAACGTCACCAACTGTAGGAGACACCTGCTTAGCCGCTGAAATCCATTGTTCGCGGGATTCGGTAGTTCTTAATTCCACTAGAAGAGAACACGGATGATCTCTACGAATTGTCATGCTTCGCGTGGAATTTACGGCTTCGAATGCAACCTTAAGCTTGGTAGCAACTGATTTTATGGTATCTTGAGGTTTCTGCAAAGCCACTTCAGGTAGCCCTGACATTTCCAAGGAATGCGTAAGTGCTTTTTGTTCCATTTCCTGCATTTGGGTCTCGACACATGACACTCGTAGCTCCAGGTTCTTATTTTTATTCAGAAGTTCGTTATTTTTGTTTTCAAGCGCGCTTTAATCCGGCATTCTTGACTTTTGACACATTCTTCCATACTCGATATTTGCTCACCAAGGAAATTTAGCGATATTTCGAATTCTCTCTTGAAGTCTTCGAATTCTTTCTTAAAAAATTTTTTCACCTCTGATGTTATCTGATGAAGTAATTTGGAGCTGACGTCCTTGCTAAGGGATGACACCGTTTCTTCCTCCTCATTTTCAGATTCGTCATTAGAAACAAATGCTGACGATCTGCGAGACGCATTGCATAAGCATTCGGCGCAGCTCCACTCGAGTCCAGGAGTGTTACGAAGAGTCGCCAGCTCTTTGTTAGATAACTTCGCACATTCATGGGTTGCGTGGACACTTTTCTCACACCTACTACAAACTATTCCGAGAACTTTTTTCGTTATATTTTTATTACACGCCGAACATTATACCCATTGTGTAGGTAGTTACGCGCAACACAATACACCGTGCGTTACGTATGACGTCGGCGGACGGAATGGAATATTGAATTATTGAAACATTTAATAATAATGGCATATTGGTAAGGGTTACTTGCACTGGCGTAGAACGTGGAACTTGACTGTCTACATTCGCTTGGCTTAGAAAGGACTTGCATCAGTGTACAAGTTTGTATCTTCAAAACTATTTCATATTTTACAAAAAATTTACAGGATGCAAAATATAGGTTAGTTTAAGGCGTTTGATGTAAAAAAAAAACGATTTTTGTCAATTTGCGGGTTGCACCAGTTTACGTAGGACCCGTTGATAACAAATTTTGTTAACGCTAACTAGAACTAACATTAAACGCTTTCAATGCGTGTTTAATAACTTACGCAACAGACCAGAGCTTACGATTCTCTGCGCGTGTATAGCAAATGCTACAGTAGAAATGGTTACATCAGATTATAATTTGAAAGTACAATAACTTTTACTGGATGAAAATGTAAACAAAAAGATCAAAACAGACCCTACAATTAAATTCTTTTAAAAACTAGTGATCTAGTAGAGATATTTATTTTAATTTTTTATTTTATTTATTAAGATATACAAACAAATGTACAAATGTATTTATAAAAGTATTATAAAGAAAGAGTATGGTGTAGGTACATTCAACACCGTTTAACAAATATTACTATAAACAATAAGTAACGAGTTGAAGAGAAATGAGTTACCTACTATCACAAAAAAAATTTAATTGAATTGTATAAAAGAATATTGCACTTATTAAATATTAAATTTGTGCTACTTGTATTTATTGTTAATATATTTTTAATACTCCGAAAAATTAAATCTTGTCGTTAATTCGGTTATATTACCATGTGCCAAACCACCGAAGTTGTATGGTTTACGTAAAATACATAAACCAAACGCCCACTACGTCCAATAGTGAGCCAGATTGATTCACCACCTTATAAGTTCGCTCAACTTGGTCAAAATAGTGTCACTACTGTCACACAACATATGATTCATACCATTTTGTCGGTGAGATAAAAGAAAACCTGTATCTTGGCGACATACATGCCTACCTATTAAAGAATGTATCTAAATTGTAACTAGGAAAATATAAGAGAACAAAACGCCAGCATAATCTGCATTTTAAGATCTAAAATTGAATTCACAATGGAGATAGAGGAAAATAATTCTTTAGCTGTCTTAGATGCCTTTGTCGTTCGGAACCCTAGTAACGCCCTTATTCATACATTATAAAAGAAGAAGACGCATACTAAATTTGATAAATCTCACCACCATCCATCACAGTTAATTACCATGAGAAAATCTTTATTTCATCACAATCTGTATTTCAGTACAAGAGATCTGTGACAGTAAGCACCTAGCTGCCAGCAAGCAAGTATTGCAAGACAACAAGTTTCAGGTCCCGCGTCAACGTCACAGTGACCGAGTGAAACGAACCACAGTAGTGTGTGCCTGCTTTAATACCATACGTCAGAGAAATCACAGATAAGTTTGGCTACATCTTGAAGTGAACTTCCAGTAATATACAACACGCTGCCGAAGTAGATTAATCAGTTTTTAACATCCGTCAAGAAGAACAACGAAGAATACGTGGTAGAGCCATGCAGCTATTAGTATATAGTTTAACACGTTCAGCTCGAGAAGGACCACTAGAATACCAGTAAAATGAAGCTTACTGTGTGTTTCGTATGGTAGAGAGCCGACCCTACTGAAACTTCCATCTTAGTCAGGTGACGACGCATCTGCATTTTGATTCTTTATTGAGGATAGATGTAGATGTCTATGGGTCACAGCGACCGCTTACAATCAGGTGGACTGATATGATATATCTGACTAATAAATAAATATTTCTGACGTTTATAACCGATGCTCGAGGAAGTCTACAGTATCTGAACATCTTCCCCGTCATTAAATCATATTTGATAGACCTCAGATTCTCGCAAAGGAACAACATTGCCTACCCAGGATCGCGAGGCTATTGAAATAAAAAAAAACATCCAAAGGAGTCAATCGTTTTTGGGCCCACTAGAAATTTTCGCGACCCGCAATGGTATTATATACAAAAAAAATGATTTTTTTTTGAAATGATGATTGACAATAACAAATACAATTAAATTGTACATGTGTTTTATTATTCTTCCATAAACAGTTTAAAACATCTTACTTCATATTTACCAGTGCGTAATAACATAGATAAACATGATATTACCTAGGCATTCTGGCTTTAATGGTGTTTGGGGTATGATAACTAATCAGTTAATATATTTTACAACAAAGTTTACACACTGCACCTTTACTAATCAACCAAAACATAACAAAACAAAGACTTGACACCGCACCTGTCTGTCTGTCTGTTCCACTATTAATAGACTGCTTTGGAAATAATTACAGCAATATATGCAGTGGCATTTTACTTTGTGTTTTATCCTAATAGTTTAAAACAGCTTTATTACTATGTAGGTCACTCAAAAAGTTTTGAGATGCTCGAAATTTAAAAATGGAACACACCCGTGTTATACGTTTCTACAAAGCAAAATTATTTAAAAATAGAACTCCATAAGCCAATTGCTCAAAATTAAAAAAAAAAACAAAGTTCTATTAATTTTCCTGCAACGCTTCCCGCGCTTTTCATTTAAAACGATGGATCTTAACCGTGAACATTTACGCGCTGTGATATATTATGATTTTAAATTTGGTTTAACCGAATAATTAAGTTTACAACGGTTACAATCAGCATTATGGACTCAGTTCCATCACGCGCAACAAAATTTAGGTGGTTTGCTGAATTCAAAAGGGGTAAAATTAATCTTAAAGATGACCAAAGAACCGGGGCCCCGCAAACAGCAGTAACGGCAGAAAATGTATGGACTACTGAAATGTTGGTGCGAGAAGACCCACGAATCACATGTATAGACATCGAAAAGATTGTAGGCATTAGTTCGGGGAGCATTCATACCATCCTACATCAACATCTTGGAGTGAGGAAGCTTTGTTGTCGATGGATCCCTCGTTTGCTCTCCGAAAGCAAAAAATAGACTCGTGTGGATTGGTGCCATGAAATGCGTCTACGTTTTGAAAACGGAGCATCTAGACGTGTTTCAGAAATTGTTACTAGTGACGAGACATGCCTTTTATTTTCCGGATCATATTATCAATATGATCCGGAAAATAAAAGGCAATCATCGGTATGGGTCTACTCAGAAGGACAGTTACCGACAAAACTGTAAAGAACTCGCAACGTCGGCAAAAAAAATGGTGGCTAGTTTTTTTCGCGGAGCGGACATTTGTCGACGTCAATACAGGAAAATTGTTGGTCAGTCAACTCTGAATGGTATACTACAGTTGCATTACCCAAAGCTTTTCAAGCTGTGCGGTAGAGAAGACCAAAGACCGGGCTTCGGGGAATCATGCTGCATCACGATAACGCCTCTTCACATACCTCCCTTAGAACAAAAGCATTTATTAAGGAATCTGGTGTTGAAACTCTAAGTCACTCACCCTACAGCCCTGACTTAGCTCCTTGTGATTTCTTTTTGTTCCCAAGAGTCAAAGAAAAAAATAAAAGGCAAGTTTTTTTCAAGCGCCGAAGAAGCCGTGGCTGCCTACGAAGAAGCGATTTCCGATCAAAACTGACAAAAGTGTTTTCAGAGTTGGTTTAGGCGAATGGAACTTTGTATAGAGCATGATGGAAAATATTTTGAAAAGATGTAAAATAAATATTAATACTATCTAGAATACTTTTTGTATATCTCAAAACTTATTGAGTGACCTACGTATATAGCATTTAAAGGTAATATTATAAATAGACATATTATCCGTTATTCATCTTGGCTTTAATCATATTTATTTAATTACTGTAATGGTGTTTGTAATGTATATTCACTAATCAATTAATACCTGTGAAAAATAGTCTCCACACCACGTTTGTTTGTCTGTGTACTGTTTTGCCGGAACTGCTAAAAGGATTTTCCATCAATCTTAAAGTACCTATAATTGCTGAATGTACCTACAACTTTGTTTAATACTATTAAACTATTCTAACTCATAATATCGGTGAAAACTACTAGAACATCGCTTTTAGTTTGTTTTAAAGTTATTGTAATATTCATATTTTAATATTTAATTTCTCAGAATTCCCGTTAGACGCGATAAAACTAATATTAATTTTGTAATAAATAGATTATAAGAAATAAATTGGCATACATTTCATTAAGTTTCTCTAAAATTCGTGGTGGGCCCATTCTCCATACAAAAAGAAACTGTCTCCTTTCAACAGAGAATATGGCTGGGTGCTACAAACTGCTTGGGATCCTATAATAAATAAAATTAAATCCAAACCCAAGCATACCACTGCAAGACTTAAAGCTCTACGTAAGTTCATTCTGTGTTGATCGACCAAAAAATTAATATCCAAAAGCTGATGAAGGTCAAGACGTAAAATACCCGTGCCCACGAGTGCTGTAAAGCACCCGAATCGTCGGAAATTGCAAATTATTCAAATTAAACGCGATAAAATCCGTAAAATTAGTTGATTCAATAATTATTTTGTTTTTTTAGTTCTTTGAAGTCGGCTTTTACTTTTTAATAAAAGTTAATTTTTACGCTTATTAGTGGATAAGGAATATCAGAACTTGAATGTTGTATAAATAGTTACATTAAAAAGTTAAACCTTTTATTTTGCCACTGCAAGGGGTCAAAAAATTTTGCACTTATATCAAATCACCTCCGAATTATAACCTATTTAACAAAAAAAAAAGAATTATCATAATCGGTTCACAGTGGACGAAGATTTTACGTAAAATATATACAAAAAAAACATACAGTCGAAATGTATACCTCCTCCTTTTTGAAATCAGCCAAAAAAAAATTAAATGATGTAGGAAATAGCTAAATATAAACAGCAAAAATACAATAACCACTATAATGTAAACTTGATGCAGATACAAAAATTTTAGGGACTTTGTCCTTAAATCGAGTGGTGTTAAATAGAGTTTACACTGTATTTGAAACTTTGCATTTTACAGGGATTTGATAATCCAAAACATGCTTTGCCTTTGCGCCGATATTCATCCAAACTCTTTAGCCGATTTCCTTTTTAATGAGTGATTGACTAACAAACATCTACACAGTACAATACTTTTTCATATATAACATATTATAGATATTTACATAGCCGACATAGCCCAACGGATTAGTAAGCTTGAATGTTGTCTAAATAGTTACATTAAAAAGTTAAACCTTTTATTTTGCCACTGCAAGGGGTCAAAAAATTTTGCACTTATATCAAATCTCCCCCGAAGAATAACCTATTTAACAAAAAAAAAAAAAGAATCATCAAAATCGGTTCACGGTGGACGAAGATTTTACGTAAAATATATACAAAAAAACATACAGTCGAAATGTATACCTCCTCCTTTTTGAAATCAGCCAAAAAAAATTAAATGATGTAGGAAATAGCTAAATATAAACAGCAAAAATACAATAACCACTATAATGTAAACTTGATGCAGATACAAAAATTTTAGGGACTTTGTCCTTAAATCGAGTGGTGTTAAATAGAGTTTACACTGTATTTGAAACTTTGCATTTTACAAGGATTTGATAATCCAAAACATACTTTGCCTTTGCGCCGATACTCATCCAAACTCTTTAGCCGAATTCCTTTTTAATGAGTGATTGATTAACAAACATCTACACAGTACAATACTTTTTCATATATAATATATTATAGATATTTACATAGCCGACATAGCCCAACGGATTAGTAAGCTGAAGTGGCAATGGCCCGGCTATATAGCTCGAAGAACCGATAACCGATGGGGAAAAAAGATTCTCGAGTGGCAGCCTCGTACCGGTAGGCGAAGTGTAGGGCAAGCCCCACTAGATGGAGTAACGACCTAGTAAGACATGCAGTAAGTCGATGGATGCAGGTGGCTCAGGACCGTGCTTTGTGGCATTCCTTGGGGGAGGCCTATGTTTAGCAGGGACTTGTGAAGGACTGTAATGATGATGATGATGATGACAGATATATGGTTGGTTGTTGGTACATATTTTGTACTAATTGTTGTGGGTTAGGTTAGTACTATGATCAATAAATATAACCCTGTATGTTTTAATAAGAACGTACGAGTACAGAACAAGTTTTATTATTCTTTTATGGAGTATCAAGACTGTCGCGTGACCATTGTCAAGGTTTAAAAAATTTGTCGCAGTTAATATTACACGGTACATATCGTTACCTCTGCAAAAAAAAAAAACAATTAAGGCAAATTGCTGTTTATGTGAACGGGAATAACAGGTAAAAACCAAGAGGCTATTAACACAATTAGCACCTTAGTGATAAATGTAAAATATTAATGAACAAAATTTAAAAAAACGTGTTTATGCTAATTAGTCAGCAGTAATACAGCGGAACATGGATGTTTATTTTTTAAACATGTATAGTATAATAATATAATTATAATAATGTATAGCATAATCATAGAAATGTATAATAAATAAGATGTAACGTATGAAGCTATAAAACTATTCAAGAAAACAATTATTCTTAGAGTACCAAAAATGGCTTCAGAGTTACTATACCATACCATTACGGGCCATCAAAAGTCCACTGCTGAACATAAGATGCCTCCCCCATAGATTGCCTTATTTCGGGAATATTTGCCGTAGTTGACTCGTTGGGAAAGCGGGTTGGCAACCGCATTTTATGTTTTTTTATGTTGTAATCAATAAGATGCCTCTGTCCATCACCTGTTTCGTATCCCTCTGTTACCTCTTACGATGCCCACGGTACGGATATGGGGTAGTAGATAGACCCAAATTACCACTGCAGGGTTATTTAACGAACAGACATAATATTTATTATTTTCATAAGTAGTATACTTTATTCTATCACGAAAAGAAATTACGAGCATAGCCTCTCCATAGCTCGCTGAATAACCTTGAGCTTCCTGATACGGCCAGCAGTACTGGCAACACGCACTGCTTGTATACTTTTCTTTTCTAGTTTTAAGGTATAAGTGACGAGAAGATGAGTCGTAACTTCCGAACGCTGCCCAGGCCGGTTTGAATCCGCCGATTGATCTCTCGGTCGAATATGGACTTCTCTAGTTGGATAATTCAATCTAGGTAATACTCGTCAACAATTTTTTTAAGGAAAAACTTCTTTAGGCACGTTGGGCGTTTTTTGGATACATCTTATGAGTTTGCGTCACCACTATTCTGTAATAGCAGTATATAATTATTCACTCTCTCTTATTATCTACCGACTTCAAAAAGGAGACGGTACTCAATTCGACTGTATGTTTTTTTTGTCTTTTTTTTATGTGTGTTACCTAATAACTTTGTTCTACGTGAACCGATTTCGATGGTTCTTTTTTTATTTAAAATCTGGTGCTTCTCATGCGGTCCCATATAAATTTGATCAAGGTTTGACCAATAGTTTTGAGTTATCCTTAATAATATATATTGAAGTCGGTTGTACAAAATTTTTGTGCTGGCGGGGTTCGAACCCGGATTGCTCGCGTACTGCGAAATTTAGAGCGAGCGCTTAGCCCTTGAGCTACCACGGCATATACATTTATATACAAGTATAAATATTAATTAATTATTATGTCAATTAATTTGTGTTTATATTTTGTACTGGGTTTGCGCAGCCTTCATATTATGCTATTATGTTTTGATTAATAAATAAACCATTTATAAATGTGTATAATTGGTGCTCGGAGTGCCGATAGATGTGAAAATCAGACTAATGTTAATGATTTTAATTTATAAATTACAGAATTAATTTTTTTATACCACAATTAATATAAAAATTAAATAAAAGCGGTATTATTTCATAGTTTTAAGTTTTCACTTCTATAGCCAGACCCCAATTTTTTTATCATATTCGCCTTACGCAACACTTTTTTTTTAAATTGTCTAAATAGTCAATTTTCGCTGTAATAACTTTTTTAATTATGATTAAATAGTTATTATAGTTCATTTTACTTTTTGTTGATGAGCTCTGTTCGATTTCGACATCGTTTTCAATAACTTATGCCAATAACAAATTATCGTCCAAATGCAAACTTTCAAAACGATTTTGATTAATAAACCATGCCTCCGTATCAATGACGTTAAATTAAAAAAAAAACCTGAGTGAAAAAGAAAATAGTGAATAATACATCTTAATAAAACAGCCTCATGTAAAAGGCCTGTTCATGCGAGTTGTTGAACACTCCTTTGATGTGGTGTTGATTTACTGCGGCCTCTGATGATCGCTGGGCAAATTTGGCCGAACCAAATTTCAATTTTGTTTGCAATGAAAACTATATTCATAAGTACAAATTATTACTGTGTAAAGTGAAGTTAACATAAATGCAAAATCAATAATATCCAATGCCGGTCATCAAATTTGTAACCATTGTTTATGTGTACATTAACAAATATAAAACATTAATGTTAAATTGAATGTTGTATCAAGCTAATTTAGACTTTACACTTTTAGACATAATTGGTGTGTCCCAGGACCCCAGTGTGCCACTACCCGAATAAAATATATACGGAAAAGTGTACCTGTTGTAACCCTACATTACCTTTACTATAGTGTGTGTACATACCTTGAAAACAGGTTCCACAATCCTTGAAATCAAAGTTCCAATCCTTACAATTACTCTAGCTGTATAGCACAATATAATAAGACATCTTATTATATTGTTTACTAAGCTTTGGTGCATATAATAATGCATTGTTTGTTATCTATTGTGTGTCTGCAGAATGCAGAGTCTACTAATAACATAAAACTTTAATACTTTGTCACTTTTAACATACTAATAAGGTTCTAAGACCTGTGTTTGTCATTTTTTAGGTAATTCATCATAAATTATAGATCTTATTTAGATTTTCCAAAATTCTAGGTGTAAAGTAAACTCTTGTATTACATACATACCTTAGAGAGTAATTGTGTTCTGTGATACATACTCTTATATTAATTAACTAAACTCATTAGTTTCCATTTTCAATTTCGAATGTCATTGGCAATTTTACCATGCGACCACAAAAAATAAAAAGGAAAAATAGATATTATCCATTATATGTTAAACACTTGTGCATCGATGAGACGATATTCATTTTATTGTCTTGTAAACAAACACGTACAAACTTTTTAGCTATTAATTAATTTTGCTAGTTTGCTACTAAAATTATTTTAAAGTATATAACAATTAATTGTTGTTGTTGTTTTTATTATTCGCTCGAGAGAGCAGGCAAAGGAACTAAGCCATACAGCCTTGTCTTTTTTATTTTGAATATATAGAATTTTAAGGTGTAAAGGCCGGAACCAAGTCTTATTTTTCTTCTTTCCGTCTCTTCAAAATCCATAAAGGCCGAAGCCAAGTCTTATTTTCTTTAATTCTTCATATTTTCAAAAACCGTAAAGGCTAAAGCCAAGTCTTCTTTATATTATGAGTTGAGTGATCAGTGACAGGCTGACAGGTAAACAAAACACAATTTTTTTTTATAACTGGCTTTACGGCTTTGGGTTCTGAGCCTGAAGTTCAATGTATAGTTATCCTTCATAGTACACTGCTTCACAATATGTTGATGCGTCACATTGTGCAGCCCTTGGGAGATTTTGACGGCAACTTGAGCCAGCAGACAGCTGACAGTTGGCGATGGTATCTCAAGGCGCCTAAGCAGACAGATACGTTATCTTGAGAATCACATCACCATCAGAGCACTTGTTTCACCATTTCCACTTATAGTTCACATGCGCAGACATTTAATACACAAAATCGCACCACTTTTACATATCAAAATCCACTTCAAACCATTATTTAAACAATAATACAGGAGCAGCAAACCGCCGCTGGTCAAGTTCCGCCAAAACTCATATAACAATTAAACACAGACTTTATTCTTAAAGTAGTGATGCAACTCGAACTCTGTTTTCTCTCGATTCAATCGAGTGAATCTGTGTAACTCGGTACTCGAGTGAAAATAAATTTTACTCGAGTCCGCTTGCACTCGAGTTACCGAGTGAACTCGACGCAGCGTGTGGATTCGGAGAGCGTTAGATAGATGTCAGTTCACTAATTCGTTAATTCTATCATCTAATCAACTAATTCACATAGTATAAGGCGCCGCGGGCGTGAAACTTGCATCTGGCATGTTGTAGTCAAATATGAACTTAGTTTGATTTATAATATCGTGATTGTGCTATCGTGTATAAGTAGTGCATAACATAAAAGGTGATTGTGTATAAGTAGTGCATAACATAAAAGGTGATTTAAATGTACTTGTTTGTTTAAAGTATGAATGATAACAATGAAACAACAAAACAAAATCGTCAGTGTGGCTTATTTTGAAAAATGGAAGCGATTTGTAAGATATGTGAAAAGCAGTTTATAGATTTTGAAATGCTACACATGTCTGTAGTAAATAAAAACATGGAAATACTACAAATAAATAAATAATAAATGTTTGTATTTTATTTCATATTGTCACATATTACTTATTTAATAAAGGTACCTATTTAAAAGTGTATTAATATAGAAATTCCACTTTATATTGTATTAAAATTATAATAAAAAACTTAAACTAGTAATTTAATTATCAAACAGTATTATTATTATTATTATTATTTAAAAATGCTTTAACTAAGGTAATCGCTATTATCAACTCGAGTGATAAACTTCAATCGATGCAGGGACTGTAAATAGTTAATTCGCATAACTCAAAAACTCGAGTACAACTACAGTGACATGATAAAACCCGAGTGACTCGAGTCACAAAATTCTACTCGAGTCGCATCTTTATCTTACGGTCAATTCAGTGTCTGTCTACAATTTAGTGATGAACTCGACTTACTAATTCGAACAATTTATTGATATATTATGTAATATCAACAAGCTGATTAAGTATAATACGTGATAGTTAAATTATTAATAACATTAACTATACGCTACGTCATAAAGTTAGAGTGATATTATTTTATGAAATTGTCTATATGCAAACCAATAAAATATAACTACCTATTAAGTTAAGTAATAATAATTATCTTGGACTGGATTGGATCTTAAACTGACACAAGTTCGTTCCGCCAAATCGAGTTGCGTAACTCGAGTACTATTCGAGTTACGTGAATTCAACTCAAGTTAACTCGAGTCGAGTTTCTTCCGAGTTGGCACATTTCTACTACAATTTTTTAATATTACATTATCTGAACCATGAAGTTATAGATTCATGATCTGAACCAATGACAAGAACACAAATATCAAAACAACTCTTTTTTCAGATTTCTTAATTCCGTTTAGATTTTCATAAAATCTTTATGCTATTTACAATAATAAATTGGTATCTTTTTGTATATAATACCATTAAGGGTCGCGAAAATTTCTAGTGGGCCCAAAACGATTGACTCCTTTACAGCCTATATACGTTTCACGGCTGGGCACAGGCCTCCTCTCATTTCGGGGAGGGTTTTAGGGCAAAAAAATGTCCGCTGCGCTGCGCTGCCTCAATGTGTGTTAGAGAAACTTTACTTATTTCTCAGACATGCAGGTTTCCTCACGATGTTTTCCTTGGTGGTAAATCAGCACTTAATTGAGTCCGATGAAGGTGTAAGAGCCATAAGGCTTACAGGACTAACATCACAGGAACTAGATTTCAGCACTTAAAATTGCAATTAACTATTTCATTTGTGCTGGCGGGGTTCGAACCCGGATTGCTCGCGTACTGCGAAATTTAGAGCGAGCGCTTAGCCCTTGAGCTACCACGGCATAGACATTTATATACAAGTATAAATATTAATTAATTATTATGTCAATTAATTTGTGTTTATATTTTGTACTGAGTTTGCGCAGCCTTCATATTAAGCTATTATGTTTTGATTAATAAATAAACCATTTATAAATGTGTATAATTGGTGCTCGGAGTGCCGATAGATGTGAAAATCAGACTAATGTTAATGATTTTAATTTATAAACTACAGAATTAAAATGTTTGATTCTACAATTAATTTAAAAATTAAATACAAGCAGTATTATTTCATAGTTTTAAGTTTTCACTTCTATAGCCAGACCCCAATTTTTTTATCATATTCGCCTTACGCAACACTTTTTTTTTAATTGTCTAAATAGTCAATTTTCGCTGTAATAACTTTTCTAATTATGACTAAATAGTTATTTTGACTTTCATTTTACTTTTTGTTGATGAGCTCTGTTCGATTTCGACATCGTTTTCAATAACTTATGCCAATAACAAATGATCGTCCAAATGCAAACGTTCAAAACGATTTTGATTAATAAACCATGCCTCCGTATCAATGACGTTAAATTAAAAAAAAAACCTGAGTGAAAAAGAAAATAGTGAATAATACATCGTAATAAAACAGCCTCATGTAAAAGGCCTGTTCATGCGAGTTGTTGAACACTCCTTTGATGTGGTGTTGATTTACTGCGGCCTCTGATGATCGCTGGAAAATTTGGCCGATCCATCCAACACTAACTATTTACTATCTAGCTATTCGTGTAGAACCAGAATTTCAATTTTGTTTGCAATGAAAAGTATATTCATAAGTACAAATTATTACTGTGTAAAATGATGTTAACATAAATGCAAAATCAATAATATCCAATGCCAGTCATCAAATTTGTAACCATTATTTATGTGTACATTATGCAAATATAAAACATTAATGTTAAATTGAATGTTGTATCAAGCTAATTTAGACTTTACACTTTTAGACACAATTGGTGTGTCCCAGGACCCCGAGTGTACTTACTACGAATAAAATATATACGGAAAAGTGTACCTGTTATGTAGCCCTACGTACCTTTACTATAATTGTGTGTACATACCTTGAAAACAAGGTTCCACAATCCTTGAAATGAAGGTTCCGCAATCCTTATATTGTTTACTAAACTTTGGTGCATATAATGCATTTGTTTATTTATCTATTGTGTATCTGCAGAATGCAGGGTCAAACAAAAATAAAATGAATCAGGGTTATAAAGGATAAATAAAATATAATTTTTTGTAATGTTTCATTTTATTTAAAATATCATAAATATACAGAAAAAAGCAAGTCATATCAAGTCAAATATTGAAAAATTACTATAAATAAACGAAAACATACAAAAAACGTTTTTTGTACATGATTACTAAAGTCATCGCAACAATTCCATTTTCTAATATCATGATAATGTCTTCCAGACCAAAATTTAGTCATGGCGACTAGTCTCAACGGAAACTTGCCATCTGCTATTTGCATTGTGCTATGCTATTCGATTACATTGCTGATTATATTTCACTCTCTTTCCCTCACTCTCAAAGTCCGATGGGACGGCAATTCAACACGATTGGAGAAAGATCAGGCGCAGGGCCAGCGGCATTATTTGAAAGTAAATCATAAAACTAATAACTCAAATTATCGTTATATTTTTAAAATAAACCAGCTATAATATACATATTGCTAATATTTGGCTAGAAGTAGTTACTGTAAAAAAAACTTTGAATATTTATATTTAAAAACAGGTTGTTCTATATAAATGTGAAAAAATTCAGTTGCATTATGTAAATGGGGCCCATAAAGGTGAAATTTTAACGAATCAAATAAACTCGAACTACTGTTTGCTCTCGTCACTATCACATATGTTTTATTCATTATCTAAATGGATGGAAATGTTTGCGTACATGTTTTATTATTTTTAAAGATAAATATAGCAATAGTTGAAAACTATCCTTTTATCTCGAGTATAACGCTCGGGGTTTCTCTGCGTGATAGACTAAAAATGAAGATAGTAGTAGTAGAACCAGAGTAACCGACATAGACCAACGGATTAGTAAGCTGAAATGGCAATGGGCCGGTCATATAGCTCGAAGAACCGACAACCGATGTGGAAGAAAGGTTCTCGAGTGGCAGCTTCGTACCGGTAGCCGAAGTGTAGGGCGGCTACCCACTAGATGGAGTGTAGACCTGGTAAGATATCCAGAAAGTCAATGGATGCAGATGACTCAGGACCGTGCTTTATGGCATACCTTGGGGGAGGTCTATGTTCAGCAGTGGTTTTAAAAAACATTTACTTTGCTTTTTGATTTGTTTTTATTATAATATTAAAACAACTAACGAAATTACAGTTTGCTGCGATGATAACTAGATATATTGGAGCCCATGAAAATATTAAATAATATTTAATAATATTAGGTCCTTACATATGAAATTGGCGTTTTGTACGGGAGGAATATAAAGTCATTTTTTGTAAAATATATTTAATTAATCAAAGTATGCATCGTTGTTATCTATGCACTTTCGCCATCTCATAGGTAGTTCATTGATCCCTTTACTAAAAACCATGGGGCGAGAATCAAAAACTCTTTGAAGGCGGTTTGGACTGCCGTATCGGAGTTGAATTTTTTCCTTGTAAGAAGTTGTCCAAATTCCGGAAAAATGGTAATCTGTTGGAGCAAGGTCCGGGAGTACGATGGATGTCGCAGACATTCCAATTGTAGCTCATCTAACTTAGTGGTTGTTTATTGGGCAGTGTGTGGTCTTGCGTTGTCGTGAAGCAGTAGTGGCCTAGAGCGATTGACTAATCTGAGTTGTTTAGCAGCCAGTTCTTCCTTCATGGTATGCAGTTGCTGACAATAGATATCTGCCGTAATCGTTTGGCCAGATTTTGGAAAACTGAAGTGAACGACACCGGCGCTAGTCCATCAAACATTCACAAGTAACTTTTTCTGAGTCAATTTTCGTTTAGGGCAGGATTTGGCTGGGTCTCCAGGGTTCAGCCATTGCGACGAGCGCTTCCGATTATCGTACAGTGTCCACTTTTCATCACAAGTAATGATTCGATTTAAAATCCCTTCATTATTGTGTTGGTTGAGCAAAGTAACACAGCAGTCGACGCGTGTTTGATTTGATTTGAAGTTCGATTCACTCAATTCATGAGGTACCCATCGTTCAAGTTTTTTTTACTTTCCCGATTTGCTTCAAGTGGATTAATACAGTTTTATCACTTACCCCGAAGCCTGCAGCTATCTCTGAAGTGCTTTGTGATGGATCCGCTTCCACAATAGCCTTTAATTCTTCATTTTCCACTTTGGTCTCCGGCCGTCCACTCGGTTGGTTCTGAAGGTCGAAATTTTCAGAACGAAAACGTTGAAACCAAAACGTACCATGCTTTCTTTTGCGACACCAGCGCCGTACACATCATTAATCCTTCGAGCTGTTTCTGCAGCACTGGTGCCACGGTAGAACTCGTACTCGTAAATATACCGATATTTTATGTTTTCCAGTGTGCGGTAATAAGCGACGCCAAAGAAAAAAATAATGAGGGAAAACAAATGAATGACTGATGATTGCGCGTGCAAGCTTTCCCGCGTTCAATCGCGCACACTCCGGTCGCGAGTGAAAGCACGTATCGTGTAAAGGCGGATAAGATTATAATTAATAACTAATTAAAATATAAAGGTACTTCAACAAAGATCACAAGTATGCGTTAGATATTCTAACCAACCCGCCTGCCAAGCATGACAACTGTGGTAAAATCCCCCGAAAACAATCTATGGGGGAGGCCTATGTTCAGCGGTGGGACTTTCATAGGTTGTAAATTGCGAATCATGTATGAATAGATATCCTTGCCGCTCTGAACACTTTTAATTTTCTACTTTATTTTTTAATATATTTAACTGTTAGTAAATTTTGAACGTAACAAGGCTGTCATTTCTGCGTTGTAATATCGAGATTGAACGAAACGCGTAAGCGCCATGAAATTCCGATTTGGTCCCGTCAAATCTATAGACGATCTAGTGCTTCATGTTAACTAATTTTTAGCGCTGCAGCGAACACCTCAGTCAGTTTACGGTACGCTCGCCCAGCGCAGGCCACCTCTGTTATCAAGATGCGACACGTTTTTTGTTAAGAATAGCTTCTAGTACGTACCACGTAGGTACTTATAACTCAATTATGTTTATTGAGCTGCTGCGCCGCGATCCCTAAACTTGCTTTCGCTATATGGATGGCAGTCTGAGATCGAATAAGGGATTTTAGGGGATAATCATCGATCACTAATAAAAAACGGGATAATCGATAAATTTAATCAATCTTAAATAATAGATTGATCCTGTGAATCGATCTCAGACACCTAAATATCGAGATTAGATTTTTTTATTGAACGTACTAACTTTGATGTCCAAAATATATAAAATATAACAATTATGATTATTTGGTTCTAATATAATAAATAAAAGTACATGATTTTTTACTAAAAAAAATAGAAAAAAGATCGGATTTTTGAGTCATATGAAATCATTTTTAAGGTGTATTTTCTTTTTTTTTCTTTCGTAATATAAAAGCTCAAAGAAAATATGAGAAACAGAAAAGTCGACTTTAGGGAAATTGATTTCGAATTGAGTGTTAGATCCGATTTTTACGTAGCTTAATCAAGTTCAAATTAATAAATCATAAATAATATGGATAATTACGAGGGACTAACTAAATTGATTTTTGTAATTACGAGGATCTAACTAAATTGATTAAAATCATAATAGAATAAAATTATCTCGATAAAAAAAATATCACAAAGTTACCTCTTATTTTCATATAATAACGTTTTCCTCAAAACCTCAGGTTACAATAATTATATGCGTCAGTGGCGTCAGGGCTAGCGCGTTTTATACAAGTTAGACGTACTAGTAAATTTTAAAGTTTGTGATACTGTTTACGTAACGAAATAATTTTTTTTTTGTAAATATGTACTTGTTTAAATAGTTCTTGTTTATTCTTTAGTATATTTAGTTTTAGGATAAAATAGTTGAATAAGTTTTATTATTAGTAATTTATGTTATGTATATTGTAGAAAATATATTCATTAACAATTTTGAAAACATAATAATGGAAATATCAGCAAATAACCAGATGACTGTCTCTTTAGTCTATTAGTCGTAAACGCGATTGGTAATAAATAGGTCAGGGGTTCGTCCCTGGTCGGGCCTAAATCAATTGCTTGTTTTTTTACTTATACTTTTATACTGACAAATAAATAAACTAAAAGAAATTAATTATTGTTAACTTCTTTAAGTTTATTTATTTTTCAGTTCGTTTCCTATAAATTCATTGCTTATGTATAGTTTTTAAAATTTAGTTTATTGTTCGCCCTTGCTTATTTTTTTCCTTCCGAAACATATATAAATAATTACGAATAACATTACTAATTTAGCGACCAACAGCAGAAATAACATTATTTTGCATTTATTACGCGCTGTTGACGATAGCGCTTGAGTTTAGTAGTAAGAAAGGAATATACCACCCTCTAAGTAGTAAAGGTCGATATTTTCAGGCCAGTCTACTCTAATCAAAATACATAATTATATACGACAATTTCGTTATTGCGCTTTTTTGTTCGTCATATTTCTATCGACTTATTTATGTACTACGTGTACAGCACGATCTTTTTTTGGCACGGTCGCGGTGTACACAGTCTTCACGTCTCAACGGAAGCCTCGCGTAACGTGAGATGGACGAGAATTTATTGCACGGAATAAAGATATAGTAAGCGCCAAATGCATTTTATTCAATAAATCGAAAAATGTAACAAATTTTTAAAAATCCGTAATTACAGTACTAGATATTATACAAGTGATGTCATTTATTACATTTTTTGCTTGATAATATGCACCACGACCAGAACAAATCGGTTTACGATGAAAATAATAGGTATCTTTGTGATTTTTTACTATCAGAAAATTTTATTCTATTATGTTTTTAACTAATGGCATCCCTCGCAATTACGATGTTATATCCATATTAATATTTCTTGTTACTTTGTACTTGATTTAGCTATGTAAAAATCCGATCTACGATTGGCAATATGTATTTGTACGCGTTCTTAATGGGCGGTAATAGTCTTTACCACCATTATTATCAGGTGATCTGCATGCTAGTTTGCCACATCTTATATAAAAAAAAATATAGGTGAACTTATAAAAAGTTGAGATATACATAAAACTTTTATACATTTATTAATCTGATAATCACATAAGTATCCAATTTAATTTAGTAACATATATTTAATTCTCTTTTGAGTAAAAGAGAAAAAATATTGTGAATTGATATTTAACACAAAGAAAATAATAATTGTGGCAACAAAATAGATCGAATCACTTCATATTATCCCAAGGGTGTCGTTAGAAATAGCTGCTGAGATCTATAGATTTGTTTTTGACCGAAGCAGCCTTTGATGCGTCACGTACATACACAAAGACTTTAACAGTCAAAGGAAAAAATATGCCTGAAATAAACTATCATCTTTTCATTTAATCTATAAACAGATGTTTTATTTTTAAACCATGCTTTAAAAAAAACTTTTCACACTAAATACTAATTGCTAGAAAATGGGCTACAATTAATTTCTATAATTATTAAATAACTATAAATGTATAAATTGTTTTTAAATTATTAAATTAATTTCATAATGCTACTATATATAAACTTTAGTAAAAGGTTGTCTTAAAAATTCCCGACATATCTATTGTAGAATTGAATTTACAATATACGAGCATACTAAATTTATCATTCTTTTATAAAAATGAAGTAACAAACGAACTTACATTCCATCTGATGGTAAGTAGCTACTGCAGTCCATCACCTGCTGCCAACTTCATACAAAGAAGGCTACAGATGAGTTGTCACACCTGATAACTAAGATGGAATGCCTCGCAGCCCATAATTACACCAGCGCTCTTTACGCTTCTGACCGGAACACATCAATGCAAGAACTGCAAGTGGCTGAAATAGGTAAAATATAGTACCTACCCACAAGTGCTCATAGGCCCAAAGCAAGCCCTGCCACCTAGTAAGTTTTTCACCAAAATAAAGCTCTCCATCAAAGAATTTAAAAGTAAACATGAAAATAAAAATGACCTGGCATAAAATTCAATTTATTCTAATGTAACTGCTCTTAAACAAAACGGAGCTCTGATGGAGATGTGTGAATTATTAACGAGCAGATCCTATTTGTGTTATAAAAGGTCAATCGAATTTGATTGCTTTCGGAGCAAAATATAGAAAACAAAAAGTTACGTCACATATACCAAAAATTTTTATTTTGGAACCACGCTCTCACAGATTCACATTTGTAGGACCACGCTCTCACAATATACCAGCATAAAACAACAGAATAATATTGCTGTGTTGCGTATAGTGAGCACAAAGAACCGGAGACCCTTTTTCTGGTAACGAGGTATTCCATCATAGTACTCAGGGATAACAACTCCTTTGCATTTTGATTCTTAATTGAGGATAGATGTAGATGTCTATGGGTATCCACTAACCATCAGGTAGTTATATAAAATTATTCCTTATTCTTTAAAAATAAATAAAATAAAATAAAATTAATCTTTCTCTTTTTACTACAGTAACTTTTGTGCAATAAAACTGTACGATACTGTGATCTAACTATGTAACTGAACAAAAGAAACAGTCAAGTCCTTATGTTTACAGAAGTTTATTTCCACGCATTGACGAAATGTAAACTGGGCAATAAAACTTTTATAAAACGGAAAACGCCGAATGTGTAATTTGAATGAAATAACCGTGCGTCTGGTTTTCTTAACCTTTGTTACAAAAAAACGTTTTGTAAACTGTGCGATGTGCGAAAAAAAGTACACACATAAAAACAAAAAATTACTTCACATTGCATTTTGGAAACATTATTGATCTTTTAATTTGCATTCTGATTTTTATTTTAAACTAGTGACCCGCCCTGGTTTCGTCTGGGTAGGATCTATTAATGCGATGTTCTTCAATTTTATATATATGGTATGTAGATATAGATTAGGGATCATTGAGAAGATTAACGGACATGAACCAACTTGTCAAAATGCCAAAAAGCCAAACTAACAGTACGTAGTTCAATTTGCACATAGACCCTTTTACTGGAAAAGAGGCATTCTATCTAAGTCCTCCCGGGTGACAAGGCATCTGCATTTTATTCTTTATTGAGGATAGATGTAGATGTCTATGGGTCACAGCAACCACTTACCATCAGGTGGACTGTGTGCTCGTTTGTCACCCTATCCTATACAAAAATATACAAAAACATAATTTAAGCAGCCTTCTTTAGTCTACACCTGGACTTGACAAACATTACTTGAAAAATTTACTAATCCAAACCACGCTCGATATGTCGGTTGTTAAGCCTTAAAAGGTTTTAAAATAACTAATTTCTTATAAAGGGTTTTTCAATAAGGGCGGGTAGATGTTGAAATGAAATAAAACGAACTGTGTGTGAGGTATTAACAAAATTCTTTTTTTTATTTGAAAGGCCCACATGTGCCATTAAGTATGGAATATGACATCGTTCAAATGTCCTCCTCAGCTTCTTACAGTGGCACGGATCCGAGTGGTCCAATTTTCAATGACTCTTCTGCATAGATCCGGCTGAATTTGAGCGATGGTCTGAGTTATGTTCACCTTTAGGGCATCGGTCGATTGTGGTTTGTTTGCAGAGACCTGCGACTTAAGAAAAAGTCTAGTGAGGTCAAATCGCATGACTTTGGTAGCCAATTCACATCACCCCTGCAAGAGATAAGCTTACCCTCAAATTGCTCATGGAGAATATGGAGTCGTGGCGTCCGCTGTGTGGCACGTAGCGACGTCCTGCTGGAACTACATGCCGTCCAGCTCCATATGGTTAAATTTGGGCCATAAGAAATTGGTTATCATCATTCTGTAGCGCTCGCCGTTGACGGTGACCGCTTCACCAGCGTCGTTCTCGAAAAAGTACGGACCAATGACGCCGCCGGCCCAAAATCCTTACCAAACGGTAACTTTTGAGGAACCTGGTGAACCTCGCATGAGTTGGTGTCGTCCCATATACGGCAATTCTGCTTATTAACACAGCCATTCATCAAAATTTCGCCTCGTGCTAAAGATGATTTTTCGGCCAAAATTTGGTTCCTCTTCCAAACGATTCGAAGCCCTGTCAGTGAACAAACGGCGTTGTCTACGGTCATGAACTTTGAGCTACTGGGTCAGTTGGATCTCGTACGGGTGTAGACCTAAGTACTGACGCAAAATTTGCCAAGTTGAAGTCTGCGAAAGGCCGAGTTCTTGTGCACGGCGAGGAATTGACTGCTTTGGCTTCTGCTGTACACTTTCACGAACCGCGACTATTTTCTCGGCCGTTCTTGCGTTCCTTTAACGTGTGAGTATTGGCAGATTGTTTACTGATCCGGTTGTTTCAAATTTTGCCACCAAACGTTGAAGAGTCGACTATGAAGAGCCACGACGTCTACCTTAAATGGGCGCATTGCACGCAACGTTTGCACTAGCGAACACTCATTTTGATAATAAAGTTTTATCATTTGAACGTGCTGTTCAATCGTGTAACTTGCCATGGTGATTTGGCATAAGTAACTGAATAATAAAGAAAAGATGTGATAGATGTCACCAAAACAAAATGGCCGCCACGGGCCGCCAAAATCTACCCGCGCCTATTGAAAAACCCTTTATTTACGTGAATACTGCAAAATGAATGAAACATATTTTACGGAACTGATCGCGTTTATTTTTAATTTTTAATACTACTAACAGTCATGTAAACCAACAATAAACAAAGAAGGCAAACAACTTCAAATAAATAAGGATACAGCCTGTAGTTACATATACTGGCACTTTATACCCTTCAGACCGGGACCCAACAATGCACGCACGGAACACACACACGAAAGAAGTGTGAGTGTTGTACCTACCCAGACGAAATCCTAGGCAGAAAAGGAGCCCTACTGTCTAGTACCAGAACGAGTCTACAGTTTTTCAATTACATCAAGAATTCAAATACTTCAGTCACGGAAAACATATTTCATCGTCTATGTAGCTCACGTCACTAATATTGACTTGCTCACCATGAAAATGAGGTGAGCGCCCAGACCCTAATCTACAACAAATCCCGATAACTTAGAGTAATTACATACATTAGCCCGATAATTCATAAATACAGATTATGATTTATGGATTCAATTATATTGCGTTTGATAAAATTAATGTGTGGCTTCGTTAACCTCGCTTTGTGACATTCCTTGGGGAAGGCTTCCTTGGCTATGTTCTGCAGTGGATTTGTGAAGGGCTGTAAAGATGATGATGATGAAGCTAATTCAATATAATATTGGTCGAAGATTACAGAACTTTTATAGATTACTAACTGTGCCCACCACGCGTTGCGATGCAGATGTCAGAAACTATCGCGGGCACGCGCACATCTCACCAAAGTTTCATCATAATTAGATGAATGTTACAGGAATGCATAGAAGTCGAACAAACAAACAACTACTAATCTATATTTCAGGTTGACCGCACAATCTTATTAAGCGGTGCCTACTCTCACATTTCCTACTCGCAACCTCAGCCTCCATAAAATACGATACGGCCATTTGAAGGGTGTAATGATAGAAATAAAAATCTGTGTGAACGATTTCATGTGAATCCTTTTAGCTTGCATGATTGTGTAACATACATCAATTCTTACAAATATGGATATTTAATTTGTGCTCTGATCTACGTAGAACGAGCTTATAGTATCTTGAAGTCTTGCAATGATATGCTTGAATTTAATTTTATTAATCGTAGTACTTGGATTAATTCAAACCCGTAAAACAAACGTATAGCTGATGTCAATCACCGATGCTCCGGGAGCTCAATATCCTGTAAAGCTTTTCAGGATCGTCACCGCCAAATACATCAGATTTGATAGACCTCGAACATTCGCAAAGGAAAATGATTCCCACCGATTCGCGGCCGCGAGTCTTGACACAAATAAAAATGTATAAAACTCAAAATGTTTATAGCACTTACACCCCAGAATATAGACGAGGATGAAATCCAAATTTAAATTTTGTAAGATTTAATATTTGACTAATAAAATTGTTATAATGTATATAATATGTCATTTTTTAATAATTTTATTAAGAATAATAAAATTAGATTACTCGTTTAGAATAAGTTTTTATTCAAAAAGTCATAAATAAACATAAGAAGCCACTTAAGTTATAGAATCGCAAGATTTTACCGCTTTGTTATACCTTTTCACAGTGAAATTTATTGAAAGGA
Source organism: Parnassius orleans (assembly GCA_029286625.1). NCBI lineage: Eukaryota > Metazoa > Arthropoda > Insecta > Lepidoptera > Papilionidae > Parnassius > Parnassius orleans. The sequence continues at coordinate 7,618,125 of JAGSMP010000003.1, forward strand.
AATTCTGATATTAAGTTTCGCAAAAAAAAAATTATAAAATGTTGTGAGAAAATATGTAGCGAGTTATGTAAGTAACTTTGGTTATTTGACTGCGCTTGATTACTTCATAATGACAACTCATGCATAATATATTGCGCCGTTAAAATAATTAATTTAACTTCATAAAATCAATAAAACTTTACAAACAATTTTTTGCGGTGTCGTAGCGGCAAACAATATCCAACAGAATAGAATAGAATAGAATCATTTTTATTCAATATAGATTACAGTACATAATACTTATTGAAAGTCATTTTTTACTTTTACCACTGGTTCGTAAAAAAACCTCTGTCCTTAGAAGAACCAGCAAGAAACCCAGCCGGACTTTTTTTAAAAAAAGCACAATTTACAATATAATATGTTATACAATTGTTATGAAAACATTTAGAAACAGCATGGTAGCAATCAGGGTTATTATCAGTCATGTACTCTTTAGTAGTATAATAACCCTTACTAGACAATTTTTGCTTAATAAATAATTTAAACCTTTTGATAGAAAAGGTCTGCATATTTTCTGGGACTTTGTTGTAAAAGCGTATACTATAGTAACTGTTATAACTAACTTATGCTTGTTCCTAGTATTTACAGAATGTACATCACTATTCTTAATAAAACTATTTTTGTTTTTGTGTACATACATTAAATTCTCGTAAATATATTGAGAGGCCAAAGTTAATATATTTAATTCTTTAAATTTTCTCTACAATCGATACCAATGGTTGTAAGTGTGGGCAGATCATCTCAAAAATGCATGCCAGTTTATCCATTCATTTATCTTAAATAACAAGACTAAGGTTTTTATTGAAAACATAAACAGAGCTAATAATAGTCTCCATTTGCCCCACTGTTAGGAATAGGGTTAATTTTATTTCTGAAAGAATAGAGCATAAAAGAGTCCAGCCCTATGCCACAATGCATAATGGCGAATTTCACATGTCTTCTATTTTTTTTAATTCCTCAAACGTGCAGCTTACTAAGAACCATAATGTTATAAAAACAAAACTAATGACTAAACAAACTATGATGATAATACACATGAAGTATTGAATAAAACTACTATTACGGATTTTAACGCGTTTAATTATACTTATTTTTAAATTCCCGACGTTTCGGGTGCTTTCCTGCACCCATGGTCAGAGACGGCCCCCGCCATTACATTAGATTTGATAGACCACAAATTCTCGCGAAAGAACATCGATTCCTGCCAAGGATGATACGTGAGGCTAGTGAAATTAATAAACATCCTTATTTTAATAGAGAGCGAGGCTGGGTACTACCACTTGCTTGGGATCCTGTAATTAATAAAATTAAAACTAAACCTAAGCATAACACTGCATGACTTCAAGACACAGTAAGTTCATTCTTCGTAGATCGTACCAAAACTAATAGTTAAAAAGCTGAACCCGGAATGGGTTAACTCTGACATCGGAACGTAAATCACCTCAGTCCCCGTGACCATGGGTGCTGGAAAGCACCCGAAACGGCGGGAATTTAAAAATAATTATAATCAAACGCGATAAAATCCGTAAAAGTAGTTTAATTCAATGTGTAGTGTTCGCGTAAATATAATAAATCATTAATATGAAGTATTCTAAATTATAATTGAATAACTAAGAAATAAAAAAAATATAAATTGAAAATTATTTATTAATGTTCTTCCTCGCTGAAATAAAAATAAATGAGGCAATAATAGTTGAAATAACAATTTCATGGCAAACATAAGTTTCATTACTTGCAACGGAGAAAAAAACAAAGCGAGTGCCTATCTCCCGAGCTCCCACAGCATTAAGACTTTATTACTTTTTTTTAAACAGAATAATCTGTACACTGAAAAGTACTTCTTAAGTGGCGCGAGGAGTTATCAAGAAAAAAGTTCAATACTAACACTTCGTATGCTGCTTCAGAAATCCCGATTACAGTGGATGAGCTAAGCGAGGAAATTATCTCATTAAGTCGCTTTTGAAAGAGGATAAAATTTTCCTTTTATAGCTTTATCGTTGCTTTGCTCACGTAAGTATTTATATCGTAAAGGAGGGTCATCATAAAAATTCGTAATAAAATTCCTCTTTGTGTCGTAAATAATTGCGACAGAAATTGTCGTCACTAAGGATATGGGAATGCACAATGACAGTAAATTCGTTATATTTATCGTATTGGATATTGGATAATTGGATATAAGAATATACGGCCTTACTTATAATTGTTGATCATCGCTTACTAAAATTAAGTATTATTTTTATACCTGTCTCTTTCTATTGTCATTTAGTGAAAGAGAAAGAGCAACTTTAAGAATTATTTTTTCGCACTGCTATTTGGCGGCATAAATAAGTAATAGGGTGAAATCTACTCAGATGAACTACTTGACATAAATGGAGTCCTACTACCTAGAAACTATATAAAATAATGTAACTAATAAAACGTGTTAATAGATGGTAGAGCCACGCTGCAGCTACATTATGGCTGTAGCACGAATCGTTCAGCTCGACCGGGGTAGGACCAAGCTCTCACAGAGTACCAGCGTAAAATAGCAGCTTAATGCTGCTGTGTTTCGTATGGCGAGTGAAGAGAACCGGAGACTCTTTTTACTGGAAACGAGGCATTCCATCTTAGTCCTTAGCGGTGACAACACATCTGCATTTTGATTCTTAATCGAGGATAAATGTACAAGTAGATGTCTATAGGCTGCAGCATCCACTTACCATCAAGTAGACTGTGTGCTCGTTTGTCACCCTTAAGCAATAAAAGTAATTTTCGTAACGATTATTTTTTCTGTCTTTACAGATATTATGCACCATGGATGACTACAACGAAACTTTAGAGTTAAACCATTCCGAGCCCTACCAGCCATATTATGAAAGACCAGAAACATACATAGTCCCACTCATATTCGCACTAATTTTTGTCATCGGTGTAGTAGGCAATGGGACCCTTGTGGCAGTTTTTATAAGACACAAGGCCATGAGGAATGTGCCCAACACGTAAGTAATATTATTTATAAATTCATAAATATTTATTTTATTTTATTTTACTATGGAGTATTTATATAGATAGCATTCCTATCTGGTCGGTATTCATTTATGATGCTTATGAAGTTTATTAATAAAATATAAACCATAAGCATAAATAAGGTAAGATAGAGTATAATATACTTGACAGGATAATATATAGTTGGGAATAATTTCTGTCCATTTGTCAGTCACCACGTAAGCCAGGTCCAGATGTTTTGTTTTCTTATCTATTGAGACTTTAACGAGGTTCTTGTCATACGGAATGATAATGTCGACTTAAAATATCTTCCTCTGTGCCCGGTCAACCGTCACAATATCAAGCTTATTCGCAAAAATAGTCCTGTCTGTGAGAATGACCAGTTTTAAATAGAGCCTGGCGTTTTCATTAAGAAGCACGGCTTCTGACGACTGCATACTCGTAAAATAAGGCAGGCACTTTACTCCAGCGCGAGTTCCTGGTGTAGAATTTTAGCTAGTAGTCTATGTCTGTGAAAAAACTTAGGGTTAGAAAGCGCCTATCTGTGCCTAATTGTGTGGACAAGTGGTCCATTTAGCTATTTGTAGAATCTCCCGTGCAGCTCCTTCTCCCTCTATAGTATCCCGGTCCGAAATGCTTTACACTGCCGGATCCAGCCTTTCCTCGTTCATAATACATGTGAGATAAATTAAATTTGAGTTGTACATATGCCAAAAGAGTTTCCACATACAGTTTAATTACATTTAAGCTCACATAATAATTTGAAAAATTAAATACAAAAGTCAACTTCACAACAACTTTTTTATAAAACTGAAGTGACAAACGGACTTACCTGATGGTAAGTGGCTACCGGAGAACTAGATGTAGATTTCTATGAGCCACATTGTTCATTTACTATCTGTTGGACTGTGTGCTCGTTTGTCACCCATATTGTGTATGCAGCGCATGCTGTGGCCCATAGACATCTACATCTACCCTCGATTAAGAATCAAAATGCAGATGCGTTGTCACCCCACCATGCGAAACACGGCAGTAAGCTGCTATTTCACGCTGGTATTCTGTGAGAGCGTATTCCTTTCTCGGTAAATAAAATGGAAGGCCTTATCAAACCCAACTTTTAAATTAATATTGGTTGGTGAATATTCCTCATCTTCAAATTACTATACTTCTTGTATTATTATTCTTTATCTTTCTATTTACCCTTAAACTTCACAAATTTGTAACATTTTCTTTTATTTTCAGGTACATTTTATCTTTAGCGTTAGCAGATCTTCTAGTCATCATCACATGCGTTCCATTCACTTCAATCGTTTACACGGTAGAGTCCTGGCCCTGGGGCTCTACAGTGTGTCGGGTGTCGGAAGCTGCCAAGGATGTCAGCATTGGGGTATCCGTGTTCACCTTAACTGCTCTGTCAGCCGACCGTTACTTTGCCATCGTAGATCCTCTTAGGAAGCTTCATGCTACAGGTGAGTTGATTCTAAATGTCTAGCTTTTCCAATTTAATTTCATAATCGTGATTGTTTGAATTAAAGCTCGGTAAGTTCACTACCACATGTTAGCGGCCTTGGACAAACTATCACTTAAGTCACACATGTCTTAAAAGTCAACTTAAATGTAGAAAACCTGAAACATGGTGTAATAAGTAAAAATATGTCTCTAAATTACCAGACCGGTAACCTGGACAAAGTCAAAAGCCCGATACTTCAGGAAAGATTTCTTTTTAAAGTTACATAAAAACGTTTGAATATAAGAAAAAGATACGATATTTACGTTCAATATAAGCTTTTACCGCAAAACAAGACTATTCATAATACTACAAAAAGAAATTAAGATTTTCGTATGGCTAATAAACAGTTTGGCTTTCAACCACACAAAAATACCACTCAGCTATTAACGGTGTTCTGTTCACTAACAACATCTATAAGGATCTAGATGAGAAAAAACACATATTGGTAGCGTTTATAGACTACATTAAGGCTTTCGATACACTTATTCATGTTCAAATTATAGAGAGTGTGAACGATAATGGTATAAGATGACCACTGCAGACGTGGTGTAAAGATTACCTCACCGATAGAAAATATGTGATAAAAGTGGGTCATTTAATGAGCAACTTAATAAATATATCTATAAGCACAGCACAAGGCTCGGTAATAGGAACTTTACACTACATTACCTATGTTAATAGCATGTTTAATATTATCAGACAATGTGAAATAGCACATGGCTTGTCTAATTATGGCAGAACGTACAGATCACATTTAGAACATATTTATTTACTGCAGTCACGTATTTTAAAAACTATAGTTCCAGACAGTATTAAAAAATAATGTAAAGAATCGGTAAAAGTAATGTAAAGAATTACCACAATTTTTTTAGCCATTGCAAAATTATACCGATACACGAAAAAGTAAAGTTTACCCTTGTTGTAGAAGAATTTTTTCATGAACAGTAAGAAATTGCCCTTACCCGTGATTACCCCAAAACTCGCAGCTCGGGAAAACCTAAATTAGCCTTACATAAATATAATAATTTATATGCTAAACGTACTTTAGAATATACGATCCCTGACCTAATTAACCAGCTACCAGTATTTGTAAAATCAGAACTGACTCAAAAAAAATTAAATTAAAATTAAAAAAACTACTTTATGGATTGCATCATAAATAGTTTAAATTATAATATACATAATATGTATTATTAATAAATGTTACGATCACGCTTTAAAACAAACGTCCTGTATTTCACTACGTATACGATCCATGAGCAATGCATCCTGCAATAGCGGGTCACGCACTTAACAAATAATAAGTGTAATTTTTTACTTCACCCTCATATTTGTTATGGTCGGCTATTCCGGTACACGGTAAAGTTTCTATAAATTTATAATCGTACCGTAATTTATAATCGTATGTGTAATTAATTAATGTAATGAATAAAATAAATAAATAAAGTGCAACTATCATAACAACGATCATGATAGTGTGAGTTTCTGACGGAGCCTGAGGATGGAGCGATCACTTGCGAGCGTGCTGTCGCTTTTGGTCTCACGCACACTTTGACACGTATACAGATACCTGTTTAACACAAATAAAACCCGCTCAATTCCGTTAGTTACAAGAACTATATCGTATATATTTAGATAATATCTCATTAAAGCAATATAAACATTTTTTCTTCAATTATTATATATTGTGTGTGTATGTGTGTGTGTGTGTGTGTGTGTGTGTGTGTGTGTGAATATACACATAAGAGACTTAGTAAAAAATAGGAGTATTTGATTAAAAAGATTTGACACATTCACCACATGCATGATAGGGCTCTTGCATAATATATTACCTCTTACATATTTTAGCTACTTCGGATTTATTTCCACTAGAATATCCACTACCCAATAACGTCCCGTGGGTGTCGTAAGATGAAAAAGAGGAAAACAAAACAGGAGATGATTATTGAGTAAAAAATAAGACTTTAAAAAAAATTCACATATTCACCATATGCATGATAGGGCTCTTGCATAATATATTACCTCTTCCATATTTTAGCTACTACGGATTTATTTGCACTTGAATATCCACTATCCACTAACGTCCCGTGGGTGTCGTAAGATGCGAAAGAGGGAAACAAAACAGGAGAAGATTAGCAGCGTCTTCCTAATAACTACAAAAAATAAAACTGCCGTTGCTAACCCGGATGCCAAGCGTGGCAACAATGCCAAATATCCCGCTATTAGGCAATCTATAGTGGAGGCCTATGTTTAGCAGTGGACTCTGATAGGCTGTAACGACAACGAATTTATTTCTATAACCAAAGATAGACATCATGAGAAGACTTAAAACATATAACAATTTTTATGGCAAAATTTTTATTTTTACAGCCGTTCTTGTCACATTCTTGAAAACCTTAAGCCATATAACTTAAATTAGAATATGCCGCCAGGTGTACATTTTTCAAAAGTGTTACTTGCAACCCTACGTCAGCAGATAAGTGAGCGTAGAGTTCCGACTCTCGTATTGGTAGGGCTGCTACCTATAACCAGGGTTACAGAGAAAACCCCAAAGACTGGTTATAGATAGCAGCAGAATGAAAATCGAGGATCGCCAGACCCTTTGCCATAATCGTCACGCTTGGCAGGCGTTGACGCCGCTTCCCGTCGCCGGTCTGGATATTTCACTCTTAGTGTAAACTCATGGTTATACCACCTTTTATCGAAAGCCATAAAATTATTCTGGCATTGCCCATAATTGCCTTTTACGATACCCACACAAGTAATGGGGTGATGGATTCGCTTAGATCGCCTTCACATGTTGATCTCATATTTAATTTTATGTAATTAACATGTTTTTTAGTGTACTTTTCATTGGCTGTAACGAATGAATGAACGAATTTTAACGTTAAGAAAACTGCTTTCAATCTCTATGGAGTATACAAAAAAACTTTATCACTAACTTCCATATGTTACGTAAATACTATTCAATAAAAAATTATGCTTACATCAAAACATACTAATATGGATTTCACACTTGACTGATATAAAGCTAACATCTACGTGCAATATATTTTTGACACCTTTTTGTTTGTCTTTAATATTATAGATTCAGCGAAAACCGGCTTATTTTTTCTTTGTTATAAAATCCATATAAACATGAAATCTATAAATTACAGACTAACACGGAACACTATAAATTTAAACCTATTAAAATGATTTTTACGGATTTTAATCGCATTTAATTTATTTATTTTTAATTCCCGACGATTCAAGTGCTTTGCAGCACTAATGGTCACAGGGGGGAGGGAAGTCCCCCCAGTCCCCCCCCCCCGATAAATAAGCGTGATAAAATTCGTAAAATTGGTTTTATTCGATGTGTAGTGTTCGCGTAAATATAAGAAATCATTAATGTAAACTTAAGTTATAAAACGAAATCGGCTCGCGCTCGTTGGTGCAATAAATTATTTTTTTCACCCATTATAAGCCTATGCTTAATTACGATAACCCTGGTATTGAAGTCAAGGATTGGCTATACTATGCTATACTATGCTAGGATCCGGCGCTGTAGTCAAGTTTTTAATAATTCTGTAATTCGGTTTTGTAGTTTAGTGCCAAAAATAGAAAATCACAAAATTTGAACTCTATAGATCTCTGGTCAAGTTGTTGATGAATTTTATATTTACACTGTAAGGAGACCGGAGCGAAACTCATCTGGCTACCTACCAGAAGGGAAGAGCAACGCCTGCCAGATCAAATAGTATTATTATATACTTTCACGTAATAAAGCACTCGAACCCAAGCTTTTAGTTGATATTTTTAGACTTACTTCAGGTACTCATGACTCTGGAGGAGAATTCAAATAAATATGTATGTTTTATATAAACTGATCTAATGCATGAATGGAATTCTCAGATCCTTACTCATGTAGATGTACTGAAATTAGAAAAACAAACAATGTGTCGAAGAAATGTTTGGATGTCTTATTTCATATTGCTTTTCAAATCAACGGCAAAATATTTTCCAATAATAAACAATTTACAACATGTAGTGATCAAATGAGATCTACGTAGCTGTGGAATGTTATATGTTTTGATATATTGGCAACGACAATTGTCACCGACTACCATGTTGGTCTAGCGGTCGTAAACGCGACTGCCCATCCCTGACATGATCCCGGGATCAAATCCTGGGTCAGGCAAAAAAAAATCATTAAGTATTTTTGTCAATCAATTCTCAAAAGCTGTCAGGAGTAAGGGATTTGGCAGTGTCCTGCGTCTAAGCTCAACCCGGTCGTGTCGGTTTACCGTCCCATTGGACTATAAGCCATTCTAATACAATCTATAATGCCATTCTGCCTGTATATATAACGTCTTCTTATCTTTCAAATCATAATACAGCAGAAGGTGTTGTTACTATCGCCCTCCTACAAGTTATAATACATTACAAAGCAGTTTCTTTTTTTTAACTAATCTAAGCCAGTGTTTGACTACTATTCCCCCTGATGGTAAGTGGTGACGCAGCGGTATATGGTAAAGTGCACTGACTTAACTTAGCAAAGCCTACTCACTCATGCCGTGAAGACACCCACATTGCAACCAGATGGAAAGACAGATGCTGGCAACTTATTTCACCCTTTTGCTGTACGAATAAAAAACGATGTAGCAAACCGTTCGACAACGAAGAGGTGAAAACTGCCCGATATTCTTAATTCAAAACTTGAGATCCTACCCATTTTTTTTTGCAACACTAATATAGCTATAGGGCTCTTCAACATTAGAAATTACAGCGTTATTTCTATTTATTAGCGTTATTTTTATTTCTTTAGCAACAAGAACAGAGAGGAAAATAAAAAATGGTAATTTACTAAACATTTATACAATGTGTTAATTTTACACTTGATCAAACGAAATGTGCGGATACTAGATAAAAAATTATCGGTAAAAAATCGAAAAATTTTTTTTTAATGTAATTTGTCAAAAAAATAATATCTTATTATTTTTTTGACAAATTTTCTGCTTGATATCGTAGGTTTTTTTTTAATTTTTATTGCTAATTAATCTTTCTAACTTTCAAATAAAACTACTTTGAAAAAATACACCGTTTACTTAAAGAGAAAATAATTTAAAACCGAAGGATGGGAATTTTACCAAAAAAAAATTAAAATGCTTTTATTTTTTAAATAGTTTACATAAAAAAGTTTTTTACCGATAATTTTTTATCTAGTATCCGCACATTTCGTTTGATCAAGTGTAAAATTAACACACTGTATAACGCACGGATTCGATAGATGCAGATGGCTCTAGCACATAATAAAATAAAAAAATATTTTAATACATGATAAGCATCACAGGCTACAGGAGGTCTCTTCTTAATATTAGTTCATATTTTCTAAATTATGCTTACTTAGTCCTTGTCATACGTTGCCCTAATATAAATAGGTAAGTAATATAAATTGATTTAATCATTTAACGCGTAAATATTTCTTGAAAACGAAACAAGGATTAAGCTGTTGAGATTTAAAAAAAAAACTGAGTTAGTCGATAACAATGGCTACCTTGTTATTGCAATAAATCCAAAAATAAACGTACTCTGGAAGCAACGGTACCAGATGTCGGCGCTTAACTTCTTGTATAAACATATACTCGATAAGTGTGTTGTCTTTTATCTAGAAAATGAAAATAAAACTGCCAATAAACAAAGTACCATCAAAAACACTGTTTTCATTGGCAGATGATCAGTGTTTTGATATTTTGTTCGATGTGCAGATGTTCTTTACAATGTAGTTCTCAACTGATGTTTCTATTTCCGTGCAGATCATGATTGAAATCGTGAAAGGATGCAGGATATATCTTCAGGAAATCTATTGTTTATATAAATAATTTGACAGAAACGTGACATATATTGAAATATTTCGTTTACTTCTCAGCACCTCGCAAAATTGTTACATCACAAAAGCTGCTAGCTGATGAGCTAAATTATTTTAATAAATACCTTTCAAATATACGAGTAAGAAAAGATGTGAAAATATATAAATTTTGGACGAAAATCAGGCATTTTTCAAAGAATTTTAATAAAAAGAATATTAATCCATTTTTATTTCTTCTGATGTTGATAAAATCGCAATTTAAATCTTATGTCCTATAAATAATCATTTTTCTAACACAAATATGGACATGATGTAACGTTTTTCTCTCCAATTGTCAAACCTAAATTTAACGTTACCGTTACCGTTAGTCCACTGCTGAACATAGGTATCCCCCTTAGATTGCCTCATAGGGGGATATTTGCCATAGTTGCCACGCTTGGCAAGCGGGTTGGCAACCGCAGTTTTTTTATTTTTAGTCGTTATTAGGAAGATGCTGCTGTCCATCTCCTGATTTGTTTCCCTCTGTCGCATCTTAAGACACCCACGGCATGATATGGAGTAGTGGATATTCTTACACCGCCACTATATACGGTAAAATTTAGCGTATTGTCTACTAAATCTATACATCTATACATCAAATATATAAAATTAAAGTACGAGTATATGTCTGTGATATTGTAATAACTGCCTTTGGGTCGTCTTTAGTAATCTGCGGCACGATTTAAGTGTTCATTTTAGCTTTAGTTGACAGGCAATGATGCTATTCAAATAGATCAAACCCTAGTACCAGAAGGTATAAATCACAAAACCGAATCTGTCAACCCCGTCTTCCACGTGGTCTTCCGCTCTACCCAGAGTGTATATGAAAACCGGAAGCGCGGAGGGCAGCCCTCGCCCGCTGTTTCTAAGCGCAGGCAGCGTACGAGCCGTAGCGGTTGAGCTGGTCGCCGAGGGCGACCAAACAGCAGAAGCTGCACAGGTGAGCTAGGTGCCTGTGCAGTTACGCAAGGGCGAACGGTCTGCACTTCCCAAAGGAGTGCAGAAGCAGAATCAAAATAGTGTTGATTCGCATGGTTTTTTCCTCAAAATCAATTTTGCCTCAATAGGTCACAAAACTTTAAAAATCATAAAAAGGGGTTTCCGGCACTTAATTCTTTTTTCAGGGTCCCACCCTCCCTCCCCGCCCACTCGCGACCATATATTCATGCCGCAGATTACTAAAGAAATACCCTGTCTTTTATTAAACTTGCGTTATTTGAAAGAAATTGTTAAGACATAAATAAACATTTTTAATTTTTAGTCTATCCGGGCTTATTTAATCTTCGAATGGCTGAAATTATTGTGATGAAACTTAAAAAACAGAAAAAGAGCATGTGAATATATACACACATATTATGTGAAATAAAAAATAAAAAAAATAATTTTAAATGACGCCTCACTAATAGATCCAAGCCATGTAAAGTTGCGGCGGGTCGCTAAATACGAATAAACTTGACTGAAAAAATTGCGGTAAATCCATTTCAAAATTCTGAAACTAAGATATGTGTCATAAACTAGTAATAGATAAAAACTTCACTAGTATACTTTACGTGGTACATACTGCGGCTATATAATGTTTGTAGGACGAATGGGTCAGCTCGACCGGGGAAGGACCACGCTCCATCAGAATACCAGCGTGAAATAGCAGCTTAGTGCTGCTTGTATGGTGAGTGAAGAGAACCGGCGACCTTTTTTACTGGAAACATGGCATACCATATTAGTACTTAGGGATGACAACGCATTTACATTTTGATTCTTAATCGAGGGTAGATGTAGATGTCTCTGGGCCACGCCATTTACTTATCACAGGTGGATTGTGTGTTCGTTTGTAAACTTTTTCTATAAAAAAGTGCCCTCCACCTGCGTAGCGTGAATATGGGAAAATTATGTGTTTTATGTGTATATGTATGTATCTATGTAATCGGTTTAGTTGGCGTTTTTATTGGGTATAACGGTAGGAGTAATTTCCATATCTGCATGAAATTAAAATAAAATCTTTATATTTATACTAAAATTATACTAAGAACAATAAGTGTAAGAAGCTTCTTGTTTAATTGTAAATTGTAAAATGAAGGTTTTATAAAAAAAGTTAAAGCTACATTCTATATACGTCCCACTGCTGGGCATAGGCCTCCTCTCATTTCTGAGAGGGTTTTAGGGCAAGAAAATGTCCGCTGCGCTGTCCCGATGCGTGTTGGCGAACTTCACATGTCTTCGAAATATTGTTTTTTGTTATTTCTCAGACATGCAAGTTTCCTCACGATATTTTCCTTCACCGCCGAGCAAGTGGTAAATCAGCACTTAAAGTTGCAATTGACAATTTCATTGGTGCCGGCGGGGATCGCATCTAGGTTGCTCGCATACTGTCAAATTTACAGCGAGCGCTTAGCCCCTTAGCTCCTACGGCTCACTACTATTATTATTCCTAATACAATCAAGTTGACGACCTACTGTGCTTGAAAATAGAAACGAATGTTTACCTTACGTTTACAGATTTCCGTTTCAATTTACGACATAATTTCCGCTCATTTTACGGGTGTGTTCATAGAATCGATATTTTTAATTTATAGCCGTGGGATGTCTAACATTTATGTGTAAACAACATATATTCCATATTAAATGTGTGCCCTTCCATTTATAAACTTACTTTACGAAATCATTCAGAACTTTTTATCTTATTTTTTAGCATTGGTATTGGAGTCTTCTTCATAAATTTTTAAAAGTCCATTTCTGGGCAATGGTTGAAGGGATTATTTGTTTAAATCGCCACGCTTGGCAGGTGGAATGGCAATCACAGTTCCAGACGTCTTGCAATTTTGAAGCTGCTCAGCGTCCTTGCTGGGTATTTAACGTCTGGTTTTACCGAGATGGTTTTACCACCATCTGTTGGAAGCCATAAGATTTTGGCCATGGAAGGAAAAAGGGGAGATCTCCCGCCGGGCAAGGTGATCGGCCCGGGGCCAGCGCTCCGTGTGCTATTTCTGAGCTGTTCTATATATAGCGCGTTAACTTCAGAACTTTGATAGCGCAATTTAGGCTTCGGTAGGTTTTCGCTTATGGCGCGACGACAGCGCCGCCACAAGATGATTTTAGTATTTTAGTATTTCCCACAGTTGCTTGTTAAATACCCACGGGATGAAAACGTGTAAAGGATTACGCCGCCACCACAGGTATAGAGTACCTACTAGGGCTAAATTTGTCCTCTTGTAAAGTTCAATCCATCCTTATGTTATGTTTTGTGAATTCAAAATTTTATTTTATTCTCCGTTTTTTATGATGACATTTCATGTACCATAAAAATGTTATTACTTTAGATAGATGGCGGTATACCATCTCGTTTACGCCAAACGTAAAATACTCAGACTGCGGATGAGCAGCAGCAAGGTGTGAAATATATAATATCTGTATCTCTTATGTTGAGTTAAATTAATAATAATAAAAGATAGCTACTTAATGGACGAATTTAAGAGGTTACATTCTGTAATTAACCGAAATGATTCGTAGAATTTTTACAAATAAAAAAAACGTTAAAAGGAGCGATGCATGTTGTTTTACAATAGTCAATCTGTCATGGTTAGTACCCATGCCTCATAATAGCTTTATCAGCCTGGTGCAAAAAGGGGGCTTTTGAAAAACTAACAGAATGGAAAGAGAAAAGAAAAAATTAATAAAGTGGACTTCATAAACATCATAAATTATCATAAATTATACGTTAAGATAAAATCATTATAAAATCATTACTAGGTAGTAAGTCTCTTTCTCAGAAATGGATGAATCATCTCACCTATTTCTGAACAAGAGATCTACCACCTAGGTACAACCCTCTTCTTATTTCTGCCCCAATAGAAGTGTGTACTATTGTGTTCCGGATTGAAGGTGTAGAGAACCAATATAATTGCAGGATGTTTATAATGCATTCCATCTTAGTTCTTAGAGGCGACTACGCATCTGCATACATCCCTTTTTTGTTTGAAGTTGACGGCATTCATCTATGGACCGCAGTAGCCACTTTCCATCGGATGGACAGTAAATTCGTTTGTTACTACAGTTTTATAAAAAAAAATTAACTGCTTAATACCCTGAATAAACAAAATATACAAATTATACAAATAAAAAATATACAAATCTATTAAAACGAACGGAATCATATGGATCACAAGATTATTTAAAAAAAAATTGATAATTGTAATTATTAATTTAGCAAACTTTATGATAATAAGACAAGTCGACAATAAAGGCACAACTATTTCGCTTACGAGGCAAAAACAAATTTTTTTATCAACTTAATTCGAGAAAATATAGAAAAAATCATCCAAGCTTCTATTTTGTAGAAACTGTTACGTTCTATTTACTCATGCAACAATGATATAAATCTATCGACATAATACATTAGAAACTCATGCCAAGTATAAATCTATAACGAGCAGATGCATTTTGGATTAGGAATGTAAATTTAAATCAGGACTATTGCATTTTTGACGATAGACTATCAGGGGAGCATCAAACTGTATGAGTCCTAAGAAATCTTACATTAGCTTTGTTCTTTGTTCGATCGTTCTCTGATTGTCTCAACTAACCTTACACTAGAAATTTATGCTGTATCGTGGTAGCGTTGCACTTCCAGACTCGAAACAATCCTTAGCCATACCAAAAAGTTGATCCATGCTGGTTGTGACAAGCGTAGTGATTTATGTAATCTTTGCTTGGAACCTGCGTCCTACCAAACGCAAACTTGCGGTGACCACAGCCAAACGCAAATTTGCTGTGGCCATAGCCAAACACATATCTGTTCTATAGAGCCGTTTTGCATTTGAAATAAAAAAGACGCTAATTATTACTAAGAACTGATTTTTCAATCATCAGATAAAAGCTTTCGATCATTTAAATTATCATCACCATCATCATCATCATTACAGACCATCACAAGTCCACTGCTGAACATAGGCACCCATGGATTGCCACAAAGTACGTCACTAAGATGATAATTAGATCGTCATTTCATCGGTCGCCCTACACTTCACTTACCGGTGCGAGGCTTATACTATTTTCTTCCCCATCTTTTACCACCTATTCGAGCTATATGACTGGGTCATTAACTCTTCAGCTTACTGATCTGTTGAGCTATGTCGGTTACTCTGGTATCTTCCTTACGAAGTCTAGTACGCAGAGAAACTTCAAGCATAGCCCTCTCCATTGGTCGCTGTGCGAACTTGAACTGCCTCATACGACTATCAGTGAAATTACAAATTAAATTATAACCTGACTAAATATAATACGGAAACAGTCAAACTATTTTATTTATACATATTTTATCTCATGTCTACTGTTGTGAATAACTGCATATTCGCCAATTTACCTGACGATTTAAATATTACCTCTAAAAGACATTGACTTAAATCACAAAGAAGTGACCTTCTAGTGAATGAGTATACGGATAAAATTTTGATATTAAAATGTACATTGACTTCTTATTAAGAAATATTGAAACAACAAACGCAGAGGTACTTTTATGTACGAGTGCGTTATTTAAAATTCCATCTTATTTTACAAGTTCTATAATAGGTAAAGAAAGAATGCAATGTCAGAGTAACAAACCTCAAAACATAAGTGTACATCCAGTTCACGCTGCCAGTTTTTAAGTTCCCGCCATGAAAATCAATGATTTTCAAAAAATCGGGAAGTTATTGGTTTCACCCCAGTTTTCGAAAATCGAGGTTTCATCAGATCTCGACGTTTTGAGGTCCTAGGAAGCTCAGAATAGCTTTCTGAATATTCCTACAATGATGTCACTATGTATGTATGTATGTATGAACGTATGTATGCATGTATCGATTGCTGCAAACCGCAGCAAAATCGGAAAAAGTATTTTTTTCAAATAACTTTGAAATTTCTTCTCGGATCATTTTTGATGTAATAAATTACGTCAAAAACGTAGGTTTAGTACGTCATAATAGGTGGAATTTGGAGCGCTTTTCATTTGAAATTAGCGGGCAGTTCCAAGGATGGGACTGTAGGGTCAACCGTATTTTTTTTCCACGTTTCGGAACCAAAACATGGTCCTTCACTGCTGGCCATATGTGAAAGCTCAAAGTCCATAAAATGTGTTCAGTGTTCAGAAAATCACCGTGTGATTAAATCGGTAACGAGCATATCTGCAATAAAAGAAAAGTAACTGACTTAATTCGGCAGATCAGTAGGCTGAAGTGGCATCATTACAGAACATATGCCCCATAACTTGCCTCATAAGGGGGGTTTTGCACTAGATGCCATGTTTGACAGGCGGATTGGCAACCGCAGTTTTTGTAATTTTGTGTTGTTAGAAAGATGCTGCAGCCCATATCCTGTTTCAGTTTCCCTCTGTTGCCTCTTACGACAACGATATTATTACACCGCCACTATACAGAGTAATGTTGAATATTTAATAATGATTAGTGAGTTATACAAAAATAAATATAATAATGGTGATTCTTATTATTATTTTTAGAAACTCACCACGGTCTACTTCCGAATCTTGTTAAAACCTGCAAAGAACAATTTATACGGTCACATGTGCAGGCGTAGGTACAGTACACTCATTGACAAATACTGGCTGTATGATGATGGTCTAGTGGGACTTGCTGAGGTCCCAGGTTTAATCCAGGACAGGACAAAATCTGGGTTTTTGTCCTGTCAAAATCTGTTAAAATTTGCAGGAAGTTGACTGTAGAAAGCAAGTAAAACCTTTGGCCCTGCGCCTGATCTCTCCCCGGTCTATGAGAGTGAGGGAATAGATAGTGCACCTATGTCTGCGCACTCACTCTTGCACTATAGGTAATTATGTCCTGCGCGGATGGCTCGTCTCTACTGAGACTGTCCACTTTGGCCGAAATTTATTCTGGAGGATATTATATAATTACTGGTACGCCCTAACCTACCTGTTACGTATGAACTATCTAGGTATGTGTATTTTAACCTTCAATAGTTGCGACCACTAAAAAATTACGTAATTAAATATTGTTCTAAAAAAGCAATCTTTTCATAATGATTTCTTATATTTATGCGAAAACTTCACATTTAATGTAGCGTATCATAATATTGAGTGGTAATGTCGATTATGCGCCATCACAAGCGTTGTCACTTCTCAGGACTAAGATGGAATGCCTCACAGCCTGTAATTACACCAGCTCAGACACTGCGGTTTCACAGTAGACACTGCTATTTTGCGGCAGAAATAGGTAAGATTGTAGTATATGTACCCTGACGGACTCCAGGGCAGAACTGTTCCATATCGGTTCTGCCCTGGAGTTCGTCTGTGGAGTTTAGGTTCTGTATTTTTAATAGTATTTTTTGCCAGAGCCTCATTCGTTAATTCGCTTGGCATTAGGAGATTAAGTTGTTACGTCCCCTTACACCCCATAGTAAGACCATTTCGGATCAACGAGGACTGTATTTCTTAGCTCTTGGTGAAGAATATTCGCTAATAGTTCTGTTCTGTGCAGACACTCACTTAAAAAGCAGCGCAACCGAAGATAGATTGCTGACTCTGCCATCCTTTAGGCTGTATCTTTGATAGTTTGATAATTATTATGAAATGTAATGAAGTGTATTTATTTCTTCGACGTAAGAAAATAAATTTCGTTTGGCAAAGGCCTTATTTAAACCTGATAACGTTGTGAAATGAGGTTTTCCTGACCGGAGAAAAAACGGCGATAGAAACTCCCTAGGTATCCCATTTTTTTAAAGTTGATATCATATCATATTAAATACAGAATGTAAAACGACAACAAAGTCATCAGTCACTCAAGTTCCTATAATTCACACAAAAAAAAAAGATTAAAAATTTCGAGCTTATCAGCGTATAGGGAACCCGAGCAGTCCAGCCCCCACAAGTAGTACCTGTTCACAAGTATGATGCATGCAGCCATCGGCCTCCTCGACTATATTAAAGGGAAGTGAACGACCTGCCTGCCACACGACGCCGCCGCAAGCAGAGACCTTTAAGCGAGCATGACATACTCAAGTTCGTCATACACTGGAGATGTATCTCCATGTATGTAGTAGAGCCACGCTGCAGCTATATTATGGTTGTAGCAAGAATAGGTCAGCTCGACCAGGATAGGACCACGCTCTCATAGAATACAAGCGTAAAATAGCAACTTAATGCTGCTGTGTAATGGTGAGTGTAGAGAACCGGAGACCCTGTTACTGAAAACGAGGCATTCCACCTCAGTTCTCAGGGGTGACAACGCATCTGTATTTTGATTCTTAATTGAGGATAAATGTAGATGTCTGTTGGCTACAGCAAACACTTACCATCAGGTGGACCTTTTGCTCGTTTGTCACCCTTATTCTATGAGAAAAAAAATTTTAGACAGTTTACTGTTATATTTGATTAACTTAGAAAATAAAGTATGTATTAAAAAGCAGCAATAAACACTTAGTGCAGCTAATTTGACGCAACGTGTAGAGGTAATAAAAGAGCATCTAATAAAAGTTTTCTAACCATATCTTTTTTAAGCTACTGTTGTTATTGTATTGATGTTTACTGCGTTGTTAAGCCCCGCTGGGGAATAAGCGCTGTAGCTATACAGGTAGTAGTAAATAGAAGCAATCGTATCTTTGTCGAATTTACGACCGTTACCTTAGTTCGTATTCAAAAAATAATGTCAACGATTTTATAGCATAAACTATGTTTATAGATGATTTTATACTTGTCTCTATTTATGGTGTTAAGAGCGGGTGAAATGCTTAAGTTCTTGAATATTTAAGTAAAAATATCATAATAACTGCTAATTTAATCCGTATAAATATTATATAAATGTTTCTAATTGAATAAAATTATAAACCCCGTTTTTGAAAAAATATCCCCAAAGAGTACCACCTATTTTTGTCATAATTTGCAAAATTTCACCAAAAGGGCAGAAGCTTTTTAGTTACTTTATACACAAAAAATGGTCTTAAAATATTAATGTTCCTAATTTAGAGCTTAATTTTTTCGTGGTTTTCTTGTGAAAATATTGTTTTTCCCCGAAACATACATACAACATACGCGCGAGCGTGCCTGCTGCTCCGTTTCGTTAAGGTCATTCAGTCTTCGTAAAGTCTTAATAACAAAGTTGTGGTTACATAATGACGAGATTGATACAGTATAATTGTAATGCAAACATTTGATAGACCATTAAAAATATAATTCGTCATCGTCGCTACAGAATATCTAAAGTCCACTGAACTTAGGCATTCCCGTCCAATACTCGTATATTGGCTCATATTTGGATATTTGCCATAGTTGCCTCGCTTCGTAGTCTTTTTATTATTTTGATTCGTTACCAGAAAGATCTTACTACTTATTTCCTGTTTCTTTTCCGTTTATAACCTCTTAAGACATCCACGGGATGATATGGGGTAGTTAATTCTCTTACGCCTCCTCTGCACGGCGAAAACATATTGACTACCACTTGAATGTACTCCCCTAAATTCACTTGTAACTTTCAGAAAAAAATGTTAATAATATATTATATATCCATCTATATCACATTAAATATTGGTCTTGTAGTGAGTGAGAACCGGATACCCTTTTTACTGGAAACGAGGTATTCTATCTTTGTTCTCAGGAGTGACAACGCATGTACATTTTGTTTCCTAATTGAGGATAGGTTTGTAACAGTATCCTCCACTTACCATCAGGTAGACTGTATTCCTTATTTTGTAAAAAATATGAAAATACTTTTAAACGTCACTTTTTCTTCTATCATTCGTATGTGGCAGTGTCATGAACATTATTTAAATTTAGAAAGTTACAAATTGATACGATGATTAAAAGAGATTTGTTTAATAACATACAACATACAAGTAAAGCTATTAAAGCATCTTAAAAAGAAACTACTATCGTTACTATTATTTCTATATCAATCTCCCCCTTTCCTTCAATCTTCACGTCATATAGCAGGTGGATTTGCAATCACAGCACTTTAGACGCTACTTACCATCGCCGTTGGAATTTTATGTCTAATAATCGAAATCACTAGTTTTGATATATTATAGGGCCATCTATCGGAAGCCATGAAATCTTGGTATTTTCTATAGACGTATTTTACGACACCCATAAATCCACCGCAATAGCTATACTCTATTACTATCTATCTTTATGTAAAATATTTGTTGAAGTAAAAAGGGGAAGAAATATCTTAAACGCGAAAAAATAGCTTATGCACAAATCATATTATAATACTGCCTGAAATAGTTACAATTCTTTTAGTAGATAATATTTATTTACCTGTTTACACAGTATGTTATTTAGTATTTGCCTGATTTATATAAAATAAAAAATCATTTATCAGTTACGAAATACCAATTTCTTGAATGAATCAATTACGAAAAAAACAGACAAGAATAATAAAAATAATTATTGAGAAGGCATTATACCTACTTAAAAACTTTTTAATGTGTAAGTGATCGGAAAGGTACACTATATCTTTCTCTTTGAAATGGCTACCTATATGTAATTATTTCTGCAAAAGTCGATTTTAAGTTTATGCTTTTTAACATTAGTCAAAGGACAAATTCTGGTTTAAATTTTTAAATAAACAATAATGAGATAAAATTTAAAAAATAGCGATTGTGAGACACTTTTGCCTGAAGCTAACAGTCCAACTGGTGATAAATGGCTACTGCAGCTCATAAAAAGCTGCAGATACCTGCCTTCAAGAAAGGCCACAATCGATGATTAGATACTTAATTCCTACGTTTTAGTCACACCGACGTTGTCACCCACGTGGACGAAGATTAAATTCTTCGTAGCCTGTACTGGCTCTCTTACTCCTCAAACTTGTACACATTAGTAGGTAATCCGCTGCTTGACGGCTCAA
Source organism: Parnassius orleans (assembly GCA_029286625.1). Taxonomy (NCBI): domain Eukaryota; kingdom Metazoa; phylum Arthropoda; class Insecta; order Lepidoptera; family Papilionidae; genus Parnassius; species Parnassius orleans. Next base: position 7,639,390 of record JAGSMP010000003.1, read on the forward strand.
GTAGGTAAGAGATTGGTAAAGTCCAAACGGACTTTTAGGCAGAGAAGCAACTCGAACTTTAAGATTTTATTAATTTTCTTTTAAAAGAAAAAATAAAAAGAACTGATCAATCATAAGACTTTATTTAATTGTAGTATTTATTAATTGTAGTTGTCGTGCTTGGCGGTGAAGGAAAACATCGTGAGGAATTTGTCTGAGAAATTATGAACAGCAAAGCTGTGGACTGTTTCCCGTCCGAGAATCCCCCTTGGATATGTAGCTACTTTAAGATGTATTATTTTATCGTTTTAAATGGAAATATTTGTATGTCATGATTTTTCTTTCGATTCTAAGAATTAATTTTAATATTAATCACAGCTTTAATTATGTATAATAAACTATTTTTAACAGGAATTTCGTCAGCATTATACGATGTTTTCTTAAATTTGTTACGCGTATGGCGATCCTTATTGAATTAAAGATAAAGCGTAATTGCTATCTTTAGTTCAACTCTTGGTCACTGTCAATGCTCATTTTCGTCAACTCAACTCAACTGAAAAATATAGTCTATATTGGAAACATCTGTGTCTATGTTGACCACGTAGTGGCGATGTAAGAATACCCACTACACCTATATCGTCCCGTGGGTGTCGTAAGAGGCGACATAGGGAAACAAACCAGGAGACCGGCAGCAGCGTTTGCCTAATTATAAATAAAAAAAATAAACAATAACATGCGTGAGTGTCGTGGAACACTCAGTTCCTTTCGTAGTATATTATTATTGATAAACGTGTTATATTATTGATTAAAAAATACAAATAAATGAATTACCAGCGTCTATTAAAATGAATCGTCATTTAAAATAAAAATCTTACACTTTTTCTCGCCTAGCCACCATTCGCCAAATTCGTAAGGAAGTTCGTTCCAAAAACTGCGCTTGCCAACCCGCCTGCTGTGGCAACTATGGTATCTCCCTATGAGGCAATCTATTGGGACCTAGGTAAAGGTTGAAACACAATGTTGTTTAGTTTGTATTAAAATTCTGGTTTTGCTACACCAAATTTATTTAGAGACATAAATCAATTAACTTGTACACGTAAACGTGATCGGAATAGAAGGAACAAAGTCAATTCGATTTTACAATCCTGTAATTGACATTTATGGTAGTCGACTGTCTGTGTATAGTTTATAGTTTTGGTCTTTGATCTAGATTCAAGTCTATCTTCAATTTTATTATTAGACTATAGCCAGGCTTCGCTCGCGTGATGATCAATTTAGAAACATCATTAATACTACTCCGTGCCAAAATTAGCAAAATTGGATCACTTGTAGAGTCACCTCGGTATCTGTGTCTATATTGGACGTAAATGATTGAAATTTGGCAATATAATATGCTACAGAAACACATTAGTGAGTTTATCAGAATTGCATTAATATCATACGTCTAGCAAAACATTTTTATATGGGGCATGTTTTCCGATGTGTCTTTATGAAGGGTAAATTGTCCTGGAATCAGAAATGCGTTATTTACATTTATTCATAATTAAAGTAGATATACTTTTGACAAAATAATGTTGAATTTCATGTTTTTTATTAATACACGGCATAGTATTTATTTTGTGATAATTGGCATTTGGCTCCGTTGATTATTGATTGGCACTATAAAATAAATGTTTTACGTTCGAGTAGACGTCAAAATTAAATAAATATAGTTCTATTCGCGATGAACGTGTGAGAGGAACTATATTCATGAACGTGAGTAGAAATATAGATAAAGTGGGCAGCAGCGTCTTTCTGATTACAGCTCAAAATAATAATAAAAAGCGGGCCATGTGCGAGTCGGAATGTAGAAGTGTTCCGTACCATCGTAAAACACGTTTCTAGGAGGGGAGGCCCCTTTAATTTTTAATTTATTTTTATTTTTATTAATTATTGTTATAGCGGCAACAGAAGTACACATTCTGAGAAAACAACTGTCTACCTATTACGGATCATGAGATACAGCCCGCTGGCAGACAGACGGATAGACAGCGGAGGCTTAGTAATAGGGTCTGGTTGGTTACCCTTTGGGTACGGAAGCCTAAAAAAGATGCAGTTGGGAACACGTCTGCCAAGCGTGGCAACAACGACAAATATCCAACTTATTTCGCAATCTATTGGGGAATCGCAATGATGAACGAGATTAGAAATATATTAGCAATTTAGAGGGCGAAATAGAAACCAATACCATTTCGTCTCGTGGGTGTCGTAAGAGGCGACAGAGAGAAACTAAAACAGGAGATGGGTGGCAGCATCTTCTTGATAACATCGCAAAGTAATAAAAAGCTACGTTTGCCAACCCGCTTGCCAAGCGTGGCTACTACTGCAAATATCCGGCTTATGTGATAAGTGGATATTTGAGCAGTGGATAGCCCTATTAAAAGTAAAATAGTAGCAACCTATATACATTCCACTACTCAGCACAGGCCGCTGCGAGTTTTAGAACAAAAAAAGAGTTGATTGAGTTGACTCCAACGTGGGATTACCGAATTTACATATTATACCTAAAAATAATTTCCGAAATATTTTTTTAACTTCTCAGATATGCAGGTTTCCTCGCGATATTTTTCTTCACCACCGAGAACGTGGTAAATCTAAACTTTAAATTGCAATTAAAATATGAGTGGTGACGGCGCGGATTGAATTTGGGTTTGCTTACGTACTATGAAATTTACGTTTGAATCGGTTCGATTGACTTTCAATATTCTATCAATGCATTTCTACTCTTAGTTAAAACTAAAATAAACATGTGTTTAAAATTTGCTTTCTTTGATATTTATAGTACCTTTTCACAAGAGCCTGTTCATTTACTCATGTCAGCTATGAAACCGAGACTGTCACAAAAATTTTAATAGGTTTAATTTTAATCTGAAAATATGAAAGCTATCTCAATTTTTTTTTATAGGAGAGGGGGCAAACGAGCATGTGGCTCACCTGCTGGTAAGTGACTACCGCCGCCCATGAACAACTGCAACACCAGGGGAATTGCAGATGCGTTGCCGGCCTTTTAAGAAGGAGTAGGCTCTTTTCTTGAAGGTCCCTAAGTCGTATCGGTCCGGAAAAATCGCTGGTGGTAATCGATTCCACAAGGAAGTTGTGAGGAAGAAAACTTCTTCTAAATCGCACAGTGGTGGACCCCCAATCATCCAGATGGTATGGATGGTATCTCGAGTTTTGTCGCGATGTGTGATGGTGAAATTGAGCGGCTGGAATTTGTTCGAACAATTCCTCAGAGCACTCCCCGTAGTATATGCGATAAAATACGCAAGAGATGCAACATCTCTACGCAGTGCCAGTAGTGAGCCGATCGAAAAGAGCTCTGTCGTCGACGATTCGAACCGCTCTGCGCTGGATGCGGTCAAGTGAAAGGAGCTGGCACTGGGGAGCCCCTGCCCAGAGATGGGAATAGTATTCCATGTGGGGCCGAACCTGCGCCTTGTAAAGTTGCAAGCGGTGTGGCGGCATGAAATACTGTCCCGCTCTGCTGAGCACGCCAATCTTTTTAGAGGCCAATTTGGCCTTCTCTTCAAAGTGACCAAGAAACTACACATCACTCGATATGTCGACACCGAGGATTCCGATACTAGCTGAGGCAACAAGGAAAGTGCCTTGAAACTGAGGAGATACGACAAAGGTGTTCTTTTTAGCGGTAAACGCGCAAACTTGTGTCTTCTGGGGATTGAACTGAACTAGATTTAGTCGCCCCAGTCTAAGACTTTGTTCAACAAAGTCTCGACTTCAGACACAACTTTATTCTGGTACTCAGCGACGTTTTCCCGAGAAATATTGGCACAGCCGGTGTATAAAGCATCACCAGCGCTGTCATCTGCATAGCAATGAATGTTACCGGTTTGCAACATATCATTGATATGCAGAAGAAACAGCGTTGGTGATAGCACGCAGCCTTGTGAAACACCAGCATTAATGGGCTTGTAATCGGAGCATGCACCGTCTACTACGACCTTGATGCTCCGATCTGCAAGAACACTGGTGATCCAATTGCACAATTTCTCGGGAAGCCCATAGGAAGGAAACTTCAAAAGAAGCGCTTTGAGCCAGGCCTTCGCTACGTCCAAACTAACGGCCAACGCCTCTCCCTTGGACTTTACTGCTTGCGCATGACCATCAACGCCTTCACAAAGGACAGGTCCAAATGATATGTAACTGCAAAACCATAGACCTAGTAGAATCACAGGCCTACTTAGGACTCTTGATAGATAGTCGCCTAAATTGGAAAGAACATATTCATAGCACCTGTGTGATAAACTTCGTGGAATTCTTGCAAAATTTTCCATACTTAAATATAAAATTCCGTATAAAATTCTTACACAGCTATATAAATCAATGGTAGCACAAGTAGCACATGGCTTGTCTAATTATGGCAGAACGTACAGATCACATTTAGAACATATTTATTTACTGCAGTCACGTATTTTAAAAACTATAGTTCCAGACAGTATTAAAAAATAATGTAAAGAATTAGATTACCACAACTTTTTTAGCCATTGCAAAATTATACCGATACACGAAAAAGTAAAGTTTACCCTTCTTGTAGAAGAATTTTTTCATGAACAGTAAAAAATTGCCCTTACCTGTGATTACTCCAGAACTCGCAGCTCGGGAAAACCTAAATTAGCCTTACATAAATATAATAATTAATATGGTAAACGTACTTTAGAATATATGATCCCTGACCTAATTAATCAGCTACCAGTATCTGTAAAATCAGAACTGACTCAAAAAAAATTAAATTAAAATTAAAAAACTACTTTATGGATTGCATCATAAATAGTTTAAATTATAATATGCATAATATGTATTATTAATAAATGTTACGATCACGCTTTAAAACAAACGTCCTGTATTTCACTACGTATACGATCCATGACCAATGCATCCTGCAATAGCGGGTCACGCACTTAACAAATAATAAGTGTAATTTTTTACTTCACCCTCATATTTGTTATTGTCGGCTATTCCGGTACACGGTAAAGTTTCTATAAGCTTATGATCGTACCGTAATTTAATGTGTAATTAGTTAATGTAATGTATAAAATAAATTTAAAAAAAAACGTGCAACTATCATAACAACGATCATGATAATGTGCGTTTCTGACGGAGCCTGAGGATGGAACGATCAATTGCGAGCGTGCTGTCGCTTTTGGTCTCACGCACACTTTGACACGTATACAGATACCTGTTTAACACAAATAAAGCCCGCTCAATTCCGTTAGTTACAAGAACTATATCGTATATATATATATATATATATATATATATATATATGTGTAATGAAATGACATTTCATTAAATTTAATTTTCCGCGCTTCGCGCGTGTATTAGGTTGTCTATGGAAGTGAGTAGAGGGCGCATCGGAGTGACGCGCATTTCAATGGCGGATGATGTTCAGACTATTTTGTGATTTTATTGTTATAAAAAACTTATAGAAAGATAAATGGAAGGATATAATTGAGGAGGCGATATTAGTGAACTTTAAATGTCGTTTCTTTGTATTTTCAGGTGAGATAAAAGTGTAATTCTCATAGTTTGTTGTAATATTGTAAAAGTAAAAGTGTGTTAAATAAAACTTTGTATTTTCAGAGAAACAATTTGTGTTTAATAGTGAAAATCCTCAATAATATATCTTATAAAACGACATTTTCAACAACGACAATGACAACTATATTGATGATATTTTGATATACTCGTCCACCTTTGAAAAACATATAAAACACATAAGAAGTGTATTAGAGGCAATAATAAAAGAAGGCTTTAGATTGAAGTTTAAGAAATGTACCTTTGCTTCAGATTCAGTAAAGTATCTTGGCCATGTAATTCAGAACAATTCGGTAAGACCACTAAAAGACAATTTGATTTCAATAAGACATTTTCCAACTCCTAAGACGCAAAAGAATATCAGACAATTTTTGGGAAAAATCAACTTCTACCATGAATACATACCAAGAAGCGCAATTATCTTAGATCCATTACATAATTTATTAAGAAAAAACGAAAAGTTTGTGTGGTCAGAGAAGTGTGAAGAATCATTTAATCAAATAAAAAGATATTTATGTTCTCAACCGGTATTGGAAATATATGACAAAGACTTACCAATAAAAATCTTTACAGATGCATTCTTAGAGGGCATCGGGGCAATTCTAAAACAAACACAACTAGACGGTAAAGACAAACCAGTGGCATATTTCTCAAAAAAATTGAATGAATCTCAAAAACGAAAAAAGGGTATATATTTGGAATGTTTTGCTATGAAAGAAGCTGTTAAATACTGGCAACACTGGCTCATTGGAAAACAATTCACTATCTGCTCAGACCACAAACCTCTAGAGAACATGAACATTAAAAGCAGGACAGACGAAGAATTGGGTGATCTCACATATTACCTGTCTCAGTATGACTTTACAGTAAAATATATATCTGGTAAAGAAAATGTAGAAGCAGACTGCTTGAGCCGAAACCCTTATCAGAATCAGAAGATAACAAAGAGGAACTATTGAAAATAGTTAATTTAATACAAATAAAAGATATAGTTGAAGACCAAGAGAAAAATAAAACAATAAAAGAAAAGAAAGCAAATCTTATACACAAAAATAGAATTTATTATAAAAATAAAGCAACATGAAAGATTATCCTCTCAGAAGAATTTAGTAAAAGACTCATAAAAAAGGTGCATGAAGATTTATGCCATATTGGGATCAGACAATTGCAGAAAAAAATAAGTCCAATATATACAGCTAAAAACCTAACAAAAAATATCATAAATATTTGTAAAACATGTGAAATATGCATAAAAAATAAATCAAGATGTCAAGGAAAATTTGGATTAATGTCACAACTGGGACCAGCAACAAAACCATTTGAGATTATGTCAATGGATACTATCGGTGGCTTTGGAGGCTCTAGGTCAACAAAAAAATACCTACACCTTTTAGTAGACCACTACACAAGATATGCATTTATTGCGACTTCAAAAACACAGAATGCAAGTGACTTTATAAAACTAACAAAGAATGTGCTAGAGACAGATGAGATTGGAATAATTCTGACAGATCAATATCCGGGCATCAATTCAAGAGAATTTAAGCAACATTTGCAAGAGAATAATATTAAACTAATTTTTACAGCTGTGAATACACCATTCTCGAACGGCTTGAACGAAAGATTAAATCAAACAATAGTAAATAAAATAAGATGTAAAATAAATGAGAAAAATAATAAGAGAACATGGACAACAGTGGCAAGAGAATGCATACAGAAATATAATGAAACAGAACACTCCGTTACAGGCTTTGCAAAATATTTACTGAATGGTACGAATGTCAGCATCCTACCAAATGAATTAAAAACAACAGAAAGGGAAGACAAGTGGATAGCTGATAGAAGATTGGCATTAGAGAATACAATAAAATCCCACAAGTATAACAAGAAAATATTCGATAGAAATAGGAAAATGCAAGAATTTAATATAGGAGACAGTGTATATGTAGAAAATGAAAATAGATTGAATAGAAAGAAATAAGACGAATTAAAAATAGGCCCTTTCAAGATAGTAGAGAAAATATCAAACTCCATTTATAGGTTTCACACTGGCAACAGAAAACAGAATCAACTTTATTCCACATAACAAAATTACAACCTGTCACAACAGAAGCCGAAGAAGATGAAGTAGAAGAAAACGAATATGAAGATAACTTATAGGTACAGTGTGTGGATATATTGTTTAGAATTTTCGCTCTTAGGGGGGGAGATGTAATGAAATGACATTTCATTAAATTTAATTTTCCGCGCTTCGCGCGTGTATTAGGTTGTCTATGGAAGTGAGTGAGGCGCATCGGGTGACGCGCATTTCAATGGCGGATGATGTTCAGATTATTTTGTGATTTTATTGTTATAAAAAACTTATAGAAAGATAAATGGAAGGATATAATTGAGGAGGCGATATTAGTGAACTTTAAATGTCGTTTCTTTGTATTTTCAGGTGAGATAAAAGTGTAATTCTCATAGTTTGTTGTAATATTGTAAAAGTAAAAGTGTGTTAAATAAAACTTTGTATTTTCAGAGAAACAATTTGTGTTTAATAGTGAAAATCCTCAATAATATATCTTATATATGTATAGATAATATCTCATTAAACCAATATAAATATTTTTTATTCAATTATTATATTGTGTGTGTGTGTGTGTGTGTGTGTGTGTGTGTGTGCGCGTGTGTGTGTGTGTGTGTGTGTGTGTGTGCACATATGAAACTTAGTAAAAAATAGGAGTATTTGATTAAAAAGATTTGACACATTCACCACATGCATGATAGGGCTCTTGCATAATATATTACCTCTTACATATTTTAGTTACTTCGGATTTATTTCCACTAGAATATCCACTACCCAATAACTTCCCGTGGGTGTCGTAAGATGCGAAAGAGGAAAACAAAACAGGAGATGATTATTGAATAAAAAATAAGAGTTTAAAAAGATTTGACATATTCACCATATGCATGATAGGACTCTTGCATAATGTATTACCTCTTCCATATTTTAGCTACTACGGATTTATTTCCACTTGAATATCCACTACCCAATAACGTCCCGTGGGTGTCGTAAGATGCGAGGAAAACAAAACAGGAGATGATTATTGAGTAAAAAATAAGACTTTAAAAAAAAATCACATATTCACCATATGCATGATAGGGCTCTTGCATAATATATTACCTCTTCCATATTTTAGCTACTACGGATTTATTTCCACTTGAATATCCACTACCCAATAACGTCCCGTGGGTGTCGTAAGATGCGAAAGAGGGAAACAAAACAGGAGATGATTAGCAGCGTCTTCCTAATAACTACTAAAAAAATAAAAACTGCCGTTGCTAACCCGGATGCCAAGCGTGGCAACAATGCCAAATATCCCCGCTATTAGGCAATCTATAGTGGAGGCCTATGTTTAGCAGTGGACTCTGATAGGTTGTAACGGCAACGAATTTATTTCTATAACCAAAGATAGACATCATGAGAAGACTTAAAAACTTATAACAATTTTTTATGGCAAAAATTTTATTTTTACAGCCGTTCTTGTCACATTCTTGAAAACCTTAAGCCATATAACTTAAATTAGAATATGCCGCCAGGTGTACATTTTTCAAAAGTGTTACTTGCAACCCTACGTCAGCAGATAAGTGAGCGTAGAGTTCCGACTCTCGTATTGGTAGGGCTGCTACCTATAACCAGGGTTACAGAGAAAACCCCAAAGACTGGTTATAGATAGCAGCAGAATGAAAATCGAGGATCGCCAGACCCTTTGCCATAATCTTCACGCTTGGTAGGCGCTGACGCCGCTTCCCGTCGCCGGTCTGGATATTTCACGCTTAGTGTAAAGTCATGGTTATACCACCTTTTATCGGAAACCATAAAATTATTTTGGCATTGCCCATAATTGCCTTTTAAGATACCCACACAAGTAACGGGGTGATGAATTCGCTTAGATCGCCTTCACATGTTGATCTCATATTTAATTTTATGTAATGAATGAATGAACGAATTTTAACTTTAAGAAAACTGCTTTAAATCTCTATGGAGTATACAAAAAACCTTATCACTAACTTCCGTATGTTACGTAAATACTATTCAATAAAAATTATGCTTACATCAAAACATACTAATATGGATTTCACACTTGACTGATATAAAGCTAACATCTACGTGCAATATATTTTTGACACCTTTTTGTTTGTCTTTAATATTATAGATTCAGCGAAAACAGGCTTATTTCTTCTATGTAATAATAATAAATTTTATAATCCATATAAACATGGAATTTATAAATCACAGACTAACACGGAACACTAAAAATTTAAACCTATTAAAATGATTTTTACGGATTTTAATCGCATTTAATTTATTTATTTTTAATTCCCGACGATTCAAGTGCTTTGCAGCACTAATGGTCACAGGGGGGAGGGGAGTCCCCCCAGTCCCCCCCCTGACAAATAAGTAAAATAAACGTGATAAAACTCGTAAAAGTAGTTTATTCAATGTGTAGTGTTCGCGTAAATATAAGAAATCATTAATGTAAACTTAAGTTATAAAACGAAATCGGCTCGCGCTCGTTGGTGCAATAAATTATTTTTTCACCCATTATAAGCCTTTGCTTAGTTACAATACCCCTGGTATTGAAGTCAACGATTGGCTATACTATGCTATACTGTGCTAGGATCCGGCGCTCTAGTCAAGTTTTTAACAATTCTGTAATTCGGTTTTGTACTTTAGTGCCAAAAATAGAAAATCACAAAATTTGAACTCTATAGATCTGTGGTCAAGTTGTTGATGAATTTTATATTTACACTGTAAGAAGACCGGAGCGAAACTCATCTGGCTACCTACCAGAAGGGAAGAGCAACGCCTGCCAGATCAGATAGTATTATTATATACTTTCACGTAATAAAGCACTCGAACCCAAGCTTTTAGTTGATATTTTTAGACTTACTTCAGGTACTCATGACTCTGGAGGAGAATTCAAATAAATATGTATGTTTTATATAAACTGATCTAATGCATGAATGGAATTCTCAGATCCTTACTCATGTAGATGTACTGAAATTAGAAAAACAAACAATGTGTCGAAGAAATGTTTGGATGTCTTATTTCATATTGCTTTTCAAATCAACGGCAAAATATTTTCCAATAATAAACAATTTACAACATGTAGTGATCAAATGAGATCTACGTAGCTGTGGAATGTTACACGTTTTGATATATTGGCAACGACAATTGTCTCCGACTACCATGTTGGTCTAGCGGTCGTAAACGCGACTGCCCATCCCTGACATGATCCCGGGATCAAATCCTGGGTCAGGCAAAAAAAAATCATTAAGTATTTTTGTCAATCAATTCTCAAAAGCTGTCAGGAGTAAGGGATTTGGCAGTGTCCTGCGTCTAAACTCAACCCGGTCGTGTCGGTTTACCGTCCCATTGGACTATAAGAGAAAGGGAATAGAGAGTGCACCTGAGCTTTCGCATACAGTCGGGCACTTGGGCACTTTAATGCCGTCCTACGCAGATGGCTGGCCTCCGTTGAGGCTGGCTGCCGTGACCGAAATTCGGTCTGGAGGATATTAGCTTTTATATTATCGTTATGTCTTCAACATTAATAAAATGCCATTCTGCCTGTATATATAACGTCTTCTTATCTTTCAAATCATAATACATCCTACAAGTTATAATACATTACAAAGCAGTTTCTTTATTTTTTTTGCTAATCTAAGCCAGTGTTTGACTACAATTCCACCTGATGGTAAGTGGTGACGCAGCGGAATATGGTAAAGTGCACTGACTTAACTTAGCAAAAGCGTATTCACTCATGCCGTGAAAACACCCACATTGCAATCAGATGGAAAGACAGGTGCTGGCAACTTATTTCACTCTTTTGCTGTACGAATAAAAAACGATGTAGCAAACCGTTTGACAACGAAGAGGTGAAGACTGGCCAATATTCTTAATTTAAAACTTGAGATCCTACCCATTTTTTTTTGCAACAATAATATAGCTGTAGGGATCTTCAACATTAGAAATTACAGCGTTATTTCTATTTATTAGCGTTATTTTTATTTTCTTTAGCAACAAGAACAGAGAGGAAAATAAAAAATGGTAATTTACTAAACATTTATATAACGCACGGATTCGATAGATGCAGGTGGCTCTAGCACATAATAATAATAAAAAAATATATTTTAATACATGATAAGCATCACAGGCTACAGGAGGTCTCTTTTTAATATTAGTTCATATTTTCGAAATTATGCTTACTGAGTCCTTGTTATACGTTGCCCTAATATAAATAGGTAAGTAATATAAATTGATTTAATCATTTAACGCGTAAATATTTCTTGACAACGAAACAAGAATTAAGCTGTTGAGATTTAAAAAAAAACAGAGCTAGTTGATAACAATAGCTACCTTGTTATTGCAATAAATCAAAAAATAAACGTACTCTGGAAGCAACGGTACCAGATGTCGGCGCTTAACTTCTTATATAAACATATACTCGATAAGTGTGTTGTCTTTTATCTAGAAAATGAAAATAAAACTGCCAATAAACAAAGTACCATCAACAACACTGTTTTCATTGGCAGATGATCAGTGTTTTGATATTTTGTTCGATGTGCAGATGTTCTTTACAATGTAGTTCTCAACTGATGTTTCTATTTCCGTGCAGATCATGATTGAGAAATCGTGAAAGGATGCAGGATATATCTTCAGGGAAATCTATTGTTTATATAAATAATTCTGACAGAAACGTGACATATATACTGAAATATTTCGTTTACTTCTCAGCACCTCGCAAAATTGCGTTACATCACAAAAGCTGCTACGCGATGAGCTAAATTATTTTAATAAATACCTTTCAAATATAAGAAAAGAGGTGCAAAATATATAAATTTTGGACGAAAATCAGGCATTTTTCAAAGAATTTTAATAAAAAGAATAATAATCCATTTTTATTTCTTCTGATGTTGATAAAATCGCAATTTAAATCTTATGTCCTATAAATAATCATTTTTCTAACACAAATATGGACATGATGTAACGTTTTTCTCTCCAATTGTCAAACCTAAATTTAACGTTACCGTTACCGTTAGTCCACTGCTGAACATAGGTATCCCCCATAGATTGCCTCATAGGGGGATATTTGCCAGTTGCCCGCTTGGCAAGGGTTGGCAACCGCAGTTTTTTTAATTTTAGTCGTTATTAGGAAGATGCTGCTGTCCATCTCCTGATTTGTTTCCCTCTGTCGCATCTTAAGACACCCACGGCATGATATGGAGTAGTGGATATTCTTACACCGCCACTATATACGGTAAAATTTAGCGTATTGTCTACTAAATCTATACATCTGTACATCAAATATATAAAATTAAAGTACGAGTATATGTCTGTGATATTGTAATAACTGCCTTTTATTAAACTTGCGTTATTTGAAAGTTATTGTTAAGACATAAATAAACATTTTTAATTTTTAGTCTCTCCGGGCTTATTTAATCTTCGGAATGGCTGAAATTATTGTGATGAAACTTAAAAAACAGAAAGAGAGCATGTGAATATATACACACGTATTATGTGAAATAAAAAAATAAAAAAAAATAATTTTAAATGACGCCTCACTAATAGATCCAAGCCATGTAAAGTTGCGGCGGGTCGCTAAATACGAATAAACTTGACTGAAAAAATTGCGGTAAATCCATTTCAAAATTCTGAAACTAAGATATGTGTCATAAACTAGTAATAGATAAAAACTTCACTAGTGTACTTTACGTGGTAGATACTGCGGCTATATTATGTTTGTAGGACGAATGGGTCAGCTCGACCGGGGAAGGACCACGCTCCATCAGAATACCAGCGTGAAATAGCAGCTTAGTGCTGCTTGTATGGTGAGTGAAGAGAACCGGCGACCTTTTTTACTGGAAACATGGCATACCATATTAGTACTTAGGGATGACAAAGCATTTACATTTAGATTCTTAATCGAGGGTAGATGTAGATGTCTCTGGGCCACGCCATTTACTTATCACAGGTGGATTGTGTGTTCGTTTGTAAACTTTATTCTATAAAAAAAGTGCCCTCCACCTGTGTAGCGTGTGAATATGGGAAAATTATGTGTTTTATGTGTATATGTATGTATCTATGTAATCGGTTTAGTTGGCGTTTTTATTGGGTATAACGGTAGTAGTAATTTCCATATCTGCATGAAATTAAAAAAAATCTTTATATTTATACTAAAATTATACTAAGAACAATACGTGTAAGAAGCTTCTTGTTTAATTGTAAATTGTATAATGAAGATTTTATAAAAAAAAGTTAAAGTTACATTCTATATACGTCCCACTGCTGGGCATAGGCCTCCTCTCATTTCTGAGAGGGTTTTAGGGCAAGAAAATGTCCGCTGCGCTGTCCCGATGCGTGTTGGCGAACTTCACATGTCTTCGAAATATTGTTTTTTCTTATTTCTCAGACATGCAAGTTTCCTCACGATATTTTCCTTCACCGCCGAGCAAGTGGTAAGTCAGCACTTAAAGTTGCAATTGATAATTTCATTGGTGTCGGCGGGGCTCGCATGTAGGTTGCTCGCATACTGTCAAATTTACAGCGAGCGCTTAGCCCCTTAGCTCCTACGGCTCACTACTATTATTATTCCTAATACAATCAAGTTGACGACTTACTGTGCTTAAAAATAGAAACGAATGTTTACCTTACGTTTACAGATTTCCGTTTCAATTTACGACATAATTTCCGCTCATTTTACGGGTGTGTTCATAGAATCGATATTTTTAATTTATAGCCATGGGAAGTCTAACATTTGTGTGTAAACAACATATATTTCATATTAAATGTGTGCCCTTCCATTTATAAACTTACTTTACGAAATCATTCAGAACTTTTTATCTTATTTTTTAGCATTGGTATTGGAGTCTTCTTCATAAATTTTTAAAAGTCCATTTCTGGGCAATGGTTGAAGGGATTATTTCGATACCTAAGTATAATGAGTCAACTACATAATTCAAATTTTACAGGAGCGCCTGTCAAAGATTAATTGTTTATAACTTTTCTGTTTTGGTCCTAGAATGTTGATTTTTTAAATTCATACTATTTTAAGATTTGAGACCCTTAGATAATAAAAGAGTACACCTATTTTAGTGAGTTTCAAGATAATGTAGTTGACTTAGTATACATCATATAAACTATAGCCTATAATAGCTAACTGGCACATACACTCGTTTACAATGTATTTGTATATTTACCATATCTTGATGAAAAATATTAGGTTTATAAAAACACAAATACAGAATTGTATTTCATTTTCTTGGATTAATTTACTGACATTGTATCTACAGTATAAACGATAATAAATTAGTTGACTCATTATACACTGATTTTAATGTCCAAAATCGGTTTGATGGGTAGCAGTAAATTGATATATCTGCAAAATAATCAAGATTTTAGCTTGTTTATTTTTCATATAAAATAACTTTATTTCTTGTTATTTGTATTATTTATTGAAACCTATTCAATTCACACAATTAAACAGTTATAGAATATATATACCTTTCATAAAACGTTGCTTACCACGCATAAGGTAGAAAACAAAAATTCTAATCTTTTAGTATTAAAACTAATTAACAAAATAAAACGCCTTATTCCTCTTCTTAATCCAATGAATTTTTTGGAAGTATCTGTTTTGTTAGTAAAATTCAATAAAATAAAATATCTTCACGAAAAAACAATATCTGAGTAGATGAATCAGGTTCTTTTAATCACAGTCAGACTCATCATTATTAATATTGCCTGTAATCAGACTATTATAAAATAAGAGATTTTCTTTTGGTATCTGACGTGACTTTTACCAAGATCCATAAAGTCTATGTGTTTATTTTTGTCAATTGGCAGGGGTTTTTTATAAGCACTGACTAGAAGCAGATCCAACTTTTCTTTTTTGTTTCGTGTGTTCTTCGGTTTATTCATGCAGTTAATCCATTTAACAGCTTCGTATTCATAATTGTACTTAAATATAATTTTAAAGTGATCATTGTATATTTAAATACACTTACATTGTTCATGACATTTTAGTTCCATAGCTAGTAGTTGTCCAATTATTGCAGTGCTTGAAATGTGTTTTAAAATCAAGAATCAACTCCTGTGACATTTCAATGACATTATGAGCTTCCATCTGTTTCAAGTCTGGGGTTTAAATAATCCTGCCTTTAATCTGTCAATCAAGGCATGCATGCTGTATTTTTCCTTCGTTTTGGGTATGACCAAAGACAAGGAAACGATGAATAATACTTCAATTTATTTACATATACATATACATTAAAAATACGACTTGTTTCAATTCCTACCTCACAATTGTCAGACCAGAAACGATACTCTTTTATACCTTTGGGTATTGTCATTTCAATAAATTTATAAACACAGCTTGCAATTTAATTAGCTCCTCTTTTAGCTGTTTGTTGATTCCAAGAATAGCAAACCTTGTAAAGATACCATATCAAAAATGGTAAAATTTTACATGGAAGATTTTCTTTTACAATAGAATGTCATTTAACATTTTTCTGTAAATCAAAAGTACACTAAAACCTCTTTATTTGCATTGCTAATTCTTGTCTTTTTTTCTGAATTTTCTAGCCGTTTTACTTCTTTCAAATGATTTCTTTGTTTTTGTATTTCTTCTTCGGTAGCCTGTTTTATTTCCAAATGTGTGACATTTTTCGCATGCGTCTTTTTTGGTCTTATGAAAGAAAGGCAATATTTATATTTTTGTTTACAATATTAAAATATTGTCGTACATTAGACGCTTTGACAGAGATAAACATTTGAATCAAACCACTCTTCATAATGCTTGTACATCTTGGGAATGGCAATGAGCCATCCAAATACTTACATTCAGAATCTTGGGTGCAATGAGCTTCAAAAGGCGCGAGAGAAACTAATAATATGATCAATCACACCGTATCATATTGAATGTTATAGTTTTGGATTGTGATCGGATTATACAAACACTTTCCACGATCAAATATTTCTAGAGTGGTATAAACAAGTTTAAACTTATCGAGAGGGTTCTAAAAACATTGTTTTAAAACAGATATTCTTGTTATCTCTGCATTGTCATTTGATTCCAATCATGGTAAATAATATTAAATAGTATAAGCTGCTTCCATTTTCAGAAACAATAAAACGCACTTTTGGTATTTTCATAACGTACTTAGTAATAAAATCCCATTGTCGTGAATGATTGCCAATCCTCCAAAACATCTCAAAAATTATTTTTCGGTTCTCTTCTGATCCTATCAAAACATTTTGACGGCAGCATTTAGGACCAGGGCAGGATGTATTTTTCCATTTCTACTGGTCTACTCCATACCTCTATTCATTTTGTATTTTCTCGGCTATCCTTCTATTCTTGCTTAAATTACTCCCTAAGCAACCCTTGTCCTTTAATATTTAAACTTCGCTTGCGTCGATTACTTGGCTGATTAGGAGTACTTACTGCAGAATCGGTGTCTTCTATGTAAGACCAATCGCTGGTATGATTATCAGGTAGAGTAAAACTAATTTTGCGTAACTATTTGGACTAGAAAACGAAATTTCTGGCAGGTATGTGGTTATAATGCTCTTAGTCTTAAGTCCATTTACAGGTATCTAGATAGATGAGGATTCTCTTGATTTTCTATTATTGATGGCGAATAGACTGACTCAGGTGACGTATCAATAATACCATCAGGAAATGTGGAGGCTTTGGATGGCAAAATTTCTAGAATACGTTCACTATATTCTAGGTCTACGTGATCGATAATTAACAGTTCATGTTTGATAAAGTAAGCACCAGGTGGCAAAGGGACAAATTATGCAGGCTGAGACTGACAGACAGACGACTATTTAAAATTAATCCTTTACTACTAAAACTTAGATACTAAGTCATGTGTAATATTACTGCAAACTATCACGACGTATACTGGTCTATCTCAACTTAACAGTATAGAATGTACAGAACTTTTAATAATTTATAATCTAAAAATAATGGTTATTTACTGTCATAATTATAATTTATATAAGCTCTCAAGTCGCTCAAACTCAAAGTACGCCACTCACGTCCGCGTATACTGAATCCGAGTAGTTAGCTTAGAATACGTCGTATTGAAATTTTAAATAACACTACATGAACCAGTACTCGTTAGATTATTTCCAAAAGTACTTACGAATTTTAGGTTTTTTCGACATAGTCTGATAAAAAACATGTTTTTATAATCAATACCGTCAAAAACTGAAAATACCTAAAATGTTAGATGACTCACTATACTTAGGGGTATCGATTTGTTTAAATCGCCACGCTTGGCAGGTGGAATGGCAATCACAGTTCCAGACGTCTTGCAATTTGAAGCTGCTCAGCGTCCTTGCTGGTATTTAACGTCTGGTTTTACCGAGATGGTTTTACCACCATCTGTTGGAAGCCATAAGATTTTGGCCATGGAAGGAAAAAGGGGAGATCTCCCGCCGGGCAAGGTGATCGGCCCGGGGCCAGCGCTCCGTGTGCTATTTCTGAGCTGTTCTATATATAGCGCGTTAACTTCAGAACTTTGATAGCGCAATTTAGGCTTCGGTAGGTTTTCGCTTATGGCGCGACGACAGCGCCGCCACAAGATGATTTTAGTATTTTAGTATTTCCCACAGTTGCTTGTTAAATACCCACGGGATGAAAACGTGTAAAGGATTACGCCGCCACCACAGGTATAGAGTACCTACTAGGGCTAAATTTATCCTCTTGTAAAGTTCAATCCATACTTATGTTATGTTTTGTGAATTCAAAATTTTATTTAATTCTCCGTTTTTTTATGATGACATTTCATGTACCATAAAAATGTTATTACTTTAGATAGATGGCGGTATACCATCTCGTTTACGCCAAACGTAAAATACTCAGTCTGCGGATGAGCAGCAGCAAGGTGTGAAATATATAATATCTATATCTCTTATGTTGAGTTAAATTAATAATAATAAAAGATAGCTACTCATTGGACGAATTTAAGAGGTTACATTCTGTAATTAACCGAAATGATTCGTAGAATTATAACAAATAAAAAAAAACGTTAAAAGGAGCGATGCATGTTGTTTTACAATAGTCAATCTGTCATGGTTAGTACCCATGTCTCATAATAGCTTTATCGGCCTGGTGCAAAAAGGGGGCTTTTGAAAAACTAACAGAATGGAAAGAGAAAAGAAAGAAATAATAAAGTGGGCTTCATAAACATCATAAATTATACGTTAAGACAAAATCATTATAAAATCATTACTAGGTAGTGTGTCTTTTTCTCAGAAATGGATGAATCATCTCACCTATTTCTGAACAAGAGACCTACCACCTAGGTACAACCCTCTTACTTATTTCTGCCCCAAATAGAAGTGTGTGCACTATTGTGTTCCGGATTGAAGGTGTAGAGAACCAAAATAATTGCAGGATGTTTATAATGCATTCCATCTTAGTTCTTAGAGGCGACTACGCATCTGCATACATCCCTTTTTTGTTTGAAGTTGACGGCATTCATCTATGGACCGCAGTAGCCACTTTCCATCGGATGGACAGTAAATTCGTTTGTTACTACAGTTTTATAAAAAAAATTAACTGCTTAATACCCTGAATAAACAAAATATACAAATTATAAAAATAAAAAATATACAAATCTATTAAAACGAACAGAATCATATAGATCAGAAGATTATTTAAAAAAATTGATAATTGTAATTATTATTTAGCAAATTTTATGATAATAAGACAAGTCGACAATAAAGGCACAACTATTTCGCTTACGAGGCAAAAACAAATTTTTTTATCAACTTAATTCGAGAAAATATAGAAAAAATCATCCAAGCTTCTATTTTGTAGAAACTGTTACGTTCTATTTACTCATGCAACAATGATATAAATCTATCCACATAATGTATTAGAAACTCATGCCAAGTATAAATCTATAACGAGCAGATGCATTTTGGATTAGGAATGTAAATTTAAATCAGGACTATTGCATTTTTGACGATAGACTATCAGGGGAGCATCAAACTGTATGAGTCCTAAGAAATCTTACATTAGCTTTGTTCTTTGTTCGATCGTTCTCTGATTGTATCAACTAACCTTACACTAGAAATTTATGCTGTATCGTGGTAGCGTTGCACTTTCAGACTCGAAACAATCCTTAGCAATACCAAAAAGTTGATCCATGCTGGTTGTAAAGTTTGTTTGGAACCTGCGGCCTGCCAAACGCAAACTTGTGGTGGCCACAGCCAAACGCAAACTTGCTGTGGCCATAGCCAAACACATATCTGTTCTATAGAGCCGTTTTGCCTTTCAAATTAAAAAAAGAGGCTAATTATTACTAAGGACTGATTTTTCAATCATCAGATAAAAGTTTTCGATCATTTAAATTATCATCATCATCATTACAGACCATCACAAGTCCACTGCTGAACATAGGCACCCATGGATTGCCACAAAGTACGTCACTAAGATGATAATTAGATCGTCATTCCATCGGTCGCCCTACACTTCATTTACCGATGCGAGGCTTATACTACATTCTTCCCCATCTTTTATCAGCTTTTCGAGCTATATGACTGGGTCATTAACATTTCAGCTTACTGATCTGTCGAGCTATGTCGGTTACTCTGGTATCCTTACGAAGTCTACTACGCAGAGAAACTTCAAGCATAGCCCTCTCCATTGGTCGCTGTGCGAACTTGAGCTGCCTCATACGACTATCAGTGAAATTACAAATTAAATTATAACCTGACTAAATATAATACGGAAACAGTTAAATTATTTTATTTAAACATATTTTATCTCATGTGTACTGTGGTGAATAACTGCATATTCGTCAATTTACCTGACGATTTAAATATTATAAAGAAGTGACCTTCTAGAGAATGAGTATACGGATAAAATTTTGATATTAAAATGTACATTGACTTCTTATTAAGAAATATTGAAACAACAAACGCAGAGGTACTTTTATGTACGAGTGCGTTATTTAAAATTCCATCTTATTTTACAAGTTCTATAATAGGTAAAGAAAGAATGCAATGTCAGAGTAACAAACCTCAAAACATAAGTGTACATCCAGTTCACGCTGCCAGTTTTTAAGTTCCCTCTATGAAAATCAATGATTTTCAAAAAATGGGGAAGTTATTGGTTTCACCCCAGTTTTCGAAAATCGAGGTTTCATCAGATCTCGACGTTTTGAGGTCCTAGGAAGCTCAGAATAGCTTTCTGAATATTCCTACAATGATGTCACTATGTATGTATATATGTATGTATGAATGTATGTATGTGTATCGATTGCTGCAAACCGCAGCAAAATCGGAAAGTATTTTTTCAAATAACTTTGAAATTTCTTCTCGGATCATTTTGTTGTAATAAATTACGTCAAAAACGTAGGTTTAGTACGTCATCATAACAAGGAATTTGGAGCGCTTTTCATTTGAAATTAGCGGCAGTTCCAAGGATGGGACCAGGTCAACCGTATTTTTTTTACGTTTCGGAACCAAAACATGGTCCTTCACTGCTGGCCATATGTGAAAGCTCAAAGTCCATAAAATGTGTTCAGTGTTCAGAAAATCACCGTGTGATTAAATCGGTAACGAGCATATCTGCAATAAAAGAAAAGTAACTGACTTAATTCGGCAGATCAGTAGGCTGAAGTGGCATCATTACAGAACATATGCCTCCCCCATAACTTGCCTCATAAGGGGGGTTTTGCCATAGATGCCATGTTTGACAGGCGGATTGGCAACCGCAGTTTTTTGTAATTTTGTGTTGTTGTCAGAAAGATGCTGCAGCCCATATCCTGTTTCAGTTTCCCTCTGTTGCCTCTTACGACAACGATATTATTACACCGCCACTATACAGAGTAATGTTGAATATTTAATAATGATTATTATATATATGATTAGTGAGTTATACAAAAATAAATATAATAATGGTGATTCTTATTATTATTTTTAAAACCCACCACGGTCTTCTTCCGAATCTTGTTAAAACCTGCAAAGAACAATTTATATGGTCACATATGCAGGCGTAGGTACAGTACACTCATTGACAAATACTGGCTCGATGGTCTAGTGGTAAGCTGACTTGCTGAGGTCCCAGGTTCAAATCCCGAGACAGGACAAAATCTGGTTTTTGTCCCGTCAAAAATTTTCTGTCAAAAATTTGCAGGAAGTTGACTGTGTAGAAAGGAAGTAAAACCTTTGGCCCTGCGCCTGATCTCTCCCCGGTCTATGAGAGTGAGGGAATAGATAGTGCACCTATGTCTGCGCACTCACTCTTGCACTATAGGTAATCATGTCCTGCGCGGATGGCTCGTTTCTACTGAGACTGTCCACTTTGACCGAAATTTATTCTGTAGGATATTATATAATTACTGGTACGTCCGAACCTACCTATTACGTATGAACTATCTAGGTGTGTATATTTTAATATTCAATAGTTGCGACCACTAAAAAATTACGTATTTAAACATTGTATTAAAAAAGCAATCTTTTCATAATGATTTCTTATATTTATGCGAAAACTTCACATTTAATATAGCGTATCATAATATTGAGTGGTAAAATCGATTATGCGCCATCACAAGCGTTGTCACTTCTCAGGACTAAGATGGAATGCCTCACAGCCTGTAATTACACCAGCTCAGACACTGCTGTTTCACAGTAGACGCTGCTATTTTGCGGCAGAAATAGGTAAGAGGGTAGTATATGTACCCTGACGGACTCCAGGGCAGAACTGTCCATATCACCAGTCTGTGGAGTTTAGGTTCTGTATTTTTAATAGTCTTTTTTGCCAGAGTTAATTCGCTTGGCATTAGGAGATTAAGTTGTTACGTCCCCTTACACCCCATAGTAAGACCATTTCGGATCAACGAGGACTGTATTTCTGAGCTCTTGGTGAAGAATATTCGCTAATAGTTCTGTTCTGTGCAGATACTCACTTAAAAAGCCGCGCAACCAAAGATAGATTGCTGACTCTGCCATCTTTTAGGCTGTATCTTTGATAGTTTGATAATTATTATGAAATGTAATGAAGTGTATTTATTTCTTCGACGTAAGAAAATAAATTTCGTTTATCAAAGGCCTTATTTAAACCTGATAACGTTGTAAAATGAGGTTTTTTTGACCGGAGAAAAAACGGCGATAGAAACTCCGTAGGTATCCCATTTTTTTTTTAAGTTGATATCATATCATATTAAATACAGAATGTAAAACGACAACAAAGTCATCAGTCACTCAAGTTCCTATAATTCACATAAAAAAAGAAGATTAAAAATTTCGAGCTTATCAGCGTATAGGGAACCTGAGCAGACCAGCCTCCACAAGTAGTACCTGTTCACAAGTATGATGCATGCAGCCATCGGCCTCCTCGACTATATTAAAGGGAAGTGAACGACCTGCCTGCCACACGACGCCGCCGCGCAGAGACACGTTGCAGTATATAGGCAGTATAGGCACGTTGCAGCTATATTATGGTTGTAGCAAGAATAGGTCAGCTCGACCAGGATAGGACCACGCTCTCATAGAATACAAGCGTAAAATAGCAACTTAATGCTGCTGTGTAATGGTGAGTGTAGAGAACCGGAGACCCTTTTACTGAAAACGAGGCATTCTACCTCAGTTCTCACGGGTGACAACGCATCTGTATTTTGATTCTTAATTGAGGATAAATTTAGATGTCTGTTGGCTATAGCATAAGGTGTGTCCATAAGGTGGACCGTGTGCTCGTTTGTCACCCTTATTCTATGAGAAAAAAAAATTTTAGACAGTTTACTGTTATATTTGATTAACTTAGAAAATAAAGTATGTATTAAAAAGCAACAATAAACACTTAGTGCAGCTAATTTGACGCAACGTGTAGAGGTAATAAAAGAGCATCCAATAAAAGTTTTCTAACCATATCTTTTTTAAGCTACTGTTGTTATTGTATTGATGTTTACTGCGTTGTTAAGCCCCGCTGGGGAATAAGCGCTGTAGCTATACAGGTAGTAGTAAATAGATGCAATCGTATCTTTGTCGAATTTACGACCGTTACCTTAGTTCGTATTCAAAAAATAATGTCAACAATTTTATAGCATAAACTATGTTTATAGATGATTTTATACTTGTCTCTATTTATGGTCTTAAGAGCGGGTGAAATGCTTAATTTCTTGAATATTTAAGTAAAAATATCACAATAACTGCTAATTTAATCCGTATAAATATGGAATGATAGATAAATATTCTATGTTTCTAATTGAATAAAATTATAAACCCCGTTTTTGAAAAAATATCCCCAAAGAGTACGACCTATTTTTGTCATAATTTGCAAAATTTCACCAAAACGGCAGAAGCTTTTTAGTTAGTTTTTACGCAAAAAACGGTCTTAAAAATATTAATGTTCCTAATTTAGAGCTTAATATTTTCGCGTTTTACTTGTGAAAATATTGTTTTTCCCCGAAACATACATACAACATACGCGCGAGCGTGCCTGCTCCTCCGTTTCGTTAAGGTCATTCAGTCTTTGTAAAGTCTTAATAACAAAGTTGTGGTTACATAATGACGAGATTGATACAGTATAATTGTAATGCAAACATTTGGTAGACCATTAAAAATATAATTCGTCATCATCGCTACAGAATATCAAAAGTCCACTGAACTTAGGCATTCCTGTCCAATATATTGGCTCATATTTGAATATTTGCCATAGTTGCCTCGCTTCGTAGTCTTTTTATTATTTTGATTCGTTACCAGAAAGATCTTACTACCTATTTCCTGTTTTTTCCGTTTATAACCTCTTAAGACATCCACGGGATGATATGGGGTAATTCTTACGCCTCCTCTGCACGGCGAAAACATATTGACTACCACTTGAATGTACTCCCCTAAATTCACTTGTAACTTTCAGAAAAAAAATGTTAATAATATATATATATATATATATATCTAAACTATATCACATTAAATATTGGTCTTGTAGTGAGTGAGAACCGGATACCCTTTTTACTGGAAACGAGGTATTCTATCTTTGTTCTCAGGAGTGACAACGCATGTATATTTTGTTTCCTAATTGAGGATAGGTTTGTAATAGTATCCTCCACTTACCATCAGGTAGACTGTATTCCTTATTTTGTAAAAAATATGAAAATACTTTTAAACGTCACTTTTTCTTCTATCACTCGTATGTGGCAGTGTCATGAACATTATTTGAATTTAGAAAGTTACAAATTGATACGATGATTAAAAGAGATTTGTTTAATAACATACAACATACAAGTAAAGCTATTAAAGCATCTTAAAAAGAAACTACTATCGTTTGGATGGAGGATTTGTCTCAATCTTTTCGTCATATAACAGGTGGATTTGCAATCACAGCACTTTAAACGCTACTTACCGTCGCCGTTGGAATTTTATGTCTAATAATCGAAATTACTGGTTTTGATATATTATAGAGCCATCTATCGGAAGCCATGAAATCTTGGTATTTTCTATAAACGTATTTTACGACACCCATAAATCCACCGTCATAGCCATACTGTAATACTATCTATCTTTATGTAAAATATTTGTTGAAGTAAAAAGGGGAAAAAATATCTTAAACGCGAAAAAATAGCTTATGCAAAAATGATATTATAATACTGCCTGAAATAGTTACAATTATTTGAGTAGATAATATTTATTTACCTGTTTAAACAGTATGTTATTTAGGATTTGCCTGATTTATATAAAATAAAAAAGCATTTATCAGTTACGAAATACCAATTTCTTGAATGAATCAATTACGAATAAAACAGATAAGAACAGTAAAAAAAATATTGAGAAGGAATTATACCTACTTATTATTTAAAAAAAAAACTTTTTAATGTGTAAATGATCGAAAAGGTACACATATATCTTTCTCTTTGAAATGGCTACCTATATCTAATTATTTCTGCAAAAGTCGATTTTAAGTTTATGCTTTTTAACATTAGTCAAAGGACAAATTATCCTGGTTTAAATTTTTAAATAAACAATAATGAGATAAAATTAAAAAAATAGTGATTGTGAGACACTTTTGCCTGAAGCTAACAGTCCAACTGGTGATAAGTGGCTACTGCAGCTCATAAAAAGCTGCAGATACCTGCCTTCAAGGAAGGCCACACTCGATGATTAGATACTTAATTCCTACGTTTTAGTCACACCGACGTTGTCACCCACGTGGACGAAGATGAAATTCTTCGTAGCCTGTACTGGCTCTCTTACTCCTCAAACTTGTGCACATTAGTAGGTAATCCGCTGCTTGACGGCTCAAGTAGATAAGAGATTGGTAGAGTCCAAACGGACTTTAGGCATCTCTGCCAAAAGATGCTTCTCAGCAACTCGAACTTTATGATTTTATTAATTTTCTTTAAAAGAAAAAATTAAAAGAACTGATCAATCATAAGACTTTATTTAATTGTAGTATTTATTAATTGTAGTTGTCGCTTGGCGGTGAAGGAAAACATCGTGAGAATTTGTCTGAGAAATAATGAACAGCAAAGCTGTAGACTGTTTCGTCCGAGAACTTCATGTATAACTTTAAGATGTATTATTTTATCGTTTTTAATGGAAATATTTGTATGTCATGATTTTTCTTTCGGTTCTAAGAATTAATTTTAATATTAATCACAGCTTTAATTATGTATAATAAACTATTTCTAACAGGAATTTCGTCAGCATTACAAGATGTTTCCTCAAATTTGTTACACGTAATGGCGATCCTTATTGAATTAAAGATAAAGCGTAATTGCTATCTTTAGTTCAACTCTTGGTCACAGTCAATGCTCATTTTCGTCAACTCAACTCAACCGAAAAATATAGTTCTGTTGTATCTATATTGGAAACATCTGTGTCTATGTTGACCATGTAGTGGCGATGTAAGAATACCCACTACCCCATATCGTCCCGTGGGTGTCGTAAGAGGCGACATAGGGAAACAAACCAGGAGACCGGCAGCAGCGTTTGCCTAATTATAAATAAAAAAAAAACAATAACATGCGTGAGTGTCGTGGAACACTCGGTTCCTTTCGTAGTATATTATTATTGATAAACGTGTTATATTATTGATTAAAAAATACAAATAAATGAATTACCAGCGTCTATTAAAATGAAGCGTCATTTAAAATAAAAATCTTACACTTTTTCTCGCCTAGCCCCCATCCGCCAAATTCGTAAGGAAGTTCGTTCCAAAAACTGCGGTTGCCAACCCGCCTGCCAAGCGTGGAAACTATGGCAAATATCTCCCCTATGAGGCAATCTATTGGGGAGACCTATGTTTAACAATGGACTTTTGATAGGATGTAGCGGTAAAGGTTGGAAACACAATGTTGTTTAGTTTGTATTAAAATTCTGGTTCTTGCTACACCAAATTTATTTAGAGACATAAATCAATTAACTTGTACACGTAAACGTGATCGGAATAGAAGGAACAAAGTCAATTCGATTTTACAATCCTGTAATTGACATTTATGTAGGTAGTCGACTGTCTGTGTATAGTTTATAGTTTTGGCCTTTGATCTAGATTCAAGTCTATCTTCAATTTTATTATTAGACTAGCTTTTTAGCCGCGGCTTCGCTCGCGTGATGATCAATTTAGAAACATCATTTATACTACTCCGTGCCAAAATTAGCAAAATTGGTTCACTTGTAGAGTCACCTCGGTATCTGTATCTATATTGGACGTAAGTGATTGAAATTTGGCAATATAATATGCTACAGAAACACATTAGTGAGTTTATCAGATTTGCATTAATATCATACGTCTAGCAAAACATTTTTATATGGGACATGTTTTCCGATGTGTATTTATGAAGGGTAAATTGTCCTGGAATCAGAAATGCGCTATTTACATTTATTCATAATTAAAGTAGATATACTTTTGACAAAATAATGTTGAATTTCATGTTTTTTATTAATACACGGCATAGTATTTATTATGTGATAATTGGCATTTGGCTCCGTTGATTATTGATTGGCACTATAAAATAAATGTTTTACGTTCGAGTAGACTTCAAAATTTCATAAATATAGTTCTATTCGCGATGAACATGTGAGAGGAACTATATTCATGAACGTGAGTAGAAATATAGATAAAGTGGGCAGCAGCGTCTTTCTGATTACAGCTCAAATTAATAATAAAAAGCGGGCCAAGTGCGAGTTGGAATGAAGAAGTGTTCCGTACCATCGTAAAACACGTTTCTAGTAGGGGAGCCCCCTTTAATTTTCAATTTATTTTTAATTTTATTATTTATTGTTATAGCGGCAACAGAAGTACACATTCTGAGAAAACAACTGTCTACCTATTACGGATCATGAGATACAGCCCGCTGGCAGACAGACGGATAGACAGCGGAGGCTTAGTAATAGGGTCTGGTTGGTTACCCTTTGGGTACGGAAGCCTAAAAAAGATGCAGTTGGGAACACGTCTGCCAAGCGTGGCAACAACGACAAATATCCAACTTATTTCGCAATCTATTGGGGAATCGCAATGATGAACGAGATTAGAAATATATTAGCAATTTAGAGGCTGCGAAATAGAAACCAATACCCCATTTCGTCTCGTGGGTGTCGTAAGAGGCGACAGAGAGAAACTAAAACAGGAGATGGGTGGCAGCATCTTCTTGATAACAGCGCAAAGTAATAAAAAGCTACAAGTGCCAACCCGCTTGCCAAGTGTGGCTACTACTGCAAATATCCGGCTTATGTGATAAGTGGATATTTGAGCAGTGGATAGCCCTATTAAAAGTAAAATAGTAGCAACCTATATACATTCCACTACTCAGCACAGGCCGCAGCGAGTTTAAGAACAAAAAAAGAGTTGATTGAGTTGACTCCAACGTGGGATTACCGAATTCACATATTAAACCTAAATATAATTTCCGAAATATTTTTTTTAACTTCTCAGATATGCAGGTTTCCTCGCGATATTTTTCTTCACCACCGAGAACGTGGTAAATCTAAACTTTAAATTGCAATTAAAATATGAGTGGTGACGGCGCGGATTGAATTTGGGTTTGCTTACGTACTATGAAATTTACGTTTAAATCGGTTTGATTACCAAATACCAAATGACTTTCAAGATTATATCAAAGCAGTTCTACTCTTAGTTAAAACTAAAATAAACATGTGTTTAAAATTTCCTTTCTTTGATATTTATAGTACCTTTTCACAAGAGCCTGTTCATTTACTCATGTCAGCTATGAAACCGAGACTGTCACAAAAATTTTAATAGGTTTAATTTTAATCTGAAAATATGAAAGCTATCTCAATTTTTTTTTATAGGAGAGTGGGCAAACGAGCATGTGGCTCACCTGCTGGTAAGTGACTACCGCCGCCCATGAACAACTGCAACACCAGGGGAATTGCAGATGCGTTGCCGGCCTTTTAAGAAGGAGTAGGCTCTTTTCTTGAAGGTCCCTAAGTCGTATCGGTCCGGAAAAAATCGCTGGTGGTAATCGATTTCCACAAGGAAGTTGTGCGAGAAAGAAAACTTCTTCTAAATCGCACAGTGGTGGACCCCCAATCATTCAGATGGTATGGATGGTATCTCAAGTTTTGTCGCGATGTGCGATGGTGAAATTGAGCGGCTGGAATTTGTCCGAACAATTCCTCAGAGCACTCCCCGTAGTAGATGCGATAAAATACGCAGAGATGCAACATCTCTACGCAGTGCCAGTGAGTCAAGCCGATCGAAAAGAGCTCGGTCGTCGACGATTCGAACCGCTCTGCGCTGGATGCGGTCAAGTGGAAGGGGCTGGCACTGGGGAGCCCACTGCCTCCACCCATCTATGAGTTAGGTAAACTAGATGATCACCAGCTGAGCGACTTCGACAGAAACCGTACTCCTCAAGGTACCTCATGAGCTGGCAGTTAATAACACACAAGGAGGTGATGGCGAGAGGCCTGTAGTTGGACGGATCTGAGCGGTCGCCTTTTTTAGGGATCGGGTGCACCAAAGCTGTCTTCCATGAGTTCGGGACTACGCCTAGGGAGTAGGAGTACCGGAAAAGACGCGTTAAAACCGTTGCTAACTCCGGAGCACACGTCTTCAGCACAATAAGTGGGACTCCATCAGGCCCACTCGACTTGTTGACGTCTAGAGAGAGGAGTGCTTTACGCACCGAGCGCTGTGCAAACAGCACTTCCTGCATGCAGCACTCACACCGAGGGATGGTAGGCGGTGTGTTCCCCCGTCATCAAGAGTCGAGTTGGAAGCAAAAAGAGAGCTTAGCAGATCGGCTATCTCCTTTGCGTCATGGGCCAGTGAGTCGTCCACCCTGTGCAGAGATGGCAGAGATGGCTGACAGAAGTTCCCTTGGACAGCCTTGGCGAGAGACCAGAATGCACGTGTTCCCGAAGCGAAGCGAACTAGTTTCTCGCCAATTCTGCCAATGTGCTCTGACTTTGCCTTGGCAATGACAATTTTGAAGGACCTGGAGGCGGAATTATACTTCTTTTTAAGAGCGCTGGTGTTTACATCCCGGGACGTTGATGCGTCAGCCCAGGCCCGGTGGCACTCCTGCTTATAGCGTGATGCAATTTTACAGGAGCGACCAAACCATGGCTGAGTTCTGCCTCCGACAGGCACCACAGATGATGGAATAAATAATTCCATTCCCTGAAGTACCACATCAGCGACAGAATCAGCAACAACGTTGGGATCATCCGGTGAGAAGCAAACCCGACCTGATATCCGTCCGGATGAGAGGTCAGCAGAAGGTCCAACAGGGAAGGTACATGGTCCCCCACATCTGGGATCTGCGTAGGCGAAGTAACCAGTTGTGTCAGACCATATGCCAAGGCAAATTCATAAACAAATCTACCCGCATGATCGGTTAAACGGGAACCAAGGCATTCAGCGTGGTGGGCGTTAAAATCACCGAGCATCACGATCTCTGCGGAAGGGAACTGTTCTGTTATAGCAAGGAGTCTGCAGCCATTTGGACGTGGTCGATGAGTCGGTCTGTTTCGGCATTACCGCTATGGGACCTATAGAGGCAGCCGTAGACGCGGATATGGTCGACGCTGTCTACGCGCAGCCATAGGATGGACAGTTCCGTACCTTCAAGACTGCCGAGGCGTCGAAAACAGATGTCCTCTCTGACGTACACGCAAACTCCAGCCTGGGGCCACAAAGAAGTGTTCCAATTTGTAACCCGGGTAGGAGAGATACGAAGTATCAGCCGGAGAGGACACCTGTGTCTCGGTTAGAAAGGTTAGTGGACGGCGTTAAGGTTTGAATGAAGTCCCCTGATATTGCAGAAATCCACGGAAAGCGTGGCTGTGGTTGCCTTTGTCTTTCTGCTCCGCTTGCCCCGAGCAGGTTTCGTCTTGAGCGGAATTCCCCCCCCCCTCCCCCCAGAATACGCGGGGCAGCCTGAGCACCCACGCTTAGAAAAAGTAGGGTAGCATGGGCGTAAATGCTCAGCGAGGGATTCTCCAGGGATACTGGTACCCTCCTGAGGTAGTCTAATTCCGCTACCATGTTGATGGGGGGGGGGGGGGATAGTGCCTCCGGCCAACTGCACTCACCAGGCGAAATGCAGAAGTAAACTTCTACTTCACGCTGGTATTCTGTGAGTTCGTGGTACCACCCCGGTTTGAGCCGGCCCATCTGACGTATGTAAGTACAGAAGCAGCTTACATACGTCTTACGAACGCAAAATAGCGGTTTTCAGATATCAACGATTTTTTTTAAAACTACTCAGATAAAGGTTTCGCCGCGAAGTTATTCTTTACCACTTCACTAAGCACGTGGAAAATAAGCAAATAAAATTTCCTTACCAGTTTCATTGGTCCTCGCGGGAATCGAACACTTTTGTTCCTGTGGCTTGAAATCTTACGGCGAGCTACACGGCTTTCGTATTTCCTTAAGTAAAACTCACAAAAACTGAAAAGAAGCTTTTGGACGATTGTGGACCTCGTCTACCTAGTAATTAGTCATTCAACGATATCACAAACTATTCCCTCATTTAGATATAAAAATCTCACTTAATTTTCAATTACTTACATCGGACTTGTTGCAAAAAGAAGTTGGTGAAATATTGCTATGCTGATAGTCACCCAACATATTTATTATATGTATAGATAATATGGAAATATTAAAATGAGAAAGTGCTACTTATTTTAATATTTTACTCTATAATCATAATTATGTAAGCAGTGATTTCTATATACTCAAAGTCGCCTAAAATTTAGCGCAAAATAGGCAAAATTAGCCCAATTCTTTTGAAGTATTTTTATTTTTTTTAACCAAAAGTAAGAAGTCTTTATGGTTATCTTTTTTTAACTAGGCTAGCAAGTAGGTTGAAGAGGCCAAACCTGATTACTGTAAGGGCGTCCGCTGCTGTTACCAGCGCGCGTGTTTTTCTTTTAAATTCAAGACCACGGCTACGTCACAGGCTACATCGTGCGGGCTTCACGCGGTGCATGCGACGGGTTTTCGCGACAGCTACCCGTGTCGTGAACACTCGTTATCTTATTTCATACAAATAAATGAGCGCTGCTACGGATACGGTGCTGGACTCGCCGTGAAAGTTCGCTCGGTTCATATCTGTTTAGAGTATCTTATTTATTGACGGGCGTCTCTGTCTTTATAGAATTCTATTTTTCATATAAAATAGTGGTGACAAACGAGCACAAAGTCCACCTGATGCTAAGTGGATGTTGTGTCCTATAGACATCTACATTTGTACTCTCGATTAAGAATCAAAATGCAAACGCGTTGTCACTTTATGGGGTGGCAACGCATTTCACTAAGACGGATGAATAAAATACTGTAAAAGTTCCGTTTGCCTCGTGACCTTTGACGCTGCTACCCGTCACCGGTATGGGTATTTTACGTAATCGGTTTTATCGCTATTTATCAAAAGCCATAAGATTTTTCTGACATTCCTCACAGTCGTATTTTACGACGCTTACGGGACGAAGTGGGGGTGATCACCTCCACCACAAGGTTAAGCACCACAAAGCAAAAGCAAAATACACAAAAATACAAATAAATGCTTATTCAATACTTAAAAAAACATTAGACACTTAACGCTTGAAATCTTATTGATACTTTTTTTTTAAACAGGGGGAAGCAGGCGTGCTACACGAATAACGGTGGCTACAGCGATTGGTATTTGGATACTAGCAGCGCTTCTTGCTACACCTGCTTACATCGGATCCTACGTACGTGCTTTCGTTGTCAATCCCACAACGCAGGTAAAAAAGAAATTCTCAAATGTGTGCCGATTTATGCTATACGCATACGTAAATAGTTATTAAATAGCATTATATATTATGTAACATTATGTGTGTGTGCGTGTGTGTGTGTGTGTGCGTGCGTGCGTGCGTGCGTGTGTGTGTGTGTGTGTGTGTGTGTGTGTGTGTGTGTGTGTGTGTGTGTGTAGTGACGGATTTGACATGTCTTCAGATATATTATAATAAGTTATATTATTATAGATATGATTTAAGGACGCGTTTGTAAAATTGATAGGTATAGAATCGAACTATTACATTGACACAGGTCACACACACAAGTGTACGCACGGTTAGCTGCAACATTTTGATAATTTGAAAGATTGATTTTTTTTCTAATTTCTTATACCTACAAAAATATATTACATACGAAATACGAATAACTGCTCCAGAGACTGCTAGGCACTAGAAGCCCACTACTAGCGGTGAGATGGTGGCTGTGGACTTGGCTGGTTTTGTTAGTTATGATAAGACTTTAGCTTCGGACTTGGTGAAGTGACTTGAAGGTATACTTCGGTGACAGCTATTGGAACTCCTCGACGAGTAGTACTAGGTGTGCCGAGTTTGGGCTCGTTTTGTTAGTTATTATGAGACCTAACCTCCAGGTTTGATGGAGAGACTTGATGGTGTACTTCGGTGACAACTACTGGAACTCCTCGACAAGTAGTACTAGGTGTGCCGAGTTTGGGATTGTTTTGTTAGTTATGATTAGACCTAACCTCCGGGCTTGATGGAGAGACCTGATGTTGTACTTTGGTGACTACTGCTGGAATTCCTGGACGAGTAGAACTAGGTGTGCCGAGTTTGGGCTCATTTTGTTAGTTATGATTAGACCTAACCTCCGGGCTTGATGGAGAGACCTGATGGTGTACTTTGGTGACAACTACTGGAACTCCTCGACGAGTAGTACTAGGTGTGCCGAGTTTGGGCTCGTTTTGTTAGTTATTATGATACCTAACCTCCAGGCTTGATGGAGAGACTTGATGGTGTACTTAGGTGCTTACTGCTGGAACTCCTGGACGAGTAGAACTAGGTGTGCTGAGTTTGGGCTCGTTTTGTTAGTTACGATAAGATCATACCCCCGGACTTAATGTAAAAACGAGCCCAAACTCGGCACATCTAGTTCTACTCGTCTAGGAGTTCCAGTAGCAGTCACCGATGTACACTTTCAGATCACTCCATAAAGTCTAAGACGAATAGGCATTTATATATATATATATAATTAGGTACTTTCAGCGAAACAAAATATTATAACAAAAATGTGTGATTATAAAAATAATAATATTATTTTGCCTTGTCAAGTACCTATGTTTAATTAATTCGAATATTTTGTGTATGTACAGCGATCTTTTTCAGCTGCTGCAATCAGGCAGGCGATACAGTATCCACTCACGACGGCGGCCGAGCGCGGACTGTGGTTTCATCGAAATTTTTGTACAACCAATCAAAACAGGCACCAAAAATAAAATAACCCTTATTGCAATCCATTATGATTCATCCATATTAGCAAAATATGTGAAAAAATAAGCATCAGTTTTTATTTTTTTTACGACTATTTGTGACATTTTGATAAAAAGTGAACACCACTATTTTTTATTGAATATGTCTGCCTACTTATAGTATTTTTATAAATCTTAATATATGTTAATAATAGAACAAAAAAATGTACCTAAACATGAGCCGGTATCGTAAATTTTGTAGAAAATGGCTAGGGAAGATTGTTTTTACAATATAAAAACTATTATTTTCAACAAAAAAGTTACCACCATTTGAAGATAAAGAACCATTCTATAGGTGGTAGCTATTAGCTATGTTTGATTTGGTTTAGTTTTGTCACAAAATGTACCGAAATACAGCATAATTTTGCCCGATTTGCAAACGCACCCATAAGGAAATGCTATAGAGCTTGGCACCCGTTCAGGTCTCAATTGTTTTATCGGTGAAGGAGAAAACCCTGAACGTTTTGTACCGAACATTTTCACATTTATATTTATGTTTTTGGTAGGATACCATTAAATTTTGAAAAGTATCGCCAAATATCGATAATTTGTAATTTACACATTTTTTCTACCATGATGCCAAATGTTTGGATTTTTATAAGTGAATAAGTCGTGAGTGATATTTTTTTTACTTACTGCTTGTACTTGATTACAAATTTACCTGGACGTAAGTGGTGATGAAGCCCTAGATGGTAAATTGCACTGTCTTAGCGTAACAAAAGCCTATTACACAATCTTGCCTTGAAGGCACTCAGATTGTAATCGGACGAAAAGACAGAGATATTTCCACCCGATTCAACCATTTGTTTGGTTCAAAGGCGTGGAATATCAGTAACAAAGGGGTGATGACCTGCTGATCGTCGGGTTGTCCGATAGGCCGGAGAGAAGGGAATTAAGGCATGGAATTACTGCGCACACTCTCTTTGATGTATTCTATAGAATACGGAGAGGCTACTCTGCCACTGTGTTCGAGGCTGACAAAATTGTATATGCCATATATAAGTAGGGTATTTTTAGACCTAAATAACTTTTGACCTAATATTGATTCTAGCTATTCAAGGGCCTTATTAGACATGTAATTTCAAGTGTGTGGGTCTAATATTTTTTGAGTTATGAAAATCGAAATAACCTCAAATGGTTCGTGTAAATATACACACGGCTGGTGCTTTGCCCTTTTCTCTTCTGTACTTGGCTGACACTACCGTGTGTCTAAATAGTACGCTAGCAACCTGAGTTCTATCACGGTCGGTAATTTTAATAACTGATTCAACACGTGCTCGGCGTTGAAGGAAAACATCGTGAGGAAATCTGCATGTATGATTAATAAAATATTTCGAGAACATGTGAAGTACGCCAAGACACACTGGAGCAATGCGGCGAACTCATTGCTTCATAACCCTCTTAGAAATGATAGACCTGCGCCCAGCATTGTAACGTATATAAAGCAGTAAATTTTTTACATCACTGAATAAAATGTACTTCAATAATATTTTGTTTTCCTATCAAGTAGAACTTTTACTGAGTGTTAGGATCCTTTTCTGTCTGTTTGGGTAAGTAGGTACCACCCTTTTACTTATTTCTGCCACCAAATAGCAGAGCGTGACAGCCAGTATAATTACAGGCTCTGAGGCATTCCATCTTAGACCTCAGAGGTAACCACGCATCTGTAGCGTTACTTCTTTAAAGTTGATTTCAGCTGTCCATGAACTGCAATAGCTACTTAAAATCTGGCGGACTGTAAGTTCGTTTGTCAAATCAATTTTAATAAAAAAAATACAACTCTTCACATACCACAAGCATCTACGACTCTGCAATGATTAAAATATTTTGTTTTCGTATAAAGTAGTTGTAAATTTCTTTGCATACTCGTATAATAAATGAAAAGCTGTACAGACGTAAGTAAAATAGCCTTGTTGCGTGACTTTTACACGTGTTAATATTTCTGTTGTAACAAATTAGATTATTAAACCTTCCTTCGTACGGGTAATTGAGTTGCAGTCTAGACCCTACGCTTTTGATTAGATTGTCGACAAGGTCAGCTTAGCTCAATTCTGTGAGAAAGTTTTGACAATGAGTTATGTATACTTTGTAAAATCTTTATATATTTTTTATATTTTGTGAAAGGGAGAAAAATCTTAACAATACACAGTTCTCTAGTGACAGCCTCGCACCGGTAACAATGTAAATTACAGCCCCCGACTATATGGAGTGACCACCTGGCAAGACGAGCATGAAATCAATAGATCCAGGTGGCTCAGAACCGTATTTTGTGCCATTCCTTCGGGGAGGCCCCATGTTCAGCAGTGGACTTGTGAAGAGCTGCTATGATGATGACAGCACTAACGGAAAATAATTTATAGTTCCAAGTTCAATAACTCTGTAAGATAGATGATGGTTTAAAATTTGTTATCAATATCAATTTCTCTGTTAATTTTACTCGGCTACGGTAGAGCTCAAAAGGATGGTAATAGTATTTTCTAGTACGCAAGTATGTATGTATGTTCGTTATTATGTCCATCCGTAAGTTCTAATCTAGGGGTTCGATTCTGGCAAATTATAACAATCGTTTTGCAATAATACTATATTATGACGTCATAAAGTAAATAAATATAAACGGTCAAAAATGTGGCCTGAAATTCTAATTCTAAGCAAATATATTTTGTATGGCAGGTATTAATGAATACTAGTGGTCGAAATTCGATCGTAATTCATTAAATTTTTAAGTTTGTTTATTAATCAAGCTATTTATATATTATATTATATTATATATATTATAGCTATTTGTTATTTTTGAATTGAAATTTTATAATAATGTGCAGTTCACTTTCAACTGCACATTATTATAAAAACTATATAATATTTCATATACAAAATATAAAATAAACGCTTTTTTCCTCGACATACTCCACATACTATTGAAAAAGGAGCATTTAAAATTCACGGCTTTTTGTTGCAATATTTTAAAATTCTTTGGCAACAACTTCTACTCTGTTTATTTTATTTAGTGTATTTTTAACACATGTTAACTATAAATTTCAGCATTCTGTACTCCTTCTCCATATAAACTTTAACTATTTCGTTATTAAACATATCTTCATTATTTAGACAATTAAAGTCGGAGGTTCTATGCTTTTTAATTATAATTAAATTAAGATCCGTAGTAGCAGAGGCGATAAGCGCTCACCGTAAATTTCACAGTACGTGAGTTCAACAGAGCGGGGCGGAGATCAAACTCGGCGTAGGTCTAACCCCACCGGTACTAATGAAAATTTTAATTACAATTTTAAGTGCTGATTTACCACGTTCTTGTCGGTGAAAGAAAATATAGTGAAAGTTTCCACATCATGTTTTCTTGTATACAAAATAAAAAAAAAGTACTTCTAAGACATATAAAGTCCACCAACACGCATTGGGGCAGCGCGGCGTACACTGTCTTGCCAGCCTAAGGGAACGCCCAGCAGTAAGATGTATATAAACTGTAACTTTAGCTATTGTCTGATTTAAAGTCAAAGTCAAAATATTTGTATTCAAAATTTTCTTTTACAAAGCGCCTTTTGAACGTCGAGAAAGCTACGCCATCGCTTCAACAGTCGCTATTGTTGGAGACTTTGAAATAAGAATAAGAAAGACTTGGTTATAAGAAGCGGCAAGAAACTCGCAAGTTGACTATTCACAAGTGAAGAAAGTCTACAAACTCTCATTATGTGCACGCATTTCCATCTTTGAAATAATAATCTATACTAATGTTAAATACTCGCTACCCGCGGTGCCATAAATCATCAGTGCGCTAGGGATAGAAGCGTGCGGATAACCGTAGGAATCGGTGTTCTTTTGCGAGGATTTGTGGTCTTTCAAACCTGATGTAATGGCAAGAACGATCTTGAACATGTTCACAGCCTGCAGACTTACCAGAGCGTCGGTGCCTCACATCAGCTATATGTTTTTTCACGCGGGTTTTAATAGATCTTTTTGTTTGTCCTATGTAAGAGAGACCACATTCGCAATCAAGCTTGTACACTCCTGCATCTTGTAGAGGGATATTTCACTTGACGGATGGTAAAAATTGAATAATCTTCTTCGGCGGCTCGAAGTATGCTTTAATGGAAGCTCGCTTCAAGATGTGGACAACCTTGTCTGTGACTCCTCTGACATAGGGTAGTACAGCAGGTACACGCTTGACTGTGGCCGGCTTCACTCGGTCACTGTGACGTAGGCGCGGGACCCGAAGCTTGTTGTCTTGCAATACTTGCCCGACGTGCTGAAGCTCGGCGGCCAGATGTTTTCTGTCACAGATCCCTCTTGCTCTCTGAAACAAAGATTTTCCCACGGTAGCTAACTCTGATGGATGATGGTGAGATTCACCATTTAAATATCGGTTGGTATGGGTCTTTTTCCTATACACAGTATGACCAATAGTGTTATCAGGATTTCGGATAACTAAAACATCTAGGAAAGCTAAAGAATTGTTTGCCTCTAACACTATTGTGAATTGTATTTTAGAATTTATGGAATTAAGGTGGTCTAAAAATGCTACTTTGTCAGATGGTAAAGTTGTGAAAGTGTCGTCTACGTACCACTTATAGAATCTTGGATTTACAGGAGCGTTAAATAGGGCTTTCTCCTCAAATTCCTCCATGAATATGTCGGCGACTATGGGAGATACAGTTGAGCCCATCGCCACACTCCTCCTTCCACAATAAATAGCCAGATGTGAGGCAGTGTTTGAGTAATACTGCATATTCTGTAGGCATGTTGTTTTCTTCTAGCTTCCTGATTACAATTCAGATGCAGTCTTCAATAGATAAGCATGTAAATTGTGACTTAACATCAAAACTGACCATAGTTTCATTGTCAGCGAGATGTAGGTCTTTTATCTCACTAATAAAATTGTACGAATCCTTTGTGTGTACTCTGGTTTGTCTTCTCAGCGGTGACAGAATTTTTGCCAAGTGTTGAGCCAACTTATTAGTTGGTGAATCGATCTGGCTCACTATGGGACGTAGTAAAGCGTTTGGTTTGTGTAATTTCGGTAACCCATACAACCTCGGTGGTTTGGTACACGGTGGTATTATCGAATTTACGTCGAGATTTAATTTTTCAGAGTAATTCTTTATTAAATCGCTAGTTGTTTTAATTACTACCGTAGCATTTCCTTTATCTGCGCAGAGAATCGTGAGCTCTGGTCTATTGCGTAAATTGTACAACGCTTTAATCATGAACATCAATAAATCTCGTCTTTGGGGAGATTTCGTTTCGGCGCTGAACTTCGACGTAACAAGGATGAAATGTCTTGACGTATGGCCTCTAAATCTTCCCTCCCCACATTGTTTTTAAACAGACAATCCTGTAGGTTCTTCCAGTGTTTTTTTTTTGACAGATTATAGACCGTGCGTTGTTTATTGTTCGCGTCTGCGGTCAACGGTACCAAGGATGATACGCGAGGCTATTGAAATAAAAAAAAATACATCCTAATTTCAATAGACAAGATGGATGGGTGCTGCCATCTGCTTGGGATCCTATAATTAACAAAATTAAATCCAAACCCAAGCATACCACTGCAAGACTTCAAGAGAGCTAGACTATTCGAATTAACCTGCAAACGACCTTGCAACAATGATGCGTTGAATGAGATGAACAGACTGAGAAATAACTAAAAAGTAAAAAAATTAATACAAAAAAAAATGTTTTTAAAACAAGCTATTATTCAAATGCGCTAAAAAGAATAAAATAAACTTTTCCTTTAAAACTTTTACCATCAACTTATAACTTCATTACACAATTTATATGATATAAAAGCTTGTCGCGAGATTTACCTGTGTAATCAACAAGTAAATTAAATAACTTGATCTGATTGATTTTAAAGATTGACTTGAAAGATTTATTTGTTTGTTTGAATTGAATAGGCTCCGAAACTACTGGACGTATTTGAAAAATTCACCATTAGAATCCTACTTTTTGATCCTTGATGAACATAGGCTATAGAATATTTTCAAAAAAGTTAGGGATTCGTATGAAAACTTCGTTAAGGCTTTTAGAAGCCTGAATGACCTTCACGAAACGGCGATCGCAGAAATGCGTGCGTGCGTGCGTTCGTGCGTGCGTGCGTGCGTGCGTGCGTGCGTGCGTGCGTGCGTGCATGCTTGCGTGCGTGCGTGCGTGCGTGCGTGCGGGCGGCGTGCGTGTGCGTGCGTGCGTGTGCGTGCGTGC
Organism: Parnassius orleans; assembly: GCA_029286625.1. NCBI lineage: Eukaryota > Metazoa > Arthropoda > Insecta > Lepidoptera > Papilionidae > Parnassius > Parnassius orleans. Next base: position 7,679,947 of record JAGSMP010000003.1, read on the forward strand.
GTGCGTGCGTGCGTGTGTGTGTGTGTGTGTGTGTGTGAAGTAGCACTTAGGGAAGCACCGTTTTTTTTACTTATTAAAATTGTTTGATTTTATTTGATAATAGTGTACCTAAATTTAAGTATCTGTATCTATATTTCCCTCCCCACTGATATTCTATTAAAGTCATACTTATAAAAACAGCGTTTTATTGTAATACATAATTATAAAATTCAGTATCACCTACTTAATAAAAATATGCAACAATATAATTACATAGGTATTAAAAACTATCGAAATCTGAGTAACGAGTGCATGTTGGTCGTTCCACATCTAAATTATATAAAAACTAATGCATTTTTCAATTTCATCAAGCTCGCCGCGAAAATTTTTTCTTTGGACACTAAAAATTTATTCATTTAGAAAACAATATTTACAGTTACCAATGTACAGATATTAACAAAATTAACGATTTTTATTCATAAAAATATTTATAATTGAGTATAAACTCTTAAAAACTAAAATATATTTGAACGAAGTCGCTCCAACACCGACGCGCGGTCCACCCTCGACGATGTCCGAAAACGGACAGCGACAGAGCTCGCGGGTGATTACAGGGCGACGGAGCAGGCACGCTCGCGCTAATATATTCAATTTCGGGGGAAAATGTTATTTTCTCGAGTAAAACGGGGAATAAAAATAAAACACTCAATTAAAAATATTAATATTTTTAAGACCTTTTTTAGTGTAAAAACTATTTAAAGAACTTGTGCCGTTTTGGAGAAATTTTGCAAAATATGACAAAGATAGGTACTATTTGAGGATTTTTTTTCTAATAAGAGGTTGACAAGAATACAATTTTGTTCAATTATAAACATTTATTAAATCCTCTTCTGTAACCCTGTTTTTTTTTGCGGATTGAATAAACAGTTATAGTGATTTTTTTACTTAAATATCCAAGAATTTAGGCATTTCAACCGCATTTAACGCCTTAATGTAACCTAAGGTGTGAAAAAAAAACCAAAAAGAATCCTTATATCGCGTACGCTGCGGAAACTATTGACAATAGAGCAAAGTGATGTACTACAATTTTATACAACACGTCAATATCTACAAAAAAATTAGCAATACCGTATGTCTTACTATTACAGTTATGTCACAATAACTACTTTTTCATGTTAAAATATGCAATAGTAACGCGAAAAATCCTTATATCGCGTACGCTGCGGAAACTATTGACAATAGAGCAAAGTGATGTACTACAGTTTTATAGAGGGTATCAATATCTACAAAAAAGTTTGCAATACTATATGTCTAACTATTACCGTTATGTCACAATAACTACTTTTTCATATTAAAATATGCAACAATAACGCCGGTACAAACTAGGCCACATTATTCGTACCTTGGTATTAATCCTTATATCCAAATAAATCACTTTGTATTCAAGGCTATATCAGTACCTGTACCATGCATAACCACCAATTACGTTACCATGTAATTTATGTAACATTTTTCACTTTTTAAATCTTTGTTAATTCAGCAACCGTCCGTAGTGATGTCTCTCTCGAAGATCGCATGTCGCGAGGCGCAGACGCGTGATAAACCGCGGGGCACAGCTAGTATCATATAAATTGTGTAATGACGTTATAAGTTGATAGTAAAAGTTTTAAAGGAAAAGTTTATTTTATTCTTTTTAGCGCATTTGAATAAAAGCACGTTTTAAAAACACGTTTTTTTTTCTTTTAATTTATTTTAATAAATAGCACAATATGTTAGTACTGCCATTATAAACGTATGAATACCCACTGTATATGGTTTTTTATATACAACTATAAGTACATCAAAGACGACAAAGACGAAACTCTAGAATTCTGCTTGTTTTTCCAACTTCTCCAACATATCTCAAGGACAAATTGCAGTATCTCTTTTCAACTCACGATAAGGTTCTTCACTCCTCATCTAATCATAAGGTCAGTACTCCATCTCATTTTACTGCATTCATCAACAACTCCTTTACTATTCAGGCAACACTACTCTGGAACTCCTTGCCCGAAAACATAAGTGCGCCAAATAAGGACTGTTTTAAAAAGTTGGTACATGACTTTTTTTAAACGAAGCAATGTTGGACGTTAAGAATGATGATGATATATTTTGATACATTTAGATGTTTTATTACTTGCAATTTCAATATATGTATTTTATGTATATTGTAACGTACTTATATATTATATCTATGTATGATATATATTTTGTTCATATATTTACATACACTATATTATGTAAAGTTTTTGTATATTATATGTATATCTTAGTATGTATTTATGTATATATATGTATTTGCACCTGCCACAAAATCTCATCACTCCACGGGTTAACTGGCAGAGAATGCCGTTAGGCATTAAGTCCGCCCTTTTTTACCCTAGTTATTAAGGTGTTAACAATCAAGATTAAATAAATAAATAAATAAATAGATCTTACTTTTTATTTCGCAGTTCCTAGTATGTTATCCATATCCACCAGAATGGGGGGAGAGTTACCCAAAAGCGATGGTTCTGGTGCGATTTCTGATTTACTACTCGTTGCCGTTAGCCGTCATTGCACTTTTCTACGTTTTGATGGCACGACATTTGGTACTGAGTACGCAAAACATGCCCGGTGAGCTACAAGGGACACAACGACAGGTATAATTTTTATTTCAATACTTCTTAATTGTTATTTTTGGATACAATGTTATAAATATATAATTAATTATGAAAACATAGTTTTAGTTATATTGCTGTGTAGTGGCGGCGTAGGAATATCCACTACCCTATATTACCCAGTGGGTATCGTCACAAGTGACAATACCCACTGGTTAATAATAAAGGAGGAAACTAAAACAGATGACGGCAGCATTGTCCTGATAAAAACTCAAAACCATAAAAAAACTGGAATACAAAACCCGCCTACCAAGCTATATGCCATAGTTGTAGGATGGCATGGCATATGTTAAAGCATTTTTCAGTTACTCGCCGCTTTTTAATGTTTTGGCGAGTTCGATGCTGATGAGCGTGCGATGCTGTGTAGGATTTAATAGAAAGCGGTTTATTAAGTAAACATAATTATATGATTGATATAAAATTGCATGAAAGGTATTTTGAATGTTGCTAAATTACAAACAGAGCTGTTTGAACGAATATTTTTTCGTATGTTTTATCTATATTTGAATTATTATGTTATATATTATAATCAATAAAATGATTTTAACTGTATAAAACGTCTTTAATTTGATTATGTTTTATTTAGATTATTCATAATTACTTATAAATTAGCCTATTCGAATGAATATATAAATGAAATAAAACAATTAACGAACGTGAATAAGGCGTTCGGTGCACTGTTGACATGTGTACCGTCGCCTTTAAAATGCTCTTTCGTTCCTGGTACGACATAAAAGTTACCTAATTAAAAAGTAATGGAGCTAAACAAATGTTATTTCATTGAATTTCTAAGAAATTTATAATTTCAGATGCGAGCAAGAAGAAAGGTCGCCCTAACTGTTCTAGCCTTTGTATTGGTGTTCGCGGCATGTTTTCTTCCGTCTCATGTATTTATGATGTGGTTCTATTACTGGTAAGCATTAATTTATAGGTAGCTATTCTATGTATAACAAATGAAAACACTTTTCATTACACCAACACTAGGATTTTCTCGTGTATCTTTGAGGATTTTTTTTAACTTTAAACCAGTGCTTGACTACTATCCCAGCTGCACTGCGATTGCGTAACTCTGATGGGAATCGTTAGCCGATGGAAATCACTTCGCAACTGCGTTATATTTTTGTAGTGGTTGACCACAATCCCATCTGGTGGGAAATGGTGATAAAGCCCTAGATGGTAAATTATTATGTTTCTTCGTTATGATAATATTTCATGATCTATAGTAAGAAGACATACTGCTTATAAAAGATAGTGATATATTTACGCAATACAACGAAACCAAATGTGAAATAATAATAATAATAGTAATAATGTTTATTTCAGATAAAGATCCATACATATTTGTTAGTAATTTACTTACACTATGTTAGTAAAACAAAATAAGGATAAATTAAACTATATCAATCAAAAAAAAACGAGAGCAATCACTTAAGAAACTTGAATGTCCCACCCACATGCATTATGATCCGATGCCTCTGAATGGGACAGTCAAGCCTATTTTGAAATATCCTCAAGATATCATTTGAGCTCTACCGAAATCTACATAATATTATCGCTACTCGCTTCCTTATAATGCCATAAAAATCATTAACACCTGCTTCAGCGAACATGCTTGAAGAACTACAGTAACTAGGTAGGCCCATTAGCATCCTTAAAGCATTAAAACAAAGCCAAATCATAATTCTCACCGCAATTACACAACCTCACTGTGGTTGGTAATTGATGATCAAGGCCAAGATGGTAAATCGCACTGTCTTAGCGTAACAAAAACTTTTTCACTCTTGCCTTCAAGAAATCCAGATTGTAATCGGACGGAAAGCCAGATGTCGGCAAAATATTCCACTCCTTTTCTGTACGCATTACAAAGAACTTCCGAAACCGTTATGTTCTAAGTAATGCGTGGAATATCGACAAAATCAACAATGTGAACATGCATAAATTTCACATGGACAAACAAGCAGACATGAAACAATTATTTGTAGGCCATACAAACAATTGTTTCGTATGCGACCCCGCAGCTCCTTAGCCCGACGAATTATTCCTTTATACAAATTTCTATATTCGCTTGTTCTCACTTGGTTTAATTCCGTTGTTTATTTGAAGAGGATATTTTTCATATAAAGGGTGACAAACGAGTACAATCTTATTTATAACTAAACTAATTCAATCTTTTCATTTTCTTACATGTTTAGGTCCTTTTTTTAATTCTTATAATCACAGAACAGTAACTTTACATATTTACACATTAATGAAATCTCTTTGCATATTTAGCCCAACAGCTCAAGATGATTACAACGGATGGTGGCACGCATTGCGCATTGTGGGATTCTGCCTCTCCTTCCTCAACAGCTGTGTGAACCCCATCGCATTATACTGTACGAGTGGTATCTTTCGAAAACATTTCAATCGGTGAGTTGTCTTTGACACCATACATTATTAGCCAAGAATGTCTCAGATTGTATCACTTGAAATATATGATCACACTTACCATTCTGAAAAATGGGTGAATCAGCGCAGGTCCGTCACCCTCACTAAGGCTTCTTCCTCCACTACTTGTCACTAGAATTTTGATTCGGCATTTCGGAATGGATTTTCCGCTAACTGTCAGTCGATTGTGACCGTGTGAAAGCCGCTAAGAGAATCAGTCATTTCATCCCATGGTTATCGTAAGACGTGACTATGGGAAATATTACATATATCTTATGGCTTATCGGTATACCATCTCGTTTAAGCCAGACGTAAATAACCCAGACCGGCGACTAGAAGCAATGTCATAGTTGTGATAAGTAATCAATGTTAATCTTTATGACAATGGGGGACGCCATTTAGAAGGAGACATTTAGTAGAAGAAGAACGCAATTGAAAGAGTGTCGTCTGTCAGTCAGGCAGCAGGTTACGCACTACATACAGGTGGTTTTGAAAAAGCTTGAATACACACAATTTAGTATAAAGAGGTTAATAGATGTAATTTTAAACAATGTACTCGATCCCGAATTATATTAGCAATAATTATCCAGACCGAATATGAAATCCGAAAATAACGATTGTGAAACAGTGCTTTTGAATGAAAAATAATGTAAAAATCTGCAAAATAATATTTTTACGAACCTTACAAAAATTCAAACGAATTTACTATTCAGGGTAATATACTTATTTAGAGATGGCGTAAATAAGTGTTTTTGTCATAAAATATCGCAAGATCTCGGCACCTAATGCCATCTATCGTTGATTACGAGCCAATAGTTATTAGTTAGTTATTCGTTAAGTATTATCGAAATAACTATAAGTAATACTAAGTATAAGTATAAGTAACTATAAGTAGTACTAAGTAATGTGATTTAGAACTCAAGTATGAGGAACTCAAAAACTTAGAGGCAACCTGTGACCAGCTTTTTCGAGAAAGAAGATAGTGAAGCGGAGGTTCTCGAGTTCTTTCTTTTCATTCTCTCAAGTTATTAATAAAAATACGGCACTCAAAAATCAGCTCCGGAATCTAAATGTAAAGTGTGAAGAATAATCGCTAGATCAAATATATCTTACGAAGTCAGCTAAAAAGTATAAAAACCCTTGCAAAGTCCAACAAAGCATTTGCTTTAAAAAGTAAATTAAATTCATACTGCGAAATTATAAAAGATAATAACATTGAAATAAAGTACCTTAATGAAAAAATTGTTTTTTCGCTGTAAACCTATACAGCGAAAAAACAAAAGAATGAATATATTTTGTTTATGAATAATATTTTTTAACTAGAAATAATAACTTGGACAAATTTGGCTCTCATACTAATAAGTTAAATAGTAGCTCGGGAGCTCAAACAACGTACTCTTACAAATCCTTAACCAACAAAATATTGAACATGAGAAAAACATTAGTTGCGATACGTATATCATCATCATCATCATTACAGCCCTTCACAAGTCCACTGCTGTACATAGGCCTCTCCAAGGAATGCCACAAAGCACGGTCGTCATTCCATCTAGTAGAGGGACGCCCAACACTTCGCCTACCGGTACGAGGCTGCCACTCGAGAACCTTTTTTCCCCACCGGTTGTCGGTTCTTCGAGCTATATGGCCGGCCCATTGCCACTTCAGCTTACCAATTCGTTGAGCTATGTCAGTCACTCTAGTTCTACTGCGGATATCCTCATTTCTAAGTTTATCACGCAGAGAAACCACGAGCATAGCCCTCTCCATAGCACGCTGAGCTTGAGCTTCCTTATACGGCCAGCAGTGAAGGACCACGTCTCAGATCCATAAGTTATCACTGGAAACACGCACTGGTTGTATAATCTCGTTTTCAGGTTTTGAGGTATACCTGACGAGAAGATATGTCGTAATTTCCCGAACGCTGCCCAGCCGAGTTGAATCCGTCGATTGACCTGTCGGTCGAAGTTGGACTTACCTAGTCGGACTATTTGTCCCAGGAAAACATACTCGTCAACAACTTCGAGCTTAGTGCTCCCAAAAACTACCGGCATAGGTGTGACATGGACATTAAACATGATCTTTGTTTTGACCATGTTCATCTTAAGACCTATCCGTTGGGAGACACTATTGAAGTCATTGAGCATAGTGCTTAGGTCCTCCAGCGATTCTGCCATAAGGACTATATCGTCGGCAAATCGAAGGTGAGTGATGTACTCGCCATTGATGTTGATACCGTATCCTTTCCAGTCCAGTAGCTTAAAAACGTCTTCCAATGCAGCGGTGAAGGCTTTCGGGGACATAACGTCACCCTGTCTTACACCTCTCTGCAGTTGGATAGGTTTCATACTCTGATTCTGTACTCGGATAGCCATCGCAGCCCTACAGTAGGGCACTTCAGCACTTCGATATACTGACAGTCAACTTGGCAGCGCTGAAGGGACTGTAGCACCGCCCAAATTTCGACGGAATCAAAGGCTTTCTCATAGTCCACATACGCAAGGCAAAGTGGAAGATTGTACTCTTCGGTCTTTTGTAAAATTTGCCGAAGGGTATGTATGTGGTCTATGGTACTAAAGCCTTTTCGGAAACCGGCTTTTTCGGAAGGCTGGAAGTCGTCAAGTCTGCGTGCGAGACGATTCGTAATGACTCTCGAAAACAGCACGTAGAAGCGGCTCAGAAGGGAAATCGGTCTGTAGTTTTTCAACAGAGCGTTGTCGCCTTTCTTGAAGAAGAAGACCACCGCACTTCTGCTCCACGCCTCCGGTGTAATGCCACTATGGAGGACGGAATTAAAGAGCTTTTGTAGGACTTCAAGTACCGGTTTTCCACCCGCTTTCAGAAGATCCGCTGTAATTCTATCCTCGCCTGGGGACTTGCCGTTTTTAAGATGCTGGAGAGCCATTCTAATCTCGCTCAGACTGACGTCCGGGATATCATCGGAATATTGTCGAATAAGACTTGCTCTTGGTCTTCGATCCATGAGTAACGATACGTATATAAATGAAATAAATTCGTCTAAAATCACGCAGTTTTTGATTCTGTAAATAGGAGTAGTCTAAAAATAGCGATGTATTCAGACAAAATCGGTGTTGATTTTGGTTGTTTAATGAGTTAATATTTAAATCTAAAAATTATCAATAACTGTATGCCAGGAGCATCATTTACTAATATTTTAAATAAAGTTAAACAATCGAACTTCAACCCGAATCCCACCTTAGTAATGTCATTTGGAGACAGTTTAAATATTAATAGAATAGAAATTATTTAATTTTTCATATACATAGACACATGAACCAAAAGTGTATTTAATAAGATTACTTTATGGGCGTTACCATACTCAAAGTCTTTGTCAGCCGACAAAAAAAAACAAAATTAATAAATTAAATGTACTTATATACAACTTGACTTGTCGCAAGTTAGTATTAGTTTTTGACATAAATAAGTTTATTATATAAGTATAATATTATAATTATATTATGACGAGGGATACTATGTATCTCCCAAAAAATATAAGAATGTTATGGCTAAAGGGGAATGCTCACCGTTCATAGACACTTCGGCCATGAGTGCACACATATAAAAGCAAATGGAAGTGATAATATGCAATTAAAAGAATGAAATGCTTAAGTAATTGGTTTAAAAAAAGTCCGGATTATTAAGGTATAAAGGTTTTTATTTTCACAACTACAATTTTTTTAACTATAATTTTACTGTAATAAATATATAAATAATCAAGTTTTGATGAGATCTGTAAGGTATTTTATGGTCTTATACATCATTTGTATCATAAACAATCAGTACCTCATCCAGGAATTGAGCAGGAGGCAAAAGTCTGATGCCGTGCCCAACTCAAATACCATATTACTGTCATAACATGAGCATAGCATCCTACCGTTCGACGGCTGACAATACATTTGCAACAATACTTTTAAATTGCACTTCTACCAGAATCATTGCCACTAATTATAATATAATATAGAAAATATACTTTATGACTGATGTGTCGAATTGGAATTCACATTACAGGGGCCTAGTTGTCCGATACGATGTTGCCACTTAACAGACATAAAATTGATAAATCGATATCGATTTTTTATTCGATTTATAATTTCATAAAAAAGACGAATCTTTGAGGCGCTTTAAGTTCTGCACGCCTTTTAAAATATGTTTTCTTTTATTTATTTAAATTCTATTTTAAATTTATTTTTAAGAACAGGTAAGAATAACAGTTCAATTATGCAGTGGCGTTGTTTGTTATGCTCTAAAGAATTCATGGTAAATCAACAAGCAATTCGCTTGTTTAATTATCATAACATCATTATAATTATCGAAAAATAATATTAACATTATAATAATGACACCATAAAAATCGATCAAAAAAAAGAGAATCGATTTTTTTAACGAGGTTTGTAATTGGCAACACTTTTTATTTTATCCGCAAACTAATGAATTACGGATTTACCTAATTTCATTTTTATCTTTTAGGTACTTTTTTTTGTACAAAAATGTTGCGATCTTGTTTGGATAAATGAATACCGCGATTAATAACAATAAAAATGATGTATTTTTTTTAACAAATGCAAATTGTTGGGCGTTTCATAGCCAAAATTGGGCATTTCCATTTCTAGAGTATAATATTAGCATTGCTAATTTTTTAGCAAATAACTATTTGGACATAAATTATGAATTTAACATTACAAAAAATTGTCAGCAGATTGTTTCAAACTAACCGCTAAGACAACTGCAAAGCCCAACAAATTAAATATTATAAATCAATATATCCAGGGCCTTACAAGCAAAGATTTAGAATTAAGTTTATTTTTGAATATCTCTTAAATAGATATAATATATGTAACCGATCATTGGCTCAGAGATTTCGAAACTAATATGATGTACTTTGAGATTGGGAGCGTGTTTTGTACTGCCATAAGAGGTGGTTCTCTTATATATTTGAATAATAATTTAAAATGTAAAACTAGAAAAGATGTCGAAATAAAATCTATAGTACGAATTATTGAACTGCCCTGCCATGAACTGGAAAGACACATCATAGTAAGCGTATACAGACCTCCTGCAACTGATTTATTGGTTTTATTTAGATCATTCAATATAAGTAACTTATTTCATGAACCTACGAGAATTACAGCTAGAACAGCCACTTGCTTAGACAATATTTTATGTAATTCTTAGGCCACAGAATATTCGATTATTAACAAATTATCATAAAATCACTGTGGTCAATATGCTTTATTTCCTGTAAATAATAAGAATGCATTAGACCAAATTTCATGCAGAATTGTTAACGAGCCTCCATTAGAACGCTTCATGAGGATTCTTTTAAATAAAATACCATACTGCATTATTAATATAGAATAAAATGACCCCGACACTTTATATAACCGATTAAATAATACGATTAGAAGTGAATTTGACAACGTATTCAAAATTAAAAATTTCGTCAAAAAATTTAACATTAAAACTAATGAGTTGGCTACAACGGGAATTTATAAAAGCAGAAATAGATTATAGAAACTTCTTGAAAAAAAAACTCAAAAATATTTTTAAAAAAGTTTGTCACACGGCTAAATCCCAATACATAACTAAAATAATTACAAATTCAATAAACATAACATAAACAACATGGCATATCATAAATAAGGAAACCGTTAAAACAAAACTAAAGGAAAAGAAGTACTGTTTGATGATTGATTATCGCTTAATTACTTTGAACTTTGATGTTTCTAACGCATTTAGTTATTTCTTTGCTAATATTCCTGGCGCCACAACAGGATCGATGAAATAATCTTGACCAGATGCTATACAAGTAATAAACCTATAGAGCAAAAAGTACTCGGATATTTAGTTTTAATCCCATAGATGACAAAATTATAATTTAAAAAAATTAATCTTTAAATATGAAGAAAACTAAGGACTTATGGGGTTTTTTTAGTGAAAATATTTAGTTTTTTTTTTTATTAAAGATATTGCCTCTGTTCTTGATTTTATCTTTAATAAATCTATAGAAAATGGAGTTTTCCCTAATTTACTGAAATGTGGCAAAATAGTACCTTTATTCAAAGCATTTATGCAAAGCATAAAGAGGATCCATTAAATTTTAGACCAGTTACAGTTTTACCTGTATTCAGTAAAATATTTGAAAAAATAATGTTAAATCAACTAACTACGTACTTCAACATTAACAATGTGTTGCATGAAAATCAATATGGCTTTGTAAAAGGCAGATTGACAACTGCAGCTGGTTCTTCACTGATCCAACATATCTTCAACGCATAGGAAAATTCACTGAACTAAAACAAAAATAGGCGTTTTTTGCGATTGATCCAAAGCATTCGATTGTGTTGACCAAGTTACCTTACTTCTAAAATTAAATCACTACGGTGTTGAGGATATTGCTCTCAAATTAATCGCGTCATATCTTAGCGAGCGAACGCGGATAATTGAAGTCGGTGGTTTTAAGTCACAACATTCTAAAATAAAATTAGGCGTTCCGCAAGGCTCGATCTTAGGGCCATTTTTGTTTCTGTGTTACATTAATGACCTCCCATATGTAGTGAATAACCTATGTGACATTGTATTGTTTGCTGACCACACATCTCTACTTTTTAAGATTGACAGAAAAAAAATACAATTTGACGGCGTAAACAATACTCTTGCACGAGTATCAGATTGGTTCACAAAAAATAATTTTGCACTTAATCCTAAAAAAACTAAATGTATCAAATTCCGTTTGCCAAATGTGAGGAGCGTTAACTATAATATAATTTTAAACTACACCAAATTAGATATTGTTGAGTCCACAATTTTTTAAGGAATTACTCTCGATAATAAACTGCACTGGAATTATCACATAGCTTCACTTAACAAGAAACTGTGTTCAGCGGCTTTCGCTATAAGAAAAATTAGGCTGTTAACTGATTTTTTAAATATATACTGCAAGACTGCTCTACTTCAGTTATTTTCATAGTCTATTGTCGTATGGAATACTTTTGTGGAGCAAATCATTAAACATTGAATCTGTATTTGTCATTCAAAAAAGAGCTATACGAGCAATTTACAAATTAAACTCACGAGAGTCTTTGAGAGAATTGTTTAAAGAAATTAACATACTAACTGTAGCTTCGCAATATATCTATTCGAACATTATTTATGTATATAAAAATATTTCATTATTTAGAATAAAAAGTGACATTAATAAAATCAACACTAGAAATAAGCATAACTTAATGGTTCCTTCCTTAAGACTGAAGAGAGTAAGTAATTCCTTTCCAGGACAATGTGTAAGCTTCTTCAATAAGATATCCAAACAGAGAGTAAACTTACCTTTTTTTTAGAATAAGGTGACAAATGAGCACACAGTCCACTTGATGGTAAGTGGTTGATGTGGCCCATGGACATTTACATCTATCTTCGTTTGCGAATTTAAATGCAGATGCGTTGTCAGCCGTGAGGACTAAGATAGAATGCCTCTTTTCCAGTAAAAAGGGTCTCTGATTCTCTACATTCACCATACGAAACACAGCAGCATTAAGCTGCTATTTTACGCTGGTATTCTGTGAGAGCGTGGTCCTTCCCCGGTCGAGCCGACCCATTAGTGCTACAACTATACTATTAATATACCTGCAGCATGGCTCTACCACGTAAAAAAATACTTAAAACAGTCACTCATAAAGAAAGCATATTTATTACACAGTCTACGACTACGTTGTAGATAAAGATGCTTGGTCTTAATGTCTTTCAGTTTAACACATATACAATCCTCATTTTCAAAGTTGGAAAATTTAAGTTATACTTAACATAAATTCGCCAAAGACGTATATCGTCGTAGCTATTTTCTCTGTATGATTATAGTGTGAACACTAAATAACAATTATTATTATGATATGTTGACGTTCATAAGTGCTTTATTTAAATTCTACATTAATAAAGATATTTCATTTGATTTGATTCAGTTAGATCCGATTTGGAAAATTATTGCTAATATAACCACGGTGGCCAGTCTCGACGGAGACTAGCTAAATTCGCAATACTGGCTCAAAGTGCACGAGTGTGTTCGCAAGCACAGGTGTAGTCTCTATTACCTCACTCTCATAGTCCGATAGGACCGAAATTCGACACGATTGCAGAGTGCTCAGGCTTAGGACAAATGGTTTTACGTACTTTCCGAGGCACGGGGATGCTACACCGCTAATTTCCTGACTCTGGAAATTGTCGGTGTAGCATAGTTGTTAGGGTAGTTACTAAGAATTTTTTGACAGAAAACCCATTAACTAATTTTTGCTCGACTCGGTTGAACCCGAGACCCCATGATCAGCTGTTGTGCTTAGGACCGCTAGATCAATAAGACAGCCTAGTGGTCGCACAAGCATTAACACTGATAGACTGATATTTGTATATTTCGTGTGAGAAGAACCGGAAGAATGCCCAAGAGGAATTCGATAACGGTAATCCCGAATAATTACACCTTTACTGGTATAATATCATTTTTTTAAGAGGAAATAAATGGCTATCCAAGTAGTTTATCACCTTCTCTGACATAAAAAGTACATTCAATCTTGAACAAACCTGTTCTTCATCAGTTTCCGTATTCGTTAAATGTACGGATCTGATTTATTTTGAAATAACGGATTCGAAATCACGACTTTCAAAACGGTTTGTACTCTTGATCATTAGACTACTGTTCCTTAAATTCATCTGTAAAATAAATAGTAAAAGATCACAATTTTTTTTACTACAGTAATAATACAAAAAAAAAATAAGTGGTGGAATTCCTTTTCCGCCTAGGAGTCCTTCTATCATTACTTTTTTAGTTTCTGTAATAGATTACGCAGATGACTCATTATGCATATTCATTTAAATATTATTATAAATTATTAAATAAATAATAAATATATATTACGTACATCATATTAACCAGGTATCTCTTATGTCGGTCTCCGTCAACACATGGGCCGAGAGGATCCTTATCCATTTCTACTTCGAGAAGGCTACACTCCAGTAGAAAAACTAATATCAGCATGGTACCAAGAACGTAAGTGATAATCAACTATTATTAATGATAATTGTATTATTTAAAGAAAACGACTCTCAGTATTATCGCATCTGGTTGAAATTTATAAATGACCATTGCAGAAATATATTCGGAACAAACTTATGTCTATTAAACAAAATCTCTAAGTAGAGCCGACTAAAAGTTCAATACAATCTCTCTACTCTACTCTTTTAAGAAGAACCCCACCGTCGTATCTCCTAATTTGGGAGGCAATCTCCTTGTTGCCTTAGCTAGTACTGTAGACATACCGAATGTTATCCAGTTCCACGGAAAGGAAAAGTCAAATTGGCCTCTAAGAAGTTTGACGGTCCACAGCTTCTTACATGGCGCAAGTTTTTTTTTAAATATATAATATGTATATAGAATAAAGTGATACACGAGCACACAGTCCACTTGATGGTAAGTGGATGCTGTGTCCCATAGACATCCACATCTATCCTTAGTAAGTAATCAAAATGCAGATGCGTTGTCACCCCTGAGGACTAAGATGGAATGCCTCATTTCCGGTAAAAGGTGGTCGAGCAGAAAGATTTGTGCTTCAACTATAACATACCTGCAGCATGGATCTACCACGAAAGTTCGGCCTGACATGGAATATTGTTCTCATCTCTAAACCAGTACCCCAGTACCTGTTCCTTCCTTCCATTTTTTATAGTCACAACCATATTGTAGAATTTACTGTCACCATTAATTTCTGTTTACTTTCATTCCAGGATAGGGAGAACAAGTGCATTTTTTCTTAGGTTACTTATCAATTGTACCTAAATAAAAAAGTCTCTAGTCTCCAATCTTTAGTGTACCAAATTTTATAAAAAAACCTATAACTGGCCAAGTGCGTGTCGGGCCACGCACAATGTAGATCTAGCGTTCCGTAGTTGCTCATCACAATACATGGGCTTTCTTGATAATGAGCATAATAAGTGAGTTCGCGGTTTGACTGCTATAACGACTAAAATGGGCCCAAATAGGAAGATGGTAACTGAAGGACTTATTTTTCAAATCAGACTTATAGAGAGTGGTATTTTTTTTATAGGATAAGGGTGACAAATGAGCACACAGCCCACCTGATGGTAAGTGGTTTCTGTAGCCCATAGACATCTACATCTATCCTCGATTACGAATCAAAATGCAGACGCGTTGTCACCCGTGAGGACTAAGATGGAATGCCTCGTTTCCAGTAAAATGGGTCTCCGGTTTTCTACACTCACCATACGAAACACAGCAGCGTTGAGTTGCTATTTTACGCTGGTATTCTGTGAGAGCGTGGTCGTTCCCCGGTCGAGTCGACCCATTAGTGCTACAACTATACTACTAATATAGCCGCAGCATGGCTCTACCACGTTAAAAAAGATAAAAAATTATTATTTAAAAATTATTAAAGTTTTCAAAAAAGATTTAAAAAAACGTGTGTGTGTACTTATGTACGCACGTAGGAAGTTATACTTCTTTAGCGTAACAAAACATAAATAACTAAAAATAACTACCTTAAATATACTTATCAGTTCCCACGAAAACTTGAGAGACAGTTACCCAATGAAGTTGTCACTTTGAGGTGTCAGTGTGCGCGCGCATCGTAAGAACTTCATGGTGTCGTTTTTAGCTGTTGGTGTGCGCGCGCATCGTAAAAAATTCACTCTCATAATTTAATTATTATTATTATTATATATCTATATATTCCCGGCAGTGCAACCCTAAGATATACCTAGTCAGGTCATAAATTCTGTCACATGTTTAATATAAAATAATTGAAACAAGTTTATTCATTATGTAACCATTTATATACCAAAATGAACTTAACAAAACATAGATTCTTATGTCACTAAAGTTTATTCAAAATGACCTCCGTGATTTTGAATACAGGCCTTCAATCGGCGCGGCCAGTCGTCTATCGCAGCACGAACGAGGTCCATGTCAATATCGGCGGCTGCCTTATTCAAGGATGTCTTGAGTGACTCCAAATTGGGATGAGGCTTTGAGCACGCCTTTTCCTCCAAGTGTTGCCATATCTTGTAATCTAACGGATTCAAATCTGGACTGGAGGAGGGCCAGTCTTCGTGCCGGATGAAGTCGATTTCACGCGCCGCCAGCCAGTCTTGTGTGCTCTTCGCTCTATGAGCTGGCGCCGAATCTTGTTGGAATACCCAGTGCCTGTTATTGAACATGGTATAAGAAAGAGGTTCCACAAGGTTCGTCAGGACTGTATTTTGATACACAACTGCATTCGTTTTTACACCTTTCTCACAAAAATGTACCTCTGTTAAGCCCCAATAAGAAACTCCCAACCATACCATGAGCGAGGATGGAAAATGACCTCGTTGGACACGCGGAATACGGTTGCTCGCTTCTTCACTACTGTGTGCGTACACCTTATCATTTTGTTTGTTGTAGCTCTCTTCTACGGTAAAAATTTTTTCATCCGAAAAAGAATTTCCAGATATTTTTTTCCCGCGTACCGCTTCAACAAAGCGCGGTATCTCTTCAGTCTCAGGTCCATTAGACGAGCATTCAAACGATGTCCTGTTTTTCTTCGATATGCCCGAAGCCCTAAGTCTTCATTTAACACCCTTTTCACCGTGGTTCTGCTTAACCCCATCTGAAGGGCCAACAGTTTCTGCTTACGTTTGGGATTTCTTTGAATTCGCGCCTTCACAGCTTATATCACTGCTGGAGTCCTTACAGACCGAGGCGACCACTTCTTGACCTGTCATCTACACTAGAGTCTTCATTGTATCGTTTGATGGTACGATAAATGAATCTTTTGGTTATATTCAAATTTTTCAGTATGTCAAAAATTTGAATTGGCGCGTAACCGCAACGATGCAACGCAATAACTGCAACACGGTCTTCTTTAAGCGTTCACTCCATATTTAAAAATGAGTAAAATTCTAAAAAGTATACAGTTTTATTTTCATGAACAATTCGGAATTCGAATTCAATAAACTTTTTTGTGGCCAGCATTCTATAAGAAAAGTTTTTACTGTGTGACAATACTTATGACCTGACTGTGTATATATAGATATAACGCACCTTCACGTAAACCACCACTGCCCTAAATTATCCTGAGGTCGCCCGCGTAAACCAAGAGTGTGACGAATGAAACTGTATGAGGCTATATGTTTGTATGAATTATATGAATGAGGCCTACAATAACTACCAACTAAAAATAAGTGAAAGTAGTAATTAAGTAAGAAAGATCCTCCCTGCCTATCCTGCAAATGAAAAGGTAAACCTATAGTAGTAATGTATATATAAGTAGTTTTCTTCATAATATGTTTATTTTTAACAGCTTACAATAACATTACAAACTTATAATGCAGTTAGTTTTAGTAGTCATTTTCTATGGAGTTGTAATGAAATGTTTACTAATCCAAGTGCATTCTATAAGTTGGGCGACAATTACTCGTTAACTTCTTTATTCTACTTAGCTGTGATAGAAAATGAGAAATATTTTTTTTTAAACTCGACCAATTTTTTTTATTTAATTAATTTTTATTTTTCATTTTATGTGGTTTTATTACCTCTCACCGCCGAGTCTCTTACGAGCCGATGTTAAAACAAAGTAAAGCGGGATCTTTGACAATCCTCTTACTCCCCGGACAATGCAGGGGTAATAAAACCACATACAATTTGCATACAATTTTTTTTAAATAAAAAAATGTCGATTTTTGAAAAAAAGTTTTTTGTATACGTTTGAATACTGATCTTGATAACGTACTTAACGGGAACCACAGGGTTTTTGTTACATATATTGTATACTACTATCGTGTATACTTTTACATTCCCAAAAACAGCGGTTTAGTTGGTAGAGGAGGGGGGGAGGGCATGACTCTAATGAAAAATACCACTTTAAAGCTAAATATTTCGCAAACGGACCCCTGAATCGAAAATATGTTGTTCAGCACCCGCAGTATTTTTAAAAGACCTATCCAACGATACCCCACATGATGGAATAGACGGGTGAAAAAAAGTCATCCTCCATTTACTTGTATGGGAAGTACCCAAAATAAAAATGTTTTTTAAGATTTTATTTCACAGTTTTCTAGGCGTAAATATCTATAACTATGCCAAATTACAGATTTGTAGCACCTAGGGCCTCTGAGTAAAACCACGGACGGACGGACATGGCGAAACTATAAGGGTTCCTTGTTGTGTAAGTACGGAATCCTAACTAGTTGTCGCCACTAGTAGAGCCATTTCTTTTCTCGCTCTAAGGCTTAGTATAGCCATTCAGGGAGGCAAGGCAGCCAGCGTTATTTGCACTATACCGCGGAGAGTAGGACTAATAATATATATTATATTATATTAAAATGTTATGTAAATAAATAAAAAAAATATCATAGTTTTCTTTAGTTAAGTGTATTAAGTATAGTCAAGTTATGCAAGCCACTTGGCGAAATCTTGAAAAGACATAATATTATGTCTGAGTAAACAAACTTATATAAAAAATATTAAACATTGAATTAAAAACAGCATAAAGGAATGACATGATAATCCAATCAACAGAAATGAAAGCAAAATTAAGACATAAAATAATCCAACTAGAGAATACACTTGATTTTTTCATCCCTTTGTATTAACGGTAATGACCCTTGTTAGCTTTGTTATGAAAAGATAAAGGATACGAAGATAAGTAAAACTTGCCTAAGCCATACATTGTCGACAAAGATATTGAAATGAAGAGTTATTTTCTTGCGGTCTTTTCGTTATTTTATTGTGACGCAGGATTTTATCTTGAATATTTATATTAAGCCCCACGGGTCTAGGCTTTTTGTTTAAGTATAATCTGACATTTGTAAAATATACATTCCATTACAGATTCTAAGGCCCGTATTAATAAACTTTACTCAACGACGAACTCAAGTGCGTAATCATTTGATACGCCCTCATTACGAAATCAGCATCTCAAGATCGTTGCTAATTAATAAATACATAAAAACAGTATCTCAAAACGTTGTACTTAGGAATACTGTTCTGTGACTTGCACTCAAGTATACACACTTGAGAGTCGAGTTTCGTTTATTAATCAGTGTGGTACTCATCTGATATCGTAAACCTAAACCGCATCTTGAGATATGTTTATTAATAAGATCATAACCTCAAGATTGTACTCAAGTGCGTGTACTTGAGCTGAGTAACGTTTATTAATACGGGCCTAACTCTTTTAGTAAACTCTGGAAAAAACTACTCGAACATAAAACAAAGCAGACAATCGTTTTAGGGTCCACTAGAAATTTTAACGACCCTGGTATTACACAAAAAAAATACAATTTATTATTGTAAATAGCATAAAGATTTTATAAAAATCTAAACGGGATCAGGAAATCTGAAAAAAAAAGAGTTATGTGAACTGTGTATCTGTTTTGATATTTGTGTTATGGTAATGTAATATGAAAAAAAAATGTGAAGAAACTCGACTCGAGTTAACTTGAGTTGAAATTCACGTAACTCGAATTGAACTCGAGTTACGAGTCACTCTGTTTTGTATATCACGTCGCTCGAGTTGTAGGTACTCGAGGTTTCGAGTAATTCGAATTAACTCTTTACAGTCCTTGCATCGAGTAAAAGTTTATCATTGAGTTGAGAGTTGCGATTACTTTCGTTAAAGCATTTTTGAACTGGTACCTTTATTAAATAAGTAATATAAAATAAAATACAAATATTTATTATTTACTTATTTGTAGTATTTCCATGTTTTTTTTTCATGCCTGTAGTATTTCAAAATCATTTAACTGCTTTTTATATACATATTATTTTTTTTTTTCAAAATAAAACTACACTGACGATTTTTGTTTTGTTTTTTCATTGTTATCTCTCATATTTTAAGCAAACAGGTAGATTTCAATCACGCTTTATTACTCCTTGAGCACTTTGCCGTATTAAGACAGTCCATTACAAATATTTTTATAAAATTAAAGTAGCAAACGAACTTACAGTTCACCGATGGTAAGTGGCCACTGCAGCCTACAAATGCGATATCACCTCTGACAACTACGGTAGAATTCCTCACAGTCCATAATGATGCGAGCTCTCTATACCCTTCAGACCAGAATATAGCAGTGCACGCACTGCTTTTTGGCGACAGATATTGGAAAAATTGTGGTACTTGACCAGGCAGACTCCAGTCAGGAAAGGAGTCCTGTCTGGAGTCTGCCTGGTTAAGTAACATACTACTAGTAACATACCTAGTAACATACCACCTACAAAAATCATTACACTGTCAACTCTCACTGCAAGCAAAGATTTAATGTGTCAGGAGAACTGAGCTCACTTTAGAGTAATTTGTTCGTTAAATAACCTGAATATATTTATATTCTACACATTGGTCAAGTTATATTTCAGATTGAATTATGTGACACAATTATTTTTGATTGTTTTAATAGGTTTTAACCTTTTAATATAACGTGATTTAAAAGAATACAAATTGAAAATCTAAATTTATTATATAATTAAAACAAACAATAAAAAATTGACCAACAAATTACGCAAAGAAACGTATTATACTACATATTTATTGTATAAATGTTTTTTTTTATTTACACTAACAAATTATTCTAATTACCAGGACCAGTGTGGGAAGGGACAACAGCATTCGGCTTTTAAATAACGGCTCTTCGAAACTCTGAGAAAGGAATAGAGGTGCGCGAAATGCGGCCAATAACAATACAGAACGTACTAAGGAGAACTATAGCAAGTGTTCGAGTTTAGTGTTGAAAGCAAACAATATGGCTCCATTTCCAAAGTGCTGCGAGAGTGAGAACGGCGTGAAACATGTAGAAACGAGACTCGATTGTAAAGATGTTAGTAGCACTGAGAGTTTTTATTTACCACTCGATGGTTCCTTTAGACGCTGTTAATAAAATTATTTTTATCCTACTAAAAGTGTAAATATAAATTAAGTATAAAGTGTTGATGACAAAGTGTTAATGATAAAGTGTAATGATATTGTAAAGTAACTAAATGTTTAATAGTTAATGTCATGTGCAACTATCTTAAAGTATAATTTCAAATGTTTATTTATTATATATATCCCTTGAAATTTTTACGAATTTGTTTTAAGCAAAGGATACACATTGATAAAATTAAATATTTTATTAAATTCGTATAGTATTGCAACGGATTTTTTGTAAGTTCAAATTTTAACTTGAGTGATACTATGAAACTCTTAAAAAGACTCTTAAATCCAATTTAAAATATTTTGTAAGGATGTTCTGAATATCATCATCATGATTCTTCATTATAGACTATCTAAAGTCCACCGCTGAAAATAGGTTTCCCCATAGTTGGCCTCATAGGGAGGTTCCTGCCGATATTGCTCGAACGCTCGGCAGGTAAGTTAGCAGCCGCAGTTTTTTTTGTAATTACAGTTAATATCAGGAAGTCGCTGCCATCTCCTGTTTCGCTGTCACCTCTTTCGACACTATGTCATCTCTAAATCTGTTGTACCTACGCTTAATTCTATATTATGAATAAAAAAACTTGTGGTCCCGGAATTCCTCACTACGATGATATGGGGTAGTGGATATATGTACTTACGCCGCCTCTACGCAGCCGGTTCTTAATATTATGTATTATAGAATAAGGTGTAATGGTAACATTATACCTAATGATATTCCTATTTTCCTATTTCATATACCAGGTTTGCTATTTTTTGTCACTTTTTACTGAGTAGTTTAGTAGTGAGGAATTCTCGGACCGCAAGTTTTTTTTAAATTCATAACATAGAATTAAGCGTAGGTACAACATATTCTGAGATGAACCAAATGCCATATTGAGATTTGAATTAACGTTTTTTTTTAATGTTAGTAAAATGTACTACTTGTTAGTAAAATACAATGTTAGTAAAATGTATTACTTTTAAAATATACTACTGAATAAAAGAAATAGTAAAAACTTTAAACTTTGTTAAAAAAAGCTTTGCATTATTACGAAAGCTGTCTTCCATAAATTTGGGACAACGCCTAGGGAGTAGGAGTACCGGAAAAGACGCGTTAGAACCGGTGCCAACTCTGGAGCGCACGTCCTCAGCACAATTGGCGGGATTCCGTCAGACTCACTCGACTTGTGGATGTCCAAGGAGAGGAGTGCTTTGTGTACTGAGTACTGTCTGAATAGCACATAATGCATAGAGCACTCACACTGCGGGATGGTCGGCGGTGTGTTCCCCGTCATCGAGAGTCGAGTTGGACGCAAAAAGGGAGCCTAAAAGGTCGGCTTTCTCTTTTGTGGCCTGGGCCAGTGAGTCATTCTCCCTGTGCAGAAATGGTAGTGATGGTTTACAGAAATTCCCTTGAACAGCCTTGACGAGAGAACAAAATGCACGGGTTCCCGAAGGAAGGCGAAATAATTTCTCGCCAATTCTGCCAATGTGCTCATAAATGCTTGGAAATAACTCTTTTGAAGGACCTGGAGGCGAAGTTATACTTCTTTTTAAGCATGCTGGTGTTTACATCCCAAGCCGCCGAAGCCTCAGCCCAGGCCTGATAACACTCCTGCTTACTGCGTAATGCAGTCTTGCAGGAGCGACCAAACCAAGGCTGAGATATGCCTCCGATGGGTACCACAGATAATGGAATAAATAGTTCCATTCCCTGTAATACCACATCAGTGATAGAGTCAGCAACAGCGCTGGGATCATCCGGCAAAAAGCAAAGCCGCTCCCATGGGTAGGATGCAAAGAAAGACCGCATTCCGTCCCAATCCGCCGACCTGTAACGCCAAACACGGCGGCAGCCTGCAGAACGCAACCTCGAGGGGAGCGTGAGTGGCATCACACTCCGGATCAGACAATGGTCCGAAGAGCCGAGAGGGGCATCGACGGAAACCTGATATCCGTCCGGATGAGAGGTCAGCAGAAGGTCCAACAGGGAAGGTGTATGATCCTCCGGCCACCTGCACTCACCAAGCGAAACGCAGAGACCTCACAGAATACCAAGTACCACGACCTCACAGAATACCAAGCGAAACGCAGAGGTAAACCTCTTTGTTTCGCTTGGTATTGCTTGGTATTCTGTGAGGTCGTGGTACTACCCCGGTTCGAACCGGCCCATCCATGCTACAGCAGAAGCTGCAGCGTGGCTCTACCACTGTTATATTGTTCTTCGTAATTTTAGTTATCTCATCATTAGTTATTCTGAAATTCGTTTTAAAATACAAAAAATAGATATGACGCATATATATTTAAAATACAAAAAATAGTATCTAATAGTCGCAAGTGTAATGTGAGACACATGACGCACGATTAAGTGACGATCTGCGCAAAGTAACTGGATCAGCAGGATGCGTTAAACCGAGGATCGGGTAAGCTGGCACATGGAGATAGGCATATGTCCAGTAAGGGATCGCTCTGGAAACTAATGATGATAATATATATAAATTCAAAAATTGGTCAAGGTGGTTAAACAATTAAGATAGAACTCACAGTCTGTATGTTAATAAGAAGAGACGTGCACACACTCCATCTGATAGTAAATGAATGCCGTAGCCCATAGACAATTGCATCTATATCTTAGTTTAAGTGCCAAAACGCGGATGCGTTGTCACCCCTGACAACTTACACGGAACACCTAGTTACCAGTAAGAAGGATCTCCGGTTCCCGTCAGAAATAATTGTGAAACACAATTTTAAAACAAGCAACAATTATACGCTAGTATTCTGTGAGAGTGTGGTACTTTATTGATCATAGCACAAACGTATTAAAATTGTAATAAGTAATCTTGAATAAATATTATAGAACGTAATTAATTAAGCACACACATTACAAACTTCAAAAAATTGTAATTTTATAATAAAATTCACTAAATATTGTTATTAATATCAAACAGAAAATCAACTTAATAAAAATGTGTGTTCACGTCTATTTCATTGAGTCTTAGTCAGTATTTTCATTAATTTTCGACGAAAAAAAATTACGCTCTTAGTTACATCGAATTTCTGTATTGTAAATAAAATTCTTGTAACACATATTAAGAATTAAATTCGGAAAATACCTAAACGTGTTTTATTGAAACCAAAAATATTACCTTATAGAATGTACATGAAATGTTATAGTTATGTCTTCGACATATCCTCACTTTTGAAATTAAACGATATACTCTTAGCCGACTTCAAAGAATAGAAGGAGTTCCTTAATTCAACTGTGTGTGTGTGTTCTTTTTTTTATATGTTACGCAATATCTTCGTAGTTTTTTAATCGATTTTCTTGATCCTTTCCTTATAAAATAGGTTATATTTCAGGAGTAGTCACATAAATTTGGAATAAAATCCACCCCTGAAGGTCGCAAAATAGGAGATAAAGTTTTTAATGGAACTATTAAGACATTAAGATTTTGATATTCAAACCTTAGACCGTTCAAAAGGGTAAAAACCACTTTTATTAAAAAGTAAAAGCCGACTTCAAACAACTAAAAAGAATAAACTAATTTCACAACAATATGTCTTAGCACCGACTCCAAACTAATTTCATAACAATATGTCTTAGCACCGAAATCCACTCCTGAAGGTCGCAAAATAGGAGATAAAGTTTTTAATGGAACTATTAAGACATTAAGATTTTGATATTAAAACCTTAGACCGCTCAAAAGGGTAAAAACTACTTTTAATAAAAAGTAAAAGCCGACTTCAAAGAACTAAAAAGAATAAACTATTTTCGCAACAATATGTCTTAGCACCGACTTCAGAATATGAAATTTTGTTTTCCTTTTAGTTGTTTAAAGTTGGCTTTTATTTTTTATTAAAAATTGATTTTTACATTGCAGCTCCCATTTTATTTGTTGATTTTTATTTATAAAAAACCAGCGTGTCAAAGATCAAGCGTGGCAATTAAGTCAAATCCTCCCAACGGGTGACATTTTGTGGGCTATTGAAGAAAAAAAAGAAGTAGAACTAAAAATGAGAAATACGATGTGAAATTAGAAATAAGTGACGTTTATAACATGTAGTATATTGCTCAATACTATTAGCTCGATGCCGTTTGCTTTTCGAGATGCCATTCTCAGCAAAGAATACATTGCAAAGTTGTATAACTATGTAAAAGTACTCACAAATGTTATCACCTTAAAATTATGTACGGATCCAACATCCATAGTAACATATTTCGAAGATATAAAAGAATTTGATACCTTTAATAATCTATCTGCATAAGGTGCAACTTGGCCAAAGGATCAATTCGAGTTGTCTTTTATTTAGTTGCATTTTCCTTCTAGATATTTTTGATTTTCTCCATTAATCTTATAATGTATCCAATCAACTCCGTCCTTTTTTTCTGACCCCGGTTCTTCTAACTTTTCGCATACTACACTATGAAACGGACTGTGCAGATAATAAGTTCCGACTGTATGCAAATCTGTTTTTATCTTTCTTCTTTATCAGCCCGTAACAGTCTGCTCCTGGTCATGTGTTTCTTCTATCATTGTCGTGGTCGAAATCAGGAGAACGTCACTAATTATGTAATTTAATTAATACGGCTAAAAACACATAAAAATATCGCTAGTAGCTCCTTCATCATCCCGTAAAAGTACACAGCTCGACAAGGATCGAGGAACGAGGAAGGAAGAATTTACATTATTTTTTATGCTTGGCATGCAGATTGATGATCGCAGAACAAGACATCTTACAACTTTGACACTGCTGCCGTCTCAAGATAGTATATCGCCATTTTTCAGAAACCATAATTTTTTCTGGTATTTTTATGGGGTTGGTTGAGCAAGTGGATTAGTTTATGTATTTAGGATATGTGTTTAGCAGGGATGGTAGATATGACAAGGATATAGAGCGACGATTGAACGCAAGGCACAGAGTAAATGGGGCTCTTCACTGTATTGTAGAAAGTCAGAATGTGTAAAATAGGGCACGTATGGCAATTCACAATGCTGTGTTGGTTCCTACCTTAATGTACGATAGTGAAAGTTGAGCATGGCGGAAGAAGCATGAGAGTACAATGAATGCTGTAAAAATGCGGTCATTAAGGGGTATGTTAGGGCTGAATCTGAACTGACAAATAATGTGATAAGAGAAAAGTGTGCTTTGCAAGATGATGTTGTGACTAGTATTAAGAAAGGAATGCTTCGATGGTTTGGTCATGCAGAAATAATGAACGAGGAAAGAGTGACAAAGCAAACTTATGTTACAGAAGTGAATGGCAGAGTCAGCAAGAAAGCCCTAGGCGGAAGTTCATGGACCAAATTGGCGATATATTGAAAATGGGCCAAAATAAGAGTACTCTTAACCGACAAGCATAAATAGCTTAGCACATGCATTGGTATAAGGACATAGAGGTGTGTCAGGATCGTGCCAGAAGAAAGTCGGTAGTCTTTGCCTACCCCTCGGGATTTATGTATGTACAAATTAAATAAATAAAAGCTAAAAATTGTTTACGTTAATTCTGCAAATGTCAAAAACATAATAGTCTGTAGTCAAAAAGCCGCACAGAGTAGAAATTTTCGCCAAAAAATTTAAAAATGTAGCCAACAAATTATTTTTTTTATAGGAGAGGAGGCAAACGAGCATGCTTCTCACCTGATGTTAAGTGACTACTGCCGCCCATGAACAATTGCAACAACAGGGAAACCAGGGGAATTACAGATGCGTTGCCGGCCTTTTAAAAAAGAGTAGGCTCTTTTCTTGAAGGTCCCTAAGTCGTATCGGTCCGGAAAAATCGCTGGTGGTAATCGATTCCACAAGGAAGTTGTGCGAGGAAGAAAACATCTTCTAAATCGCACAGTGATGGACCGCCAATCATCCAGATGGTGTGGATGGTATCGGGAGTTCTGCCGCGATGTGCGTTCGTGAAATTTGGCAGCTGGGATTAATCCGAACAATTTCTCAAGGCACTCCCCGTGGTAAATGCGAAAGAAAATGCAAAGGGATGCAACATCTCTTCGCAGCGCCAATGAATCGAGCCGATCGGAAAGGACTCGGTCGTCGACGATTAGAACCGCTCTGCGCTGGATGCGATCAAGTGGAAGGAGTTGGCACTGGGGAGCCCCAGCCCAGAGATGAGTACATACAACAACAGTATTCCATGTGAGGCCGAACCTGCGCCATGTAAAGTGGCAGGCGTTGTGCCGGCATGAAACACTGTCCCGCTCTGCTGAGCACGCCAAGCTTTTTAGAGGCCAATTTGGCCTTCTCTTCCAAGTGACTATGAAACTGCACATCACTCGATATGTCGACGCCGAGGATTCCGATACTGGCTTAGGCCTTGAAACTGAGGAGATACGACAAAGGGGTTCTTTTTAGCGGTAAACGCGCAAACTTGAGTCTTCTGAGGATTAAACTGGACTAGATTTAGTCGCCTCCAATCCGAGACTTTGTTCAGCAAAGACTCGACTTCAGCCACAAGTTTGTTCCGGTACTCAGCGACGTTTTTCCGAGAAATATTGGCACGACCGGTGTATAGAGCATCACCAGTGCTGTCATCCGCATAGCAATTAATGTTACCGGCTTGCAATATATCATTGATATGCAGAAGAAACAGCGTTTATGATAGCACGCAGCCTTGTGGAACACCAGCGTTAATAGGCTTTTAGTCGGAGCATGCACCGTCTACAACTACCTTGATGCTCCGATCTGCAAGAAAGCTGGTGATCCAATTGCACAATTTCTCGGGAAGCCCATAGGAAGGGAGCTTCGAAAGAAGCACTTTATGCCAGACCCGATCGAAGGCCTTCCTTTTTCCAAACTAACGGCCAATGCCTCCCCCTTGGACTCTACTGCCTCCGCCCATCTATGAGTCAGGTAGACCAGAAGATCACCAGCTGATCGACCCCGACGAAAGCCGTATTGGTGGTCACTAATCAGCTGGTGATCTTCAAGGTACCGCATGAGCTGGCAGTTATAATGGACTCCATTATTTTCGAGAATAAGGAGGTGATGGCGATAGGCCTGTAGTTGGACGGATCAGAGCGGTTACCTTTTTTAGGGATCGGGTGCACGAAAGCTGTCTTCCATGAATTCGGGACAACGCCTAGGTAGTAGCGGTACCGAAAAAGACGCGATAAAACCGGTGTCAACTCTGGAGCGCACGTCCTCAGCACAATTGGCGGGATTCCGTCAGGCCCACTCGACTTGTGTATGTCCAGGGAGAGGAGTGCTTTGAGTATGATGATCGGCGGTGTGTTCCCCCCGTCATCGAGAGTCGAGTTGGACGCAAAAAGGGAGCCTAAAAGGTCGGCTTTCTCTTTTGCGGCGTGGGCCAGTGAGTCGTCCGCCCTGTGCAGAGATGGTAGTGATGGCTTACAGAAATTCCCTTGGACAGCCTTGGCGAGAGACCAGAATGCGCAGGTTTCCGAAGGAAGGCGAACTAGTTTCTCGCCAATTCTGCCTATGTGCTCTGTCTTTGCCTTGGCAATAACTCTTTTGAAGGGTCTGAAGGCGAAGTTATACTTCTTTTTAAGCATGCTGGTGTTTACATCGCAAGCCGCCGAAGCCTCAGCCCAGGCCTGATAACACTCCTGCTTACTGCGTAATGCAGTCTTACAGGAGCAACCAAACTAAGGCTTAGGTCTGCCTCCGATGGGTACCACAGATGATGGAATAAATAGTTCCATTCCCTGTAGCACCACATCAGTGACAGAGTCAGCAACAGCGCTGGGATCATCCGGCGAGCAGCAAACCCGCCCCCATGGGTAGGATGCAAATAAAGACCGCATTCCGTCCCAACCCGCCGACCTGTAATGCCAAACACGGCGGCAATCTGCAGAACCTCTATTAATACCTTATTAAATGAACTTCGAACTCTTCTCATCCTCAACCTCAGAGAGTAAACCTGATCTTAATGAATACGGCGGACACGAGGCAATACATTTTTATGTATCCCACAGACTTAGAATATAATGGCGATGCGATGTATCGTATTGTATGCGCATAAAGCACTTCTTATATTAAGTCTTGACTAAAGATACAAAACACATATAGTACTTCCGGTTAGCGGAATAACATTGAAGCAGTAGTCGACTTTATAATTATTTGTTATAATATCTCGATAAGAATTTAAATTTTGTCCTAAAATCCTTTTTTGCAAAATAATTACTGATTACATTCATTACGATCTTCTTTTTTTTTTTTTATAGAATAAGGGTGACGAACGAGCACACAGTCCACCTGATGGTAAGTAGTTGCTGTGGCCCATAGACATCTACATCTATCTTCGTTTGCGAATTTAAATGCAGATGCGTTGTCAGCCGTGAGGACTAAGATAGAATGCCTCTTTTCCAGTAAAAAGGGTCTCCGGTTCTCTACACTCACCATACGAAACACAGCAGCATTAAGCTGCTATTTTACGCTGGTTCTTCTTTCGAAATCTTTATATAAACACAATTTAATACGATAATTATAGAAAAATCTCTGGATAGGCTAAATTAAAAATGCTGACGTGTCGGTAAATAGAGAAAGATTAGAAAACTGATGTTGTAATCAAATCCTTAAAAATTTCAAGCATTTAATGACTCAAGAATGAAATGTAAGGCACATTTTATTGTATTACCATGACATTATTAAGTTAAAAAAAATTATATCATAATAATTGGCAGATAAAAAGTGGGCAATTCTGAAGTATAACGTTATTTTCGAATATTAAATACGACGTTATTTTGGATTACTTTTTTATATTGTTGTCTTTTTGAACTATTTTGAAACTTATGAACTTATGATAATACTCAGTAAACTATGAAAAACGTAAATAATTAATTACAGCCCGTCATAAGTCCACTCCTGAACATAGGTCTATATTGATCAAATACGAACATATTATATTGATCAAATAGGAGGATTTTTTGCGACTGTTGCTACGCCAAGCAGGCGGTTTGTAACAACAGTTTTTTTTATAAATAAGTTGTTACCAGGAAAATGATGCGCCCAATATCCTGTTTCAGCTTCTTTCTAAAGCGTCTTTCGACACCTACGGGATAATATAGGGTAGTGAATTCAATTACGCCGCCACTACACGGCGGCTTAATTAAATTATAATAAAAGAAAGATTAGGATTTACTAAATTTATGATGCACTATCTACACCGCATTTATCAAGCAATATAAATATCAAAGCTTATTGCCGCAAATTAAAAAAAATGGTTATGGCTGAACGACCGCTATAATATTCATAGATATTAGCCTCTCAATTCCTATCATAATATAAACTTTACTTTTATTACTAACCGTAAAAAATACCCGCCGAGTTTCAATTTTCTAACTATTATAAGCTTGTACTTTACTACTTACCCATTTGAATTTACCATATTTGAATGAAACTGATCACCAGGGAGATTATCATGAATTTTTTTTTGGAAAACAGTAAGTACTTATTTTAAAATACACACCTTTTTAAAATATGCCAAAACTAATTGCTTTTATGGGCATATTTGGGCATATTTTGAGCCATCTTAAGCCAGGACCGTCTCTAAGGGATGCATAACAACGTAATAATATTTTATGTAGGAACGTGATTGTAATTCCCAATAATTTAACAAGTTCTTTTAGTGGCTCGTCTCTTACAAGTTACCAGTTGTCAATAGATAATACATAAACAATCAAATATATACGTACATATAGATGTAGTTACGTTTAATAGAGTTTGATGTGATGTGCGGTTGATCGCACATATTAAACCCTCCTATAATTACAAGCCTCGGGAGTGACGACGCATTTTCTTTGTTTGAAGTTGGTTGCAAAAGTCAGATATTTCATCATATTATTTTGAGGTAGAAATGCATTTCTAGGCCTTCTTTATTTGAATTTGAAAGCAGGTGTACATATTCTGCAGTAGCCACTTATCATTAGATTGAATATATGTTCGTTTGTCACTTCAATTTTATAAAAAAGACGTATTAAAACTAGAAATTCACAGTCACATCAAAATTATTAAAAAAATCAACTTTAAGTTAAGCAGACGTTGCTATGTGTCACTCAGAAGGGGAGGCTTAATTTAACCCTCGACCCGTCGCGCGGGGTCCTTGAAAGCCCGACTTTTATGAAAATGTAATTTTTGCTTGTGTACATAAAATTATCCAAATGATAAGTACCTTCCTAGAAAGGAATGTGGTTGACGCACGTCACCGAAAATATGAATCTTATTTTTCCGTGTTTCTTAAATATTATTATTAAGTACCCCGTGTAGTGGCGGGTAAGAATACCCACTACACCATATCTTCCGTGGGTGTCGGAAGAGGCGACAGAGGGAAACTGAGGCAGAAGATGGGCAGCAGCATCTTTCTGATAAAAGCAAAAACCAATTAAAAAACTGCAGTTGCCAACCCGCTCGCTAAGCGTGGCAACTAAGGCAATATACCCCCCATAAGCAACGGCACTAATAAACGGCCCCCAGTCCCCGGCAGCCTCGCTATTTCTTGCTACGGTGGCGACCATGGTAACGGCGGGGCAGGGGGTGCTAAGAATCTCCGGTGGAGGTTCGGTTGCCACCTACGACGACTCGACCTGGCAACTTATAACGCACGCACCCTGAGGACTGACGAGAAGATCCTGGAGCTGGAAGAAGAGATAGACAAGTTGCGCTGGCATATTATAGGATTATCCGAGGTCCGAAGAGAGTGGGACGACACGGTAATCCTCGAATCCGGCAACTTGTTCTATCACCGGGACACCTCCTTGGGACGGACGGTCCCGGTTACAAAATCGTTTTCAGTGCCTAGAAGACTGCAATGTAGTGGACGATATGAATGACAAGCTCGTGGAAACTGTCCATGCGGTCGGAGCTAAGTTTTGCAAGACCCGCCGCAGAAGAACACAAAAACTCTCCGATCACACTCTTAATTTCATGGCTGTTAGACGGGAAATGAAGCTGCAGTCTTCAGTAGATTTAATAGCATACAGGCAACTGAAGAGACAGATCTCCAAATGCATGCGGCGGGACTTACGCAACTTTAATACTGCTCGTATTGAAGAAGCGATCGAGTGGAACCAGGGCTCCAAAGTCTTTGCCAGAGATCTGTTTGCTAGAAGGAGCCAACTGTCGAAGCTGAAGACCGAATGAGGCAGCATCGTTTCCGGGACACCTGAGATTTTCAGAGAGATTGAGAGGTTCTATGGGCAGCTGTACATGTCATCGTTAGAGCCACAGGCAAGTGTGGTCTTGTTCTTCAAGAAAGGCGACAACGCTCTCTTGAAGGATTTCCCTTCTGAACCGCGTCTACGTGCTGTTTTCGAGAGTCATTACAAATCGTCTCGCACGCAGACTCGACGACTTCCTGCC
The DNA here is from genome assembly GCA_029286625.1 of Parnassius orleans. NCBI lineage: Eukaryota > Metazoa > Arthropoda > Insecta > Lepidoptera > Papilionidae > Parnassius > Parnassius orleans. Next base: position 7,712,324 of record JAGSMP010000003.1, read on the forward strand.
TCCCGAACAAGCCGGTTTCCGAAAAGACTTTAGCACCATAGACCATATACATATCCTTCGGCAAATTGTATAGAAGACCGAAGAGTACAATCTGCCACTTTGTCTTGCGTATGTGGACTATGACAAAGCCTTTGATTCCGTTGAAATTTGGGCGGTGCTGCAGTCCCTTCAGCGGTGCCAAGTGGACTGTCGGTATATGGAAGTGCTGAAGTGTTTTAACAGTAGGGCTACGATGGCTATCCGAGTACAGAACCAGAGTACGAAACCTATCCAACTGCGGAGAGATGTAAGACAGGGTGACGTAATATCCCCGAAACTCTTCACCGCTGCGTTGGAAAACGTTTTCAAGCTACTGGACTGGAAAGGATACGGTATTAACGTCAATGGCGAGTACAACACTCACCTTCGATTTGCCGACGATAAAGTCCTTATAGCAGAATCGCTAGAGGACCTAAGCACTATGCTCAATGACCTCAATAGTGTCTCCCAACGGATAGGTCTTATGATGAACATGGACAAAATAAAACTCATGTTTAACCTCCATGTCACACCTATGCCGGTAGTTGTTGGCAGCACTAAGCTCGAAGTTGTTGACGAATATGTTTACCTGGGACAACTAGTCCGACTAGGTAAGTCCAACTTTGACCGAGAGGTCAATCGACGGATTCAACTCCGCTGGGCAGCGTTCGGGAGATTACGACATATCTTCTCGTCAGACATACCTCAAAACCTTAAAACTAAATTATACAACCAGTGCGTGTTGCCAGTGATGACCTATGGATCTGAGACGAGGTCCTTCATTGCTGGCCGTGTGAGGAAGCTCAAAGTCGCTCAGCGAGCTATGGAGAGGGTTATGCACGGCGTCTCTCTGCGTGATAGACTTAAAAACGAGGATATCCGCAGTAGAACCAGAGAAACCGACATAGCCCAAAGAATTAGTATGCTGAAGTGGCAATGGGCCGGCCATATAGCTCGAAGAACCGACAACCGATGGGGAAGAAAGGTTCTCGAGTGGCAGCCTCGTACCGGCAGGCGAGGCGAAGTGTAGGGCATCCCCCCACTAGATGGAGTGACGACCTGGTAAGACATGCAGGAAGTCAATGGATGCAGGTGGGTCGGGACCGTGCTTTGTGGCATTCCTTGGGTGAGGCCTATGTTCAGCAGTGGACTCTTGAAGGGCTGTAATGATGATAATTATGACTATTAAGTAATTTTGTTATTATTAAATAATTTGCAATGAAAAATCTTATAAAATGGATTATTTCAGTTTGTTAGAACAAAAAATAAGGCGGATGAAGATGGAAACGTTGAATATACAGACTAAATTAGTAGGTATGCCATGGTTTCAGAGAAATTGCGATGAATCTCAACTTTCCAAACAACAACAGGATTCAGACCATTCAACTGTTAATGAAGTAGACACTCCTTTCATCAATATATCTTCGCGAAATTTTTGCATTCGTATGAATTCATACAAAGGATGGAGTTAATATTGTGGACTAACCGTCTAGTAGGTAGGTAAAAAATTGTATTCTATTGAAATTGGTCTTTACTTTTCTCGTTTTTTGAGCTGTATATGTCCAATTATAATATTAAATATCATCAAATAAGGGAAAAAGATAGATCGCATGACTTTTTTGAAAATTTAAGCCTGTTTAAACAAGCAATCCCACCCAAGTTCGTAATAATCCAAAACATACCGGGTGTTTGTGAAACGCTCCCGAAATTGAAGACAGATGATAGTACTCAGGATACCTATGATGATGGGTCACAAAGAAATTCGATCCCGAGGAAAAAAATCATCCTTTTCACAACGTTTTATTAACTTTATTCACGCTCCATCATATTAGTACAACTAAATGAAACGATATTTCATAAAAAAAATTATGAAATTACTTAAACATAAAACCAGCAGTGAAACTTAAAAGAAAATCAGCTGACAATAGGGTTAATATCCTCGCGGGCGCCGAACTCTTATCTAGATCGGTAAGAAACAATGCATTAGGTATACTACTCACTCTACCCTTCCCTTTCACACACACGCTACCTCGTGTCGCCTCGTGCTGTAGAATTTACACATGCTTCAAGAAAGTTACCTCGTGCTCATTTTTTTTGGCGGGATTGATTAATAATTTTAGTTTTTGAGACAGTTCCGTGTTGACTATCATGAGCGACAGTTCAATTGTTTTGTTTATTAAATTATTGTCGTTATTACTTGTTACTTATTACTAATTGGTATTGTTCTTGTTGTTACGTTTTGTGTTTTTCGTTTTGCTCTAGGGGTTAATAATGCCTAACGCGTAGGTACGTTTATAGTGCTCGTGAATACGGCAACATGTTAATGTGCCTTGGATAATCTCATAATGCCACGGAGGATCAGTAAGCTGTTTCATACCTAATATTTTTTAAATAACTTTTTTGGAATCGAACCAGTTACTCGTATTTGGTTTATTTAACCTACGAATTCGAATTAAAGGGACTACGTGGAGACAAGCACAGTGGCAAAATAGTAGGTTAAGTATATAAGTTAGGTATTTAGACAAGTGTTGTAAATTATTAGGTATTGTGGTACCATCGCTAGTTGCGGGCCGCGCGAATTCGGCGTTCGTGCGTACATTGACTCCTAGTCAACTGATTGTAATTTAGTAATTCCACTGCTGGTTTTATGTTTCATTATTTTCGAGATTTTTTTATGAACTAAAAGTTTCATTAGCTGTACTGACATGATGGAGCATGAATAAATCTAATAAAACGTTGTGAAAAGATGATTTTTTTTTCATCAGGATCAATTTTATATTTCACCCATCATCAAAGGTATAGTTAGTACTGTCGTCTGTCTCCGTTTTCGGGAGCGTTTCAAAAATACCCTGTATATACGGAAATTTAAATTTAAATCTACGAGGGGAGGTCAAAAAGTTCGCGGAATGGCGGGCTTGGCGAGGGTGAGTTTACTCATCCAGCTAGGCGCCAGTTAAGTGACAAATTGTTAGTATACGAGTATATACCAAGTTTCAACCTAATCGGGTCATTAGCTTTTGAGTTATCAACGAGTAAACAAGTCAATAGGTAAGAAACTAGCTGAAAGGGTCACAGTACGTTACTCGGCGTCAATCCTTCAATTGAAAGGTCTTCCTTCGGCTGGCTTCTTAATCCGGCTGCGAAGGTCCAACTGAAAGGGTCTAATCAGACGGGGATTAGTCTTTGATAGACGTTCTACCCCGAAACTGAAATCACATCACGTTGGGTTCGAGAGCAACGAGGTGGATGCGACCCCCGTGAAGGAGTGTCACACAAGGTCGGTCGCCGCCCTTTCTGAAAAGAAAGGTTAGACGACAAAGATTACGGGTCCTCTTGGAGTGGTCCCAGTCCAGACGTCACGCTGCATATATGGACTGTAGGTTCATAGGTGGTGGAAGATACTTTAGGAAATAAAACAGTGATTTATCTTCGACATTTCCCCATAAGAGTGCAATGTTGAATTTCACTACTTTCCTATCACTTCCCTATGCTTTCTTTCTTGCTTTAAATATAAACTTCTAAACACATAAAATTATCACATAAAATTATTAAGTTATTCAACAAAATATGCTTTTTATACTTCCTTATGTGAAGTGCTTTATAACAATTTAATATTATTTTTTTCTGAACATAAGATTATTCATTTTTCGAAAGGAATGAAATAATAAACTGTTTTTTAAGCGCGTCGCCAACACTAGCCACTATGGAGAAAATTGAATATCGCGCCGTCATTAAGTTTCTCACCAAACAATGAAAGACGCCTCAAACCATTTTTCAAGATATGTCAGCTGTTTATGGGGACTCTGCTCCTGCCTCTGAAAACCATGATTTATAAATGGTACGCCCTTTTCAAACAAGGGAGGGACTCCATTGAAGACGACCCCCAACCTGGATGGCAGATTGAGGCTACCACGCCAGAAATAACCGAAAAAGTTGAAAAACTTGTATTGGAAGATGCCCGGCTAAAGAAAAAACAGCTTGCAGCATTAGTTGGAGTATCAGAAACAACCATGTTAAGCATCCTACATCAACACCTTGGCATGACTAAAATCTGTGCAATATTAGTTCCGAGAATGCTTTCTGCGCATCAAAAACCCGAGCGCGTCGAAAGTTGTCGCGAGTTTTTGAACCGCTGTGGAGAGCAAAGGAAGGAACTGATGGCCCGAATTGTAACTAGCGATGAAACTTGGATTCACAAAGCAAAGCAAAGCAAGAGTCGATGCAGTGGCATAAAAAAGGCACACCCCCTCCTAAGAAGTATAAGGTGTCTCAATCGGCCGGAAAGATCATGGCGACGATCTTTTGGGATACAGAAGGTATCCTTTTGATCAATTATAAGGAACGTGGTGTTTCCATAACGGGAGAATACTACGCTTCTTTACTAGAACGATTAAAAGAAGCTACTAAAGAAAAAAGGCGAGGAAAGCTTATAAAACGCGTGCTCCTTCTGCACGACAATGCGCCCGTGCACACAAGCCATGTTGCGACGGCTGCCATTCACCGGTGCGGTTTTCAACAACTGCGACATCCACCCTACAGCCCAGACCTGGCCCCAAGCGACTATTATTTGTTTCCAAAAATGAAGAAAGAACTGCGTTGGAAAAAAATTGGCGACGATGATGAAGTGAAGTCGATCAATGGGAATTTCGGCCTATTTTGACGCCCAAGACAAATCTTTTTTTTAGACTGTATTAATAAGTTATTTGACAGATCTAATAAATGTATTAGGGTTAAGGGAGAATACATTGAAAAGGAAAAATAGTTTAATGTTTCATTTCATTACCCTTTCCTGTCATTCCGCGAACTTTATGACCTCCCCGCGTACATGTAATTTTTGCAAGGGAAATTATACGAAACCAGTCTATTTTTTGGCGCCTAAAGAGAAAATTAGGCTAACTTGGATCTGTAAATGTTTATTTATTTTTTGAAGATCTTCAAACTTCTATATATTATTTAATAGTTTCTTCACATCATAACATTACTTATTATAGTAAGACAAAATCAAATAGTTAAATTTTCTCAGAAAGTTTTTTTTAATAACATGTTCAAAAGAAGGATTTTTTAACCCTGTTATTGGTAATATTACGTCAAAAATAGTAAATACATAAATATCTTCGATTTCTTTTTTTTAAGTTTTATTGTAATCCCTTTTCTTACAAATTATCTCCTTGTATTATATCTAGAAAGATGGGTCTCTGGGGACCTCGTGCGACTACTCGCGTTCCTACAAATAGGCACAAGACGAAGGTTAAGTATAGATAATAATATTATGCAGATTTCCGATGCCTTAAATTTCATCAATATTGTTGCCCCCACACAACTTAATAAATATGATTAAAAGTACTATATCAAAGAGATAAAAGAGATTACATTTTATTCCAATACCGTAGACATAGAGTGACAAAATATTCAAACGAATAAAACTGTTTTATCACCTCAAACTACACTAATTTCCGTTCACTGAGTGAAGCGCAGATACGATAATAATACTATTCATTTAATTTTTTTATAGGATAAGGGAGACAAACGAGCACACAGTCCCCCTGCTGGTAAGTGGATGCTGTAGCTTATAGACATCTATAACAATCCCCGATTAAGAATCAAAATAAAGATGCGTTGTCACCCATGAGGACTAAGATGGAATGCCTCATTTCCAGTAAAAAGGGTCTCCGGTTCTTTACACTCACCATACGAAACACAGCAGCATTAAGCTTCTATTTTATGCTGGTATTCTGTGAGAGCGTGGTCCTCCCCGGTCGAGCCGACCCATTCGTGCTACAACCATAATATAGTTTCAGCATGGCTTTACACGTATATTTAAATATTTTTACCAGAATAAAATATTGAATTTCAAGTTTATACTGAGAAATATTAAAAATTCTGAAAGAAGTATAAAAATAATCGAAAAATTGTTCGAGTTGAAGGGTTTTAGGTATATTACGACGGCAAAAACCACTTTTGAAGACTTGATTTCCGTAGTGGGAGGCTTTGTTGAAAGCGACTGGCTCATGTCACTGGGTTGGCTCTACAGAGACAACCAAATCTGGTATTTTGATAAAACCCATCGTTTGTCGCGTGAATATTTATTTATTTTCATTCAGATTATAGGACATGCCAAAATTGTTTTTTGTGGATTCTTCTGTAAGTCCATTACAAAGTAAGTTTTATACTTTATTCTTTTTCTTTATGTAATTTTAATGGGTCAAAAGTATCCGAATTTGGGATTTTTCAAACCTTTAAAAATTCATAAATCCGAAAATATTTTTTTAACTTTATCCTAAAAAGTCAAAAGATCTTTTTTATATGTATTTTATCAAAGAATACAAAAAAATGTCCCCTTTGAAAACAACAACTGAAAAAAAATGGTTAAAAAAATGTGGCACCGAGTTGCCCCATGGCAACAGAAATGAGGTGGAACAGTTTTCGGTACTCAAGCGCTGATTCCTCGTGGACTAGAAGCTTTATTACAAAAAAGGGAAAAATGCAACTCAAGCCGCGAAAAAAATTTGTGACGCTTATGGATCTAATGCAGTGTCAGTAAGAGTAGCACAAAGTTAGTTCAAGCGTTTTCAGTCCGGGAATTTTGATGTCAAAGATGCAGCTCGCTCTGGTCGCCCTCATACGTATTAGTAGCTACGACATAGCCGAGAAATTGAGAATTTACCACAAAACAGTTTTGACTCATTTGAAAAAGTTTGGCTATACAAAAAAGCTCGATATTTGGGTACCACACGAGCTCACTGAAAGAAACCTAATGAATCGTGTACTCATTTGCGATTCTCTATTGAAACGTAATGAAACCGAACCATTTTTGAAAAGACTGATCACTGGTGATAAAAAGTGGATCACCTACGACAAGAACGTGCGAAAAATATCATGGTCAAAGGGTAGTCAAGCTCTACAGACTGTAGCGAACGGTAGCGAAGCCTCCATAGAAGCCGAGAAGCCAGGCTTGCCCTATCAAACTGCTCAATAAATAATATCAACTAATAAAATAACTCGTAAACTGTTTCAAACTATTTCAAATTTCGCGCGCTCCTCTGTTATACAATATACACAGGTCGTGACCTCGAACGTCAACACGCGGCAAAACTGTGCGATATTTCTGTCGATTAGTCGTCTCTCTCGTACGCGTGGGCTTTTTACCGGGCTTTCGAAAAGACGATCGCTCCCTTTCTAACCTATGGCAAAATGTTATATAATGAAATATAACTACGATTGTTTATATAGCAATTAATATAGAACACAAAAGCCAGGCTTTTAGTGTGAAGTTAGTCGAGAGTGGGGGCGTCGGGCGATACATTTGCAGTGCACTTCACATTTCAATGTTTACTGTGTGTTTACTTGAGCGAATGAAACTCGCAATATTGAGTTGAAAATTTATACTTTTAAAGATTTTAGTGAACATGGAGAATAATAGTGTTCCTTGTGATGAATTGAAGTGTTAAAGTGCTAATCGGCGAGGAAAAGGTAAAATCTTTAAACTTTGTTGAGAAAAACAGCTCATATCCACGCCGAAACCAACGCCTGATCTGTATATTTCTCAAAAGAGTAAAACCCACAAACGGCAATTTAATAGATCTGTTTACAAAACTCATTGGGTTGTTGGCTGCTCACATACCAATAAGTTGTACTGCTGGTGCTGTATATTTTTTTCCAACGAAAAAACAGCTTGGAATACTACTGGATATGATGATTTAAATAACTTATCTGGAGCCATTAAAAGGTATATGAATTCTCAAAACACATGAATGCGGTAATTTCGTTCAGTAATTTTGGAAAAATCGGATTGAAACATCTTTGTCGCGTCAGTTATCCGAGTAAATTATAAACACAACATTCGTGTTGATCACAACCGTAGTGTTTTTCAAAGATTAGTCGATATTGTTTGCCATTTAGCACAACAAGAACTTCCTTTCAGAGGTCACGATGAGTCGAAAACTTCATTAAATAGAGGCAATTTTTTAGAACTTGTATCGCTTCTTTCGAAGTACGATCTCGTGTTAGAAAAACATATACAGCATCAACAAAGCGACAAACGGCCGAGTTATTTATCTAGTACAATCCAAAATGACATTATTCATTCTGTCGCTGATGTAATGAAAACTCGCATCGAGCACGAAGTAAAATTGTGAAAATTCGTTTCAATTATTATTGACGAAGCTCCTGATGTTAGTCACAGAGAGCAATTGTGTCTGATTCCCTATATTATTATGGAAACGATATTCATGACCGTTTTATGGGTATGTAGATGTGTCTGAAAGTCGGACAGCAGACACACTTTGTAATATCATATTGAATTATTAAACAAACATGACTGCACCACAAAACTAGTTGCGCAAAGCTATGACGGTGCAAGTGTCATGTCCGGTGTCAGAAATGGAGTGCAACAAAAGTTAAAGATGTTTGTCCCAAGCCATGTATATTTGGTGTAATGCACATTTTTAATAACAGCACAAAACGGTCGTCTTTTATGATGCACATTGCAGCAAAATTGCCTAATGCCCTGCAACTCGTTGACGTATACGTCACGATTGTGAGTACAATATTCGAACAAAAAGATAATTTGATTTTTTTTTTTTCAGATATGTGCGACAATCCGCAGAACTGGGACGGCGATACGATCTTGGCCGCCGAGAATTTTGACAACACATTGCGTTCATTTAATTTCAATTTTTTCTTTCATTTTTCCACTGGTGTTTGAAAAACCGACTGCTTGTACAATATTTTACAAAATCACAAGTTGATGTCGGTTATTGCAGTAATAAAATAAAGGAGTTTCAGACATGGTTACGTTCTGAATTTCAGTCAGATTTTGATCACATTTATGAAAACACATTGCAAAATAACTCTGCCTCGTTTGAGACGCAATGCGCTGTGCTCAGACAGAATACAAACGACTTTTTGTTGAAATAATTGATAACATATCTTCAGAAATTAATGGCCGATATTCTGAAATTTTCAATTCAACAAATTTTTCCAATTGTTCAACAACAAACTATTCGAAAAATATCGTTCAGATTTTTCTTTAGAGGCATTAGATTCGTTATTTGAAAATTACGCAAACCATTTTGATAAACAAACATTGAAAAACCAATTGATTTCATTGTATTCCTCCCCTGAATTAAAAGACCGCAATGTTTTCGAACTCATTGACTTTATAAACGAAAATAGTCTTGAAGAGGCCTTTCCCCAGCTTTTAAAGTTAGCTTATCTTGTCGTAACTATTCCAGCCACAAGTTCCTCCGCGGAACGTGCTTTCATCTCTGAAGCGCATCCATACTTATTTGAGAAATACACAAGGTCAAGAGCGTCTTTCAGACTTATCAATTATCGCAATTGAAAACAGTTATTGGTACAATTAAAACGTTCACCAACATTTTACGCGAACGTAATTAAATCTTTCCTTAAGAAAGAGAGACGATTCGATTTAGAATATAAATAATTTGTTGTTTTAATTTTGTACATAGTTTGTTTGTACTTTGTTCATGCGTTTCTTTTGTTCATATATTGTACTGTATGTAAATATCAAGCCACTGAAGGTATGCAATTGTTGATATGTCATACAATCTATCTAGCAGTAGTATGCCTTCTGTGTGCTTTGTTAAACACGTCTTCGACAGCACTGAATATGAAACAGAAGAGTGGAGACAGATCGAGATTGGTGTATTTTTATAAAACTGCTAAAAACAACAAAACCATATCTTGGGCTTGCCCTAGTTTGGAGCCCTAGCTTCGCCACTGGTAGCGAAACCCGGATTAACACGCAATAAGGTGATGCTGTGTGTATGGTGGGATTGGAAAGGCATCGTTTATTATGAGCTTTTACCGCCGGGCAAAACCATCGTCTCGGATCTCTACTGCCAACAACTAATGAGACTCAAGCAAGAAATTGAGAAAAAATGGCCGGAAATGATCAACAGAAAATAAGTGGTCTTTCATCATGATAATGACAGACCACACATATCTTTGGCCACTCAGCAAAATTGAGAGAGCTTGGTTGGGAAGTCTTAATACATCCACCATATATTGCACCATCAGATTTTCACCTGTTTCGGTTCTTTGGGTAGTTATAGGTTAATCATTAAGTAATTGTCGCATTTTTTGATCAAAAATCCCAAGATTTCTACAGCAACGGGATTATGTCACTACCTACAAGATGGCAACAAGTTATCAAATAAAATGACACATATATATTATAATTAAATGTAATTAAACTTTAACATCATCATTACATCCCTTCACAAGTCCACTGCTGAACTTAGGCCTCCCCAAAGGACGCCACAATGCACGGTCCTGAGCCACCTGCATCCATCGACTTCCTACATGTCTTACCAGGTCGTCACTCCATCTAGTGGACCACTACACAGTGCTCGCTATAAATTAAAAACTTTCAAATTATCTTTTTTTTTAAATAACTTTATCTAAATCATAAGGAATTGAGGCTTCATTAAAAATACATAATGTTTAATATTTTAAATTAATAGCTTTCTTATAAAATACAGCATAGCGACATCGTCCGCTTAATTACTTACCAAGTCAGACTTTTAACAACGCTTAGTAAGGCATTATGAAACTATAAAAGAGACCGAACAAATCGAATACAGCGTCTCTTAATTGAAGGATATTTTTTTTGTTTTATTTTTGCTTTTATTGATTAATGTAGTAATTAGCTACACCTAAGGGATGATCAAGAAAAGACCCACTCCTTGCTTAAAAGTCGTCGCTTGGGCGATTCCTCTGTTGATGCAGCTGTTCATGTGCGGTGACAGTCACCTCAAGTAAGCCGTATGCTCGTTTGCCTCTTGAAAAATCACTTTCATGTCACAAGCGTGTGTGACAAGCTATTGCTTGTCACATAATTGTCTTTATAACTATTTGAAATATTATAGCTGCAGTACGAATGGATCACCTAGACCGAAAAAGGAGCAAGCACATATTATTGCTTCTGAGTTACGTAAAGTAAAAAGTGATAACGTGGACTAAAAGCCGTGGTAGCTCAGGGGCAAAGTGGTCGCTGTAAATTTCGAAGTACCCGAGCAATCTGAGTTCGATCCCCGCCGACACCTATGAAATTATTAGTTGTTATTGTAAGAGCTGATTTACAACGTGTTCAGCGGTGAGAAACTGCATATCTTAGAAATAGAAATATATGAAATAAATACTTCCTTGTCCTAAAAAACCCTCTTTCTTCAAAAAACCTTCAGCGTTTCGTATGGTGAGTAGTGATAACAGGAACTCTTTTTACGAATTAGCATTTGGGTCTTTGGTCTATGATCTATGGGCCACAGAATACAGTAGAATTTTATTTCTTAATATTGATATGATAAGGACAAGAATTTCTAGATCTAGAGCGCGACGTGTAGAATATAATATAAAACAAACTTCTTAAAGTCCGATAAAATAATTTCATTTAAAGCTAAAAAATACAATAGTAATTTCGAGACTTACTTGTCCTTGTAGTCTTAAAGTTGGTAGCGTTTGACTGCGGCGCAATGGCCCGTGGTGGGTTCGATTCCGACTCGGGATAAGTATTGCTATGACCTAAGAAATAGTTTTCCAGGTTTATGTAAATCCTGATCCATGTGCAATTTTTAGTAATAAACCTCAAAAAAAGTTAAAAATTAAAAAAGTTAAAACTTTCAAAAATTACCAAAATGAACTTAATTTTAATAACTGAGTTTTCTTTATAGTTCTAAATTGTAATGAATTTCACACGCAAAAAAATCACATTTTGTTTTAAAAGCAAAAGGATACTTTATTGTTCCTTTCGAGATCTTTAAATCAAATTTAATAATGACTTTCTCTTTTTGGAACTACGCAGACTTTTACGAAACTGAAACTGAAACTTGGTAGGTATGTACATGGACAATTATTTTTTCATTATTTTAATTATATCTTACATCATCAACGTTGTAGACACCATAATCACCGTTGTCGTTGTCGTCGTTGGTGTTATCGTCTCCTCGTCATCGTCGCATGCCAATACTTAAAGTAAATGATTTCTGATGATCATCCTTGGGCAAATGTATTAGCTACTAGTCAAAATCTGATCATGAATCTTAAGGACTTGACAGCCATTGGATGTATTAAGTCATAGACTTTAAAAATATATAAAAAGATCTATTAGATTAGGAACACTATATTATAAAATACAAAATGATAATTATTATAAAAATATTATTATGAACGAAGCTAGTGCTAAACCTAAATAAAAGTATAACCTATGCAACTGCGTGTCATTTTGCCATCGAATATACAGGGTTATTTTTCAAACTGTAGCCAAATTTTAAACTTAAGTTCAAATATATAAATAATGATATACCGTTATTGAAGTTTTTGAAAATACGAGTAAATAAGGCTCTATTTTTATTTAAAACTATCCCAAATTGAATGTGATTTATTGGCAACAACTACACGTACGCACGCTCCTCTGTGTACTATTCAATTCACAACGTTTTTGCCAACCGGTCGACCCCTACGAATGTGTGCGTGCGTAGTAAAATAGTAGTAGTTAGATATTTATGAATGACAATCAGTTAAAATAATACATACCACGCAAATTAATTTAAAAGATAAAAAGGATAGAATGTTTGAGATTTTTTTTAAATAATTCATCTTCTTCTCTGCAAATTTGGCCTGTTATTGCAAAATAACCCTGTAGAATAGTTAATGAATACATTAACACTTGCTCCGCGTTGATCGCAAGAATCACAGCCATTATCACGAATACTACGCACTGATCCCTGTGAAACATAGAATTTTTTTATTTGATTAATTCTAAAGTTATTCATCAATATTTATTATAAAAATATGTTAGAGAGATAATTTGCCGTGTAGAGGTGGCGCGGCGTAAAACAATCCATTACCCCATATTATCATCCCATGACTGTCGTAAGAGGCGATCAAGGAAAACTGAAATAAGGGATGAGCAGCAGATCTTTCTGGTAACAACTCAAAATAATAAAAAACTGTGGTAACTAACCCGCCTGCCACGCGTGACAACTATGGCAGATATCTCGCCTATGAGGCAATCTATGTGGGGAAGCCTATGCTCAGCAGTGGACTTTGATAGGCTGTTATGATGATAATGATGATGAAGAGATATATGCAATGTCAATTTTAGCTAAACCTGGACAAGGCAGACACTGCAACGCTTTCGTACCGATCAATGAGGAAAGGGACCAAGCTAAGATAAAGTTTAGAAATGCTTTGTAATCTTCATAAGCCCGTAAAATTCTACTGCTGAACATGGGGTCTAGCGTTTAAGACTAGGTTTACCATAATCACCACGCTTGGTAAGCAAATTCCTTTTTTCTGAAAAACTTTTTTTTATATAGTATAAGGGGGGCGAAAAACGAGCACACAGTCCACCTGATGGTAAGTGGATGCTGTGGTCCAAAGACATCTAGATTTATCCTGAATTAAGAATCAAAATGCAGATGCGTTGTCGCCTCTGAGGACTGAGATGTAATGCCTCGTTTCCAATAAAAAAGTTCTTCGGTTCACTACACTCTCCTTACGAAACACAGCAGCATTAAGCTGTTATTTTACGCTGGTATTCTGTGAGAGCGTGGTGCTACCCCGATCGGGCCGACCTATTTGTGCTACAACCGTAATATAGGTGCAGCGTGGCACCCCCGAGGACTAAGATGAAATGCCTCGTTGCCAGTAAAATGGGGCGTGCGAGCTTGGTCCTTCCCTTCTTTCTTTCTGTGTCCCGAACTCCTCTCATTAAAAAGCCTATTTACTACTTTCCTTTACTATAATTTTTTACTTACAGCCTAGGTGGAATATGTGTAAAACTACCATCGGACCACCACTTAGTTCCTTTGTTGTCGACATTCCACGCATCTGAAACAAAATATTTGCTTCGTCTTTCATAATGCGTACAGCAAAGGAGTAGAATAATCAACTGGCGTCTGTCTTGTCAGTTGCCGTGGAGTACGAATTGACAAGTATACATTTGCATTTAGGTAATCATGCTGCTTAAGCATTCGTTCTAATGCATTTTGTTAGCGCCGACCCGATTCATCAACTCTCAATCGTTTAGTTTTTTTTTATAATTGACATCGTTATTTGGCTGATTTTATTCTTTTATGAAGGTTAGGACTTTTTTTATATCATCATCATCATCATCATCATTACAGCTCTTCACAAGTTCACTGCTGAACATAGACCTCCCCCAAGGAATGCTAAAAAGCACGTTCCTGAGCCACCTGCATCCATCGACTTCTTGCAAGTCTTACCAGGTCGTCACTCCATCTAGTAGGGAGATGCCCCACTTCGCCTTTTTTCCCAATCGGTTGTAGGTTCTTCGAGCTATATGACCGGCCCATCGCCACTTCAGCTTACTAATCCGTTGGGCTATGTCAGTCACTCTGGTTCTACTGCGGATATCCTCATTTCTAAGTTTATCACGCAGAGAAACCCCGAGCATAGCCCTCTCCATAGCTCGCTGAGCGACCTTGAGCTTCTTGATACGGCTCATACGGCCAGCAGTGAACGACCACGTCTCAGATCTATAAGTCATCACTGGCAACACGCACTAGTTGTACAATCTTGTTTTCAAGTTTTGAGGTATACCTGACGAGAAGATGTGTCGTAATCTCCCGAAAGCTACCCTAAAGATCTTTAGTTTACAAGTACGTTATGTTTATATAAGATTTTTTTTTATAAATTTTTTTATTTTATGATTTTCTTTTTGATTTTTTTGCTGCCGATGTCGAGTTAATGACATTTTTAGATTCGTTAAGTATTAAGTAATACAGGAAATAAAAAACCTCCGTCATTACCAAGCCATTTCGAGCTAGAAGCAAAAATGGCGACCAGGGAAAAAAAAAAATGACATTTCTCGTTATTTGCGCTTATTTATGACATTTGCGGGTACAAGAAAATACTTTTTATTACTTTTCACAATAAAATACTTTTTATTTAACAAGTAAGCACAAAATATCATAAGTATTTAATATTTGGAAAAATATTTGCACTAGAGAGAGATTTTTTTGTGGTGATTATTTTAACCACACGTATGATAAAAACGATGCATACTTCTTATCTGTTGTGATAATTATGATCAGTATTGGTTCCACCAATCCTGTGAGAACTATTTTAATAAATTATTTTTAATGCAATTTTTGTATGAAAATTTTCAAAATTTTAGTTTCGTAATTTTTTTACTACAAAAATAAGTAGAATAAAACTACTTTTACGGATTATATCGCGTTTAATTAACTTATTTTTATTAATTTCCAACGTTTCGGGTGCTTTACAGCACCCATGGTCACGGGGGACTGAGGTGATTGACGTCCCGATGTCAGAGTTAATCCGGAGTACCTTCAGTTTTTTAATTATTAATTTTGGTTCGATCTACGCAGAATGAACTAACTGTGTCTTGAAGTCTTGCAGTGGTATGCTTGGGTTAGTTTTAATTTTATTAATTACAGGATCCAAAGCAGGTGGTAGTACCCAGCCTCTCTTTCTATTGAAATTAGGATGTTTTTTAATTTCAATAGCCTATCATCCTCCTAGGTAGAATCTTTAAAGAAACGTGAAACATCGAAATATAATGAATGCAAAAATAAACAAATAGAAAAATATCAAAAATTAACTATCAAATCAAATGCCAAACATCCATGGCAACGTAGAAAACGAAACGCAACAACCGTTGACCACAGACGCAAACAATAAACAACGCACGGTCTATAATCTGTCAAAACAAACACTGGACGAACCTACAATAAAAGTATTACCGCAAAAAATCCCGTACGAAGAAATTATCTGTAGCGTTGAGGATTGTCTGTTAAAGAATAATATTGGTAAGGAGGATTTAGAGGCCATACGTCAAGACATTTCGTCCTTGCTACGTCGAAGTTCAGCGCCGAAACTAATTCTCCGCAAAGACGTGTTTAAAGCGTTGTACAACTTACGCAACAGACCAGAGCTCACGATTCTCCGCACGGATAAAGGTTATGCTACGGTAGTAATGGACACGTCAGAGTATAATTTTAAAATACAACAACTTTTATCGGACGAAAGTACATACAAAAAGGTCAAAATAGCCCCTACAACTAATACACTTAAAACAACTACTGATTTAATAAAGAAATACTCCGAAAAATTAGATCTCGACGTGAATTCGACAATACCATCATGTGCCAAACCACCGAGGTTGTATGGGTTACCGAAAATACACAAACCAAACGCTCCACTACGTCCCATAGTGAGCCAGATCGATTCACCAACTTATAAGTTGGCTCAACACTTGGAAAAAATACTATCACCACACAAAGGATTCATACCATTTTGTTAGTGAAATAAAAGACCTATGTCTTACTAACAATGAAACTATGGTCAGTTTTGATGTTCAGTCTCTATTTACATGCCTACCTGTTGAAGACTGCATCTCAATTGTAACTAGGAAACTAGAGGAAAACAACATGCCAGCAGAATATGCAGTATTACTTAGACATTGCCTTACATCTGGCTATCTATTGTGGAAGGAAGAGTTTTACAAGCAAGTAGATGGTGTGGCGATGGGCTCACCTGTATCTCCCGTAGTCGCCGACATATTCATGGAGGACTTTGAGGAGAAAGCCCTTCTTACTGCTCCTGTAAATTCAAGATTCTACAAGCGGTACGTAGACGATACTTTCACAATTTTACCATCTGACAAAGTAACTGTATTTTTAAACCATCTTGATTCCATAAACTCTAAAATACAATTCACAATGGAGTTAGAGGCAAACAATTCTTTAGCTTTCCTAGGTGTTTTAGTCATCCGAAATCCTGATAACACTATTGGTCACACTGTTTATAGGAAAAACACTCATACCAACCGATATTTAAATGGTGAATCGCACCATCATCCATCACAGTTAGCTACCGTGGGAAAATCTTTGTTTCAGAGAGCACGAGGGATCTGTGACAGAAAACATCTGGCCACCGAGCTTCAGCACGTCGAGCAAGTACTGCAAGACAACAAGCTTCGGGTCCCGCGCCTACGTCACAGTGACCGAGTGAAGCCGGCCACAGTCGAGCGTGTGCCTGCTGTCTACCCTGTGTCAGAGGAGTCACAGTTAAGGTTGGCTACATCTTGAAGCGAGCTTCCATTAAAACATACTTCAAGCCGCCGAAGAAGATTAGTCAATTTGTACCATCCATCAAGTGTCATATCCCTCTACAAGATG
The DNA here is from genome assembly GCA_029286625.1 of Parnassius orleans. Lineage (NCBI taxonomy): Eukaryota > Metazoa > Arthropoda > Insecta > Lepidoptera > Papilionidae > Parnassius > Parnassius orleans. The sequence continues at coordinate 7,729,531 of JAGSMP010000003.1, forward strand.
CAGGAGTGTACAAGCTGGATTGTGAATGTGGTCTCTCTTACATAGGACAAACAAAAATATCTATAAAAACCCGCGTAAAAGAACATATAGCTGACTTGAAGCACCGACGTATCGGGAAGTCTGCAGTTTGTGAACATGTTCAAGATCGCCCCCCCATTACATTAGATTTAATAGACCCCAGATCCTCGCAAAAGAACACCGATTCCTACCTAGGATGATTCGCGAGGCTATTGAAATTAAAAAACATCCTAATTTCAATAGAGAAGATGGATGGGTGCTGCCATCTGCTTGGGATCCTATAATTAATAAAATTAAATCCAAACCCAAGTATACCATAGCTAGACTTCAAGATACTGTAAGCTCATTCTGCGTAGATCGAACCAAAAATTAATATTAAAAAACTGAAGGTAGCCGGGCTAACTATGATATCGGGACGTCAAACACCTCAGCCCCCCCGTGACCATGGGTGCTGTAAAGCACCCGAAACGTCGGGAATTAAAAAGTAAAATTAAACGCGATATAATCCGTAAAAATTAGTTTCATTTAATACATAATAACATGTTAGTATAGAACACGTTAATGAATAAATAAAGAAGGAATAAATATTTCAGAAAAGAATGTAGAGATACGGGAACATCGATCACTGGTATAGCATATAGTCCTCGAGCAGGGTATGTTTCCATGATTGGATGATAAAATCGAGATAACGGGTACTATTCAATTCAATTCAATTCAATTTATTTGCTATTCTTGTTGTATACATTTAGTCTTAATTAAAAAAAAATGTTCAAAATAAAAACCCTGCTAGGGCACTGCAAATATTGACAATTATTAATATTATTATTACATTAACATTATGGTAATATTAATAAATTTATCATTTAATGAATATTTATAATTAACTTGAATATTAATGAGATCATACTTTATAATATATAATATTATATATTCCTATTTCCTACTCAATCACTAAAAAACTCCTGCACGAGTAATAACATTTTTTCGTTAAATATGTATTAACTTCCTTTTTAAACTTTTTTATGCTTTTAATGCTTCGGATAGGTTCTGGAATTTTGTTATATATTTTTATTGACATGACATAGGGGTCGGTGTTTGCAATTTGTAATTTTGATGTAACTGCGGATAATTTTATTTTTGGTCTTAAATTTTTAGGGCGAAAATATTGAGGGAACCAGTCGATATTATTTCTAACCAGTGAGCATATTTCAGATATATATAGGTATATTAGTGTCAGGATATTATAGGAACTTGTCATCGAGTCAATATTTGCAAGTATGCGAATACATTTTTTCTGAAAAAGAAATACTTTATCAGCGTCTGTGCTGTTACCCCAAAGTACCACACCGTAGCGTAGCCAGGCGTCTGCGTACGCGTAGTTAAGCACAGGTTGCTGTTTGTATGTCAGTGGTTTTTTAAGTTCTATAAGAGCGTATGAAAAACTAGATAATTTTTTGACAACTTTATTAATGTGTTCCTTCCAATTTAAATGTGCATCTATATTATACCCAGGAGACAGTGAGAGTTAACAGATTCTAAGGGAATATTTAGGTATTGGTAGTTGATATGTAAGGGACGTTTTTGGTATGGTCTAAATTGCAAGAGTTTGGTCTTTTTGAAATTAATCTCAAGCTTGTGGTCTTGGAGTCAGCAATTTATTACATTTAAATTAGAGGTTAGGAGATGGTGCAAATCTGTGCTTATGTTCCGACATATATTCGGAAAATCGTTCACATATATTAAAAATAGGCAAACAGCCCAGCACGCTACCCAGGGGTAATGAGTGTTTTAAGAAAAAAAATTCAGACCTTACAGTCTCAACAATTCTGGTTTGTGGGTTATTGTAGTCTATACCTACATATTGGAAGTGTTCTTGACAAAAATGATATAAAGAATATTATATTCTTGTAAATGGTGTGAGTAAAGTTTATGACTTACGGATACGTAATTATGAATGAAAAAAATATTCTAGCAGACTAGAGAAGTGGTATTTTAACGACAAGATGAATAACTTAGTACCTATCTAGGTATGTGACAGTGATGTATCGACTAAAATAATATAAGTTCGCGAATTTATAGTTAAATATGTCAAATATGTATGTTGTATGTGTATGCATGACACATTATACCAATTCTATAGTGACCTTGAAATTACTATAGGGCAGGGGGATCTGACCATCTGACCTACCCATAGATCCTATCTTTTTTTTATTTTAATATTGTTTTTGGACATAATATCTTTTTATAAAAAAGAACAAATGTATTCACATTTTTTAACGTTGTGAGGTGTAGTGACTTGAAGCCCCCACAGCAATAGGTATAATATATTAGTGGTAAGTTTATTATAAGGGAGCAGTGCAGTGTAATTAAAGACCTGACAGATCAACACGTCTCTCTTCTCATTAACACCTTTCCTAAATTACATCGGAGTATTTGTCCCAGGTAAACATACTCGTTAACAACTTCGAGTTTAGTGCTTCTAACAACTACCAACATAGGTGTGACATTTTCATCTTAAGACCTATCCCGTTGGGAGGCACAATTGAGGTCATTGAGCATAGTGTTTAGGTCCTCCAACGATTCCGCCATAGTTCCGTGAGTGATGTACTCGCCATTGATGCTAATACCGTATCCCTTCTAGTCCAGTAGCTTGAAAACGTCTTACAATGTAGCGGTGAAGAGTTTCGGGGATATAACGTCACCCTTTCTTACATCTCTCTGCAAATGGATAAGTTTCGAACCCTAATTCTGTACTCTGATAGCCATCGTAGCCCTACTGTACAAACACTTCAGCACTTCGATATACTGACAATCAACTTGGTACCACAGAAGGGACTACATCACCGGCCAAATTTCGACAGTATTAAAGGCTTTCTCGTATTCCACCTACGGAAGACAAAGTGGCAGATTGTACTCTTCGGTCTTCTGTACAATTTGTCGAAGGGTATGTATGTGGTCTATGGTGCTAAAGCCTTTTCGAAGATTGGCTTGTTCGGGAGGTTGGAATTCGTCGAGTCTGGGTGCGAGACGACTAGTAATGTCGTTCGAAACTTTCGTAGACGCGGTTCAGAAGAGAAATCGATCGGTAGTTCTTCAAGAGAGCGTTGTCGCTTTTCTTGAAGAACAAGACCACCTCTGCTCCACGCCTCCGGATTGGTGCCACCATGGAAGACGGATTTAAAGAGCTTCTGAAGGAATTCAAGTACCGATTTTCCACCCGCTTTCAGAAGCTCCGCTGTAATTCCACCCTCGCCCGGGGCCTTGCCGTTTTTAAGGTGCTGGAGAGCCATTCTCATCTCACTCAGACAGATGTCCGGGATATTATCGGTATAGTGTTGAATAAGACTTGCTCTTGGATCGTTACTCACAATTGCGTGTGGCTCCAACGATGACGTGTACAGCTGCCCATAGAACCACTCAATCTCACTCAAAATCTCAGGTGACTCGGAAACGATGCTGCCATATTCGATCTTCAGCTTTGACAGTTGGCTCTTTTTGGCAGATAGATTTCAGGCAGACTTTGGAGCCCTAGTTCCGCTCGATCGCTTCTTCACTACGAGCTGTATTGAAGTTGCGTAAGTCCCGCTACATATATTTGAAGATCTTTTTGTTCAGTTGCCTGTATGCTGTCAAATATGCTGAAGAATTCTTCATGAAATTGGCCAGCTGCTGGCCTTTTGGGTTCCATTGCCCTATCCCGAATTACCCTACCTTCAGCTCATCGTTCTCTCTTGTGCCCAGTTTTGCGTTGAAGTCTCCCATTAACACCGTATAGTTGGTTTTGGAGGAAAACATGGCTCTAGAGATATCCTCATACATTTCCTCCACCTTTTCATCGGTATTTGCCGAGGTAAGTGCGTAAACCTGTATGATCTTCAGCGAATACCATTTGTTGATTCTGGCCTCAAATAATCCAGCGCAACTTGTCTATCTCTTCTTCCAGATCCAGGATCTTCTCGTCAGCCCTCAGGGTGCGTATATGTGTATGTGTATGTGTATGTATATGTTGCCAGGTCGATTCGTTTTAGGTGGCAAACGAACCTACAGCGGAGATCCTTAGCACCCCCTGCCCCGACATCAACATGGTCGCCACCGTAGACAGGAATAGCGGGGCCGCCGGGGACTGGGGGCCGTTTGTTTTTACCTCTCGCCTTTGGAGTATATTGCTATAGTAGCGCGTTGGCAACCGCAGTTTTTTTTTTATTGTTATTTTGCTGTTATCAGAAAGATGCTGCTGCCTATCTCCTGCCTTCCTTCTGTCGCCTCTTACGACACCCACGGGAAGATATGGGATATTGGACATTCTTACACTGCCACTAGGCGGGATTTTTTTTATAATAAGGGTAATAAACGAACACACAGTCCACCTGATGGTAAGTAGATGCTGTAGAACATAGACATCTGTATCTTTCCTCGATTAAGAATCTAAATGCAAAAACCTATTTCGTTTTCACCCCTGAGGACTAAGATGAAATGCTTCGTTACCAGTAAAAAAGGTATCCGGTTCTCTACACTCACTATATTTCACCTTACAATAATTTTGTTAGTACAATTTTTAAATGAATTTTAATAGAACCAGCATGGTGGCGATCACCTTATTCCCAGGGGTTATTTTCATTTATGTATTCTTTGATATTATAATAACCCTTTTTACAAAAAACAATTTAAAAGAACTTCGTTCCAAAAAAATATTAATAATAATAAAATAAACAATCGTGAAAAAAACCGCACGCTATATGTGCCAACCCTTTGCGGTGAAACTAACTCTGCTTTCTGGAAACGATTGTTTCCAGAGCAATATTTCGTGATAACGTAAGTACTTGTCGCCAATATTCATGTATTCCAAGCACATCTTAAAGATATTATAAGACCATTTTACCTTGCAACATCCTCGCTCGAGTCGATTTCCTCTTCCCAGTTGAGGTCGGGAGCAACGAGGTGGATGCGACCCCCGTGAAGGAGTGTCACACAAGGACGGTCGCCGCTCTTTCTCAAAAGAAAGGTTAGACGACTTAGATTACGGGTCCTTTTGGAGTGGTCCCGGTCCCGTTGTCCGACGGTTTGTGAACTGTAGGTTCATAGGTGGTGAGACACCGCCAACTTTCTGACTCCGGGCAGCTACTGAGAATTTCTTGAAGGGAAAACTTAATAACTGATTTTTTTTGGGTTTGAGTTAAATGATTAATCAAGAACGTCGTCAGCGCCATGCTGCACGCTCTCTGGAAACAAATTGTGAGTGCGATCTGTTTGCGGATCAATGGACGGCAATATTGTCAGAATGCCTGAAATTGCATTCTGACAATATTGACGAGCGTGTATGCGTAGGTATATGGATGTGGAGGAGGCGAGAGAGGTGTGTCAGGATCGTGCCAAATGGAAGTCCATAATCTCTGCCTACCCCTCTGGGTGACAGGCGTGAGTGTTTATGTATTATGTTATGTATGTATGCCTGAAATTTTGTGAGCCAGAAGAATGAATATGTTGTCTTTAATTAATGTAATTGATTTTATCCTATAAAATTTAAATAAAAATAAATAAATGAATTCACTCACATGTCTCATCAGTATAATTTTGATTCAAATTTTATATACATAACGTTTATAATAAGCTCCTGTGCTTAGAAAACCATCAAGATACCCCCCGGGACTTTTTCCAAAGTTTACCATTATTTCGGCATTCAAATTAATATAAATTCAAAAGTTCTTTTCAAATGACTGGTAGAGTGAAGGCGTAGTAAGAATATTAACAAAAATATTAGCATAATCTTTATTATCATATTTCTTTGTTAGCAATATATCTGTTTATATATACTACGATTATGTTTATATAAATGATGATGATGATGATGATATACTACGAAAGAATTTTTTATCATAAAACATTTTTTTTTTTTATAGGAGAGGGGCAAACGAGCCTGCGGTTCACCTGATGTTAAGTGACTACCGCCGCCCATGAACAACTGCAACACCAGGGAATTGCAGATGCGTTGCCGGCTTTTAAAAGGAGTAGGCTCTTTTCTTGAAGGTCCCTAAGTCGTATCGGTCCGGAAAAATCGCTGGTGGTAATCGGTTCCACAAGGAAGTTGTGCGAGGAAGAAAACATCTTCTAAATCGCACAGTGGTGGACCGCCAATCATCCAGATGGTATGGATGGTATCGCGAGTTTTGTCGCGATGTGCGATGGTCAAATTGAGCGGCTGGAATTAGCCGAACAATTCCTCAGAGCACTCCCGTGGTACATGCGATAAAATACGCAAAGAGATGCAACATCTCTACGCAGTGCTAGTGAGTCAAGCCGATCGGAAAGAACTCGGTCGTCGACGATTCGATCCGCTCTGCGCTGAATGCGGTCAAGTGGAAGGAGCTGGCACTGGGGCCCCTGCCCAGAGATGGGAACAGTATTCCATGTGAGGCCGAACCTGCGCCTTGTAAAGTTGCAGGCGGTGTGCCGGCATGAAATACTGCCCGCTCTACTGAGCACGCCAAGCTTTAGAGGCTAATTTTGCCTTCTCCCAGTGACCACGAAACTGCACGTCACTCGATATGTCAACGCCGAGGATTCCGATACTGGCTGAGGCAACAAGGAGTGCCCTGAAACTGAGGTGATACGACAAAGGGTTCCTTTAGCGGTAAACGCGCAAACTTGTGTCTTCTGGGGATTGAACTGGACTAGATTTAGTCGCCCTCAATCCGAGACTTTGTCCAACAAAGTCTCGACTTCAGACACAAGTTTGTTCCGGTACTCGGCGACGTTTTCCCGAGAAATATTGGCATGGCTGGTGTATAGAGCATCACCAGTGATGTATCTTCGAAATTTCCCCATAAGAGTGCAATGTTGACTACTTTCCTATCACTTCCCCATGCTTTCTTTCTTGCTTTAAATATAAACTGATAGCTAGTCCCGAACGAATTGCTAAGTTACCAGTTTACTAACCTACTAGCGAGCTATACTCGAAAGAGAACCGCGCACCGCGTGCCGTTTCGCGATATCTTAACATCAATTTTTACCATTGCGCCCTTATATTTTTCCCAGGAGGCTAGTGCCTTCCTTGTCTAAATTACATTTATCTCTGTTCATTATGAAACACCATTGTTTACATATGTTATCCTTATCAGTCATAATGTTTCTTATCTGTTATCACAAGAACAAAAATAATATCAAGTGCCAAATATATTTTTATCCAAAATAAGTATCTAATTTAATATCTTAATATCTAACTACAGGCCTATAGCCATCATTTCTTTGTTCTCCAAAATAATGGAATCTATTATAAACTGCCTCCTCATGAGGCACCTTGAGGATCACCAGCTGATTAGTGACCGCCAGTACGGTTTCCGTCGGGGTCGATCAGCTGGTGATCTTATGGTCTACCTGACTCATAGATGGGCGGAGGCAGTAGAGTCCAAGGGGGAGGCATTGACCGTTAGTTTAGACATAGCGAAGTCCGTCGATCGGGTCTGGCACAAAGCGCTTCTTTCGAAGCGCCCTTCCTATGGGCTTCCCGAGAAATCGTGAAAATAGATCACCAGTTTCCTTGCTGATCGGAGCATCAAGGTTGTAGTTGACGGTGCATGCTCTGATTACAAGCCTATCAACGCTGGTGTTCCACAAGGCTGCGTGCTATCACTAACGCTGTTTCTCCTGCTGCATCAATGATATGTTGCTAACTGGTAACATTCATTGCTAAGCAGACGATAGCACTCCAGTCCAGTTCAATCCCCAGAAGACACAAGTTTGCGCGTTTACCGCCAAAAAGAACCCCTTTGTCGTATCTCCTCATTTTCAAGGCACTACCCTTGCTGCCTCAGCTAGCATCAGAATCATCGACGTCGACATATCGAATAGCGTGCAGTTTCGTGGTCACTTGGAAGGGAAAGCCAAATTGGCCTCTAAAAAGCTTGGCGTGCTCAGCAGAGCGAGACAGTATTACATGCCGGCACATCGCTTGCAACTTTACAAAGCGCTAATTCGGCCTCAAATGGAATACTGTTACTATTATTATTACTATTATTAACAACTGCTTTTAAACGTGTTGCTGACAGGCTGCCGGTTGACCGTGTAGTGGCGGTGTAAGAATATCCACTAACTACCCCATACTGACCTGTGGGTGACGAAAGAAGAGGCAAAGAGAAATATACCAAGAGATGGAACAACAATAAACAAGTTCGGCCTCACATGGAATACTGTTCTCATCTCTGAGCCGGGGCACCCCAGTGCCAGCTCCTTCCACTTGACCGCATCCAGCACAGAGCGGTTCGAATCGTCGACGACCGAGTTCTTTCTGATCGGCTCGATTCACTGGTGCTGCGTAGGGATGTTGCATCCCTTTGCATTTTCTATCGAATCTACCACGGGGAGTGCTCTGAGGAATTGTTCGGATTAATTCCAGCCGCCAAATTTCACGAACGCACATCGCGTCAAAATTCACGATACCATCCTCATCATCTGGATGCTTGGCGGTCCACCACTGTGCGTTTTACTAGGAGTTTTCTTCCTCGTACAACTTCTCTGTGGAATTGTTTACCACCGGAGATTTTTCCGGACCGATACGACTTAGGGATCTTCAAGAAAAGAGCTTACTCCTTTCTAAAAGGCCGGCAACGCTCCTGCAATTCCCCTGGTGTTGCGGTTGTTCATGGGTGGCGGTAGTCACTTACCATCAGGTGAGCCGCTTGCTCGCTTGCTGATTACTATGTAACACATGACTCTAAATTAGTCTAAAACAAACTTTCATGAAATTAACGCTCGACCGGGGAATCGAACCCCGAACTTTCGTTCGAAATTATACTGGATCTATCTGCTTTTAACATAGAACACTTCCTTATGAAGTGCCTTGAAGAATTAAATAGTAATGTTTTCTGAACGTAAGATTATTTATTTCTTGAAAGGAATGAAATAATAAACTGTTTTTTAAGCGCGTCGCCAACAATATACTTTTTTCTCGTTTTGGAGCTTTGGCAAGTGATTGAAACAAACGGATTTAAACTTAAAAAAAAACCATATTGATTGTTTATTAATTTGAATATCATGAGAATCTCTTTATATTATATTTTTAAAATAATATAAACATTTCATTAAAAATAGATAGTAGTGATTTAGAATTGTAATAGTGGTGAATGGGTCCACTATTAACAGACTCCGAGTGGTCTAGGAGCGGAGGAATGAAACTATTTTTCTGATATGCCTTACTATGCAGTAAGCGAATGAAGGTGTTTATTTAGTGAACCCTGCCTATATTTATATGCCCGGCTACATCCTTAGTTTACCAATAGTAATATCTTTATTTACTTAGCCAATTAGAATTTATACATTTTGACCAATGAAGATTAATTAATAAAAATATAATGTACAACTATTATATGTCGCGCTCCATTTGCCGTGGCGTAAGACCTGTAGATAGCTTCTCGTAGCTGCGTTGCTGGACGGGCTATAAAGTGATGCAGACCGACGCGCGCGCGTAATCGGCGAGCGGCGGCGGCGTGACACATCTCCGGAACAGCAAAGAAGCGAAGCTAAAAGGAAGAAACGGCTCGAAAATGGTCGACGGATGCATGAAGATAGCCGGCGTGTGAAGATGATGCGGCGCTGATGATATTGCGGCCGTTTCTTGTTTCTATATTAGAACGTTAAATATATACGTCAAATAATCTCGCATCGATATGCAGTCCGCAGTATCTCAGTAGCCGGGGATAATTTCGAAATAAATGTTTTCTTCAGACCTTCACCTTCTGCGTTATGGTAGCAGCAGGGTAACATTATTTATTACCGTTTAGGGTTGATTAGCCTGGCTGCTACAGAATTTTAAAATTTTTACCACAGACTATTTTAATACAAACGAAAAATATTTCATTGATAATAATTAAAATTCGTAGCAGGGCATTTTTAATACGATGTATTTTTCTTTTTCAAATGTATTTTATATTACGATAACAGTACTCAACAATCAAACAAATATCCGTTGTGAGAGACAAGTGTCCGACGTAGGTCTGACAGTATACCAGGGCCTCGAAATGTTAATAAAAAAATAATTAATTGAGTTTTATTTGAACCAAACTCTCACAACATCAAACAATGAGTTAATACAAATGAGTAAAAATGTGTAAAACGACTCATTGTTCGGTGTACCTCAATATATATATACCATTTTTTGCCGACCGATCGAACCTTACGAATGTGTGCGTGCGTAGTAAGTAGTAGGCGTTAGATATTTATGAATGACAATCAGTTAAAATAATGCATTACCACGCATTTTTAATTTAAAAGATAAAAAGGATAGAATTTTTGAGATTCTTTTTAATTAATTTTTCTTCACCATTTGCCTATATTACTTATCCCGAACCTTCTCTGCAAAGGAGACAATCGTTTTTGGGCCCACTAGAAATTTTAACGACCCTTAATGGTATTACACAAAAAATAGATACCAACTTATTATAGTAAATGGCCTATAGATTTTATGAAAATCTAAACGGAATCAAGAAATCTGAAAAAAATGAGTGGTTTTGATATTCCGTGTTCTGGTTAATGTAATATGGGGAAAAAATGCGTATAATGAATAATTTTTGCAGTTCTATTAAAAGAAAAATGTTTTTTTTTACAAAGATAACTTATTATAAACATATTATACTTATTTGTATATTATATATTTATTACTATAAAGAGATACCACTGAGAACTTTATCCTATTTCATTGCTTAGTTAGCTTATATCATATAACATGGTTCAAAGTCACCGTGGAACGAAACGCTTTTTTGTCATTGACTTCCGTGCTGTATAATAACCGGCGGCCATATTAGCATAATATGAACATCATATTAGTCTGTACCGGCGGCCGGGATTACTTTACGGCATTGACATTCGTCACGCTGCTGTTTTTTTTTGTATTTATTTGCGATTTTAATAAAATTGCATCTGGGAGATCAGCATACGCTGAAAACAGTTAAATAATTTTTGTGGAGTTAGATTTCAACGCAGTGTGCGAAGACAATAACTATTAACTAGCCGAGACAGGAGCAGATGTGCGCCAACTTTTATCTCTGTGGAATTCTCAAGAGGTGAGTATTTTATCTTATGAAATGCGAAGAATTCAACTGTACAAAACCTACAATCGATTTAAAGTTTCAAACTTTTATGGAAAATATATATCTTATTTTTGTCACTCTCGAAGTTCTAGTCCAAAAATATTATACGGAAACGAAAACTACTAATTTTCGTTTTTAATGGATATGGTACGATTATTTAAGAAATAATAATAAACGATACACACCCACAGATAACGATCTATACATGTTTTAGTACTTAATTATTTTAAGTTTGTAAAAATACTAATAACTATCTCTTCATATTACTAACAAATTCATACCTTCTACAGTTATAATTTTAATCTATGGTTAAAATGCACTGATTAAAGTTTAAAAGATATAAATATTGAAATCTTTTAAAATTGTAGACACTGCATTGACTTTCCTGTTATACTTACTAATAATTTGCATTGAATGTAAGAATAGTCTGTGGTTTCAAACTAGCTATTTGGTAGCAAAAATAAAAAGTATAAACTTGTTTGTTTATCGAAAATTACCTATTTATGATATAAATTGTGTTCGTGTTTAAGTTTGAAATTTTTTTTAAATATTTCTACTTGTAACAAGTACCTAATTCACGTAGTTTTTCTGCTAACAAGTAGGTTCATATGTCAATGTCTAATCAATGCAACAAGTGTTGGATTATACCTATTATACAGGTTAGCCAAATATTAATATTCCACATTATGTATTTAATTCGCCAATGACACTCGAAAATGAAAAATGACCGAGTTTAATTAAAAGTTTATGTGAGTGTATAATACACGAAATTACTTTTCCTCCTAGAATTTTGAAAAATCTAAAATTTATGTTGAATTACCTAAAACAAATCACAAAAACAAGTCTTATTAGTATGTTAATAGGTTAAAAGTGTAAAAGTAATGAAGTATTATGTTATTGGTAAAATCTAATTTAATTAATAGATAAAATAAAATCACACAAAATATACACAAATCTATGTTAAAAGAGTATCAATAAGAGTAATTTCAATGAGTCTGCAATCCTTGTTGGCTGGGAGCTTACAAAACCAATCTATATAACCCCTTAAAAGTTCACTGTTGGAAGCACACATATGCAGCTAAAACTGCGTTACTGGTTGCAAATGATACTAGATAAATAACCTGTTTTTAAAATTAGTTGAGCATAGTTTTGGCTTACTTTTTGCTTCACTTGAAATGTATGCATCGTTCAGTCTTTCTTTCTTTCTTTCTTGATCTGTGATTAGTAATCAATACATCACAATAAATAATACATACAATTAAGAATCAATACATCACCGCGTCTGTTTATTCGTACTGTTTACTCCGGTACTACTAAAAAAAAATTCCATCCACTAAGTAGTACTTAAGATTTTGAAGAACCTACAACTTTTTATACTTTTTATTATTAACAGTGCACTAATATAACTAATCGATAAAACTATTAGACAGTCGCTCGTATGAGATTATAGGTTGTAGTGAGATTGCCGTTCGATTTTTAATTTCTCAGTATTCCCTTTAGTTAAGGTACAACTAATATTACTATAGTAATCTAGAGATTATAAGGAATAAATCTACATATACATTTCATTAAGTGTCGTCACAATTTTTGGTGGGCCCATTCTCCATACAAAAAGAAATTGTCTGCTTTGGCCGGTTATTGCAAAATAACCATGTATAATAGTTGCCTACCTTTAGGTTTTATATAGGTTAAAATCCTCGCGGTCTGAAAAAATACGTTTTACGAGGTAAGTAGCTAAAGGGAAAGAAGTCCCAATATTTAAATGGCCTAGGGCTAAATCTAACTCTGGTTACGATACATATTATAAACAAAGCGAGCCGAAGAAAAAAACAATTTATAGAGAAAGTCATATTGTAAGTATAGGTGTATCCCTGAGAAAATCATAATTTTTCTTTCCATAGCCGTGCAAAGCTCGGTTGACAAGTAAGACAATACTATGTATAAAATGGGATAGACTTCATTTGAATGGAGCTCAGATTAGCAGCTTTGCTCACGCTCTGTCACTGTCATAAAATTTGAACAATATTTTGAATAAAACTATTTTTACGGATTTTATCGCGTTTAATTTTACTAATTTTGATTCCCGACGTTTCGGGTGCTTTACAGCACCCATGGTCACGGGGGGGATTGAGGTGTTTGACGTCCTAATGTCATAGTTATCCCGGCTACCATCAGTTTTTTGAATATTAATTTTTGGTCCGATCTACGCAGAATGAGCTTACAGTATCTTGAAGTCTTGCAGTGGTATGCTTGGGTTTGGATTTAATTTTGTTAATTATAGGATCCCAAGCAGATGGCAGCACCCATCCATCTTCTATTGAAATTAGGATGTTTTTAATTTCAATAGCCTCGTATCATCCTTGGTAGGAATCGGTGTTCTTTGCGAGGATTTGTGGTCTATCAAATCTGATGTAATGGCGGGGACGATCTTGAACATGTTCACAGACTGCAGACTTCCCAGAGTGTCGGTGCCTCACGTCAGCTATATGTTCTTTCACGCGGGTTTTAATGGATCTTTTGTTTGTTAGGACAAATCCTATAATTAACAAAATTAAATCCAAGCATACCACTGCAAGACTTCAAGATACTATAAGCTCATTCTGCAGATCGGACCAAAAATTAATATTCAAAACTGAAGGTAGCTGGCTAACTATGACATTAGGACGTCAACACCTCAGTCCCTCGTGACCATGGTGCTGTAAAGCACCTGAAACGTCGGGAATCAAAATTAGTAAAATTAAACGCGATAAAATCCGTAAAAATAGTTTTATTCAATGTGTAGTGTTCGCGTAAATATAAGAAACCATTTTGAACAATATTTCCATATTTAATCTATATATGCTATTATACACAAATAAGTCCTCACACTTTATCTTCTATCTCTTAAAATTTCAATGCAAAATCGATTTTTTTTCTTTAATTTAATTTTACAACAAAACTATGAGTAATTAAAATAAGTACATTATTATAAGGAGATAAGACCTATTTTTCATAAAATTAATAGATCTTTTCTTTTTAAACATCTTCCCGTATCGCACATTGTTATCTCGATAATAGTAAAAAACTAAAAAAATCGTCAAAGACCACTTTTTTGTGTAAATTCCACGCGGTCGAAGTCGCGGGTAGAATCTAGTCATCATTAATTCTCGATATATTTTAATAAGCACATTCATAGCTTTATATTTTGTACTAGATGTTCCCCGCGACTTCGTCCGCGTTGAATTTATTAATTTAAGGTTTTATTATTTTTGCGCGAAACCCTAATTCTTTTTCTAAAATAAAAGTAGCTTAAGTTACTCCTTATAACATCAGCTATCTGCCAATGAAAGTCCCATCAAAATTGGTACAGCCGTTTCGGAAATTAGCCGGAACAAACAGACAGACAGACAGATAAAACTTTTAAAAATTGTGTTTTTGTCATAAGTACGGTATATACTTTTATATGCATTTAGTTAAAAGCTGTTATTTTGACATTACAAACAGACTTCAATTTTATTTATTTGTATAGATATAGATATACTGAGAAACTTTCATTCAATAAGTATTTTCATTTTGCGAATTTGACAAGCACCAATTAATTTTGCCAGTTTTAAACTTCAAATATATCATGAAATTCACACTTAATCACTCCGTAATTGCGTTATTTAAGTTCATTATGATAATATTTTGATGATAACGTTTTTATTTTAACCTAAAATAAGATATTTACTGACTGACGATTATGACAATGATTTAGTTTTATCAAATCTATACTCACTTATAAATAAAATTTAAGTGTATGTCTGTTATATCGAAATAACTGGCTTCTATTGAGATGGGGGTTATCGAGACGTGAATAATCATTTTTAAAAGTTTTGTCTGTTTTTCTGTCTGTCCATGCTAATCTTCGGAAAGGCCGCAGGGATTGTGATGAAACTCCACGAACAAATAAAGAGCAATGCAGAAGTTATCTAGGCTACATTTTATCCGAAAACATTCAAGATTATTTTGCGAAATCGAAAAAGAGATCAAATAAATGGATTAACTTATAAATTATAAAAGATAGAAAGAACGTAAAAATTTTTTACCGAAAAAAAAAACACATTTTATCTTATTTTTTTTACTCTCAATGCCATTTCAGTCATTACAAGACAACACTGAGTGTTAAAGGAATAAGCTAATATGGCCTTATTTCGTGAAATTAATAGATCTACGATTTTTTTAACCATTTTCATTCCCATATCATGCGTAGATTTTACAAGCTAATAGAAAAACCTAAGTCTGAAGTGTTTACCGATAATAATTGAACGACGGGCCCAAAAACACTATTGTGGATCTGATTTTATTTTATTTATACGTAGACGGAGTCGTGGGTAAAAGCTAGTCTTTTATTATTGTGTAGTTCGTCTTCACCTTACGATTTTAAAGAAGTGGTTACCATAATAAGAACTGAAGTACGCATTGTCAACGTTGGTAAGACTGGTAAGGCAGAGGTTTCGCTGTTCTGATGCCGACCAATAATGAATGGGCCGCAAGGCTACGCTAATTGGTCAGTTTTCATATTAATATATTAGGTCCTTAAATATGTAATTAGCATTTTATCGTACTGACCACTTTGATCTGAAATATCTCCTCTTTGGTTAAGAATTCCAAATTCAAATTTATGAATTCATTTAGCTGGTACATTTGAGTTTTGAAAACAGTCACTCGTTTGTTTTTTCCTCATTATTTTATTCTTTGGTGTCGATTATTACCGTACAATGGAAAACATGAAATATCGGTATATTTACGAGTACGAGTTCTACCGTGGCACCAGTGCTGCAGAAACAGCTCGAAGGATTAATGATGTGTACGGCGATTGTGTCGTAAAAGAAATCACGGTACGTTTTTGGTTTCAACTTTTCGTTCTGCAAATTTCGACCTTCAGAACCAACCCCGTGGACGGTCGGAGACGAAAGTGGAAAATGAAGAATTAAAGGCTATTGTGGAAGCGGATCCATCATAAAGCACTTCAGAGATAGCTGCAGGCTTCGGGGTAAGTGATAAAACTGTACTAATCCACTTGAAGCAAATCGGGAAAGTAAAAAAACTTGAACGATGGGTACCTCATGAAATGAGTGAATCGAACTTGCAAACACGCGTCGACTGCTGTGTTACTTTGCTCAACCGATACAATAATTAAGGGATTTTAAATCGAATCATTACTTGTGATGAAAAGTGGATACTGTACGATAATTGGAAGCGCTCGTCGCAATGGCTGAACCCTGGAGACCCAGCCAAATCCTGCCCTAAACGAAAATTGACTCAGAAAAAGTTACTTGTGAGTGTTTGGTGGACTAGCGCCGGTGTCGTACACTACAGTTTTCTAAAATCTGGACAAACGATTACGGCAGATATCTATCGTCAGCAACTGCAAACCATGAAAGAAGAACTAGCTGCTAAACAACCGAGGTTGGTCAATCGCTCTAGGCCACTGCTGCTTCACGACAACGCAAGACCACACACTGCACAACAAACAACCACTAAGTTAGATGAGCTACAATTGGAATGTCTGCGACATCCACCGCACTTCCCGGACCTTGCTCCAACAGATTACCATTTTTTCCGGAATTTGGACAACTTCTTACAAGGAAAAAAATTTAACTCCACCTTCAAAGAGTTTATTGATTCTCGCCCCCATGTTTTTTTTTCGTAAAGGGATCAGTGAACTACCTTTGAGATGGCAAAAGTGCATAGATAACAACGGTGCATACTTTGATTAATTAAATATATTTTACACAGCAAAAATTGACTTTATATTCTTCCCGTACAAAACGCCAATTTCATTTGTAAGGACCTAATAATATGAAGATTGATTACTCCTCCGTTTGATGAAGTACGTCCAAAACTAAGCATGTTAATATACAAACCTAAAAATTTAATAAATTATAGTCGATATTCGACTACTAGTACTAACTAGTAAATAATAAATAAAAATGGTAGATTTTTAATATTACCGATAATTAAAATTAATATTTTATTGTAATCCGCTTAAAATGTAGCCGTCGCAGTCCTTAACAAATAAATGTTGGTCGCAAAAGGTCTCATTTCAATTTTTGCTAACGAAATGGATGGTTGGACCTCATTACGCGCGGTCTTATGTTGTATAAATTCATACTTATGTTTAGATCCAATTTTCAATAGATTCTTTCTTATTGCGTATTTGTAGCATGTTTAATTGAATTTCGTAAGGCCAATACGTTCATGTTATATAGAATTTAGGATATTTTCAAGTTTTGTTCCATAAGTGTGACAATGTTTTTGACAGACGGTATTTTCCAACTAGATTTAAGGGTCTAGACAATACAATACAAATTTTTTAATGGAAGAGGAGGCAAACGAGCTTACGCCTCACCTGATGGTAACTGATAGCCATCGCCTCTGAACATCTTAGCAGATGTTCACAGGCGACGGCTAATTAATATACCTATATACATATTAATAATATGGTGTAGCCACCAGGAGAATGGCAAGTGCATAATCGGCCTTTTAGAAAGACGTAGGATCTTTTCTTGAAGGTCTCTAAGTCGTATCGGTCCGGAAAAACCTGGCGACTGGAAATTCCACAGTGAAGCCTGACAGTAAAATTCCGCGAAGATCGCACAGTAGTGGACCGCCAACCATCGAAATGATGAGGATAGAATTTCGAATTTCTGTCTGTCTGAAAATGCACAGAGATGCACCGTTTCTTGCAAGGGATCAAGCCGATAGTAAAGAACTTGGTCATCGACGATTCGATTAAATAAAACTGACTCAGCAAAATCGTTTAAGTCCTTCCTCGGAATAAAATTTATTTACCGAGAAAGTTAGAGTTTTGCAAGTATATAAACTTTCCCAAGTACTTTATTAAAAGGTGATACTTTTTATCCTGTACAAGCAAAGTTGTGGATAGTGTTTCGGCTGGTTTTACGGTCTTGTGGACGAAGGCCTCATTCGGATACTCGAATTGATCACCATTTTTGTTTCATCGGTTGATCGGTGGCAGCGCAACATCTCTCTCTCAGTATTTAAACTATTTTCTGAATATCTCATTATATGTCTTTGAAAGTTGATTACGGCGGTCCCTGTGAGTTTATTCGGCAGTGCTGATTTCACCAATAGTGAAAACAACGGCGGCGGCTCGACAAGGACGATTGAAGGTGAGTGCCCTTTGTTCCACTGGAGACTAAGAGACCCAGACGAAAATCTAGACCAGCTCCGTTGACTATCGAAGGTCACCCTAACAGAAAGACTTGTGTTTTTTTTTTAGAAAAATCAAAATACTATTCTACTATACTATTAGAAAAATCTTTCTAATCAATATACTAGAATTAATTTCGCATCTTTAGCCTTTTTTGTATGAAGTTGGCTGCAGGTGCCAATGGACCGCACTGATGGTAAGTGGCTACACTTACCATTAGGTGAACTGTAAATTCGTTTGTCACATCAGTTTATGAACATAAAAAAAACTTAATTAATGATTGTCTGTGTCCTATTTTTCCTATTTTCCTCCTATTCCTATTTTTTGTTGTTGGTCGATGAACAACAATATTTTATTAGTTATCAATTATGAATGTGCGCTTTAAAACAAAGAAATAATTTACGTTTATGCAAGAAGGAAAACAGCAACTTCACATAACGTTTTTTTTTTTTTATATGATAAGGGTGACAAACGAGCACACACCTGATGGTAAATGGATGCTGTGGCCCATAGACATCTACATCTATCCTCGATTACGAACCAAAATTCAGATGCGTTGTCATCCGTGAGGACTAAGATGGAATGCCTCGTTTCCAGTAAAAAGAGTCTCCGGTTCTCTACACTCACCATACGAAACACAACAGCATTAAGCTGCCATTTTACGCTGGTATTCTGTGAGAGCGTGCTACAACTATACTACTAATATACTGCAACAACTATACTACTGAAATCATATCAATAGGAACGTAATCAACTTAAAAGTTACAAGATATAGGTATTATCTTATATAGAAAATAGAGCTACGAAATTTCAGAGTGATTTTTACATGCGTTTTGAATTTATGCAAAGGTAAATCAGTAATATTACAGAGAATCTTTTTATTAATAGTTATACATTTGCCCAAAAATGAGCCGCTAGTTTTAAGGAAGCTGTACAAAGTTTAGAATTATTCATTTGAGTTTTTCCGTTCACCAGTAACGTCGATATTATGTCCATTGTATTTTCATAGTTACATTACATAAATTACGTAATTTATATTTACTAACTAAAAGTAGGCGCGTTACAATATTATCTGTTTTAAAAACTTATCGAGCTAAATTTAGGCATATCTAAATAGACAAAGTGCATGCGGAAAAATTAAAAACCTCTTATTGACACTTATTCGACTTCAATAATTTAACTACTAAACTAAAGTCTACATATACTTGACGTACTCGTTATTTCCATCTTTAGGGTACTTGATATTGAATGTTGAACTGACTTAAGATGCTTAGACAATGTCGCTGCCTATATTATTCCCGCGAGTATTGTTATAGGGGACTAACAATACTCGCGGGACGAAATGAACTATGTACCTAATTGGAATTATTGGATGATATATTATAAAAAGAACCTAAAAAAACTATAGAAGTCTGAGGAAGATAAAGTTTTCTTCAATTTTTATTCAAGCCTACAATTTTTTGTTTTTATAAAACTGAAGTGACAAACGAACTTACAGTCCACCTGATGGTATGTGGCGACTGCAGTCCATGGACACCTGCAGCTGTTTTCAAGACGACTATTATAACTACTGACTGCAAACTGATGCCTTTTATATATTAATATCTTATTTCAGCTTACAAAATAATAACACCATAATGAAAAAATGTAACGAAATTGTAATATTTTTTAAAATGAAGACATCACTAATATTCGCGTTATCCATTCCAACTAAGCTTAAAATACTTGTGTGAAGTATGAATTTCTGAGTTTGCAGCCCGCAGTCTTAACCATTTAGGCTACTGTCTTACAAAATCGCACTACTGGATAAAGAGCGAATGATCCCCAGGTCTAAGCCGACCTAGATTTTATCGCACAAGCTTTACGAATACAATAGGTTCGAAGGAGTGAGCACTTACATGTTTACATATACATTGAAAATATTCAGTGATTGCCGTGATCGAAATTGAGAAAAACGTCATCATATCGTTCTCAGAAATTATGCTACGGCATTGTAGAGATATGTTATATCTCTAATGTTTAAGCGTTTTGTAGTGATGCTGCAGACGACGTATTCGAATCCCGCACGAAACGATTAATTGTGTGGCCTAGAAATATATGTTCTTTCGGGTTTTGATGTTTGTTTCTTTGCATATTTTGTACAATGCCAAAAAAGTTACCACACTTTACGTAACCACCTCGAGTCTTCTGTATAATGGAGGAAACATGAAAGAACAAGAAAACGCCTCCTAAAATGTTTTTCTAGTGTAGGATAAGTTTGTTACATAAAAATATTTTGTATATATTTTATGTAACAAACTTATCCTTATAAATATATAACGATTTCTTATATTTACACAAATACTACTCATTGAATAAAACTAATTCTAGTCATTTTATCATCATTTAGCCTTTATTTCAACTTACTTTTATTTCCCGACGTTCCGAGGGCTTCGCAGTAACCGGGAAACGCGTTAACGTTAAGTAAGCATATCCCTGTCACGAGCGGAATTCGATGCGTCTTTCACGAGGAAGTCAATAAAACATATTGCGATCTAATTATTTCACTCAGATATTATGGCGAAAATGTTTAATATTATATATATTTTGCTACTTGCAGTGGGAATATTTTGTAATACCATATACATATTACAATTTTTGGAGCGTCGAAGATACGAGACGTCTGGTACTGCGATTGCAAATTTGCATAAAGCGTGGCGATTAATGGGCAGCAGCATCTTCTGATAACAGCAAAACAAAAATAAAAACTGCGGTTGCCAACCCGCTCGCCAAGCGTGGCAACTATGGCAATATACCCCATGAACAATGAAACAAATAAACGGCCCCAGTCCCCGGCGGCCCAGTTATTCCTGGCTACGGTGGCGACCATGGTAACGGCGGGAGGGTGCTAAGAATCTCCGGTGGAGGTTCGGTTGTCACCACGACGACTCGACCTGGCAACTTATAACGCACGCACCCTGAGGACTGACGAGAAGATCCTGAGCGAGGAGGATAGACAAGTTGCGCTGGAATATTATAGATTATCCGAGGTCCGAAGAGAGGGGAGGACACGGTAATCCTCGAATCTGGCAACTTGTTCTATCACCGGGAGGCGACCATCTGTCCAAGGAGGTGTCGGATTTATCGTCCACAAGTCTCTCGTTAACAACGTTGTAAAGATTGGGAGTGTGTCGACGAGGATTGCGTACCTTATACTCAGAATCACCAAACGGTATTCGCTGAGGTCATACAGGTTTACGCACCAACCTCGGCACACCCCGATGAGGAGGTGGAGGAAATGTATGAGGATATCTCTAGAGCCATGCATTCCTCCAAAACCCACTATACGGTGTTAATGGGAGACTTCAACGCAAAACTAGGCACAAGAGAGAACGGTGAGCTGAAAGTAGGGAAATTTGGAATAGGGCAACGGAACCTAAGGGACCAGCAGCTGAGCAACTTTATGGAGAAAGAGGGACTGTTTATGATGAACTCTTTTTTCCAGAAGCGGCCCCACAGGAAGTGGACCTGGTCTGGCCCCGACGGTTCGACAAAAAATGAGATTGACTTCATTATGACGACCAGACGACAACTGTTCAGTGATGTCTCAGTGATCGCGAGGGTGAAAATCGGCAGCGATCACCGAATGGTGAGAGGCACACTGAACCTAAACGTTAAGTTGGAGAGGTCACGTCTAATGAAGTCAATGCTCCGTCCCCCTCGTGCTCTAATCCAAAGTCCCGAAACCTTTCAGCTCGAGCTACGAAACCGTTTTCAGTGCCTAGAAGATTGCAATGCAGTGGACGATATGAATGACAAGCTCGTGGAAACTGTCCATGCGGTCGGAGCTAAGTTTTGCAAGACCCGCCGCAGAAGAACACAAAACTCTCCGATCACACTCTTAATCTCATGGCTGTTAGACGGGATATGAAGCTGCAGTCTTCAGTAGATTTGATAGCATACAGGCAACTGAAGAGACAGATCTCCAAATGCATGCGGCAGGACTTACGCAACTTCAATGCTGCTCGTATTGAAGAAGCGATCGAGCGAACCAGGGCTCCAAAGTCTTTGCTAGAGATCAATCTGCCAGAAAGAGCCAACTGTCGAAGCTGAAGACCGCGTGTGGCAGCGTCGTTTCCGGGACACCTGAGATTTTGAGTGAGATTGAGAGGTTCTATGGGCAGCTGTACACATCATCGTTGAGCCACACGCAAGTGTGAGTAACGATCCAAGAGCGACTCTTATCCGACACTATTCCGATGATATCCCGGACGTCAGTCTGAGCGAGATTAGAATGGCTCTCCAGCACCTTAAAAACGGCAAGGCCCGGGCGAGGATGGAGTTACAGGAGCTTCTGAAAGCGGGTGGAAAACCGGTACTTGAAGTCCTTCAGAAGCTTTTAATTCCGTCCTCCATGGTGGCATTACACCGAAGGCGTGGAGCAGAAGTGTGGTGGTCTTGTTCTTCAAGAAAGGCGACAACGCTCTTTAAGATCTACAGACCGATTTCTCTTCTGAGCCGCGTCTACGTGCTGTTTTCGAGAGTCATTACGAATCGTCTCGCATGCAGACTCGACGACTTCCAGCCTCCCGAACAAGCCGGTTTCGAAAAGGCTTTAGCACCATAGACCACATACATACATTCTTTCGGCAGAAGTCCAAGAGTACAATTTGCCACTATGTCTGGCATATGTGGACTATGAGAAAGCCTTTGATTCCGTCGAAATTTGGGCGGTGCTGCAATCCCTTCAGCGGTGCCAAGTTGACTGTCGGTATATCGAAGTGCTGAAGTGCTTGTATAGTAGGGCCGATGGCTATCCGAGTACAGAACGAGAGTACGAAACCTATCCAACTGCAGAGAGGTGTAAGAAAGGGTGACGTTATATCCCGAAACTCTTCACCGCTGCATTGGAAGACGTTTTCAAGCTTCTGGACTGAAAGGATACAGTATTAACATCAATGGCGAGTACATCACTCACCTTCGATTTGCCGACGATATAGTCCTTGGCGGCAGAATCGCTGGAGGACCTAAGCACTATGCTCAATGACCTCAATAGTGCCTCACAACGGATAGGTTCAAGATGAACATGGACAAAACAAAGATCATGTTTAATGTCCATGTCACACCTATGCCGGTAGTTGTTGGGAGCACTAAGCTCGAAGTTGTTGACGAGTATGTTTACCTGGGACAAATAGTCCGACTAGGTAAGTCCAACTTCGACCGAGAGGTCAATCGACGGATTCAACTCGGCTGGGCAGCGTTCGGGAGATTACGACCCATCTTCTCGTCAGGCATACCTCAAAACCTCAAAAATAAATTGTACAACCAGTGCGTGTTAGTGATGACATATGGAACTGAGACGTGGTCCTTCACTGCTGGCCGTATGAGGAAGCTCAAGGTCGCTCAGCGAGCTATGGAGAGGGCTATGCTAGAGTTTCTCTGATAAACTTCGAAATGAGGATATCCACAGTAGAACCAGAGTAACCGACATAGCCCAAAGGATTAGTAAGCTGAAGTGGCAATGGACCGGCCATATAGCTCGAAGAACCGACAACCGATGGGGAAAAAAGGTTCTCGAGTGGCGGCCTCGTACCGGCGGACGAAGTGTAGGGCGTCCCCCCACTAGATGGAGTGACGACCTGGTAAGACATGCAGGAAGTCGATGGATGGTGGCTCAGGACCGTGCTTTGTGGCATTCCTTGGGGAGGCCTATGTTCAGCAGTGGACTTGTGAAGGCTGTAATTATGATGATGATGATGGGGCGATTAATGCAAATCCTCCCTAAAACAGGAGAAGCCCATGTCCAGAAGTGGACTTCCACGGGATGATGATGAAGAAGAAGAACCATATTACAGCGTAACTTAGTAAGACTTAATATTAATAAAGTTCGCCTAATGTATTTAACCAACGTAATTAGTAAGTTTCCACGTGTCAGTACTTTTGCTTAAATGAAGTTATTACAAGGTGATTATTCGCACCACTTTTGCACTACTGCCTACCGCATATGTGATTCATTAATTATTATCCATTGAGAGTACTGCAAAAATTCCAGTTCCAGGTTTCCTACCTACCCCATTTTATGCCTTTGCATGTGCACTCTTGTGTTAACGGGGTTCGCAGAAAACAT
This sequence comes from Parnassius orleans, assembly GCA_029286625.1. Taxonomy (NCBI): domain Eukaryota; kingdom Metazoa; phylum Arthropoda; class Insecta; order Lepidoptera; family Papilionidae; genus Parnassius; species Parnassius orleans. The sequence continues at coordinate 7,753,931 of JAGSMP010000003.1, forward strand.
GCGCCATCGCACCCGCCTTTGTGTAATTTAGATATATTTTGATATAATAACGCTATATTTTGCGATTATCTGTGAATTTTATATGTTTGAAGAAAGCCGGCGCCGAATCATCGTGGCTGCAGGCCTTGAGATCAGCAGAAGTCCAGGTGAGTGCGCATGCATTCCTTTACGTCCTTCCTTTAGCCCGAATTTAGGACATCTGCAGTATCACAAAAACATGAAAACCTCATCGTTTGCACCGCACCCTATAATATTTATTTTAATAACCGCACCACATAATCATCCTTTTTTAATAAACCTGAACCAGCAGTTGGTATTTTAAACCAACATCGGGCCACAGAGTAAAGAGTAAGGACCAGAGGGGAAGCTTCCTAACAAAGTCGAAAATTTATACCTATTCTGATAGGATCATCTACTAATGCATGTGAAAAATTTAAGGAAGAAATAAAAATATTATATATAGTATAAAACAACATGTGTATTAATTGTAACTTAAGTTAATATATTAATTATTAACACGTCTATTATTTGTAACTTAAATTAAAGCTGCAAATATTGTATATTTTGCTTATTTTAATAGTATTATTTCTTATGGCATAAGCAGTGGTAGCTTAGGGTGAAGCACTAGCTAGCTGTAAATAAGTATTCCCAGTTCTCACAGAAGCTTCACATAATAATATCTCTATTTTATCTAAGTATCATTTTCGTAAAACAAAGTATTCATGAGTACAAAAATCAGGTGGTGGTAGTAATGACTGTGATGATGGTAGTGGGCAGTGGCGGTAGTGGTGGTGTTGATAGTGATGGTGGTTGTAATGGCTGTAGTGGTGATGCTGGTCGTGGTGGTGGAGCCAGTAGTGGTCCATTGTCCACCACCACCACCAATGATACTACCAGCACCACCACAATCACTAAAACCATTACCAGCACGATCAGCACCACCATCCACCACCACCAACACCGCACAATCAGCACCACCGTCCACCACCACCAACACCAGCACCACTACCACCAACACTAACTCCACTACTGTCTGGCGATTGTATTATTTTCTCTCGAATTATTCATACATACTGTACAACTGTTAGGCATTTAGCTAATACAGAACACTAATTATTTACTTATGTAAATCCATAAGGTCTAATTTTATAGTACATAATCTTTAAACTTAACCTAATTTAAAAACTTAATAAATTTATTGATCTATAAAATCAAGAAATAATATTTAGTCTATTTACTTCAATGCGCATGACCAACAGCCCTTTCATTCATACTACGACTGAGCCGGCGCAAACCGGTTTGTACCGACGGACCGTCGGTGAACCTGTCGGTGAGAGCACGCACACATCGCTGCGCTATGTGGGTGGTATGTGTGGTAGCTTCCCTATGGTCGGTTTCTTTACTCATAGACCGCCGGATAATTATAATTAGCCCGGCCGAATTGACGATAATAACGATAACAAACGATAATAATAAAAGCAATTAAAAATTGACGACTTAGCTGATTTTTTGTTTTTAAATATTGCCCTTAGAGAATTAGATCCTGAGACTATTAAGTCATTTCAAATGTCTTGTCGCACTATTAACAAACCAAAATATGCCTCTTTAGTACAATTTTTATACGAACGAAATAGGGCTATATGTCATACATTTAATAATTCGCATACTTTGTCTACAAACATTTATAATCGAAAAAAATTACTTTCAAATAAAATTAGTAAAACCTTAATTAATACAGATCCTTTGAATTTATGTATCTTTTTTAAATCAAACGATTATGAACACTTGTATGTTTGTTCACGTTTCCTAAAATTAAATACAAAAGAACTTTACGATTTTGCTATACAAAACAATTGTTCTTTTTGCAAATCGCAGCGCAAGTGTACGTATTGTTCGCGTCGTCACCATTCATTGGCATTAAGCCTGCTGTTCGTAGTAGCAATACATATAAACAGGTATATCAATCGGAGGTTGTGCAGCTGCCTGTATCTCGCATTCGATTAACGACCGTGCAGTTAACAATAGTAAGGTTAATTCTTCTGTCATTCACAATTCTAATGCAGCGGAAAATGTACAAAAAACCTACCTCTTCATGTAATATTTCGCGCGATTATTGTACTCTCTCACACTATACTACTTTATTGGGGACACCAAAAATAAAAGTCATAGATAAATACGACAACGAACATTTTATTCAGTGTTTAGAGGACCCAGGATCCCAAAGCGATTATATTATAAAAGATAGTTGTAAACGCCTATTGCTTTCCGTTTCAAATAAAAATTGTTTTACTGAAGCACATGGGATCGGTGGTGTGTCCCAAAAGATTTTAGGTGTCACTTCACTGCAGTTAACGTCGCGCTTCAACGATATAAAAGGTGATCATATTGAACCATTAGTGGTTCTGACCATTACGGGTCAGTTGCCAGATTCGTTAGTAGATATTTCAAAAATTCGCCATTTAGATCAAAAACGCTAAGCAAATGATCAATTTTATCATCCTGGGGCTATAGATGTTTTATTGGGTGTCAACACCTACTTAAAATTTTTGTCGCCTGAAAACTTTATGCAATCGCAATCGCCTGATACTATAGAAACATCACTCGGATATTATATTATTATGGGTGATGCTGAAGTCGCTATATCTCTTTGTCCCACGCGTTGCTTTGTTTCCTGTTTTTACGACACAAATTTAAATTTAAATTGTCTTACTGACATAATGGAAAATTTTGGGAAATAGAAGAACTTCCGCAAAAAATATATTTAAGTCCTGGTGAGCAGCAATATGCAGATATTTATACTTCTACCACTCATCGCCGAAACGACGGACGGTATGTGGATGCCCTACCATTTAAGAATAGGCCTGATACATTAGGTGAATAAAAGCGCCTCTTACTTTTAGAAAAGTGGTTTAATGAACATTTATACAAGAATACATTGATAAGGGTATTTTATCCGTTGTTTCTGATAAGAAGTGTATTACAGCCTTGTTTTTATCACCCTCACCCTGTCGTACCCTGTCACCAAATCACCCTGTCGTACGTATTAATAAAAGTACAACGAAGTTGCGCATTGTACTAGACGCTAGGGCTAAGTCGGATAACGATATTTCTTTGAATGATATTTTGCATACAGGACAGAATTTACAAACTGACATTTTTAACATTTTGTTAAACGTTTATCGCTTCGCCTTTTTTTGCAGATGTTAGACAAATGTACTTATGTATAGAAGTCCAAAAATCTCGTCTCGCTTTTCAACGCATTTTATATTGGTTTTCTACAGAAGAAACTATACGAACATATGAATTTAATCGCGTCACGTTTGGATTACGCTCTTCTCCTTTCTTCGCACTTAGCACTTTACGCCAGTTAGCCACTGATGAAAGGGAGTTCTATCCCCTTGCTGCTTCTGTAGTAGAAAGGATATTTATATGGATGACCTTGCTTCATCCGCGCCTTGCATCAACAATGCAGTCGACATCGCCACTCAACCAATCCAAATGTTTCAACGAGGTGGATTTGAATTGGTTAAGTGGATAAGTAACTGCAAGGAGCTTTTACAACATATATTAGCGTCACATCGTCAACAAGACTCGGTATAATTTGATGATGATGACAATTTTTAAATTTTAGGCCTTCGTTAGCGTCGCGCTACCGATAAGTTTTCCTTTCTTGTCTCGCCGCTACCGGTCACTTGTACTCAACGCGCTATCCTCTCCGCAACAGCTCGCTTGTACGATGTTTTAGGACTTGTCGGTCCAATAATACTTTTTGCTTAGTTATTAATTAAAACCTTGTGGGTTTTTAAACTTTACTGGGATGAGATTCAACCCACTAATATTGTCAATATATGGCAGCTATATATTTCAGAATCACCTTTAATCTCATATTTGTAGTTTTCACGTCATATAGGCGTAAATGAAAAATCTAATGTGTCGCTACTTGCCTTCGCCGACGCTAGTGAAAATGCTTTAGCGTGTGTCATTTATTCGGACGTTGTTAACGGAATTAATCTTCCCATTATAACGCTCATCTGTTCTAAATCTCGGGTGTCCTCATTAAAAACTATAACTCTAGCCAGGCTTGAGGTATGTTCCCTTGTTTTGCTCGCTAAGTTAATACGCAACGTTTACGATTCGTTGTCATTGAGGCATCCGATTCATAAAATTTACGCATTTTCAGATTCGTAAGTCGCACTCTGTAGAGCGTGTTCTTCACCGCATAAGTGCAACACCTTTGTTGCTAACCGTATTTCGCAGATACAGTCCTGTTTATTACCGGATAATTTTTATCACATCGCAGGGCTGGAAAATAAGACAGATCATATTTCGCGTGGACTGTTACCATCGCAAATTTTAAATATCAAGGTAACAGTCCACGCGACGCCACGACACCACGTGACATACTGCTCCAGTTCCGACACCTCTGATAAAAAATTTTTGTGTGCTTTGGTCGAAGGTGAGTTTAATATTTTCGTCATTATCTCTTCCAGCTAGTGGAGTACTGCTCATACTTGATCTGCGACTATAGGACTTGCTAGCTTGTATTGTAGACCGATCGTTGTAAACAGCTACAGATGATTCGCGCACTTATACTGGGGATTTTGTTTGACTACTGATTTATTGAAACTTAGGTTATTGTCCTACAATCAAAAATTTTAAATTGAATTGAAATTGAAAACCTACCAATCACACGTTAATCTATTATGTTATTTTCCTGGGTATGGCTTTAAAGAGATACATAAATAGTAAAACATTTTTTTAATATATTAAAATTAAAAAGTAATAGTAAGTGTGTAGAAGAAAGGGTGAGAAATCACAACGATCATCATCACATACACGCCCGCACATATATATGCACTCATGGCTGCATGTGAGGGTTAACTGGTTACTAATGCCGGGATCATACTTCCCTAGGGCAGTTTCTTTTAGTTAGATATATTTAAAAAAATAATGTCTAATAACAGCATTTATTCATAACTATGATAAACATTTTTACCTCTTGTTCGCTGTCCGTAGTTTCATCAATACCGGTGCTAACGTGTTTGGGATACACCAGGACTGGATAGTGGTTGTAGACTGGTACTTTGCGTTCCTAAATACTGTAAAAAATATACAAGAAATTGAGTTAGTATGTAAACTAATTCGCTGATTTATGAAATAAATACTTATGACTTTGAATAATAGTATGAAACGGCATCAAAATCCGTTGCGTAGTTTAAAAGATCTAAACGTACAGACGGCGGGAAGCGACTTTGTTTTATACTATGTATGTTTATTTTAAGAGCCAAGAACTGACTATGCCTAAATTTCAATGCCGACAATTACCCCGCCGACTACAGTTGTAGATTTACAGGTGCGCGAACAATATTATTGACATAATACTCTTATAACACAAACTTAACATTTTCCCTATAAATAATTTCATAAAGTAAAAACCAGCTGTATAATAGCTGATGCTAGTAATCAAAACTATAGCTTGAAAGAAAATATATTGAGTTTTTTTTTTTGAAGATCGGACCTTTCCCAAGAATCAAGATTTTTGACCTGCAACCGGAATCTCATTGAAACAGGAGAAAGGCAGCAGCATCTTCCTAATAACTATATAACACAACCCACCTCCCAAGCGTGTCAACCATTAACGCCCCATGAGTCAATCTATAGAGCAGGCCTTCGTTCAGCAGTGGATTTTATTGGCTGTAATTTATGGATGGATGGATATATCGAAACCTCAATTCCAAGCCCTGGTAAGTCTACCAATAAAAATTCTTACTATTACATTCACGGTGTAAAAATATCCACTGCCCCATATTGTCCCTTTGGTGTCTTAAGAGGCAACAAAGGGAAATAAAACAGGAGATGAGGAATAACATCTTCTTGACACCAATTCAAAATAATAAAAAACTGCGGTTGTCAATCCACTTGACAAGCGAGGCAACTACGGCAAATAGATAATAGGTCGGGGGAAAAAATTCTTCGTATTTGGGCGTATAAAATTGAAGAAAAATCTCTTTGGTTGTACTGTTTGTATATGGCTGGTTTTAATATCAATACATATAGGACATTATTATCTCATGGCTGTTAGACGGCAAATAAAGCTGCAGTCTTCAACAGATTTGACAGCATACAGGCAACTGAACAGACATATCTCCAAATGCATGCGGCGGGCCTTACGCAACTTCAATACAGCTGGTATTGAAGAAGCGATCGAGCGGAACCAAGGCTCCAAAGTCTTTGCCAGAGATCTGTCTGCCAGAAAGAGCCAACTGAGATTTTGAGTGAGATTGAGAGGTTCTATGGGCAGCTGTACACGTCATCGTTGGAGCCACACGCAAGTGTGAGTAACGATCCAAGAGCAAGTCTTATCCGACACAATTCCGAAGATATCCTGGATGTCAGTCTGAGCGAGATTAGAATGGCTTTTCAGCACCTTAAAAACGGCAAGACCCCAGGTGAGGATGAAATTACAGCGGAGCTTCTGAAAGCGGGTGGAAAACCGGTAATTTAAGTCTTGCAGAAGCTCTTTAATTCCATCCTCCATGGTGGTACTACTCCGGAGGCGTGAAGCAGAAGTGCGGTGGTCTTGTTCTTCAAGAAAGGCGATAACGCTCTCTTGAAGAAATACAGACCGATTTCCTTCTGAGCCGCGTCTACGTGCTGTTTTCGAGAGTCATTACGAATCGTCTCGCATGCAGACTCGACGACTTCCAGTCTCCCGAAAAGCCGGTTTCCGAAAAGGCTTTAGTACCATAGACTACATACACACCCTTCGGCAAATTGTACAGAAGACATAAGAGTACAATCTGCCACTTTGCCTTGCGTATGTGGACTGTGAGAAAGCCTTTGATTCCGTCGAAATTTGGGCGGTGATACAGTCCCTTCAGCGGTGCCAAGTGGACTGTCGATATATCGAGGTGCTGAAGTGTTTATACAGTAGGGCTACGATGGCTATTCGAGTACAGAACCAGAGTACGAAAGCTATCAAACTGCATAGAGGTGTAAGACAGGGTGACGTTATATCCCGAAACTCTTCACCGCTGCATTGGAAGACGTTTTCAAGCTACTGGACTGGAAAGGATACGGTATTAACATCAATGGCGAGTACATCACTCACCTTCGATTTGCCGTCGATATAGTCCTTATGGCAGGATCGCTGGAGGACCTAAGCACTATGCTCAATGACCTCAATAGTGTCTACCAACGGATAGTTCTTAAGATGAACATGGACAAAACAAAGATCATGTTTAATGTCCATGTCATACCTATGCCGGTAGTTGGGGAGCACTAGGCTCGAAGTTGTTGACGAGTATGTTTACCTGGGACAAATAGTCCGACTAGCAATCGCAATCGACACCGATGGGGAAAAAAGGTTCTCGAGTGGCGGTCTCGTACCGGCGGACGAAGTGTAGGCGTCCCCACTAGATGGAGTGACGACCTGGTAAGACATGCAGAAGATGGATGCAAGTGGCTCAGGACCGTGCTTTGTGGCATTCCTTGTGGGAGGCCTATGTTCAGCAGTGGACTTGTGAAGGGCTGTAATGATGATGATGATAGGACATTAAGAAAAAGGAAAATAAATAGTAAAAAACACTTTCCCGCCATTTTTCAATTAGTTTTCTGTCCGCCAAAATGAGTGAATCTAACGAAGAAATTCGATACATTTTGAAGTTTTATTACAAAATAAAAAAAAAAACGGGAAAAATGCTACACAAGCCGCGAAAAAAATTTGTAACGTTTATGGACTTAATGCAGTGTCAATAAGAGCAGCACAAAGTTGGTTCAAGCGTTTTCAGTCTGAAAATTTTGATGTCAAAGATGCAGCTCGCTGTGGTTGCCCTCATACGGCCATGGACATGGGCCTCTGTGGGTTTCCTTGCCGCTTAAAGAATGGCCTGTATAAAGGTTCGCACCGACACATATAAGCTTACCAGAAGAAAATACTGCGTCGTTTGTATTTAGTGAGATGGAAGAACACCCATTTATCTCGTTAAGATTAAAATTTTCTAATTGGAATAAACATCTAAGATTCGTTGTTGATGTTTTAAGGTTTTTAAAAAAATTACCTCGCAGCAATAAAATGATAACAGTATCCGAAATAGATATTTCTGAAATCACAGTCATTAAAATTGTGCAAAGTATCGCTTTTGCCGACGATATAAAATATTAAAAAGGGGCAACCATGCTCATCAACATTACGCTGGTTATCGCCATTTATCGCGGATCGATTATCATTATCGTCTGCTTTGAGTAGGCGATTGGTTAGATTATTCATCTTTATCGGATTCCCAAAAGCATCCAATATTGCTACCAAAAAAAGGGACATACTGTTGATCTTATAATTGATTATTATCATTATAAGAATATTCACGCCGCTCATCAGTACTTATGTGGTGCATTACGGGAGAAATATTGGATATAATCAGCTCACCGTGTACCGCATATTAGATACCGCATTCATAGGTGTTTTAGACATAAACCTAAACCTACTTACCCTGTGATGTCTGCTTTGCCTGCTTGCCGCTTAGAGAAGTGCAATACATTTACCCACTCAGGTGGGAATTTTCGGGCTCACTTTATATTACTTTGACGCGTAAGCGTGGTATACGCAGCCAGAAGGCTTATTTATGTTTATTCGTATGCCTTGTTACTAAGGCAGTGCATTTAGAACTAGCGTCGGATCTAAGTTCGGCAAATTTTATAGACGCCTTTAAGAGATTTATCTCTCGGAGTTCTTGTAAATTTTTATACAGCGATAACGGCACTAAATTTGTTGCTTCGCGTTCATATTTACATGAATTACATTTCTTTTTACAATCTGAAGAATATTATAAGGCATTCAATCAGGTGCTCATTGATAATCGCATAGTTTGGAAACTCAACCCTCCAAGCGCTACACATTTCGGGGGATCATGGGAATCCATTATTGTTTATAATACAAAAAGTTAGTTAGTTTTCATTTCTAGCTCATAATATCACATCGTTTCGCTATTTATCCGCTATATATATATATATATATATATATATATATATATATATATATCAAGGCCGGGGTGTACGCGCCTTTTTTTGGTATACAACGCTTATGTGATTCGTTAATTATTATCCAATAAGAGTACTGCAAATAGTCCATTTCCGGGTTTCCTATCTACTCCTTTTATGCCTTTGCATGCGCACTCTTGTGGTAACGGGGTTCGCAGAAGACACGCACAAGCAACGCACAAGCAATCACTTCTATCTCGCAACATCGCACCCGACTTTGTGTAATTTAGACATTAAACAATACAAAAGTATCGTTAAGTGTAGAGACATTTATAATAACGCTATATTTCGCGATTATCTGTGAAGTTTATATGTGTGAAGAAAGCCGGCGCCGAATCATCGTGGCTGCAGCCCTTGAGACACGAGGCAGATCAGCAGATGTCCAGGTGAGTGCGCATGCATTCCTTCACGTCCTTCCTGTAGCCCGAATTTAGGGCATTTGCAGTATCGCGAAATAGTAAAACCTCATCGCTCGCACCTCACCCTATAAAACAGTCCTCTATTTAACCGCTTCGCATAATCATCCTTTTTTAGTAAATCTGAACCAGCAGTTGGTTATATAAACCAACACCAGCACGGCTAGCATGGGCTGGGGACAAAAAATTTATCCCCCGATTATATCCACTAACAAGAGATAAAATTATCTTGTTATGTCAAACGGGGAGAAGTATATCCCCGTTTGACATAACGAGTAGACATAATATATCCCCCATCCGTAGCATGGAGCCAAATGAAAGATAAAAAATTAAGCTTTTTTGACATATGAAAAGGACAATTTTATCCTAGTTCATTGGACGTGGTTTTAAGTTTATATTCATACAAAACATATATCTAAGTCTAAGTCTATCTCCCATTTTATTTACTGTGGATATTATATCTACCGGTGTGCTGTCTATCTCCTGCCTGTTTCCCACTGTCGCCTCTTACGACACCCACGGGAAGATATGGGGTAGTGGATATTCTTAACCGCCATAAATTACAGGGAGTACCGATATGGGTCTATAATTACTAGGATCAGTATTTGGTCCGGAGTTATGGATTGGGCTATATTCGCAATTTTTAGGCTGTCAGGAGATGACCCCTTTGATAGACATTTATTGATGCAATTTATAAGGTCAGTGGCAATGACACTTTTAATGCATTTAAGGGCCTTTGCACTTATTCCATCGATACCCGTACTTGTATGGTTATTAAAATTATTAATAATTTTTAACACATCTTTGACACTACAAGGTTCTAATTAACTAAAGTTATATTATGTTGGTAAGTATCCTTATACATAAATGTATGAACTGAGCTTGAGTGGTATTTTGGATGTATCCCATTTGCTAATTCTGTGCCAATCGTGAAAAAATATTTATTAAAAGTTTGACAAACCTTACATACATCAGTTAAAGTACCGAAGAGTGTGGAGCTTAAGCACAGCACAACTATTGTTAATTCTGTTTACAGCTAACGGGTCCCAAATCTTTTTTTTTACATTTTGTAAATTCACTACAGTAGTGTACTTCTCTAGAGTGTTTATTAATTTTACTCACGCTTTATTTTTATAAATCAATTTAATATGTTTTCATTTTTACTATCCTTTTTTAAGCTATTCCAATAAATGTTGCGTCTATCTATCCCTTCGATTATGCTTTTATTAATCCAGTCCTGCTGTGGTAAGTTTAGTATTTTAGTTTCTCACTCTTTTTTCTATAAAATATAAAATACCTATACCTGACATTTCGTATACATAATTTCATTTTTAATCAGCTTATAATATACCAATGTACTGCATTCCGGTCTAGAGTAAGGCCTAATTCTAAACGCTAACACTCCGTTCTGCTGCATGCTGATAAATTAGTTTCTACACTTAGATTTACAGTTTCCCATGCCAGCCCATTCCAGGAAAATTCCACGCAAGCGAATCTGTGAGCAAAAACTAAAAACGTACTACAAATCAAAGTCGGTGTTTAATTGGGCAGTAGTTTATTAAAATTTATAAAAAAAAATATTACTAATTGTATAAAATATTATATTGTAAATGAATGTTAAAAAGGTCCCGCTGGGTTTCTTGCCGGTTCTTCCCAGGAGTGAGGTTTTTTTCCGAACCAGTAGAAAAAGCATAAATGACTTTCAATAATGATTTCTTATATTTACGCGAACACTACACATTGAATAAAACTATTTTTACGGAAAAAAAAGCTGAAGGTAGCCGGGCTAACTATGACATCGGGACGTCAAACACCTCAGTCCCCCCCGTGACCATGGGTGCTGTAAAGCACCCGAAACGTCGGGAATTAAAATAGCAAATTAAACGCGATAAAATCCGTAAAAATAGTTTTATTTAATGACTTTCAATAAGTATTATTCAATTCAATAAAAATAAAAATAATATTATTTTTATTACTATTCTAGAACTGGAGATCCCTTTTTACTGGTAACGAGCTATTTCATCTAAGTTCTAAGGGATGACAACCATGTAGATATCCATGGGCCATATCATTTGACGGCTCTGTGGCGCAGTGGCTCAGGAATGAGCTGCTTCGCTGGGGGCCGCGGGTTCGAATTCTCATTTTTCGAATCCACCGCACTAGAACGCACTTGTATCCATAATTATATATTTTATTTTATTTACTAAATAAATTAAATAAAAAAAATTCTACTGATAAAACTTCACTGATTGTAAGATTCGAACTCACGACGTTTATGATGACCTCTAATTATGTGCAATATATATCTATACAAATAATACTTTTTACTAAATATTTACATATGAAAGTATATACGGTACTTATAACAAAAGAAAATAGTTTTTAAAATTTTTGTCTATCTGTCTGTTTGTTCCGGCTAATCACTGAAACTGCTGGCCCGATTTTGATGGGACTTTCACTGGAAAATAGCTGTTGTTTTAAGGAGTAAAGTAAATAAAGTTACAGCCTATATACGTGCCACTGCTGGGCACAGTCCTCCTGTCATTTCTGAGAGGGTTTTGGGGCAAGGAAATGTTCGTAAGCGCTTAGCTACTGAGTTACCACGGCATTAAGAATTAACGTATGCTACTTTTATTTTAGAAAAAGAATTAGGCTCCCGCGCATAAAACTTAAAACCCATTAAATCCAGTCGTATTAAATTACACGGGGTGAAGTCGCGGGAAACAGCTAGTATATTTATATAAAATCTCAATTCTGGTTATATCTCAATTCTTGATACTCAAACATTGGGTTGAGTTTCCTTTTTTATACGTTTTCGTGAAAATACCCTTGTCCTTGTCATGCCATCCACTTTAAGCCTTCTTTTATTCCGAAGTCATTTTTATTAACGTATCGAATCTACTCACTGTCTTAGGAAAAATTTCGATCATCGAGTTGTTTTTCATTGTATCAAATAAACAAGCAAAAAAATGAATTGTACAGAAGCGCTTGGAATTTGTTTTCTTCATCCTTTTAAACAATTTAAAAATTACACTTTTAATAAAAAGTAAAAGCTAACTTCAAAGAACTAAAAAGAATAAAACAATTTTAGCCTACAAGGATATCAAAAGCTGGAATGTCGTCAAAATAGTTGCATTAAAAATTTTATCATTTATTTTTCCACAATTAAGGATGGAATTTTATCTCTCCAATGTAAAACAATAAGTGTAGCCTATTTATTAAAAAAAGATTAATTAAAATCGTTTCATAATTGACAAATATATCGAGTAATACACCTATATACAAAAAAGAACATAAACTTCAATTGCGATCCTCCGCATTCTTGAAATGGCAACAGCCCGGCTGATTATGAATTATTCAAAAATAATTTTCGTGGTAATTTCTATGTGTTTTTTGTGGTGTCATCGCTTCACCTCATCAAACGGAAGCCATAATAAGTGCAGTAATTAATCTTAGAACATTAGTTAGTAGTTCCACCATCGGACAACCATGCGGTCAATGGGAAAACACTTTGTTGTCGATATTCCACGCATTCGAATCAAACGGCTTGCTTCGTCTCTCTTATGAGTAAAACAAATGAAGGAGGAATCTGCTGGCATCTGTCTTTCAGTCCGATAAAAATCTGGGCATTTTTAAGACAAGAGTGAATATGATGGATTGTGGGCTTGTTTGTAACAAATGAAAAGTTTTTTTAGTTTTTTGTTTGGTTTTTCCCTTTTAGTAAATTTTTTTGACTCTTAAGTTTAGGTTTTTATATAAACTGCGCTTGCTGTACAAGTCTAGTGGTATGACTGACTATATATCTAGATGGTAGGACTTCTCTTCTGTCTAGAAATCAATATGGGTAGGTAAATTACCGTACTCTTACCTATTACTGTCGCCAAACAGCAGTGTCTACACTGCTATGTTACGGTTTGAAGGGTATAGATAGCTAGAATAATTACAAGTTGTGAGGCATTTTATTTTAATCCCTAAAGTAAAAGCGCATCTGTAGTCTGTAGGCTTCATTATTTGAAGTTTGTTGCTGTTGTCTATGGAATACAGTAATAAGAGTGGATTGTAATTTCAATTATTACTTTAGTTTTATTAAAAAAAATTGCACAAGTACTTGTTCTTCCTTATTTACCGTTAGCCGATGTAACGTTCAAGAAACTCTTGAATATTAAACAAATTGTCTAAGCGTATTTTTTATAGAATGAGTATACAAACAAGCATACAGTCCACCTGATAGAAAGTGATTGCTGTAGCCCATATACATATCTATCTTTGATCGTATCAAAGTACTGATGCATTGTTCTTTACTACTCTTTACTACTCCGGTTCTGTACACTCACCATACGAAACAGAACAGCATTAAGCTGCTATTATACGCTGGTATTCTGTGAGAGCGTGGTCCTTCACCGGTTAACCGACCTACTCGTACTACAACTATGTATAATATGCGGTATGGCTCTACCATGTATTCACTTATACTATAATACTATAATATATATGCAGCATGGCTCTACCATGTATAAAAGCGTCAAGATCGGTGGTAAGAAAGGATACAATGTCATTGTCACGGGGACATGAACAAACCTATCCATCTTCTCGCCATAACAGTGCGCAATCCTGTATAATAAAATTATTCACTTACTCCCTTTAAATTAGCTTAAGGTGTCTATGGGCTGCAGTGCCACTTACCATTAGATGGACGTAAGTTCGTTTGTCACTTCGGTTTTATTTATTTTTAAAACTATGCTCGCCCCAAGCATTAATAAATCCACTTGTTGGTTTCGTGTATGGAGGGCCAGAATAATTACAAACAGTAAGGCAAACAATCTCAGTCCCAAGAGATTACAACGCAACTGTAGCCTTCTTTGTCTGAATCTGATTGCATGTGGAAGCGAACGTGACTGAAATTAATATTTGAGTTCATTGAAATAATATTTTATCTTTTTCTTCTCTACTACAAAGAAAACTAACACCAATTAAGCTGTTACTCACAAAATTAAAAAAATTAATGCTTTTTGAGTTCAAAACATTTTTAAAGGATCGTTTTATAGGATTGTTAATTATTCAATATGACAATTAGTTTGTTTTAATTTTTTCAAAGGCTTATTTTACACTTTAGTTTTATAAACAAACTTACACATATACTAACATATTGTATAAACAAAACTCGATACGTACTAATAAGTAACAATTTTACATTCATATATTCATATTATGTACCATAATAAATCCCTCCAGACCGAATTTCGGTCACGGCGACCAGTCTCATTCCTCATTCCTCACTGTGAACAGCAATCCGACACAACCGAAGTAAGATCAGGCGCAGGACAAACGGCTTAACGTGCTTTCCGAGGCACGGGGTTCAATCTTCCTGACTCCGGCTGCTACAGAGAGTCTCTTGACAGAATAATCCAATACCTAATTTAGGCCTGATTATTTCTGAACCTGGGACCACATGATCAGCAGTCGCGTTTACGACCACTAGAAGGCAGGAACACACATACATGCATACATACATACATACATATTATACATTCTTACATACATATATACATACATACATACATATTATACATTCTTACTTACATACATATTACACATTCTTACTTACATACATATATATACATTCTTACATACATACATATTATACATTCATACTTATACAGGGCTTTTGGGCTCTATCGCCGTTTAATAAAAGCTCTATTTTTGTTATGAACACTCCATATTTTTTACCACCATTAATAACTAGTCGAACTAGTAAGGAGTTTTTAAAAACTAAAATACAATTAGATTACTACGTCTCACCGATTTAGAGGTGGCTTTAATAATGAATGATATTCAAATTGTCCGTTCGTGCGCAGACATTGGACTCATCAACTGAGTACTAGGAACTTATACTCGTATAAAAAATACTGATGTATTAGTTTTATTGCTTAGTCTAAATAATACAATATTATATATTTTAATATTTTAGTCTAAAAGAGAGAGAGACGGGCTGTATCCATAACTACTCCCTCCCTAAGAGCAAAATTATCAGTAATATCATTTTTAATGTTTTTACGATGATTTTGGACGTAAGACATACATTTTTTTCTTAACACGTATATAAAAAAACAATAAGAAACTTAAGGCTAGCAAATTTAAAATTACATATATTAGAACACTGAAGTTAGAGTCTTTTTCTTTGAAGGCACTTTAATCTGTGTAATAGATTTCACTGTGTTTTAAAGCATTTGACATACACTTCACTTCGTCCAAGTTGACACCATTCATGTTAATTACGCGTGTACTTGTTAGATTGATATTTGAACGTAAATGAGGTAAGCTGATGACTGAAACTGGTAGGGCTGCTTCGTACTCTGTGTAAACACGGTGGTGATGAATGTTATTACCATGTATCTCCAGGTCACAGGGCTGTGGTGATCGGACCAATAGAAACAACTGTCTTGTTACAATATCTCTTTATTACTCCTCATTTAACCTAAGTGTACATGTATTTATTACACTACTGTAAGGAGGAAGACACATACCACTACACCTCCCTGATACTTAAAAAGAAATGTTTTGTATTTACTTTTTACATTTTATTTTGTTGATTCTTATAATAAAAATGATTTCTGATTACATTTACATTACATTCTACTAAATACTTATCATCTTATGCTGTTATCAATAATATGGACATTACAAAATGAAATATTTAAATATAATATTATATCAACTCTGAATCTTATAACATAATAATAATAAATTTAATATTGAACATTAAAATAAAATACAATGTAAGACATGGATAAGTGGTAAGATAAACTAGTTAAAAATATAAAATTAATTTTATATAAAAAGAGATGATAACCTCATGATCATGATAGGTTATACATATTATTCAGTCAGTATAAGTATAAGTCAGTCCAGGATACGCATGCGATTTTATTTCGTTAATTAATATTTTATAAAGCATTAAGAAACGACGACTGATGTAGCAAAATTATTCTCGGTAGCAGTCTCGTACCGATGACCGGTTCTCCGGATCCGGATCTCGTACCGGTTTTCAATAGATGAAGAAAGAGATTCAGTAAATCGATGGATGCAGATGGTTTAGAACTGAGTTTTGTGCCACTACTTGAGGGAAGCTAAGTTTAGTAGTGGACTTGTGATGGGCTGTAATGAAAACGATGATGATATGTGACGCAAGCAACAAGTGCTTGCAATGAACAATAAGTGTTTAACATTCGTACGCGCAGCACGCGCCGTACGCGGGCGCATTTACTGATGGCCTCGCACATTACACATACGTCGTATCACAACGTACAAACCTTTAGTATCGCCAACAACTTTTGCAGTTTTTCTTACCACTGGAGTGAAACGGTATAGTGACATTGACAATCTATGTAAAAAAATGTAATAGCCTGCTTATTGGCAGAGGAAGGATAAAATAAAATTTAAAGAAAAGAAGATTCTGGATTCACAATATTTATTTAAAAGGCAGTTGTATGGAGAATATTATACTTTATTTAAAGACTTATTAGATGACTAGCAGTACCCCGCGGTTTCACCCGCGTATATCATATATATATCGTTTGAGCCACGACATGACACCTCGCTTAAAGTTAAAGTTACAGCCTGTAGTAAGGTCCAAAGGTCTCTGGCTTGAACTATAAAATGAAGGATTAGTCTCAAACCACTATAATAATTATTAGATATAATCTCCTTTATTTCAATACACTTTTCACAACGCTTTACTAACTTTTCTATACCCTGAAAATAGTCTGAACAATTCAGACCCTCAAAAGTGACAAAATTGCTAACTTCACCTCATCATCAGTGTTAATTTTTTCTCCGTAATTGGATTTCAATTTTAGGAATTAATAATATAATAAGGGCCAAGTCGGAGCTATATGGCGGATGGTCGAGCTCAGTGAAATCGTATTCCTTAATGGCAGCCTTGGAAACACCCGATGTGGACCGGAGCATTGTCATGAAGCAACAAACCTCTTCGCGACAGTTTCTCTCGATGTTCTTCTTTAATAGCATCTCGCAATTGATGTAGCAAGGAAGTATAGTAATCGCCTGTTACTATTGTGCTGCGTTCTTTAAAATCCACCTGTAAGATTCCTCCGGAATCCAAAAGATTTTAGCCATAATCTTTTCTGAGATTGAGTCACGTTATGTCCGCGTTGAGCTCGTGCGACGCCACTTCATCGATTCCTTTTTGACAGAGGATCATGATAAAGAACCACGGTTTTTCATGCCTAATAACAACGCTCATAAATCACTTTTAATTTTCAATATTTTTGTCTCAAAATACCTTACTGTGGCTTATGTATAAGAGACTTTTTAGATTGAGTAAACATCTATATTTATGTATTGCATTGACGTATCACTAACCATTACGCCAGCGCACGCGGATAAAACAGTTCGGGGCGCTTTTTCTAACCTTCTTAACAAAAAGCAATATTTAAGGCTAGCTGTGATGTGTAGTCTAATGCTAGATAGTCTAAACTATTTTTAATAAATTTAGCTATAATATGCAAAAATAGTTTTTCAAATCGGAGTGGTAGTTCCAAAGATTAGCGTGTTTAAACAAACAAAAAAACATAAAAACTCTTCCGCTTTATTATATTAAGTATAGATGACGGACGATTTTTCAGATTTAAAACACTCACTAAGTAGGACTCTTTTTCTGCCTAGGAGAATGTCTGGGTAGGTACCAAGTTCTTACCTATTCTCCCGCCAAATAGAAGTGCTTGCACTGCTGTTTTCCGGTCTGAAGAGTTAAAAGAGCCAGCATAATTATACAGGCTGTGAGATATTTCTATATTAGTTGTTAAAAGTGACAACGCCCTTTGTACCTGCTTTATTTAAAGTTTGCTCCACCAGGTGGACTGTAAGTTCCTTTGTTACTTCAAGAAATCATACAATAAGTGGATTATTAGTTCGGAATAGGAAAATACATACTTAGACCCTTTGTTACCACGCTATAGATTAGGCTATTACAGTAAAAAAAAAAGGCTGTTCAATATATTTTGGGACAACCTTTCCTGACACTTCAACTCGTATTAAGTGGCGTACAAATTACTTAAGTGAGATGGGGCGGAAGCCTTTGACATTTGCTTTCGATCACCTGTGACCAAGATTGTTTATTTTTGCATCCTTTTTACGGCAACTTTTGATATGTTGTTTAAGGCAATTAATATTTAATTATATGCGATATATATGTGTAATGTAACCGTGTAGTGGGATGTTAGAGAATACACCAGCTCATTTCGTCCCGTGGGTTTAGTAAAAGGCAACTATAGAAAATGAAAAATATGGCTTCTGATATATTTCAGGGCCCGGCGACGGGTAGCGAGGCGTTTGGTGTTGCGATTGTCATTCCGCTGATCAACAAGCGTTATTAAGGCAAATTCTCTTTACAATGTGAGAGGCTCATGTCCAGCAGTAGATTTTTACGGGATGATTAAGAAGAAGCTTTTCTGACTAGAATTCTGTCTGGGTAGATTACACTCTCTCAACTATTTTACCGCCAAATAAAAGCGCTTGCAATGCTGTGTTCCGCTCTCAATTAAAAAGTAATAGTAAGTGTAGAAGAAAGGTTGAGAAATCACATACACGCCCGCACATATATACGCACTCATGGCTGCATGTGAGGGTACTTGCTAATGCCGGGATCATACTTCCCAGAGCAGTTTCTTTTAGTTAGATATATCAAAAAATAATGTCTAATAACAGCATTTATTCATAACTATGATAAACATTTTTACCTCTTGTTCGCTGTCCGTAGTTTCATCAATACCGGTGCTAACGTGTTTGGGATACACCAGGACTGGATAGTGGTTGTAGACTGGTACTTTGCGTTCCTAAATACTGTAAAAAATATACAAGAAATTGAGTTAGTATGTAAACTAATTCGCTGATTTATGAAATAAATACTTATGACTTTGAATAATAGTATGAAACGGCATCAAAATCCGTTGCGTAGTTTAAAAGATCTAAACGTACAGACGGCGGGAAGCGACTTTGTTTTATAATATATAGAGGCTTAGGCCTATAAATAGGATTACCATCTGACCGAATAGATCCGATCTCGACTTCATTTTAAGAGCCAAGAACTGACCATGCCTGAATTTTAATGCCGAACGAAAACGAAAGGTGCGCGAACAATATTATTGACATAATACTCTTTTAACACAAACTTAAAATTTTACCTATAAATAATTTTATAAGGTAAAACCAGCTATATAATAGTTTATGCTAATAGCCAAAACTATAGCTTGAAAGAAAATATATTTAGTTCTTTTGAAGATCGGACCTTTCCCAAAAATCAAGATTTTGACCTGCAACCGGAATCGCATTGAAACAGGAGAGGCAGCAGCATCTTCCTAATAACTATATAACACAACCCACCTGCCAAGCGTGGCAACCATTAACCCCATGAGTCAATCTATAGAGCAGGCTTTCGTTCAGCAGTGGATTTTATTGGCTGTAATTTATAGATGGATGGATAAATCGAAACCTCAATTCCAAGCCCTGGTAAGTCTACCAATAAAATTCTTACTTATTACATTCACGGTGTAAAATATCCACTGCCTCATATTGTCCCTTTGGTGTCTTAAGAGGCGACACAGCGAAAATAGGAGATGAGGAGTACCATCTTCTTGAAACCAATTCAAAATAATAAAACTGCGGTTGTCAATCCACTTGAAAAGCGAGCAACTACGGCAAATAGGTAATAAGTCGGGGAAAAATTTCTTCGTATTTGGTCGTATAAAATTGAAGAAAAATCTATTTGTAAAAATTGTCTGGCTGGTTATATCAATACATATAGGACATTAAGAAAAGAAAAATAAATACTAAAAGACACTTTCCCGCCAACTTTAAATTATTTTTCTGTCCGCCAAAATGAGGAATCTAATGAAGAAATTCGATACATTCTGAAGTTTTATTACAAAAAAAGGAAAAATGCAACTCAAGCCGCGAAAAGCGTTTTCAGTCCGGAAATTTTGATGTCAAAGATGCAGCTCGCTGTGGTCGCCCTCATACGGCCATGGACATGGGCCTCCGTGGGTTTCCTTGCCGTGTAAATTTTTTTTTATAGGAGGGGCAAACGAGCATGCGGCTCACCTGATGGTAGTGATTACCGCCGCCCATGAACAACTGCAACACCAGGGAATTGCAGATGCGTTGCCGGCCTTTTTAAGAAGGAGTAGGCTCTTTTCTTGAAGGTCCCTAAGTCGTATCGGTCCGGAAAATCGCTGGTGGTAATCGATTCCACAAGGAAGTTGTGCGAGGAAGAAAACTTCTAAATCGCACTGTGGTGGACCGCCAATCATCCAGATGGTATGGATGGTATCTCGAGTTCTGTCGCGATGTGCGATGGTGAAATTGAGCGGCTGGAATTAGTCGAACAATTCCTCAGAGCACTCCCGTGGTACATGCGATAAAATACGCAAAGAGATGCAACATCTCACGCAGTGCCAGTGAGTCAAGCCGATCGGACAGAACTCGATCGTCGACGATTCGAGCTGCTCTGCGCTGGATGAGGTCAAGTGGAAGGAGCTGGCACTGGGAGCCTGCCCAGAGATGGGAACAGTATTCCATGGGGCCGAACTTGCGCCTTGTAAAGTTGCAAGCGGTGTGCCGGCATGAAATACTGTCCCGCTCTGCTGAGCACGCCGCTTTTAGATGCCAATTTGGCCTTCTCCAAGTGACCACGAAACTGCACATCACTCGATATGTCGACACCGAGGATTCCGATACTGGCTGAGGCAACAAGGGAGTGCCTTGAAACTGAGGAGATACGACAAAGGGTTCTTTTGGCGGTAAACGTGCAAACTTGTGTCTTCTGGGGATTGAACTGGACTATATTTAGTCGCCCCAGTCTGAGACTTTGTTCAACAAAGTCTCGACTTCAGACACAAGTTTGTTCCGGTACTCAGTGACGTTTTCCCGAGAAATATTGGCACGGCCGGTGTATAAAGCATCACCAGTGCTGTCGTCTTCATAGCAATGAATGTTACCAGTTTGCAACATATCATTGATATGCAGAAGAAACAGCGTTGGTGATAGCACGCAGCCTTGTGGAACACCAGCGTTAATGGGCTTGTAATCGGAGCATGCACCGTCTACTACGACCTTGATGTCCGATCTGCAAGAAAACTAGTGATCCAATTGCACAATTTCTCGGAAGCCCATAGGAAGGAGCTTGAAAGAAGCGCTTTGTGCCAAACCCGATCGAAGGCCTTCGCTACGTCCAAACTAACGGCCAACGCCTCCCTTGACCCACTGCCTCCGCCCATCTATGAGTTAGGTAACCTAGAAGATCACCAGCTGAGCGGCCTCGACGGAAACCGTACTGGCGGTCACTAATCAGCTGGTGATCCTCAAGGTACCGCATGAGCTGGCAGTTGATAACAGTTTCCATTACTTTGGAGAACAAGGAGGTGATAGCGATAGGCCTGTAGTTGGACGGATCTGAGCGGTCGCCTTTTTAGGGATCAGGTGCACCAAAGCTGCCTTCCATGAGTTCGGGACTACGTCTGGGGAGTAGGAGTACCGGAAAGACGCGTTAAAACCGGTGCCAACCCGGAGCACACGTCTTCAGCACAATAGGTGGGACTCCATCAGGCCCACTCGACTTGTCGACGTCCAGGAGAGAAGTGCTTTACGCACTGAGCGCTGTGTAAACAGCACTTCCGCATGGAGCACTCACACCGCGGGATGGTAGGCGGTATGTTCCCCGTCATCAAGAGTCGAGTTGGAAGCAAAAGAGAGCCTAGCAGATCGGCTTTCCCTTTGCGTCATGGGCCAGTGAGTCGTCCACCCTGTGCAGAGATGGCAGAGATGGCTGACAGAAGTTCCTTGGACAGCCTTGGCGAGAGACCAGAATGCACGGGTTCCCGAAAGAAGGCGAACTAGTTTCGCCAATTCTGCCGATGTGCTCTGACTTTGCCTTGGCAATGACACTTTGAAGGACCTGGAGGCGGAATTATACTTTTTAAGAGCGCTAGTGTTTACATCCCGGACGTTGATGCGTCAGCCCAGGCCCGGTAACACTCCTGCTTATAGCGTGATGCAACTTTACAGGAGCGACCAAACCATGGCTGAGTTCTGCCTCCGATAGGCACCACAGATGATGGAATAAATAATTCCATTCCTGAAGTACCACATCAGTGACAGAATCAGCAACAACGTTGGGATCATCCGGCGAGAAGCAAACCCGCCCCCAAGGATAGGATGCAAAAGACCGCAGCCCATCCCAATCGGCTGACCTATAGTGCCAAACACGGCGGCGAGCTGCAGATCGCAACTGCGATGGGAGCGTGAGTGGCACCGTGCCCGGATCAGACAATGGTCCGAAGAGCCAAGAGGGCATCGACGGAGACCTGATATCCGTCCGGATGAGAGGTCAGCAGAAGGTCCAACAGGAAGGTACATGGTCTTCCACATCTGGGATCCGCGTAGGCGAAGTAACCAGTTGTGTCAGACCATATGCCAAGGCAAAGTCATAAACAGATCTACCCGCATGATCGGTTAAACGGGAACCAAGCCATTCAGCGTGGTGGGCGTTAAAATCACCGAGCATCACGATCTCTGCGGAAGGGACCTGTTGTAGCACGGAGTCTGCAGCCATTTGACGTGGTCGATGAGTCGGTCTGTGTCGGCATTACCGCTATGAGACCTATAGAGGCACCCGTAGACGCGAGGATGGTCGTCGCTGTCACGCGCAGCCATAGGATGGACAGGTCCGTACCTTCAAGACTGCCGAGGCGTCGATAACAGATGTCCTCTGACGTACACGCAAACTCCAGCCCGGGCACAAAGGAGTGTTCCAATTTGTACCCCGGGCAGAGAGACTCGAAGTATCAGCCGGAGAGGACACCTGTGTCTCGGTTAGAAAGAGTAGGCCGGCTTTGCCGTCTCCAGATGGTAGTGGACGGCGTTAAGGTTTGAATGAAGTCCCATGATATTGCAGAAACCACGGAAAGCGTAGCAGGGTTGCCTTTGTCTTTTGCTCCGCTTGCCCCGAGCAGGTTTCGTCTTGAGCGGAATTTCGCCCCCAGAATACGCGGGGCAGCCTGAGCACCCACGCTCAAAAAAAGTAGGGTAGCATGGGCGTGGATGTTCTGCGAGGGATTCTCCAGGGATGCTGGTACCCTCCTGGGGTAGTCTTCTGTTTAATTCCACTACCATGTTGATTGGGATTAGCCTCCGGCCACCTGCACTCACCAGGCGAAATGCAGAAGTAAACCTCTACTTCACGATGGTATTCTGTGAGGTTTGAGCCGGCCCATACATGCGACAGCAAAAGCTGCCGCGTAGCTCTACCACTGTTAGATATAAAAATAAAATGTGTCATATGTGTTATATGTGTCGAAAGGAAGCCTGTATAAAGTATAAAGTACCAGATATAGCTTTTAAAACTGAGGACGTTTGTTTTTTTTTTACGAAAAAATTGAAAATAATGTATGGAGAAGATACGAAACATCAGTATAACCCTGGAACCGCAAAATTGAGCGTTATATCCTCAAAGGGGTTATAGGACTAATTATTTATGATTTTTTGACATACTTCATATTACGGGAAATACTTATTTATATTACAGTTTTTTATTATACTACACTTCTTTTTTTAAATCGTCAAATATTTTTTTTTCTTATTTTCAAACTTGTTTTAATACAGAAAGATTACTGATTCGGTTTTTTTTTTGCTTAAAAATATGTCAGAAGAAAGGTTTATTACAACATCAAACCACGACCCATCCGATGGTAATAAAAATATCTTTGATTCTACTGAGGTCTTCTAAGAACTAAACAAAAACCAATAATAAAATCATTAGTGTTTGCTCGTACTACTAATGAGACGTAATCAGATCTTTTTAGAACTATTCATTAATAATGGCTTTTAGATTTATGAGAAATATGAACTTTTTGAAAATAGAATATTGTTTGTATGTATATCTTTAACAATCTATTCCGAATTTCCCTAGCTCCAGCATACCGTTCTCTCTTGTGCCTAGTTTTGCATTGAAGTCTTCCATTAACACCGTATAGTGGATTTTGGAGGAATGCACGGCTTTAGGGATATCCTCATACATTTTCTTCACCTCCTCATCGGGATGTGCCGAGGTTGGTGCGTAAACCTGTATGACCTTCAACGAATACCGTTTGGTGATTCTGAGTATAAAGTACGTAACCCTCGTCGACACACTCACAATATTTACAACGTTGTTAACAAGAAACTTTTGGACGATAAATCCGACACCTCCTTGGGACAGGTGGTCGCCCTCCCGGTAATGGAACAAGTTGCCGGATTCGAGGATTACCGTGTCCTCCCCCTCTCTTCGGACCTCGGATAATCTATGATATGCCAGCGTAACTAGTCTATCTCTTTTTCCAGCTCCAGGATCTTCTCGTCAGTCCTCAGTGTGCGTGCGTTGTATGTTGCCAGGTCGAGCCGTCTTAGGTGGCAACCGAACCTCCACCGGAGATTTTTAGCATCCCCTGCCCCGCCATTAACATGGTCGCTACCATAGCCAGCAATAGCGGGGCCGCCGTGGACTGGGGGCCATCTCTTCGTAACTTTTATCATGGGGAGATATTTGCCATAGTTGCCACGCTTGGCGAGCGGGTTTGCAACCACAATTTTTTATTGTAATATTGCTGTTATCATAAAGATGCTGCTGTCCATCTCCTGCCTGTTTCCCACTGTCGCCTCTTACGACACCAACGGGAAGATATGGGGTAGTGGATATTCTTAACCGCCACTACACGGCTATAAATTACAGGGAGTACCGATATGGGTCTATAATTACTAGGATCAGTATTTGGTCCGGAGTTATGGAGATGATAGGCATTTATTGATGCAATTTATAAGGTCAGTGGCAATGACACTTTTTAATGCATTTAAGGGCCTTTGCACTTATTCCATCGATACCCGTACTTGTATGGTTATTAAAATTATTAATAATTTTTAACACATCTTTGACACTACAAGGTTCTAATTAACTGAAAGTTATATTATGTTGGTAAGTATCTTTATACATAAATGTATGAACTGAGCTTGAGTGGTATTTTGGATGTATCTTATTTGCTTATTATGTGCCAATCGTCAAAAAATATTTATTAAAAGTTTGACAAGCCTTACATACATCAGTTAAAGTACCGAAGAGTGTGGAGAGCTTAAGCACAGCACAACTATTCTTAATTCTGTTTACAGCTAACAGGTCCCAAATCTTTTTTTTACATTTTGTGAATTCACTAGAGTAGTGTACTTCTCTAGAGTCTCTAATCATTTTACTCACGCTTTATTTTTTTATAAATCAATTTAATATGTCTTCATTTTACTATCCTTTTTTAAGCTATTCCAATAAATGTTGCGTCTATCTATCCCTTCGATTATGCTTTTATTAATCCAGTCCTGCTGTGGTAAGTTTAGTATTTTAGTTTCTCATCTCTCATCAATTGCACAAGTACTTGTTCTTCCTTATTTACCGTTAGCCGATGTAACGTTCAAGAAACTCTTGAATATTAAACAAATTGTCTAAGCGTATTTTTTATAGAATGAGTATACAAACAAGCATAAAGTCCACCTGATAGAAAGTGATTGCTGTACCCATATACATCTCTATCTTTGATCGTATCAAAGTACTGATGCATTGTTCTTTACTACTCTTTACTACTCCGGTTCTGTACACTCACCATACGAAACAGAACAGCATTAAGCTGCTATTATACGCTGGTATTCTGTGAGAGCGTGGTCCTTCACCAGTTAACCGACCTACTCGTACTAAAACTATAATATGCGGTGTGGCTCTACCATGTATTCACTTATACTATAATACTATAATATAGCTGCAGCATGGCTCTACCATGTATAAAAGCGTCAAGATCGGTGGTAAGAAAAGATACAATGTCAGCGTCACGGGGACATGAACAAACCTATCCATCTTCTCTTCATAACAGTGCGCAATCCTGTATAATAAAATTATTCACTTACTCCCCTTTAAATTAGCTTAAGGTGTCTTTGGGCTGCAGTGGCCACTTACCATTAGATGGACGTAAGTTCGTTTGTCACTTCGGTTTTATTTTATTTTAAAAAACTATGCTCGCCCCCAACCATTAATAAATCCACTTGTTGGTTTCGTGTATGGAGGGCCAGAATAATTACAAACAGTAAGGCAAACAATCTCAGTCCCAAGAGATTACAACGCAACTGTAGCCTTCTTTGTCTGAATCTGATTGCATGTGGAAGCGAACGTGACTGAAATTAATATTTGAGTTCATTGAAATAATATTTTATCTTTTTCTTCTCTACTACAAAGAAAACTAACACCA
This sequence comes from Parnassius orleans, assembly GCA_029286625.1. NCBI lineage: Eukaryota > Metazoa > Arthropoda > Insecta > Lepidoptera > Papilionidae > Parnassius > Parnassius orleans. The sequence continues at coordinate 7,780,713 of JAGSMP010000003.1, forward strand.
ATTAAGCTGTTACTCACAAAATTAAAAAAATTAATGCTTTTTGAGTACAAAACATTTTTAAAGGATCGTTTTATAGGATTGTTAATTATTCAATATGACAATTAGTTTGTTTTAATTTTTTCAAAGGCTTATTTTACACTTTAGTTTTATAAACAAACTTACACATATACTAACATATTATATAAACAAAACTCGATACGTACTAATAAGTTACATTTTACATTCATATATTCATATTATGTACCACAATAAATCCTCCAGACCGAATTTCGGTCACGGCGACCAGTCTCATTCCTCATTCCTCACTGTGAACAGCAATCCGACACAACCGAAGTAAGATCAGGCGCAGTACAAACGGCTTAACGTGCTTTCCGAGGCACGGGGTTCAATCTTCCTGACTCCGGCTGCTACAGAGTCTCTTGACAGAATAATCCAATACCTAATTTAGGCGATTATTTCAGAACGGGACCACATGATCAGCAGTCGCGTTTGACCACTAGAAGGCAGGAACACACATACATGCATGCATACTTACATACATACATATTATACATTCTTACTTACATACATACATATTATACATTCTTACTTACATACATATTACATTCTTACTTACATACATATTACACATTCTTACTTACATACATACATATTATACATTCTTACTTACATACAGGGCTTTTGGGCTCTATCGCCGTTTAATAAAAAGCTCTATTTTTTGTTATGAACACTCCATATATTTTACCACCATTAATAACTAGTCGAACTAGGAAGGAGTTTTTAAAAACTAAAATACAATTAGATTACTACGTCTCACCGATTTAGAGGTGGCTTTAATAATGAATGATATTCAAAGTGTCCGTTCGTGCGCAGACATTGGACTCATCAACTGAGTACTAGGAACTTATATAAAAATACTGATGTATTAGTTTTATTGTTTAGTCTAAATAATACAATATTATATATTCATTTTACTATCCTTTTTTAAGCTATTCCAATAAATGTTGCGTCTATCTATCCCTTCGATTATGCTTTTATTAATCCAGTCCTGCTGTGGTAAGTTTAGTATTTTAGTTTCTCACTCTTTTTTCTATAAAATATAAAATACCTATACCTGACATTTCGTATACATAATTTCATTTTTAATCAGCTTATAATATACCAATGTACTGCACTCCGGTCTAGAGTAAGGCCTAATCAGAGCGAACGGGGGAGGGGGGACAAAATGTTCGGAAAGTCAGTGGCAGCCCGCTCAAAATTAATTCCAAACGCTAACACTCCGTTCTGCCATGCTCATTGTTCCGGCTAATCACTGAAACTGCTGGCCTGATTTTGATGGTACTTTCACTGGAAAATAGCTGTTGTTTTAAGGAGTAACGTAAAGTAAATAAAGTTACAGCCTATATACGTGCCACTGCTGGGCACAGTCCTCCTGTCATTTCTGAGAGGGTTTTGGGGCAAGGAAATGTTCGTAAGCGCTTAGCTACTGAGTTACCACGGCATTAAGAATTAACGTATGCTACTTTTATTTAAGAAAAAGAATTAGGCACCGCGCATAAAACTTAAAATCCATTAAATCCAGTCGTATTAAATTCCACGGGAGGGTAAAGTCGCGGGAAACAGCTAGTATTTTATATAAAAGACAATCAGTTGAATTTTATGTTTATATCTCAATTCTTGATACTCAAACATTGGGTTGAGTTTCCTTTTATACGTTTTCGTGAAAATACCCTTGTCCTTGTCATTGTCATCCACTTTAAGCTTTTTATTCCGAAGTTTTTTATTAACGTATCGAATCTACTCACTATCTTAGGAAAATTTCGATCATCGAGTTGTTTTCATTGTATCAAATAAACAAGCAAAAAATGAATTGTACAGAAGCGCTTGGAATTTGTTTTCTTAATCCTTTTAAACAATATAAAAAATTGACTTTTAACAAAAAGTAGAGCTGACTTCAAAGAACTAAAAGAATAAAACAATTTTAGCCTACAAGGATATCAAAAGTTGGAATGTCGTCAAAATAGTTGCATTAAAAACTTTATCATTTATTTTCCACAATTAAGGGTGGAATTTTATCTCTCAATGTAAAAAAAATAAGTGTAGCCTATTTATTAAAAAAATTAATTAAAATCGGTTCGTAATTGACGAATATATCGAGTAATACACCTATACAAAAAACATAAACTAGAATTGAAATCCTCCTCCTTTTTTTAAGTTGGCTAAAAATAGTACTATCGACATACAGGAAATATAATATATTTTATCCAAGTGCAATCCATACCCAATACACATCGATTTATGGTAGAATCTGTGTGAAAAAGGGATGTCCTAACAAATTCTGCATTCTAAAAGGAGCAGCATTGAGCTATCCCAGTATGTAACAAGATATTTTTCAAAATTTCATTTCATCGCATTCTTGAAATGGCAACAGTGGCTGATTGTGAATTATTCAAAATAATTTTCGTGGTAATTTCTATGTATTTTTTGGTGTCATCCTTCATCTCATCAAACGGAAGCCATAATAAATGCAGTAATAATGTTAGAACATTAGTTAGTAGTTCCACCATCGGACAACCATGCGGTCAATGGGAAAACTCTTTGTTGTCGATATTCCACGCATTCGAATCAAACGGCTTGCTTTGTCTCTCTTATGAGGTAAAACAAAGGAAGGAGAATCTGCTGGCATCTGTCTTTCCGTCTGATAAAATCTGGGCATTTTCAAGACAAGAGTGAATATGATGGATTGTGGGCTTGTTTGTAACAAACAAAAAGTTTTTGTAGTTTTTGTTTGGTTTTTCCCTTTTAGTAAATTTTTTTGACTCTTAAGTTTAGGTTTTTATATAAACTGCGCTTGCTGTACAAGTCTAGTGGTATGACTGACTATATATCTAGATGGTAGGACTTCTCTTCTGTCTAGAAATCAATATGGGTGTACACTCAGCAGTGTCTACACTGCTATGTTACGGTTTGAAGGGTATAGATATCTAGAATAATTACAAGTTGTGAGGCATTTCATTTTAATCCCTAAAGTAAAAGCGCATCTGTAGTCTGTAGGCTTCATTATTTGAAGTTTGTTGCTGGTGTCTATGGAATACAGTAATAAGAGTGGATTGTAATTTCAATTATTACTTTAGTTTTATTAAAAAAAATTGGTTGCCTGTAAAGTCGGTATACGGGCGAAAGTTTTACGTGAAACGACTTTGGTGGTAAAATAATTTTATTATGTCTGTCTCTCTCGCTCTTAGGCGGGCTAACCATGCCGAGTGGAAGGGACGCGTGCCTCACTCGCTCTCATTGTGAGCGCATAACGTGAGCGGGCAACGCAGTTTCTTGAAGTGTCACCCGGCAAACCAATTTATAAGACGTTGTCACGTCAAAAATTACACAAGCTTGTTCTTCCTTATTTACCGTTAGCCGATGTAACGTTCAAGAAACTCTTGAATATTAAACAAATTGTCTAAGCGTATTTTTTATAGAATGAGTATACAAACAAGCATAAAGTCCACCTGATAGAAAGTGATTGCTGTACCCATATACATCTCTATCTTTGATCGTATCAAAGTACTGATGCATTGTTCTTTACTACTCTTTACTCCGGTTCTGTACACTCACCATACGAAACAGAACAGCATTAAGCTGCTATTATATACTGGTATTCTGTGAGAGCGTGGTCCTTCACCAGTTAACCGACCTACTCGTACTAAAACTATAATATGCGGTGTGGCTCTACCATGTATTCACTTATACTATAATACTATAATATAGCTGCAGCATGGCTCTACCATGTATAAAAGCGTCAAGATCGGTGGTAAGAAAAGATACAATGTCAGCGTCACGGGGACATGAACAAACCTATCCATCTTCTCTTCATAACAGTGCGCAATCCTGTATAATAAAATTATTCACTCCTCCTTTAAATTAGCTTAAGGTGTCTTTGGGCTGCAGTGGCCACTTACCATTAGATGGACGTAAGTTCGTTTGTCACTTCGGTTTTATTTATAAAAACTATGCGCCCCCAACCATTAATAAATCCACTTGTTGGTTTCGTATGGAGGGCCAGAATAATTACAAACAGTAAGGCAAACAATCTCAGTCCCAAGAGATTACAACGCAACTGTAGCCTTCTTTGTCTGAATCTGATTGCATGTGGAAGCGAACGTGACTGAAATTAATATTTGAGTTCATTGAAATAATATTTTATCTTTTTCTTCTCTACTACAAAGAAAACTAACACCAATTAAGCTGTTACTCACAAAATTAAAAAAATTAATGCTTTTTGAGTTCAAAACATTTTTAAAGGATCGTTTTATAGGATTGTTAATTATTCAATATGACAATTAGTTTGTTTTAATTTTTCAGGCTTATTTTTACTTTTTGTTTTATAAACAAACTTACACATATACTAACATATTGTATAAACAAAACTCGATACGTACTAATAAGTAACAATTTTACATTCATATATTCATATTATGTACCATAATAAATCCCTCCAGACCGAATTTCGGTCACGGCGACCAGTCTCATTGGAGGTATCTATCTGCAAAGGACAAGAACACAGTGCACGAATGTTTGCGCAACCACACCGGCACTATCTATTCCCTCACTGTGAACGGCAATCCGACACAACCGAAGTGAGATCAGGCGCAGGACAAACGGCTTAACGTGCTTTCCGAGGCACGGGGTTCAATCTTCCTGACTCCGGGCTGCTACAGAGAGTCTCTTGACAGAATAATCCAATACCTAATTTAGGCCCGATTATTTCGAACCCGGGACCACATGATCAGCAGTCGCGTTTACGACCACTAGAAGGCAGGAACACACATACATGCATACATACATACATACATATTTTACATTCTTACTTACATACATACATATTATACATTCTTACTTACATACATATTACACATTCTTACTTACATACATACATATTATACATTCTTACTTACATACATATTACACATTCTTTCTTACATACATACATATTATACATTCATACTTACATACATACATATTATACATTCTTACTTACATACATATTACACATTCTTACTTACATACATACATATTATACTTTCATACTTACATACAGGGCTTTTGGGCTCTATCGCCGTTTAATAAAAAGCTCTATTTTTTGTTATGAACACACCATATATTTTTACCACCATTAATAACTAGTCGAACTAGGAAGGAGTTTTTAAAAACTAAAATACAATTAGATTACTACGTCTCACCGATTTAGAGGTGGCTTTAATAATGAATGATATTCAAAGTGTCCGTTCGTGCGCAGACATTGGACTCATCAACTGAGTACTAGGAACTTATACTCGTATAAAAATACTGATGTATTAGTTTTATTGCTTAGTCTAAATAATACAATATTATATATTTTAATATTTTAGTCTAAAAGAGAGAGAGACGGGCTGTATCCATAACTACTCCCTCCCTAAGAGCAAAATTATCAGTAATATCATTTTTAATGTTTTTACGATGATTTTGGACGTAAGACATACATTTTTTTCTTAACACGTATATAAAAAACAATAAGAAACTTAAGGCTAGCAAATTTAAAATTACATATATTAGAACACTGAAGTTAGAGACTGTTAGAACACTGAAGACTTTTTCTTCTTTGAAGGCACTTTAATCTGTGTAATAGATTTCACTGTGTTTTAAAGCATTTGACATACACTTCACTTCGTCCAAGTTGACACCATTCATGTTAATTACGCGTGTACTTGTTAGATTGATATTTGAACGTAAATGAGGTAAGCTGATGACTGAAACTGGTAGGGCTGCTTCGTACTCTGTGTAAACACGGTGGTGATGAATGTTATTACCATGTATCTCCAGGTCACAGGGCTGTGGTGATCGGACCAATAGAAACAACTGTCTTGTTACAATATCTCTTTATTACTCCTCATTTAACCTAGGTGTACATGTATTTATTACACTACTGTGAGGAGGAAGACATACTACTACACCTCCCCGATACTTAAAAAAAAAGAAATGTTTTGTATTTATTTTTTTTACATTTTATTTTGTTGATTCTTATAATAAAAAATGATTTCTGATTACATTTACATTACATTGTACTAAATACTTGTCATCTTATGCTGTTATCAATAATATGGACATTACAAAATGAAATATTTAAAAATAATATTATATCAACCCTGAATCTTATAACATAATAATACATTTAATATTGAACATTAAAATAAAATACAATGTTAGACATGGATAAGTGGTAAGATAAACTAGTTAAAAATATAAAATTAATTTTATGTAAAAAAGAGATGATAACCTCATGATCATGATCAGGTTATACATATTATTAAGTCAGTCCAGGATACGCATGCGATTTTATTTCGTTAATTACTATTTTATAAAGCATTAAGAAACGACGACTGATGTAGCAAAATTATTCTCGGGTAGCAGTCTCGTACCGATGTGCAAACCGGTTTTTCAATAGATGAAGAAAGAGATGCAGTAAATCGATGGATGCAGATGGTTTAGAACTGAGTTTTGTGCCATTACTTGAGGGAAGCCTAAGTTTAGTAGTGGACTTGTGATGGACTGTAATGAAAACGATGATGATATGTGACGCAAGCAACAAGTGCTTGCAATGAACAATAAGTGTTTAACATTAAAACGTACGCGCAAAACGCGCCGTACGCGGGGCGCATTTACTGATGGCCTCGCACATTACACATACGCGTCGTATCACAACGTATAAACCTTTAGTATCGCCAACAACTTTTGCAGTTTTTTCTTACCACTGGAGTGAAACGGTACAGTGACATTGACAATCTATGTAAAAAAAAATTGTAATAGCCTGCTTATTGGCAGAGGAAGAATAAAATAAAATTTGAAGAAAAAGAAGATTCTGGATTCACAATATTTATTTAAAAAGGCAGTTGTATGGAGAATATTACACGATATTTAAAGACTTATTAGATGACTAGCAGTACCCCGCGGTTTCATCTGCGTATATCACGAGTCTGAGCCCCACGACATGACACCTCGCTTAAAGTTAAAGTTACAGCCTATAGTAAGGTCCAAAGGTTTCTGTCTTGAACTATAAAATGATGGATAAGTCTCAAACCACTATAATAATTTTAAGATATAAGGCTCCCTTTATTTCAATTCACTTTTAACAACGCTTTACTAACTTTTCTATACCCTTAAAAAATAGTCTGAATTATTGCCCTCAAAATGTGACAAAATTGCTAACTTCACCTCATCATCAGTGTTAATTTTTTTTCTCCGTAATTCGGATTTCAAGTTTTAGGAATTAATAATAAAATAAGGGCCAAGTCGCGGCTATATGGTGGATGGTCGAGCTCAGTGAAATCGTATTCCTTAATGGCAGCCTTGGAAACACCCGATGTGATGGGACCGGAGCATTGTCATGAAGCAATAAACCTCTTCGCGACAGTTTCTCTCGATGTCCTTCTTTAATAGCATCTCGCAATTGATGTAGCAAGGAAGTATAGTAATCGCCTGTTGCTGTTGTGTTGCGTTCTTTAAAATCCACCTGTAAGATTCCTCCGGAATCCAAAAAGATTTTAGCCATAATCTTTTTCTGAGATTGAGTCACGTTTTGTCCGCGTTGAGCTCGGGCGACGCCACTTCATCGATTCCTCTTTTGACAGAGGATCATGATAAATAACCACGGTTTTTTCATGCCTAATAACAACGCTCATAAATCACTTTTTAATTTTCAATAATTTTTTGTCTCAAAATACCTTATTGTGGCTTATGTATAAGAGACAGGCATATGGTGCCGCGCGGTAGCGAAGCATCCATAGAAGCCGAGAAGCCAGGCTTGCCCTATCAAACTACTCAATCAATAACATCAACTAATAAAATAACTCGTAAACTGTTTGAAACTAATTCAAATTTCGCGCGCTCCTCTGTTATACAATATACACGGGTCGTGACCTCGAACGTCAACACGCGGCAAAACTGTGCGATACTGCTGTCGATTAGTCGTCTCTCTCGCACGCGTGAGCTTTTTACCGGGCTTTCGAAAAGACGATCGCTCCCTTTCTAACCTATGGCAAAATGTTCTATAATGAAATATAACTACGATTTTTTATATAGCAATTAATATGGAATGCAGAAGCCAGGCTTTTAGTTTGAAGTTAGTCGAGTGGGGCGTCAAGGCGATACATTTGCAGTGCACTTCACATTTCAATGTTTACTGTGTGTGTTTACTTGAGCGAATGAAACTCGCAATATTGAGTTGAAAATTTATACTTTTTTAAAGATTTTTAGTGAACATGGAGAATAATAGTGTTCCTTGTGATATATTAAAGTGTGTTAAAGTGCTAATCGGCGAGGAAAGGGTAAAATCTTTAAACATTGTTGAGAAAAAACAGCTCATATCCACGCCGAAACCAACGCCTGATCTGTGTATTTCACAAACGAATAAAACCCACAAACGGCAATTTAATAGATCTGTTTACAAAACTCATTGGGTTGTTGGCTGCTCACATACCAATAAGTTGTACTGCTGGTGCTGTATATTTTTTTCCAACGAAAAAACAGCTTAATTTAAAAAGCCATTAAAAGACATATGAATTTTTAAAAAACACATGAATGCGGTAACATCGTTCAGTAATGAACGAAATTACCGCATACCGCATACAGTACGTGCTTTCTCATCTCTGAAGCGCATTCATAATTATTTGAGAAGTACACAAGGTCAAGAGCGTCTTTCAGACTTATCAATTATCGCAATTGAAAAACAGTTATTGGTATAATTAAAACGTTCACCAACATTTTACGCGGACGTAATTAAATCTTTCCTTAAGAAAGAGAGACGATTCGATTTAGAATATAAATAATTTGTTGTTTTAATTTTGTACATAGTTTGTTTGTACTTTGTTCATGCGTTTCTTTTGTTCATGTATTGTATTGTATGTAAATATCTTTTTCTTTCGCTCAAGCAAACCCAAACGGTTTTTTTCAAAGCCACTGAATGTATGCAATTGCTGATATGTCATACAATCTATCTAGCAGTAGTATGCCTTCTGTGTGCTTTGTTAAACACGGCACTGAATATGAAACTGAAGAGTGGAGACAGATCAAGATTGGTGTATTTTTATAAAACTGCTAAAAACAACAAAACCATATCTTGGGCTTGCCCTAGTTTGGAGCCCTAGCTTCGCCACTGGTGCCGCGGACTTTTTTTTAGATTGAGTAAAGATCTATATTTTTGTATAACATTGCATTGACGTATAACTAACCATTACGCGAGCGCAGTTCGGGGGCGCTTTTCTGACTTGCTTAACAAAAAGCAATATTTTAGGCTAGCTGTGATGTGTAGTCTAATGTTAGATAGTCTTTACTATTTTTAATTATCAGATTGACGGATAGGAATAGCGTTTAATGTGCAAGACGTGTGGTACAGCGATCGTGAATTCACCTGCCAAACTTGATAACTCCTCTTTACTACGGTATACGGTATAGGGTATAAAGAAAGAGAATACTATTATTTTCGATAATAATAATAACCGAAAATAATAGTGTGCTTATTAGTAACGGGTCAACTTTAAGAGAATATTTAAATGACAAAAGTTTTCACAGTCAAAATTTTACTAGAAGCAATGCATTTAACGTTTTACGTAATGTCGCAACGAGCAACGAAACATCGCATATAGCAAACTTTTGTTAAAACTGTAAGACATACCGGACACATTAGACTTAAGCATTCATTAACTTAATTTCCCTCGCATGTTACCCAGAGGGGTAAGCAAGTACTACGTACTTTCATTTGGTAAGATCTCGCATTAATAATAGTATTTTTAATCGACGAGCACGTATGCGTTTTATACTATTTCTTTCGCTTTATACTATTCATTTGTACCATATTCAATATATCACCAGTTTTTTCGATATTCTTCCGTCTAGAACTTCCTTTGCCGATTATTTTTATTTTTTGGTTGATAATTACCCCTGAAAATGAGGTGACCGATGTCAAACTGTTTCAAAATTATGTTAATAATTAACTATACAACATATTTTATAGTGAACTATTACTTTAGAATATGTGGTAAATCCGCTGGGCTTGTTGCTGTTTTTTGCTATAAAAAAGCGGTTTTGCCGAACCAGTGTTAAAAGAAAAAAAAATAGTTTCAATTAGTTTTCTTAGTAATTTTCATAATATTATGATGATCAAAAATTATTGTATACAATTTAAACGACACTTAAACTAAATCATCATCATTACAGCCCTTCACAAGTCCACTGCTCAACATAGGCATCCCCCAAGGAATGCCACAAAGCACGGTGCTGAGCCACCTGCATCCATTGACTTACTGCATGACTTACCAGGTCTTCACTCCATCTAGTGGGGGGTCGCCCTACACTTTGCCTACCGGTACAAGGCTGCCACTCGAGAACCTTTTTTCCCCATCGGTTGTCGGTTCCTCGAGCTATATGGCCGGCCCATTGTCACTTCAGCTTACTAATCTGTTGGGCTATGTTTACGTCTCCGATGTAGTGTCACCATGAAGTACGAAATTAAAGAGCTTCTGAAGGACTTCAAGTACCGGTGAACTTACACTAAATAACTGAAAGTAATGTAATTAAAATAATAAATTAACACCCGAAAAAATTGAAAGATTTAATAAAGAAAAGTTTTCAATAGGATCTTTTATCCTAAAGAGCGTGATATGCGTTTTTGATATTTCAGACCTGTGTTATTGAATTTAAGATATTTCGAGTACGAAATATGTGTCAGCTAAAATAAAACTGCTCAAGTTAAGCTCTTTTAAACAACAAGTGAAAATTGGAAACGTTTTTGATTAAACATGAAATTTATTTAATACGGTTGTTTTTTTTCTATAGCATAAGGGTGACGAGCAAGCATACAGTTCACCTGATGGGAAGTAAATGCTGGTGATCATGGACATCTACATCCATCCAAGATTCAGCTATCAGCTAACAGCTCGGGCATCTTGGATTCGTTTTAACCAGTATTATATCAAATCTTCTTTAACAGTTTATAAATAGACCACGTATACAATATGTAAAACAGCCTGTATGATCTGAACCTTGTATTTTGCAGTGTGATAATACCCCATTGTCACAGTGGCTTTTAAGTTTACCATATTTGATACATTATTGCAATGAAGCAGTTATCTTTACCCGTTAGTAGTACGCACTACATACTGCTAAAGTATTTTGGGTTTACTGCATTGGAATATTGTTGATTTGCTGCACATCGCCACACCAGTGGATTTAAGATTGCAATGCCTGACTTCTCGCACTCATGACACTGCTCTCCGACGACGAAACGATTATTTTATATCCGACATTTACGTGCTGTATATAATTTTACCTATCGGAGGTTATAACATCTATTAGACACTACTACATTACCTATGGGCTACTACGTATGGCTACTATATATGTACTTTAATTTCATGTTTATTACACGAGTATGTCCTATTCTATAATATTTCATGCTATTACAAGCATACAGTAAGCCCAAAAAGGGTAACATCTATAAGCTGCATTATTTAAGAAAACTAATGGAATATAAAAATTGAAACTGGTTATTAATTAATAATAACAACAATAATGTCGTCCAGACCGAATTTCTGTATCGGCGGCTAGTCTCAATGGAGGTTAGCCATCTGCGCAGGACAGTATTATACTATACGTGCTTTCCGAGACACGGGGGTAAAACATCGCCTAATTCCTGGCTCCGGGCTGCTACTGAGAATTTTTTGACAGAAAAACCCAATATCTAATTTTGTCGTAGAATAGAATAGAATATTTTTTTATTCAATATAGATCATATGTACGTAATTCTTATTGAAAGTCATTTTTTACTTTACCACTGGTTCGGGAAAAAAAACCTCTGTCCTGGGAAGAACCAGCAAAAAACGCAGCGGGACTTATTTTTAAAGTAAATTTTACATGAAAGGTTGTACAAACTATTTACAAAATTTATTTTAGAAACAGCTTGCAAGCGACCACATTATTCCCAGGGGTTATTATCAAACATTTATTCACTTATATTATAATAACCCTTTTTATACAGGTTTTGTTTAGTAAAATAATTAAACTTGGTGATAGAAAGACATTGTATATTTTCTGGGACTTTGTTGTAATAGCGTATACATTTCCCCAGGAATGAATTACTGACTCTGTGGAGCCGAGAAACTGGTATCACTAGCTTGTGTTTGTTCCTAGTGTTTACAGAGTGTATATCACTTTTTTTACTAAAATCTATCTTTCCGTCCGAATACAATCTGGGCGTCTTCAAGGCAAGAGTGAATAGGCTATTGTTACGCTAAGACAGTGAGATTTACCATCTAAGGCTGCATCACCACTTACCACCAGGTGGGATTGTGGTCAAGCACTACCTTATAATAAGTAAAAAAACTACCATTGTTTTTGTGAACATACATTAAATTTTCGTAAATATACTGAGAGGTCAAATTTAATATATTTATTTCTTAAAATTTTTCTCTAAGAGGCTCTCTCGGTTTTAGGTTGTAAACAGCTCTAATGGCCCTCTTCAGCCAAACAAAAATAATTTCTAAATCAGCCACATTTCCCCATAGCAAAATTCCATAAGACATTATGCTATGGAAATAACTGAAATAAACTAATCTAGCTGTCTCGACACTAGTGAGACCTCTAATCGTTTTTTATAGCATCAGCTGCAGAACTCAGTCTGCTTGCTAGTTTGGATATATGGGGGCCCCACTGAAGCTTTGCGTCGAGAGTAATGCCAAGAAAAACAGTGGATTCAACAGGGCTTAGTTCTTCCCCATTTAATTGCTATTCAGATTTTTAACATTCGGTGTTGCAAATTTAATACATTTAGTTTTATTTCCACTTAAATGTAGATTATTAAAGTTAAACCAATGCACTAATTTTGATATAGCATTATTCACTTAGTCACATTTAAATGATTGACGTTTAAGTTTAAAAATCAAGGGAGTATCATTAGCATATAATACTATATCATGATTATCCCCTACAAGGGAAGGTAAGTCATTAACATACACAAGAAATTGAAATGGGCCGAGAATTGAGCCTTGAGGGACACTCATTAGTACAGGTGACCCGGATTTTTTTTTACCATTGATAAGAACTTTATGCGTTCTATTATTTAAATATGAAATAATAAGTTTAAGCGCTGTGTTCTTGACACCATAGTACTGTAGCTTCCTGATTAATGTCTCATGGTGAACACAGTCGAAGGCCTTGGAAAGGTCACAAAATATACCCATAGTATTCTCTGAGTTCTCCCATGCATAAAAAGTAATAAGCTCAACTATAGCGTCAGTAGTCAAGCGACCCCTTGTAAAACCAAATTGACTTATATGAAGCAACTAGCTGACCTGGCAAACGTTGTTTTGCCATATACATTATTTCTATACATCGAAAATAGTAATTCATATTTCTTCTAATAATTATGCCAATGAAAAATAAACAAAGATAAACCTCTCAGCGCAATGGAGTGTACAATATTTTTGTTCAGCCCGTCTTTAGCCAATACAAACAAACTGGTTGGTTTTCCCACGCGAGAACATGCCACATATAGTTGTCCGTGGGAAAAGCATGGTGTACCCAAATCTAAGCCACAAACAGACAACGTTTGGCCTTGTGACTTATTGATCGTCATTGCGAATGCCAATCTAATTGGGAATTGAATGCGTTTGAATACAATTGGCACATCTGTAGGAATCATAGGGATTTGTGGCAGCAATACATTTTCGCTTCGGAACTTGCCTTTGAAAATGCTGGCTTCGATAACGTTTTTCATTAATTTTTTAATGACAAATCGTGTGCCATTGCAAATCCGTGGTGGGATCAAATTACGAAGCAAAATAACCAGAGATCCAACCTTCAATTTTAAATGGTGCGGTGGCATGCCTGGTATATCCAATGAATTCAAAAACTCAATTGGATAATTCACAGCTTCGTTGGCATCGCAAACTGCGTCGACAGATTTGTATGACACCAAGTTCCCTGGCAACAACTGTTGTATCTTGGAATTTAATCCATTGACGTCCACATTTTTTGGTGCCAAAATCGCTCTTTCTGCAAGCCACTCAAGATTTTTGTATTGTGTGTGTACATCGGGATATATGTGGTTGATGACAGTATTTAGCGAGTTGATGATTGTGCAGAAATCGGTTGGCAGTTTTATGCATCCAGTATTTTCATGTACAGCAACTTTTCCATTGCCAATATCTAACAGTAGTTTTGAGAAACTTTCGGCGGATGAATCATGAAGCATTTGAACGCGCATATTCACTGTCAGTTGTACGTTTTCAACATTATGCCACAGTCGCGATGATTTTAAGCAAGCGTTGATTTCATCAGCGTACGTTGAACGTGGAATAACGGGAAGTGTCTGTCTGAAATCACCTGAAAGGAGTAACAGAGTGCCATCAAATAGTCCTATCCAATGCCTCAAGCAAATGTTTGTGTGCCATAGTGCATTCATCTCAAATGATAATTTTACACTGTTTCAGCACTGTGGCCATGGACGATTGTTTTTTTATGTTGCACACTGCATCTGGGTTATTTTCAATGTTTAATGGCAGCTTAAATGCTGAATGAGCTGTTCTGCCTCCATCTAATAAAGTTGCTGCATTGCCAGATGGTGCAACGGCCAATGCGATGCCATTTTTTGCTCGTATCTTGGCAAGAAGTAGCGAAATAAGTAATGTTTTGCCAGTTCCACCTGGTGCATCCAAAAAAAGAATCCGCCTTGCCCTGCCGAAACTACCAGCATAATGTGGTCGTAAATTGTTTTTGCTCATTATTTAGTAGTGGAACATTGCGAGTAACAGTCGCTGCCAGTTCTACAGTATCATACTGCAGTTCACAATTCATATCTGTGTTGATTAAATCAGATGCACTTCGATTTGGTGAACTCATACCGAAATTACTGATTGGTAAATTCGCAATGGCAATGCAATGATCCTCGATAGCAATTGATGCTTTATTGTACATTGAGTCACTGAATGATATCGTTAGATCGTTGCACCTTGTACGATGTCGATACAATATATCATCAGTCATTGAATGTTTGTGATTATCCCACAATATTTGTGCTCGGGCCGGGAAACATGTAGTCAGTATTATAGCAAATAGTAGACGAATTTGTTTTCCTGTGCAGTTTAATGCTGCTTCAGCAAGCATACTGTCCCAATGATTGTCGTCTTCTAGCAAGCCTAGTGCAAGGCATGCATCTTTATACGTCGGATACTGGTGTCCATTTACTTTACGTATATCTTGAAATGAAAATAGTCCGGTGACATTAACCAACAACAGTCGCAGATAAAAACACACCGACTGCCTTGGATTTACTGTATATACACGACCCCAATTATTTGATTTGAATAAACCTGGGCATGCATCAACCTTGCTTGCGGGGCATCCATTTTTTCGATTGAGCCCATGTAAAATAGCGTGGTACTTCTGAATGGAGCAGTGTTTGTGCGAAGGCACCAAAAGCATCCGCACGATTAAACAATTCAAAAAATTCGCTGAGCGTAGTTTTTGGTGCATTTATAGCACGATCAAGAACTGTTTTGTTCGTGAAAAATACGCGCTGGCCATTTTCAAGATGCACGGCTAAATGGACAACTGCTGGATCCCGTTCATGAATTGGGAAACTGAAGATACGCCAGACAGCTTCATTGGAGCTGATATACCGGCCAATTTGGAAATTCGTTATTTTATCATTTTTATTTCAAGGAGGAGCATTTACATTAGTATTTTCAATTCTAAATTCGGCTGTATTTAGAATTGAAAATACTAATTTAAATACTATCACTTCCTTTATTCACTGAATCCAGTAATTCGAGGTCGTTGGTAAAGATCACTGCCCAACATTGGACTCACTCATAGATTGCTCATATTTGCCGTAGTTGCCATATGGCGTGCGGGTTGGCAACCAAAGTTTTTTATTATATTGAGTTGTAATTAGGAAGATGCTGCGGCCCATCTCCTGTTTCATTCCGCTATTGCGCCTCTTACGACAGACACGGAAATATATGATGATTATGATCAATATCCTCTCATTAAAGGCTACAAAAATAAAACTAGACAGAACAAAGCAAGGCCATCGGACCTGACATGACAGGAAATTAACTCTGAAACATTATTTTCTATTCAATAAATTTCATCTGACGTTTTGAGGCGGCGAAACCGGGTATTGATCCGTCATCAAACATACTCACTTTCCAAGTCCTAGATTAAGTTGAATCACGACACCATATTAGATGGTAGCAAAGATTTTTTCTTCAGTGTTGACTACGAGTAATACCTATAGGTAAATTTGTAAATATGGTATAGGTATGTAGGTAATTGAGTTTCACTACTACGACTTCCCAGTACTTAGACAAAATCCCTGACAAGATAGACTCGCCTGAGGAGGCCAATGAGGCGATTAGCGCCCTATCGGCCCACCTCACCTTTACAGTTAAAGAATGCTCTCGAAAGGTTCGTGTGTCGAGCAATCGATACTTGAAGCTTTTGAGTGATATTCGACAGCTGATCAAATAAAAAAACGAGGCGCTAAGACTATCATACAATGGATAACAAATTTCGACTGCGCAACCTCCAAAACTAGGTGAAACAGCGCCTTAAAGAATTTAGACATGATAAGTGGGATAATCCTGATGGAGGATATCGAGCCATCGCAAACTGCCTTCTGGCAGTTGACCCGAATTTTGAAAGCAGAACAATCCTCGCCTCTCATTAGGCCAGGAATCTCGCCTTTGACAACTCTGAAAAGACCGAATGCCTCGCGGACAGTTTAGAGAGCCAAGTTCTCTAGCGAACCTACAGTTTCCGCTCACCTTCGAAGCGGAGGTCGAGCATACGTCTGAGGGTTATATTTCGAAGTATAATAATTATTCATAGGGTGTAGTATGTAGTATCGTAATAAATAATAATACTATTTCATTAATTAGTGGTGAAACAATCCCAAAGAGTAATTTAGTTCCTCATGTTGGGGTGTTTCACTCTTACCTTTGTGCTTAACTTTTATACTGTACTATGCCACTATGCTACGCGAAAATACCATAATTTTATCTTCAGGTCCACCGACTTGTATTATTGGTGGTCCTTTTACTTTTAATATTTACGCTACAATATCGAGAATTTCTGTATGTTCAGCAACAACAAATCAGGCAATGACAGGGTAGGCGGGAATTCTTCATGTGATGTTTTACTATCCCGGTCAGACAGAGACGATATCTAATTCATAGCAATATTTTTGAATTTGCTATGAACATGATATCGTAATGCAATTTTATTTCAATTCAAAACAAAAACACCGAAAAATGAAACGCATAGATACGCTAGACGCGTGACGCAAAAACCCCGACGCATGGGAAAAAAACATGAAACGTCAAACGTGGTATAATTTTGGAAAAATAGTAAGTATAATTTTATCTTCGATGTACAATATTTTTGAGGGTCTGAATCCAACCCTGGCGTAAACGAAAGTCACGTTGGTCCTAAACTGTCATATTTTAGGGCCAACGCATTTGTGCTATTTAGTTACATGGTTGGCCCGGTCCTTACGCTATTAATATATAAGTCAATACGCGTACCACTCGATGGCGTTACTTTCTATGGCCAATATTAATTTTAATGTACTTTGTTGTTACGCTATTGGCTGAAAAATCCTACTCCTGATACTCTGTATTCGTATAACTCGCCCGAAGTTTAGTTTCCTGAAGGTTTCACTTCTATCGCATGTGAATGCACGTTAACCATAAATTATTTTTAATTTTGCAGGATAACCTACTGACATAAAAATTACTCTTAATAAAAAATAATAACCGACCTCAAATAAATAAAGAATTAAATTATTTCTACATAACAGCTTCAGAAGTCGGTGTTACACAAGCCCTGATTCAGAGACAATTTTTAGTTTAAGCTCAAACTTCATAAAATGTAAATATTGAAATAAATATATAATTATAGTCTAGTCTCAAATTCTGAAATTGTAGAGTTTCAAGTTTAAACTTGAAATTCTCTGAATACCGGCCATAGTGGATAGAAGAATTAAAGCGGCTGGAACGCTCTGACGGCTCCGTGGCGCCGTGGCTTAGCAATGACTTTGTAGCGCTAAAGGCCACGGGTTCGAATCCCGCATGGAACAAATATTTGTATGGCCTTCAAATAATTGTTCTAAGTGTAAATGTTTGTACTTGTGAAATATATATTTGTAAACCGCGATACATTAGAAAATCCTGGTGTGGAAGTACCGTTTTTATAAAAAAAAGCCCCAACTTCAAAACTTCTTTGAAATCGGATTTTAAAATTTATTGAAAGTTAAATTTTTTGACCCTTTTAGGTGGGCTAAAGAATGGTTTCTTATATTTACGCGAACACTACACATTGAATAAAATTATTTTTACGGATTTTATCGCGTTTAATTTTACTAATTTTGATTCCCGACGTTTCGGGTGCTTTACAGCACCCATGGTCACGGGGGGGACTGAGGTGTTTGACGTCCTAATGTCATAGTTAGCCCGGCTACCTTCAGTTTTTTGAATATTAATTTTTGGTCCGATCTACGCAGAATGAGCTTACAGTATCTTGAAGTCTTGCAGTGGTATGCTTGGGTTTGGATTTAATTTGATTAATTATAGGATCCCAAGCAGATGGCAGCACCATCCATCTTCTCTATTGAAATTAGGATTTTTTTTATTTCAATAACTTCGCGTATCATCCTTGGTGGGAATCGGTGTTTTTTTGCGAGGATTTGTGGTCTATAAAATCTGATGTAATGGCGGGGACGATCTTGAACATGAACAGACTGTAGACTTCCCAGAGTGTCGGTGCCTCACGTCAGCTGTATGTTCTTTCACGCGGGTTTTAATAGATTTTTTTGTACTATGTAAGAGACACCACATTCGCAATCAAGCTTGTACACTCCTGCATCTTGTAGAGGGATATTACACTTGACGGATGGTAAAATTGACTAATCTTCTTCGGCGGCTTGAAGTATGTTTTAATAGAAGCTCGCTTCAAAATATAGCCAACCTTGTCTGTGACTCCTCTGACATAGGGTAGTACAGCAGGCACACGCTCGACTGTGGCCGGCTTCACTCGGTCACTGTGACGTAGGCGCGGGACCCGAAGCTTGTTGTCTTGCAATACTTGCTCGACGTGCTGAAGCTCGGCGGCCAGATGTTTTCTGTCACAGATCCCTCGTGCTCTCTGAAACAAAGATTTTCCCACGGTAGCTAACTGTGATGGATGATGGTGCGATTCACCATTTAAATATCGGTTGGTATGTATTAATATTATAAATTATATATATTATAGTATAAATTAAATCCAAACCCAAGCATACCACTGCAAGACTTCAAGATACTGTAAGCTCATTCTGCGTAGATCGGACCAAAAATTAATATTCAGAAAACTGAAGGTAGCCGGGCTAACTATGACATTAGGACGTCAAACACCTCAGTCCCCCCCGTGACCATGGGTGCTGTAAAGCACCCGAAATGTCGGGAATCAAAATTAGTAAAATTAAACGCGATATAATCCGTAAAAATAGTTTTATTCAATGGACTAAAGAATATCACAAGCTCAAATTTAGACTTGGACTGGTAATAGCAACGACGTAATTTTCGGCCATTTTGGATTACATGTAAAAGTAATTAAAAAACACGGTCGCCCATATTCGCGCACGAAAGTCACAGCATCCTGTATGTAATCTTGCATGTGACGTGGACTACCGATGTACGATGATGGTAGAATGACAGAGTTACCAATTTCGGCAGTATCAGCGTTGTTCGCAATAGCATCTCGCAAGTGAATGTATTCTTCCGCACGCAGCTTTTGTTGGTTATGTCGCAAGTGTCATAGCCGTTCACTTTCTATCTTCACGTACATGTCCACCATGATTTGTTGGCAAAGCTCACGACATCGTAAAATGACGTTGCCTTGACCGTGTCTAATCATCAAACGATACGCATAATGATCTTTCGAGCTAACGTTCTTGTTTATTTTGGCTCCTGTAATAATATACCGGGTGATTGGGAGATGGGTGCAAAGCTTTCAAGGAGCGCTAGTATAGACAATTTAGAACCATTTAAGACATGCTTGTCTTAGATGAAGTCTAACCAATATTTTTAAATAATTTTTTATGATTTTTAGCGAGAACTATACTAACTATACTAGCGCCCTTGAAAGCTTTGCACCCATCTCCCAATCACCCGGTATATTTAAATTAATTGACGATTTATTATTTAATAATAAATTAATTATGTTCTTAATAATGAATGAATTACCTGTTACGGGATCCAGAAAATTAGCGGATATTGGAGAGCGTCATAATAAGAACGGTGGGTATCAGCAAAGAACTGAAGATTATTATTTCTTCTTCGAATCACAATTTGTCGCGTAGTTGTACGGTCGCCAACCATGATTCCAGCAACGTCGTCAACAACAGGTGCGTTGAATCTACGTATATGCTCTCCAGCTGGTGTTCTATCAGGATTCATGACAATAGCGTGATTGTCATTTTGTAGATTGGGCATGTGTGATTTTAATAATTTCAACAATTCATTGTGCTCATTTAACAAAGCGTCCAGCTCGCCGATGATGCGCCTGGCAAAAGTTGAATTGAAGTTATTGTAGTCGCAACGTTCATCCACGTGATTGGCAAATGCGCGTTCGGATTCCTCGTCACCCATAAAGTAAATTTGTAAAAATTTATGGGATTCGTTTGGCATTGGCACCAATGAGCCCACATTGTGATAAACTTGGCCTTTGATTTTGAACGTGGAATTAAATTGTTAACCGTTTGCAGCAATATTTTGAATTATATCTGTTGCTCCGAATGATGTCATTTGGAAACATGAATGTGCGAATTGGCTTTAGGGACAGGCTAGAATCTCGATCCGTACCGATAAGTAAGCCGTGCAAGGGTTCAGGTGGTGTTTCAATTTCCCTTACTTGCACTTTACTTGATGCGGGCATTCCTTGTTCAAAGTACCAATGACCACTTTGGAATGAGCATAATATTCAACATCAGGCTCATACTGGAATGCTAGTCGAAGGAATGAATCTGATGTAAATGCTGGAAGTACTTGTTGGCGTTGTTGGTCAATTGATCTACGTCTATTCACTACGAATCTGCACGTTTCTCTTCGTTCTAATCGTCTTTCTTCATTTCGTTCATCTCGTGCCTCTTGCGATTGTGATTCACGTAGCTGCGCCAAGTTCACACGCACATCTGCATTGTTTTGTTGGATTTGTTCGTCTGATCTTTGTGCTCTTCTATCTTGCATGACTCTAGATTTGATTGTTCGACGACTCAAATTGGACCCTTTGCGTCTTGCTGGCATTGTTGACTATACACATAACATATAAATAAATCAATTTGAAATACATATTGGTGAAAAAACACTGGTGGGATGTGTATTTAGCAGGGATGGTAGATATGATAAGGATATAGAACGACGAGTGAACGCAGGAAATAGAGTGAATGGGGTTCTACACCCTATTGTGGAAAGTCACGTATGGCAATTCACAATGCTGTGTTAGTCCCTACTTTAATGTATGGTAGGGAAAGTTGGGTGTGGCAGAAGTAGCACAAGAGTAGAACAAATGCTGTAGAAATACGATCATTAAGGAGTATGTTAGGGCTGCATCTGAATGACAGGGTGAGAAATTGTGTGATAAGAGAAGAGTGTGGTTTGCAAGATGATGTTGTGACCAGGATTAAGAAAGGAATGCTTCGGTGGTTTGATCATGTAGAAAGAATGAATGAGAAAAGAGTGACAAAGCAAAAGACTGTTGCAGAGGTGAACGGCAGAGTCAAGAAGAGACGCCCTAGGCGAAAGTTTATCGACCAAATGTGCGATATATTGAAAATGGTATGGTAAAATGTATGCGTAGGTATATGGATGTGGAGGAAATGAGAGAGGTGTGTCAGGATCGTGCCAAATGGAAGTCCATAGTCTCTCCCTACCCTTCTGGGTGACAGGCGTGAGTGTTTTTATGAAAAAACAGTAACTTAATATTGTATTCGTTTGCTTATTATTTGAATTACCTTTCACAATAATAAAACACGTATATTTATTAAACACGTATACGTTTCTGTTTTAATTTAAAACTATTTCCACAAAATTATATATACAGGTAAAGTAATAGCCGTTGTTGGCGGGAGCTCACAACACGTGTTGATTAATATCAAACTTAATCAACTAAAAGTGAAAACTGTCTTTATTAATTATTAATAAAATAATGATAAATTCACTATGAGAATAGAATTAACATGATAGGTGTACTGAAAAATTAAAATTATATTATGATGACGTATAACAATCACTGCTACGATCGAGACACAAAATGGAAACGAATAGAGAGTGAGAGAAAGGAGGCCGGCTTCGTTCTCATCCCTACTCCGTGATGTTTGCTGGTTGAGAGGTGACAACGGTAGACACCTGGCGGGGATAACTGATCGATTGGTAATTGATCAGTTATCGACCGGCGAGGGTGGAAGATTAATTTAAATTGAGAAAAAAATATAATTAAAGTAAATTGTAATTATAAACTATACATGAAAATTTATCGTACTACATTATTATATTCGATTACCATCTTGCAACTATTGCGGATCTGTGGATGGAACAGAGTAATATAAAAATCGCCATTAAAAACAGGGGTTGATAGTAGAAGGGTGAAAATTTGAAGTTGTATGTATTTTTCAATGCTAAATCATAATAAAGTCAAAAATAAAAAATTTGTCAAAAAAATAAAAAATATATTTAGGGGTGGGTCACACTTATCATTTAGGGGTATGTAAAATAGATGTTGGCCGATTCTCAGACGTACCCGATATGCACACAAAATTTCATACAAATCGGTTCAGCCGTTTCGGATGAGTTTGGTAACAAAATTTTATATACTCGTATTAGATTTAATTTTAGACCTAATATATTTCTTTAAAAAATATTTAATTAATTCAGAATTATCTAATGGTAAAATACTTCTAATACTTTTTGTTTCTTTCTAGAAATATCTTTAACCTGAGATTCATTTTAAACCATGAAAATACTATTATTTGATTTGGCTTTGTATCGATAGCCTCGTGTAGTATTGGTATTTCGTTTGACTCTAATTCTACGGCTGAATTCAGTTTCACTAAGCGTCCTACTAGCGTATGCATTAGGTATATCACTACCAATAGGTCCCTGTGATAGAATTGGTCCTAAAGCTATATTAGAGGCGTCAGTCGTCAAGATGAAAGTTTCGTCAAAGTCCGGGTACTGTAGTGAGGGTACACTCGTTAGTATTTCCTTACATTTTTCAAACGCATTTATATTTTTTTAACTGTGCGCTCGTTTGTCACCCACATTCTATAAAAAAAAAATATTTTTCATCGATGATTATTTTATTTCGCTTTTTAAGGCATGCAGTAAGAGGTTGTGTGATCTTAGCAAAGTCCTTTATGAAGCGTCGATAATACCCTACCAGTCCTAAGAAACTTTTGATTTCCGTTGTTGTTTTACACAGTTTTTTTAAATTTAACACAGCTTTAATTTTGTCTGAGTTCGGTCGTAGCCCTTTTTTGTAATGGTATGTCCTAAATATAAAACCTCCTTAAAAATTCAGACTTGTCTAATCATAGACTTAGAATATACTTACGCTAGTATATTCTAAGTCTATGTGTCTAATTGAACTTTTAGATTAGTCGTCCTAATTCTGTCAAATATCGTTCGTAACTCCTCCCTTACTTGTCAAATAAATCTGTTGTGTTTAGTAGTGGATATTTATCGTCGATGGTTGTGTCATTCAAAGGTCGATAGTGTATAACCATACGAAATTTAATTTCACCAGATGCATCTTTTTTTTGGGTACAAGGTGTACAGGAGCATTCCATGGCGAATGTGACTCCTGAATAACATTTTCCTTTAATAACTTGTCTACTTGCCTATTTATCGTCTACTTGCATGGGTGCTCATCGGTAGGGTCTGACATAAATTGGGTCTTCATTTTTTGTGCGTATTTTATGTTTAATTTTATTAGCGAAAGTCAGTGGTAATTTGTCGCAGTAAATTATGTCTTTAAATTCTTGACATAGTCTAAAAATTTCGTCGCGTTCCTCATCGTTTGTGTGATTAAATCTTAGTTTAAGTAGATTTTCCTCGAGTATCTTATCGATCTCTATGTCATTATAGGTACTTGTAAAATTTATGTCACATTGAGTAGTCTCATATTTAGTAACTGTAAAATGTCGCGTTACTGTCAATATCATTTCGTTATCAGGGATGTTCTGTATGACGGTTGTGGATTCAACAATGCACTAGGCATTCGTACACCGCTGACAAACTCTTTATAATTAATGATTGCCTCTCCAGAACATTGGTCTGTTGGAAACTAGGCGCTGCTGATCGTGGTGGTAATGTTATAACATAATTCAAATTATTATTAACTATTGGTATGCAAGTTGCTTTTATTTTAAGTACAAGGTCTTTAAGGTCTATTATTGTATCTAGTTGTTTCAATAGGTCATTACCTATAAGACCATCGCAACGAGAGTCGACGTCATATACATAAAATTTATGACAATCTGAACTTTCGAAGGTGGGTGGTAGAGGGATTTGTATCACCTCATCGTGTCTGCTAGAAGCGTGTTTGCTGACTACTTCGAATGGTTCATGTGTTATGTATTGATAAAAGTGTTGGTATGCCTTACGGGGGCTGATAAAAGATCTAGTTCTATCTGTATCTACCATTAATTTTGCATCTTTTTCAAGAATATGAATATAGGGTAACTTGAGATTTGGATCAGAATTTAATTCTATAACTTCTTGTCTCTAGTAGAGGCTTTAATGTGAAAATTTTCAATAGTTTGAGTTTGAGTTACGTCTGTAAGTTCGTTATAAGTCGTTTCGTCAAAAGTTTCCTAAGCGGATGGTGTCAATTCATTGTCATACTGTTATTCTCATCATAATACTGTCCGTCATTTTCACTTAAAGTTAAAAAAGCCGGACTGTAGCCTTGGAGAGGATGTCCTCATGGAAACGTCAGTAGTCTCTTGAAAATTGGGTTTCTGAATTAGTTGCTTATTACCAAATTGTGTAGTTGGCATATGGCTAAATTGCATTTGAGGTCTAAAATAAATTATTAGTTTAGTATTTTAGTATAAATTTTCTTGTTTTTCTTTTTCATTAGTATAAATTTTCTTCTTCGTCACACCTATACCTACGAATAACATATTTACATTTCCTCAAAAACAAATATAGCTGTCTTTTGTCGCAATTAAAAAGTGGAAGAAGCCGTATCTGTAGGAATGGGATTAATTACAACGGTTTGTCGTTCTGCTTCCTGCCTGTGGCTGTTCCATCGTTATAGAGTAATGGACGAGTCAGTTAATATTCATACTATTTTATGCAATAACACTAAATATAAACCAGAACATACTAATGCATATAAAAATATAATTTATAAAATAAAAGTTTATCTAAATTATAAATTTTGTAAAAGATGTAAATGTAATGAAAAATTAAAATAAATGATATAAAACGGTATTATATCTCTAGCATTAACAAAACATATATTCAATAATTATCAAGTAAAATTTTAATTAGATTTAATTTATTATTTTTATAAAATATCTTATTTTTAAACGTTTAATAATCTCTGTGCTAAAAGGCACTCTGTGCCTCTTATTCTTATCTGCGTTATGTTACGCCTACAGTAATAGAGTGTCTATTACTAAATAAACTTTATTAAAAAACCAGATACATTATAATAAGAGAAGTCCGATTTCAATAATAACAAATTTAAATAAAAATGAAGGATAATAGTGGTATCAAGGATGGTGGAATATTTTACTCACCAATCAGCCGCTATTCCCATGCCTTCCACTTCCCTTGATGACAATTTTATTTGGTTCTTGGATTTGCCCAACAGCGATTCGCGCCGCTATCACGAATCCAGGCGAATGTAAAAACCTGAATATTTGAGAGACGGCACAGCCTTCACGAACAAATTCTACCGGCTGCGCCAGTCAAATTTATATATAGTTGTATTATTATAAATATATGTATATATAATACAACTATAGGGTTTAATAATGAATGATATTCAAAGAGTCCGTTCGTGCGCAGGCATTGGACTCATCAACTAAGTACTATATATAAATGCTGATGTAGTAGTTTTATTGCTTAGTCTAAATAATACAGTATTATATATTTTAATATTTTAGTCCAAAACAGAGGGACGGGGTTTATCTATAACTAACTGTTTATTTCTTTGTTTATTTTTACTTTAATTAAAACGGTTAAACCAATTACAATGTATATTTTACAAAAGCTTTCTGCTTTCAGGGACCGAAATCATTTACACGGGCCATTAATGGCATCTAATAACCTTTATTTTGAGGAATCTGATATTAAAAACAAACATTTAAAAGAAAATTTGCTGTAATTTTGATCTTTTTATACACATTGTCATGATAGTTTTAACTCTAAGCTTTAAGGGGCTGCAAGACATTTGACGAAAAGATTTTTAGCAGATCTATTGCTGTCTATTCCCGCATAGAGCGCGAGAGACACAATTGCAGCTCAGACCTGATTAATTATATTCCACCAAAAATCTAGGGAGAAAACGCAGGAATACTTTTTATAAACTAAACGTTGTACTAATGCCCACTTAATAATGTTAAAATTAAGAACCATTCACGAAAAGCGTAATTATTTTTCTTTGTCTTTTATTTATTGAAAGGGTCAAAGAGACAGAGGATCAAAGGAAAGCTAACTTCGTCGTTAACTTAAACAGAAAAGAAAACTACGATGACGAATCGAAATTAAATTTATTAGCTACTGAACAATAAAGTAAATATCTGAATTCCTTAAACTGTTTTTCCTTTGGTAAATAGTTGTAACGTTTTTAAATACCGTTATAGACACAAAGTAAGTAGGGATATTTACTTATGTGATTATAACTGCAGTTTTATTAGTATTTCGTTAATTACATAATTTAACATACCTTCATAATCACCAATCATCGTATTATTGGGAAAAATATGGGAACACTTCGCTAGACATCTAGGACAAAATGGATACCAATTATATAAGTTCAACTTCGATCAAGAGGTCAACCGACGAATCCATTTCACCTGGGAAACTCGTTTGAAACTGCCACAAATCTCCTTGTCCATTATTCCTCAGCATTGTTCTATGAAAAATTTTGAATACAAATCAAACCACATTTTTTCTTTCCTTAAAAATATTATCCCAAGCTATTGTCCAGACCTGGAACAATAAATTTAGATCAGACAAATACTTATTTCGTATGGGACTTGAACCCACAGCCCGTAGCGTAGCAACCAAACACTTTGCTACTGCGTTACTAATGTGTCAAATCGATGAAAAATTATCGACGATATATTTATTTTACATAGGTATATTTACACGGCAAACAAAGCAGTTTGGTGACTCCTTATAATCGTAACTAAAGTTGTATAATGTTCATTTCCCAGTTACTGAACAAACATGCTGGCCGTACTGCAGAACGGTAATTTCGAGATAAAGACCTATTATAATTATCAATTTCAGTATTTATATTCAATAATTAATGCCTCAGTGGTCTAGTGGTCGAACGTCGGTTTTTTTCCTGTAACCCTAGTGATAAATTGTAAAAGTAATTGGTCCCTGATAAATTTTAATAATTTAAATAATGTAAATTCATAATATCCACCTCAATTTAATGTTATAGTTAATAATTACTGCCGCTTTGTAGTGAATATTTAAGAAAGTCGGTACATAAATATTATAACAACATTTTTGTGTTGGAACAAAAAGTGAGAGGTAACGAACATTGCTTAAAATCATTGTAATTCTTATTTTATATCATTTCTTTTATTAATTAAAGATCGCAACGCCAAGAAGCGCCAGATGGAGAACCAACTCCAGCTTGCACTCCAAGAACTTAAGGCGTGCAAGGAGCAGTGTGAACTGTTTCTTAAGGAAAGGGATGATAATGAAAAGGAAATAGTTAGCATAGTTCCCAAAAACACACAATTGAAATGTGATATGGTTAAATTACATACAGATTACACAAGTGTTATACAAGAAAGAGATCAGTTACAGGGAACGGTTAATGAGTTTGACCAATGCAGCAAGGAATAAGAGGAAGGTCTCAGGTTTATTGCTGCATTGAAGTAACAGTTGAATGAGGCTAATGAGGATTTTTTATAGAAAAGGGGCAAACGAGCATGCGGCTCACGTGATGGTAAGTGACTACCGCCGCCCATGAGCAACCGCAACACCAGGGGAGTTGCAGGTGCATTGCCGGCCTTTTAGAAAGGAGTAAACTCTTTTCTTGAAGGTCCCTAAGTCGTACCGGTCCGGAAAAATCACCGGTGGTAAACAATTCCACAGAGAAGTTGTATGAGGAAGAAAACTCTGCGATACCAAGCATCCAGATGGTGGGGATGGTATCGTGAATTTTGACGCGATGATCATTCGTGAAATTAGGCGGCTAGAATTAATCCGAACAATTCCTCAGAGCACTCCCCGTGGTAGATGCGACATAAAATGCAAAGGGATGCAACATCCCTACGCAGCGCCAGTGAATCGAGCCGATCAGAAAGAACTCGGTCGTCGACGATTCGAACCACTCTGCGCTGGATGCGGTCAAATGGAAGGAACTGGCACTGGGGTGCCCCGGCCCAGAGATGGTAACAGTATTCCATGTGGGGCCGAACTTGCGCTTTGTAAAGTTGCAATCGATGTGCCGACATGAAATTAATACTGTACCACTGTGCTGAGCACGCCAAGCTGTTTGGAGGCCAATTTGGCCTTTCCTTCCAAGTGACCATGAAACTGCACACTATTCAATATGTCGACGCCAAGGATTCCGAATTAGCTGAGGCAGCAAGGGGAGTGCCTTGAAACTGAGGAGATACGACAAAGGGGTTCTGTTTAGCGTTCAATGCGCAAACTTGTGTCTTCTGGGGATTGTACTGGACTAGATTTAGACGCCCCCAGTCCGAGACTTTATTAGCAAAGGCTCGACTTCAGACACAAGTTTTTTCCGGTACTCGGCGACGTTTTCCCGAGAAATATTGGCACGAGCGGTGTAAAAAGCATCATGAGTGCTGTCGTCCGCATAGCAATGAATGTTACCGGTTTGCAACATATCATTGATATGCAGAAGAAACAGCGTTGGTGATAGCACGCAGCCTTGTGGAACACCAGCGTTAATGGGCTTGTAATCGGAGCATGCTCCGATCAGCAAGGAAACTGGTGATCCAATTGCACAATTTCTCGGGAAGCCCATAGAGAGGGAGCTTTGAAAGGACTTTGTGCCAGACCCGATCGAAGGCCTTCGCTTTGGCCAAACTAACGGCCAGGACCTCCCCCTCTTACTCTATTGCTTCCGCCCACCTATGAGTTAGGTAAGTCAGAAGATCACCAGCTGATCGACCCCGACGAAAAACGTATTGGTGGCCACTAATCAGCTGGTGATCGTCAAGATACTGCATGAGCTGGCAGTTTATAATGGATTCCATGATTTTGGAGAACAAGGAGATGACGGCGATAGGCCTGTAGTTGGACGGGTCTGAGCGGTCGCCTTTTTTAGGGATTGGGTGGACCAAAGCTGTCTTCCATGAATTCGGGACTACACCCTGGGAGTAGTAGTACCGGAAAAGACGCGTTAAAACCGGTGCCAGCTCCGGAACACACGTCTTCAGCACAATGGGAGGGACTCCATCAGGCCCACTCGAGTTGTTCACTTCCAGGAGAGGAGTGCTTTGCAAACCGAGCGCTGTGTAAACCGCACATCATTCCGCACTTACACCGCGGGATCGTTGGCGGTGCGTTCCCTCCGTCATCGAGAGTTGAGTTGGACGCAAAGAGAGAGCCTAACAGATCGGCTTTCTCCATTGCGGCATGGACCAGTGAGTGGTCCTCTCTGTGCAGAGATGGAAGAGATGGCTGACAGAAGTTCCTTGGACAGCCTTAGCAAGATACCAGAATGTACGAGTTCCCGAAGGATTCTTCTCGCCAATACTGCCGATATGCTCTGACCTTGCCTTGGCAATGACTCTTTTAAAGGGCCTGGAGGCGGAATTATACTTCTTTTTAAGAGCACTGATGTTTAAATCCCGAGACGTTGATGCGTCAGCCCAGGCCCGGTAGCACTCCTGAGCAAATAACACAATTTAAAACATACATAGATAACCTAAACGCCTCTCAGACTCAAAGCCTGTTCTCTGAGCATACTTCTAACGTTTTACAGCTATATGCAACAATAGATTTGACTGGTGACGACTTTTCAACTTCAGGCAACAAAGTAAGGATTAATTGGAGTAAAACTAAATTGAAGAAGTATATAAAAGTTAATAAATACATAAGGAAAGTACAAAAATTAATAAAAAATAAGATCAATACTAAAAATTATGTTAATGTATGTGAAGAAAAGCAAGCATTGACATATGAACTAAATTTGAATACAATTGAGGTGAATAACATAAAAAAATGTTATGAGACTGGCGTAGAGTGCCTTAAATCAGAAATTTTATCACTTTCTAACTCCCTCCAAACTGTGTCCAATAAATATAAATTAGCCCAAAACGAAATAAAAGAGCGCATACTGGCTATAGATAATCTGGTAAAGACATGTAGATATAATGACGAGCCTTGACTCCTTTGTAAAACATCAACGTGAGTGTCAGCGTTCAATACCAGTTTCTTCAGAGTCGGTGTGTGTTGATAATATTATACCACCACCAAAACTCTATGACAGTGCTATAGCAGAGGAGATTAAAATAAAAAATAACTCAAATATTAACAAAAATAATATAATTGTGTATAGCGATGACATGGGAAAAAATCTATGCATAATTTTAAATAAATCTTTAAAGGGACAACAAATTACAAATTGCTGCATGCCTGGAGCATCTTTTAGTGACATCCCAAATAAAATTATGGTTACTAAATTATGCCCAAATAGTACAATAATAATTTTTGTTGGTAGAAGAGGCATAAACACACACGCCTGTCACCCAGAGGGGTTGGCAGAGACTATGAACTTCCATTTGGCAAGATCCTGACACACCTCTCTCATTTCCTCCACATCCATATACCTACGCATACATGCTCGTTGGTTAAAGGTACTCTTAATTTGGCCCATTTTCAATATATCGCACATTTGGTCGATAAACTTTCGCCTAGGGCGTCCCTTCTTGACTCTGCCGTTCACCTCTGCAACATAAATTTGCTTTGTCACTCTTTTCTCATTCATTCTTTCTACATGATCAAACCACCGAAGCATTCCTTTCTTAATCCTGGTCACAACATCATCTTGCAAACCACACTCTTCTCTTATCACACAATTTCTCACCCTGTCATTCAGATGCAGCCCTAACATACTCCTTAATGATCGCATTTCTACAGCATTTGTTCTACTCTTGTGCTACTTCTGCCACACCCAACTTTCCCTACCATACATTAAAGTAGGGACTAACACAGCATTGTGAATTGCCATACGTGACTTTCCACAATAGGGTGTAGAACCCCATTCACTCTATTTCCTGCGTTCACTCGTCGTTCTATATCCTTATCATATCTACCATCCCTGCTAAATACACATCCCACCAGTAGTTTTTTCACCAATATGTATTTAAAATTGATTTATTTACATGTTCTGTGTACAGTCAACAATGCCAGCAAGTCGCAAAGGGTCCAATTTTAGTCGTCGAACAATCAAATTTAGAGTCATGCAAGATAAAAGAGCACAAAGAACAGACGAACAAATCCATTAAAAAATGCAGATGTGCGTGTGAGCATGGGACAGTTACGTGAATCACAATCGCAAGAGGCACAAGATGAACGAAATGAAAAAGATGATTAGAACGAAGAGGAACGCGCAGATTTGTAGTGAACAGACGTAGAGCAATTGACCAACAACGCCAACAAGTACTTCCAGCATTTACATCAGATTCATTCCTTCGACTAGCATTCCAGTATGAGCCTGATGTTTAATATTATGCTCATTCCAAAGTGGCCATTGGTACTTTGAACAAGGAATGCCCGCATTTTCATGCGCTTAAATTTAAAATGAGCCAGTCGGGATGTGTTGCTCATCAGGTAAAGTGCAACTAACGGAAATTGAAACACGACCTGAACCATTGCACGGCTTACTTATCGGTACGGATCCA
Organism: Parnassius orleans; assembly: GCA_029286625.1. Classification (NCBI taxonomy): domain Eukaryota; kingdom Metazoa; phylum Arthropoda; class Insecta; order Lepidoptera; family Papilionidae; genus Parnassius; species Parnassius orleans. The sequence goes on from JAGSMP010000003.1 coordinate 7,812,913, forward strand.
GATTCTAGCCTGTTCCTAAAGTCAATTCGCACATTCAATTCATGTTTCCAAATGACATCATTCGGAGCAACAGAAATAGTTCAAAATATTGCTGCGAACGGTCAACAATTTAATTCCACGTTCAAAATCAAAGGCCATGTTTATCACAAAGTGGACATATTGCTGCCAATGGCAAACGAATCTCATAAATTTTTACAAATTTACTTTATGGGTGACGAGGACTCCGAACACGCACTTGCCAATCGCGTGGATGCACGTTGCGACTACAATAACCTCAATTCAGCTTTTTCCAGGCGCATCGTCGGCAAGCTGGACCCTTTGTTAAATGAGCACAATGAACTGTTGAAATTATTAAAATAACATATGCCCAAGCTACAAAGTGACAATCACGCTATTGTCATCAATCCTGATAAGAGAGCATATACGTAGATTCAACGCACCTGTTGTTGACGACGTTGCTGGAATCATGGTTGGCGACCGTACAGCTACGCGACAAATCGTGATTCGAAGAAGAAATAATAATATTCAGTTCATTGCTGATACCCACCGTTCATATTATGACGCTCTCCAATATCCGCTAATTTTCTGGATCCCGTATCAGGTAATTCATTCATTATTATGAACATAATTAATTTATTATTAAATAATTAATCGTCAATTAATTTAAATATGTATAATTACAGGAGCCGAAATAAACAAGAACGTTAGCTCGAAAGATCATTATGCGTATCGTTTGATGATTAGACACGGTCAAGGCAACGTCATTTTACGATGTCGTGAGCTTTGCCAACAAATCATGGTGGACATGTACATGAAGATAGAGAGTGAACGACTACGACACTTGCGACATAACCTACAGAAGCTGCGTGCGGAAGAATACATTCACTTGCGAGATGCTATTGCGAACAACGCTATACTGCCGAAATTGGTAACTCTGTCATTCTACCATCATCGTACATTGGTAGTCCACTTCACATACGAGAATACATACAAGATGCTGTGACTTTCGTGCGCGAATATGAATGACCGTGTTTTTTTATTACTTTTATATGTAATCCAAAATGGCCGGAAATTACATCGTTGCTATTACCAGGACAGAATGCAATACATCGTCATAATATTACAGCACGTGTTTTTAAACAAAAATTGAAGTCTTTAATCAGCTTTATTACAAAATTACATGTATTTGGCCCCACACGTTGTTGGATGTATTCGGTCGAGTGGCAAAAGCGAGGATTACCTCATGCTCACATTTTGATTTGGTTCATTGACAAAAGACGTCCTGAAGACATCGATAGTTTAATTTCTGCAGAAATTCCCGATCCGTCTACTGATCAATTACTGTTTGATAATGTTACTACAAACATGATTCATGGTCCATGCGGAGATCTGAATCGTTCATCGCCTTGATTGGTAGACGGAAAATGTACAAAGCGTTTTCCTAAAGATTTCACCAACGATACGATCACACAACCTGTTGACGGATATCCAATATATCGTCGAAGAAGTACCGATAATGGCGGACAATCATTCATTAAAACTACCAGTAACGCAGACATTAACATCGAAAATCGTTGGGTGGTACCATATTCACCTCCGCTGAGCAAAACATTCAATGCTCATATTAATGTTGAGTTTTGCAGTTCGGTGAAGAGCATCAAATATATTTGCAAGTACGTGAATAAAGGAAGTGATAGCATTTACATTAGTATTTTCAATTCTAAATACAGCCGTATTTAGAATTGAAAATACTAATGTAAATGCTCCTCCTTTAAATAAAAATGATAAAATAACGAATTACCAAATTGGCCGGTATATCAGCTCCAATGAATCTGTCTGGCGTATCTTCAGTTTCCCAATTCATGAACGGGATCCAGCAATTATCCATTTAGCCGTGCATCTTGAAAATGGCCAGCGCGTATTTTTCACGAACGAAACATCGCTTGATCGTGCTCAGCGAATTTTTTGAATTGTTTAATCGTGCGGATGCTTTTGGTGCCTTCGCACAAACACTGCTCTATTCAGAAGTAACACGCTATTTTACATGGGCTCAATCGAAAAATGGATGCCCCGCAAGCAAGGCACACCAGTTGATGCATGCCCAGGTTTATTCAAATCAAATAATTGGGGTCGTGTATATAAAGTAAATCCAAGGCAGTCTGAGTGCTTTCATCTGCGACTGTTGTTGGTTAATGTCACCGGACCATTGTCATTTCAGTCAAACAGTATCCGACGTATAAAGATGCATGCCTTGCACTAGTCTTGCTAGAAGACGACAATCATTGGGACAGTATGCTTGCTGAAGCAGCATTAAACTGCACAGGAAAACAAATTCGTCTACTATTTGCTATAATACTGACTACATGTTTCCCGGCCCGAGCACAAATATTGTGGGATAATCACAAAAATTCAATGACTGATGATATATTGTATCGACATCGTACAAGGTGCAACGATCTAACGATATCATTCAGTGACGCAATGTACAATAAAGCATTGATTGCTATCGAGGATCATTGCATTGCCATTGCGAATTTATCAATCAGTAATTTCGGTATGAGTTCACCAAATCGAAGTGCATCTGATTTAATCAACACAGATATGAATTGTGAACTTCAGTATGATACTGTAGAACTAGCTGCGATTGTTACTCGCAATGTTCCACTACTAAATGATGAGCAAAAAACAATTTACGACCACATTATGCTGGTAGTTTCGGCAGGCATTCATTCATTTTTGATGCACCAGGTGGAACTGGCAAAACATTCCTTATTTCGCTACTTCTTGCCGAGATACGAGCAAAAATGGCATCGCATTGGCCGTTGCATCATCTGGCATTGCAGCAACTTTATTAGATGGAGGCAGAACAGCTCATTCAGCATTTAAGCTGCCATTAAACATTGAAAATAACCCAGATGCGGTGTGCAACATAAAAAAACAATCGTCCATGGCCACAGTGCTGAAACAGTGTAAAATTATCATTTGGGATGAATGCACTATGGCACACAAACATTCGCTGGGGGCATTGGATAGGACATTGAAAGATATAAAGAACAACGACAAACTATTTGATGGCACTCTGTTACTCCTTTCAGGTGATTTCAGACAGACACTTCCCGTTATTCCACATTCAACGTACGCTGATGAAATCAACGCTTGCTTAAAATCATCGCGACTGTGGCATAATGTTGAAAAGTACAACTGACAGTGAACATGCGCGTTCAAATGCTTCAGGATTTTCTCAAAACAACTGTTAGATATTGGCAATGGAAAATTTGCTGTATATGCATAAAACTGCTAACCGATTTCTGCACAATCATCAACTCGCAAAATACTCTCAAGTATCATATATCCCGATGTACACACACAATACAAAAATCTTGAGTGGCTTGCAGAAAGAGCGATTTTAGCAGCAAAAAATGTGGACGCCAATGGATTAAATTCCAAGATACAACAGCTGTTGCCAGGGGACTTGGTGTCATACAAATCTGCCGACACAGTTTGCGATGCCAACGAAGCTGTGAATTATCCAATTGAGTTTTTGAATTCATTGGATATGCCAGGCATGCCACCGCACCATTTAAAATTGAAGGTTGGATTTCTGGTTATTTTGCTTCGTAATTTGAACCTACCACGGCTTTGCAATGGCACACGATTAGTCATTAAAAAATTAATGAAAAACGTTATCGAAGCCAGCATTTTGAATGGCAAGTTCCGAAGCGAAAATGTATTGCTGCCACGAATCCCTATGATTCCTACAGATGTGCCAATTGAATTCAAATGCATTCAATTCCCAATTAGATTCGCAATGACGATCAATAAGTCACAAGTCCAAACGTTGTCTGTTTGTGGCTTAGATTTGGGTACACCATGCTTTGCCCACGGACAACTATATGTGGCATGTTCTCGCGTGGGAAAACCACCCAGTTTGTTTGTATTGGCTAAAGACGGACTGACCAAAAATATTGTACACTCCATTGCGCTGAGAGATTTATCTTTCTTTATTTTTTAATTGGCATAATTATTAGAAGAAATATGAATAACTATTTTCGATATATAGATAGCTATCAAGAATTGTAATTTAATATATATATTCGTTACTTTAATAAAGAATAATTTATTAACTTAAATAAAGTATACTTTAATTGTCTACAATGTTTCATTCCTCTTTCAATTATAATTATATCCCCACACACTTATAGTGTTAGCTATTTTTTATTGAAATAAAAAAATATTTCCTAGAAATAATGTATATGACAAAACAACGTTTGCCGGGTCAGCTAGTTGCTTCATAAAAGTCAATTTGGTTTTACAAGTGGTCGCTCGACTACTGACGTTGGAGTTGAGCTTATTAAACATATTTTTATGCATGAGAGAACTCAGAGGATACTGTGGGTATATTTTGTGATATCTCAGTATATTTACGAAAATTTAATGTATAATCACAAAAACAAAGGTAGCTTTTTTTACTTATTATAAGCCAGTGCTTGACCACAATCCCACCTGGTGGTAAGTGGTGATGCAGCCTTAGATGGTAAATCACACTGTCTTAGCGTAACAAAAGCCTATTTACTCTTGCCTTGAAGACGCCGAGATTGTATTTGGACGGAAAAATAGATTTTAGTAAAAAAGTGATATACACTCTGTAAACACTAGGAACAAACACAAGCTAGTGATACCAGTTTCTCGACTTCACAGAGTCAGTAATTCATTCCTGGGGAAATGTATACGCTATTACAACAAAGTCCCAGAAAATATAAAAGGTCTTTCTAACACCAAGTTTAAATATTTTACTAAACAAAAACTGTATAAAATGGGTTATTATAATATAAGTGAATAAATGTTTGATAATAACCACTGGGAATAATGTGGTCGCTTCCAAGCTGTTTCTAAAATAAATTTTGTAAATAGTTTGTACAACCTTTCATGTAAAATTTACTTTAAAAATAAGTCCCGCTGCGTTTTTTGCTGGTTCTTCCCAGGACAGAGGTTTCCGAATCAGTGGTAAAGTACAAAATGACTTTCAATAAGAATTACGTACATGTGATCTATATTGAATAAAAAATATTCTATTCTATTCTACGATTTGCCGACGACAAAATTAGATATTGGGTTTTTCTGTCAAAAAATTCTCAGTAGCAGCCCGGAGCCAGAAATTAGGCGATGTTTTACCCCCGTGTATCGGAAAGCACGTATAGTATAATACTGTCTAACCTCCATTGAGACTAGCCGCCGATACAGAAATTCGGTCTGGACGACATTATTGTTATTATTATTAATTAATAACCAGTTTCAATTTTTATATTCCATTAGTTTTCTTAAATAATGCAGATTATAGATGTTACCCTTTTTGGGCTTACTGTATGCTTGTAATAGCATGAAATATTATAGAATAGGACATACTCGTGTAATAAACATGAAATTAAAATACATACATCGTAGCCATACGTAGTAGCCCAATAATAATGTGGTAATGTAATGAGGTAATGTGGTAGTGTCTAATAGATGTTATAGCCTCTGATAGGTAAAATTATATACAGCACGTAAATGTCGGATATAAAATAATCGTTTCGTCGTCGGAGAGCAGTGTCATGAGTGCGAGAAGTCGGGCATTGCAATCTTAAATCCACTGGTGTGGCGATGTGCAGCAAATCAACAATATTCCAATGCAGTAAACCCAAAATACTTTAGCAGTATGTAGTGCGTACTACTAACGGGTAAAGATAACTGCTTCATTGCAATAATATATCAAATATGGTAAACTTAAAAGCCACTGTGACAATGGAGTATTATCACACTGCAAAATACAAGTTTCATATCATACAGGCTGTTTTTACATATTGTATACGTGGTCTATTTATAAACTGATAAAGAAGATTTGATATAATACTGGTTAAAACGAATCCAAGATGCCCGAGCTGTTAGTTGATAGCTGAATCTTGGATGGATGTAGATGTCCATAATCACCAGCATTTACTTCCCATCAGGTGAACTGTATGCTTGCTCGTCACCCTTATTCTATAGAAAAAAACAACCGTATTAAATAAATCCCATGTTTAATCAAAAACGTTTCCAATTTTCCCTTGTTGTTTAAAAGAGCTTAACTTGAGCAGTTTTCCTTTAGCTGACACATATTTCGTACCCGAAATATCTTAAATTCAATAACACAGGTCTGAAATATCAAAAATGCATATCACGCTCTTTAGGATAAAAGATCCTATTGAAAACTTTTCTTTATTAAATCTTTCTATTTTTCGGGTGTTAATTTATTATTTTTATTACATTACTTTCAGTCATTTAGTTTAAGTTCACCGGTACTTGAAGCCCTAACTAAACTAAACCGGAGGCGTAAACATAGCCCAACGGATTAGTAAGCTGAAGTGGCAATGGACCGGCCATATAGCTCGAAGAACCGACAACCGATGGGGAAAAAAGGTTCTCGAGTGGCAGCCTTGTACCGGTAGGCGAAGTGTAGGCCGACTTCCCACTAGATGGAGTGAAGACCTGGTAAGACATGCAGGAAGTCGATGGATGCAGGTGACTCAGGACCGTGCTTTGTGGCATTCCTTGGGGGATGCCTATGTTGAGCAGTGGACTTGTAAAGGGCTGTAATGATGATGATGATGATGATTTAGTTTAAGTGTCGTTTGAATTGTATACAATAATTTTTGATCATCATAATATTATGAAAATTACAAATAATACTAATTGAAACTATTTTTTTTCTTTTAACACTGGTTCGGCAAAACCGCTTTTTTATAGCAAAAAACAGCAACAAGCCCAGCGGATTTACCACATTTTCTAAAGTAATAGTTCACTATAAAATATGTTGTATAATTAATTATTAACATAATTTTGAAACAGTTTGACATCGGTCTCCTCATTTTCAGGGGTAATTATCAACCAAAAAATAAAAATAATCGGCAAGGGAAGTCCTAGACGGAAGAATATCGAAAAAACTGGTGATATATTGAATATGGTACAAATGAATAATATAAGTTTAAGATTAATAGTATCGACAAGCACGCGTACGTGCTCGTCGATTAAAAATACTATTATTAATGCGAGATCTTACCAAAAGAAAGTACGTAGTACTTACCTACCTCTCTGGGTGACATGCGAGGGAAATTAAATTAATGAATGCTTAAGTCTAATGTGTCCGGTATGTCTTACAGTTTTAACAAAATTTTGCTATATGCGATGTTTCGTTGCTCGTTGCGACTTTACGTAAAACGTTAAACGCATTGCTTCTAGTAAAATTTTGACTGTGAAAACTTATGTCATTTAAATATTCTCTTAAAGTTGACCCCTTACTAATAAGCACACTATTATTTTCTGTTATTATTATTATCGAAAATAATAGTATTCTCTTTCTTTATAAGCTCAAAACGGTCCACTGCTGGACAGGGACCCTATACCGTAGTAGAGAGGAGTTATCAAGTTTGGCAGGTGAATTCACGATCGCTGTACCACACGTCTTGCATATTTGACGCTATTCCTATCCGTCAATCTGATAATTTAACATCTGATATATTTTTATGGTTATCTGACTCTCTATACCCTTGAGAGCGGAACACAGCATTGCAAGCGCTTTTATTTGGCGGTAAAATAGTTAAGAGAGTGTAATCTACCCAGACAGAATTCTAGTCAGAAAAGCTTCTTCTTAATCAGCCCGTAAAAATCTACTGCTGAACATGAGCCTCTCACGTTGTAAAGAGAATTTGCCTTAATAATGCTTGGTGATCAGCGGAACGAAAATCGCAGCACCAAATGTCTCGCTACCCGTCGCCGGGCCCTGGAATATATCGGAAGCCATATTTTTCATTTTCCATAGTTGCCTTTTACTAAACCCACGGGACGAAATGAGCTGGTGGATTCTCTAACATCCCACTACACGGTTACATTACACATATATATCGCATATAATTAAATAATAATTGCCTTAAACAACATATCAAAAGTTGCCGTAAAAAGGATGCGAAAATAAACAATCTTGGTCACAGGTGATCGAAAGCAAATGTCAAAGGCTTCCGCCCCATCTCACTTAAGTAATTTGTACGCCACTTAATACGAGTTGAAGTGTCAGGAAAGGTTGTCCCAAAATAAATTGAACATCCTTTTATTTTTACTCTTATAGCCTAATCTGTAGCGTGGTAACAAAGGGTCTAACTAGGTATTTTTCCTATTCCAAACTAATCCACTTTTTGTATGATTTCTTGAAGTAACAAACGAACTTACAGTCCACCTGGTGGAGCCAACTTTAAATAAAGCAGGCACAAAGGGCGTTGTCACTTTTAACAACTAATTTAGAATATCTCACAGCCTGTATAATTATACTGGCTCATTAAACTCTTCAGACCGGAAAACAGCAGTGCAAGCACTTCCATTTGGCGGGAGAATAAGTAAGAACTTGGTACCTACCCAGACATTCTCCTAGGCAGAAAAAGAGTCCTACTTAGTGAGTGTTTTAAATCTGAAAAATCGTTCGTCATCTATACTTAATATAATAAAGCGGAAGAGTTTTTATATCATAGCTAATCTTTGGAACTACCACTCCGATTTGAAAAATTTTTTTGTATATTATAGCTAAATTAATTAAAAATAATATAGGCTATCTAGCATTAGACTAAACATCACAGCTAGCCTAAAATATTGCTTTTTGTTAAGCAAGTTAGTAAAAGCGCCCCCGAACTGCTTTATCCGCGTGCGCTGGCGTAATGGTTAGTGATACATCAATGCAATGTTATACATAAATATAGATCTTTACTCAATCTAAAAAAAAGTTCGCGGCACCTTATGCCTATCTCTTATACATAAGCCACAATAAGGTACATATTTTAAGACAAAAAATTATTGAAAATTTAAAAGTGATTTATGAGCGTTGTTATTAGGCAATGCATAATAATCCTTACGTACGAAAATTACTTTATCATCAAAACAATTTTATGAACATAAAATTAGCTCTTTATAGCATGTTATTTGGATGTATAGTTTAAGAGATAATGAAAAATTAAAATAATTCAACACTTAGCTCCGCGCGCGAATGACGCCTAACCACCCGACAGAAACCAGCAGTGAACGCCGGTGCGCGAGGTGTCATAACATAATAGGCGTAAGCGAAGGTCCACGTGCCATTACATTTACCACGTGCTCGGCGGTGAAAGAAAATATCGTGAGGAAATCTGCATATCTAAGAGATAAAAAAATATCTCGAAGACATGTGAAGTCCACCAACACGCATTGGGGCAGCGCGGCGGACACTTCCTGGGCTTCCTTCCTTAGGTGGGTCCCAAAACTTCTTTCAGCTATTCAAAAACAAGAACGAGTGAAATGCTGTACTCAGTTTTTATCCCTTTGTGAAGGCCGACAGAAAGAAGTTTTGGATTCAATTGTTACGGGTGATAAAACCGTGGTCCTTTATCATGATCCTCTGACAAAAAAGGAATCGATGAAGTGGCGTCGCCCGAGCTCAACGCGGACAAAACGGTGACTCAATCTCAGAAAAAGATTATGGCTAAAATCTTTTTGGATTCCGGAGGAATTGTACAGGTGGATTTTAAAGAACGCAACACAACAGTAACAGGCGATTACTATACTTCCTTGCTACATTAATTGCGAGATGCTATTAAAGAAGAACATCGAGAGAAACTGTCGCGAAGAGGTTTGTTGCTTCATGACAATGCTACGGTCCACACATCGGGTGTTTCCAAGGCTGCCATTAAGGAATACGATTTCACTGAGCTCGACCATCCACCATATAGCCCCGACTTGGCCCTTATTATATTATTAATTCCTAAAAATTGAAATCCGAATTACGGAGAAAAAAAATTAACACTGATGATGAGGTGAAGTTAGCAATTTTGTCACATTTTGAAGGCAATAATTCAGACTATTTTTAAGGGTATAGAAAAGTTATTAAAGCGATGTGAAAATTGTATTGAAATAAAGGGAGATTATATCTAAAAATTATTATAGTGGTTTGAGACTTATCCTTCATTTTATAGTTCAAGACAGAAACCTTTGGACCTTACTACAGGCTGTAACTTTAACTTTAAGCGAGGTGTCATGTCGTGCGGCTCAAACGCGTGATATACGCGGGTGAAACCGCGGGATACTGCTAATCATCTAACAAGTCTTTAAATAACGTATAATATTCTCCATACAACTGCCTTTTTAAATAAATATTTTGAATCCAGAATCTTCTTTTTCTTCAAATTTTATTTTATTCTTCCTGTGCCAATAAGCAGGCTATTACAACATTTTTTCTATAAATTGTCAATGTCACTGTACCGTTTCACTTCAGTGGTAAGAAAAAACTGCAAAAGTTGTTAACGATACTAAAGGTTTGTACGTTGTAATACGACGCGTATGTGTAAAGTGCGAGGCCATCAGTAAATGCGCCCCGCGTACGGCGCGTGCTGCACGTACGGTGTAATGTTAAACACTTATTGTTCATTGCAAGCACTTGTTGTTTGCGTCACATATCATCATCGTTTTCATTACAGCCCATCACAAATCCACTACTAAACTTAGGCTTCCCTCAAGTAATGACAAAAAACTCAGTTCTAAACCATCTGCATCTATCGATTTACTGCATCTCTTTCTTCATCTATTGAAAAACCGGTTTGCACATCGGTACGAGACTGCTACCCAAGAATAATTTTGCTACATCGGTCGTCGTTTCTTAAAGCTTTATAAAATATTAAATTTTTTAATACTAAAATATACTTCACTCGCGATGTTCTGTCACCCACAGGATGAAATCGAATAATCGATTCGCCTAGACTGCCACCACACGATAAGTTTATGCCTTCACGGATATCGAACACTTGACAAATTGTTTAGCCACTAAGCTACCGAGCCGTCGTTGTCGCATGAAATACAGCTTTTAGAGAAGATAAAGCTCCGTGACGTGGATTCCACTATATCTACGATAACCGCCATCTGTTTGGAATTTCATTAAATTGCCTACCGTTTGACACGATTTTTGGGTCTGAATTCTGAATGTCAAATTTTGGTTTCTACGTTACTGTTATAGGGAAAAATAATGTTTTTAATTAAAGTTTGCTTATACAGAAACAAGAGCAATTTTTCGAATTTTAAGAATAATTACAGATTTTTTTCATAATTTATTATAAATTACAATCAGAAAATTTTTGTTAACTGCTAAAATACTTATTAATAATAAAATACGTTTTTTTATAGGAGAAGGGGCAAACGAGCATGCGGCTCACTGATGGTAAGTGACTACCGCCGCCCATGAACAACTGCAACACCAGGGGAACCAGGGGAATTGCAGATGCGTTGCCGGCCTTTTAAAAAGGATAAGGCTCTTTTCTTGAAGGTCCCTAAGTCGTATCGGCCCGGAAAAATCGCTGGTGGTAATCGATTCCACAAGGAAGTTGTGCGAGGAAGAAAACATCTTCTAAATCGCACAGTGGTAGACCGCCAATTATCTAAATGGTGTGTATGGTATCGGGAGTTCTGCCGCGATGTGCGTTCGTGAAATTTGGCGGCTGGGATTAATCCGAACAATTCCTCAGAGCACTCCCCGTGGTAAATGCGAAACAAAATGCAAAGGGATGCAACATCTCTTCGCAGCGCCAATGAATCGAGCCGATCGGAAAGAACTCGGTCGTCGACGATTCAAGCCGCTCTACACTGGATGCGGTCAAGTGAAAGAAGCTGGCACTGGGGAACATGAGCCCAGAGATGGGAACAGTATTCCATGTGAGGCCGAACCTGCGCCTTGTAAAGTTGCAGGCGTTGTGCTGGCATGAAGTACTGTCCCGCTCTGCTGAGCACACCAAGCTTTTTAGAGGCCAATTTGGCCTTCTTTTCCAAGTGACTACGAAACTGCACGTCACTCGATATGTCGACGCCGAGGATTCCGATACTGGCTGAGGCAACAAGGCGACCAAGGCTGAGATCTGCCTCCGATGGGTACCACAGATGATGGAATAAATAGTTCCATTCCCTGTAGCACCACATCAGTGATAGAGTCAGCAACAGCGCTTGGATCATCCGACGCAAGAAGCAAACCCGCCCCCATGGGTAGGATGCAAAGAAAGACCGCATTCCGTCCCAATCCGCCGACCTGTAATGCCAAACACGGCGGCAACCTGCAGAACGCAACCGCGAGGGGAGCGTGAGTGGCACCACACTCCGGATCAGACAATGGTTCGAAGAGTCGAGAGGGGCATCGACGGAAACCTGATATCCGTCCGGATGAGAAGTCAGCAGAAGGTCCAACAGGGAAGGTATATGACCCTCCACATCTGGAATCCGCGTAGGCGAAGTAACCAGTTATGTCAGACCATATGCCAAGGCAAAGTCATAAACAGATCTCCCGCATGATCGGTTAAACGTGAACCGAGCCATTCGGCGTGGTGGCCTGATTTTGATATTTTCATCTTAGTATAGTATCTACCTTAGTGTTAGTATCTACCTTAATGTATGGTAGTAAAATTTGGGTGCGGCAGAAGAAAAGTAGTGACCCCGCAGTAAACTTAAGTAAGTGACCCTCAATAGAGTGTGTGATAAGTGTGACTAGCAAGAAGATTCTGTGACCAGGATGACAAAAGAAATGCTCTGGTGATTTGAATACGTACAACGTGACGTTCCCGGACGGTTCCTAGCCTAGACGCAAGTTTACGGAAAGAAGATTTAATATGGATGTGAAAAAAGCGAGAGGTGTTTCTCTGGGTGACAAGTGCAAAAGTTTATGTATGTACAGGTATGCAAATTTGACCTTTAAACCGATTAAATATGGACTATGTTGAGTATGCAGTAGTGCACTTACAAAGCTCTGTAGATTATCACGACCGACCTACTAAGTCCGTCGATTGTTCGATATGATAGCGATGCAACGTCTGCCTTTTTTAGGTCTTACCGACGTCAATTCTGCGTACGTCTTTTTATTTGTCGACTTTATTTAGCGCGACAGGCGTACCTTTTTGTACTTGTATTAATATCGACCCCTAATGAAGACGAGGCTGTACTTTTTCATTTACATTTGCGATTATATAAATATTATATTCGACAGATATTTTGCGTAATGAATGATTAAGTTTCTATTAAAATTAATTGTACACTTCATGAACAATAATTAAAACTCTTAATAAAAAACAACACCATACAAACCGACGTCAAAACAAAGCAAAATCCACATAATAGCTTCTGAACTCGGTGCTCAGACGGTCAATAGTCAAGTCGAAGGTATAGAGGTATTTTGAAGAATTAAAACCCACAACTTCAGAAAGATATTATGTGGAAATCATTTTATTTTATTTTTTGTTATGTAGACGGTTTTATGGCAAGCTTTGCTTATTTCTTCGTCTTAATTCTTCAGTAATATTATAGAATCCGTAACAAAAATGGTGTAAAATTGACTTCTTTGTCGACCCCACATTTCTTTTTCATTTACTGAAATAATTTCTTATTTTTACGCGAGCACTATACATTGAATAAAATCACTTGTACTGATTTATTTGCGTTTCTTAGCTCATCTTTTTGAATTCCCGACGTTTCGGGATGTTTTGCAGCATATGGTCCCGGGGTAGGGAGGGAGGGGACAAAATTAATTAAATTAAATGCCAATATAGCATCATTTTTCATTATTCCTTTGAAAAACTTTTAAATCTCAACGTCATTTTATAGTATATATGTATTCTACACTTCTACATTATAAACTTCTTTATCCTTCTTTAACTCTAGAAAGTCCACAGCTGGACATGGGCCTCCTCTGTTGTAGAAACTGCCATTGATCGGAAGTCATTGTATTGCTATAAATTGTTAAAATAAGCAAGCGAGAAGTCTTATTTCGTGAGATATTGTATTAATTTACACACATTTTACAATACGTTGATGTAAGAAGAAAAGAAATATAATCATTGAAAAAAATTCAACGGAAAAATGTTTTATAAAAATAAACTTTTGGCAGCCTTAGATCTCATTTACATCTAAATTTCAAAAGTTAATATTGTCTTCATTTATTGTGTAATGATATATGTAACGCTGTGATGTCTAAAAAGGAGCAAGAAGTCAATTTCGGTCTTCCTAGCATTTACCATCGGCTTCCTTACCAACGGAATGATGAGTACTCTTAGGCTGCCAATACATGGCAAATGTAAAAATTTTGAATGATGTAATAGGCTTTATATATTATAAATTTTAATATTATTTTAAATTTTCTTTTAATCTTCACGCTTGGCAAGCGGATTGACGATCGCAGTACCTGACGTCCCGCTCTTTTGACGCTGCTTTCTGTGGCCTGTATATTTTACGCCTGACATAATAATATAATAATAATAATTATTATTATTATTCATAACGCCGGACGATGTAGCTGAGGCGGTCCGAAGGGCCCCGAACTGGAAAAGTCCGGGCCTCGACGGGCTGCATCGCTGTGCTCGCCCGACAGTTTCAAGAGGCTCTCGACCAGAAGTCGCTCCCGAGCCTCTTCACTACTGGGATCACTCATTTGGTTCCTAAAGACCGGAATACTACAGAACCGAGTAAATACCGCCCCATTACGTGTCTACCCACGATATTCAAAACACTAACATCCATTTTGAGCGCGAGAATCACTCGTCACCTGAACTCAAATCAGGTGATGTCGCGCGCTCAAAATGGATGTCGGGGCTGTGGTCGTGGAACCAAGAAACCACTTGGTTCCACGATTGACGCGGTCATTGGCAAGGTGGTTAAACGCAACCGTCGGAACCTCTCCGCCGCCTGGATAGACTACAAAAAGGCATTCGACTCGGTGCCTCATACATGGTTGAAGAGGGTCCTCGAGCTGTACAAGGTTGACTGTACAGTTAGAGACTTTCTCGGGCAGTGAATGGGGCAGTGGAGTACGATCCTTTGTCATCTAGGTGAGCGGATGACGGCTGCAGAGAACCACATAAGGATAAGAAGGGGTATCTTCCAGGGTGATTGTCTGAGTCCAATCTGGTTCTGCCTCTATCTGAACCCTCTCAGTACTTTACTGGAGGTTTCTGGGAGGGGATTTCAGCTTCGGGAATGAGGTACAAAAGTGACCCACCATTTCTGTATGGATGATCTCAAGTTATTCGCTTCCAGCCGCTCACATCTTGTGGAATTGCTAAACATCACTTTTGATTTTAGCAATTCTATTAGAATGGAGCTGGGGACGGATAAGTGTGCGGTCCTCCATATCGAAAGGGGTAGGGTTGCTAACTCCGAGGGCATAGACTTATCTATGCCCATCAACATAAGGACCCTTTCCGAGGCTGAAACATACCGATACCTGGGTATGTCGCAGAACATAGGTATCGATGAGGCGGATATGAAAAGTCAGTTTGCGATGTGTTTTATGCACGCTTGACAAAAGTGCTCAACAGCTTTTTGTCGGGTGTGAATAAGACACACGCATAATATAACCATTGGGTCATGCCTGTCCTCATATATACCTTCGGCATACTCAGGTGGACTCAGACCGAACTGAACGCTCTGGATAGAAAAGTCCGCAATGTTATGACGTCCCGAAGGATGCATCACCAGAGATCGTCAGTAATGAGGCTGTACTTGCCACGGAAACATGGTGGGCGTGGCTTTTTGAGCGCTCTCACCATGCATAATCACGAAATGTGCAGCCTCCGTAATTACTTTCCGGCGAGATCGGATGATCCATTCTACAGCGACGTCATTTCGTGTGATAAAGGGCTTACTCCTCTATCCTTAGCCAACGAGCAATGGCAAGACCCAGCAGTACAGTGCATTTCCGACCGGGAAACCGTATGGAAAGAGAAGGAGCTCCACGGGAGGTTCTACAAGGCTCTACATGAGCTTTTCGTAGACACAGTCGCCTCCCTCCACTGGCTACGTTTCGGTGACCTCTTTGGGGAAACCGAGGGTTTTGTCTGTGCGATACGGGATCAGGTTATTAAGACCAACAATTATCGGAAATACATCCTAAAGGATGGCGCCATCGACATCTGTCGAGCTTGTTGCCATCCCGGCGAGTCACTTAGGTATGTCTTCTTCGGTTGTTCGGCGCTTTCTAACTCTGAGTATTTGCACAGACACAACCTAGTAGCCAGGATTCTACACTAGGAGCTCGCTCTGAAATACGGTCTCGTGGATAGGAAAATGCCATATTATAAGTACTTGCCGGAAGCCGTGCTCGAAAATGACCGCGCCAGGACTGGGACCGGGCCATCATCACAGACAGGACTACTCTTGCGAATAAGCCTGATATTGTGCTGATGGACCGGGCACAGTCAAGAATATTTTGGTCGATATTACCATTCCTTATGATGAGAACCTCGTGAAAGCTGAAACAGATAAGCCGACAAAATAGCTGGACCTGGCTCACGAGGTGACCGACATGTGGGGTGGTCTGCCGACCGATATTATTCCTGTGGTCGTTTCTGCGAACAGGCTAATCCCGGTCAACCTCTCGGGTCATCTGAGACGACTGGGACTCCGTGAAGGACCGCTCCGTGCTCAAATGCAGAAGGCGGTGCTCCTCGACACCGCCCGCATCGTCCGCCGGTTTCTTTCCCTTTCCTCCTAACCCTCGGCCGTTTGGTCTCCCCTGCCGAGGGCTTCCATTTGGTTGGGTTTTTATTTATTTATGTATTATTTGTGTTAGTATATTTAATATATATACATATATATTTATGTTTATTTATTTACTATATTTCTTTTATATATTTATTCAGCCCAACCAAATTAGAATACTTTATAAATATCCTAAATAATAATAATAATAAGCCCCCTAAAATCCTACCTTACGTCCAAAAGTAATAAGAGTGTATATAATTTGCAGTCGCTTCCCGGGGAGCGCAGTGACGCATCTGGAGCCAATGCTGGGTGCCACAGCATACAAACCATCGGCGGTGAGGAGTTGAGCAAGCGGGCTCCCACCGACAAAAGTCGTAGTGACTTGAACAGGTGGGCTCACTACGTAGAAGCCACAGCCGATTCCACGGGCGATGATACTATTTCATTATTTTCATCCATCCCTTCGACTTGCCCCTCCTACATGACAAGAAAAATAGTTAGCTTGCCTACCACCAGCACGCTTGATAGTGTTGTGCAGGAAGTCAACCTTGACTCTGAGCTTGCACCCACTACAAGCGCCCGAAGTACACGCAGACGATGGACACCTGAAATGAATAAGTTCATACTGCGCACTTACCTTCAATTGACTGCACTAGATGCAGACAGAAAAAAATATCTTGAATCGCTCCACATAAAGTTTATAGAAAAATAACCGAACATGCAGGTTAGTCGACAGAGAATAGGAGACCAACATAGAGCCATAATAAACAATAAACTACTCCCACAAAAAACTATAGAGGAGATACGAAACGACGTAAAAGACGAGTTTAATTGTCTACAGTTTAATCATTCGACCCAACAGTCACTTTAGAAATAGCAATATTGGCCGCTGGACTATTCGTGCCAGAACGTATTTGGATATAATTGGGAATAACATGAAGTTGTTTGCACTGCTGATTGAACCAAACATTTTGGGCAGTAATACGATGGAGTTTTGTTAATTTGACATAGAGTCTTGCCTGGTCGGCCGTGCTAGCCTTAATAAGATAATTAATAGAATCAGGCGTTACTTTGCGGAAATCCATTATATTAAAGTTGGAAAAATTTACTTTGCCAATATCCGCTCAATAAAATAAAATGATGTGTCTTACCTAGTTTGAAGAGCACCTCCGCCCTTCCTCAATTGCGTGCACTATCCCGTCACCACTAATCCCAGCACCACTACTCCACCACCACTACACTAGGAAAGACACACCACCGACGACAATACGACGTGATTCGCCTCTACACGAGGCATCTTCAGGTGTAGTAGACTCTACGGCGGCTGACCGCTAAGTGAGCGGCGAGCCAAAACAGCTGCTATTTATAAGACTCGCCGACGCAACCGCTCCCCACTTAAGTAGTGAGCGATCGCGTCATGCGATAAAACATGCGACCAATTACCACCTGACGTACGCAGCCGCCTGCAATTAAATTAATAACAAGCCGCTGCGAAACGCCCGCCTACCCTCCAACCACGCAACCAATCGCTAATCACCGTGAAGATGACGAACGACCATATTGCGAGGCTGTCCGTTATTGGATACCAATTTTATTCCCGCGTTAAAAATCTTTCCGATGTCCAGTTTCCAAGGGATGAGTTGTCCCTTTTACATAAAGGCCTAAAGTATAATTTAACACCTTCAGTATCCCAAAAATCGTTAGAGTTCCTCCTTCGGGAGAAATCTGGTTTCAACCCAATTTACAGCCTTAAAAATAGTTTAGATCTCGTTTCCAAAATTAAAGATATTCGTATTCCTCCTAAATCCATGTTGTTATCTTTAGACGTTGATAGCCTTTTCACAAATGTCCCATCCCCTGACTGTTTGCGTATACTCGCAGATCTCTTAAATAAACGTCGTCTACATCCCGGGGAAATAAAGGATCTTCTTAATTTAACCTCTCTCTGTATGAAACAAAACTATTTTCGGTTTAATAACCGTTTCTATCTACAAAAAGAAGAGTTAGCTATGGGGTCCCCTCTAAGTCCTCTTATGGCGGACATTTTCATGGATAATTTCGAAAAACAACATATAGTTGTCAATCAAAGTATCTTGTAATATTATAGATATATAGACAACATAATTATTTGCTGGACTGGCACAAGGAGACAACTGGATGTTTTCCTTAATAAAATAAATAGAGTCCACGATAAAATTAAATTTTATCTTGAATTGGAACAAGATTGTTCCCTTAATTTCCTCGACTTAACAATAACGAGAAAGGAGTCGTATACTGACACGGTCATCCCAGCGTCATCGTATCATCCGTGGCAACATAAATTAGCCGCTTTTTATTGTTATATTAATCGTTTGTTTACTGTCCCATTAAGTAAAGAAAATTATTTAAAAGAGCTTAACGTAGTTTATCAAATTACGGTCTCTAATGGTTTTCAAACCTTTGACCTACTTAGGCTCCATATCTGAAAAAATAGCTAATACTCTTCGACAGAGCGGCGTGTACGTTGCGTTCAAAACAAACAATTCTCTTAGGAATATCTGTAATAATAAAGATAAGTTAGATATTCCTCAAAAGTCGGGTTTTTATAAACTTGTTTGTGACGAATGCCACGCCGTTTACGTGGGTCAGACTGGTCGCAACTTCGGGACACGTTACAAAGAGCATTTAGCCGCGTACAGGAATTGCAATCCTGATAAATCCCATTTCGCTAAACATCCTTTAAAGTATTACATACTTGTAATAAAGGGCTGCGACTGTGTGTGCTGGAACAGTTGGAGATATTAAAATATAAAAATAGTAATAATAAACACTGCTGAATGAACAAACAAATGTTTCTAACTAACCTCTCTTAAACATCTTTAAACCTACTCTCCAATAACGGACAGCCTCGCAATATGGTCGTTCGTCACCTTCACGGTGATTAGCGATTGGTTGCGTGGTTGGAGGGTAGGCGGGCGTTTCGCAGTGGCTTATTATTAATTTAATTGCAGGCGGCTGCGTACGTCAGGTGGTAATTGGACGCATGTTTTATCGCATGACGCGGTCGCTCACTACTTAAGTGGGGAGCGGTTGCGTCGGCGAGTCTTATAAATAGCAGCTGTTTTTGGCTCGCCGCTCACTTAGCGGTCAGCCGTCGTTGAGTTTACTACACCTGAAGATGCCTCGTGTAGAGGCAAAACACATGTCGTATTGTCGTCGGTGGTGTGTCGTTCCTAGTGTAGTAGTGGTGGGAGTAGTGGTGCTGGGATTAGTGGTGATGGGGATAGTGCACGCAATTGACGGAGGGCGGGAGGTGCTCTTCAAACTAGGTAAGACACATCATTTTATTTTATTGAGCGGATATGGGCAAAGTAAATTTTTTCAACTTTAAAACTAGAAGTATCTGAAGAATCACGACTACATAATCTTAACTTTACCAACCTCAACAGCGAAACGACCCTAGTGAACCCAAACCACAACAGTAATTCTGAAACTCAATTTGTATACAGCATTGACATCAGCTCCACACAAGAAACTTCACTTACTTTAAATCATCAACATCAATCAAATCAAATCAACATTGCAGGAGAAATGCTACCTAACCCACAAGTGAACCTAGATAGGGATTCACAAATAGATGAGACCTTCCAACAAGCACTCCAACATTATAAAGAAACTAGCCCTACAAAAAGAATTTTTATTCCCAAACAAAAATCTTCTAAAAAACTTACGCGTATAGTTACCTACCTAAATAAAATAATTTTACCTGAAAACGTTAATAAAGAAACGGACTTCTATACCTTACAGGCTACTATATATTGTGTGGCATGGACTGCGGTAAAAGCGGACAGAGCAAAGATAACCCTTCAACCAGGAGAAGTCACGCAGGCAAAGCCAAGAGGGCAAAAAAAGAATATAAACCAAACTGGGAAACACGATTAGAACGAAAATTAAATGATTTACGATCAAAGATAGCACAAATGACACAATTCATTGATGGCAATAGAAGTAAGAAAATAATTAAACACATTAACTAGATACTAGAACAATATAGAATCGACACTGTTCATGAAGAACCAAATACACAAGCAGCTCACACATTAGACACGCTTAAACAAAAACATGTCAGTCGTAGCAGGTCGTCTACAACGTTACAAAGCATGTGCCCAAAGACGTTACAAAACTTCTGGGCAGGAATTTTGGGAACAACCAATCGAACATAATACCCAAGCAGAGTGGATACAAACAGAACTGACAAACAGCAATACAAATATTCAAGCAATGACATTTGATCACATATTCCCAGAAATTTTTCATAAAGTACTTTCTCGTTTACATGACTGGAAAGCACCCGGTTCAGACAACATCAATAGTTATTGGTACAAAAAATTTACATCTGTCCATAGTTTTTTATACAATTACATAAATACTTTCATCCAGGATCCTAAAACAATACCATCTTACGTAACTTCAGGTACAACTTTTATGATACCTAAAGATCGTAATGATCTTTCAAATCCAGCAAAATACCGACCAATAACATGCTTACAGACCTTGTACAAAATTATCATATCTTGCATATCTGAACTAATATATCAATACATCGACACTAATAATATCTTAGCTGAACAACAGAAAGAATGTCGCAAATTCAGCCAAGACTGCAAGGAACAATTAATCATAGACTCAGTTATCCTTAAAAAAGTTCAAAAAACCAAAACCGATCTGCTTAGCATGTATATTGACTACAAAAAAGCCTGAGACTCTGTCCCCCATTCATGGCTTGTTATAATTTTAGAGATATACAAATACATCCAACTATAGTAACATTCCTAAAGATCATGATGACAAACTGGACCACTATACTAAGACTAACTTCTCCTACTAAAATAGTACATACCATCCCAATAAAAATTCAGAAAGGGATCTTTCAGGGAGATGCTTTAAGACCACTGTGGTTCTGTCTTGCTCTAAATCCCCTATCTAATATATTAAACGCAACTACTTTAGGAATCCTGTTAAAAAATACAACAACAGAAGGACAAAATGAAATTCAAAAAATATAATTAAATCATGGATGATATTAAACTATACGCCAAAAGTGAGACTCAACTCTATGAATTAGCAAACATGACAGAACAATTCTCAAACGATATTAAAATGGAATTTGGCATAAATAAATGTAAAATAAATTCAATTAGAGCAGGACAGAATTACCGACACCAATACACTTTAGGAACAGAAGAACAGATAGATTCATTAGAGGATCAAGATAGCTATAAATACCTAGGTTAGACACAATCACGACAGATACACTATAAAGAAACTAAACAAAAATTAACACTACAATTTTAACACAGATTAAACACAATTCTGAAAACGCAGCTATATTCTCTAAATACTATCAAAGCAATTAACACCTTAGCTATACCTGTTCTTACATATTCTTTCGCGATAGTCAATTGGACCAAAACCGACCTGAAAAACCTCCAACGAAAAATGAATACCACAATGACCAAATTCCGCAAACACCATCCACGATTATGTCTGCAGAGATTAACACTGCCGCGGAAAGAAGGAGGTAGAGGACTAATTGATACCCTAAACCTACACAATAGAGAGATAAAAGCACTTAGACAATTATTTTTTTCAAAAACCGAAACCTCTATTCTTCATAAAATTATATCACAGAACGACCAAAACTTAACACCCCTAAATTTAAAAGATACAACTGAACAGAAATATGAGAAAGTAATTGACGACAAAACCAAGCTTAGAATGGACTCAGAAATCTCTACACGGAAGACATCGCCAAGATTTATGCCAGATATATGTCGACAAAGAAGCGTCGAACGCATGGTTAAATCGAGGAGGACTCTTCGCGAAGACTGAAGGGTTCATGCTTGCTATACAGGACCAGGTAGTTGAAACCAAAAATTACAGAAAATTTATCATAAGGAATTTAAATAATGACACATGTAGGAAATGCCATAGTTCTCCAGAAACGATTCAGCATATCACAGGCGCGTGAAAGTCAATAACCCAAACAGACTGCAAACATAGACACGATCAAGTTACCAACATTATACACCAAAAATTAGCACACCAGTACAAACTTACAGATTCCGTTACACCATACTACAAATTCAATGAAGAAACTGTATTAGAGAACCCCTTAACAAAACTATATTTTGACCGCGCCATTCTTACCGATCGGACAATCCATTTCAATAGACCAGATATTACACTTATAAACAAGATAAACAAAACTGGATATCTAATAGATATCGCTATACCTAATACCCATAACTTGCAGACAACAATAGCAGAAAATCTGAGCAAATACACTGAATTAAAAGATGCAGTAACCCGACTCTGGCTTCCGCAAAAAGTTACAATAGTATTATCTACAACAGGAGTAATACCGAAACAACTCCACCAGTCCCTTAATTCCTCAACCTACCTCCAAATACCTATCATCTGATGCAGAAGGCCGCGATACTAAACACATGCAGACTCGTTAGAAAGCTTCTGCAATGTGAACCAGAAAACCCAGATCAAAACACAAATACGCTACCATTTTCTGTGAAATCTTCTACCCGTGACCATATTTAATTCAACTGATAATCACTTGGCTTAGGCCCGTGTTATCAGCTCTAGCCGGCTTGCCGAGAATATCAATTAAATAATAATAATAATTTATTTTCTCACCACAATACAGAATTATTGCACATAATATTAAAGTATAGCCTCAATATTATACTGTGGGAGACTGGTGCCTAACCTAGGCTTTACGCCTTATTTCAGGACGCCAGGTCTGCGCCACATGGTGGTAATTACAATACTTTTATTATGTACTCGTACATGTACTATATTTATAATTTACATAATATATTATTTTATCTACTAGGATTTTAGATAGATTAGTATCATCATAATTTAATTCTTGGAGCCAGGTAGTTATTTTCTTTTTGCATATAGTCTTACTAACGTTGAATATAGGAATAATCTTATTGACTTTATTGTATAAAAAACCTCCAAAGTGACAAAAGAAACGTTTAGATAATTTGGTGGATAGATTTATATGACAGCGGTCCACGGGGTTAAAATGCCTTTTACCTCGGGTGAGTGAGGGGTTGTATTTTAATAGAGCATGATATTTTAGTAAGGTTCTTTGTATAAACAGTTGCCGCACAGTTAATATTTTCAACTCTTTATATAGGAGCTCTGTAGGATAGCGATACGGCAGTGAAAAAGATACCTTTAAGTTTGCTCTCTGCGTTCTATCCAATTGAAGTATTTTAGATTTTGGAGGTAATACCATAAGTTAACAGAGATTGGGCCAATGCGTAGTAGATGGATTTCTTGAGTTTTAAGTTAATGTTAATGTGTTCATGAAAACGTAGAGTGCTATCGATTATAACTCCTAGATATTTTACTTTGTCAGCTTGACATAGTTTTATGCAGGTATCTGTGTTATTAAGTGGGTTGGAACACGAGTGACTTACGATGGTATGTGGTAGTGCTGATGTGGTTATTGTGCTTTTTTTAATCTAAACGTGACATAACATGTTTTATCTATGTTCAGTGTCAGTACATTACTTAGAAGCCAGTTTGAGACTGTGTTGTAGCCCAACTGGGCGTACATTCATACATCTTACCCTGAACCTGCACTAAATAGTAGGACGGTATCATCTGCAAAACTTATGATCCGCCCTTTAGGAAGAGTGAGCATACCCAGTTCTTTAATATATAAGAAATAAAGTTGGAGAGAGTACACTGCCCTGAGGCGTTCCATAGGTAGTTGTACGTTCAGCACTGACGAGTTTATCCACCTGAACGCACTGTATATCCACTCAAGAAGTCTTCAAAAAGTCGCAGTTGTATACCTCTAATTCCCGTGCTCTCCATCCTACGTAAAAGTGTGGGTACAGAAACCGTGTCGAAAGCTTTTACGAGATCTAGAAATATGCCAAGAACTTTCTGCCCATTGTCCAAGTTTATAATAATATATTTAGTAAGATCATGAATCGCATCGAACGTAGATTTACCTGACCTAAAAACCATATTGTGAGGGCGAAAGTAAGTTATTTCTTTCCAAGTAGTTTACGATTCTGTTGTTCATTATGCGTTCGAGTATTTTGGTCAAGGCAGGCAGCACAGCTATAGGTCTATAATTATTGACACGGTCTCTGTCCCCACTCTTATAAATCGGGTGTATAATCGATTTTTTAAAAGCTTCAGGGAATTTTCCAGTTGTGAGAGTCAGATTGCAAATATATGTCAGGGGTGGGACAACTACATTAATATGCATATTAAGAAGATTATAGAATATTCCATCCCAACCCACAGCACAGTCATTACGGAGAGATATTATTAATCTTGCAACCTCGTCCTCATCCGTTGGTAACAATACCATGGACTGCGAGTTGTTGTTATTGTTAAAAGCTTTTTTTGTTGACTCTGTAAGTCCACCCGATATATTTTCCGCGAGATTTTTGCCTATATTAGGGAAAAAATTATTAACTGAATTAACAGATAGCTCCGGAGTGGACGATGAGGTTAATAAATGATTGGATAAATTTTCTTTCATTTTTGCCCTATTTGTTATGTTATTTATTGCCCCCCAGAGTTGCTTAGGATTATTACTAGGCTTTTTTAATTCATTTTTTTATATTCCAATTTAATTTTTTTAACAACTTATTACAATAGTTTCTGTAGCTAGTAAAAGATATTTTTAAGACTTCATTGTCTGTTGACTTTTTGATTTTTTGTGTAAACTATCTCTGTGCCGGATACGGCGTAAGAGACCTGGAGTGATCCATGGCTTAATGATTTTTTTACGGTTTGGTACATTCACGGTTTTTGTGTTTTTTTCGACCGCCTGTTTGATAAGACTTATCACTTACTCTGCTGCTACGTGAGGATCTTGGGTATTATATACTTCACCAAAGTAAGTAAGAATTTAAATGAGAGTACGTGATAAAGAAATTACATTTATGGATTTTATGATATTTATTTTTGAATGAATGATTGAATGAATCCATTTATTCTCTCTTCACAAAAGTTAATCTTAGTGCTATGTATTATAAAAGCGCCAGACTAATACCTAACTTTGTGAGGGTCTGGTGCCAGCTATAGAAATAAAAAAAACATTTCATATAACATTTGGCTGGAACGAAGTTCCTTTCTTAGTATATTATCATTGATAAACGTATTAGCGTCATTTAAAATAATAGATATTTCTTTCATAGCAAGATAAGAGAAAGTGCGAGGGAGATGGATGTCATTCCATCTCGCTTCCTTATAGCCCCTAAGGTCATGATGGAAAACTCTTACACTTTTTTTTGACCAGCCCCCATCCGCCAAGTCCGTACCGTGCGATAAGGAACTTTGTTCCAATATTTAAAAATGTATGTTGTTATTCCTAAAATATACGGTCAACATAATTTTTTTGTGCTTAATCTCACTAGAGTATTATACCATTTTAGAATCTTGATTAATTGTGCTAACTTTAGTAATAACTTGCCATAGTAGTGTTCATACATTTTTTTTTATATTTTGACGAGTGAAAGTTGATTAAAAGTAAAAATTTTCTATAATTGCAAGAAAAAAATTAACTTAATTTTATTTGTTTTCTTAAAACTTCATATATTTTTATTTTATTTATTTATTTTTATTTTTTAACCGGGATGAACAGCTATGCTACTTAGGTAGCTAATACAAAAAATATCAGTGATATCTGCAAATTTATAGTCATAAATATTGTATAACGTGACAAATTTTAAAGTATTTAAAAAAAGTTATTAAACTTAAAAAATAGATTCAGATTTCTTTTTCTATTTTTCCCTGGGTAGTCATCAATTTGTCCACTCCCTGGTGTTCGCTTAACGTTGAATTTCGGGACACCCGACATAGTACAATCTTGGGAGCGTCTGTTCATGATTTGTGTAGCTTCTAAATGATATAATAGACTATGTATTTGTTTGTCGAGACGACGGTTCTCATAGCTATGCTAGGATCACATAGGTGATAATTTATTAGGAATTCTATATTTATGGATTGGAGTCAAAGTGACTCATTTTTATGTTGGTTTAGTGCCAAAAAGAAAAATCACAAAATCTCAATACTATGGCGCTGTGGTCGAGTTATCAATAAATTATATATTTACATTGTACAAATTTCGAAGAGATTCTGAAGTTTAACTCATCGGGCCACTTAACCGGAAAGGATAGAACAACGACTTTCGGGCCAGCTACAATTAAAAATATATACAAATACAAGTTAAAGTTATATGTGTCGACTGTGTTAGATAATAAGATGGGTAGGACATTTAAAACTTGTTTGTAAGGTAGTTAAAATATTTTATTTCACTACCTAGCCATAAAATAAGACTGTTAATTCTTACAATAGATATTAAGTTTGTATCGGCATAAATACGTCCTCCCTAGGCTTGACACGTCCATTCTGTCGTAAGCTGCAGCACAGTGAGCACCGAAAAGTTCTTGAGCTAAGTAACTAAAGTATTTATTTTGATATTATACTATATCTTTCAAATGTTGTTGCCATCTTGTGATATGTGTTTTTAATAATTATGTACTGTCATGATTTGATGATTGCTACCATGCTGTTACTAATGTCTTCATACTAATTGTATAAAATTATATATTGTAAATTTACTTTATTTAAAAGAACAGTCCCGCTGGGTTTCTTGCTGGTTCTTTCCAGGACAGAGGTTTTATCTGAACCAGTGGTAGAAGTAATAATAATAAAACTGATTTTATTCTATTCTAAAGCCTTTCCTATAACCCTACATTTAATATTCCTATAATAAATTATATTTAAAGCTTTTTATTGTGACTATTAATAAATCTAAAATCAGAAGTGGGATAAATTCCCTGTTATCGCTTACATGGGATAGACGCGTGAATTGAAATTTTCATTCCACATTTAAATGCCTTTGTTTTTTTTAATGCTGTAATGATATGCAAATATTGTTTAGTATTGAACATACAAACAATCCCCAATTTTTCTCTGAAAGAATTGGGATTTGTTATTTTTGTTTTGAGTAAAGGAGACAATTTCTTTTGTATGGAGAATGGGCCCACTACAAATTTTAGGGATACTTAATGAAATGTATGTCGATTTATTCCTTATAATCTATAGATTGCAAAATTAATATTAGTTTTATCGCATCTAAAGGGAATTCAGAGAAATTAAAATATGAATATCACAATAACCTAAAAAGAAACTAAACGCTATTTTTTTTAATCTGGCTTTACGGCTCTGGGTTCTAGCCCTTCTGAGCTGAAACTAAAAGTTGTTTTCTATTAGTATTGTGAGTTAGAATAGTGTATATAGAATAGAATAGGACAGCTAAATAATTAATAGCATAAAACAAAGTTGCAGGTACATTTAACATTTAGAGGTAGGTACTTTTAGACTGATGGAAAATCCTTTTAGTAGTTCCGGCAAAAAATAGTACACTGACCAATAAACATGGTGTGGAGGCTATTTTTTACATGTATTGATTGATTAGTGAATATACATCACAAACACCATTACAGTAATTAAATAAATATGATTAAAGCCAAAATGAATAAAAGATAATATGTTCACTTATAATATTACCTTTACATGCTATATAGTAAGAAAGATGTTTTAATCTGGTTGTAAAAGGATAAAAACACAAAGTAAAATGCCACTGTATTTATTACTGTAATCATTTCAAAAGTAGTCTATTAATAGTGGAACAGACGGACAGGCGCGGTGTTAAGACTTTATTTTGATATATCTTTGTTGGTTAGTAAAGGTGCAGTGTGTAAACTTTGCTTTAAAATATATTAACTGATTAGTTATTATACCCCAAACACCATTAAAGCCAAAATGACTAGGTAATATCATGTTTATTTATGTTGATAAATATGAAGTGAGATGTTTTAAACTAGTTGTGTAAGGATTACAAAACACATGTATAATTTAATTGTATTTATTATTGTCAGTCATTATCATTCCAAAAGATTTTTTCAAAATAACTTGATAATAACATGTCCATTTATGAAATTGTTAGGAATCATAAGGATATTTTATGTGATATAAGACTGTTGTCTTCAATATCCATATACTTTTTGTCTCTGCTTACGAGCAGCTCTGCAAGATTTCAGCCTACAAGACATACACATTTATTCTAAGCAACCCACCTGAAAAAGTTAATGAATATTGAAACAAGCACACATGTACTTATTTATCTAATATCATTTGCAACCAGTAACACGGTTTTAGGTGCATGTGTGCGTCCAACAGTGAACTATTAAGGGTGTTTAGTGAGTTTTACCTCTACAGCGATTGAGAAAATAAATAGCACGTAAGATGTTTTGAACTGGTCGTGTAAGGATAAAAAAAACTCTATATTGTCACTGTATTTGTTATTGTAAAATCATCACATTCTTAAAGCAGTATTAAAAGTGACACATGCCACCAGGTGCAGTGTCAGGACATTGTTATTAATTTGTATTGATTGAATAACATGTTTACATTCCAAGCACCATTAAAACCAAAATGACTGGATAGTAACATATCCGATTTTTACGATATTAACCACGAAAAATAAATAGCATGTAAGGTGTTTTGAACTATTTGTGTTAGGATAAAAAGAAACACTGTATTGTCACTGCATTTTTATTGTTTATTATTATAAAATCATCATATTCTTAAAGCAGTCTATTATAAGTATCACAGGCCGCGAGGTGCAGTGCCAGGACATTCTTTTAATATGTGTTCATTGATTAGCATGTTTACATCCAACTGCAATTAAAGCTAAAATGTAAAATTCTCGAGTAGCAGTCTCGTACCGGTAAGCTCAGTGTGGGATGGCTACCCTCTAGTTGGAGTGACGACCTGGTAAGATATTCAAAAAGTCTATGGAGATGCAGGTGGCTCAGGACCGTGCTTTGTATAATTCCTTGGGGGAGGCCTATAGGCTGTAATGATGAAGAAGTTTTAAACTAGTTGTGTACGGATACGGCTCGACCGGGGTAGGACACTCTCCTGAAAACCTACCAGCGTAAAATAGTAACAAATGCTCCTGTGTTTCGTATGGTGAGTGTAGAGAACTGGAGTCCTTTTACAAACAAGCACTCCATCTTAGTCCTCAGGGGTGACAATGCATCTGCATTTTGATTCTTAAACGAGGATAAATGTAGATGTCTATGAGCCACAGCATCTACTTACCATCAGGTGGACCGTGCGCTTGTTTGTCACACTTATTCTATAAAAAAAACAAAAAAATTGTCAATTGAAAGAGATACGGTACCAGAGCATCTATTCAACTTGCTCGGCGTTTATTTATAAATTAGGCGCTTTATTTATAATAAGGCACATAGTAGAAACAGGTCAAGTAAGCAACAATAATTACAAGTTTTATTGATTATTATTCGTCATCATTACAACAATTCGCTGCTGAACATAGGTCTTCCCTAAATTAAATATATAATGTTAAATATATATACTTCCGTCAACTGCCATCGCGTTTCGTCCCGTATGGTGTCGTAAAAGTCGTAACAGAGTAAAATAAAGATACCAGGAGATGAGCAGCAACATCTCCTATAGAATACAAAAAGCTTTGGTTGCCACAAGCGTAGCAACTGTGGCAAAAACTACTATATAGTAATGATGCATATTTATATTACTATATAAATATGCATCATTACTACGAGCGCACAGTGGCACATAAAATGAGTTATCAATCAGCAATCTCTCTTTTAGGTTAGTAGTTCTTTTTAGTTTAGGTATTAAGAATCTAGATAAATGATTACATAACTTAAAAATACAGTGTCGGGAAGTAGAAGCAGCACGCTTATAACTAGCCACAGAATAGAATAGTATCATTTTTATTCAATATAGATTACAATACATAATACTTATTAAAAGTCATTTTTTACTTTTACCACTAGTTCGAAAAAAAACCTCTGTCCTGGGAAGAATCAGCAAGAAACCCAGCGAGACTTTTTAAAAAAAAGCATTTTACAATATATTTTTATACAATTGTTTTGAAAATATTTAGAAACAGCATATCGATCACCTCATTCCCAGGGTTATTATCAGTCATTTACTCTCTAGAAGTATAATAACCCTAGACTAATTTTTTGAAGAAATAATTTAAACCTTTTGATAGAAAAGGTCTGCATATTAGTAATTGTTGATGCCGCTCTGGAAATGGCAGGAGTTACAGTTACAGGCATAAGGGTGTTTGTTGGATGTTACCGATGTCTTCAATATTCATGAATTGTAATTCCATATCCCTGTTATCATTTGTGTCTCCATACTGCTGTGAAGCTCTCGGCCGACAAGATTGCAGACTCATTCTAAATGATCCACCTGAAAAGTGTTTTTTTCATCAACTAACCAACAGACTATAGTTTCAGTGTCTTCCACCTAAATAATGATATTTATTAATATTTTATTTATTTCAATCTTTATTACTAATAAACAGTCTTAATGTCTCTTAAATTATATATAAATAACATGTACTCGTTTCCTTCATAATACTTTTGTAGTAAACCAGATTCCACTAAGGTAAAAGAAATAAAAATACATCAAATCAGAAAGGTAAACAAGTGAAGTAGTTATTTTGAATTATAAAATTATTTAACTAAGTACAAGTTCCTAGACGTTTTACATTACACTAATTTCATTTAAGGTAAAAATATTACTTGTGTATTAAGTACAAAGGCAGACAAATATGGGTAAGGTAAGAAGAAGTAGCAACTAAAGAAAAAAACTGTGGTTATCGAATATCTCCCTATAAGGCAATCTGTGGGGAAGGTCTATGTTCAGCAGTAGACTTTTGATAGGCTGTAAAGTTAAAGATAACCTGGTGGTGAATAGCCAAATTGTTTGTAGTGCGAGGTGTATGATACTACAAACATCTGTGCAAAGCGTTATGCCAACTCCTCCGGGCAAGCCTATTTCAGGCAGGGGATCACTTACAGGCTGTTAAAGTAAAGTAAGTACCTGGTGTGATGGTATCCACTGCAAAATAATATCTCTTTCTGCTGAGTTCTTAAAATGAGCTCTTAAAATTGAAGATCCATGGAATACAAATCTTCTAATGGAATGAGCAGTTTCAATACTTTCTTGCAATATTCTTGGGCAGTTACAACAAACTGCATCAAGTAGATGTAACTGAAAAAATTGGGAATGCAAATAAAAATAAAAGTAAAAAATATTAAATTCAGAAAGAATGTACATTACCTACAATCAACAAAATAACATAAAAATAATGTAAACAAAATTCTTGCTTCCTGATGGAGTTTAAATATAATAAACATAAATAGTAGATGTATTTAATTAAATATTAACACTAATATGTATTCCTAATAACATCCATTTATTTTATGTATATCTATATCTATAAATATTAAATTCAGAAGGAATGTGTGCATTCCTTCTGAATTCAACAACATCTTCCTATTAACTACCAATAAAAACTGTGGTTTGCCGACTCGTCTACTAAGCATGGCAACTATGAAATATCCTCCTTTGAGAAATCTGAGGAAGGTCTATGTTCAGCAATGGGCTTTTGATAGGATGTAACGGTTGTGGATATAGTTACTCTGACAGACACTTTTAACATAGATTTGTTTATATTTTGTGTGATTTTATTTTCTCTATTAATTAAATTTTTACCAATAACATAACACTTCAATACTTTGACACTTTTAACATACTAATAAAATTGTGTTTGTCATATGTTTTAGGTAATTCAACATAAATTATAGATTTTCCAAAATTCTATGAGCAAAAGTAAACTTGTATTATACACTCACATATACTTTTAATTAAACTCGTCAGTTTTCATTTTCGAATGTCATTGGCGAATTAAATACATAATGTGGAATATTTGGCTATATAATATAATCCAACACTTGTTGCATTGATTAGACATTGACATATTAATTTGTTAGTAATATGAGGGATATTTATTAGTATTTTACAAACTTAAAATAATTAAGTACTAAAACATGTATAGATCGTTAAGTGTCTGTGGGTGTGGGTCGTTTATTTTATTTCTAAAAATCGTACCATATCTCAATATTCAGTAAAAATAAAATAAAATGTAATACATTATAAACGAAACTTAGTAGTTTCGTTTCCGTAGTATAATATTTTTGGACTAGAACTTCGAGGTGACAAAAATAAGATATATTTCACATAAAAGTTTGAAACTTTAAATCAATTGTAGGTTTTGTACAGTTGAATTCTTCGCATTCCATAAGATAAGATACTCACCTCTTGAGAAATCCACAAATATAAAAGTTGGCGCACATCTGCTCCTGTCTCGGCTAGTTATTGTCTTCGCACAGTGCGTTGAAATCCACAAATATAAAAGTTGGCACATCTGCTCCTGTCTCGGCTAGTTATTGTCTTCGCACAGTGCGTTGAAATCCACAAATATTATTTAATTGTTTTCAGTGTATGCTGATCTTCCAGATAAGTAAGTACAAAAAACAACAGCGTGACGAATGTCAGTGCCGTAAAGTAATACCCGGCCGTCGGCACAGACATAGATATGATGTTTATATTATTATAATATGGCCGTCGGTTATTACCCACGCACGGAAGTCAATGACAAAATAGGGTTTTGTTCCACGGTGTCTATGAACCATGTTATATGATATAAGCTAACACTTTTAGAAATAGGATAAAAATCTCAGTGGTATCCCTTTTTAGTAATAAATATATAATATACAAATAAGTACAAATATAATATGTATATAATAAGTTATCTTGGTAAAAAAATACATTTTTCTTTAATAGAAACTGCAAAAATGATTCATTACACATTTCCCCATGTTACATTAACAGAACACGGAATATCAAAACCACTATTTTTTAGATTTCTTGATTCCGTTTAGATATTCATAAAATGTATAGGCCATTTATTATAATAAATTGGTAACTTTTTTTTGTATGTAATACCATTAAGGGTCGTTAAAATTTCTAGTGGGCCCAAAAACGACTGACTCCTTTGTACCACTGTTATAAATCTGTCTGATTCGACAAATCATTTTGCAATGTAAATCTGCCGTAACTATCATAATAATTTACGTAAAGGAAAATAACTTATTAATGAATACCACTTGCTTTCCTACATTCTAAAAGTTGAATTCTTTTATTAGATTAAAATAAGAAGTACCCACAATGGACCTTTTATTTTTAGCTACGCAATTGATTTAAACAATAATAAAAGATTTAAATTACATCCGTAAGATAATTGATAGTTAAACTGGGAATAATTCTTGATTGGGATTGTGCCCACTGTCCTAACGAGTATATTATGATTTCAGAATGGACCTCCCTGCTATACAAAAACTTTTTATTGCGATTAAAGGTGCTATCTCCAGTAATCGGCCTAGAGATGAGGACGTTGCCCTGCTGATTTTTTACCACACTAAGAGCGACCTAGGAGCAAAGTCGTGGTGCGGGTGCCTCGAGTCCCTCGCCAATGAATTTGGTTGGGGCAACATAACAACTGTTGCCAAGGCAAGTAAGGCCCTGTGAGGGTCTGCCCTTTTATGGTTTGAGTCCTGGGACCCCACAGAGGGTCGGTCCTGGGATAATCTACGTCAAGAGTTGACGTCTTTGTATTCTTAAAAATAAATCTCACAGAAAAACTTAAAAAGGCTGTGTTATTTACTTCTTAATCAGCCGATTCCTATTGTGAATGTGAAAGCGAAAAAAATTTGACTTTTTCGTATTACGTAATACAAAAATTGTTTTTAGTGAATTACAGTAAGTTGAATTAGTGTGTGGCAATATAGCTGATGTTCACGTAAAAATGGTATCTTTTAACAGCGGTGTTAAAACTAAAACGAAAATAAAAAAGACCATAAGAGCATTATGGTGGGTGTTTCATGAATCCTTTTTTCTAGTTATTCTAAACGCCCTAAAATAGGAACACGATCTAGTAACGTAACATGTTATACTTGCGGTAAATGGAGGCATTCCAGGGCGCGATGTGTTATACAAAACTTCTAGCCTAATTTACTAACAAATAAACCAGAAACACAAGGACAGAAACCTGGCGAGTTTGTTAAAAAATTTTGCACGTACTGCAAAACGCACGTACATGTAGATACATTTTGTCGGTATAAATTAAAAACTAATAAGGATGACAATTCTTCTATGGCCGAAAAAGAGGTAAATTTTTAGAAAATCTGATTTAAAGTTCAGTTAACAGATACTTCTGTTATCTGTTAACTGAATCTATAGCAAAACGTCTTGGTTGCCACCTCGTTCCGTGCTGTATTAATCTTTTTGGTATGGGTAACTACAGGCATTTTTGAAAATTATATTTCCAGTTAAATTTATTGATTTTGTGTATTGAATTGGTTATTTTCGTAGTTAGAGACAGGGATTGCTGTCACGATCTCTTAATAGGTAGGACGCTGTCCAACATCCAGAAATTGAAATAATAACGAATTCATTAGGTTCTCGTCTGGTGCAGAAATATCTACCTACCTTAGAGATAAATTTCTTAGTAACAAACAGTGTCTTAGATCAGTTTGCGCAGCTTTCGGTGACGTTACCACATTTAGATGATGGGTAACAAATAAAAATTAAGCCATTTTCCAAAGGTATCCCTTTGTTCTATAAGCAGTCGGAAATGTACATACCGGTGAGCTTGAAATAAAATTAAATAAAAACTGGCCATGTGCCTGTCGGGCCACACACAATGTAGAGGTAGGGTTCCGTAGTTGCCGGTCACAATACGTGGGCTTTCTTGATAATGAGCATAAAAAGGGAGTTCGCGGTTTGACCGCTATAACGACTAATAATTTAAAGTTAAAAATTTTGTACAACCGACTTCAATATAAATTATTAAGAATAACTCAAAACTATTGGTCAGACCTTGATCAAATCATATCATATCAAAAATCCACTGTGATGAATGAATCAATATAAAAGTCCACTGCTGAACCTAGGTCTCCCCTATAGATTACCTCATACAGAGGATTTTGCCATATTTGCCACGCTTAGCAGGCGGGTTGGCAACCGCAGTTTTTTATCATTTTGAGTTGTTATTAAGAAGATGCTGCTGCCCATCTCCTGTTTCAGTTGTCCTCTGTCGCCTCTTAC
Source organism: Parnassius orleans (assembly GCA_029286625.1). Lineage (NCBI taxonomy): Eukaryota > Metazoa > Arthropoda > Insecta > Lepidoptera > Papilionidae > Parnassius > Parnassius orleans. Next base: position 7,848,565 of record JAGSMP010000003.1, read on the forward strand.
AACACCCGCGGAACGATGTGGTGTAGTGGACATTCTTACACCGCCACTACAAGATAATTAAAATTTTAACGTTGATTATTAAAATTTTCTAATTTTAGTATCGTTGACAGAAATAATATTAGAAAGAATAATCAAAAATAAAAACATTTCGAAAATTTACAAAATTGCATGAGTTCATTAATGAACATTAGATACAGGAGATGCAGTATCTTCTAATAATTTAGTTTTTCTCTGTAGGCTCTTGCGACACCCACGGGATGATAATATGGATTCATTTACGACGCCATTATATAGCGAGTAGGTACCAAAATCATCAATTAGATTCTAAATAATCTGAGGGCAAAAAGATTCAAAAAGGAAAATGAAGTGGAATTGTGTCGTTATTGGATAAATTCCTCTCACCGTCTTGCATAATAGATCAGACACATTGTAGACTGGACCAGAATAATTTTCAATAGATTGCTTTTACAAACTGTGTGCATTGCAAGTATACAAAAAAAACAAATGTTTATTTGGTACCGGTACGGTTGGTTTTCAATATTTTACCTTACGCATTCTTATAGCTATGATTCAAGGAACTGCTATGGAGCTTTGCACTCGTTCAGGTCTCAACTTTTTATTAGAACGAATTTTGCTCCACTTTTCATATATTTTTTTTGTTGAGATCATATTTAGCTTTTTAAACCAAAATTTATTTTTTTTCAAAATATATATCGATTTATAACTCTTTTCACTCAAGATAAAAATGTTCAAATCTTTTTCATATAAAGGGCCTCTTCATAGATCGTTAATTATTTTAAGAGCACTTACAAAAAGCTCCGTATAGTAAACTTTGTTCGTGGAACTCCGCGATTTAGTTAAATCACTCGTGTCGTTTTAAGGCTGATATGCATTTAGAAAAAAGTAAAGTAAGCGTCCTACGAGTGGGTACAAGCTTATTGACATTCCTAAGAGGGTTTTAAGGACAAATGTCCAATGTGACCCGACATGAATACTAAGATATGAATACAATACTGTTGGGAATGAGGGTAAAAAAATAAAAGGAAATACGAACAAATTAAGGTAGAACGGTAATCTCCCACCTGTTCTAACAGTATAAAGTATCACGCTGGCGACTAAGAGAGATCAGTCGGTAATTGTAATTGTAATAAAGAGAGAAGAGTGCGCTGTTTAGTTGCTGATAATGATTGGTTGCGTAAGCAGGATAACAAGTTGAGCATACGCTATCACACCTTAATATTTTTGACAATTGGCCTCCAAAATGGTTTCTGATAGTAAGGAGGGTTTTTTACCGAGTAGTGTTCTTTTATTTAAATAATTTTGAGAATAATTTCTAACATCAGAAGTGGAATAATTGCTTACAATACATTGATTATTTGGTCACATTATATGTCATTACATCAATAATTTATGATTCATCGGAATACATAATTAGATTTTAAATTCATTGCTGCATTTACATTTAATTTACTTGCTAACAGGTCATTACACAAAATTTATTATTCGTATTATGGCCAAAGGTTATGTAACTTACTAAAATGTATATTTTTATCGAAATCTATGCTATTGGTTAAAAATAATTTAACACAGTGCGATACTCAAACATACGGCACTACGGTAAAATTATAGGTGGACCCATATCTTCACCCACTTTGTTAAAAGCAATTACTGTAATTCCTTTTTTTAAATGCCCCACAAAATAATCTAATTTAACAATCATGGTGAAAAATAATATTTGAAAAAGCGGCAAATCGATTTAACTTTCTTACTTAATAAACGCATTCAAAGTTTGAATTCGGAAATAAGAATTATTTATGAATGACAAGTATTATAAAAATATAGAGTATTAACAATTAATATAGAATTCATCATAGACTTAATTAACCATTATTTAAATACTAGAGATAACATTTTTGAAACATTTATTTTGTCAAATATCTTTTTTTATCTACTACAATAATACTACTATAAATAAATAAGCCTTTGATTTATTATATCAATATGAAATCTATTCTAACAAAAGGCCACAAGTAGCCTTAATATACCGTTGCCACTCCTCGTGACACTGACGGCAACAAAAGAATAGGGATTACTCTTAACTCCGACAAAACCCAACCTTTATTATGAACCTTTGTGACTATATATATAAATTACATTAATATATATATATTAATGTAATTTATATTACTTCAGATTTTGATGTGAAAGTGCATAGACAGTGATAACTTACGGAACCGAGACGTGGTTCTTCACTACTGGTATCGGGGTTCAAATCACTCGGCAACCTGTGTCGAGTTAGTGATAAAATCCATTACGATGAGTTCCGCAAAAACAAACAGTAACAACTGAAATAGCCCTGTGGATTAGTAAGCAGAAATCGCAATAGCGCGGTCATATAACTCGAAGAACCAATGGAGCAGAAATATTCTCAAGTGACAGCATCGTAATGTCACGCATAGCATATTGGACTACCCTGTACATGGAGTGAATTTACTTACTTTTATTAGTCGTTTTATTTCGTAATTATGAAAATAGAAATAACGTAAACTCAAGAAACATTTTTAATTCGAACAAAGATTAGGAGTATTAAAACAGTTTTAGAAAGTTCTTAAAATATTCAAGGATTTCGTAATAGCGCGTGTATCGTCCGTAAAATGTAAGGTTAAAGGTTAAAACAACTTGAACAGAGAAAATTAAAATCACGATTTTGCATATAATCTTGTAATATTTTGTAGGTATAACAGTTTTCAATGTACCAGGTATTGTCTGTGGTTCCATTCGCCTATATCTTCAGAAAATTACCTATGTAATTCGTGGTAATTTGGTTATGTTCAGGTTCAGCTAACAAAAATCTAATACGTGTTTACAAACGTGCATCTCATAGTTTTTTCTGGGACTTAAAAAAACGTTCATAATAGGATTTTCACTTGTATCGTGAAGGTGCTTATTAAACCTAAATGTACATAAATTGCACATACCTAGATTAAAAATAATTACTTTCCAGCCATACAAACACTCGCTCTGTACGGTGATGAGCCGTCATTATTTCATGCTACGAGTATTATAAGAGGGGGTAAACGAGTATGCAGCTAACATGATGGTACCAATACTCATGAACAACTGCAACATCAGGGTAACTGCAGGTGCGTTACCGGCCTTTTAAAAAGTGCTAGATGCGATAGAATTTGCCAATTAAAGTAAGCGCGCTGAACTGCCGTGGTCAGAAAAATCCTCTATAGATCTAAATATCCGGCGAACACGCTGAGATGCTTTAAGAATATCTTAGATATAGCGTGCAAAACTGACGTTAATATAAACAAGAGGCTCTTGGCATAGAATAACTATACAAATCACTAATAACAGAACAGTATCAGTTAATTGTTTTTTTTAATTCTTTACTATTGGGTAATCTAATAGTGTGCGTTTGTTTGTAGGCGCGAGTTTTTGTAGATTTGTGTGTATGAACGTTCGTACGTGCAAGCTCGCGTATATCACGTGTGTGGCAAAAGCCAAATTTACACTATAATGCCGGTATTCGGAGACAATCTTGAATTTATTCTCAAACTCCTCAATGTCAAAGTTTGAGTCTAGGCCATACTGTAAATACACAAACATTGACATTTAAAAGTTCGAGTTTAAACAAGCTTTTTGAGATTGTCTCTTAATATCGGCCATCAGTCATGGCAAACATACGACCCGCGGTCCGCACACGGCTTCCGGATCATTATCAAGTGACCCGCGGACAGATCTATAGATTTTAATTATCTCACTCACACTGGCTGACCTTTTTAAATATAGATCCTTTTTATTATTTATACCGTAAATTTGTTTGTGTGGCCCGCTAGCATACCCCTTATGTTGTAAATGGCCTTTTAGAAAATCGAGTTTGACACCCCTGCTATAAATCATAATCTGAAAAGATGTTAATTAGGTCTAGAAACAACATGCACTTCATTGCATAAAGTCGACCGGTAACATACTGCATACAGAGCGTGCATGATTAATACCGGCGTCTCCCGAGACACCTTCTGATAGAATGCACTGCCTGCTCTACATCCTATCCCAACGGTATGAGATTTATTATATATTCTTAATATATGTAGGATACATTAAGTCTAAGTATTATGTTTTGCATCTGCCAACAATTGTCTTTGGCATCCAGGGTTGGCTGGCGGAGAATGCCACATGGCAATAAGTCCGCCTTATGTACCCTTAACTTTAAGGTGTTACATTTAAGCTTTTTAAATAAAAAATTTAAAAACAAAAATAATTTGCTGAAAATATAAAGGAATTTTCTTACATTAAATCTATGTACTAACATAATTAAAGAAGCGCATTTATAGTTAGACTTTGAGAAAATAAGCATACTATAAGCCTTTTATCTAATTTAAATTCAAATAGAAATTAATTTGGATGCTACCAATGCTTCGTTAAAGTCTGCCGTTAAATCGGTTTGAAGAACAAGATTCTTAGTAATCCATTAAATTGTAATTATCTGGTGAAAATTAAACAGTGATCAAAGAAATTGTTATGCCTTTTCAGTTTAAATATTTTATTTAACAGCCGTAAACTAATGTATACTTAAATGAAAAAAAAATGTTTTATAACCGAACATTCTCTGCAATTTAAGCTTAAGTTGTTTTGGTTGCATAGTACATCATAGTTAAAAATCCCGTCTCCTGCCATTATAATATAGATTATCTATCAAGCAGAATCTAAGAAATTTTACCAACAGCAAATGCATGACATGAACCTCTGCTTCTTCTCATTAGCCAGTAAAAGCCCCATATGTAAAAAATTTAAACTTGTACCTAATTTTTTTCAGATTGTTTGGAACATGGCGACTCTAGTATTTTGTTACTTATCGAATAGGATTGTGCTTGCTTCACAATTAAATTTTTGTTGATGATAAGATGAGGTCAAGAACACCTCTACTACAAAAATCAGTGTTCAGATTGGAAATTATGAGTTTATGCAAGCAAAACTATGAATGGAAATACGGCTACGAATATTCATCGCACTGTAAAAAAATATAAATAGATTTGCTAAGGTCGAGTAAATCCCTTCACGTCGTAGTTTTCTTATTCAGATAAAAATACAAGTTTTAAATGACTGAATAAATTGTATTGAAAGACGATAAAAGAGCAATAAATGGCGCCCTATAAGAAAGTGGTTTAAAAGTTTTATTTTGTGCATATTAAATACGTGGGTAAGGACCGGTTGGCTCAATCTTAATATTTCTAAATATTCGAATGCTAGCTAAAGGAATAAAATTTTGTTAATAATTAGCCTTATTAAAACCTTAAATATGCATGGAAGAGTCATTACACTGCCCCAACCTCAATATTATCTTCAGCGCTAGTCTTTAACGCGCTCAAGAGCAAACAATGTAGTTATTATAATATTATTAACTAACAAAACGCACAGTGCTGAAAAAATCGTTCAAATCAACCCTAGTCGCTAAGTTTCACCATTGATTGCGACGACATAACTCAAGTTTCACTCCCGAACATTTTATTAGGTTTTTTTTGCCGCGCAAGAACACTGTGGAATTTATTGCCACCAAAGATTCTTCCAGATCGGTATGCCGTAGGGACTTTAAAGAAAAGAGTCTAAAGCCATCTCTTTCCTTAAAGGATAGCAACGCATCTGTGATTTCTTATGTTATTGCCTTCTCTTGCCGCTTATGCCGCGATGATAACTTGTCATCAGATGAACCGTATCCTCGCATGCCTCTTCTGCTATTAAAATGAATGAAAATGAAATGTTTTGGCGTAGAAAATACTACATCTATCTCCGACTAAGAAAATACAACATAAACTTATCAGTTAATTAAAATGTTAAGATTATGCATTAAGAAAATGGCGCAAGCAAATAGTTCCATAACTCAGTTAAATTACGACAGTTAAAATAATGTTACAAATTAGACTAAAAATTATCTAAATAAAGGAATATTTCTTGGTAACGACTTTGCTTTAATAAAAAATTCATGAAAAAAAGCAACTCATCATCTTCAACATCACCATTACTGCATTAAAGCCCATCACAAGTCAACTGCTGAACATAGGCCCCCTACAAGGAATGCCACAAAGCATGGTCCTGAGCCACCTGTATTCATTGACTAACTATGTCTCTTACCAGGTTGTCACTTCATAATTGGGGACAACCCTATACTTCGCTTACATATATGGCCGGCCCATTATCATTTTAGCTAGTGATCCATTGCGCTTTATCGGTTACTCTGGTTTTACTGTGGAGGTCCTCTGTTCCGCTGCGGATATCCTCATTACAAAGTCGACGAAGAGGACCTCCGAGTATATCCCTCTCTCCATTGAAAATTGAGTGACCTTGACCTCCTCATACGGTCAGCAGTGAGGAACCACGTCTCAGATTTACTCGTATATGTCATCACACACTCACTGATTGTAAAATCTCTTTAAGGTATAAGTTGACGATAAAATGTGTCAAAATCTCCCGAACGCTGCCCAGCCGAGTGGGATTCATTAATTGACCTCTCGGTCTAAGTTGCACTTACCGTGTCGGACAATTTGTCTGAGTCAAGCATACTCTTCAACAATTTCGAGCGTTGTGTACACAGCAACTATGCCGTTAAAATGGGCATTACAAATAACCTTTGTTTTGTCCATGTTTCTTTTTAAGACCGTTGTTAGACACTATAGAGCATAGTGCTGAGGTCCTCCAGCGATTTTGCCATATTGACCATATTGTCGGAAAATCCAATTGCCAGTTTGACCTTCTCTTTCATAAGATCATAAATCTTGGTTCAATTATTGAGTCGGTTAATCTTTCTATTCACCCTTTAAAGGCTACTCATCACAATATTGGAACCGATGACTCATTGATTGATCTAATCTTTGCTGCTTCTCCTGACCGTGTGATGATACACGGAAAGCTACCTGCTTTGGGTATCTCACGTCGTGACTTGATTTATGCTTCGAATAAGCTAAAACCTCCCAAGTATTCCCCTTCTGAATCTGCGCAATTTTTTTAAAATAGACTTTGATAAGCTAAAGAATGACGCTCGCAATATGGATATAGCCTTATTTATTGCAACACCTACTGTTGACGATAAAGTCTCTATTCTTAACCATAATGTTCTCAGCCTTTATGATGCTCATACTCCAGTTCACAAGGTAAGATTGAAGCATCCCCCAGTCCAATAGATGACAGAGGGCGTAAGATTGGCAATGTCTAGACTAAATCGGGCTTTTCTTCGTTTCAATAGAGAACATACTGAGGAAAATTGGTTGTCTTTTAAGCAGCTATGAATAGGTGCAATCACATGGTACGTGCAGCTAAATGCTGATATTTACATAATTGTATTAATTACTCTTCTTCTCTTTCAGAATTATGGAAATTTCTTAGATCTTTTAGTTTTGCAGACCAGCTACATTGGATTGTGGTCCTTCTCTATCACTTGATGAAATCAATAAACATTGAATGAATGAATGAATGAATATACTTTTATTGTACCACGAACAGATATAGAAATGACATAACAAAAAGCAGATTATATGTACAATTTGGCGGCCTTTTCGCTACATAGCGATCTCTTCCAGGCAACCAAAGGTGTAAAGGAATAAAATGAATACTAGGTAGGTGGTGCAATATAAATATACATAATATAATATCAATACATGTTATATATAGACAATACATGCAATAAAATAACATCTAAATAACTAATACATGAAATAATTTAAATGACTAATACATAATTAAAGATAAAGTAAAACATGTAATATACTTTTTCATAATAAACGTCAAATTTACAGAAACGGCTCAAAGTGTGCTCCGCCTTGCTCAATAGACAACCTCGCTCGTCGGGATATGGTTTGTGTGGCATTTCGCACCATCGTTGGTGTTATTGATGCGAAAACCGAGCTAACACGCTGTTCCATCTCGGCAACCGTTGAGTAATCGGAGAAATACACTCTGTCCTTCACATAACCCCACAAAAAGAAGTCTAAGGGTGTGAGGTCCGGAGAACGAGCAGGCCAAAGCACCGTCCCCGCGGCCGATCCATCGCGGAAAGCGAACGTTAAGATCTTCTCGTACGTTGCGAGCAAAATGTGCTGGAGCTCCATCATGCTGAAACACCATGTTTCTTTGGTACTTAAGTAATAATCCCAGTCAGCCACAGGAAAGTCTTCAATCGCCTCTTGGAATTCCGTTTGTAAAACGTTAGATAGTTACTACCGTTCAAACGTGATGGCATAATGACGGGACCGATGACATGCCCGTCATATAGGCCAGCCCATTCAGCCGCCACTGGTGTTTGAATCTGCCCTGCCGTGAAGCATGTGGATTCACGCGAGCCCAAACGTGATCGTTATGCATATTTGAAAGTCCTGACCTCGTGAATGTTGCCTCGTCCGTCCAAAGAACATAGTTTGCGTAATTAGGGTTTACCTCTAACTGCCTGAGGTACCACTCGCAGAAGTTCCTCCTGGGTGCAAAATCGGAGGTATCAGCCTCTATGTACGGTGATAGTGATAAGGGTGACGATTGTCGTCACGAAAATTCGCCAAACTGCAACATGGTTTGTACCAAATCTTGTTCCGGCTCGCCTCGTACTTGTGGTCGGCTCTTCTTCAAAATGCTCTGACACTAATTCAGCCTGCCTGGCGTCGACTGTGCTTGGACGTCCACTTCAGTAGACCAATGAAAAAAGGCCGGTGGAATGTAGTCGTCTTGACATGTTCAGAAAACACTGGTACGAAGGCAGCCGTCGCTGTTCAGTGGGGGGTCTACCATCGATAAATCGTTGCCGATACAGTTCGCGAGCACGATTTAAATTGCTATCTTCATGGCCTACGCATAACATCATATCGTAATATTCCGAGTTAGAAAGCATTGTTATTTTGCAAAAATTTGAAAAAACTCGAAATAGTTGTAGGTTATCGATTAGAAAATTTGAAATTGACATTTTTTTTCCAACTTGACATTTTTTGAAGCCAGTACTTGAGTATAATGACATCCTTGTATTGAGGTAGCAAACATTTATGAATGAAAAATAGAAAAACTATTAAAGTAGACAATTATTAGGTAAAATAGGTGTAGGCCTTTCTGTTAAATAATCTGGTTCCTGACATGACAGCTTAATGACAAGCTACTAGGGTTGACAAAATGTTTAGCTTTGATAATTAATTATATTTTTACGGGTATTTTGAAACACGTTGTATACATGTAATGAAATGACATTTCATTAAATTGAATTTTCCGCGCTTCGCGCGTGTATTAGGTTGTCTGTGGAAGTGAGTAGGGCGCATCGGTGTGCGCATTTCAATGGCGGATGATGTTCGATTATTTTGTGATTTTATTGTTATAAAAACTTATAGAAAAATAAATGAAAGGATATAATTGAGGAGGCGATATTAGTGAACTTTAAATGTCGTTTCTTTGTATTTTCAGGTGAGATAAAAGTGTAATTCTCATAGTTTGTTGTAATATTGTAAAAGTAAAAATGTGTTAAATAAAACTTTGTATTTTCAGAGAAACAATTTGTGTTTAATAGTGAAAATCCTCAATAATATATCTTATAAAACGACATTTTCGTTTACTAAATGAAGATGGACCGGCTGCAATTTGAGTTTACGATGATAGCTTCAAATGATGGCAAATCTAACGTATTAGCCATAACCTCAATATCTACAGAAGAAGGAAAATGTTATGTTTTACCTGATGAGCTGAAGCCGGTGATTCAAAAAATAGCATAAAGAAAAGGCACCAAAGTAGAAAAATATGGATAAAATTGGATGAAGATCTAAAGAAAACATATATAGATGAGGAAGGTAATATGCAATTTTTAGATCAATATTTAGAAGAAATGAGCACAAAACAACCAAAAGACAAAGATGACAGTTTGCAACATATCTTGGAAAAATTAATAGAAACTACAACCAAGAAAGAAAATCAACATAACCTAAAACATATTTCAGAAATTTATTATTGAAAATTCACAAGCAAGAACCCTAATGCGTGGATAGAGAATTTTGAAAAGAATGTGAGCTTTTAATATAACAAAAGATGAAACAAAAATAGATATATTGAGGTTATTTTTAGAAAAATCTTGTTTGGATTGGTATAGCTCGATGGTTATAAAACTAACAGTAAATTCTGAATGGAAGGAATGGAAAGACAAATTTTTGGAAACTTTTAAAAACCGAGGATGGGACATAGTCACAACTGCTCTCGCATTCAGGTATAAAAGGACTGTTAATTGATTATGCTATAAAAAAGAACGGCTTATACTAGATATAAACAAATCGATAGACCGAAAACAATGATAGATCTGATTGCAACAGGTCTACCTGGGTTTATATTAAATAGGTTAAACAGGGACGAACTCAACAACACTACTGAATTGTTCAACGAGATAAAAAAAAATATGAAAGTATGATGTGAAAAACTCAACTATAATAAAAGTGGTACATTTCTTTATAAAAATAAAAGTAATGAGAAGCCATATGGACTTGTGAATCTTTGGACAAAAATTAGATATCATCCGGAGGTCATGTTGGTTCAAGAAAATAAAAATGAATCTGAAAAGGTCTTTAAAAAAATGTAAATAATAACTCCATTATTGAAGTAGATATGAATACTGATTTAAAAAAAAAGAGTACACCATTAATCAAAATCAAGCTTTTATTAAAAATAAATTAGAAGTGAGGGCATTTATGATTCAGGCTCGCAAATCTCGTTAATAAATTCAAGACTGATTAAAGTAAAAGAAATAAAAGACAATGTGAATATAGCATATATGAAAACGGTTAATAATGTGAAGAAGACGGATGGCTTGATAATAAAATAAAACTTTGATTTAGAAGAGAGGTGGATGTATATGTAGAAAATGAAGATTTTGATGATTTTATAATCGGATTGGATATGATAAAAAATTCAAATTAACCCAAAATGAGGACTTGCTGATAAAACAAAAGAAAATAACAAATAAAATAGACAGGATGTCTAAAGATAACACAAATGAAGATAAGAATATAAAAACATATGCAATAAATTTCAATGAACACATAGAAACAGAGAATTTGTTAGTATGACAGACCATTTAGATAATGAAAAGAAAATTGAGATAGAAAATTATAAAGGAATATAAAACAATTTTTGCTGTAAGACAAGTATGATATAGGATCAGTTAAAGATTATGAAGCTCATATAGATTTACTAGTAAATAGATACTGTAGTAAAAGACCATACAGATGTACAATAGAAGACAAATTAGAAATTGAAGAGCAAATATCTATGTTACTAAAGAATAATTTAATAGAAGAATCCTACAGTCCTTTTGCTGCACCAGTGACATTGGCATTTAAAAAGGTGAAAATAGAAATCCGCTTATGTGTAGATTTTAGAGAACTGATTAAAATTGTTGTACCACAAGCTCAACCTTTCCCATTAATAGATGATTTGATTATTAAAACTAGAAATTGTAAATATTTTACTACACTGGATATAAACTCAGCATTTTGGGCAATACCTACGGGTAGAAGATAGAAATAAAACAGGATTTGTCACACAAGATGGCCACTTCAGTGGACCTGCCTTCCTTTGGCTTGAAAACATCACCAGCAATTTTCCAGAAATTTTAAGCAATATTCTAAAACACAATCTCACAGGATACTCCGTAAACTATATTGATGATATTTTGATATACTCGTCCACCTTTGAAAACATATAAAACATAAGAGTGTATTAGAGGCAATAATAAAAACTTTAGATTGAAGTTTAAGAAATGTACTTTTGCTTCAGATTCAGTAAAGTACCTTGGCCATGTAATTCAGAACAATTCAGTAAGACCACTAAAAGACAATTTGATTTCAATAAGACATTTTCAACTCCTAAGACGCAAAAGAATATCAGACAATTTTGGGAAAAATCAACTTCTACCATGAATACATACCAAGAAGCGCAATTATCTTAGATCCATTACATAATTTATTGAAAAAACGAAAAGTTTGTGTGGTCAGAGAGTGTGAAGAATCATTTAATCAAATAAAAGATATTTATGTTCTCAACCGGTATTGGAAATATATGACAAAGACTTACCAATAAAAATCTTTACAGATGCATCCTTAGAAAGGTCAGGGCAATACTAAAACAAACACAACTAGACGGTAAAGACAAACCAGTCATATTTTTCAAAAATTTAATGAATCTCAAAAACGAAAAAAGGCTATATATTTGGAATGTTTTGCTATGAAAGAAGCTGTTAAATACTGGCAACACTGGCTCATTGAAAACAATTCACTATCTACTCAGACCACAAACCTCTAGAGAACATGAACATTAAAAGCAGGACAGACGAATTGGGTGATCTCACATATTACCTGTCTCAGTATGACTTTACAGTAAAATATATATCTGGTAAAGAAAATGTAGAAGCAGACTGCTTGAGCCGAAACCCTTATCAGAATCAGAAGATAACAAAGAGGAACTATTGAAAATAGTTAATTTAATACAAATAAAAGATAGTTGAAGACCAAGAAGAAAAATAAAACAATAAAAGAAAAGAAAGCAAATCTTATACACAAAATAGAATTTATTATAAAAAAATAAAGCAACATGAAAAGATTATCCTCTCAGAAGAATTTAGTAAAGACTCATAAAAAAGGTGCATGAAGATTTATGCCATATTGGGATCAGACAATTGCAGAAAAAAAAATCCAATATATACAGCTAAAACCTAACAAAAATATCATAAATATTTGTAAAACATGTGAAATATGCATAAAAATAAATCAAGATGTCAAGGAAAATTTGGATTAATGTCACAACTGGGACCAGCAACAAAACCATTTGAGATAATGTCAATGGATACTATCGGTGGCTTTGAGGCTCTAGGTCAAAAAAATACCTACACCTTTTAGTAGACCACTACACAGATATGCATTTATTGCGACTTCAAAAAACAGAATGCAAGTGACTTTATAAAACTAACAAAGAATGTGCTAGAGACAGATGAGATTGGAATAATTCTGACAGATCAATATCCGGGCATCAATTCAAGAGAATTTAAGCAACATTTGCAAGAGAATAATATTAAACTAATTTTTACAGCTGTGAATACACCATTCTCGAGGCTTGAACGAAAGATTAAATCAAACAGTAGTAAATAAAATTAGATGTAAAATAAATGAGAAAAATATAAGAGAACATGGACAGTGGCAAGAGAATGCATACAGAAATATAATGAAACAGAACACTCCGTTACAGGCTTTGCACCAAAATATTTACTGAATGGTACGAATGTGTATCCTACAAATGAATTAAAAGCAACAGAAAGGAAGACAAGTGGATGGCTGATAGAAGATTGGCATTAGAGAATACAATAAAATCCCAAGTACAACAAGAAAATATTCGATAGAAATAGGAAAATGCAAGAATTTAATATAGAGACAGTGTATACAGGGTATTTTTGAAACGCCAAAACGAAGACAGATGATAGTACTAAGGATACCTATGATGATGGGTCACAAAGAAATTCGATCCCGAGGAAAAAAATCATCTTTTCAACGTTTTATTAACTTTATTCGCTCCATCATGTTATTAAAGTTATTTGAAACGATATTTCACAAAAAATATCATGAAAATACTGAAATAAAACCAGTGAAACTTTAAAAGAAAATCAGCTGACAATAGGGTCAATATCCTCGCGGGCGCCGAACTCTTACCTAGATCGGTACGAAACAATGCATGGGTATACTACTTACTCTCTACCCTTCCTTTCACACACACTGCTTCGTGTCGCCTCGCGCTGTGGATTTCATATGCTTCAAGGACGTTATAATAATTTTAGTTTTGAGACAGTGCCATGTTGACAATCACGAGCGATAGTTCAATTGTTTTGTTTATTAAATTATTGTCGTTATAATTTGTTATTTATTAATTAATGATGTTGTTCTTGTTGTTACGTTTTGTGTTTTTGTTTTGTTTTAATAATGCCTAACGCGTAGGTACATTTATAGTGCTAGTGATTACGGCAACATGTTAATGTGCCTTGAAGAATCTCATAAGGCCACGGAGGATCAGTAAGCTGTTTCATACCTATTTTTTTAAATAACTTAGTACTGAACTGATCTGAATAGGTACATAACTGAATACATCAGAATAATAAACATAATTACACAATGGATAACAAAGCATGACTCTAACCTTGTAAACATTTTATTTAAGTATTTTTTCATTAGCGGGGAATCGAACCAGTTATTTGGTTTATTTAAGCTAATTTTTAAATAACATTAACATTTTACATTTATTTAGTATTTTTCATTAGCGGGGAATCGAACCAGTTATTTGGTTTATTTAACCTGTGAATTTGAATTAAAGTGGCTGCGTGGAGACAAGCACAGTGGCAAAATAGTAGGTTAAGTAGATAAGTTAGGTATTTAGACAAGTGTTGTAAATTATTATGTATTGTGGTACCATCGCTAGTTACGGGCCGCGCGAATTCGGTTCGCGCGTACATTGACCTAGTCAGCTGATTGTAATTCAGTAATTCCACTGCTGCTTTTATGTTTAAGTATTTTCATGTTTTATTTTAATGAAATTAACGTTTTATTTAACACGATGATTTATACTAACACGATGGAGCGTGAATAAAGCTAATAAAACGTTGTGAAAAGATGAATTTTTTCATCAGGATCGATTTTATATTTCACCCATCATCTAAGATATAGTTAGTACTGTCGTCTGTCTTCGTTTTCGGGGCGTTTCAAAATACCCTGTATGTAGAAAATGAAATAGATTGAATAGAAAGAAATTAGACGAATTAAAAATAGGCGTAATCGGCGAGCGGCGGCGGCGTGGGACACATCTCCGGAACAGCAAGAAGAAGCGAAGCTACGGCGTTGAAGAAACGGCTCGAAAATGGTCGACGGATTCATGAAGATAGCCGGCGTGTGGAACGATGCGGCGCTGATGATATTTGTGGCTGTTTCTTGTTTCTTAGAATAGAACGTTAAATATATACGTCGAATTATCTCGCATCGATATGCAGTCCGCAGTATCTCAGTAGCCGGGGTAATTAGGAAATAAATGTTTTCTTCAGACCTTCACCTTCTGCGTTATGGTAGCACCAGGGTAACGTTATTTATTACCGTTTTGGGTTGATTAGCCTGGCTGCTACACAGCTACTACGTTATACTATGCTACTATTATCACTTGTTACTAGCTGCTATTATCAGCTTATATTTGGCTAAGGTTTGTCACTAATATTTTCCTAATTATACTTTTAATATTGTTTTTTAATCACTATGTTTTAAACGCTTTTCGCCGCCGTGAACATCTCTCAAGACTTTGCGGTCGAGTTTCATCTTAAGCATTCAACAAGTATTCGATTTGACATCAACACAGAGCCAAAATTTTATTCCAAATTTATCAGGTTTATTAGCATACTTGAAATCAACGCAAATTTATCTGTTATAATTCTCGTAGATCGTTCTGATCTCACATTGATCGTAAATATTTCATAATTCCTTTGAATCCCTAGGCATAGTTTTAGAAAATATGGAATGCCCCATATTTTACTCCATAAATCATTTACAGATATATTTCTCGCTACAAAACAACCTCTAACATACAGAATGAAAATGAATTTTCAAGTTCTTCTAGGAAATATACCATGAATAACCACGACGATTTGCTTCGGCCTCAGTACAATTTTTTATGTGTCGTAAAATTGTATCATCTATCAAAAGTTTCCAGGATGTCATGAATTTCTCTCCAACTTGCCTCCGTGCATAGCTGGTAGGTCCTGACTGTTCAGTCACAACATTATGACTTCCTCGGCGACCTGCCACCTCTAAGCCATTTTCAAATATGGGTTTCCACAATATCCCGCCTGGTGACATCATATTATTTTGAGAGGTATTTCCATAAAATGATGTTCGAACGCCACGTACACTTCGTCGCCGAGACGATCTTCCCCTAGTTTGTTGTTGAATGGTAGTCAACGGTATGTTGATGTCTGAATCATCACTAGAACTTGACTCAGGAGATGCAGGAATATACGAATCGCTTTCTTCAATTTCTGGTGGTAATGAGACACCTTCACCTTCACTATCCGATTGATCTTCTGGTAACGATTGCAATAATGTCAATGTTTCTGCATCACTGATATGCTGAGACATTTTCACGAAATATCAACCAAAATAATGAAATTTACTCAATGAGAACGCATAGAGTAATGAACGTATAAACTAAAATATTTGGGTATGTGAAACAAGATCAGATATCAATAAAATTAAAGTAAATATATGTAATTATCCTACTCACAACAGCAATGCATTCATCTATTGAATAGGTCAAATGACCCCAGCCGTCATTGTATGTGAATGTTATTTTTATTCATATTTGTATAAACATCGTAATTCATTAAACGTCACGAAGTACAAAACTGTATAAACAAACAGTGACAAAATAATCAGCGCTGCAAATTCAACTACGTGTCAAAAGACCCTTGCCGCCTTGCTAGTGTTAAACAAAGCCCCGCTTGGTTTCTTGCTGGTTCTTCCTAGGACAGAGGTTTTTTTACGAATCAGTAGTAAAACTTAAATGACTTTCATTAAGTGTTCTTATAAAAATGATTCTATTCTATTCTAGAATCATCGACATAATAATTACTTAAAACTATTAGTATACAACGATAGAATGCATGTTAAAGCTAGCAGAAATGTACGGTTTAGGGTATAACCGTACTACTATCATGATGTTTACTTTTATAGCGAATTAATCACTTTCTCAGGACCGTGCTTTGTGGCATTTCTTGGGGAAGGCCAATGTTCAGCAGTGGACTTGTGAAGGACTGTAATGATGATGATGATGATGATGATGAATCATTTTGCGCTTTGTGACCCGAGACTATATATAAAGAGGTAAAATAGAATCCACAAGCCACCGTTGAAAGCAATTTAAAGTTACGACCCACATCAAGTAAGTTTTGTACTATAAGTTAACACAGTGAACGTTTGGATTTATTTCACAAAGGTTAAGTCCTCACTTTACTCTAATCACATGTATTCGTGTTATCTATTATAGCAGTCTGTATTATAGAAATCAATATTCTTTAATATTAAGTATCTTATTTATTTATTTATTCTTTATTGCATTCCTTAAAACAAAATAATGAAAACCCATGGAGTAGTGAGTATTTGACGTAGATGTAGCAATATTGAATAAAAAATAAAATAAAAATGTTAATTAATTTGTACATTTACTAATAAATAAACTACAAATATCATTACTTATAACAAACAATAAAAAGATAAAAATAATTTAGGTGACTTTAAATATTTAGGTGACATTTATGTACGTAAATTTATCTTTATACTTTCCTGACGCCGTTTCATTAATGGGCCCTTGTAATTTGTGTATGCTCCTGACAGAAGGAAGTTCCTATAATTAACGTTGTTAATAAACGATTGTTCGGAAATTATTCGTTGCTACGATTTATAAAGTAAGAGTAAGTACTACTAAAATCCTATAAAAGAATATAAAATTAATTTAATGCTTGTAATCAGTATTTATGAATCAATTTGGGTCAATAATTGCATTATTTAATTCTAGAAAATCAATAGATTTTTTAAATTCCTCAAATCTCAATACATCCTGAGAGTATTTAAAATACTTTTAATTTTTAAATAATGATAATTCTATTTTTTATTTTTCATATTCAAACATCCTGCCAATTTTATCGTATAATTAAACATGGGAAACGTGGCAAACTAAACTTTAGATGAAGTTATTTTCGAGTTCACTTAACTATGTACGCAAGCTAAAATACCGAGGTTTCCACCTAGTTGGCGGTGTAAGTTCTTTTTTAACTTTAATTCATGTAACAAATTACGCTTTAAAAATTGATAATGTGACTTGATGATGATTGAACCGGAATTTTGTAAACGGATAAATAAGACTGTAACTGATTTTTTCGAATACAAATATTAGTTAGTTTTTTAAAAAAAAACTACCTTTAAAAATCTAGTCCAAATATTTGATATACTTTTTTTTGCGCCCAATGCAAGGACACCCTCCGGAAGCGGGGGAGGGAGGTGGTGAATGCTCATAGCATACCACGCAGCCGGCTGCGTTGTTATGTGGGACTTACTTTGAAGAAGTGCCTTACCCAGTAAACACCACCTAGAAACGGCTTTGGCCTGTATGGCCTTTCCGCCGAAGTTGATGCGACCGCCATAAGGGAAAAAGGGGCGCAGTTTTGATTTACTCCGCTCCACTGCTTTTATATCTTTGTAGTTGCGTGAGAATCCACTAACCCATATCGTCCTGTGCGTGTAGCAAGAGACGACAGAGGGAAACAAACCAGGAGATGGGCAGCAGCGTTTTTCTTACAAAAGCTGGAAAAAAATTGCGGTTGCCGACCAGCCTGCCAAGCGTAGTAACTATGGTTAATATCTTCTTAAACATATACTTCTATAACATATACTTTTTCTCGTTTTGGAGCTTTGGCAAGTGAGTAAAACAAACGGATTTAAACTAAAAAAAAACCTTATTGATTGTATATTCATTTTAATATCATGAGGATCTGTTTATATATTTTTTAAATAATGTAAATATTTCAAAAAAATACAAAGTGGTGATTTATGAAGTTTGGAATTAGAATTTAAAAATTTTGACCACAGAGTATTTTAATACAAACGAAACATATTTCAATGACAATAATTAATATTTGTAACAGGGCATTTTAATACGATTCATTTTTTTTCTTTTCAAATGTATTTTATATTACGATAACAGTATTCAACAATCAAACATAAAATCCTTTGTGAGACAAGTGTCCAACGTAGGTCTGACAGTTTACCAGGGCCTGGAAATTTTGATATCATATGTATAAAATAATTAATTGAGTTTTATTTGAACGAAATTAATTGTGTCAAACAATATCATCAAACAATGAGTCGTTTTAAGTTCACTGCTGGACAAGGGACTTTGTAAGAAATCTAAAATAGCTATCAGTGTACCTCAGACTAAGACTACCTATGAAATTCATTATGAAATAAAAAATTGTATTGATTTTTTAAAGAATTTTATTGAATAAAACTAATTTAACGGATTTTATCATGTTTAATTTTAACTTTTTTACGGTCACGGGGTGGACTGTAGTGATTGACGTCCCGATGTCATAGTTAACGAAGGCTACCTTCAACTTTTGAATATTAATTTTGGTCCGATCTACGCAGAACGAACTTACAGTATCTTGTAGTCTTACAGTAGTATGCTTGGGCTTGGATTTAATATATTTTATTAATTATGGGATCCCAAGGAGATGGTAGCACCCAGGCATCTTCTCTATTGAAATTGGGATGTTTTTTAATTTCAATAGCCTCGCGAATCATCCTTGGTAGGAATCGGTATTCTTTTCTTTCTTTTTCTTTCCCTTCCCTCCCGGACCGCTCATGGAGTGCTCGTGTAATTAATTGGATCTGTTATTGTTGTATTTTTCGATATAAATTAAAATTAAACCAATAAATCAGTGCTGCGAAAATAGGAGTGCATAAACAAACAGGAGGTGATTTCGCCGTCAATAGCCGTAGCAGTGCCTCAAGCCCCGTCCACTATTCCGTAGAAACGGCCGTTCGTCGTAGCACGCTACGAACTGTGCTACGAATCGACACTACGTACTCCGCTACGGAACGATCTCTGCTGCGGTTCCGTCGCCCTGGTACCTCGGATAGACATTGAATGAGTACCGTAGACTCAAAGCCAAAAAGAACTATTTGTGTACATGACTCTGCTGAGTTTATACCTGGTACTTTGAACTCTCATAAAACAAGTGTTGGTCTAAGTGTTGGTCTACTCTCCTGAATATTGTGATCTCCTGGTAATCTCAAGTGCTAAGTGTCTTTCTAAAACTTAATAAACATTTTAAAAATCAACATTCATCTGTGTGTCTGGTGGCGAGTGCTTTGATAAACAACTGTACAAAAAAAAGAATCTGCTGTGCTGTGCACCGAAACACCATCTGTGACCTCCTGCTTGCTTATTAAACCCTTATACAAATCGACCAAAGATGCCACTAAAACGAACCCCTCCCTCCACTGATACCCCCACCTCCACTGCATCTCTCGCACCCAGTCTGAAACAGACCTTAGTGGAGTGCTTGATGACGTGACTATCAGATCGAAGCGTTTTCGTGAGGAGGAGTCCATGACCGACTTCATGGATGGCATGATGAACCTCCTGAGGAATTCAAAATGAGCAAAATCGAAAAGCAGAAAGAGAAGCTTACTCCTTACAACAAACTACAGATGAAATAAGGAAGCAAAATGATGCTATACACGTGTCCATGGAGTACCTTCTGCAGGAGAACAGCGAATTAAAAGAAAGTGCAAAAATGGAGAGCGAACAGAAAGAAAGCATTTACATACGTACCCTGGAGGACAGGATTGAGGCCATGGAGCGACAAGGTAAATGTTCAAGTATTGAGATTCGCAACGTGCCGGTGTCGAACACAGAAAGCAAAGAAGATCTTCTAAATATTATACTGATATATCGACTGCGCATGTAGACGTGTCTGCTTCGAATGTATGTGATGTCTACAGAATCAACACAAAAATACCGACACAGAAACCTATCATATGTAACCTAAATAGTGTACTTATTAAAGAAAGAATACTGAAAAGCCTAAAAACTTTAATAAAGCTCATAAAGGAAATAGATTTAGTACAGAACACATACATATAAAAAAGCGGCCCAGCCTATATTCGTCTCGAGAACTTAACTCCAAAATCAAGGAGACGATTTTTCCTGGCGCGTGATTTTGCAAACCCAACGATTATTCATTCTGTTGGTAACCCATGGAAGAATATTTCTACGTAAAAGAGAGGGAGAAAAACGTATCCGCGTGGACTCGGAGCTGGATTTAACTAAGCTGCTAAATGTGAACAAATGACTATACGGTAGCTTAATCTTACTCACTTATTACATTAATCATATGTACACGGTACTCAACATGCTTACACAAAGCAATCATTCATAATCACTCTTACACACACGCCACTCATTATCACGACATAACCTATATATCACACACCCATACAGCATCACTTCTGCCCTCAAACTAATAATTATGTTGATACCTACTCAACTCTATATCACGAATTCCAATCTGGAATACAGAGCTCTCAGTGTAATACTACAATGCACCACTCATAAATATCTTAAGTCATTATGGAAATAAATCAAATAAATACTGAAATAGACAAATTAAACTGCTATGAATCCTTTATGTGCTCTCCCCAAGAATGCGCTTTGCACACTGATCCAAACCGTAAAGAAATAAAAATCCTTCACGTTAACATCAAGAGCATTAGAATTTTGATGAACTTTGTATCTTCCTAAATATGAGAAATATAAGAGTGGATATTATAATATTAACAGAATGCTGGCTTATAAAGTTGTTAATGTCCCGTCATACAAGGCTTTAATTCTCACTGTTCCAATTGGCACAATCAGAACGATGGTGTCATTATGTTTATTAGAAGATATGAAATGTAAAGTATCCGTCGTAAATCTAACAGAGCTGCCTGAAAATCTGTTTTAAAAATGGTTTAGTTATTTTAGTGTATACAGATCTCCTTCTGTTAAAATTATTGATAATTTCCTCAACTCACTAAATAATCTTTAGCGTCATACAAAACGGTAATTATCATTGGGATATTAATATCAACATTCTCTGATAAACGAGAGCCAAACCTGACCCTTATTTGAATCTTCTGGCATCACACGGGCTTGCCTTGATCACGTTATGATGAAAACCAACCTTAAGACAACCACCATCGTGTCAGATTTCAAATTCACCGATCATAATCCTCCTTACATTCATGGTCAACGTCAACAAACACCATACCAAACTCGGGTACATGTTAATACACAAAATGTTACAAAAGAATTGGCCAATACCGATTTTTCAACCATCTTTGATACCAAAGATGCTAATCTTCTGCTGATCTATTAATCTCCAAGATTTATACATGCATCAAGCAAAATACCAAGTCTGTCAAAGTGTCATGCAGAAAACGTATACTGAAGCCCTGGATTACACCCGGACTCTAAGTTGCATACAAAACCGTGACAGCTTGCATAGAAAAATGAAAAGGACCCAAACAACGTAGTTGCCAAAGTCACATATCTACGTTATCGCAACTACTGCAATAAACTATTTAAAAAAAATGTCTCTACGAACGCAGCAATTTCAAAAGCTAAAAAAAACCCCAAAGCGACTTGGAATGTCATCAAGAGCATAACTCATCTCATCCTCTTCATCACCTTAAGGACCTACTGGATCTAACAAATGACTCTAATGTCTCAATAAATCAGGTCAATGACTTCTTTGTCAATATTGGGCCAAATCTAGCCTCCGAAATTCTTAAAATCAACGCCTATCAGTTTCTACCAAAACCTCAATAAAATCATCTCATAATCCTCTTGGCAACTCCATGGTTCTATTAGAGACTGATGAATCAGAAGTTGAGAAGATAATTATAAATCTTAAAACAGATAGTGCAACTGGCTATGACGGAATCTCTTCTGCAGTTATTAAGGCTGCGAAATACTCTTGTTCCCCTATAACATACGTCTGCAACCGTTCTCTTGAGTCAGGTGTCTTTCAAAAGCCTTTAAGAAGGCTCTGGTACATCAATCTTTAAGAGTGGGGACAGAAGCAGTGTCAATAATTATAGGCCTATATCAGTACTCACTTCCTCTCTCGAAAATAATGGAAAAAATTCTTAACACAAGGCTTTTAATTACTTGAACAAATACAACATCATATCAGAAAATCAATACGGCTTTAGAAGTGGCTTATCCACAGAAGACGCTGTTATGGATTTGGTCAACTTAGTAGCTAAAACATAGACAATAAATTCAAAATAATAGGAACCTTCCTTGACCTATCGAAGGCCTTTGACACTGTTTCTATCCCCATTCTACTTCAAAAACTGAATGAAATTGGCATAAGAGGTATGGCTTTGGACATTTTTCGAGACTATCTCTCAGAACGCAGACAATGTGTCAAAAGATTCTTTTCTTAGTGATGATGAATATCTTTCCTATGGGGTCCCTCAGGGCAGTCTACTAGGACCGACACTGTTTCTGGTTTACATAAACAGCCTCTGTCGCTTGACTATTCCAATGTCGCATCATCACGTACGCAGATGACACTGTTCTCTTGGCACACGACAAAACCTGGGGAGTGCTCGATGCCGAATAGAGGAGGCCCTGCGTATTGTATCAAACTGGCTCCGTGACAATCTGCTGACCTTAAATATTGACAAGACAAAGTATATTACCTTTTCTGCATCAAAAGCATCACAACTAAACCTGATCCCTACTACATCAAAATCCACCCTGTGACACGATAAATGCAAACTGTGGATGCATGGCAATAGAACAGACGGATAACATAAAATATCTGGGAATTATACTCGACAGTACCCTTACCTGGACACCTCAAATAGATAACATGGCATCCCGGGTTCGAAAAATAATTCCAGTTTTAAAAATTGAGGAATGCGGCGGACTCAAAACCTTGAAACTAGTCTATTTTGCGCTGGCCCAGTCAATTCTGACCTATTGCATCCCTTCCTGGGGTGGGGCGTCCCCACTCATTTTCTAAAAACTGGAGCGAGCACAGCAGGCCGTCTTAAAGGTTATGACTAAAAAGCAATACCGTTACCCAACTATATAAAGACTGTGAGGTGCTTACAGGCAACTCTACATACTTCAAATGATACTTCGTAGACATCGCTCGCTCCCACTGAAACAGCGTGCACAGAAAGTAAGTCGAAGACTGGAATACCGGGTATGTGAGCACGTCCCCCACAGAACTGCTTTAGCTCGTAGACAATACTATGTCCGAAGTAGTCATGTGTACAATAGGATTAATAAAGAACTAAATATCTATAAAGCTACCACAAGAAAGTGTAAACAGGAACTGAAGCAGTGGCTGCAGAGGCTTTCATACGAGGATACAGAGGCGCTTTTGCGATCCCCCTATACAGCTAACTAAACCACATCTTATGATAAAGTCTTAAGGCTCATCACACACTTAGTGAGGATTGCTATCTTTGGCACAACTAATCCCAAGATGTTTAAAATAGGGCAGGGCTTATGCACACATTAATACTCTCTCTCTCTCACACACACACATACATATACACACACACACACACACACACACACACACACACATACACATTACACACATTTACAAACTTCTACGTGTACTCGCAATTCCATCCGTCACTTTTATACTTGCTCAAGAAGTGTCTCCACATGTGGATTCAGTATTATGTAGTACTGCTAGCACTTCTTATTATTTTGTGTGTAGTACTAAACAGGGCATTTCTTTAATTGTTTCCTATGTCCGGTGGAAGGCGCTAGCGCCTGTAATACAGTTTTACCATAAAACTAGTACAGCCGCTAACGATCAACCATATCTTACTAGTATGTTGCCAAAAAAAAAACCAGTACTGTAATAGCTTAAGATACCCTGCATGTAAACAAAGTGAAAGTGAATAAAGTTTATAAAAAAAAAAGTTTATTTTGCGAGGATTTGTGGTTTATCAAATCTGATATAATGGTTGGGACGATCCTGAACATGTTGACATACTGCAGACTTCCCGGAGCGTCGGTGCTTCACATCAGTGATAAGTTCTCTCACGCGGGTTTTTATGGATCTTTTTGTTTGTCCTATGTAAGAGAGACCACATTCACAATCTAGCTTATATATTCCTGCATCTTGTAGAGGGATATTGAACTTAAGGGATGGTAAGAACTGACTAATCTCCTTCGGCGGATTGTAGTATGTTCTTATGGAAGCCCGCTTCAAGATGTAGCTAATCTTGTCTGTGACTCCTCTGACGTATGGTAGTACAGCAGGCACACGCTCGACTGTGGCCGGTTTCACTCGGTCACTGTGATGGAGGCGTGGGACCCGGAGCTTGTTTTTTTGCAAAAATTGCTTGACGTGTTAGAGCTCGGCGGCCAGGTGTTTACTGTCACATATCCTTGTGCTCTCTGAAAGAAAGATTTTCCCACGGTAGCTAACTGTGAAGGATGGTGGTGAGATTCATCGTTTAAATATCGGTTAGTATGGGTCTTTTTTCTGTACACAGTACGACTGATGGTGTTATTAGGATTTCGAATAGTTAAAACATCTAGGAATGCTAAAGAATTATTTTCTTTCCTAGATGTTTTAGTTATTCGAACTATAACTTTATAGTGAATTGAATTTTAGAGTTTATGGAGTTAATGTGGTCTAAGAATACAGTAATTTTATCTGATGGTAAAATTGTGAAAGTGTCGTCTACGTACCGCTTGTAGAATATAGGATACACAGGTGCAGTGAGAAGGGCTTTCTCCCCGAAGTCCTCCATGAATATATCGGCGACAATGGGATATACAGCTGAGCCCATCGGCACACCATTTGCTTGCTCGTAGAACTCTTCCTTCCACAATAGATAGCCAGTTGTGAGGCAGTATCTAAGTAGTACTGCATATTCCACAGGCAGGTTGTTTTCTTCTAGATTCATTGTCAGTGAGATGTAGGTCTTTTATCTCATTGACAAAATGGTATGAATCATTTGTATGTGCTTTTGTGTATCCTCTCAGTGGTAACAGTATTTGTGCTAAGTGTTGAGCCAATTTATACGTTGGTGAATTAATTTGGCTCTCTATGGGACGTAGTGGTAACCCATACAACTTTGGTGGTTTGGTACACGGTGGTATTATCGAATTTACGTCGAGATTTAATTTTTCGAAGTATTTCTTTATTAGATCGCTGCTTGTTTTAATTTGATTGGCTGGTTGTAGGGCTATTTTGACCTTTTTGTACGTACTTTCGTCCAATAAAAGTTGTTGAATTTTAAAATTATAATCTGACGTATCCATTACTACTGTAACATTTTTTTTATCTGCGCGGAGAATTGTGAGCTCTGGTCTGTTGCGTAAGTTGTATAATGCTTTAAACTCGTCTTTGGGGAGATTTAGTTTCGACGCTGAACTTCGACGTAACAAGAACGAAATGTCTTGACGTATGACCTCTAAATCCTCTTTTCCCACATTGTTTTCAAATAGACAACCCACGACGCTACAGATAATATCATCGTACGGGATTCTTCACGGTTTTATTGCGAAATTCATGTCCTTCGATAATACTCTTAATGCAGGTTCGTCAAGTGTTTGTTTTGACAGATTATAGACCGTGCGTTGTTTATTCTTCGCGTCTGTAGTCACCGGTTGCGTTCCGTACCATAGACATAGAAAGAATGGACTGTGCGTTCCGTATTCAATTGTGCAGTGAATACAGACCAAAAAGTGCGAGAGAGACAAAGCGAATGTGCGGCCAGTAGTTGTCTCTTTCTAGAATTCTGATTGGTCCACGTCACTGGTTTGCATGACGTGGATCAATCAGGCTTGCAGGAAAGAGACAGGTATTTTAAGTGACTTTCAATAAGTATTATTTATAATCTATATTGAATAAAAAGTTTCTGTTTCTGTTTCTGTTTCTATTGGCCACAGTCGCTTTGGCTCTTTCTAGAGAATGGTCACTTTTGTGAGGCTTACGCTCAGTCCATTCTCTCATGTCTATGTTCCGTATCGACGTTGACATTGGTGTTTAACATTTAATCTGTTCGTAAATTTTTGGTATTTCTCTATTTGCTTATTTTTGAATTCATTATATTATTTAGATGTTTCGCGTTTATTTAAAGTTTCGATGCAATTATTAAAATCAAATGTCGTTAAAACTGTCTTTTATTCACTGGACAAATTGTCTTTTATGGAATGTAGATCGGTACGTTTTTGCCGAATAACCGTTCGTAACAACTTTTTACTCGCCTGATTTAAAATTTTAGCGCTTTCTTGTACGTCCTTTTTTGTTGATATTTATGACACGTAGGAATGAGATTATGGTCTCTGCATCTCTTCAAGAAATATGTTATATATCTTGCACGCTTGGTCTTGATATCTTCCAATCGGCGAATTTTATTTGCTATTTCCAGTCCTTACTGGTTCACATAACGATTTCTTATATTTACGCGAATACTACACATGGAATAAAACTAATTTTACGGATTTATGCCTGCCAAACGTGACGATTAAAGCAATTCCTCCCTACAACAGGAGAAGCCCATGTCCAGCAGTGGACTTCCACGGCCTGATGAAGAAGAAAAAGAACCATATTTCAGTTTTTACGTAATTTATTTTAATTTTTACAAGGTAAGGTAAACTATTTTAGTTTAATTGCCGTCCTCCTTGTTTTAGCATATACGAGTATGTATGTATAATATGTTTATATTTTACTGTGATATTATTAATATACATACATGAATAATATGTTCATTATTCAATCATCGTAACCAGTTTTTTCCTTTAATCCTCCAATTAAATCCTTTCTATTCAGTGTTGTTTCCTCTTAGACTAGTAAACTGTTGGCTGGTTATACAACAGCTTATGTTCCCAACATCAGCTCTAAGGATTTCCACTCAATTTGTTTTAATGTTTACTTTCTCTTGTCTTACTCTGACATTGGCAGAGAATCATGGACAAAGCAATAGAATTACTTTTTTTCCTTCTAAATATGATGCCATTTTAGCTCGCGTATTTTCCACGGGCCTTCTTTTTTGAACCAGACTAACTAAAACCTACTCATTTTTGTAATAAGGCGGTTAATGTTTGTATGTTTCTGCTTAAAACATTTTCCTACGTGTGACTAGAACAGTTCTAAGAATTAATCAGTTCAATCTGACCGCATGAAATGCTGTGAATTTTAAATGTCGTATATTATATAGTCGTTTGTTACAGCCCAAAATACAGACAAATGAAATGTTCTTAACACAAAGAAAATTAAATATTTCGATTACCATTTACAATTGGCATTTTTTCCAACCATATCGTCCTGTGAATGTTGTAAGAGGAAACACACTAGGAGATGACAGCAGCGTTTTCCTAATAACAACGAGAAAAATAAAACCTTCTTGTGAAAAAAGTGAATAGTAAGCGAGGCTCGGGTGGAGTTCGATCTCCGCCGGCACTAACAAATCTTTTAGTTGCAATTTTAAGTGCTAATTTACCATGTGCTCGGCGATGAAGGAAAATATCCTAAGAAAACTTGCACTGGAGCATCATAGCAAACCATAACCCTTTCAAAAATGAGAGGCTCGTGCTTTCAGTAGCACGAATATAGTACGCAACTTTACCACTTGGATGTCACGTTTGGTCGTCGTTGTCACCAAAGTTCACATTACTTGTCTACAACTTACCGAAACAAACTAATTTTAGCAATCTGGGTGTGATCGCTTTAACCAGGTGTATTTACTGGATGGAACTGTTAATGTAGTTTCCGAAAGCGACTTGTTAATTTGATTTTGCTACACTTTGATTTCTCGAGTTGCTGTGAACGGAATATTAATAAGGGAATTTAAATAACTAAACATGCAAAATAGATCGAACTTTGATCTTTGATCAAAATACAAAACGTAATATATTTATAATAGTCTGTTTTTTTTATAGGATAGGGTGACAAACGAGTACACAGTCCACCTGATGGTAAGTGGTTGCTGTGACCCATAGACATCTACATCTATCCTCGACTAAGAATCAAAATGCAGATGCGTTGTCACCCGTGAGGACTAAGATGGAATGCCTCTTTTCCAGTAAAAAGGGTTTCCGGTTCTCTACACTCACCATACGAAACACAGCAGTGTTAAGCTGCTATTTTACGCTGGTATTCTGTGAGAGCGTGGTCCTTCCCCTGTCGAGCTGACCCATTCGTGCTACAACTATACTAATATAGCATGGCTCTACCACGTAGAATATAATAATGTAGAAAACTTTACACCTACAGTAGGATTTTCCATTGTATCGTTAGGGTTAACATACATGAATTATTGCACAAGGATAGACATCCAGACCCGGAACAGTTATTTGTAGGCAATAAAAACTCTTGTTTCGTGCGGCATCGGAACCCGCGGCCCTATAGCGCCGCGACTAAACGATGGTGGTTTGGTAACTGCATTTTTTTATTATATTGAGTTGTTGTTAGGTACATACCGCTGCTCATCTCTTGTTTCTTTTCTCTCTGTCGCCTCTTACGACACCCACGGGATGATATGGGGTAGTGGATTCTCTTTCGCTGCGACTACATTTTATAACTTTTATATATTTTTATTTTTATTTGAAGCAATGACAAAACTTTACTGATGATAATGAATGGAATAATAATTGTTATAGTTAACTGTTAATCGTCTAAAGTTGTACATATATTTAAACTTTATCATAAAACAACAAGGAAATTCTTACCGTAATATATCTGAATAATGATCTAATTCAAAACAAGCAGTCATTGTATAACAACCCTGTAACCTGCAAGTATTCTTGCATGAATAAATAATGTTGGGCAGAAATTTTAATAACGGCATCATACGTTTGTTGCTTTGGATATCTTTCCATAATTCGAATACATGAAACCACAACCCGTAGTCTTGTTACTCTGCTCGAGGAATAACTAATTTATTTATTTTAAAGGTTATATATAGCAGCAAACTAAGCAGTGGTATATTTCCTCTTCCATTCGTTGTTAGTATTGTGCCTTGTATTTTATCTGCAAGTAATTTGATAAAGGAGAGAGACAACAATCTATATGACAAGCTTGGCGATGGAATATCGTTCCAAGTGTACGACAATACCACCTCCAGCAATGGTCTGCCTACGAGGACGGTACTGTTTTTTTTATAAAATTTTGTGACAAACGAACTTACAGTCTATCTAATTGTATGTGGCTTTATAATCTTTTGCTGCATCACCATCTACATCTACCATCAGGTGGGATAATAGTTAAGCACTGGCTTATAATACTTAAAATTTGAGGCTCCAGAACTTTTGGAACTTATTAAGGAAATGAAGATTGTAATAATTATATCAATACTTGCTCCGTACGGTAATCAAGTTTGCATGAATGCAGTCAAATGCTTAGAAAATGCGCCACTTAGCTATCAGCGAAAATTATATAGCGATATTGATATTTATTGCTTGTTGATTTATGCAGCTACATTAGAATTGCATTGTACAAATGGGCGGTTTCTTAACACAGTGTCCAGTTTACAAGACCTTTATTCTATTGTATACTTATAACAGTGTTCTGTGTCTCCAGGTCACAGCAGTGGGCGCAAAGTGCTCCGAGTATTTGCAAAGGGTTTAATTTTTGAGAACATTAATGTACATCAAATCTCGAGTGCCATTCCACTCGCCTTCAGTGGAATGTGCCAATATATACTGCAGCCCGTGAACACCTACAACCATTTGAAACAAAGAATGCATCTGACTCTTGTAAGTTATACTGGCTCTCTATACCCTTCAGACCGGAACACAGCGTTACATATACACTGCTGCTTGGTGGCATAAATAGGTGAGAGGGTGATACCTACGCAGACGGACTCCATGGCAAAAACGAAGTCCTACCACCTAGTCTTATGAGAGTTGTAACCAAACTCACAAGTTGCAAGTATTGTGAATAATATTTAAATATGTAAAACGGTCTCGTAAGAAATAAATTAAAATGCACTGTATAGAACTTGGCTCATATTAACACAATTGACTAACTCATATCAAAACAAAATTCAGAAACTGACAGTCATTATAATAATAATTTTCGTGAAATTCATCCGCGTGTATAATTATCATGAATTATTCAGCCAGCGTCAATCGGAAAATGTCATCTTAAATAAGCCTTTTCCAGGAGGAATCGGCGCATGAGTACTGAAAGCTATTCCACCTCAATTTTTGTTATGCGATTCTCCTCAAATTGTCCTACTGATAATATAAATGCATTTTGCCATGGGGCAACTCGGTGCCATATTATTTAAACTGATTTTTTTGCAATTGTGAGGAATTGTTATTTTCAAACGAGACTTTTTTTTTAAATATTTTTCGATGAAATACGAATAAAAAAGGTTCCATGATTTTTTGTGATAAAGTTAATATTTTCAGAGTGATGAATTTTTAAATGTTTGAAAAATCCCAAATTCGGATACTTTTGACTCATCCTACTAATATTATAAACGTGAAAGTTTGTGAGGATGTATGGATGTATGGATATTTGTTACTCTTTTAAGCAAAAACTACTGAATAGATTTTAATGGAACTTTACAATAATATAGCTCATACATCAGAATAACATATAGGCTATAATTGATAAAGACATTGTGTAAATTGGCCAAAATATAACGATAAGTGTTAATTAAGTCGCAAAAAAATCTGTCATCTGCGAGGTATTTTGGCGTGCGGTGCAAATAAGAGTTACAGGAATATAATGTATGGTGAAATTATTTCTCTTAAATATTTCTACAAAAAACTGCGCGACAGTATATATCTATCTTAAATCATTATTATCAAAATAGTGAACGATAAATACAATAAAATTTGATACTTTATTTGCAATGCACATTTTGCAGTAACAAATAGATTTTTATCAAAATAAATAGGTACTTTTATCGCTTCTGATGTTCAAAGTAGATAAACTTTGTTGTTTAAACTACAGGAAATCATACCTAAAGAGGGTGATGGAGTTTACTATGAAAGTGTGATTATTGAAGGATCACCTATGGTCACAGAATAAATAATAGTACTACGTAAAGAACTTGCACTCCTTTGATGTTGACTGCTTGCCGACGTTTTAATAGCCTACATATTTATTATTAATCAGATAAATTGCGCACGCAAGCTAAATAAAACTTTATCGCTGCGCGCGAGTGTCCGTATTACTTTGCATCTTTTCACATTCCTACGTCACTAGGGCTGTTAATAAAAATTGAAAAAATACATTGTGGAATGGTAAGTAAGTTACTTAGGTAAAGTACCTATTCTGACTATGATCGACCATATTTCCGCTACTATGTGAGTTCTGTGATTCCATTCGTCGGGAATCGCGCCGCTTGGCTCGTAAGAAATAGGTAGATAGTGTAAACAACAAATAAACTCGAAATACGATTCCTAACAGTATTCTACTTAGATAAAAATCTTGTAAACAAAGTTTTAATTTCAGTATTTTGTGTTATTATAACTTAAAATATTTTAATTACAAAAGACAAGTATAGGTATGTAAGTAGGTACTTGGGTAGTGAAGTAAATTTCAACTAAGTTTTGTAATAAACTACTTAGGTATTACTTCTGTAGTTAAATTATTACTTAAATCTTTATTCGCTATAAGTACCCATCTAACAAAAAAATGAAACCAATTCACCTTTCATTATCCTTCGGTAACTTAAGAAATAATACATCTGAATCCTTTTGTTTGCTCATTAAGGATCCATCCCCGCAACAATTATAGTAGGAACGACGTTTTGCCATTATAATTTATGGAATAGACAGGTAAAATTAAGTATAAAATAATTGAAAACCTTAAAACTTTTTCAACTATTTTATCCTACAATTAAATATATTAACTACTCAAGCCGCGACATTAACCACCACCAACTTAGTCAAACCTGTGGTCAAGACAAAGAGTATAATAGGCCAAAGACAATATTTCTTTAATGAAGTTTTAACTTCGATTCATTACTATGTTCTTATCCAAAAATAAAAAATTATCAACAATTAAAATATCGCATTATTTGTATGAAGGTCAAGTGACCGCTAGAGAAACGACGATTGCAAGACGTTGCCCATAAATAAAATGTTTTGAGAAGTTATTAATTACCGTGTAGTGGTGGTGTATAAATATCCATACCATCCCGTGGGTCTCGTAAGAGGCGAATAGACTTGAGATTATTTTTAAATAACCGTGACCGTCGTTCCGGTTACCAAAAATCATCGTGACTTTGTCACGTTGATAAAGTTGGATAACTACTTGGAACATTATACAGAATGGGGTCCCACATATATGCAATAAATGAAACCACATACTTGTCATCGCCTTTGCTGACGATATACAAAAAATGAACGTAATCGGTCCAGTAATTAGGTCAAAAAGTAGAGTTTTAATTTTAAGCAAATTTGAACTCTCTATAGAATTGGGTTACTAAGTCAATCATTCAATGAACTTGAATCCTTGAACATTAGAAAGCGATGTTGCCACGCAGTGCAAACTATTGCGACGTATCGACAGCGGTGCCTTTTGGCGGCGTCCATAAACAAGCGGCACGAGGCACGCGGCGTACTTCAAAGGCAACGGCGCAAGTGCGCGCGCGCCTGTGTCGTAGAGTAGGACACCTGTTACCATTAGCTTCTTTCAAAGGGAGTAACGATCGATAAACAAAAAAAAATGTTTAGCTTTAAACACTTAGGGCATGTTTTTTTTAAAATTATCGTGTTGTCATGATAATTCTAAAAACACTACGACCTAAGTATTTAAAGCTAAACTTTAAAGCTTTTTTGTTTTCTTGTAGATTTAGAGATAAAAAATTATTTTGACATGATAAAAAACCCATAAAAACAACCAATTAAAAAAGTCATACTTACTTACCCGTTTCCTAGGAAGTCACAAAACGGTAGTTTCGTAAGTTCAATTGTACAAAAATAAACTTTTTTTAACAATCAATAACTTGTCGATTGTTATCAAATCAAAAATCAAAATTACTTGTATTCAAATGTAGTAGGTAAGTAAGCGTAAAAAGAAAAGTATCGATAAACGATAATTGCACCTTGTGGTATATTTTTTATGTTGTGTATTTATTACTTTTATTATTTTCGCCATTTTGGAATTTGGAAGTTTGGCTTTCAGTTCACCTCAATTCTTCCAGAATATATGTGCGTTTCGCTGCTTACGCGCATTGCTTCAAGTGATTTATTTTTCGTAAGATAAATACAATTAGTCCAAAAAATTTTTTACGGTGAAATAGACACTTATTAGGTAATTGACTTTGTGTGTGTAAATAGTGTTTTTAAGTACGTTTATTTTTATTATTTTTTCACTGTGATATTGACACTACTTGACTTTTGTGTGTACGTGTTGGCGGCGGAAAATGCCAAGACAGCAGCATTTTACAGTGCGGCAGAGTATACAGACATGGTTTTATTGTATGGCGAATGCCGCCAACATTCAGCGTTAACTCTGCGTACTTATCGTGAGAGATACGGCGCAACTCGCGTCTGCCCTACTAGCGTCCGGACAATCCTAGGTGCTGTCCAAAGAATCAGGGAAAATCAGCGCATAGTGCCCAACACTCATGAAGGAGTTGCTCCGCGTCACTTTCCACCCTCGTTCGAACAACGAGTCTTAGACCATTTCGATCGGAATCCAACCTGCAGCCTTAGACAAGCTGGGCGTGTGTTTAGAGTGAGGCATAGAACAATACACCGAGTGCTGAAAAGGAACAAACTACGTCCTTATAAATATGCTAAGGTGCAGGCGCTGCTGCCCCGTGATAAGCCGATTAGAGAGTCTTACTGCCACTGGGTACTGGAAAAAATGTCTCAAGACCAACGTTTCCTATCAAACATGGACAGATCATGGACAGATGCACGTTTACTCGAAACGGCATATGGAACCGACAAACCATGCGTCACTGGAGCCATACGAATCCCCATTTATTTAGGGAAACAGCTCTTCAATACCGATTTTCCATTAACGTTTGGGCAGGCATTCACGGAGATCAAATAATCGGCCCTATTTTTATTGACGGAAACCTGAATGCACAGAAGTTTCTCAATATTCTTAACGGCCCAATAACAGAATATTTAGAAGGATTGTCAGTGGCATGTATGTAATGGCAGGGTATGGTTCCAGTTAGATGAAGCTCCTCCACACTCCGTACTCCTCGCGAGAGAGCGGCTTAACACCATGTTCGGCGGACAATAGATAGGGCGCTATGGCCCTCGCAGGTAGCCAGCTCGGTCGCCCGACCTCACTCCTCTAGACTTCTTTTTATGGGGCTTTAATAAAAATGAGGTGTACTCAAAGATCTCCGAAACCGAAGATGAACTGCGCAATCGTATTGTTGCCGCCTTTGACAAATTAAAAGCCCTGGCTCTGGATCCTGAACGAAATTTGTTGAGCAGGCTTCAGGACAACATTATGCGGTGATGTAACTTGTGCATTCAAGAACGTGGCGGACATTTTGAAAATTTTAAAATTTAGGTTCCATTAAATTTTGCAACTAATATGCAATAATATTTATTTCGTTCAGTTTTCGCGAAATAAAAAGTGGCGGTAAAAATTATTAATATTATGTAAGAATATCAAAATATTGTAATTTGTTCATGTATGCTACAAGCAGCGACATCTGTGTACATGTGGCGTAACTATGTATGGAATGTCAGTTTTTCAATAAAATCAGTTTTGTCTGTGGTCTGTTGTTCGAATGCACACGGTCGTTTTATTAATAGGTTATGGGCCCAGAATTTTGGCCATAAGACTAGTTTTTTCGCGAAGTAACTTGTGTTAAAAAGTTGCAGCTCGACACGTTAGTGTTTTTCGCAGTTAGTCAGGCTAGTTTCCGCATATTAGACTTTGAATCCGTTTGTGAACAGTCAGCCGGTTACTATTGCATATCACCGCAATGGCGACTAATTATATCGTGAATGTGCCTAAATTACGAGGAAGGGAAAATTACGACGAGTGGGCGTTTGCAGCTGAAAATTTCCTTATACTGGAAGGAATGATGAAGTGCATCAAACCAGAGTTGGACGTCGGTGGTGCGGCAATTAGTGCATCAACCGCGGATGACGCCAAGACAAAGGCGAAACTGATTTTAACGATAGATGCGTCGTTGTACGTACACATCAAGACAGTCAAGACTACTAAAGAGCTGTGGGAAAAATTAAAGTCTCTTTTTGATGATTCCGGTTTCACCAGAAGAATAAGTCTCCTGAGAAATTTAATTTCTATCCGTCTGGATAATTGCAGTTCCATGACCTCGTATGTCACCCAAATAATTGAGACAGGTCAGAAACTTTGTGGAACGGGATTCGCAATTAATGACGAATGGATTGGTTCTTTATTGCTAGCTGGATTACCAGAGAAGTTCTCTCCCATGATAATGGCGATAGAGCATTCAGGCATTCAAGTGACAACGGACGCCATTAAAAGCAAACTTTTAGATATGGAGACAGGAAACGGAAACAGTAGTGAAGATAGTGCATTTGCCGTGTCTAGAAAATGGCAACACAAAAGGAAACAGACATCCACAACACTAAATAAAGATGGCGCCTCGATCTCGAATTTGCCAAAGACAAGTAATGCCAACATGAAAACTGTCAATGTTAAATGCTACCGTTGTAAACAAATCGGACACTACCGAACTCAATGTCCAAATAACTCGAATTTAAACAATAAAAAGGAAGACCGTAGACAAACCAACGCATTTTCAGCTGTATTTCTAAACGGAAGTTTCAATAAAAGGGACTGGTATATCGATTCTGGTGCTAGCGTCCACTTAACCGCTAACACAGATTGGATAGCAAGCCGATATCGTAAAGTTCAAGAAAATATCATAGTTGCAAATCAAGAAACTGTTTCAGTTACGTGTGCTGGCGATGTTAAGATAATAACTACAGTGAATGACAGTGAAATCGACATCAACATCGAAGATGTGTTTTGTGTACCAGAATTGACAACTAACCTCATTTCCGTGAGCAAATTGATAGAAAAAGGAAATAGAGTGTATTTCAATAAGGATGGCTGTCGTATACACAACAGAGATGGAGATTTAGTTGCTACTGCTACATTGTTGAATGGTGTCTATAGATTGAACACACAAGAGGTTGATAGCTGGCCACCACCTCAGGTCACATCTGGCATCGCAGATTAGGTCACGTGAACAGTGATAGCTTGATGAAACGAAGAATGCTGTAACAGGAATGGATTTCGTTGAGAAAATTGATATAAGCAAATCATCATGCAAGATATGTTGTGAGGGCAAGCAGTGTCGGCTACCTTTCACAAATGTTGGTACGAGAAGCACAGAACTATTAAATGTGGTGCACAGTGATCTTTGTGGACCCATGGAGGAGAAATCACTAGGAGGCTCGTCCTACTTTCTTTTATTTGTTGACGACTTCAGTCGATGGCCTTTATTTATTTTTGAAGTACAAAATGAAGCCTTGAAATATTTCAAAGAGTTTAAGGCGATGTCAGAGAATCAAACTAATAGAAAAGTGAAATTCTTCAGAAGTGACAATGGAAAGGAGTTCTGTAATTCAGATATTGATGTTTACTTAAAAAATATGGCATAGTACACCAAAAACGAATCGATATACACCACAGCAGAACGGGTTATGCAAAGGATGAACAGAACCATCATTGAGAAGACGAAATGTATGTTATATGATGCCATGATGGATAAAAGTTTTGGCTGAAGCCTGTAATACAGCCGTATATTTGCATAATCGGACAGTTTCATCTGTTTTAGATGGTAAAACGCCATATGAGTTATGGACAGGTGCTAAACCAGATCTTAGCAATCTGAGGATCTTTGGATCACCAGTCATGGTCCATGTCAATAAAGAGAAGAGGTCAAAATGGGATAAGAAATCTACTGAATGTATACTAGTTGGATTTCCCGAGAACATCAAGGGCTACAGAGTGTATGATCCTGTGAAAAGAATTATAACCACTAGCAGAGATGTGATTGTAATGGAAAAAGAATCAATCATGATGGAAGTTGCATCTGAAGGCAAGGATCAGAAATCTGTCAATGATGGCATGCCACAGGAAAGCCCGAATCTACAAGATTCAGTGGGGGATGACACAGATTCAACTTTAAAAAAAGTATCAGAAGATGATTCCATTTCAGACTACATACCGAGTGAGTATGAGGATTCTGTAGAAACTATAGATGATGATTATCATCGAGTCAGACCTAAAAGAGAACACCGTGCTCCAGATAGATATGGTTTTGGTGGAATCTGCTACTCGGAGAATGATATGGTTTGCGGAGCTGATCTTACACTGAAGCAAGCGTTGAGGGGCATGATGGAAACCAGTGGTTACAGGCTGTCAAAGATGAACTGAAGTGCTTCGAAGACAATGATGCTTGGGATGTGGTAGATATTCCTAGTAGTGGTACAATTGTACAGTGTAAGTGGGTGCTCAAAAATAAAATAGAACCTGATAATAAAGTGCGTTATCGTGCGAGATTAGTGGCAAAGGGCTTCTCCCAACAACCGGGTATAGACTATGCAGCGACATTTTTACCACTGTTGCGACATAGTTCTTTAAGATTACTTTTTGCTTTGTCAGTAAAACTAGGACTTGATATTAGACATTTTAATGTGGTAACTGCATTCTTAAATGGCGAACTTCATGAAAATATTTACATGCAAATACCTGAAGGTTTTTAGAACTTTATTAGTATCTGAACTATCAAAAGATAGTTCAGATACTAATAAAGTTCTAAAGTTAAAGAAAGCCATTTATGTATTGAAGCAGTCATCAAGAATGTGGTATAACAAAGTAGATATTTGTTTAGCAAAAAATGGTTGTTTAAAATCTAAATATGAACCTTGTTTGTATGTAAAGAATGAAGATAAAAATATGACTATAATTGCGGTATATGTCGATGATTTTTTCATTTTTTCAAATTGTTCTAAAGAAACTGATAAGTTAAAGTGTGTATTAGAGTCTCAATTTAAGATTAAAGATTTAGGCCAAATAAAACAATGCCTTGGTATGTCAGTGTGTTATGATAAAGAAAATAAAGTGTTAACATTAGATCAAAGTCATTACATAGAACAGTTATTGTTAAAATTTAATTTAGAAAATTGTAAAACTAGATACTAGATACTCCTATGGAAAGTGGACTGAAGTTGGCTAAACATAGTAATTGTGATAAGAGTTTACCATACCAGCAATTAATCGGTTGTATAATGTACCTTGCCATACTTACACGTCCGGATATTGCATTCTCAGTAGGATACCTAAGTCAGTTTAACAATTGCTATAGTAGAGAGCATTGGGCTCATGCTAATCGGATCTTGAGATATTTAAAGAAAACTCAAGATTATTGTATTAAATATTGTGGTACGGGTAATAAAGATATAATTGGTTATGTAGATGCAGATTGGGGCAGTGATAAATTAGATAGAAAATCATACACCGGATTTTGTTTCAACCTATCAGGAGGTGTAATTTCTTGGAGTAGTAAAAAGCAAAATAATATAGCTCTGTCTAGCACAGAAGCAGAATATGTTGGTATCTCTGAAAGTTGTAAGGAAGCTGTTTACTTAAGAAATTTGTATAAAGAAATAACTGATAGCTCTGATTCTATTCTTATATTTAATGACAATCAAAGTGCCCATAAATTATTATATAACACAGTTTTTCATTGTAAATCAAAACATATACATATTAGATATCATTTTGGAAGAGAGTGTATTAATAACAAAATTGTTAAAGTAGAGTACCTACCAACAGCTGATATGGCTGCAGATGTTCTAACAAAATCTTTAAACCGTGTAAAACATTATAAGTTTTTGAAACTGATGGGGGTGCAACATAAATGTAATTAATTTAGCGTTTTAGTATTTATGTATTTACTGTGTAACATTTTGATATAGTGGGGGTATTAATATTATGTAAGAATATCAAAATATTGTAATTTGTTCATGTATGCTACAAGCAGCGACATCTGTGTACATGTGGCGTAACTATGTATGGAATGTGAGTTTTTCAATAAAATCAGTTTTGTCTGTGGTCTGTTGTTCGAATGCACACGGTCGTTTTATTAATAAAAATACTTAAACAGTTTAGTGAGTAAGTTTCATATATTCATAGCATAGCTATGAATCATCGTCTCGACAAAACTAATATATTGTGTGAATATGACATTCAAAAATTACATGGTCATTAACAGGCGCACCACCGATTATATATATAAAGATTAATTGTTCCCCAAGCTCAGTGTGACAGAATTATTAGACTCAACCCAAGCAAAGATAATATAAGATAACAATTTATATGTCCATCTATCCATGTCTACTGCTCCAATTTGTAAGTCCCAATTAATCTTCAATCGAGTTTCCACTCTATATACGACAAATGGTCGCTTATCAAAATGACCCGCGGATTTGTTGCTGGTTCTTACCAGGACAGAGATATTTTTCGAACCAGTGGCAAATTAAACATAAGAGACAATAAGTATTATTTATAATCTGCCTACAAATATTGAATAAAAAAAGTTTATTTTTCTATTTCTATCATTTTAATAGCTCCTTGTTTACATACAACTTAGCATATAACCCACATAAACTGAAGAGAAAATAGAAAATGTTCTTGTATAAATATTTTTATTTTCATGTAGATCGAAACAGAGTATGCCATTTCGATTGATAATTACTTATGTAATCCACAGTAAATTAAAGTGTGACTGGGATGGCATTAAAGTTTCCGCTGCACTTTGATATTGTTTGTCAGAGTTTGACTTTGATCTTGTTTGGACCAAGTTTTTGGGTACACATGTTTCGTATTTGGACTAAATAACGTTAGAGAAAATTTTAAAGTAGTTAAGCAATATGACTTCTAAATTATGTTCACTCTAGTTATGCTCAAGTTTTCATTTTCACCGATTACAATTTATGATTAAGTGTAAATCAAACGTAACTTCGTATGTTTATTGTATTGTACTTATTATATCTAATATATTGTATTAGTGTTGGATTTGTAACTCGAAAAAATACTTGTTTCTTCCTTTCTTCTTTATTTCCAATAAATAATAAAATAAATAACTAAGTACTACTTGTAAAAGCTTATGGCTTATAAAAAGTTAATTACTCGACTCACAATTAAATTTTTAGACGACTTCAACAAATTAAACAAAGACGTAAGTGATAACGCTAACAAGCAACACTTGCCAGAGATCGCGACGTCTTGGTACTTTGGTTGTTTTTTACTTTTTTTATTGACACTTCTTCTGCGTCGTTATTAATTTAATTTACTTAAAGATATTCCTCAATATGATTAGATTAATAGGTTCAATGGATACTATTAACTTTATCCTTCACACTTCTACTTCACCGCCTGTATAATTGGGCTATCGCTCATTATATCTGTTCCAATTTTTAGATAAATAACATGGAATATATGCGTAGTATAAATTGCAAGTGACTGACACGAAGACTTGACCGGGCATTTTCTTTTCGATTCGTTTTACTATTTTTCGCAATATAAAAAATATGTTGCAATACTGAGACACTGTACGTTAAGAAGTTTGCTTTATTTTTATAAGAAATTTTATTACTCCAGTTAATCTGGTTTGACAGATGATTGATGAAGGATAAGGAATAACTAGATTTTTCCCAATTAGTTAGCCACTGTACAATACATTTTTTGAAACTTATATTATGAAAAATATAAATTTCAGAAAATGAGATTCAGGGAAACTATTTGTATGCGGTTGATATTTTTGTTCGATAGTGTCTTAATCGAAATTAAATAAAAAATAAACTACTATGCTTTATTTATGTATGTCGGCATATTCATAAATAAATATTTGACTCACATATTTTATTAATTTGTTTATTCATAAAGTATACAGCACAATAGTTACCTAGTTAAGTTTCAATGACACTTATTAACTAATTCATTTTAATTATTTTAATGAATTAAAATAATTCAGTCAATACTGACTTAGTGCAATACCGACTTCCTTAATTAGGTGATTAAATTACTAGGATGAGGATTATAATGAATATAATTCCATACGCAACGGCTTTTATATGGTGGTCAAAACGAGTCTATTAACTGAAAGTATGATACCTTGGTTTGACCAAAAATAACAATTATTCTGTGGAATCAGCGTCTTTTGTAACGTAACACTTCATAATTCGTTATCAACACTTTATTTTAGAATTATGGCTACTTGCAAATATCATGTTTACGAGTAATATAATATCAAAAGCTTAGTCAGGACAATTTGGGATCAACAGGTTGTTAAGATATTACGGCTATTTCCTGACTGCATAACTAACTACAGTTTATTATGATTGACAGAGTTCTCCAAACTAAGTATCTTGGGGATCTAAGTGTGAAATACATCAGTATTCAAAAAGTTACTAAAGGATCTAAATAGTAAAACAACGAAACCGCTTGTGTAGTTCTTATTATGATGTTTGCCCATGAGGGTTTCAATGTCCCTGTAGGAAAGATTTAAAAGCTTGTTTCTGCTAGTATGCTAATAAATGCTTCTGTTAGTTCTTAATACTGTATTTCTTACTAAAATAATTTACAAGTAAGTGCAGATGCAATGCAGTAAGTGTATATATAGTCTAGTGATCGCTCACATCTCTCTATTAAATTAATGAACAATGATTTTATATAGGCTGTTGCTAATCATACGATAATCGTATAATCATATAATATTAGTCCTTTGACAACTTCGTAGCGCAAAACATTAACTTCAGCTCTATAGCACACACTTTCGATTCCCGCACAGAGCAAGTAAATGTATAACGTACAAGTTATTGTTCCAGATCTGGACGTTTTTCAATGTACGATAAATATTATATTAAAACACTTTTTTACGTTGTAGAGTCTCGCTGCAGCTATTCTAT
The DNA here is from genome assembly GCA_029286625.1 of Parnassius orleans. Lineage (NCBI taxonomy): Eukaryota > Metazoa > Arthropoda > Insecta > Lepidoptera > Papilionidae > Parnassius > Parnassius orleans. The sequence continues at coordinate 7,891,099 of JAGSMP010000003.1, forward strand.
CCATACATACGTGCAGCAAGAATGAGTCGGCTCAACTTGGGTAGAACCACGCTATCAGGGTGAACAGCAGAATAATACTGCTTTGTTTCTTATAGTGAGTGAAGAAACCGGAGACTCTTTTTACTGGAAACGAGGTATTTCATCTTAGACCTCATGGGTGGGATACATCTGCAATATGTATCTTAATTGGTGATAGATGCAGATGTAGATGTGTATGGACCACAACATCCATTTACTCGTACCATCAGGTGCACTGTGTGCTCGTTTGTCACCCTTAATTTGTGCGTGATACGGATGAAATTCCAAGTGTTGGGGGATAATTTTTTTAAAGTTTATGATAAAGTAAATATACAAAAACATAATCTTTTTATTATTTATTTCTTTCAATTCTTTAAATGCCTGACCGCAATAATTGGGCAGACAAAATCACGACCAAAATAAAGTAGATGATATAACTGTAGCGACTAATTGGATTGCACCAAGTCTATGGAAAAAACTACATTTTTTCAGCTCCATTCGCGTTTTGCTGGATGATATCGGTTACACTTATACAGTTTCGCTTCTATCAACCGCGTACAACATCGTAAGATACAGATACAGCGCTGGATGACTGAAAAGCGATTACATACTCGCGGTAAACTACTTTCATTTAGTATTATGCACTCAATATGAACAGATCCACGTGCGATATTATTATCGTTACGCTTCTTTCAGAAGACATAGAAAAACTGGAACATAATAAACGCCATCATAAACGACAGTGGGTCGATCCCCTTTGGACAAACAGAAATTTGGTTAGAGAATACGCGACATCAATACCCAAATTAAAAGAAAACAATATTAAATTTAAAAAACATTTTCGGATGAACATTAAAAAATTTAATGAAATTGCAGAGTTATTGCGACCATGGTTACGCCTCATGAGCGTTTCATTCAATTTTGATGAAAAAAATTATATTGTATTCCTGACTTTTAAAATATATTATTTACGTGTTTTAAATTTAGCGCTCTATTATTTTAACAGGTAGTGTCACCTACATTACACAAAGTATAAAATCGATATAGGCTGTATAGTACATTTGTCCGCTGTCTTTCAAGGCCTAAAAAAACTATGAAAGCGCCATAAATTTTTTAATAGCAAAAAAAAACTTAAAAAATCATTTTATTAACAAACTACGCGTACTAGGCTATTGATATGAAATAGGAAACCAGTTGATGTAATTCTGTACAAAATCAATATCCGGACGTCCACGTAATTTTTTTTCAAACCGTGTTTTTCAAAGTAGCAATATTAAATGATTTTTTAGAAAATATAAAAAATGGATGAATTTGTGTGTTTTCTTGATATACGACTACTCATATTATTGTATATAAGTGCAATATGGTTATGATAGAAGCATTTTAAGAACACAAAATTGCTTGACATTAACATGTCGAGAGTAATCAGCCCGCGTACAGCGCTGATCGCGGCGAAATAGCGCTGAACTCTGGCGTTAGCGTGCGTATGATAGAAACCTGCTTGTCCTTATTTTATGCCTGTTTACCGCGAAAGCTGAATAGACGCGGAAAGCTGAACGGATGTGTACGCATCTCCATACAAAATTGGTGTTTTGTATGTATTGAACAAATAAAAAGCCGAATCGAGCTAAATTAGTGTGGTTAGTCCTTTAGTGTCGAAAGTTAATATTTTAATGAGAGTACGTGATAAAGAGATTACATATTTACATTTACATTTTGAATGAATCTATTAATTATATCTTTACAATAGGTTATCTTAGTGCTATTTTTTATTAGGATCATCAAACAGTTTACACAATATTTCTCAACCTAAATTACATTAACTATAAAAAATATAATATTATAGTTTTATGGTAGCGAAAGTTGGGTGTGGCGTTGTTATCTTTTACCTACGTTGGTTCGACATTTAGTAGTAACAAATGTAGGGTTGGCGCGAACTCTGCGACACAATCGCCTTACTCTATATTGTATCATCTTAACTATTTCTATACTATCGTACCTGTTATGACAGATACTATTCAGTAACATAGCTTAAATCTGTTGACGTCTGGATTCTAATTTTAGTAAGTTATTAGGTCCTTACATATGAAATTGGCGTTTTGTACGGGGGGAATATAAAGACATTTTTTTTGTAAAATATATTTAATTAATCAAAGTATGCACCGTTGTTATCTATGCACTTTTGCCATCTCATAGGTAGTTCATTGATCCCATTACTAAAAAAACCATGGGGACGATAATCAATAAACTCTTTGAAGGCGGTATGGACTGCCGCATAGGAGTTGAATTTTTTTCCTTGTAAGAAGTTGTCCAAATTCCGGAAAAAATGGTAATCTGTTGGAGCAAGGTCCGGGGAGTACGGTGGATGTCGCAGACATTCCAATTGTAGCTCATCTAACACATTTTTTGAAAAATATTATGTTGCACTGGAAAACCTCTTTACATTTGCATACCAATAACAGTAGTCTTAATACGAGGGATATAGCTATCCGGAAAGGTATTTACCAGGGCGACTCTTTGAGCCCATTGTGGTTCTGCCTCGCACTAAACCCATTATCTCGTCTACTTAATGATCAAAAGAAAGGTTACCTTGTAAAACTCCCTAATGCCGAGATAAAGATATCACATCTGATATACATGGATGATATAAAGCTTTACGCCAGTTCATTTAAAGACATGAAAATCTTATTAGATATTACAAGTAAATTCAGTAACGACATAAATATGCACTTTGGATTAGAAAAATGTAAAATTTTAATTATAAAGAAGGGAAAAATAGAACCAGGACCCTACACTTTACCAGAAGGAGGCATTATTTCGTCCATGGAGTCAGATGAGGTATATAAGTACTTAGGATATCAGCAATCCAAGCTATTAGACCACATTAGCTTAAAAAACGCATTATTAACAGAATACAAAAATAGAGTAAGCCGAATCTGTAAAACCCAACTAACATCAAAAAGCCTCATTAAAGCTATTAATATTTATGCAATTCCGATATTAACATATTCATTTGGTATAATAAAATGGACAAAAACAAACATAGTTAGCCTCGAAATAAAAACACGTACCATACTAACAAAATTTAATCATTTACATCCCAAGTCTGCAGTAGAAAGAATTTCAATAGGCAGAAATCACGGTGGAAGAGGTCTTATAGACATCCAAGCGCTCTGGACTAAGCAGCTCTCAACCCTCAGATCTTTCTTTCATAGAAAAATGACTACCAGTAAATTACACAATGCTATTGTTAGTATAGACGTGAACCTAACACCACTAAACCTTGCAGAAAAGCCACATATAATAGAAATAAATGATCAGCATACAAACAGAGAAGACTTCAAATTAGTACAATGGAAAAAGAAAGTTTTGCATGGCAGACATCCTTATGACTTAGATCAAGCACATGTAGATTCGGAGGCATCGAATAGGTGGCTTGTATGTGGTTACTTATTCCCTGAAACCGAAGGCTTCATGATAGCAATACAGGATCAAGTCATCAATACGAAAAATTATCAAAAATATATAATTAAAGACCCAACAATATCAGATGATAAATGTCGAAAATGTCACAAACAGCCTGAGACCATTCAGCATATTATAGGAGCTTGCCCATCACTCACGCAGACAGATTACTCACACAGACACAACCAGATAGTAAATATAATACACCAAAAATTTGCAATCAAACACAAACTCATCCCAGATTCACATACACCATATTACAAATACACACCAACGGCCGTACTTGAAAATACAAATTATAAAATGTACTACGACCGTGCTATTCTCACAGACAAAACCATCCATCATAATAGACCGGATATAACACTCCAAGATAAAATAAATAAAACAGTATATATAATTGATATAGCCGTACCTAATACGCATAATTTAATTAAAACTATAACTGAAAAAATAAATAAATACACAGAACTGAAAGAAGAAATAACAAAAATGTGGAAGATGAAAAAAGTTTTTATAATACCCATAGTACTTTCTACCACCGGAATAATCCCGAAGCACTTACATCATAGTTTGAAAATGCTAGACATATCACCGAACTCATACATTAATTTACAAAAAGCAGCAATCTTAAATACATGTCGCATCGTCCGAAAATTCATGCAGGACAGTAATGTAGTTTATCCCCTATTACAATGACGGTTACTTGGTTTCAACCCGTAATCGCCATTTATTTACCAGCTTTCAGCTGAGAAAAAAAATTTAAAATATAATAATAATAATAATAAGAGGAGTACATTGGAAGAGGCGATTGTGGAAACGCGCAGTACGCCTCTCGAAAATCGACCGCGACTTCCTCGCATAACCCCAAGCAAGCGGAATCGGGATGTCGTGACGGCCCTGAACCCATTGCTGGCAACCAATTTGGAAACCAGCCGGGACCTTTGCGATACGGACTCAATACTCTTTGGCGCCGCTTTGGCAGTTTGCCGCATTGTTGGTGCCAAACTTCCCACGTCTGGACGTGCTACTGGGCAAAGTAGCGCTATCCCAGCCTGGAGAAGAAGGATTGAGGACCGTGTCGCAAAGGCAAGGGCCCTCATCGGCAGACTGATAAGCTTCAGGTCGGGCAACAATAGGCCGATTGTGCGCACCGTCAGGATGGCGTTTGCTGGGACAAATGTCAGTTTGTCCCAGCCGGATATAACGCAAAAACTGACGGAGCGCATAGACGACCTGAAGCAGTGAATCGCTGCTTGGGGAAAGCGGATTCGGCGATATACCGAGAGGTCAAGACGGTTCAACCAAAATCGTCTCTTCTAGAGTGATCAGAAGAGTATCTATGAGTCATTGGAGCGACCAATGGTACGTGGAACGGGCCCAGCACCGAATCAGCCGACACTGTTGCATTCTGGCGCGGCCTGTGGTCAGAGCCCGTAAACCACAGCGAGGCCCTTGGACGGAAGTTGTGGCGAGTCAGTGTGCGAGTGTTACGCCCATGGACCCCGTCATCATAACGCGGGATGACGTAGCTGAGGCGGTCCGTAGGGCCCCGAACTGGAAAAGTCCGGGACTCGACGGACTGCATCACTACTGGCTGAAGGGGTTCGTGGTGTCACGCTGTACTTGCCCGACAGTTTCAAGAGGCTCTCGACCAAAAGTCGCTCCGAGCCTCTTCACTACTGGGATCACTCATTTGGTTCCTAAAGACCATGATTCCACAGACCCTAGCAAATACCGCCCCATTACGTGTCTACCCACCATATATAAGACACTGACATCCATTTTGAGTACGCAGAATCATTCGTCACCTGGATTTAAATCAGGTGATGTCGCGCGCTCAAAATGGATGTCGGGTGGTGGTCGTGGAACCAAGGAACCACCTCATTGACGCGATCATTGGCAAAGTGGTTAAACGCAACCGTCGGAACTTCTCCGCCGCCTGGATAGACTATAAATAGGCATTCGACTCGGTGCCCCATACATGGCTAAAGAGGGTCCTCGAGCTGTACAAGATTGACTGTACAGTTAGAGACTTCTCGGGCAGTGTATGGGGCAATGGAGTACAATCCTTTGTCATCTAGGCGAGCGGATGATGGATGCGGAAAGCCACATAAGGATAAGAAGGGGTATCTTCCAGGGCGATTGTTTGAGTCCAATCTGGTTTTGCCTCTCCCTGAACCCTCTCAGTACCTTACTGGAGGGTTTTGGGAGAGAATTTCAGCTTCGGAAAGGAGGTACAAAAGTGACCCACCTTTTCTATATGGATGATCTCAAATTATTCGCCTCCAGTCGCTCTCATCTTATGGAATTGCTAAACATCACTTGTGATTTTAGTAATTCTATTAGAATGGAGCTGGGGACGGATAAGTGTGCGGTCCTCCATGTTGAAAGGGGAAGGGTTGCTAACTCTGAGGGCATAGATTTATCTATGCCCATCAACATAAGGACCCTTTCTGAGGCTGAAACATACCGATACCTGGGTATGTCACAGAACATCGGTATCGATGAGGCGGGTATGAAGCAGTCAGTTTGCGATATGTTTTATGCACGCTTGACCAAAGTGCTTAACAGCCTTTTGTCCGGTGTGAATAAGACACACGCATATAACGGTTGGGTCATGCCTGTTCTCATATATACCTTTGGCATACTTAGGTGGACTCAAACTGAAATTAACGCCCTGGATAGAAAAGTCCGCACTACTATGACGTCCCATAGGATGCATCACCCGAGATCGTCGATTATGAGGCTGTACTTGCCGCGGAAACATGGTGGGCGTGGCTTTTTAAGCGCGCTTACCATGTATAATCGCGAAGTGTGTAGCCTCCGTTATTACTTTCTGACGAGATCGGATGATCCATTCTATAGGGACGTCATTTCTTGTGATAAAGGACTTACCCCTCTATCCTTGGCCAATGAGCAATGGCAAGACCAGCAGTACAGAGCATTTCCGACCGGGAGACCGTATGGAAGGAGAAGGAGCTCCACGGGAGGTTCTACAAGGCTCTACATGTGCCTTTCGTAGACACAGTTGCCTCCCTTCACTGGCTACATTTTGGTGACCTCTTTGGGGAAACCGAGGGTTTTGTCTGTGCGATACAGGATCAGGTTATTAAGACCAACAACTATCGGAGATACATCCTAAGGATGGCACCGTCGACATCTGTCGAGCTTTGCCATCTCGGCGAGTCACTAGGCATGTCATCTCCGGTTGTTCGGCGCTTTCTAACTCTGAGTACTTGCACAGGCACAACTTAGTAGCCAGAATTCTACACCAGGAGCTCGTCTGAAATACGGTCTCGTGGACCGGAAATTGCCGTATTACAAGTACTTGCCGGAAGCCGTGCTCGAAAATGACCGCGCCAGGTTTCTGGGACCGGGCCATCATCACAGACAGGACTATTCTTGCCAATAAGCCTGATATTGTGCTGATGGACCGGACACAGTCAGGATATTGGTCGACATCACCATTCGGATATCTGGACCTGGCTCACGAGGTGACCGACATGTGGGACTGCCGACCGAAATTATACCTGTAGTCGTCTCTGCGAACGGGTTAATCCCAGTCAGTCTCTCGGGTCATCTGAAGCGACTGGGACTCGTGACGGACCGCTCCAAGCTCAAATGCAGAAGGTGCTCCTCGATACCGCCCGCATCGTCCGCCGGTTTCTCTCCCTTTTCCCCTAACCCTCACGTTTGGTCTCCTGCCGAGGGTTTCCATCTGGTTGGTTTTTATTTATTTATGTATTATTTATTTATTTATAGTATATTAAATATATATTTATGTTTATTTATTACTTTAAAATATTTATTCAGCCCAACCAGATGAGGATACTATATAAATACCCAAAATAATAATAATAAGCCCCTAAACAACCACACGTCCTGATTGACCATCTAATCACGGGGGCGGACACGATTGAAAAATTACTAGCGTGGCTAACGTGGCTCTGGAAACCCATTAAACATGGAGACCCGTTTAAAAAGAAAACGTTTAGGACCGCTGCCCGGGGCGATCGCCGGGCACACCTGAGCTAGCGCTGGGTGTCTCAGCATGCGAACCGTCAGCGGTGAGGAGTTGAACAGGCGGCCCTCACCGACAAAGATGCTACAGCCGAAACCAGTGACGGTGGTGACAGACTGACTGACCGAACAGACAGTCCTTAAACCAATCAGCCCAAGCACCATTTCATACACACACCAGACCATCATCACCACCGATACCATCGTCACCTTCCATATCTTTATCACCTCCTATTACTAGTTCTCATACTGATTCATCCTGCCAACCTTGAATGTTGCGCGAGGGTAAATACCTTCTGCCCGCGTCCACCAAGGCTGGGAAACCAAGAGTTCGCATGATGGAGTAAGGAAGTAAACATATTTATCATGCGAACCTACTTTCACATCACCAAATTAGAGACCGACATGACCACATACAGACAGCAATTGTATGAACGTTTTACAAGACAATACCCAGAAATTAGTGTAACAGAACAACGTATTTCCGATCAAAGAAGAACAATAGTAAGGAATAAACTTTATCTCAAGTTATAGATCAACTAAAAGAAGAAGTACGTACAGCTAGAAGATTTAAATCAAAATCCTATCCCAGAAACACATACACCATCAGAAACTACTCTACAAATACCACCACAATCACCTCTCAAATGCAACATAACAAACAATCTCAATCTACAATCAATCACAATCAAACTCACAAAGTATACATAGATCGCACACATCCACACAAACCGAGAGCATAACCATAATGCTAGAAATGATATTGAGACTTTAGAAAATATCGATCAAAATCAGTTATCAGAAACGCACATCCAAGAAATACACGACAAACTGAAAACCGCTCTAACTCAATATTCAGGTATGGATCCAGCAGCTCGTCCAAACTACCCAAACTTAAATACACCCCAAAACTGTCTCATCTAGTACATTTATTTAATCGTATCATACTAAACCAATATATATCCGAAGACATACAACTTGTAGATGTACACATTGATATATTAACAGCGTTAGTCATTTCTGAAGAACTTAATTATAGAATAACAGAATACACAGATAGCACAAGACCAAGAATCATAAACAAACCATCATGGCAACAGAGACTGAAAGAGATATAGAAAAATTACGAGCTGACTGCGGTAGACTAACACAATATATCAACAATAACAGATCTAACAAAGTAGTCAAAGAGTCGAGGCAATATTTAAGAACATGGCCAGCACACAGACATGAAAACGACAATAGAAAACCAAGAATTCTTAGACACTTTAAAACAGAAGCTCGCGCTAAAAGTCCATAGGCTGAGGAGATACAAGAAGGCACAAGAACGCAAAAATGATAACGCCATGTTTGCTACTAACGAAAAAACTTTTACAGAAATTTACAGAAACCACAAATAGACGTAACAAACGACACCAACACCGAACTACCAACATCAGAACAATTTGAGACATTCTGGTCAAGCATATGGGAAGAGAAAGTGCAGCATAATGATAAAGCTGGTTGGATAGTAGATGAAGAATCTAAGTGGAGCGCACTAGAAGAAATGGAATTCGTCGAGATATCTGAATCTGATATAAATAGTATTATAACAAAACTACACAACTGGAAATCACCTGGCATTGATAAAGTACATAATTACTGGTATAAAAAATTAGACTCATTACACAAAATTATCGCTAAAAACTTAACAGACATAATCTTAGGACAACAAAATATACCTGAATTTATTGCAACAGGAATAACTTACATGTTACCGAAGTCTCAACACTCCCCACAACCGTCCCAATACAGACCAATTACTTGCCTACCGACAATATACAAGATCCTAACCTCAGCAATCACAGCTAAAATCAATAAACACATAGAACGCCACAACATAATAGCGGGAGAACAAAAAGGGTGCAGACGAGGCCACATGGGTGTAAAAGAACAATTAATTATAGATTCAATAGTCCACAAACATGCCGCCACAAAAATAGAAACCTTCATTGTACCTACATAGACTACAAAAAGCTTTTGATAGTATTCCACACTCCTAATTCAAGTATTACATATATACAAAATAAACCCAAAAATAATAGACTTCTTATCACATCATGTCCCGATGGAAAACTACACTCCAATTGAATTACCACGACAACATCGTAAGAACTCGACAGATATTTATTAGGAAAGGTATTTATCAAGGTGACTCCCTGAGTCCTCTATGGTTCTGTCTCGCACTGAACCCCCTGTCTCACCTACTGCATCAGTACCAAGCCGGATACAGACTTAAACACACCACCGCAGAAGATATCACTATCTATATACTATACTATCCTCATATATATGGATGACATTAAATTATACTCAAAAACAGAAAAAGAAATGAAAAAATTAATAGACACTACAACAGATTTTAGTAAAGACATCAACATGCAGTTTGGACTAGATAAATGCAAAACACTACACATAATAAGAGGCAAAATAAAACCAGGCGACTACACAATTAACACTACTGATACAATCACAGCTATGGAACCGGCAGATCTATATAAATATTTAGGATACAGACAACTCAAAGGACTAGACCATACAGCAATTAAACACACACTGAATACAGAATACAAACGGAGAGTAAACGCAGTATGCAAAACACATCTCACTGGAAAACATCTTATTAGCATTAAATACGTACGCGATCCCAATATTAACCTACTCGTTTGGAGTGATTAAATGGTCTAAAACTGACATACAGCAAATAGAAAGAACCACACGCACCACACTTACCAAACACAATAATTTACACCCTAAATCCGCAATAGAAAGACTCACAATCAAACGACAAAATGGAGGGAGAGGCCTAATAGACATTCAACACCTTTGGCAGAAACAAATTAGTAGCCTCAAAACATTCTTTCAAAATAAATCTCGCACTAGTGACATTCATAAAGCCGTAGCCCTAAATGATTTTAACTACACTCCACTTAACCTAAATGAACACACAGACACACAACACAATAACTTAAAAGATATTAATTAACTTAAAACAATCAGCAACTTTTCCGTATCATCGTATGACAAATTTTGTAACCATGTTCGAATTACATTTTTACAATCTGCTATTTTTAATGGATACATAAATAAAATTGCATTCACTTGATTATACAGAAAAGAGCCAAGGAATGTAAACAATCTATGCATGAAAGAATGCCTTATTCCAATGTGAATTTCACTTACTTTATCTTTGCGTCTTTTACTGGTGACCTCTCTTCTGTAGGGTAATTTTAAGTGCTGTTTTGGTAAGGTACTCATAAAGAATAACTGGCGCACTGAGAGGACATTATAGGATTTATATAAGAGATGGGACGGGAATAAGACAGGGCGGAATGTTGCGAATTTTAATACAGCTAGTTTTAGCTGCTTTGCCCCATGAGGTTATATAATAGATGAGAATCGATTGATATAATGCGAAATATACTTGCTTTGCTACATTTATATCAGCCAAAGAACGAATCTTTTAAAAAACAAACATTAGTTTACGAACTCTATTGCACAGGTGATCTATGTGGTTTTTAAGTATAAAAGTAGAATCTATAATATTTCCAAGGTATTTAATAGTATTTGTATTTAAAATAACTGGGCAGTGAATTTTCACTCTGCGATTGCACAACATTGATGTGCATAAAGGAGAATGCCCACCGTTCATAGACACTTCGGCCATGTATGCACACACATAAAAGCATATGGAAATGATAATATGCAATTACAAGAATGAAATGGTTAAGGAATTGGTTTAAAAAAAGTCCAGATTTTTAAGATATAAAGAGTTTTATTTTCACAAATACAGTTTTTTAACAATAATTTTACTGTAATACATATATATATATAATCAAGTCTTGATCAGTTCTGTAAGGTATTTTATGATCTTATATATCATTTGTATCATACACAATTAGTACATCATGCAGAAATTGAGCAGGAGGCAAAATATTAGTCTGATGCCGGGCCTAACCCAAATACCATATTACTGTCATAACATGGGTACAGCATCCTACCGTTTGACGGCCGACAATACAATTGCAACAATTTTTTAATTGCACTTCTACCAGAGTCATTGCCACTAATTAAAATATATATAAGAAATAATTTACGACTGATGTGTCAACTTGCAATTCTAGTCCTAAGTAAAGAGCAGATAGGACTTAAGTTTATTCCTTCCATAATGCTGCTCCTGTGGCCATTACATACTTCTATCCGGTAGCAATCATTAAATCTTATATGCTCACCAAAATAGAAGCGAGCTTGCTTTAATTGGTATGTGCCACAAGCAATTAATATTAAGTCGCTGTAAGTTAAAACAGAAAATGCCCTAACATTTTCAGAGTCCACATTTATATTTCTAAAGTCTGCCCTAGCTCTATTGAGTTTGCGTTCCCTAATCTTTTAACTGGGGACGTCTACTTCTTAGACAAGAAAATATCTCCGTTGACTGATGGCTTCTAAGAATTGGACGTTTTTACTCGCTTTTTCAATGAAGAAGAAAGCATTAATATCTATGTGTAATTCTGTCTGCCCTATGTCGATATGTACAGGATAAAAAAGGATAGCATATAACTCCACAGCTTTGAACACATTAGTAGAATTTTTTATCTGAAACATCAGTTGATTTCGTCATTCCCTTCAGTCAGCCATTAATCTGATTAACACGCAATAGCAACGTTCGCCATCGTTTTTAAAAAGAAATTATTGATTGTTTGGTGTATTGTGTTTTGACAATACCTGGGTAAATAATCTTCCTATTTATACCTCACTTTCTGTTTTTATCTCATTTATTACATGAGAAATGGTCTGGAATGAAGCATGAGGCCAACCGCCATCTTAGAGTAAACATCCTTGTTGCGGAAAATTCACTCGAAATGTACATAAAATTTAGTGTTCATCATCCACAGTTTTACTACATCAAAATCAGGATAAAGTGCAATATTTATTTCATAATTTCTATGTAAATACGCAATAAGTGCAACGGTGTCCATTTCTAAGACGCGCACAGTTGTAGATTCTCATTCATTGTTTTGCCGGTGGCGAATAAACGAATTAAAATTTGCCATACTGCATAAAGTTCAAATTCGGTTGATTTGTTAGATTGGTAAAGATACTAGCGCCCTCGAGCAGACAAACCGAGCTTTGTCTGACTCCACGATCATTCGATGGTTTAGGAAAAATTAGATTTGTCATTTGGATGTGCCATGTGTGTGAACACTTCGGAAATATTTTTTAACCAATTTATTTTAAAAAAAGTTGAAAATATTTAAAAAAATTTAAACAGTATATGGTATTTTTAAGGTCACCTCAGAAACATATATTTTTTATAAGGCCTCTTCATCCTTTAACCGACTACGTTCCTGCTACCACTTTTTTTCTTCTTCTTCTTTAAAAAGTAAAAATCATTTCATAATTTATTTCAGTACGTTAAACAATTATACACAATTTAAAAAAAAATTTTTTTGGCCAACTTACGCTTGGTCACAAAAAAGTAAATTTCATTTCAAAAGGAGTCAATCGTTTTTGGGCCCACTAGAAATTTTCGCGAACCTCAATGGTATTATATACAAAAAAAAGATACCAATTTATTATCGTAAATAGCATAAAGATTTTATGAAAATCTAAACGGAATCAAGAAATCTGAAAAATAGAGTTGTTTTGATATTTGTGTTCATGTCATTGGTTCAGATACCGTAATATTAAAAAAAAATTGTAGTAGAGATGTGCCTACTCGGAAAAAACTCGACTCGAGTTAACTTGTGTTGAAATTCACATAACTCGAATAGTACTCGAGTTACGCAACTCGGACAACTCGAAAAAATTGGCGGAACGAATCTGTGTCAGTTTGTTACAAATTATTTTTATATTTGTTCTCACATCCATGATAATTATTATTAATTTACTTAATAGGTAGTTATATATTATTGGTTTGCGTATAGACAATTTTCATAAAATAATATCACTCTAACTTTACGACGTAGCGTAAAGTTAATGTTACTAATAATTTAACTATAACGAATTATACTTAATCAGCTTATTGATATTACATAATATATCAATAAATTGCTCGAATTAGTAAGTCGAGTTCACTACTAAATTGTAGACAGACACTGCATTGACCGTAAGATAAAGATGCGACTCGAGTAGAATTTTGTGACTCGAGTCACTCGGGTTTTATCATTTCACTCTAGTTGTAATCGAGTTTTGAGTTATTCGAATTAACTATTTACAGTCCCTGCATCGATTGAAGTTTATCACCGAGTTGAGAATAGCGATTATCTTAGTTAAAGCATTTTAAATAGGTACCTTTATTAAATAAGTAATATGGCAATATCGACGGCTCCGTGGCGCAGTGGCTTAGCAATGAGTTGTTGCGCTGGGGCCGGGTTAGAATCAGCACGGAACAAGTATTTGTATGGCCTACAAATAATTGTTCCGGGTCTGGATGTTTGTCCTCGCAATTTATGTTTGTAAACTGCTCCACGACACAGGAGAAATAGTATAGTGTGGGGTAACGTTTTTAAAAAAGAGAAAAAATCAAATATGAAATAAAATACAAATATTTATTATTTATTTATTTGTAGTAGTTCCATGTTTTTATTTACTACAGACATGTAGTATTTCAAAATCTACAAACTGATTTTCGCATATCTTACAAATCGCTTCCATTTTTCAAAATAATGCCACACTGACGATTTTTGTTTTGTTGTTGCATTGTTATCATTCATACTTTAAACAAACAAGTATATTTAAAAAGCCTTCGTTATGTGCACTACTTATACGAAAACAAAAAATAACAACAATGATAGCACAATCATTATAATATTTCATACTGTTTTTTGAATATTAATTTTGGTCCGATCTCAAGCTCATTCTGCGTAGATCGGACCAAAATTAATATTCAAAACTGAAGGTAGCCGGGCTAACTACATTAGGACGTCAAACACCTCAGTCCCCCCCGTGACCATGGGTGCTGTAAAGCACCCGAAACGTCGGGAATCAAAATTAGTAAAATTAAACGCGATAAAATCCGTAAAAATAGTTTTATTCAATTTAAGAAAGCTTCTCTATTTGATGTAGTTTCATCGGCTTTGAAGAGCGATTCATTTAACTGCATTTAGATATAAATACCTTATGTATTCAGCAAGTTGCTCCATAAACTTGACAATACCAAATGGCATCAAACATGGATCCTGAATTTATGCCAGTCAGAGTTTAGTTAATTAATATAAGAGTATGTATGTAATACAAGAGTTTACTTTTACACCTAGAATTTTGAAAAATCTATAAAATATATTATTTATAATGAATTACCTAAAACAAATGACAAACACAGGTTTTAGAACCTTATTAGTGAGTTAAAAATGACAAAGTATTAAAGTTTTATGTTATTACTAAAATCTAAATTAAATAATATATAGAGTAAATACACAAAAGAAGTTTTTGTGTATGTTAAAAGAAAATTAGCACCAATGGGTCGAGGAATTTAAGAAGGCTTCTCTATTTGATCTAGCTTCATCGGCTTTGAAGAGTGATTCATTTAACTGCATTTAGATATATGTAAATACCTTATGTATTCAGCAAGTTGCTCCATAAACTTGACAATGCCAAATAGCATCAAACATGGATCCTGAATTTATGCCAGTCATAGTAGATAGATAGTACATATATTTATGTGTAAATAAGTAGTTTTTACTTGTACTAGAAGCAAATACACAGTTTGCATAAGTATTGTTACTTAGTTAAGCCATTTTTACTTGTGTAATGGTTATATCCTTGTTGATCAGATGCTTCATTATGTTTAAACTGCTGTGTTGTTAACTCTGCAGAAGGAATATTATTTTGTTATTTACTATCAGATAATTAATATAAAAATAATATCCTTTTTCCCTACGTGATACCAGTGAAAATAAGAAATCAGACAACTTTTACAAATATTGTTGATGTAAATCCATAATTAATACTTTAGTGTTTGGTCATCTGCAGCTGATTAATGTAATTGTATATTTTATAATAATTTCTTGATTATTTAGCATACAGGCAGAGGCAACAAAATACTGTCATAATTATGGAAATATAGTTTACATTGAAGTATAGTATATATATAGACTATTATATCTCTTATTATTGAAAATGTCCTGATTTCTAACACATATGTGGATGTGTTTTTTGGCTATTTCTCTATTATAATGAGTAAGTTTTTTCTGATATATATAATTGGAACTTTTTTCTATGTAAATATATATGCACCATAGGCAATTATGAGGGGCTTCTTATCTTCTCCCCCAAAAAGTCCATTTGGAATAAGCAGATTTCTTTGAGCTATTTCTGCTCGGGATGTATGATTTATGCTCACAATTCATCATCATCATCATCATTACAGCCCTTCACAAGTCCAGTGCTGAACAAAGGCCTCCCCCAAGGAATGCCACAAAGCACGGTCCTGAGCCACCTGCATCCATCGACTTCCTGCATGTCTTACAAGGTCGTCACTCCATCTAGTGAGGGGTCGCCCTACACTTCGCCTACCGATACGAGGTTGCCACTTGAGAACGTTTTTTTCTCATCGGTTGTCGGTTCTTCGAGCTATATGGCCGGTCTATTGCCACTTCAGCTTACTAATTCATTGGGCTATGTCGGTTATTCTGGTTCTACTGCGGGTATCGTCATTTCTAAGCTTATCACACAGAGAAACCCCAAGCATAGCCCTCTCCATAGCTCGCTGATGGACCTTGAGATTCCTCATAGGGCGAGCAGTGAAGGACCACGTCTCAGATCCATAGGTCATAACTGGCAACACGCACTGGTTGTACAATCTCGTTTTCAAGTTTTTAGGAATACCCGACGTGAAGATGTGTCGTAATTTCCCGAACGCCGCCCAGCCGATTTGAATCAGTCGATTGACCTCTCGGTGGAAGTTGGACTTACCTAGTCGGACTATTTGTCCCAGGTAAATATACTCTTTAACAACTTCGAGCTTAGTGCTCCCAACAACTTCCGGCATAGGTGTGACATGGACGTTACACATTATCTTTGTTTTGTCCATGTTCATCTTAAGACCTATCCGTTGGGAGACACTATTGAGTTCATTGAGCATAGTGCTTAGGTCCTCCAGCGATTCTGCCATAAAGACTATATCGTCGGCAAATCGAAGGTGAGTGATGTACTCGCCATTGATGTTAATACCGTATCTTTCCAGTCCAGTAGCTTGAAAACGTCTTCCAATGCAGCGGTGAAGAGTTTCGGGATATAACGTCACCCTGTCTTATACCTCTCTGCAGTTGGATAGATTTTGTACTCTGGTTCTGTACTCGGATAGCCATCGTAGCCCTACTTTACAAACACTTCAGCACTTCGATACACCGCTGAAGGGACTGCTGTACTGCCCAAATTTCGACGGAATCAAAGACTTTCTCATAGTCCTCATACGCAAGATGTAGCAAATTGTACTCCTCGGTCTTCTGTACAATTTTCCGAAAGGTGGTCTATGGTGCTAAAGCCTTTTCGGAAACCGGTTTGTTCGGGAGGCTGGAAGTCGTCGAGTCTGCGTGCGAGACGATTCTTAATAAATCTCGAAAACAGCACGCGTCTACGTGCTCAGAAGGAAAATCGGTCTGTAGTTCTTCAAGAGATCGTTGTCACCTTTCTTGAAGAACAAGACCACCGCACTTCTGCTCCACGCCTCCGGTGTAGTGCCACCATGGAGGAAGGAATTAAAGAGCTTCTGAAAGACTTCAAGTATCTGTTTTCCACCCGTTTTCTCCTCCTCCCGTTTTCTAGCTCCACTGTAATTCCATTCTCGCCCGGGGACTTGCCGTTTTTATGGTACTGGAGAGCCATTCTAATCTCGCTCAGACTGACGTCCGGAATATCATCGGAATAGTGTCGGATAAGACTTGCTCTTGGATCCTTACTCACACTTGCGTGTGGCTATGACGTGTACAGCTACCCATAGAACCTCTCAGTCTCACTCAAAATCTCAGGTGTCCCGGAAACGATGCTGCAACATTCGGTCTTCAGCTTCGACAGTTGGTTTTTTCTGGTAGACAGATCTCTGGCAAAGACTTTGGAGCCCTGGTTTCACTCGATCGCTTCTTCAATACGAGCAGTACTGAAGTTGCGTAAGTCTCGCCGCATGCATTTGGAGATCTCTCTGTTCAGTTGCCTGTATGCTGTCAAACCTGCTGAAGACTGTAGCTTCATTTCCTGTCCAAGAGCCATGAGATTGAGAGTATGATTGGAGAGTTTTTCTGTTCATCTGCGGCGGATCTTGCAAAACTTAGCTCCGACCGCATGGACAGTTTCCACGAGCTTGTCATTCATATCGTCCACTGCATTGCAATCTTCTTGGCACTGAAAATGATTATGTAACTCGAGCTGAAAGTTTTCGGGACTTTGGATTAGAGTACGAGGGGGACGATGAACTTAACGTTTAGGTTCAGTGTGCTTCTCACCATTTGGTGATCGCTGCCGGTTTTCCCCTTGCGGTTACTGAGTATATTATTATTATTATAGATATTTATAATTGAGTATAAAAATTAAAAAACTTAAATATATTTGAACGAAGTCGCTCCAACACCGACGCGCGGTCCACCCTCGACGATGTCTGAAAACGGACAGCGATAGAGCTCGCGGGGGATTACAGGGCGACGGAGCAGGCACGCTCGCGCGAATATATTCAATTTCGGGGAAAAATTATATTTTCTCGAGTAAAACGGGGAATAAAAGTAAAACTCTCAATTGAAAATATTAATATTTTTCAGACCTTTTTTCAGTGTAAAAACCATTTAAAGAGCTTGTGCCGTTTTGGAGAAATTTTGCAAAATATGACAAAGAGAGGTACTCTTTTGGGATTTTTTTGCTAATTAGCGGTTGAGAAAAATACAATTTTGTTCAATTAAAAACATTTATTATCTTCTGTCACCCTTTTTTGCGGATTAAATGAACAGTTATTGTGATTTTTTTACTTAAATATCCAAGAATTTTGGCATTTCACCTGCTCTTAGGGCCTTAACACCTGAAATAGCCCTGTGCACCAGTAAGAAGAAATCACAATAGCAATAGCACAATAGCTCAAGATTATTATAATATTCTCGAGTAACAGCATCGTAATGTCAAGCGTAGCGTATTGGACTGCCCTATACATAGAGTGACTACTTACTTTTATTATTCGTTTTATTTCGTGATTATGAAAATAGAAATAACGTAAACTTTTTTAATTCAAATAAAGATTAGGAGTATTAGAAGTGCTTCCTAAAGTTCTTAAAATATTCAAGGATTTCGTAATAACGCGTGTATCGCATTACGCATACACGCGCTATTACGAAATCCCTAAAATGTACTCATAAGATTAAAGGTTAAAACATCTTGAACCGAGAAAATTAAAATCACGATTTTGCTTTTTGTAGGTATAAAATTTTTCAATTTTCCAGCAATGGCCCGTGTTTCCGTTCGCCTGTATCTTCAGAAAATTAGCTAAGTAATGCGTGGTACCTAGGTTATGTTCAGGTTCAGCTGACAAAAATCTAATACGTATTTGCAAACGTGCATCACATCGTTTATTCTGGAACTTAAAAAAACGTTGTCTCCATAATAGGATTTTCACTGGTATCGTGGAGGCACTAAACATAAATGTACATAAATTGCACATAGATTTAAAATAATTATTTTCCAGCCATACAAACACTCGCTCTGCGTGGTGCTTAAGCCAACTTCGCTACTGAGCCGTCATCGTTTACACATTCATACTGCGAGTATTATAAGAGGGGCAAACGAGCATGCGGCTTACCTGATGTTACCAATGTTCGTGAACAATTGCAACACCAAGAGAACTGTAGGTGCGTTGCCGGTCTTTTAAAAAGTGGTCAGAAAAAATCTCTATAGATCTAAATATCTGGCGACCCTTTCGCTGTCCCGTGCACTAAATATAGGTCATTGCTATTGTCTAACTATTGTGTCTGAAAACCGGACAGTGAAAGTGTTAAGATAGCGTGCAATAATGATGTTAAGATAAACAAAAGGCTGTTGGCATAGAATAACTATACAGATCTCTAATAACAGAACAGTATCAGTTTATTGTTTTTTTTAATTCTTTACTACACAGTTACCGTTATAGCCTTTTAAAGTCCATTGCTGAACATAGGACTACCCCATAAATTGCTCCAAAGGGGGGATTATTGCCATAGTTGCCACTCTTGGCAAGCGGGTTCGCAACCGCGGTTTTTTTATTTTTAGTCGAAGTAGGAAGACTATGCCCCCCCCCCCCCCAAGGGTTCCCGCCTAGGCGTGGCTTAGTAGCCGTGGCCGCAAAAAAGCAGTGAACTAAGAGGAACCCAAATGGCTGGCCCGAGGTGGCCACTCAGAGTGGGCTTGGGTAGCCCACTTCGGATGTGTGTTGGTGGGCTGCTACGAGAGTGGGGTGTTTGTATGGCGATTCACCACTCGCCCTATCCTCCGCGACTCTGGTGGGGCCACATCGTTGATGCGGTGGTGGTGGGGCTGCGGGGGGAGAGGAATGACGGTATTGCAAGGCGCCGCTTTCCCTATCCGCTGTCGAATCTTGGTCAGCGGCGGAGCCATAGACCAGATCCACCGGTGGGGTCGGAAAAGTTGGTGCTTCTGAGTGTTGGATTTTTCCTGACCTCATGGCCTCTGCATATCGGACTCGGGAGGGGGTTAAGGTCTGTTACACGAGTAGAGACTGCGTAGGGAGGCCCGCCATATGTTCCTAGTGTGCTTAACTTGAGAAGCGAAACGGTGAGGAGATTGGTCCTACCCACAGGAGGAGCTGCCATGTGGTGGCTGGTGCTGGTGGGACCGCGGATGTGTGGGAAAGCGTTCCCGTGGCCCTGCCAACATGTGGCGAAGGTGGAAGACCATGGGGTTATAGTCCGACATAACTGGTCCTTGCCCCCGCAAGGCGGGTATGTGTAGGCATTTCCCCAGGAAAAAAAATATGCTGCTGCCCATCTCCCGATTTGTTTCCCTCTTTTGTCTCTTACGAAATGATGGGATGATATGGGGTAGTGGATATTCTTACACCGCCACTACACGGTAAATCTTTCATCATCATCATCATTACACCCCTTCACAAGTCCACTGCTGAACATAGGCCTCCTCCAAGGAATGCCACAATACACAGCACGGTAAATCTTTACTACGCAGTAATCAATTATCGGTGTTTTTGTGTATTTATCCATATGAACGTGCGTGCATGCAAGCTCGCATATATCGCGTGTGTAACTAATGACATTAGACTGCAAGGCAGAGACAACCTCAAGTGTATTCTGTAACCGCACTTGGCTTACGGACATTGTCAAGCGACCCGCGGAGAGATCTAAAGATTTCAATTATCTCACTCACACTGCCAATTTAAATATAGATCCTTTTAATTTTTATAGCGTAAATTTATTTTGAGCCTGGACCGATAGCATACCCCTTATTTTGTAAATGGTCTGTTTGAAAATCGAGTTTAACACCCTGCTCTAAAGCATTATCTGGAACGATGCTATTTAGGTCTAGTAACAACATGCACTTCATTGCATAAAGTCGACCGGTAACACACTGTATATAGAGCGTGCACGATCAATACCGGCGCCTCCCGAGACAACTGATAGAATGCACTTCCTGCTCTATATCCTATCTCAAATATACGTAATTTGTTGAAATCTATGCACTAACATAATTACATAAGCCCATTTACAGCTAAACTTTGACAAAATAAGCACACTATAGCCTTTTATCAGAATTTAATTAATTTAAGTAATTTTGATACTACAGATACTCTATCTAAGTTACCTTTAAAATTAATTAGATTTGTTTTGAAAGCCCGAAGTCTGTCGCTAAATCAGTTCGAGTTGGAAGAACAAGATTCTAGTGGGAATTAAATAGTGGACAATTTTTTTTATCCCTCTGTCAATTTAAATGTTATATTTAATAACCGTAAACTTATAAAAATTTAAATTAAAAAAAATGTTTTATATAACTGTACATTCTCTGCATTTCAAGCTTAAATTGTTTGGCATAGTACATACATACATACATATATACATACATATAATATGTAGGATTGTGTTTATTTCACATTTATATTTTTGTTGATGATTAGGTGAGGTCAAAACTCATCGACAGAAAAACAAAACTATGAATGGAAATTCGGCTATGAATATACATCGTACTGGAAACAAACAAAAATCGATTTGCTAAAGTCGATAAAATCCCTTCACGCCGTAAAGTTTTCTTATTACTATAAAAATACAAGTTGTAAATGTCTGAAAAAACTGTATTAAAAGACGATACAAGAGCAATAAATGGCGCCCTATAAGAAAGTGTTTTAAATTTTTTATCTTGAGCATGTTAAACTCGTGAGTAAGGACGGGTCGGCTAAATCTTTATATTTCTGAATATACGAATGCTAGCTAAATAGTATTTTATAGCTAAAGGAATAAAATACTGTTTATAATTAGCCTTATTGAAATATTTAAATATGTATTAAATTGCCATTACACAGTCCCAACCTCAATCTTATTGTCCGAGCTAATCCCTAGAGCGCTCGATAGCATTGAACTTGAGGCTGCGTACTGGCCATTTCATGTATCTGCTATTGCTCTCATTTAGAAAGTCATACCTTAGACTAATCATGCCAAAAAGTGCAGTTATTATAATAAAGACTATCAAAACACACAGTGCTTCGAATAATCGTTCAAATCAACCCCAGTCGCTAAGTTCCACCATTGAATACGGTGACAGAACTCTAAATTCCATCCATATCATCTCGATGGTTGGCAAACTACTCCCGAAAGTTTTATTAGGATGTTTTTGCCACGTTAGAACACACTGTGGAATTTATTGTCACCAGAGGTTCTTCAAGATCGGTATGACTTTCAAGAAAAGAGTTCTTTTTCCTCAAAGGACCGCAATTTCTCTTGTTAATATGTGGCGCTGATCACTTACCATCAGGTGAATCATATCCCCGCTTGCCTCCTCTTCTATAAAAATACAGCTTACCTTATGGTAAGTGGATGATTTGGCCTAGAAACTACTACATCTAAACTTATGAGTTAATTAAAATGTTAAGATCATGCATTAAGAAAATGGCGCAAGCAAATAGCTCCACAACTCAGTTATATTAATGTTACAAATTAGACTAAATATTATCTAAATAAATGAATATTTCATGGGAACGACTACGCGTTATTGAAACAATCTTGGAATACAGCAAGTCATCATCTCTAATATTATCACTATCACAAGTACACTGCTGAACATAGGCCAACCACAAGGAATGTCCCAAAGTACGGTAGTGAGCCACCTGCATTAATTGACTTCCTGTATCTCTTACCATGTCGTCACTCCATCTAGTTGGGGCCGCTGGCCCATTGCAATTTAAGCTACTGATCTGTTGCGCTTTGTCGGTTACTCTAGTTCTACTGTGGTTATCCTTGGTTCCACTGCGGATATCCTCATTATGAATCTATCGCGTAGACGAACTCCAAGTGTATCCCGCTCTCTTTTGCACACTGAGTGACCTTGAACTTTCTCATACGACCACCAGTGAGGGACGACATCTCAGATTCATATGTCATCACTGGCAACACGCTCTGGTTGTACAATCTTGTTTTCAAGTTCTCACAGAATACCAGCACAAAATAGCAGCTTAACGCTGCTGTGTTTCGTATGGTGAGTGTAGAGAACCGGAGACCCTTTTTACTGGAAATGAAGCATTTTATCTTAGTCCTCACGGATGACAACGTATCTGTATTTTGTTTGATGTAGATGCCTATGAGCCGCAGCAACCACTTACCATGAGGTGGTCTGTGTGCTCGTTTTTCACCCTTATCCTATAAAAAAAAAAGTTTTGAGATATATGTGACGATAAGATGTATCGTAATCTCGCGAACACTGCCCAGCCGATTTGGATTCGTAAATTGACCTCTTCTTGATCTTGATTGGTCGAAGTTGTTCTTACCTTGTCGAACAGTTTATTTGAGTTAAATATACTCGTCAACAATTTCGAGCGTATAGGCGTTTATTTATTTATTAATTCGTACAATTCCTCTGAGCCGCCCCCTTGGTAAATGCGATAAAAAATGCAAAGGGATACAACATCTCTTCGCAGCGCCAGTGAATCGGCCGATCAGAAAGAACTCGCTCGCCGACGATTCGAGCCGATCCTCGTTAAATGTGGTCAAGTGGAAAGAGTTGGCACTGGGGTATCCCTGTCCAGAGATAAGAACAGTATTCCATGTGAGGCTGAACCTGCTCCTTGTAAAGTTGCAAGCGGTGTGCCGGCATAAAATACTGTCCCGCTCTACAAAGAATGCCAAGCTTTTTAGAGGCCAATTTGGCCTTCCTCTCATAAGATCATAAAACACTAAATAATTAATATTAAAGAATATTAATTTCTATTAATACAGACTGCTATACTAGATAATATGAATACATGTTATAAGAGTAAAGTGAGGACTTAACCTTTGTGAAATAAATAGCGCCGAGCGCTCACTGTGTTGACTTGTAGTACAAAACCTACTTGATGAGGGTCGTAACCTTAAGTTGCTTTCAACGGTGACTTGCGGATTCTATTTTACCTCTATATATGTAGTCTCGGGTCGCAAAGAGCAAAGTGATTAATTCTCTACAAAAGTAAACATGATCCTATACGGTATAACCGTACATTTCTGCTGGCTTTAACATTTTTACGCAGCATTTTATCATTGTATACTAATAGTTTTCAGTAATCAATTTTGAAAAATGGAAACAATCTTGAGGAAGCTCAAGGTCGCTCAAGGTCAAGATCGCTCAAGAAAGCTCAAGGTCGCTCAGCGAGCTATGGATAGGGCTATGCTGGGGGTTTCCTGCGTGATAAACTTAGAAATAAGGATATCCGCAGTAGAACCAGAGTGACCGACATAGCCCAACGGATTAGTAAGCTGAAGTGGCAATGGGCCGGCCATATAGCTCGAAGAACCGACAACCAATGGGGAAAAAAGGTTCACGAGTGGCAGCCTAGTACCAGTAGACGAAGTGTAGTGCGAGCCCCACTAGATGGAGTGACGACCTGGTAAGACATGCAGGAAGTCGATGGATGCAAGTGGCTCAGGACCGTGCTTTCTGGCATTCCTTGGGGGAGGCCTATGTGCAGCAGTGGACTTGTGAAGGGCTGTAATGATGATGATGATAGTATGTTACATAATTAGTTATTATCAATCATGTACTATTTATAGTATATTATTAATAAATGACCCATATCAAAAAATTGCTTAATATATATTTTAAAATTTTAAGGTAGATAGGTTTTTTTTCTTTTTATAAGCCAGCGCTTGACCACAATCCCACCTGGTGGTAAGTGGTGATGTAGCCCTAGATGGTAAATTGCACTGTCTTAGCTTAACAAAAGCATATTCACTCATGCTTTGAAAACGCTCAGATTGTATTCGGAAGGAAAAATTGACGCCAGCAAATTATTCCACTCCTTTGCTGTACGCATTATGAAATAAGAAGCAAACCTTTTGGTTCTAATGTGTGGAATATCGACAACAAAGGGTGGAAGACCCGACGACCGCCTGGTTGTCCGATGGTGGAAAGGAGAGGGAGGAGTTAAAGCGTGTAATTCCTGCGCACACTCACCGAAATGCATCTTATAGATTACTGATAGGCTGGCTTCTCTGCGCCTGTGCTCCTGTGGTCCTGCTTATTTTCTGGGACTTTGTTGTAAAAGCGTATAAATTGAAGCACGCGTTGTTTGTTCGAGGCTTTTCCCTTTTTCTTATCTATTAGTACAAATTTTGACCACCTACAGAATAAAATAGGATAGATTAATTATTATTCATTATATATGGAAATGCAAACTACCCATCCGAATCGAAAAATTCATGAGGAATAGTATAGGCAATTAACTTAGGCTTCACCTCCCAGCTAGACATAAATATTGATTTTTGTTAAGCATGAAGAAAAAGCGCCGCCAAAATGATTTATCCACGTGCGCTGGCGTAATGGTTAGTATGATACAATGTTCTACAAGTGTGTTTTAGATGGAGTAAACTATAAATATTTACTCCATCTAAGAAAATGTCCGCAGTACTATATATCTTATACATAAGCCACAATAAGATATTTTGTGATAAAAAAATTTGAAAATTAAAAATTGATTTCTGAGCATTATTATTAGGCATGACATATTAATACGAAACGATAGTTACTTCTTCATCAAGATAATTTAATGAAACTAAACTTTGCTCTTTACAGCATGTTATTTGGACGCATAGTTTAAGAGATAATGAAAAATTAAAATAATTCAACACTCGGGTCGACGCCTGAACGACGCATAAACCCTAGCCGCCCGATGAAAACCGAAAGAAACCAGCAGTGAACGCTTCTATGAGCAAGGTATTATGACATGTCGTGCGCAGTATTGCCAACAACTAAACTTGCTCTCCAGCAGATTCAACTTCTAGAACCAGCAGAAAACCACTAAAAAAAGCGACCCTAGACTCATAATCCCTAATTTTTCCACTCAACAAATTTTTGATTATCACGAAAGAAAAAATGTATATTAGTAATTGTTTACATTAATTATTACATACTGTGTAACAAAACATTAGCCGTGGTAGCTCAGTGGCACTTGCTGTAAATTTCACAGAACGCGAGCCAGCCTATTCGATCACCGCCGGCACCAATAAAATTGTTAATTGCAATTTTAAGTGCTGATTTAACACGTGCTCGGCGGTGAAGGAAAGCATCTTGAGGAAACCTCCATGTCTGAGAAATAAGAAAAAAAAATATTTCGAAGACATGTGAAATTCGCCAACGCAGGGGCAGCGCGGCGGACAATTCCTTGTCCTAAAACCCTCTCAGAAATAATAGGAGGCCTGTACCCAGCAGTGCGACGCTTATAGGCTGTAACTTTAACTTTTAACAAAACATTAAACTTTTATGTAAATAATAAATAAATCAACATACAATTAGTAAATCAAGAAATCAACGTCAAGAATATATTATTTAATTAACTGCTATTTTAAATTAATTCGTCTTCTTCAGTTGAATCATTTTGTCGGCACCATCATCATCGATTTCCATCATCATGCTTACAATTGTAGGTACTACAAAATTTGCATTTCGCTACTTGAACAGTTTCTTTCAATCACTTCATCATTATCATTACAGCCCTTCACGAGTCCACTGCTGAACATAGGCCTCCCCTAAGGAATGCCACAAAGCACGGTTCTGAGACACCTGCATCCATCGACTTCCCGCATGTCTTACTAGGTCGTCACTCCATCTAGTGGGGGCACGCCCTATACTTCGTCCGCGGGTACGAGGCCGCCACTCGAGAACCTTTTTTCCCCATTGGTTGTCGGTTCTTCGAGTTATATGGCCGGCCCATTGCCACTTCAGCTTATTAATCCGTTGGGCTATGTCGGTTACTCTAGTTCTACTGCGGATATCCTCATTTCTAAGTTTATCACGCAGAGAAACTCCGAGCATAGCCCTCTCCATAGCTCGCTGAGCGACCTTGAGCTTCCTCATACGGCCAGCAGTGAAGGACAACGTCTCAGTTCCATAGGTCATCACTGGCAACACGCACTGGTTGTACAGTCTCGTTTTCCAGTTTTGAGGTATACCTGACGAGAAGATGTGTCGTAATTTCCCCAACGCTGCCCAGCCGAGTTGAATCTGTCGATTGACCTCTCGGTCGAAGTTGGACTTACCTAGTCGGACTATTTGTCCCAGGTAAACATACTCGGCAACAACTTCGAGCTTAGTGTTCCCAACAATTACCGGCATAGGTGTGACATGGACATTAAACATGATTTTTGTTTTGTCCATGTTCATCTTAGGACCTATCCGTTGGGACGCACTATTGAGGTCATTGAGCATAGTGCTTAGGTCCTCCAGCGATTCTGCCATAAGGACTATATTGTCGGCATATCGAAGGGGAGTGATGTACTCGCCGTTGGTGTTAATACCGTATCCTTTCCAGTCCAGTAGCTTGAAAACGTCTTCCAATGCAGCGGTGAAGAGTTTCGGGTATATAACGTCACCCTATCTTATACCTCTCTGCAGTTGGATAGGTTTCGTACTCTGGTTCTGTGCTCGGATAGCCATCGTAGCCCTACTGTACAAAT
The DNA here is from genome assembly GCA_029286625.1 of Parnassius orleans. NCBI lineage: Eukaryota > Metazoa > Arthropoda > Insecta > Lepidoptera > Papilionidae > Parnassius > Parnassius orleans. The sequence continues at coordinate 7,918,755 of JAGSMP010000003.1, forward strand.
ACTTCAGCACTTCGATACACCATGAGATTAAGAGTGTGATCGGAGAGTTTTTGTGTTCTTCTGCGGCGGGTCTTGCAAAACTTAGCTCCGACCGATGGACAGTTTCCACGAGCTTGTCATTCATATCGTCCACTGCATTGCAATCTTCTAGGCACTAAAACGGTTTTGTAGCTCGAGCTGAAAGGTTTCGGGACTTTGGATTAGAGCACGAGGGGGACGGAGCATTGACTTCCTTCGACGTGACCTCTCCAACTTAACGTTTAGTTTCAGTGTGCCTCTCACCATTCGGTGATCGCTGCCGGTATTCACCCTCGCGATCACTGAGACATCACTGAAAAGTTGTCTTCTGGTCGTCATAATGAAGTCAATCTCATTTCAGGTCCACCAGGTCCAATCGACCAGGTCCACTTCCTGTGGGGCCGCTTCTGGAAGAAAGAGTTCATCATAAAGAGTCCCACTTTCTCCATGAAGTCGGCCAGCTGCTGGCCCCTTGGGTTTCAATCACTTGGAACCGATATTTTAAATCTGGTTCTTAAAGCCAAGAATCCCGAAACCTATGTGTATACTGTGGTTTTGACATAGTGACGTGAAAGAATGAATGAATGAATGAATCAATGAAATATACTTCATGGTACACAAAAGAAATTGAACAAAAACAACAAATTATTTGAAGTACAATGGGCGGCCTGATTGCTTATAAATGATCTCTACCAGATAACCACATTGCGGAGATATAATGACCTGTGAGAAAGGGTAAGGGTGTACGTAAGTTGTTAGAAAATACTACATAAATATAATTATATACTCGATAAATACATACATAAAGTATAGTAATACATATACATGAGTAGAAAGAAGTATACAAGTAAGTGATATAAAAACCTTGACGTAAGGATAAATAAGTAGTAATTTTTAAATGAACGATGCCAAGGAGAGGTAGAGGAATGACTATTTAAGGAGGAAAGAAGTGTGCTTTGACAAAGTTTTTTAAACTTTTCAATAGATTACGCACTTCTAATTTGCAGCGGTAAGGAATTCCAGAGCCGAACAGCTTCAAAAGAAAACGATTTAGAATAGAAGGAAGTATTATGGGACGGAATTTTTAAGGTGAGGTTTTCATCAGAGTGAAGAAAGTGATAGTGAGTATCACAAAGAAACTCAAACCACTCTTTAAGGTAAATGGTATTGAATTAAACACAGTATAAAAGGGAAAGAATGTGAGTATTCCTGCGAAGACGGATTGGAAGCCACTTGAGTTTTTTCGCGAAATTCGGAATCATGGTCATATTTTCGGAGTCCAAATATGAACCATATACAAAAGTTCTGAAAGCACTCAAGTTTATTAAGGAACCTCATTTAAATTGAGAATACACGTGTCAGCATACTCGAGAATCGGTAAAGGAAGTGATTGTGCAAACGCAATTGTGGTTGGTATGGGTAGGAAATTGCTTAATCTACGGAGAGATCCAATCGAGGCAAACACCCTCCTACTCACCTCGCTTACCTATGGAGCCCAAGATAAAAATTTTGTCAAAAGTAACGCCTACATTTTTAACGGTGTAACTATATATGGCACGAATGTCCCATCAAAAACAATACCAGGTAGAGTAGAAAATCTATAAGAGTAACCAATTTTTGACTGCCTATTATTATTGATTTTGTTTTTGATGGACTTTAAGACTCCAATCCACAATTAATTCAAGATATTTGTATAATAAGCCTATAGTTTTGGGTAAATCCACCAATTTGACATGCACATTTACTTGGAAATCATCTGCATACAGCTGGTAGTGAGAAGATGATTGGAGCCTAATCGAAATTATGAAGATTGAAAAGAGGAGAGAAGACAACACACTACCTTGCGGTACACCGGCATCGATCGTACACCAGGTGGAGAACGAATCATCAACACGTGTCCGTTGCCGGCGACCAAACAAGTAACTATGAAACCAGTCAATCACTTCAGGAGATAAGTGAAGAGTAGCTAAGATAGCTAATAGGAGATTGAAATCGACATATCAAACACAGCAGTGTTAAGCTGCCATTTTACGCTGGTATTCTGTGAGAGCGTGGTCCTTCCCCGGTCGAGCCGACCCATTCGTGCTACAACCATACTACTAATATAGCTGCAGCATGGCTCTACCACGTATAAAAATAATGTGCTCATTGAACCAAAATATAATACGGAAGCCTGCCTGTCTAAAATTTAACATTTAGAAAAAATATCCCGAGAATATAAGAATTTCGTCAACACACATTAGGGCAACGTGATGGGCTTATTTAGAGTTATGACCTATAAACGAATGCTGTGATCTATAAACGCTTACATTTATCCTTGATTAAGAATTAAAATGCAGATACATATTTTGTTGTCATCCCTGAGAACTAAGATGAAATACCTCGATAACAGTAAAATGGGTCTCCGCTTTTCGTCACTTACCATACAAAATATTAATATATTTTGTATGGTGAAATAACAGCATAATAAAAATATTATGCTGTTTTTTCACGCTGGTGACGGCCCTATATACTCGTAGTATATTATCTATACTTCTGACTGTGCGACCGTGATACTTCCCGTCTTTCTTTCTGTGTCCCGAACTACTCTCAGTAAAAAAACTATTTACTAGTTTCCTTTACTTCACTTTTTTATATATAGCAAAGGTGGAATAAGTGAAAACCACCATAAGTCAACCAGGCGGGTCATCACCCCTTTGTTATCGACATTTGAACCAAAATATTTTGTTCGGTTTTCGTAATGCGTACAGCAAAGGGGTGGAATAATCAGCCGGCGTTTGTGTGCCGGCGAAGATTACAAAATGTTGGAACCTTTTGTAATCTTCGTGTCTTCAAAACAAGACTGAATAGGCTTTTGTAACGCTAGCACAGTGCGATTTACCATATAAGGCTTTATAACCACTTACCACCAGGTGGAGCTTATATACAGGCTTATTTTGCAATAACCGGCCAAATTTCCAGAGGGGGTTCAGAATAAGGAATATAGGCAAATGGTGAAGAAAAATTAATTGAAAAAAATCTCAAACATTCTGTCCTTTTTATCTTTTAAATTCAAAATGCGTGGTAATGCATTATTTTAACTGACTTTACTGCGCAGGTACACATTCGTAGGGGTCGATCGGTAAGCAAAAACGTTGTTGCCCATAAATCACATTCAATTTGGGATAATTTCAAAAAATAGAAGCCTTATTTGCTCGTATTTTCAAAGACTGCAATAACGGTATATCATTATTTATATATTTGAACTTAAGTTTAAAATTTGGCTACCATTTGAAAAATAAACCTGTATAAAATAAACACCAGGTGTAAAATAAATACACAGTCCTGCGACGGGCAGGGGAATCAAAGGTTCGAGTCATCTGGTACGACGGTCGATCTATCTGACAAACATGACAATCAAGGCAAATCCTCCCTACAACGGGAAAGCCTCTTGTCCAACAGTTTTGCGGGTTGATGAAAATAAAAGTAGTGAAAAATACAACATAATATGAAAACCTTGTTTTGTTGCGCAATTCTTTATTGCAAACAAACTTGCTTCGATTTTGAGAAAGAATCGCGACATACTTTTGTTTTTAATTTTGAAATCAGATTTAAATTTCAAGCCATGATTTCGTTCAACTGTGCAAATATGAGTATAATTTCCGTTTTCACTATGTATCACTTGCTTGAAAAATTAATGGTCACACTATTGAGTTGTGATCATTGTAGTCGTGGTTGCTCTGACTTCCCCACCCTAAAACTCTGCCTTAACACCATCAGAAGAGGCTTGGCTGTAGGATTTGGCGGCTACTTTTAATTACTAACCAAAAAAATTAATACTACCTACCGTTGCAACAGCTAAGTGTGGTTGTACTTTCTCAAAAATTGAAAACAAAAGTGTACGGCCAGTCCGTGTTGCCAGTGATGACAAAGCCTCTGAGACGTGGTTTTTGGTGACGACCGAAGAACCGACAACCGATGGGGATAAAACTTCTCAAGTGGCAGCCTCGTACCGGCAAGCGAAGTATAGGGCAGCCTCTACTGCGGAAGTGACGACATGGTAAGACATGCAGGAAATCGATGATTACAGGTGGCACAGGACCGTATTTTGCGGAATTTTGGGGAGGCCTGTGTTTAGAAGTGTAATTATGAAATGCTGCAATGATGATGTCAATGATGAGTCGATAGATTTTGCATGTGTTTCCATCATGTAACGGCAAAAAGAGTTTTATTTCTTTTTTTTTTAAATAATACTTTCTATTTATCCTATCTTAAATTATAAGTAATACTTTTTATGAATCGTATCTTAAATTATAAAAAGGAGATAATCTAAACTATTAAGTGAAAATCCGGATTACTTTGTGAATAGCGGGATAATTTGTTTGCATTTGGTAGACTTAAAAGCAAGTGTTAAGCTCAAAATGAAATTGATTTAGTTATTGAGCTTGAGTACGATTATTTCGATTCTACATGATTAAGGAGAATAAAACAGAAGTGCGGTAAATACATCGCCCTTTGATCTGAACTAAAAACAAATACAGACAAGATGTATTATACTTTTATAATTAGTGTCCAAAGGGCTTTGTATAATTTTTTTGTTTTAAAAAAAATATATTTATTTAAATTATAGACGAAAAATATTTTGTTTATAATAGACGTGTGCCCCGTTATAGTTCAATAATTTTAGCTAAAAAATTGGCAATATTAATGGAGTACTTTTATCTATCGGCATATGTATGTACGTTATAGAGCAAAGTTAAATTTTATCCCCTCCCGGTGAGCGTCACCCTGAAAGTGTCCCTGAAAGCGGCCCAAAGCGCGGGTTCTTTCAGTTTTAAAGAAAACTGTACAAGACATATGAAAAATGTACAGGTACGAAATAATGCTTGATAAATTTTCTACATATATAAAGACTCACGCCTGTCACCCAGAGGGGTAGGCAGAGACTACGGACTTCCATTTGACACGATCCTGACACACCTCTCTCGCCTCCTTTACATCCATATATCTACGCATACACGCTCGTCCGTTAAGGGTACTCCTAATCTGGCCCATTTTCAATATATCGCCAATTTGGTCGATAAACCTTCGTCTAGGGCGTCCCTTCCGACTCTGTCGTTCACTTCTGCAACATAAATTTGCTTTGTCACTCTTTCCTCGTTCATTCTTTCTACATGACCAAACCACCGAAGCATTCCTTTCTTAATCCTGGTCACAACGTCATCTTGCAAACCACACTTTTCTCTTATCACACAATTTCTCAACCTGTCATTCAGATTCAGCCCTAGCATACTCCTTAATGATCGCATTTCTACAGCATTTATTCTACTCTCGTGCTTCTTCTGCCAGACCCAACTTTCACTACCATATATTAAATTAGGGACTGACACATCATTATGAATTGCCATACGTGCCTTTTTTGACACATTTTGACTTTTCATAATAGCGTGTAGAGCCCCATTCTGTCTATTTCATATATCACATATTTACAAATTTTCTATTAACCTTTTATACATATAAAACCGATATCACTTATAGTTTCCGCGCAATCTTCCATAAAATATGATTTTTTTATCATTTATCGATTTTTTTTTGCTGAAAGTTATTTATCAAAAATTTCCAACTTTACCGCAAAAGTATTTCTGACTAAAGTAAAGAATAAAATATGTTCCTTAAACAAATTTAATTATACCTCATAATTTATTTCTAAACTCTTTAATTTCACATTGCTATGTTATTTTTATAAGTCATTCAGTCAGTCAGTCTCATCGACAAGAGTAGCTGATGACAGTGACAGATTTAGTCACACATGTTTTGGCGGTAAAGTTAGAAATTTTCGATAAAACTAAACTTTGAACAAAAGAAATCGATAAATGATAAAAATGTTCATATTTCGTGGCAGATTGCGCGGAAACCATACTCCTATGTGATATCGCTTTTGTATTTATAAGAGGTTAATAGGAATTTCATCAAGGATCATTTCGTACCTGCACTTTTTTCATGTATAGTATACGGTTTTCTTGAAAACTGGAAGAAACCGCGCTTCGGGACACTCTGGGGCATGGGAGGGTAATGCTTACCCGGGAAGGGGAGGGAGAGTAGATAAAATTTAACTTTGCTCTATAAAGTACATATTCCAATAGATAAAAGTACTCCATTTATTTCGCCAATTTTTTAGTTAAAATATAAATATTTATATTTCGCTGAATGGCGGAATCAATAAAATTTTGAAAATAGCATAGCAACGTGAAATAATAGAGTACAGAAATAAGTTATACCCCTTTTTAAAGAAAATATTCTATTCTTTACTTCAGTTATGCATATCTTGGTGGTCAAGTTGGATATTTCTGATAAAACTAAACTTTGAGCAAAAAAGTCGGTAAATGATTAAAAAAATCATATTTCGTGGCAGATTGCGGGGAAACTATAAGTGATATCGCGTTTGTATGTATATAAGGTTGATAGAAAGATTATCAAGGATTATTTCGTGCCTTCACACTTTTCATGTATCTTGTACAGTTTTCTTTAAAACTAGAAAAAACCGCGCTTCTGGACACTTTCTGGGGCGCGGGGAGATGGCGCTCATTCGGGAGGGAGACGGAGATTGGATTCAATTTAACTTCGCTCGCATGTGTACGTTACATGCCGATAGATAAAAGTACTCTATTAATTTTGCCAATTTTTTTCATACATCGCTATCTAGAATGCTTGAACTATTAGCCTAGTTTTATGATAATCTTGGGTACTAATCGATTGGCTATACCTGTTTTTAAACTTTAAGGAAAATATCAAAAGAACATTATAAAGGAGAGACCCAGCTTTGGGCCTATCATTACATGAATCAAATATATACCAAAAATCGTATATTTTACTTGATTATTCCATTTAAATCTCAGCTTCACTTGCAATGGCCAAGTGCAGTAATTATGTTAATTTTCGTTATCTTATACTGAACAGGCTCTGTAAACGATTACAACACTATATATACATCACTTATTCTTTTAAAAATATATTCATAAACGCTCTCATTATGTCAATAGAGCGGTAACTAGTAACGGTTGTCAACACTTCTGTAAATTCCAAAAACTACCGCAAATTCTGTGGTAACATAGAAATCTGTGAACAAGCTAATAGGATAAGGAATATCCTAGCTAAACAGAACACGCCGAGATCCATCTCTCTAAAGAAACCCGACGGAAGCTACTCAACATCGCCGCATGAAGCCCAACGCATCCGAATTGAAACGCACTTCCCAGGTTGCTGCGTAACTCAGGAGGTAAACAGGCATAATGATACACTGACACCAACAGCAGAAGACTGGAATTTAGCACTGAGAGTGGTTACGATGGATAAAATCCATTGGGCCATTCACAGTTTCCTCCCCTATAAGGCGGCAGCACCTGACGGCATATTCCCGGCACTCTTACAGTGCGGGAGGGGGTAAAGCCCTACTAGTCAGACTTGTTATCATAATGAGAGCCTGTCTGGCTCTTCTCTGTTCCTAGGGGATGGAGGGAAGTGAAAGTCACATTTATACCCAAACCAGGTAAGAGCGACTATACAGACCCTAAATCCTACAGACCCATTAGCTTCACATCCTTTCTCCTAAAGACGATGGAGAGGATGTTGGAAAGGGAATTAAGGGGGTCGGCGCTAATGAACTTACCGCTACACGACAAACAACACGCCTACAGTTTAGGTAAATCGACAGAATCGGCACTTCACCAGGTAATAACAAAGATTGACAGGAAAAGGATTCCTTCATAGATATAGAAGGTGCTTTTGACAGAACGAACTTCTCCAGCATAAAAGGTGCACTCAGTAGACATAAAGTTGAACCGGCACTGATTGACTGGATAGTAATCATACTCAGTACACGAACAATAAAGATTGCTGGTGAATCTCAAACAATCCAGATTAAGAAAGGCTGCCCGCAGGGTGGGGTTCTTTCACCTCTCCTGTGGAATATGGTCATTAACGAACTCATCAGCAAACTAAATGCCAATCACATCTAAACAGTAGGTTATGCTGATGACCTGACAATACTGGTCTCTGGAAAGACAGCAGCCATGGTGTGCGTTCACACAAAAACGAATGCTGAATAACTATCATCTCCCAAGTCTTTTCAGCCATCCTCTGAGGTAAAATATTTAGGTCTTGGACAGTAAACTCAACTGGAATAAACACATAGAAAACAAAATCAACAAAGCTAGTATAACTTTCTGGCAATGCAGAAACATGATTGGAGAAAGATGGGGTCTGACGCCAAAAATCATACTGTGGCTGCACAAAACTGTAATACGGCCCATGACCACATACGGCGCTCTGGTATGGTGGACCAGAACAAATGAAACCACCACTATAAAGAAGCTTCAGCGTTACCAGAGACTGGCATGTATGGCTGCCACAGGTTGCATAAGGACTACGCCAATAGCAGCCTTAGAGGCGATGCTGGAGCTAACCCCACTTCATCTACACAAACAACAAGAAGCGACTTTAGCTGCCATTAGACTCAAGACCCTAAATCTTTGGAGTAAGAATAGAGTCCCTCATACAGGCATAATTGATAGAATTCACTCAAAAATTCCTATATTACAAGCCAAGTACGATAAGATCCCTAAACAATTTGTATTCGATAAGAAGTATAAGATACAATTAAATGAAACCAGCCAGCCGGAAGGATTAAGCCCAAAAGAGCTTAGAGTTTTCACCGATGTTTCTAAAAAACATGAAGGTGTAGGATCTGGAACTTTCTCTGAAGACCTCAATATCCACATATGCACACCGCTGGGTACCTACAACACAGTCTTTCAGGCGGAATGTATGGGTATCATTTTAGAATAGAATAGAATAGAATATTTTTTATTCGATATAGATTACATGTGTAATTCTTATTGAAAGTCATTTTTTACTTTATCACTGGTTCGAAAAACCAGCGGGACTTTTTTTTAAAAGTAAATTTTACATTAATGGTTGTACAAACTATTTAAGTACAAAATTTATTTTAGAAACTGCTTGGAAGCGACCACCTCATTCCTAGGGTTTATTATCAACCGTTTATTCATTTATACTATAATAACCCTTTTTATACAGTTTCAGCTTAACAAAACATTTAAACTTGATAATAGAGAGAGCCTGTACACTTTCCGGGACCTTGTTGTATACATTTCCCCAAGAATGAATCACTGACTCTGTGGAGTTGAGAAACTGGTATCACTAGCTTGTGTTTGTTCCTAGTGTTTACAGAATGTATATCACTTTTTTTACTAAAACTACCTTTGTTCATGTGAACATACATTAAATTTTCGTAAATATACTGAGAGGCCAAAGTTAATATATTATTTCTTTAAATTTATCCCTAAGAGACTCTCTCGGTTTTAGGTTGTAAATAGCTCTAATGGCCCTCTTCTGTAAAACAAAAATAGTTTATGAATCAGCCGTATTTCCCCATAGCAAAATCCCATAAGACATTATGCTATGGAAATAACTGAAATAAACTAATCTAGCTGTCTCGACACTAGTGAGACCTCTAATCTTTTTTACAGCATAGGCTGCAGAACTTAGTGTGCTTGCTAGTTTGGATATATGGGGGCCCACTGAAGCTTTGCGTCGAGAGTGATGCCAATAAAAACAGTGGATTCAACAGGGCTCAGTTCTTCCCCATTTAAAAAACATTGGTACCCAGATTTTTAACATTCGTTGTTGTAAATTTAATACATTTAGTTTTATTTCCGTTTAAATGTAAATTATTAACCTTAAACCAATGCACTAATTTTGATGTAGCATTATTCACTTCGTCACATTTAAATGATTGATGTTTAAGTTTAAAAATCAAGGAAGTATCATCAGCAAATAATACTATATCATGATTATCCCCTACAAAGGAAGGTAAGTCATTAATATATACTAGATATAGGAATGGGCCGAGAATCGAACCCTGAGGGACACTCATTAGTACAGGTAATACAGTACATTCAAGCGGCCATAGCAATAGATGCTAGGAAGGTACAGATCAGGATAGTAACAAGTGCTATCACAGGACACGGCACCATTAACCATAGGTGTACATTTATTTACCATAGGTGTTACAGATAGTCCCCTGTGCAGGGCATGTATGGGGGAGGAAGAAACGGCGGCCCACGTGTTGCTGACATGTCCGGAGGTCGCTGCATGCAGGACTAAACATCTCGGCACGCCGAGATCACTCCCCGAAGTTGCTCGCAACATCAAAGGACTGTTGAACTTCTTCGGGGAGATCTCATGGCTCGAATAATTACATTATTCCTGCCCACACTCAAAATACGCGCTTAGACGTGGAGTTAAAACAGCTCATCGTAAACTAAACTAAACTACTTTTGGTACAGTTTTGAGTAAAGCCAGGAATCTGATGTCTGATTATTTTGTGCCCCAGCATTTGGGACTTAATCATATTAACAAACAGAAAGAAATCTGCTTATACCAAATGAATTGTTTGGTAATCACAATGTTGAAGTAAAACCTATAGTCGTTTTAAATGGTACATAATTACGTGCAAAGAAGTTCAAATTATAAATGCCAAAAAGATTTAAAGTCTGCATAAATATCAAAATCTTGTCAAAACATTTTTGATTTTATGTACAGACGGATACATAATCGACGTATTGGACCCCTATCCAATTTCAGATGCTGATATAATTAATAAAGAGTTTACAAATGGATATGTTTTAAGACAATACTTTCAATCTGGAGATGCGTTTATACTGGTAAAGACTTCCGTGATACCTTGCCCTTACTCAGCGATTGCGGTTATAGGCTATTTGTGCCAGTCACTTAAAGTAAATAAATCATGGTCTGTCATTATATTTAGGTAGGTCGTAGAAGCCGTAACTGGTTGTTTTAAGCGAGACTTTAAACTTTCTCGCCAAGATTTTTTTTTAATAAAACCTCAAAAAAATGTTATGGTACATTTTAAAGTGGCTGCGGCTCTGATTAATGCGTTTCACCCTCCTGTTACAAACCGTAATCATGCTCAGAAAATTCTGCAAATATAAATAAATATATGCATGTCGAAAACAGATCAAGTACATATGTGATTAACAACAACTTGAATCGACGTAGGGCACAATTCCGACCCGTAGATGTAGAAAGAGATAATGTAAGCGATTTTCCTGTGTTATCATACAGCAAGCTAATTCTAGTGTCATTGGGTACATACGAGCACCAATGAAATTGTTAATTGTAATTTTAAGTGCTTATTTACCACGTGCCCGGCGGTGAAAGAAAACATCGTGAGGAAACCTGCAACACAAGCAAACGTGAAATAAAAAATACAAAAAATATTTCGAAGACATGTAAAGTCCGCCAACACGCATTGGGGCAGGGTGGCGGACACTTCCTTGCTCTAGTGCAGTTTTATAAGCGCTGACCCACTCCGTTTACTCTCAATCATGCATTAGCATAGTTGTTTAGACAGATTTTATTCTTTTATGCAACTTTTTTTATATAATAAGCGGTATAAACGAGCACACAGTACACCTCTTTGTAAGTAGATACTGTAGACCACAGACATCTATGTCTATCCTCGATTAAGAATCAAAATGTAGATACGTTGTCACGCCTGAGGACTAAGATACAATGCCTAGTTTCTGTTAGTGACTGCCACGGGATGATATGAGGAAGTGGACTCTCTTACGCTGCCACTACACAGCTAGGCACTATGTAAATGCTAGACGTAACGTCCTCAGACCGGTGACGAGCAGCAGCGTCAACTATTAGATATTCAACAAAACAACAATTATCAGTCAACGTTTTAGATGCCTCGACTAGACATCTAAAACTGCGATCGATAATCCGCCTCTCCATGCAGCTAGGCCTTATTTAATCAGCCTTTTTACAAAAAGCAGTTGATATTTAGTTTTAGGATAAACTGAAATCTGTTTAACAAAAAAAAATCCGTGGACATAAATACGTACTAAAATATAATGTATGGAATTTGACAGCAAATGTCAAATTTCACGACAACTGTGACGCCGCCGCTAAGAGACTTCTTTAGTTAGAAGTACTTTTCTTAAACCATAGTTTGAACCTGAAATTATCAATAAACCTGTTTTGTTAAAAGACGGAATAAGTTTAGTAAAAAATCCCAGCAATGATCTGTTATAGACCACTGATTGACATAGCCCTCTAATATTAACTTCTAAATTTTAGAAGTTAGAAGTTAATATTAGATGTAGATATTTTTTTCTTTTTTATTGTAGTAAGGGTTACACCAACGTCTGTAAACACCAACATCTAATTAATTAAAAATCAAAATGCAGAGGCGTTGCCAATTATCACTCCTGAGGTCTAAGATGAAATGCACCGGTACTAGTTTTTATTTTATTTTATTTAAAAACGTATAAATTTATCTCTTCCAGAAAAATTTACTCATTTTAGTGTATTTATTTTAAAAGAAATAAAGAAATATTTACTTGAGATAAAACACAATTTTCATACGTGGAAGAGCCTTGCATGCAGCGTGGATTTATTCACACGTATGGCATCGCTTCGTGCTTTACTAAATAATGAACGTAAATTCAGTTTCAGAGATGTATAACGGATTTGAACGTCCCGTTTAATTTTATAAAATAATATTTAAATATGACCTTAATTAACTTCATTCAAATATGACATTTACATGACATTAATTTATTGAAACGAGTGAAGCAATGGTAAGACTTGCAGAAAGTCGATGGATGCAGGTGGTAATTCTTGGGAAAGTCATAGGCCTTTCAGCTGTGGGCTTGTAAAAGACTGTTCTGATGATGATAATGATAATAATATATATTATACTATAATTAACATTGTAACAAAATTAAATTGCCACGTTTTCACAGAGTTGCGTTTTTAGTTGGTAAAATTATTTTTAAATTACGAATTAACGAAATTAACGACTCGGTAGCGCAGTAGTTAAGCGTTACGGTGTAACGGCTTAGGGCCACTGGTTCAAATCCTGTCCAATCCATTCCATTGCACGAGAAAATACCTCTGTAGGAGTAGCATTAAAAAAAAAGATAAAATAAAAAAATATGAATTTTTTCTGTTCAAATGATATCGATGTTGAACTGGCCGATTACGGGCTTAAAAGTAATAGTAAGCGCGATTGCTGATCACGTTGTCCCAGGTTCAAACCCCGCGTCGGGCCAAACACAGTTTTTGGGTTCTTCTGTTAAGAAGAATTGGATTCTTCTTGTAATTTGTATGTAATAATACAACGGACCGTAACATATTCTAACGATTCGTTTAGAATAGAGGAATCGTGAAAAAGACATTTGATACTCTTCTTCAACCGTATCCTAAGGTATATTTCGACACCTCTTACAGCTCCTGTGATGGGTAAAATTTTGTGTTAAGTCATGGAGACATTCATAATTCTTCTTATTCATCCATTAAAAAGTTCAACGCTGAACATTATTCTTTTATAGGATAAAGGTGACGAATGAGCACACAGTCCATCTGATGGTAAGGTATTATAACAAAAACAAGCAGCACACAAAATTTACACTGATCGTTGTAATCAATCTTTCTCCTCTTTCTTACAGCGCTTTCGTAAATTACAATGAATTTCATAATTTACGATTTTGAACAAATTTAATTATATTTTACGTCAAAATTTAATATACCGTAGGAAGTTTAAGGGAAACGCCAAACCTTTGATCCTTTAATGCTTTGATGCTTTATTAAGGAGCAGGGGATTTCTGGGCGAAATCGTAATAACTTAAGGTATGGTTTCAAAAAAATTTAATTTCAAATTTTAAAAAATATCCCAATTCATAATGGAAAATGAGAAATTTAAAAGGTTTGTTTGGATTACGAATAAAATTGATACTTAATCGATAAAACTGTAATCGGTTAATGTGAATGATTTTAAATAATTCAAAAATAGAAAAACATTAAAACTACATGATTGATTCAATCAAAATAATTATATACTCTGTTATTTATTACGCGGTTCCAAAAATAAATTTACATTTTAAGAACAAATCTTAAAATAAATTCACACTTACAAATCAATTCCATAGTTTGTGTCTACATCGATGTAGCGGCAATCGACTGCACTGATATTCGAATAAAACACTTGATATTAGAATAAAATTCAATATTTTTATGTTATTATATTTATTGTTATTATTACACAAAAAATTATTCAATAAATTCATTTATGCTTTTACCACTGGTTCGGAAAAAACCTCGGTCCTGAGAAAAACCGATAAGAAACCCAGTGGACATTTTTTTTTATTTCCTACTTACTTTAGCTAACAATTGACACAGCTTTCTTATTTTTACATCTAGGCCCAAGATTGTATGAAAGCGTTTAAGTCTTCTTTGTTATTAAATTTATAGCTGTAAAACGAATCCCTCAGTTCATTTGCTTCTAAGAGCTGCTTCAAGCAATTAAAATTTATTTGTCTTATTTTTATTTCTGACGACTATAATTATTTCAAATATGTACATGGAGAATGAGCGCTGGCTCTTTATTAAATAAAATTCCTTCAAATATTAAATCTGAATTTAGATAAATAACACGAAACTGTCTTTTGGCAATAATAAGTCAAAGGTCAAAGGTGTTATGACTTTTTTATGCATAAAGAAAAACGGATGTTTCCTTATAGGTATGCCATATAGTTTTATGTAAGAATTAAAACTTCGAACCCATAACGTCATATATAGGAAGCAATGTGATCTTTCTGGCATTTCTCATAATCGCCTCTTACGATACCCACGGGACGAATTAGGGTGATGGATTCTCTTACGAGGCCACCGCACGGTAACTTATATTATATTATGTACTTGTGAAATTTTATAAGAGTTTGGATGTCTGTTATTTAATCATGTTTATACGACTAAACGTATTTGGATAAAATATGACATGTAAATGGGCCATGGTTTTGGATAAACACATAGTATTTTCTTTTGCTAGGGTAAAATGAACACTAAGTACTTTCGCTTTTACGCGAGTGGAACAGCGAGTTGAATCTGGTAAATATTAACTGAAAAAGTTTTTTACTAATAGCTGGCAAATTGCAACATATCGAACATTTGCAACTCATGTCCCAATAAAGCGATCGCAATCTATAAGTTTAATTGATTCGGAGATTGATACTGTGCTAGCGATATTGTATTTGAGGCAGTAGCATTCCCTTCTCTGATGTGTATTGTTCAATAATTGTATTGAATAATCCATTTACTTTATTTGTTTTCTTGTACGTTAAAATCTGAAAATATATATTTATAGTTTTTTTTAAGTGTGATAAACGAGCACACAGCAGAGCTGATGATAAGTGAATATTGTGGCTCATAGATAGATACCTAAATTTATCCTTGATTAAGAACCAAAACAAGTTGCATTATTACCCCTGAAGACAAAGATGGAATGCCTCGATTCCAATAAAAGGATCTCAGGTTTTCGTCACTTAACATACGAAAAGGCCCTGGCTACTGCCTAATCAACTTGGGTTGCTGTTGAATTAAGAAGGTTTAATCTCAAATGTTGGCATATTTCTGAAAGAAAATCTTCAACAGGCCTATTTCGTGTAAGACACGTAGAGCCTAGTTGACATTAGTTTTTATTGTTTCAACCCTCAATATTTGGAAGGACCTGAAACGTGAAACACTTTCCAACTTTTTTCTATAGAATTGACGTAAAACTGAAATGTATGGACCACTGGTGAAAGAATAAGATAGGCGCTACGATTATACTGAAAATTTTACGACACATTTCTTAAGATTGTATATAGTTCATTTCACCAATCGAGGCGTAACTAAAGAGGCAGACTACATTCAATTTACATTTGAATTTAGGGGCCTTTCCTTAACGTAAGGAAGGGATACTGAAGAAAAATAAGCATTTCTAATAACATTAAAACGCCGACGTTGATGGCTCTATCTCTCTAGCAGCATTTTTAATTTCACTTAAAATCCGTGTTTAGACTTATTTATTTATATAATATGGATAATATACATACACACACACATACACACACACACACACATATATATATATATAAAGATATTAAAAATTTAACAATACTTTTTTACAGAAAGTTAGTAACAATATTATTGGCACATGTAAAGTCAATCTCATAAAAAAAAAACATAAAAATGTTAAAATGGTGCCAAAGGTCGTTCGGCAATCTCATCTCTTTCATCGGCTAAGTTAGATCGGCGTAGTTTTATCGAATAACCCTTTCACATTTATGTTTTGGTAATATCTGCGTGTGTTTACACTTCACTATTTTATTTTTGAATTTAAACTGTAAGAATTAAATGACTAAGAAAATATTCATGCGGCTAGTTCTTAGTTATTTCAAGTATTGTACTTGTAACTAACTGCACCAACAAATTTATCAACACCTTTCGACACCGAATATCGATAATTTGTAGCTTTCAGATTCATTGATTTCCTTTGTAAACGCCTAACCGTCTACCTTGATGCCAAATTTCAAGCTACTAAGTATCTTAAAAGTGGCCTAGAGTTGTTAATTATTTGTTAACAGGTATCCTTTAATAACAAATGCACTATTAGTGACTTCATTAGTAAAAGTCATAAAAAATATATTTGTAAACATATAATATATATATTATAACACATTTTTACTTTAACGTGTGTTTTTAAATTCTTTCGTTGAGTATATTCCAAATGTAGCTTATGGCAACAATTTCTAAATCTAAGTGCACCAAAGTCGCTATTTAGAGACAATCTCAAATTTTAACATTGTGCAGTTTGAGTAATTATATTATTATCTGATCGACCGATATACCTACTTCAATCATATTATTTTATCAGTGTGGGTATTTTAAAATATTTCATAAAATTAATCATTCGAATTTTGACAATGAGGCGATGGGTTCTCTAACGCCACTACCATATATATATATATAATGTTACGTGATTGCTTCGTCAAATGTAGATCGTTTTAATGATTTTTTTTTATCAAATAGGTTACACTTTAGGGGTGGTCTCATATTAAATACAAAAAATAGAAGATAATGTTTTTAATGTAACTATTTAGAACTTTCTAGTGCTCCTGATATTCCTTGTCCACTCAAAAAATTCAATAAATTTAACGTTTAATGAATATTAAAAGCCGATTTCAAAGAACTTATAAGAATAAAATAACTTCCACATAACACATCAGCTTCTAAGGGCGCGACTTTAATTCTTACATTTACTCTATATTTTAGCACCGACTTTTGAAGCTATTATGTGGAAATTATTTTAGTGTTTTTATTTCGATAAAGTCGCTTTTATATTTATTGAAAAATTCGTTTCTCTTAACAAACGGTAAAAATAACAATATATATGACTTTAAATATTAAACACATTTATGTTCGTAAATTTATCTTTATACTTTCCTGATGCTATTTCGTTAATGGGCCCTTGTAATTTGTGTATGCTCCTGACAGAAGGAAGTTCTTATAATTAACGTTGTTAATAAATGGTTGTTCGCAAATTATTCGTTGTTACCGTTAATAAAGTAAGAGTAAGTATTACTAAAATCCTATAAATGAATATAAAAATAATTTAAAATGCTTGTGATCAGTATTTATAAATCAATGTGTAGGTATTCGTGCCCAACGTTGAACAAACATAGAACACGTGGCAAACTAAACTTTTGATGAAATTATTTTCGTGTTCACTTAACTATGTACGCAAGCTAAAATATCGAAGTTTTCACCAAGTTGACGGTGTTT
This sequence comes from Parnassius orleans, assembly GCA_029286625.1. Taxonomy (NCBI): domain Eukaryota; kingdom Metazoa; phylum Arthropoda; class Insecta; order Lepidoptera; family Papilionidae; genus Parnassius; species Parnassius orleans. Next base: position 7,936,464 of record JAGSMP010000003.1, read on the forward strand.
AAGTTCTTTTTTAACTATATTTCATGTAACAAATTACGCTTTAAATATTGATAATAAGACTTGATGATGATTGAACAGGGATTATGTAAACAGATAATAAGAGGCAAACTGATTATTTCGAATAAAAATAATAGGTTGTTTTTAAAAAAAAAAACAAAGCATCGAAAATGTATTCTTAACATTTTATATACTCAGCTCCATTGCTTTTATATGTATTTTTAAAGTTAAATCCTAAAATCCCATATCGTTTGCTTTTATTATTGAACACGGAAGTACAAATAATGTATTACTTCGATAACTAGGTGTCAATGTTCACAACATAATATTAACTTTAAAAAAATCCTCAGAATTTTTTTAAGTTAATATTATGTTTTTTTTTCAATAATTTATCTAATTCTCACAGAGACACTTTTATTCAAAATTTCAAACATACTTCTCCAGGAATAAAACTGTCAGTACGGAATAACTATACCTGCTAGGTGCCCCGTTGTTTTTCGATAGTATTAAACCTGTTTTAAAAACAAAATTTTATCAGATTTTAAACCACGTTGATAAATTGTATAAATTAAACCCCCACATTGCTCCTTATAAAATTCATAAAATCCTTTGTGAGACAAGTGTCCAACGTAGGTCTGACAGTTTACCAGGGCCTGGAAATTTTGATGTCATATGTATAAAATAATTAATTGAGTTTTATTTGAAAGAAATTAATTGAGACAAACAATATCATCAAACAATGAGTCATTTTAAGTTCACTGCTGGACAAGGGACTTTGTAAGAAATCTAAAATAGCTATCAGTGTACCTCACCCTTTAAAAATAATATAAGAATACCTATGAACTTCCTTATTTTATTATTAGCACACACATGTCTCATCAGTATAAAAATTAACCCTTGGAAAAAACAATAAGATACTCTGCCATTATGTAAGCATTACAAGCCCAAAAATGTAACAACATTTTATTGGCATTAAAATTAATACAAATTCAAAAGTTCTTTTCAAATGAATGGCAGAATAAAAGGGAAGTAAGGACATTAACAAAAAAAAATATTAATAATATCTATTTCCATATTTGTCTGTTAGTAATATATCTATTTATATATACTACACAAAAAATTTATATCTGAAAACATGAAATATAGCATCTAGTAGTTTTGCATGGGGATATATATAATAATTAATAATAATAATTTATTTGCTCTCACAAATTTACATTGTCTTGTAATAATATTGGAGGTATAACCATTTTAATTTGTGAGAGCCTGGTGTTAGTACTAGGAAAGACCTGTATGACTAATCACCAGACTCTCGTCCCTTAATTTAACATTTATCAACATACCTTTAACTTTAGTACACTTCGTGCGACAATATGATTTATAATTGTTGTTATTATAATTAAAGTTACAATAAAATATAGAAAGAAAAAGAAAAAGAAAAAAAAAAAAAAAAAACAATTTTAAAAACTAAAAACTAATTTACGCTATAATGTGAGCGCTGTGTGTGTGTGGGTGTGTGTGTATGAGTGTATGTGTGTGTGTCTGTGTGTGTGAGAGGGAGTGAGTGTGTGTTTGTGTGAGAGTGAGTTGTGTATGTGTGTATGTTTGGATAATATTTTAAATAATGGGAGTTATCAGGGATTCTGTTTCAGTGTAGTTTAAGCCCAAAAGCCATTCCGTTACTCTTGTTTTTAAGGAATATTTATTCATAGAATATATTGGTATAGCCTTATTTATCCTATTGTAAAGAAGACTACCAAGATAACAGAAGAATCTGTGAGAAAAATTTGAATTACATTTTTGATTTTTACAAACTATCCTACCCCTTCCCGACATCGGAGAAGAAATGCTATTGTATGGTAGCGAAGAATGTTTTTTTAGAACAGTTTGCAAAATAAACATTTGCCTAACAGTAAGTACCCTGCAACGTTTGTATAGTTCAGCAGTTGGAAATAAAAATGGCAATGAAAACCCAACTTTTAGAATGGATCTTTGCATGCGTTCCAACCCTATAAGACGGGTTTTTGCTGCACCACCCCATGATGTTATACCGTACAGCAAAAAAGATTGCACAAAGGCAAAATAAACAGTTTGATCACTTTTGCATCCGAAGCATTTCTAAGGTTTTTAAAAACATAAATCAACTTTCTCAATCTAGATGCCAGTGTAGCTATATGTTTTTCAAACGTTAAGTTGTTATCAATTATAACACCAAGATATTTAACGCACTCAGATTTCTCGATAGTTGGGCAGGTACAATGCATAATCGAGTCTGAGACAGTCTGATAGTTGGTAAGATAAGAGAGAGAGTTACAGGCAAAACAGGAGTGCACCTTTAGATGGAGATGATCCAGTGAAGGCTGATCTTGCGCTCTGATGGAAAAAGTTAAATATTTAGTTTTTTCAATATTTAAGGTAAGTACGTTTTTGTTTAGCCAATTCACAACAATATTTAATCCTTTTTGAGCATTACTAAATGTCTGGGGCCAGGAATCACCATCAAAGAGAAGTGCCGTGTCATCAGCAAAAGTTATTATGTGTCCATTTGGAAGATTGAGATTACATAAGTCATTTATGTAAGTTAAAAAGAGTGTAGGGCCTGGTATACTGCCTTGTGGTACACCAAAACTAACAGGCAACTCTTGCACCTTGACACACTGAATTCTATTTTGCAAATAATCCCAGAAAAGTTTTAGGTGGAGATCACGGACCCCAAGTCTTTCTTGCTTTTTTATAAGTATGGGCAATGAGACTGTGTCGAACGCTTTGGCTAGATCAAGAAAGACGATTAGTATTTTTTTCCTTGCATCCAATTTGGTGACAACAAAATTGGTTAAGTTATGAATAGCAGCTTCAGCGGATTAGCCCGTCCTAAGCCCAAATTGGTTACAAGAGATTAGTCCGTTTGTTTCTAGGTATTTCATCAATCTGGTGTTTATAAGGCGCTCAAGGATTTTGGACAAAGTTGGAAGAATGGATATTGGCCTGTAATTACATACACAGTTTCTGTCGCCTGCTTTGAAGATGGGATGGATTAGTGATTTTTAAACGCCGTGGCAAAGACAGCTGTTGTAAAGGAAAGATTACAGATGTAAGTAATGGGTGGGACTAGTATATTCTTGAAGGTCTTTATAAAACTTGTTGAAATATTATCAAAGCCTACTGCGCAATCGGATTTTAAGTTCGAAATGATATCTAGTACTTCGGATTCTGTGGTTGGTAGGAGTACAAACGAAGAAGGAGTAGAGTTGCTGGTAGAGGCTAAGTTAGGATCATAATTCAATATTTTTTCAGCTAATGTTTTACCGATATTAACAAAGAACTTGTTTGCAGTGTTAACAGCATCTATTGGGTTTTCACCATTTATTAACTCAGAAGGGGGCACTATTTGTTTTTTGGTGTTTGTTATAATTTTGATCGTTTCCCTTAATTTTTTACTATTCAGTTTTGCCTTTTGTAATTCAGATTTCTCGTATTCCGTTTTAAGTCTCTTCAGTATCTTATTGCAGAAATTCCTATATCTCTTATATGTTACTTTTAAGACTTCATTTTCTATTTTGTTTTTAAATTTCTTATGTAGTTTGTCCCTGTTCCTCATACATTTCAAAAGTCCTGGTGTTATCCATGGTTTTATGATTCGTTTACGATTAGAAATTTTAATAGTGTTGGTGTTAATTTTTATGACGTTACATAAGGTATCGATTAAGTAATTCGCTGCAAAATTTACATGTGTTGTATTATAAATAGGACTTAAATCAATATATTTAATCATTTTCGCTAAAGAAGTGTAATCTATATTGTTAATTGTTTTGGGCCTTGAGCTAGTTATTAAATTAGTATCTAAGTAAAGGGTAGTAGTAAAGTGATCTGTGATTGATGTTTTTATAACATAACAATATGCCTTCCCTTTAGATTTTATTAAGAAGTGATCAAGACAGGTGTGGGACTGTGTGGGTAGATTATGAGCTGGAAGAAGGCCATGAGACGCCAAAAGATTAAGATAGGATTCACATCGATTGTCATTGTTAAATTCTGCAATATCAGTGTTTGTATCTCCCGTAATAACAATATTACCATACGATGCACATTGCTCTAAACAATTATTTAAAGTTGTTATAAATCTGTCTATATTATAGTTTGACGGTGGCCTATAAATGGCCAAAATGACGATTATTGAATTTAACGTTATCTTCAGACAGTTTGCATCAAGTAGCTCAGGCTCTTCCACTGTTATATTAAAATTTTGTTTATAGTATATGACTACACCTTCATTTTGTGAATTATTATTTAAAGAGTTACAGGAAAAAGAACCGTTTATGGTGGGTATATAGGGCAAATGAGAAAGCCAACATTCCGTTAAAACAATAATATCGTAAGTTACGTTGCTTCTGGCAAGTAGAGTGAGAAAGTTTGACATATTCCGTTAAATACTTCTTATATTTTGATGTAATATGCTTAATGGAAAATTTGAGTTGGGGATTGGACACCGACAGTCTTCTTTATTATCGAGTGTAAAGGAACTAGCTACAGCCAAATTATCTAAGTCATTATTTATTTTTTTAAGATTATTGAATGTTATTGATGAAAACTATATATATTACGGAACATAGTAACCACAAAAATGTATATCTTTTAAGGTAACGAAAAATACTTATTTTTAAAGATGTAGGTAGTATGATAATATTATTTAAAGATATAGAATATAGAGGAGCAGCATTTATATTATTACTATTTTGTTTAATTCTGAAAATTTTACGCTTATTATTTAGGAATGAGCGAATAAAAGTATGTTTAAATTCAAAAGTAATTAAAAAATGTAATAAAATTAAAAATAATGTAGTAAAAGTAATGTATATGATTTGCAATTTAAGTTCATGTATGATTTTATCTATACTATAGTGGATAATCACTATATGTTTTTGATTGTAATTATTCATGTCTTGTATTGTTGTTGGTTGATAAATACATAAAAATAGCATACAAATGTATTTTTTATTAGTGTGCTTTCGGCTTAACAAACAAAGGAGGTTTTTGTGTGATATAGTATGATTGTAACATGGTGTGAGGATATTATGAGTTTGTATTAAATAGTGTAAGCGCTTACTATAATATTTAAATGTGATATATAGATAAAAATTTAGTTGAAAATTTAATGTTAGTCATTTAATTAATTTATGTAAGTCTTCTTCTTTTTCGATTCTTATAGCAGGTTTTCCTTCTCCTTTACGTGCGTACACCTTTCCAAATGCCGTCCAACAACCAACAATTTTTTTCTACCTATGGATGTTAAAAATTCCGTAACATAAATATTTTTTGCATTCCGTTTATAAATATATTCAACGTATTTAATTGCCGTTCATTTTTTTCTTTCTTAGTTTTATTATATTCCTTAAATTTTTTAAGAAAATCTTCTTTCCAACTCGTAGATATGCAATCGATGACGATAGTTTGCGTTTTAGTACGATATATATCTCTTATTTCGGTGTCTTGTAGATTAGGTTCTAACTGAATAATGGAACCAATTTTTTTTGAGATATCTAATAAAGTTTGTCGGTTCTCATTGTCTTGTTTAGGGATATTACGAATTTCTAAGGTTGTTGAACGAGAAAACTATTCAAAATAATCAAGTTTGTTTTCCAATTCTTGAACATATTTTTTATAGTGGAGATTCTCTTGTTCGAGCACAGTCATACGTTGTATCAATTTATCGTACTGTTTTGACATGAAATCAACCGATTGTTTAATGTCTTCATTTTGTTGAACAACAGTTTGGATGGCCGAATCGAGAGCAAAGAATTTTGCAGTTTGTTGAGATTGGAGCGTTTTAAACATTTCCTTAATTTCACCATTTAAAGCGAGTGCAGGTGCGAGTGAGCAAGGGAACAAAGTGGGCGTGTTAATCACTTAAAGTGAAAGGCCTTAGCTGTCCTGCGTTCTGATTAGTTAATGGGTGGGGTCCGATTTTAGAAGATGCAATAAGATTGTAATTATCTCGTTTTTTAAATTATCTGTCTTACTCACGCGCTACCGTTGTGTTGGTTTCGCTCTGCTCATGGACTCCTGGTATATAATATTATCACTGATTATTTTCGAAGTGGATTTTAATTTTAAAATAAAATAATATTCTGCAAGTTTCGATACGTCCACTCTGTGCGGAGGTCGAGGGACGAGAGGATATTCCAGAACGATGGACAATTGTCAAAGTTCTATTTATACCTAAGTCTGGTAGAAAGGACTACGCTCTGCCAAAATCCTTTAGACCTATAAGTCTTTCTTCCTTTCTTCTTAAGACATTGGAAAAGGTTATGGATAGATATATTAGGGATGTAGCTCTAGCTACGAGACTTATACAGTATACACTACAACCAGCATGCTTACCGCAGAGACAAATCTACGGAAACAGCCCTGATCAGTGTTATTGATAGGGTCGAAAAAGCGCTGGAGGATAAAGAAATAGCTCTTTGTGCCTTTCTAGACATTGACGGCGCCTTCGACAGTAGCCCTACATCACTGCTGGTTGGGGGCCTGACATTTAAAAATGTTGACCCCACAACCATCAGGTGGGTGAAGTCGATGCTCTTAAACAGACAGGCAAAAATAGCGCTGTTTCAAACTTCGATTGAGGTTGCAACTACAAGAGGCTGTCCACAAGGAAGTGTGTTGTCACCCCTCCTTTGGACTCTTGCGGTTGACCAATTATTGTACAAGATGGCAGACCTTCGCATTGACACCCTGGGCTATGCTGATGACCTTAAGATCATTGCGAGGGGCTTTTGCCAATGTACTTTATCATTAATCATACAAAAAGCCCTAAACATCATAAACAACTGGTGCAGGGATAACAGTTTATCAGTTAATGCTGATAAAAATGTTATAATACCCTTTAGCAAAAAGAGACAGTTGGACAAATTAGTCACACCAAATCTTAATGGTAAAGAAGTATCATTCTCCACTGAAGTTAAGTACTTGGGCGTAACAATAGACCAAAAACTAACGTGGAACTCTCACCTTAGCAACGTATGTCATAAGGCTAAAATTACTTTAGGTACGTGCAGTCGCATGGTCGGGAACAACTGGGGCTTGCGTCTCAGTATGATCCTATGGCGGTACAGCAGTATAGTGAGGCCGATTCTTACCTACGCCTCCACTGTCTGGTGTAATAAGGCCAACGAAAAGATGACTGCGGACAGACTAAATAGTCTACAAAGGACTGCCTGCCTAATGGCAACTGGAGCGATACGATCATCGCCTGGAGCGGCTCTTAATGCACTTCTAGGCCTAACGCCCCTAGATCTTTACTTAGACAAGGAGGCGGGGCTAGCTTGTATGGGATTAACGCTCAGGGCGGTTTGAGCTTGCTTTCCTATAGATTGAGATCCATGCTCGACTCAACTAAGGAAACACCGGCCTTATGCATGATCTCAGATATCATGCGTCCACTATATACTTTTAACAAAAAGTATACAGTACCCTCCAGAGAAGACTGACTGAATGGACAGGTCATCTGTGAGGTCGGTAGTCTTATATGGTATACCGATGGGTCAAAAATGGGCCTCAACGTAGGCTTTGGAATTTATGGGGAACGCCCCAAATTCAAACTTAGTATGAATTTGGGTAGATTCACCTCTATATTCCAGGCAGAAATTTTCGCCATACTTCAGGGTGCGGAAATCAATCTGCAAAAACACTACGTTAACCATATAATCTATATTAACTCTGATAGTCAAGCAGCACTGCTAGCGCTGAGATCAAACTTGGTGAACTCGAAGCTAGTTGGAGACTGCGTGAACCGTCTAAACGCACTGGAAGGTAACAACAGGGTCGTTTTAAGATGGGTTCCGGGTCACGCGGGTATTGTAGGCAATGAAATTGCCGAAAAGCTTGCACGGGAGGGCTCAAAGTGTACACAATTTGGTCCCGAGCCATTTTGTGGAATCTCAAAAAGCCTCGCCCGATCGACCCTGGAAACTCTTTACCACAAAAAATCACTTAAGATCTGGTCTGATACACCAGGCTTAATACATTCTAAAACCTTAATTCGGGCTTTCGATCGTAAATTCACTTCGGAAGCCCTGGGATTAGGTAAAAATAAATTGCGCATTCTGGTAAGAGCCCTGACTGCACACTGTTGTCTTAAAAAGCACATGTCCATCCTGGGACTAAGCAACTCAAGGATGTGCTGGTTTTGCTCCCTAGAGGAAGAAACGCCTTTACACATCCTGACTAATTGCGGACCCTTAATGCGCAAACGTAGCACTCATCTGGGAAACTATGTACTTTGCCCAGAAGAAGGGAAATTGCTCACAGCTAAGCAACTCTTCCTATTCATTGAGGACGTAGGGCTTAGCAGTGAACTATAGAAATAGCAGCGATCACAACAGATATTTTAGGTCGCAGTGATACTGGTCTCTTTAGACCTGCATAGCTGCTTGTACATAAAAAAATAGCATCTAGTATGCTTCATAACAATTGTAGGTATTTGGATTATTTTATTGTAAAATTTACAATTTTATCGGAATTACCTATAAAGTAGTTGCCTACCTTTAGGCTTTATAAAGCTTAAAATCCTCTCGGTCTAGAAAATACGTTTTACGTGGGAAGTAGGTAAAGGGGGAAGAAGCCCCAATATTTAAATAGTCTAGGGCTAAATCTAACTCTGGTTACGATACATAATATAAACAAAGCGAGCCGCCTTTATATGAATAAAAAACAATTTAAAGGGAAAGTTATATAAAATTTTATTTATTTATTGTTACTTTTATTTATTTGGTTAAAACGTTTTGTATCGAAAAGTCGTCGTCGGTACAAAATAAATATACAACATAACAACTCACTTACAAAACTGCAATTTGAAAAATAAAACACATGCCTAATATATCACAGAATTTTATTATAATATTTTGTCGCTAAAAGTACGTAGGATTTATATATAAATATACTTATACGTACCGGCAGGCGAAGTGTAGGGCGTCTCCCCACAAGATGGAGTGACGACCTCGTAAGACATGCAGGAAGTCAATGGATGCAGGTGGCTCGTGACCGTGCTTTGTGGCGTTCCTTGGGGGAGGCCTATGTTCATCAGTGGACTTGTGAAGGTCCACTGATGAACATAGGCCTCTCGAATGATGATGATGATGATGATACGTCTTGGACTTTATGGAGTAATCTAAAGTTGTACTTCGGTGAATGCTACTGGAACTCCTCGAAGAGTAGAACGAGATGTGTCGAGTTTGGTCTCGTTTTGTTAGTTATGATGGACCTTATCTCCGGACTTGATAGAATGACCTGAAGGTGTACATCGGTGAATGCTACTGGAACTCCTCGAAGAGTAGAACTAGGTGTGCCGAGTTTGGCCTTGTTTTGTAACGTTTTGTGACCTTACCTCCGGACTTGATAGAATGACCTGAAAGTGTACTTCAGTGAATGCAACTGGATGTCCTCGAAGAGTAGAACTAGGTGTGCCGAGTATGGCCTCATTTTGTTAGTTATGATGAGACCTTACCTCTGGACTTGATAGAGTGACCTGAAGGTGTACTTTGATGGCTGCTACTGGAACTCTTTGACGAATAGAATTACAATTCACAATTTTTTTTTAATTTTTTCACTATCATATGAGCATTATGAGTCGTGCACTTTTGGATTTTCCAACCTTTTTTGGCATAAAATTATCGGAAAATTTCAAGTATAGTAATTATTATAAGAGTTTTAGTGAAAACTTGTGTGTAATTAATTTACTTTAAAAAATTACGTATAATTATTTTATACGTACTATTTTTAATGCGCCTAAGGCATGCACAATTGGATTTACCAATAGTTTTTGTATTATTTAATCTATTGTTGGGAATGAGGGTAAAAAAGTAAAAGGAAATACGAACAAATGAAGATAGAACGGTAAACAAGTGGGAACTTGTTCTAGCAGTAAAGTATCGTGCAGGCGACTAAGGGAGATCAGTCTGTAATTCTACGAGTCTCACTGTCGGTACTATGACCGTTGGGGTATTCTACTAGTGTAGGCAAGAAATATCGTGTTGCTGAGAGGTCGCCCTGGGTAACATTGAGATGGGTAGTGTTGCTGTTGGTCTGGAGACCCACAAGGCTCCGTCCTCTCCCCACTACTCTTCACACTCTTCACGAGTAACGTCCCGAAAGACCCAGTAGAGGATACTGTTCTCTTTGACGATGACACGGCACTTTTCGTCGCCCATCACAATAACAGAATCCTAACCGAGAAGCTCCAAATAGCAGTCAATCGCTTAGGCGATTGGTTCCGCTTATGGAGAATAGAAGTGAATCCTGAGAAAAGTGTAGCTATACACTTTCAAAGGAGCTCCACTTCCAACCGTCAAATCAGAAACCCCAAGAAATCGTTAGGTACGATCACCCTATACCCTGACACCAACCCCCTGGCAACCAACAGCCAAATATCTAGGAGTCACATTCGATGAAGGTATGACATTCGCGAAACACATTCGCAATGTTTGTAATCGAGCAAAAATCGTCACTAATCGGCTCCACCCGCTAGTTACCTACAGAAAGAGCAAACTGTCCTTAAGGCACAAGCTTCATCTGTACAAAGCATGCGTAAGACCTATTATGTCTTACGCAAGCGTAGTTTTCGCGCACGCGGCCCATAGACACTTGTACGACCTCCAAGTCGTCCAAAATAGATTCATTGTTATACATGTTATTAGCATGCTGTTAAAATACATTAATAATCATTTTTAAAATGTATGCCAGTCTGTCCTTCAGTTGACATGACTGAACGGATTGCGATAAAACTTCTCGAATAGATAGATAACAATGCCTAGAGTGATCGAGGCTATTTTTTATCCGTGAAACATGGATAATTTTTTTTATTCAAATCGAAAATCTGAAAAAATATATGGTTTTTGATGACTATCCAATAAACCATAGGAGATATGAAACAAATTTTCTTACAGAACTTTATGGTATGCAATTTACACAAATAAGTCCTTACACAATAACAGTGGTTGAGCCAAGCTGCAGCTTCTGCTGGAGCATGGATGGGCCGGCTCGAACCGAGGCAATACCACGACCTAATACTACGTAAGACCGAATACCAACGTAAAGTAGAAGCTTAGCTTCTGCGTTTCGCTTGGTTAGTGCAGGTGGCTGGAGGAGGCCCAACCATGGCCCCCCCATAACATGGTAGCGGAATTTCAAAAGAAAGGACTACCCCAGGAGGGTACCAGCACCCCTGATAATGGAGAACCCCTCGCTGAGCATCCACGGTCAAGCTACCCTCTTCATCCTGAACGTGGGTGCTCAGGCTGCCCCGCGTATTCTGGGGGGCCAAAATCCCGCTCTGTACTAACACTGCACGGGGCAAACAGAGCGATAAAACCATGGCGACCCCTGCCACGCTATCCGTGGACTTCTGCAACATCAGGGGACTTCACTCGAACCTTAACGCCGTCCACTACCATCTAGAGACGGCGAAGCTGACCTTGATCTTCTTGACCAAGACGCAGGTGTCCTCTCCGGCTGATACTTCGTACCTGTCCTACCCGGGGTACAAATTAGAACACTTCTTTGTGCCCCGGGCTGGAGTTTGCGTATACGTCAGAGAGGATATCTGTTCTCGACGCCTCGGTAGTCTTGAAGGTACGGACCTGTCCATCCTTTGGCTGCGTGTAGACAGCGACGACCATCCCCGCGTCCACGGGTGCCTGTATAGGTCCCATAGCGGTAATGCCGACACATACCGACTCATCGACCATGTCCAAATGGCTACAGATTTCTTGCTACAACAGATCCCATCCGTAAAGATCGTGATACTTGGCGATTTTAACGCCCACCACGCCGAATGGCTCGGTTCACGTTTAACCGATCATGCGGGGAGATCTGTTTATGACTTTGCCTTGGCATATGGTCTGACACAACTGGCTACTTCGCCTACGCGGATTCCAGATGTGGAGGATCATACACCTTCCCTGTTGGACATTCTGCTGACCTCTCATCCGGACGGATATCAGGTTTCCGTCGATGCCCCTCTCCGCTCTTCGGACCATAGTCTGATCCGGAGTGTGGTGCCACTCACGCTCCCCTCGCGGTTGCGTTCTGCAGGTTGCCGCCGCGTTTGGCATTACAAGTGCCGACTTACTGGGACGGAATGCGGTCTTTCCTTGCATCCTACCCATGGGGGCGGGTTTGCTTCTCGCCGGATGATCCCAGCACTGTTGCTGACTCTGTCACTGATGTGGTGCTACAGGGAATGGAACTATTTATTCCATCATCTGTGGTACCCATCGGAGGCAGATCACAGCTTTGGTTTGGTCGCTCCTATAAGACTGCATTACGCAGTAAGCAGGAGTGTTATCAGGCCTGGGCTGAGGCTTCGGCGGCTCGGGATGTAAACACCAGCATGCTTAAAAAAAAGTATAACTTCGCCTCCAGGTCCTTCAAAAGAGTTATTGCCAAGGCAAAGTCAGAGCACATAGGCAGAATTGGCGAGAAACTAGTTCGACTTCCTTCGGGAATCCATGCATTCTGGTCTCTCGCCAAGGCTGTCCAAGGGAATTTCTGTAAGCCATCACTACCATCTCTGCACAGGGAGGACGATTCACTGGCTGACACCGCAAAAGATAAAGCCGATCTTTTAGGCTCCCTTTTTGCGTCCAACTCGACTCTTGATGACGGGGGGAACAAACCGCCGACCATCCCGCAGTGTGAGTGCTCTATGCCTGATGTGCAATTCACACAGTGCTCAGTACGCAAAGCACTCCTCTCCCTGGAAATACACAAGTCGGGTGGGCCTGACGGAATCCCGCCAATTGTGCTGAGAATCTGCGCTCCAGAGTTGGCACCTGTTCTAACGCGTCTTTTTCGGTATTCCTACTCAATAAAATTTCGGTATCCTAAAAAGTTTCAAAGCACTCCCCTTGTTGCCTCAGCCAGTATCGGAATCCTCGGCGTCGACATATCGAGTGACGTACAATTTCGTGGTCACTTGGAAGAGAAGGCTAAATTGGCCTCTAAGAAGCTTGGCGTGCTCAGCAGAGCGGGACAGTATTTCATACCGGCACACCGCCTGCAACTTTACAAGGCGCAGGTTCGGCCTCACATGGAATACTGTTCCCATCTCTAGGCAGGGGCTCCCCAGTGCCAGCTCCTTCCACTTGACCGCATCCAGCGCAGAGCGGTTGGAATCGTCGACGACCGAGTTCTTTCCAATCGGCTTGACTCACTGGCACTGCGTAGAGATGTTGCGTCTCTTTGCGTATTTTATCGCATATACCACGGGGAGTGTTCTGAGGAATTGTTCGGACTAATTCCAGCCGCTCAATTTCACCATCGCACATCGCGACAAAACTCGAGATATCATCCATACCATCTGGATGATTGGCGGTCCACCACTGTGCGATTTAGATGTTTTCTTCCTCGCACAACTTCCTTGTGGAATCAATTACCACCAGCGATTTTTTCGGACCGATACGACTTAGGGACCTTCAACAAAAGAGCCTACTCCTTTCTAAAAGGCCGGCAACGCATCTGCAATTCCCCTGGTGTTGCAGTTGTTTGCGGGCGGTGGTAGTTACTTACCATCAGGTGAGTCGCATGCTCGTTTGCCCCTTCTGCTATAAAAAAAACTTACATTTACGATGTTTATACCACCATTTATAAAAGGCCAAGAGATCTTCGTGATATTTGTTATAAACGACATCTACGGAACAATAATAATAGTTTTTCGGATTGATTGATTGATTCCCGATACCATTCACACCATCTGGATACTTGGCAGTCTACCACTGTACGTTTCACTAGAAGTTTTCTTCCGCGCACGACCTCTCTGTGGAATAGCTTACCACCGGCGATTTTTCCGACTCTGGTGTTGCAATTGTTCATGGTCTGCGGTAGTCACTTACCATCAGGTGAGCCGCATGCTCGTTTGCCCCCTCTCCTATAAAAAAAACACTTTATCTTTTATCTCTTAGTGTATCAATGCAAAATTTTGAAAGACGTAGGCACTTTTCTTGAAGGTCTCTAAGTCGTATCGAACCGGAAAAACCTGGCGGCTGGAAATTCCGCAGTGTGAAGCTTGGGAGTAAAATTCCGCGTAGATTGCAAAGTGGTGGACCGCCAACCATCGAAATGATGAGGATGGAATTTCGAATTCTATCGTAGTGTATGATAGTAAAATTCAGCAGGTATAATTAATACGAACAATTCCTCTGAGCAATCCCCGTGGTATATGCGATAGAAGATGCACAGATATGCACCGTCTCTTTGCAAGGGCAGTGGATTAAGCCGATCATAAAGAACTTGGTCGTCGAGGATTCGATTAAATAAAAGTGACTTTGAGCAATCGTTTAAATCCTTCCTCGGAATAAAATTTATTTATCGAGAGTTAGGAGTTTTGCAACTATATAAACTTCACCAAGTACTTTATTAAATGATACACGTGCTCTGATAGGCGTACTAAAAGAACGCTTTGTAAAACTTTTAATCCTTTAACGTAACCAACCTAAAAGTTACAAGATATACGAGTAGGTATTACCTTATATAGAATATAATAGAACTAGCTAATTTTAGATTAAACTTTATCTGAGTATAGGGTAAATAAATGTACGACAGAGGGAAACAAACCATGAGATGTCAAAGTCAAATATTTTTATTCAAAATTGGCTTTTACAAAGTAATTGCCGGCTCCGTGGAGCAGAAGCTTAGCAATGGATCGCAGCGCAAAAGACCGCGGGTTCGAATCCCGCGCGGAACAATTATTTGTATGGCCTACAATTAATTGTTCCGGTTTTGGATGTTTGTCCTTGTGAAATATATGTATGTAAAATGACCCAAGATACAGGAGAAAATCCTAGTGTGGAGGTTATATTTCTTTACACAATCTTTAAACTTTTTAAAAGTCAAAAGCTACGAAATCGCATCGCTTCAATGATTCCCTACTGCTAGATATTGTGGGAAACGGCGACAAAAAGTTGACTATTTTTCTCCTAACAGTTACAAATTATCCTTGTAAACCATAATTATACATAAATAACAAAAAGTTTTAGGAAGCTCATTATGTGGACATACGCACACTTATCTTATAAATAGTCATATAATTTATAATAATATTTCTTCAGAGTGATTTTACATGCGCTTTGAATTTATACAAAGGCAAACCAGTAATATTACAGGGAATCTTGTAATTAATATTTAAACTTCTACCAAAAAATAAGCCGCTAGTTTTATGGACTCTGTATAACTGAACAGCGAGTTTAGATTTATGTGCATGTAAGAATTTTGGGCATCACTCATTTTGTCAAACGTATTGGCATATGGGCAACAGCGTCTACCTAATAACAACTAAAAAAAACAACAGCTGCCAACCCGTCTCCCAAGCGTGGCAACTATGGCAAATATTTCCCTAATGAGGCTATCTATGGGGAGGCCTATATGCAGCCGTGGACTTGATAGGCTGTAGTGAATGAATAAATGAATAGGGTAAATGCTCCATACGCTCAATTTGGTTCCTTCTCCACGTAAATAAGATTTGAGTGATTTCGAACTATCACGAAACGCTCTTCTTAGGTAAGCTAGATATGACAGAAAGTAGTAACATATTATTTAGTATTGTTTCTTATATGCTAACACAAGTAATTTTATATATTCCCCTCACAGATGTGAATATCATGAAAATATAAAAGTGAACCTGATAAAAATTTCTTCACATAGAAGTATTATACAGGGTTATTTTTCAAAGACTAGCCATATATTAAACTTAAGTTCAAACATATAGATTATGATATACCGTTATTGCAGTTTTTAAAAATACGACTATATATGGCTTCTACTTTTATTTGAAATTATCCCAAATTGAATGTGATTTATGGGCAACAACGTTTTTGCCTACCGATCGACTCTTACAAAAATGTTTTTTGAATTTAAAAGATAAAAAGGACAGAATATTTGAGTTTTTTTTTATCAATTTTTCTTCACCGTTTGCCTATATTACTTATTCTGAACCTTCTCTGCAAATTTGGCCGGTTATTACAAAATAGCCCTGTATAAATAAAAAATTGTAAATATGAGGCAGCCTTTTAGCCGGCATTCGAACTGCGCTCGTTGGGAGTTAGCTCAAAGCCCACTACACCAGTGCATGCTTTCAGCAGAAAACATGCTTCGCAGAACGATATTGTAAGAATAATAAAGAGCTTTAACTTCATTTCCGTGTGTAAAACCGGATTGCCTTTCCTTCCCTTTTTTTTCGTGTAGGGTGGCGTAGGAGAATCCAGTAACCCATATGATCCCATAGATATCGTAAGAGACAACAGAAGGAAACTGAAACAGGATATAGGCTGCAGGATAGTTTGACAGATACTCAATAATAATAATAAAACTTCGGCCACCAACCGTTCTGCCAAACGTGGCAACTAAAGGAAATATTCCCCCTGTGAGGCAATCTATGGCGGAGGCCATGTTCTGCAGGGGCAAAATGGGCAGAATTTATTCTACGCTTTCGTGTGTAAAAGTAATTTCATATAAATACAAGCGAAATATATAAATATAATCACAATTGAAGACGTCTGCTTAGTAAGACTAGACTGTTGTGAAATATTTTTATTAGACAAAGGAAGGACTAATTTTGTTTCTAAAAAGAGAACAGAGAACTTATTTATCAAAACTTTCAACATATTATGTACATATGAAGAATATCAAAAAAAGTATTATTATACGATAAAAATAAAAATATATTTTTGTACAATCAATATATTTGGCACTGCTTATTTCGTTTCGTTGATAAAGTAGGTGTATTACAATATGATCTGCTTTAAAAACTTATCGAGCTCAGTGATAGAAAAACTGTATGCAAATAACTTAAAAACCACTTATTGACACTTATTCGACTTCAATAATCTAACTACTAAACGAAAGTCTACATATACTTGACTTCTCGTAATTTCCATCTTTAGGGCACTTGATATGTGAATGTTGAACTGACGTAAGATGCTTAGACAATGTCGTTGTCTATTCTCTGATTAAATTATTCCCTAAGTCCCCTCTAACAATACTCGCGGGACAAAAATAACTAATAGATTTTCTTAAGATTATGAATATTGGATGATAATTATGTACCTAATTAGAAATATTGGATGATATTTTAAAAAAAGAAACTAAAAAATAGAGAAGTCTGAGGAAGATAAAGTTTTCTTCAATTTATATTCAAGTCTACAAAATTTTATTTTTTATAAAACTAAAGTGACAAACGAACTTACGGACTGTAAGTACCTGATGGTAAGTGGCTATTGCAGTTCGTAGACACCTGCAGCCGTTTTCAAGGCGACATGAAGTTTTTTGGATTAAGCCGTGGTAGCTCAGATGGTTAGCGCTCGCTGTAAGTTTCACAGTACGCGAGCAACCCGGGTTCGATCCCCGCCGGCACCAATGAAATTGTTGATTTACCACGTGCTCGGCGGTGAAGGAAAACATCGTGAGGAAACCTGCATGTCTGAGAAATAAAAAAAAATTTCGAAGACATGTGAAGTTCACCAACACGCATTGGGGCAGCGCGGCGGACATTTCCTTGCCCTAAAACCCTCTCAGAAATGGGAGGAGGCCTGTGCCCAGCAGTGGGACCGTATATATGCTGTAACTTTATGAAGTTTTTCGTTTTTAGTGCGATTTTGTGACTCTAGTAGAAATCGTGGTCGGCTGATTGGCAGAAGCTAACGACGATTCCCACTAGAGTTATAAAATCGCTCTGCATTAACCAAAAACGAAACATGTCGTTGTAGTGGTACTGCAGACGACGTATTCGAATCCCGCACGAAACGATTAATTGTATGGCCTAGAAATATATGTTCTTTCGGGTTTTGATGTTTGTTTCTTTGCATATTTTGTACAATGCCAAAGAGTTACCACACTTTACGTAACCACCTCGAGTCTTCTGTATAATGAAGGAAACATGAAACAACAAGAAAACGCCTCCTAAAATGTTTTTCTAGTGTAAAGGATAAGTTTGTTACATAAAAATATTTTATAATGATTTCTTATATTTACACAAATATCATTGAATAAAACTAATTCTAGTCATTTTATCGTCATTTAGCGTTTATTTCAACTTACTTTTATTTCCTGACGTTTCGAGGGCTTCGCAGTAACCGGAAAGAAGCGTAAACATTAGGTAAACATTTCCCTGTCACGTGCGAAATTCGAAGTGTCTTTCACGAGGAAGTCAACAAAACATGTCATTAAGCATTTCGTATATTGATATCGCGATCTAATTATTTCACTGAGATATTATGGATAAAATGTTTAATATATATAATTTGCTACGTGCAGCGGGGATGTTTTATAATACCATATAACCATATTACAATTTTTGAAACACGAAAGGAAGCGTCGAAGGTACGAGGCGTCTGGTACTGCGATTGCAATCCGCCTGCCAAGCGTGACGATTTATGCAAATCCTCCCTACAACAGGAAGCCCATGTTCAGCAGTGGACTTCCACGGCCGGATGAAGAAAAAGAAAAACCATATTTCAAAATATATATGAGTAAGGTTTTTAATAAAAAAGTTTGTCTGATGTATTTAACCAACGAAATTAGTAAGTTTCCACTTGTCATTTTTTACTTAATTTATTTTAATTTTTACAAGGTAAGGTAAACTATTTTAGTTTAATTGCCGTCCTCCTTGTTATTGCATATTTTCCACCGGCCTTTTTATTTGAAACAGACTAACTAAAAACTACATATTTTTCTAACAAGGCGGTTAATGTTTGTATGTCACTAGAACAGTTCTAAGACCTCCTTAATTGTGGTGGTGGTGGTGTTATGTATTTCTACAATCTGACCGCAAAATGCTGTGAATTTTGAATATCGTATATGATATAGTGCTTTGTTACAGCCCAAAATACAGACAAATGAAATGTTCTCAACACAAAGAAAATTTAATATTTCAATTACCATTTACAATTTAAATTTTTTTCCAACCATATCTTCCTGTTAATGTTGTAAGAGTTTTCCTAATAACAACGAGAAAAATAAAACCTTGTTGAAAAGACATCTTTCGGATTTGGTTCGGATACCTTCTAAATGTCTTCTAAATAATTGTTGCCTACGCCGCGACTAAACGATTAGTCAATCCGTTGCAAAACAATCTATATTAATTAGAAAGAAATAGTTCGTTAAATAATTTTATAATTTGTTCTTATTCCTCTGAAAAAGAATGATTAAATAATAGATATTTGAAAAACAGATTTTGTACGACTATCGCTGTGCGAGAACGGCCGAGCTAGGCAACCGAGAGGGACATCTGCTGCTCGGACTGATTAATATTATTATAGTTTACGATAATTGGCGAAAAAGAATTCCTCCAAAACTGGACCGATTTTATTTATTTTTCAAGTAAAATATAAGAAGGATTGTCTGTATCTTTTTCTTTCTTTTATGTTCGTTAAATTTGTTTGCTGGATGTCTAATGACGGCGGTATAACTGGGCAGTTTTTCAGAAGCATATTTTTTAATTATGAATTTATGAAAAAAAAAAAAACAGGAACATTGCACAGGTAGATAAAGATTGTATGTGGTTGCTCAGGGGATAAGCACTTGCCGTGAATTTTATTGTGTGCGAGAAATTCGATCTCCTCCCGCACTAATGTACTTGTAAATTTCAATTTTAAAACATGTCTGGAAAACAAAATGATTCGAGGACATGTTAGAAATGAGAAGAGGCCTTTTCCGCCATTGGGAATGGAACGTTATAAGCTGTATCTTCATTTTAAAGGCCAGCAAAGCATCTGCTATTCCCTGGTGTTGCAGTTGTTTATGGGCGGTGGTAGTTACTTACCATCAGGTGAGCCGCATGCTCGTTTGCCCCCTCTGCTATAAAAACTTACATTTACGATATGTTTATACTACCATTTATAGAAGGCCAAGAGATCTTCGTGGTATTTCTTATAGACGACATCTACGGAACAATAATAATAGTTTTTCGGATTAATCCCAGCCGTCAAATTTCACGAACGCACATCGCGGCAAAATTCCCGATACCATCCACACCATCTGGATGCTTGGCGGTCTACCACTGTACGTTTCACTAGGAGTTTTCTTCCGCGCACGACCTCTCTGTGGAATAGCTTACCACCGGCGATTTTTCCGGACCGATACGACTTAGGGACCTTCAAGAAAAGAGCTTACTCCTTTCTAAAAGGCCGGCAATGCACCTGCAATTCCCCTGGTGTTGCAGTTGTTTATGGGCGGCGGTAGTCACTTACTATCAGGTGAGCCGTATGGTCGTTTGCCCCCTCTCCTATAAAAAAAACATTCATTTATTCATTACAGACCATCATTAGTCCACTGTTTCACAATATAGACATCCGCATAGATTGCGTCTTATTGGGAAGTTTGCCATAGTTGCCACGCGTGACAGGTGGTTTGGTAACTGATTTTTTATTATTTTGAGTTGGTGTCAGACACATACTGCTGCCCATCTCTTGTTTATTTTCTTTCTGTTGTACACCCACGGAATGACAATATGTTGTCTTTCGCCGCGTCGACAAAACTTTACTGATGATAATGAATAGAATAATAATTGTTTATTAGTTAACTATTAATCGTCTTAAGTTCTATATTTAAGATTTATCTCAAAACAATAAGTCAATTTAATGAGGATAAACAAGCAGTCATTGTATACCATCCCTGTAACCTGTAAGTCTTCCTGCATAAATAAATTATGTTGGGTAGAAATTTAAATTACCGTATCATACGTTTATTGTTTTGGATATCTCGCCATGATTCTTATACACGAACCCATATTCCGTAATTTTGTTGCTTTGCTCGAGGAATAACTAATTTAGTTTCAGTTTCAAAGGTTATAAATAGCAGCAATGTAACGGTATATTTTCCCTTCTATTCGTTGTATGTATTTGCTTTTTATTTTAGACGTAAGCAATTTGACAAAAGAGAGAGACAACAATCTATATGACACGCTTGGCAGTGGAATATCTTTCCAAGTGTAAGACACTACCACCTCCAGCAATGGTCTGCCTACGAAGACGGTACTGTTTTTTTCTTATTAAATTGTAGTGACAAAGGAACATACAGAATTAATGGTATGTGGACTACTACAGCCCGTGGACACATGCACCCAACTTAAAACAAAGAATGCATCTGCCTCACAGCATGTAGTTATACCGGCTCTCTATATCCTTCAGACAGGAATATGTATTGCACACACTTCTGTTTGGCAGCATAAATAGATGTATGTAGTTTGGTACTTACGTAGACGAACTCCATGGCAAAAACGGAGTTATGACCTAGTCTTATGAGAGTTGTTACCAAACTCACAATTGCAATTATTTTCACTAATATTTAAATATGCAAAATGGCTTTGTAAGAAATAAAATTTCATTAAAATGCACTGTATAGAGCTTGGCTCATATTAATACAATTGGTATTCAGAAACTGGGAGTCATTATAATAATAAATGAAATTCATCGGCGTGTACAATTCTCATGGATTATTCAGCCGGCGTCAATCGGTAAATGTCGTCATAAATAAACCTTATATTATTATCTTAAAGTTACTGAACGCAGATTAAATAAATTACATAAGCCTTATAGAATATATTATTACCTTAAAGTTACAAAGTTAGATTAAATTAATTACTTCGACAAATACATTAATTAA
Source organism: Parnassius orleans (assembly GCA_029286625.1). Taxonomy (NCBI): domain Eukaryota; kingdom Metazoa; phylum Arthropoda; class Insecta; order Lepidoptera; family Papilionidae; genus Parnassius; species Parnassius orleans. The sequence continues at coordinate 7,958,109 of JAGSMP010000003.1, forward strand.
ATTAATCTTCGCTTATTCAAGAGTGGTATTATGATACATCGTAATTTTAGATTTGCCGTATAACGTAGAATGATTTCTATTTGACAGAGCTTTGCAAGTTAACATACTTAATATGATATCAATGTACGGGAACACATAATACATTCTGTATTTGGTGGATTCTTACATTGTTATATAATTTTTGAAGATTCAAAATTCATCTTGCAGGCTATGCGACCTTAAGAATGTAATGGAGCAGCGAAACTCCGTGCATTGTCACAGTATGTGTTGAAGGACTTCATGTTCTCAAAACATTCCAAGTTGATATCCCAAACGTACAAATTTCCTTAAGATAAGGTTTTGTGATGGTGTGACGTGACCGAATTTTAAGGCGTGGAGGTGGAGTTGCTATTTACCTACATAGTGATATAACCTTAAAAGTAATATCCACTTTTGATTAACAGGCTAATGATATGGAGTATCTGTTTCTTGAAATTAATTTAAAGGGGACCAAAGCTGTTCTCGGAGTCGTTTACTCTCCTCCCTCTATTAATTGTTTCTCTACTTCGGAATCTATCCTAGATAATATCTGCTCTGAGTACGCACATCAAGTCATTATGGGTGATTTCAACACGGACCTTTTAAAAAACTCTCCATTCTTCCCTTAAATCTACTCACTCTAATTTTTCTACCGCTGATTCATGGATCGATTTAATTATTACATCTTCTGATAAAGTTGCGAGTCATGGTCAGTTCCCAGCTCCTAGTTTTTCGAACCATGATTTAATATTTCTTTCAAATAAATTGAGACCACCTAAAAATATCACTCATACAATAAAGTTACGTGGCTATTTAGTTAATGAAATGGTTATGGAGTTTAATTCTAAATTATTGAATAGAATAGAATCTTTTTTATTAAATATAGATTACAATACATAATACTTATTGAAAGTAATTTTTTTACTTTTACCACTGGTTTGTACTTTTACTTTTACCTCTGTCCTGGGAAGAACCAGCAAATTGAATATTTACAATACATCAGTTCCGTGGATCACTACGTCGTACGCCTGGCAATAAAGAAGGGCAACAGAGCTTTTGTCACTTCTAAATCTTGCCGTAGTGTACAGAACTGGGAGGCTTTCAAAAAGCTAGGAATCGCTGCAATCAGGTGGTGAAGTCTGCTAAAAGCTAATATATTCATGATTTCCTAAATAATTCATCGCAATCAGAAACATAGAAGTTTATTGACTCTCTTTGCTTCAGTAAAACTAAAAAGCAAGTAATCTCAGATATTTTCCCATTAAATGATCTCAGTGTCATCTCCGCATACTGATTCATTCTCTTTTTCTACTGTCACTGAGGAGGATGTTTTAAAAGTATTAAACAAACTTAAGTCAAAGGCAGTAGGTCATGACAACATAGGGCGCACCATAATATCGTCTGTTTCAGAACATTTTGTACCAATTTTAACCTCCATTATAAACCGCTCATTGCTTACTGGAGAGTCTCCTTTATGCTGGCAAAACGACTTTGTTCTCCCTCTTCCAAAAATCTCTATGCCTAGTGCTCTCAACCACTTTCGGCCTAGAGGATGCGCGTGATGGCATGGAGTTTGGGAAGTTGACGGTGTCAGTTTTAATCGATTTTTCTAATGCCTTTCATACCGTTGACCACGATATTCTCATCGCAATCTTGTCCTACACAGGTTTTTCCTTATCAGCACGGAATCGGGTATCCTCCTATCTTCGTAGTCACCAGCAGGCGGTCCGTGCCGACGGTATGGCATTCCGATTGGTACGACTTAACCACTGGTGGTTTCGCAAGGCGAAATTCTCTCCATTACTTATTTTTCTCTATATTTATTAATATGATTACTTGCAACTTTCGTGCCTCCTACCATATGTATGGCGACGACTAGCAACTGTATGCTCATGCCGATGTTACTAAGATGAAAAATGCTGTGACCGTGATTAACTTCGATATTAGTTGAATTATTAATTGGTCAAGAAGGTACGGGGTCCCTTTTAATCCTAGCAAATGCCAAGATATAGTGTTAGGCAGTGCACGTCAATTAGGTAAACTTAGTCACACATGATTAGATCCACTTATTTATAATGGTGAGGTAATTCCGTACAGCACTCATGTTAAGGATTTAGGATTAACCTTACATTTTCCTCTTACTTGGCGCAGTCATGTTGAGGAAGTTAGACTTAAAGTTTGTGCTACTTTGGGACAATTGTACAGATTTTAAAATATTTTACCGCCTTGTACGAAAAAACTTCTCATTCAATCTCATATTCTTTCTATTTTGATTATGTCGATGTATGTTACTTAGATGCAGACAATTGCTTAGTCAATAAATTGGATAGACTTCTGAACAACTGTATCCGTTTCATTTTCGGTCTTCGAAAGTATGACCACGTCTCTTTCAATCGCTTTTAGCTTAAATGGTTGAATATCCCACAACCCAGGAATCTTAGCATTCTTAGCACTCTTTTATTATCCTTAACGATCCATTGGCCCCATAATATTTGAAATGTAAGTTTCAATACCTGGGTTCTTCCCATGCTTGCAATCTTCAGTCTTATAACAATCTCGTACTGCAATTCCTCTCCGTACTGGTTTTCTCAAACTCTTTCGCTGTACAATAATGTCCCTATCTGAAACATTGCCTCACCGTTACGCGGTCTGTAAGTCAGTAATTGCTCCCGTTTGTCAATTAAAGGTAGTGGTAATATAGTTCAATTAATCTATAGAATAGATTAATGCGTTATTTAATAAAACCACACGTTATATACATACGAGAAATTATAACAATAGTTTTCTAGTTGTTTAATTTTGAATTTTCGATTTGGGATTTTGAGGAATACGAAGCCCAAATGATGAGTACGTTGAAGTGGCAATGGGTCAGCCATATTCTTCATTTATCTATTGTAAGCCAGTTTTTGGCTACGATCCCACCTGGTGGTAAGAGGTGATGAAGTACTAGATGGTATATCACACTGTTTTAGGGTAAAAAAGCCAATTCACTATTGCCTTGAATACTTGTAATCAGACGGAAAAACAGACGCCGGTAAATTATTCCACACCTTTGCTGTACGCATTAGTTCGAACGCAAGGAATATCGACAACGATGGGAGAAAAAGGTTGTCGAGTGGCGAAGTGTAGAGCGGCCTCCCGCAAGATGGAGTAATAACTTGACTAGAGCGCCACCTATCGTATCCTTGCATAGTTATGTTCGGCAAAACTAATATATTGTGTAAATATGACATTTAGAAATTACAGGGTCATTAACAGACGTACCAACGTTTGTATAATAGGTCGGGGAAAAAGTTTCTTCGTATTTTGTTGGTATAAAATTGAAGAAAAATCTCTGTGGTTGTACTGTTTGTATTTTTATTGTTGTATATATTGTACATAAACTGTTAGTATATTGTACTGGTTGGTTTTAATATCAATACATATAGGAAATTAAGAAAAAGTAAAAAAACACTATACCACCATTTTTCAATTGTTTTCTGTCCGCCAAAATGAGTGAATCTAACGAAGAAATTCGATACATTCTGAAGTTTTATTACAAAAAAGGGAAAAATGTGACTGAAGCCGCGAAAAAATTCGTGACGTTTATGGACCTAATTCAGTGTCAGTAAGAGTAGCACAAAGTTGGTTCAAGGGTTTTAGGTCCGGGAATTTTCTCTCATACGGATAAAGTCGATGCCATTTTTGAAAAAGTGGAGCAAGTTCGGTATATTAGTAGTTACAACATAGCCGCAGAATTGAGGATTGACCACGAAACACTTTTGTTCCATTTAAAAAGTTTGGCTATAAAAAAAGCTCGATAATTGGGTACCACACGAGCTCACCTAAAGAAACCTAATGAATCGTGTACTCAAAACCGAACAATTTTTTAAAAGATTGATCACTGGTGATGAAAAATGGATCACCTATGACAAGAACGTGCGAAAAAGATCATGGTCAAAGAGTAGTCAAGCTCCATAGACTGTAGCGAAACCCGGATTAACACGTAATAAAATGATGCTGTGTGTATGGTGGGATTGGAAGGGCATCGCTTATTATGAGATTTTACCGCAGGGCAAAACCATCGATTAGAATCTCTACTGCCAACAACTAATGAGACTCAAGCAAAAAATCGAGAAAAACGGCCGGAATTGATCAACACAAAAGGAGTGGTCTTTCATCATGATAACGCTAGACCACACACATATTTGGCCACTCAGCAAAAATTGAGAGAGCATTGGTTGGGAAGTGTTAATGTATCCACCATATAGTTCTGACCTTGCACCCTCAGATTTTTACCTGTTTCGGTCTCTTCAGAATTCTTTTGGGTAGTGTTAGTTTAATATCAAGAGAGGACTGTCAAAACAACTTGTCGCATTTTTTTGGTCAAAAATCCCAAGAATTCTACAGCAACAGGATTATGTCTCTACCTACAAGATGACAACAATTTATCGACAAGTTGGCGGCATGACTATATGCCTACATGACCACATGAGAAATATCCATGTTTAAAAAAAAGAGAACAATATAATTTGAATACAAATTTATAAAATTTATAAATTTTTGAACATCATTCAATTTATGTTTAAAAATTTATACAGCGCACATTCTAGTACGATTCACAGTGAAACTCGATTTGCAAATTGCATTTCGAATTTGCATAATTCCCCGCTTGACAAAGAACATCGCGCATTAAATTATTATAACCATATTGTCACATTCACTCTTTACGTAACATCACAAACTACATATCTAACTGACGTACAGGTTTACGAGTTTCACGTCGCATTAATTAGCTGTGAATGATAATTCAAGTGGAATTGAACATGGAATCATTTCTCTTCTAATGCCTTTAAATATCAATAAAATACGGATATAGCTGTTATCTTGTTCTTAATAATTGAGATTCCTAAACTAGATGAATGAGGCAAGACAATTTTGATATTAGTGAAGGCCTCTTTGTCGATTACGATCATAGAGACATCTTCAAATTATATTTAAACGCTATAAAATTTGCAGAAGTTTCTATCAGCACAAATAAACATGCAAATATAAAAACACTTTCTCTTGTCATAACTTAAAGGTGCGCATATACTTCTTCGCAAAAATAGATAAGCGAGAATGTAGCAGGAAAACAAGAGGACATGAAGAAATTTATCCATTTTCACCGCATTACACTGCAAAATCCTATACACCAAAATTATTTCCTTACTTCTCTTGAAGTTGCTTATGGGCTGCAGTAGCCACTTACTATCAGAGAGACTGTAGGTTCAATTGTCACTTCAGCTTTATAAAAAAACTTATGACAGCCGCCAAGCAATTACTACTGCTCGTTTCGGGTATGGAGGGCCAGAATAATTAAAAGCTGTAAGGCATACAATCTCAATCCTTAGAGATTATAACGCAACTGTAGCCAAGCTGATTGCAGTGCAAGCGAAAATTTACATACGAGTTCTTTGAAATAATATTTTATAAATTTATTTTCTATTTACAAAGAAAATGGACACCAATTAAGCTGGCTGGTTACAAAACATTTTTAAAGGATCGTTTATAAAGATTGTTAATTATTCAATACGACAAGCAGTCCGAAATTTACTGGTTTTCTTTTATTAAAGGCGTTATTTTACTTCAGTTTAAAAATATATATTTTAAACAATTTAACATTCATACATTCATATGTACCATACTAAATTTCTCCAGATGGAATTTCGGTCACGACGACTATCCATTTGCGTATGACAGCAGGATTACCGTATACGAGTGCTTGTGCAAGAACAGGTGCTCTCCCTGTTCTCCGCGTTCTCATAGTTCGATGGGACGGCAACCCGACCGTATGTTGAGTGAGATCAGGCGCAGAACACCACCAACTTCCTGAATCCAGGCCGCTGCAGAGAATCTCTTGACAGAATACTTCAATACCTAATTTAGACCCGACTATATCGAACCCGGGACCACATGATCAGCAGTCACGTTTACGACCACTAGAAGGCAGGAACACACATACACGCATACATACATACATATGCATATACATTCATACTTAAATACAGTGCTTTTGGGCTCCATCGCAGTTTTATATAAAGCTCTATTTTTTGTTTTAAAAACTCAATATTTTTCTTAACTTCGAACCACCATTATTAATAACGTGTATTACACAAAAGATTTCTGCTGTCAGCGACGGCAATAATTTACAGGGGCCATTGATGACATCAAATAACCTCTATTTTGAGGAATCAGTATTTTAAGGAATACCTCTATTTTGAGGAATAATAATGAAAAAATTAAAATAATTCAACACTCGGCTCACCGCGCGAATGAGGCATAAGCCTAGCCGGCCGATAAGAACCAAGAGAAACCAGCAGTGAACGCCGGTGCGCGATATGTCATAACATATAGGCGTAAGCGAGGTGTCCACGTGCCATTACATTTACTACGTGCTCGGCGGTGAAGGAAACCATCGTGAGGAAATATGCATGTCTGAGGAAAAATAATATTTCGATGACTTGTGATTACATCTATTGGAGCAGCGCGGCGGACACTTTGTTGCCCTAAAACCCTCTCAGAAAAGAGACGCCTGGACGCCTGTACCCGGCCTACCCACATTAGATTAATCAAAGATACAAAACTTTCATGTCATTAAATTACTGGACTTTTCATTACTTACCCACATAAAATTATAAAACTATTTCATTTTGTTACTGTGATATAGCCTAATAAAGTCAGACTGTCGATTTAAAATTTCGAAATGCGTAAGATCGAGTATCAAGCTGTGATAAAATTTTTGACAAAAGAGGGGAAGACACCGGCGGAAATCAAACAACATTTGGATGCTGCGTACGGGCAATCTTTCCCTTCGTACGCCCCCGTAAAAGAATGGGCGAAACAATTTAGTTTGGAAAGAGAATTAATTCATGAAGAACCGCGCCCAGGACGACAATCCGAGGCCATTCCTTATGAAAACAGTAAATTTATGGAGAAGACAGTAACGGAAAACAGAAAGGCTAAAGACTAAAAAATTAGCAGTTATGACGGGATTTTCATGCGATGTGGGGATCAAGGCAAGAAATTGAACTCACTAATGCAGTTTAACAACTCTCTCTCTCTTTATTGAATTGAAGGAGACTTATACATAGTAATTATGACGTAGGTACATAGGTAGGGTTCGTGTTACGTGGTTCCAGGTTGACACGTGAATGGTGCCTTCTTCTATAAATATAATAATATGATATTACTGAACTAATTAGATATTATTTCTACATTTCATAAAGACACGTGGACTCCATATATGGAGGATATTATTTAATATTCCAGTTAAATTGCTTCGTCATAGTGCCTACACTACATCAAAACAATAGTGCTTAGAATCCCACATGAACATTTGGGTATGAATAAGGTCAGTGCTAGGTGGGTCCCAAAACTTCTTTCCGCTATTCTAGAACAAGAACAAGTGAAGTGCTGTACTCAGTTTTTATCCCTTTGTGAAGGCCAACACAAAGAAGTTTTGGATTCAATTGTTACGGGTGATAAAACTATAATTTTTGTCATGATCCTCTGTCGAAAAAGGGCTCGATGGGGTGGCGTCATCCGAGCTCAACGCGGACAAAAAGCAAAGGTGACCCAATCTCAGAAAAATATTATAGTTACAATCTTTTTGGACTCCGAATGAATTTTACTGGTGGATTTTAAAGAAGCAACACAACAGTAACATGCGATTACTATGCCTCCTTGCTACATCAATTGCGAGATGCTATTGAAGAAAAACATCCAGAAAAATTAATTTTGAACTGACTGGCCAGTTTGCTACATAGTGTAGGGTAAGAATATTAATAATCAATTTCACATCTCATGTCCAACTAATGTTGAACTTCCCGAGGAGAGCCAGACATTCCAGACAAATTGTCGCAAGGAGGGTAGTTGCTTCATGACAATGCTCCGGTCGACCCGGACACGTCGGGTGCTTCTAAAGCTACCATTGAGGAATGCGGTTTCACTGAGCCCGACCATCCACCATATAGCCCTGAATTGGCACCTATTTTATTAATTATTCTTAAAGTTGAAATCCGACTTATAGAGAAAAAAAAATTAACACCGATGATGAGGTGAAGTCAGCAGTTTTGGGGAAAAAATTCAGACTATATTTTAAGGGTATATATAAGTTAGTAAAGCGCTGTGAAAAGTGAACTAAACGACTAAACGTCGTCCGGATGTCCGCTTAATAATGTTAAAATAAGATCATTTGTCTCTTTGACCCTTTCATTATTGAAAGGGTCAAAGAGACAAAGGATCAAAGGAAAAAACTGCGATGATGAATTGAAATTAAATTTATTAGCTACTAGACAATAAAGAAAATATCTGTATTCTTTAAATTGTTTTTCCTTTGGTAAAAGTTGCAACTTTTTCTGTAACAAATTAAGCAACTCACGCTGGCAATACATTATATCTTTCATATAAGACTCAGTTTGTTGGCGAGAACAAACTCTTAAATTACTTGGAGTATTTAACGGGAGTATTAGTAATGTCAATAGCGTTACTAGTTTTCTTTAAAAATTGCCTTTGCAGTATTTCACAATAAAACATGTTATCGTGTTTGTTATGTTTTTGTGTTTGCTGTTACAATGTCCGAGAAATTTAATATCACCCGTGAACTATACATTGTTGTTTACGACTTCTGCTTTGGCCTTGAAGTTAGTGCAGCTTTTAAGTGAAATATGCCAAGCATTTGGTGAAGATGTGCTCAGCTAAATTACTGTGTACAATGTTTTGATAAATGTTAACAGGGAAATTATAAACTCGAAGACATACTTTTGTAAAGTCGATCCGCGGTATTAGAAGAATTTCATCCTGAATTACGGAGAATTATAAACTATACTAGGTGCTGAACACACCGTTATAGCTCAATGTCAGGCTGCGTTAGGCATCTGAAGACCAACGACATTTAAGCATGGACTTTAGGCAATGGCTCTATATCCGTAAAACAACTAACTTGTAAGTTGGACGATCTAGCTAGGAGTGGAAATGAGTCTTCTACCGTAAATAGACATGCAAAAGACAGCGGCTGAATAAAAGCCAAGCCACAAAACCTACCCCACAATGTCTTACTCGAGAAAAAGATATGCGTGTGCTAAAGTTTATCATGTTTGAATGGATGCTGAAAATCTGACGTTTTGTGAATTATTTAGTGCATAATTTTGTGCCCTACAATTGTGCACTAAATAGTTAGAGCGTTTAAAGCGAGCTAGAAATATTAGGGAAAACGTAACCACTCTTATTACCTCCACGACAATGCCCGAGCACATGTGGCAAAAATTAAACGTTGTTGGAGTCAACAACGTTTAATTTTTGCCACATGTGATGGCATGATTCCGATGTCCCACTCTTTACGTTAGACTTGTGAGCTCAAGGGCTAAGCGCACGCAGTAAATTTCACAGTACTCGAGCAGCCCAGGTGTGATTCCAGACGGCACCAATAAAATTGTATTATTATGAATTACAATTTTAAGTGCTGCTTTTTAACGTGCTCGGCGGTGAAGAGAAACACCGTCTGTGTAAAGTACAAAAAAAATTAAAAACGTGTGAAGTCCGCCAATACGCATTGGGGCAACGTGTGAAAATTTCCTTGTTCTAAAACTTTCTTAGAAATGAAAGGAGGCCTGTGCCCAGTTATGCGACGAGTATAATTATATAAGTTGTACCTTTAACCCTTTACCTTTGTCTATTCTCAATAATCTCTTAATAACTTACTGTAACAACGTCTCTTACTCTCTCGTAAATAATTAAAGTTAATAGTTACTGTTTCAAGAGCTTTGCCTTTTATTATACTCGAACAAATTAATTGTGCTGAAAGCCGGAACAAACAAGTCATTTAAATTTAACTGGGTATTATTACCACTGTCTCACTCCCACACACTCCCTTATTCACTCCCGTACTTTCATATTCATCGGTTGTAACGCCAATAGATTTTTATCTTTTCGCTTGACTGACAAAGAATACAGAAATATTTAAGAGCACCCGAACGATTCTAGTTCGTCTGTTTTTTATATTCTCACTTTCATTCAGAAAGTAAGACTTTTATTTTCTGAGAATTCATGCCGTGCCTAATCGACGAAGGAAATTTTTGTATTCAGACGGCGAATAATTTACTGAATAATGCTGTGTATTTTTAAAGAAAATATTTCTAAATGTAATGTTTACTTTTTGCGAAGTCTTATGAAACAAACCTACACTATTTAGGCAATGTAAGTTTCGTTGGATATAACAAATTATGTTATTTGTCAGATAAGAGTTCACGTTGACATTTTTGCCGTTTTATTCGGTAGAGTATTATCAAAGCAAACCTAGTAAGAGCCTAAAATTATTCACTGGGTATAGATCTGAAGTGTAATGAGCCGTAACGAATTCCTACCGCCGTTTCACCGCAGGTTTAAGGATTTTACGTGTCTATTTTTCTAATAATTCCCCAAAAGCTCATAGTGGAATATCAAGAGTTATTAGGTCCTAGTATATTCGGCTTAGGGATTCTATAGGATCAGCCCCTGTATTGTTAAATCTCCAAGAGGATCCTAATAGAAAATATCCTTTTGCGCAACGTATACAAAATCAAATAGGAAAATATTTTTTGAAAGAGTTTCTTTTGGATTATCTGACAAGTACAACTGTTATCTTTACTTAAATTAAGAGAAATCTTAAACAAAAGCATTCTCACCATAGCCCGAAATCATTTTTTGGCTACGTTATTCGAAAAATGTTAGCACTAACAATGAATAATGCATCTTATTTTGAAATCCTAAAAAACTAAACGTGTTAGTAGTGTAGTGGTTGTTCTTACACTGCCACTAAACGGTTTGAAAGAATTCTTAGTCAATTTTATTTTTTAATGTAGAAAAGGGGCATACGAGTACAAGTTTTTTTTTATTTAAGTTATCAAACGAGTACACTGTCTACTAGATGGTATTTGGTTGCACTTAATCTCCTTAACACATCTGTCCTCAGTAAAAATTAATAAAATTCAGATGCGTTGATCAGATGCCTCTGATGCAATCACAAGATAATATCGAATCAAAGACAACGTCAGCTTGAAGTGGAATATATCAGAGTTATTGCTTAAATGTAGATATTCAAGCAAGCATCACATCGTCTAGATAACAGAATTTAATTTAATTTTCAGTTTCAGTATCTATGTTCAATAATTAATGTGTTACTGGTCTGATAGTTGGAAACGCGAATGCCGATCCTGGTTTGAATCAAGACCAAAATTAGTTAGTGGGTTTTTCTGTCAAGAATAGCAGCCCGGAGCTACGAAGTAGGCGGTGTTTCACCCCCGTGCCTCGGAAAGCACGTAAAGTATAATCCTGCGAAATTCCATTTGGACGACGCTTATTTAATATTAATTCTTAACTAGTTTAAGTTCATTGTTATATTCAATTAGTTTTCTTGAATCATTAAGCTGATATATATTACTCTTTCTGGGCTTAGTATACGCTTGTAGTAATATTATAAAACATTTTCATTTTTTTTTAGGATAAGGGTGACAAACGAGCACACAGTCCACCTGATGGTAAGTGGTTGCTGTGGCCCATAGACATCTACATCTGTCTTCGTTTGCGAATCAAAATGCAGATGCGTTGTCAGCCGTGAGGACTAAGATAGAATGCCTCTATTCCAGTAAAAAGGGTCTCCGGTTCTCTACACTCACCATAAACACAGCAGCATTAAGCTGCTATTTTACGCTGGTATTCTGTGAGAGCGTGGTCCTTACCCGGTCGAGCCTACCCATTCGTGCTACAACTATACTATATAATATAATAATATAATAATTCTTTATTATCAAAAATAAATCACAAAATTTTTTATGAAGTCTCTGACTCCTAAACTAGACGAGTCTGTATCTTAGGAATCAGCGGCCTCTCCCAGAGTTGTAACACAGGTAACACTAAGAGAACTATGCATGTTTTCATTGTTACAGTAGAAACAAAAGAAAAGTAAACCAATTTCAAATTTACAAAATTAAATTAAAAAAAATTATAATATAATAAAGTATTCTATATGTGTTTTATTTAATACTGAACATCCATACTATACATGTTTAGTATACATATACACAATACGAGCACACACATATATATGTGTATATATACATATATATGTATATATAAATATATATATATAAATATTAATATATATATAAATATTAAAGTTCATATATAATTTATGCATTAACATAACCGAAACGTTAACATTAATTTTCTACATATTAACCGCTTCCCTGTTTTTTGTTTATTTATTTATTTTGAAACTATAAATTAAATTAATAAATTTTCTGTATTATTGTAATCTAACGACAACAACCAATCTCGAACTCTAATTTTACACTCATGTTTTGAAAGAGGATAGTAATTTAGAATTTTGTTGAGATTGTTATAGAGTACTATAGAGAGATGTGCGCTTTGCCGTCTAGCAAAAGCAGTGCGACATCTGAACGGTGCCAGTACGTTGGGTATTCTACGTTTGTTACGACAGATCTCAGGGTCGTAGGGAGTGCGATCTATAATACTATTAATATAGCTGCAACATGGCTCTGCCACGTAGAAATAGAAAGAAGTCTGGAATTGCAATCCTAAATCCACTGGTATAGCGATGTGCAGCAAATCAACAACACTCCTATATAAGTGAACCTACAATACTTTAGCAGCATGTGGTGCGCACTACTGATGGGCAAGTATAACCGGTTAGTTGCAATAATATATAAAAAATAAAACGCAAAGTGACAATGGGCATGGGGGTGAAACACTGCCAACTTCTTGACTCCGGGCTACTACTGAGAATTTCTTGAGAGAAAAACCCAATAACTCATTTTGGTCCGACCCGGGATTCGAACCCAAGACCTCATAATCAGCAACCGCGTTTACAACCACTAGACCAACAAGGCAGTCAAGATTGGAGTATAACAATTAAGTGAACGCCAGATGTAAAATATCCCGTGCGATAAAGGCAAATCATTCCTTAAATGGGAAAAGCCTATGTCTGGTAGTCGACTTTTACAGGTTGTTGATAAAAATGAATAAATTCAAGAAACAGTTAAACGGTAGAGTCACACTGCAGCTATATATGGCTGCGGTCCGAATGGGTTGGCACGACCGGGGTAGGTCCACGCTCTCACAGAATACCAGTGTGAAACAGCACAATAATGCTGCTGTGTTTCGTATGGTGAGTGAAGAGAACCGGAGACCTTTTACTCTGTAACGAGTCATTCCATCTTAGTCTTTAGAGGTGACAACGCGTCTAAATTTTAATTCTGAATCGAGGAGGAGGACATAAGAAAATATCTTACTTTCAATAGACATTCAATAACACAGATCTGAAATATCTAAAAGGCAATTATGGTCTTGGGACAAAAGATCCTATTGAAAACTTTTCTTTATTAAATATCTTTCTATCTTCCTCAGGTGTTTATTTATTATTTTTATAACATAGACATAGACATGCATTTATTCAGCAACTTACACTCGTACAGTTTTGATACAGAAAATAAAATGATACATAAAACCATCAAAGATAAAAATAAATAATAGAGAAAAGACATAAAATAATCCGATTGTATGAGCGATTTGATGCTGAAAAGGGCACTGAGTCAACATTATGCTATCGCTCGGTTGCAGTAGCGTTGATTTTCAGCAATGCCCATTGAGGTTGGACTCGCCCGCGAGAATAGTGTGTATGCTGTATTAGAAATATGTTCGAGAGAGATGTTACCAAAATAATAATAAAATAAAATAATAGAAATGCAAAAGGATGGGAACTTTAGATATTATGTAGTATATATAAATGTATATAACAAATAATATAATAAGTATGTACATTGAAACAGATATAATAACAATATTTATATTATACTATGAATATGTAATGCAGTTTTATTATCCCTAAAAGTTAAGCCGAATAAAGTATTCTTTTACTTTTACCTTAAAAGGCTGATGCTATTAAGTTGACGGATAGGTGGGGGCAAGTTGTTCCAGCATTTAGTAACTTCATATTGGAAACTGCCGCGGAATGCTGCCGTTGTGTGTTTTGGTATCGAAAGAACATTTGATTTTGTTCGAATGTTCTTAAAATTACCGTCCTTGCGCCATTTTAGTTTTTCCAACAAGTACCCGGGCTTTTTGTTTTTAAAGACACCGAACATAAGTATTGCCAAATGTAGCGCTCTTAATTGGGACATTCTTAATAACTTTTATTTGTTAAAGAAAGGATTGATGTGAGTTCGTTGGGAATATGGTGTATATATCTGGCACAAGCATTTTAGATCCTCTGAATTATTCGGTCAGTTTTCGAAAGTAGCCTTGGTCCGTATACCGTATTGGCATAGTTTAGCCTGGAGAGTGCAAGGGAGATGCAGAGTTTAACGCGCAGATCTTCACTCAAAAAGTGACGTATTCTGTATAATACTTTTAGTCTGTAAAAGCATTTACATGCGATCTCGAGCACGTGTCTCTCAAATCGAAGCGTGTCATCCATCAGCAACCCTAGATTCTTGGTTTCTGTCATACGATTTACTTTCTCCCCGAGGACACACAAGTCAGGATTATTTGCAACTATTCGATCTCTCTGTCGCTTTGATGCCAACACTATGTATTTTGATTTTGCTGGATTGAGTACAAAAGTGTTGGCTTCCAACCACTGGGCGACTTTTGTTAGATCACCATTTAACTTTTTAACTGCCCAGTTAGTTTGACTTGGAACAAAGTCAGTATGGATCCTTGGGGAACTCGTCTCGTTACAGGACAAGGACTTGACAGAGAATGTGTACCATCTTTTTTAATTATTTTAACTAACTGCAAACGATAGATAACTGGAGAACCACTTGATTGCGGTCGGATCGAATCCATAAAAAGAAAGCTTGGAAAATAATAATTGATTGAATAAAACTATTTTACGGATTTTATCGCGTTTAATTTTACTAATTTTGATTCCCGACGTTTCGGGTGCTTTACAGCACCCATGGTCACGGAGGGACTGAGGTGTTTGACGTCCTAATGTCATAGTTAGCCCAGCTACCTTCAGTTTTTGAATATTAATTTTGGTCCGATCTACGCAGAATGAGCTTACAGTTTCTTGAAGTCTTGCAGTGGTAAGCTTGGGTTTGGATTTAATTTTGTTAATTATAGGATTCCAAGCAGATGGCAGCACCTATCCATCTTCTCTATTGAAATTAGGATGTTTTTAATTTCAATAGCCTCGCGTATCATACTTGGTAGGAATCGGTGTTCTTTGCGAGGATTTGTGGTCTATCAAATCTGATGTAATGGCGGGGACGATCTTGAACATGTTCACAGACTGCAGACGTCTGTGAACATGTTCAAGATCGTCCCGTCCTATTCAATGTGTAGTGTTCGCGTAAATATAAGAAACCATTAATAATTCGATGTTAATATAATCAAAAGCCCGGGAGAAATCAAGTAGTGCTATAATAGTTCCTTCAACTTTGTATTGAGATGCCAAAATATTATCAACTACGTCTAACAGTGTTGTCGTTGTGCTATGATGCTTTCTAAAATCAGACTGCAGTTTTGGTATTATGTCATTACTCTCCAAGTACGCTTCAAGTTGAGTACATACTACTCTTTCCAGAATTTTTGACAAGCAGGGTAGGATGCTAATAGGGTGCAGGTCCTTGAAATTTATTATGTTATTGGTTTTTGGAATTGGTGTAACCAAAGCGGTTTTCCATACGTCAGGGAAATAAGACGTGGTTATCGACCTGTTTACTATCGCGGTGATAACTTTTAGAGTGTAAGGAAGTGTTAGAAGAACCATATCCAGGTATATGCTGTCCGCATCCAAAGCGTTTGACTTAAGTGATTTAATTATATTGGCTATTGTGTTTTCGTCTTTAACACTTAGCTTAAATGTTGAAGAGCAAAATCGATGGGAGTCAAAGAAAATATGTACATTTCTTCCAGTTATTTAGTTTAAGTGTATGTAGTTTATACTACAAATTGAATACAATAATTTTTGCTCATCATAATATTATGTAAATTATAAGTTTTATTATATACAATATTAAAACCATAATAAAAAATAAATAAAACTAGTAACTTAATTATCATACAGTTCTACTCCCCGCGGTATCGTGCCAAGAACGCTGGCTGCGTTTCCCCGCTGAATGGCTATACTTAGCCTTTGAGCGAGAAAAGAACCAGCCTTATTATCACCAACAGCAACGACCAGTCGCGGATGGAGTTCCTTTAGGACTTTTTTTCCTCTAGGACCCACGGACCAATAGTCTCTACAGCAAATGGCACAAATATGTAGTCATCTCTCAGAGACTCATATTTGCGCCACTTACTCAGTTCAGCTGCCTCTGATGCCGCCCCGGCTCTAAACGAGGTACCCCTGAGATTAGAGGCCGCCAAAGTGTCTACGCAAGTAGCATCCCACACTAGGGCTTTACCTCTCTCCCAAGGGACCAAAGTCATACCGTCGGGTCTCTTGCCATCGTCTCTAAATATTCCACAAGGCTCTAAAACCGAGGGAACATTTATAGAGACAAGAGCCCTTCGGATGACATCGTTCAAAGAACCGTGCCGTGAAAACCTACCAGCACTTTTCTTACAAGAAAGTACGTGGAGCCCAAACTTGTCGACGCTGCTACCACAGGGGCACTGATGGGGTTGACAAATAGCCGCTCCTAGTCGGATTCCTACAGCGATGCGCAAGCTTTCCCCATCAAGTAATGTGCCGAGATTACTTGATGGTAAAGCGTGTAACCAGTGACAAGATTCCTTAGTCGAAACAGCTAGAAGGCGGGCCTGATCTTGGTCACTATGGGAATTATGAACCAAATCTTTCTGCACGCTTTTTACCAACGGAATATCCCACTGTTTTTGTTGGTTAACTTCCAGTGGAACGTTTTCGCCGGGACAGAGCGTTCGCCATGTCTTCCCTGCCTCCGTAGCAAAGCACAGGTCTACTTTATTATTTAAAATTTTGTTACATAAGTCACTGACACTAAGCACGCAAGCAAGGAAAGCAGGCAATGCAACGCTAGAAAGATTTCTCACACCAATACCACCAAATTTTATAGGTAAAGTAGCTTGAGTCCAGGCTGTTGTATTTAAACTTAAATTTAGAATTTTTAAATATCTCAATATCAATCAATATCCTTTAAAATGTCCGAACATTTCCAGTCTGGACTCGAGTGGAGTAAGTATGTAAATCTAGGTACAAGGAGACAATATTCTAAAATACAATTTATTAACCTGGTTTAAAAACTGATCAAATTTTGTTTTAATACAGGCTTAATACTATAGAAAAACAACGGGGCACCTATCAGGTATAGCGATTCCGTACTGACAGTTTTTATTCCTGGAGAAATATGATTGAAATTTTGAAAAAAAGTTCCTGTGTTAAAACTAGATAAATTATTGGAAAAAAATATTTCACATTTATTGCTATTTACTGAATTCAGCTGCCTCTGATGCCACCCCGGCACTAAACGAGGTAACCTTGGAATGAGAGGTCGCCAAAGTGTCTACGCAAGTAGCATCCCACATTAGGGCTTTAGCTCTCTCCAAAGGGACCAAAGTCATACCGTCGGGTCTCTTGTCATCGTCTCTAAATGTTCCACAAGGTTCTAAAACTGAGATAACATTTATAGAGAAAAAGCTGTTCGGATGACTTCGTACACCTCTGTTTTAGTAAACAGAGGTGTAAGAAGTTTAGTAGTCTAAATCATGTAAAATATTAAATAAATAAGAAACGCATTAAATGTTAGTAAAATCGATCACAAACACCAAAATAAAACCTTGCAGTGTAGGACTAAGTGAAAAGGCATGCTAAGAGGCTTATTGTGACCTTAATTGATCTTGTCAGCCTCGAGTATCGCAGCACAGGCGTAGGGTAGCCAGCCTCTCGTTGTTCCATAAGATGCATTTCGGAGTGTGCCCAGGAATTACATGCCTTAATTCCTCCCTTCCCTTTTCACCGTCGGCGGGCCTTCACCCCTTTATCGTCGATATTCCACGCATTCGAACCAAACGGTTTTCTTCGTCTTTCGTGATGGGTACAGTAAAGGAGTGCAGTAATTTGCTGGCGTCCATTTTTCCGTCCGATTACAATCCGGGTGTCTTCAAGACAAAAGTGACTTACCATCTAGGGTTTCATCAGCATTTACCGTCATGTGAAATTATAGTTAAGCTTATAGTAAGTAAAAATAAAAATTTATATCAAATATCCTTTTGAGTTATTTGTACAAAACATATGACATAATTAAATTTCATGGGTAAAAATACTACTGTTCTAATCGATGAAAAACGGCATTGTACACGTCCCCCATCGAAAAGCAGGTGAGGTATATGAACGTAGGTACCTCCATTGAAAAGATAATTATGCAGGAAATGCTGGCATATCCTATAGTCGCCTCATACGATACTCAAGTGACGAAATGCGGTGATGCATACTTTTACGCCGGCACCACACGGTGGCAGTGTTTATTATACTGTTAATAATAACTGGTAACTGGTTTTATACGTGGTAGAGCCATGCTGTAGCTATATTACTGGTATAGTTGTTGAACGAATGGGTCGGCTCGACCGGGGAAGAACCACGCTCCACAGGATACCAGTGTAAAATGGCAGCTTAACGCTGCTGTGTGCGTATGGTGAGTGTAGAGAACCGGAGACCCTTTTTAATGAAAGAGACATTCCATCTTAGTCCTCACGGGTGACAACGTATCTGCAATTTGATTCGTAATCGAGGATAAATGTAGATGTCTATGGGCCACAGCAACCACTTACCATCAGGTAGACTGTGTGATCGTTTGTCACCCGTATCCTATAAAAAAAAACTCTCTCAGTAAGTTAAAAAAATTGCACTTAATTTTTGTTCTGGTGTCACACTTTATAGCGGTGATACTAACAAGAATAGCGTCAGCAACAGGAAGCAATTTTTTTAACGGCAAGGTTTATTTCGCTAAGGAATTAAATTTTTGACTATGCATCGTGCTATTAATGTGTACGACAAATATTCATTCAAGTATTAGAAAAATTTTGGATAGACTGGAAACCACTAATATATTATTTTTGATTATAAAGCATTTTGGTTTAAATTAATACTTATTATTAAATTCAATTAATTAATATGAATAAATGAATTACTTTATAAGAATTATATTTTGCGTCTGCCCAGATCACTACATAGAGGGAAAAAGTGATTTTTTTCTGTCTTGTTAAAAAAGGTTCTAATGTTTTGGACATTTACAAGAAAATAGTTAATCATAACAGCCTGGCGCTACAGGCTAAAACTGTATATACGCAAATTTCATAGTAATTTATACTTAAATATGGTTTCCTGCTTCCTAATTCTCATAACACCGTCTCTGATGTTTACTTATAAAGGCAATTAATCATTTCGTTCACAATAACTTGGAAATTCAAGGTGTAGTAAAATCAAGTAAACACGTCGCTCCTGGCGGCAACTTGAGAGGCTAAGTATAATCAACATTCCTCGTTAAGGAAATAACAGACTCAATTTCAAATCCTTTGTTACCACAGCACCCACTTGAAATAAATTACGTATAGTAGTGTAGTAATTTGGTGTGTACCGTATAGTGACGGCGTAAGGGAATCAATCACCCCATTTCGTCACGTGGGTGTCGCAAGAGGCCTATGGGAAATGCCAGAGAATTTTAGTGGCTTCTTATAAATGGCGGTGTTATTTTTTTATAGAAAAAGGGTGACAAACGAGCACACAGTCCACCTGATGGTAAGCGGATGCTGTGGCCCATAGACATCTACATTTATTCTCAATTAAGAATCAAAATCCAGATGCGTTGTCACCCCTGAGGACTAAGATGGAATGGTTCGTTTCCATAAAAAGGGTCTCCGGTTCTCTAAACTCACCACACGAAACATAGCAGTATCAAGCTGCTATTTTACACTGGTCTCCTGTGAGAGCGTGGTCCTACGCCGGTCGAGCCGACCCATTTGTGCTACAATCATAACATGCTCTACCACGTAAAAAACTACCAAGATCGGCGAAGAGCAACAGCGTTAATGATGCGAGACGTCTGGTACTGCGATAATCAAGCCACCTGCAAAAAAACTATGTAATGTGATCATAATAATGTAAGCTCCACGGACGTGTAAAATTAAACTCACGCGGCACTCCCCACTCCGCGTGTGAACTGTATGTGTGAACATTATGTTTTCCCTCTTTTATAACAATATACCTTGGACCGTCTTACGTGAAACATGTCTTTCATTTTAAATGCCTAAAAACCCACATTATTACAAGTTCTTAAATTTGTAGAACCTCAAGAAACACAGGTACAGGTAAAAAAAGTGTGCATGTGTACATTTCACACGCGGTAGAAGTTATCATGAAGTACCCAAGCCATAGGGGTCGGGGTCCGGGCAAGATAAGAAACAAATGTGCGGTATTTTTGGTGTAAGGTATTTAATTGCAACACAAAAGCCTACAACAATTCAACACTACAAACAATCAACTAAATAATTGTAAGCATAAAAACTACAATTTATCCTAACTCTAAAATATATAAGCACTAAGATTTTAACTAATTCTACAGCTACGCAATATATACAAAAATAAAATGAAATATAACAAAACATAAAGTTTACTACTAGTTCTTTTCTTTAGTAAACAAGATTTATAAATAAAGTATCATTACAAAAAAAATGCAAACTTAATAAATAAAAAAGGAAAAAGCAAATTCATAAATTTTCGATATTTATGCGGAGGTTAGAACCATGAATTTGAAGAAGTCGCCCAATGTACGTGGCCGCTATCCCGATAGGCTATGCCGGTCGATGAAGTTTCAATTCAAATCAGTATATAGTATCGTCTCTCAACGTCCTCATGTTTTTGTAACAACTAGATTTTCTAATAACACTTGCCAGAGATATAGGAAGGCGTTATTGTCACAATTAACTTAATGGGCGTTTCCATAGACTGAAATAAGTGCATAATCTAAGAATACTATTGCAAAGTTACTCAGACTACAACATAACAAATACTATTGAACACTTACCCCGTTGCACCTCTAAAATTAACGTTCCACTAACAATAATTTCTATTTAAATAATATAAAATTCACTGATACACAGCTTTAATATATACGTAAACTTTTGCGCATTAAACTTGCAATGTCTGACAAGAATTACCGCTTCTTGCGACCGCGGCCCTCCGCCGTCCGTCACAAATTCCTACCCTCCAATCTTTCCTCAAGTTCGGAAACATGACCCATCTCAATTTTAACGTAAATCGTAACATTTTTTTTATCATCACAAAGTGAATCCTTCAAATGAAATGAAATATAAAATATATATTGCTGTAAGAAACTATTCCACTTCTGATGTTAGAAATTATTCTCAAAAGTATTTAAATAAAAGAACACTACTCGGTAACAAACCCTGCTTACTATCAGGACCCCAATTACAAGATAACACCAAAGTATGCAAACCAACAGCATTACTACCCATCTCAATGTAACACAGGGCAGCCTCATAGCAACACACCTACCATGCCTACACTAGTAGAATACCCCAACGGGCATAGTAACGACAGTGAGACTCTTAGAATTACAGACTGATGCCTCTTAGTCGCCTGTGCGATACTTTATTCTGCTAAAACAAGTGGGAGATTACCATTCTACCTTCATTTGTTCGTATTTCCTTTTATTTTTTTATACTCATTCCCAACACGGCCTCTCCTGACAGGAGTCCGTCCTCGGGCTCCCATTAGCTTTAAATATTAGTCTCCATCAACGGCATGGGGATGGGGGGTGCAGGCACCGCGTAGGTCACAGGTGACGTGCTTGGCAATGGCTCTACGTTAGCACAACGTATCATCTGAGTAAGTTATAGGCAATATGTTCGAATAACTTAACACAAATAGAAATATTAATTTTTTTGTTTAAATTCAATTATTAATAAATACGCATTATTAAGAATTTCTCATAAACTACTCGTCAGATTTTGATCAAATTTATATGAGACCACAATAAGCACCAGCTTTCAAACAAAAATAGAACCATCAAAATCGGTCACCTATAAAAAAGTTCTGAGGTAACACACATACATAAAAAAAAACAGTCGAATTGAGACTCCTTCCTTCTTGACTTGACCTCCTTCTTTTTGAAGTCGGTTAAAAATAACTGATTAAGTCATAGGCACTGCGTTCGCATAAATTTACAAAATAACTGATTAAATCACATGCACGACGCGACGTTAGCATAGGTAACTTAAAATAATAACTCATTAAATCTTAGGCATGACGTTAGCATAACATAATAAAATAATAACCGATTAAGTCATAGGCACTACCTTAGCATAACTTAACATCTACTTAAGTCATAGTCACGACGTTAGCATAACTTAAGCTAGACGTGACGGAGGCACAACGTTAGCTTGTCCGCCTTCTACTTTTGAGAAAGAGGCACGACGTTAGCGTATCTCAATATTACTCTTTCAGAAAGGAAGCGTTGCGTTAGCTATTTCTGACACATGTGTAACTACTCACTGTCAAAGTAAGCATGGGGTAAGCACACACCTCGTGTGGAGGCTAAAGTAACTTTACTGGCTTAATGTAACTTTCCCGTCTCGGTCCTTTCTTACCATGAAACGATAAACTCTTGTTTTCAAATCTTTACCAAATGTAATCCAACAGCACATAATGAGTGAGCTCTTGAATATATTTCATACAGACTAAACTTTTACAGAATTGAACACATCATCCAAATCAGATTTTAATTTACAACGCTTCCTACTAGAGTTTAACGCAGGTCTTAGATAACACAATTTTTTCCGAGGAACACTGCGCACACGGCACAGATCGTACTATACACTGAAGATACAGGGCACCCAGCTAAACGCGCTCTAGCGAGCGGTTACGCTGCGTTCGCGCCAGCGAGCTGTTTCACCGCACCAGCGCCAGCGAGCCACTGCGCCGTACCAGTGCAAGCGAGCCGCCGCGCTACAATCGCGCCAGCAAGCCGCTGTACCGCACCAGCGCCAGCAAGCCGCAGCGCCGCACCAGCGCCAGCGATCTGTCCAGACTTCAACACTGTAGGCATAGGCACCAAATTTTCATACCTTCCAGTGGCTCCCAGTGACTGTTGACATAGGCAAAGCACAAAGTTAGCGTTAATTACTACACCTAAAACCTTTTAAATACTGAATTTTACTCTGAAGTAGATTTAATGTAAAATTTGGAGTACACCACGGTAAAATCAAAAGACATGGAAGCAACTACGTCAGATGCACAAGCGTGCACTTAAGTAAATCCAACACAGGTCTCGCAGAATAGGTATCCAAAGTAATTTAAGATTAAAATAAATTTAAAACGTTTCAGGTGCTTGGAACAAATAAATAATCTGCTTTGCAAAATTAAAAATTAAAAGAAATGAAGATAAATTTATTGCGCACCATAGAATTCGGGGCTTCCAAAGTTCACCACATATTCTCTTAAGAAACTGCAACTGTGTGACATGGCACTCACAAACCATTGCACACATTGCAAAAACGGCAACTATGTGGAGAGACTGATCCCACCACATATTCCAAAGGGAAGGAGGCAACTGCGCAAGATCTACGCATTGCAAAAAGCAACTGCATGCAGAGGCGTAGGCACACACATTGCAAATATAAAAATCTACTGTATGACAATATTGATTTTTAGATTGTTACTCGTGAGCAGCAGCGCTAATCTGTCGCCGCAGGGGTCATCGGGCGCAGAAAGCAGCAGCCTTATATTGCATCTGTGTGCCCACGCGTCTCCCAGTGATCCTACCACCATGCCGCTAGATAAACCTAGCCTTGTGCTCATCTCATTTGTAAGTACTACCTGTGTTAATGACATAAGCATAAGCATTGCATAAGCATAAGCAACATAAGCATTGTAAATATAAAAAAGGCAACTGTGTAAATTATCACACACTGCAAACGACATCACACAAATTGCAATCGTCATTAAGTCGTCTCGGTCGGATAGATATCCGCGTGACATGACACCACTCGCAACGAAGGCTGAGCAAGCGTCAGACGTCTATTTGCCGCGCCAAAGCACCATGTTTTCGGCTGCCGCTTGAGCCGCTTGCCATTAGATCCACCGAGAAGTCGCAGGCTGTAGCGATGGTGTGGCAGCATGCACGAGACTTTACAGGGCCCCCGCATACTGGAGTCCAGCTTGCCCGTAGATTGCGTCGAATCGAACAAAAAATCACAGACAAAATCAAAGACAAAAACACAGAGAAAATGGCTGCCGACGACCCTCGTTGCCATAAGCATCTTGTCGATGCTGGTTAGTGTCTAGTAAAGCAGACGATTGCTGTCTCCAGGGCTCGGCCGCATCTCTCAAAATCAAACCCCAATTTTGTCGACCACATAGTATTCGGAGTAAACTGTAACACTCATCAACACATTAGAAAACAAAAAGGCTACTTATTTTTTTCAGTTCATACCACGTTAAAGTTAATCCTTTATTTTGTTACGTCGCTTCAACATTTCGAACTTTAAAATGTAGCCCATGTAAATCATATTTCGCATACACTATCAATTATAACAAAACGATTTAACTTTTTGCTTAAAACATTTCACTTTAAACTTTTATTTTACACTTTAATAGTACGTTAATGTCAAAAATAGGACAGCAAATTTTATTACGACATTTAACATAAAAACAAAGGCATCAACGCGAGGCGCATTATAGTCTTTCACGAATGTAATAAAATTAAACAAAAGGATTTAACATTTGCCTTAAAACATTTCACTTTTAAACTGACTTCACTCTACACTTTAATGATTCGTGAATGTCGTAAATAGGACAACAAACTTCATTAAGACATTTAACATTAAAACAAAGGCGATAATATGATACGAGAGTCGCATCGTAGTCTTTCACAACCGTAATAACCTTCACACTATTCAAAGATTATATGTGGACGGTAACAGGGATCTTTATCCCAATTCTGATGTAAGAAACTATTCCACTTCTGATGTTAGAAATTATTCTCAAAAGTATTTAAATAAAACAAAACTACTCGGTAACAAACCCTGCTTATGATCAGGACCCCAATTACATGATAACACCAAAGTATGCAAACCAACAGCATCACTACCCATCTCAATTTAAAACAGGGCAGCCTCTCAGCAACACTACCTTCCTTGCCTACACTAGTAGAATACCCCAACGGGCATAGTAACGACAGTGGGACTCTTAGAATTACAGACTGATGCCTCTTAGTCGCCTGTGCGATACTTTATACTGCTAAAACAAGTGGGAGATTACCATTCTACCATCATTTGTTCGTATTTCCTTTTATTTTTTTACCCTCATTCCCAACATTACATAAATTTCACAGCAAATTATTTATTTCATATAATAATTTTCAACCTGAAGTGCGGCATAAAATATAAAATAAAAGTTTAATTTTATAGCAAATAAATGTTACAATCCTTATTTTAAGACATGTGGAGCAAGTGTAAGTAATCAAAGAATTTTCTTTCGAGTGAAATTGCTTTGCAATAGCGCCATTTACTTCATTAATAGGTAGAGTACCATTTTATCGAACAAAAATTGATTGAATCTCAAGGTTATACGTGAAATAGACACCCTAGGTGGCCTAAATACGACTAATTTAATAAAACATTCTATCTCATTCTCTCGCAGGCTAAATCCTATAGATGTATATGTTTGTCTCTTTTTAGTGTCGCTTTTTCGTTTCATCGAGTTTCAAAACACAACGATTCTAAAGAAGTTTTCACTTCAAAAGTAATCAAAAATCTAAATATAACATACCAACATAAACTCTCACACCCCTCACCCATAGGGCCTACCCCTATGGGTGAGGCAGAGACTACGGATTTTTATTTGGCATTATCTAAACACACCTCTCTCAATCTAAATACAATCCAAAGTAAAGCTAAAATCTACAGCATGAAAGTAGTTATCTCTATAAAGAGAAGAGAGAAAAGAGAAGAGGTGGCAGAACCAAGCAGCAAATGTATTATGGATCAAGGAATGACACATAGTCTCACATAATATTAGCATAAAATAACGGCATAACAGTAATGTGTTTCGTGTCGTTAGTATCATGAACCAGCGACGTGTTAGAGTGCTGTCATCGCGCTACAAAAAATCGAACAACAGCCGAGGCATAAATCACGCTATGAAAGTTTCCGAATGACGCTGCTATAAATATAGAAGGTTCGTACTACCATACGGAGCATTGGCCGCTCCCTGGGCTGAATAACTTGCCTAGCGAGAGACCAACGGCAACCAATGTAGCTTTCGGTGGAAAAAGGTAAAATTTTCTTCCTGCCATTTAATATGTTGAATTTCGTGCTTCAATACGCTTTTTCTTGAAGAGCCAGAAAAGGAACATAACAAACAACAAAAATACAGTTTATAGTTTAGTTCTTCTGATGAAATTTTCGTTTCTTTTTTATACCCGTACAAGGGGATTGTGGCATGTGAGCGTTGCGGGCTAAATTATTATCAGCCCGGGGGCGAAGTATTACTTTGCTATATGATATTCCTTTTACTACCTTCACCTATTAGTTCTACGCGCTACGAAATCTTATTTTTATGTGTGAGACTATCATCTACAGCTTATAGTGATAGCGAAAGTTACAGTTATTTCAGAGACGTTACGCTCATCGGATATCCTTATATCGCATATCTAGGTACCCACATTTAGTTTGTAAAATACACCTACTTTAAATAGATTAATTATAAAAAATATTAAATTTTAAATAGATTAAAAATAATAAAATGTAAATTGCAAATGTCTGTACATTGTATATTATTATGACAAAAATTATTGAGAGGGACTAAAAATAAGTAATTAAATAGGTACATTTATAATTATTTTTAGATTTGTCTGTCGTCTGTACTCGTATGTCTGTCTATTTGTATATGAACGTATCACGTCTAAAGTACAATTTTTTTCAGAAGAATTGTTTGTAAAATTAATTAATAATATTTGCTTGTGAACTTAAAATTGTCCCAGTGATACAGAACTTTAATTACCTTCCTATAAAGGAATATGGTTGACGCACATCTCGGAAAGCATCAATTTGCACTCAAGTGCCGCGAGGTATAAACGTTTTTTCGACAACTCGCGTGTTTTGTTTGTAACCTCATTTTTATGTGTTTTTTATATTGTCTTAAATAACTTGCAATTAAAACACTTATAAGAAAAGACGAACTACTAAACAACGTTTTCAGCTTGATAAAAAGTAAGGAGGGTAACGTTGCATATAGATGAAATTAGTGAGCAAGACACAGAGTCAGAGAATTTGCTATGAATTTGAACTTTCCGAACAACAACAGAATTCAATACATTCAACTGTTCATGAAGTAACTAGATACTCCGTTCATCAAAATATTATCTTCGCGAAATTTCTGCATTCGTATGAATTCATACAAAGGGTGAAATTAATATTTTTTATAGAATAAGGGTGACAAACGAGCATACAGTCCACTTGACGGTAAGAAAATTTTGTGGCCTATAGACTCCTACATCTATCCTCGATTAATAATCTAAATGCAGATGCGTTATCACCCCTGAGGACTATGATGGAATGCCTGGCTCCCAGTAAAAGGGTTTTGATCTCTACACCTCCCATACGAAACGCAGCAGCATTAAGCTGCTATTTAAGCTGGTTTTCTGTGAGAGCGTGGCAGGTCAGCCAACCCATTCGTGCTACAACCGTAATATAGCTGAAGCATGGCTGGTCGATACGATTCTAATGGGCGACAAAAATAATTAAAAAAGCGGGGCTCAATGCCACAATTTTTGTAGGAATATGCAGCTCGAGGTAAAATCGGAAATGGTGATGGGTTCAGCGAGCAGTGACTAGAAATCTGGTATATGTGGGGCTTGGCCCACGAGATGACTATGCGTTAGGAGCTGTTAGATACTCTCTTACGATAGCTCAGCCCCCGGTAGAGGCTGATTCAAGTTAAATAAATAAATTTGAAGGACCAGCGGGTAATTATAAAACAAATGAGCTCACCTGATGTCTTCGGATATGATGCGGCGGGGCGCGAGCGATATGCGGACTGGGACAACAGCGCGTGTGCTAGCGACTGACGTTGCACGACGAGTGGAGCCTCGACAGGGGTTTAGTCATAAGGTCACGACACGCAATTCCCGAGATGAAGTAGATTATTTAAAATAAGAACAGACAGCGACCTCTGGCGCGTCCAATGGCTCTACCACGTATATTGTAGACAAACTGGGTGACAGATAGTTAGTTAGTCGCATGTGGTAGAGCCATGCTGCAGCTATATTATGGTTTTAGCACGAGTTGGTTGGCTCGACCGGAGCAGGACTTTTACCGTGTAGTGGCGATGTAAGCATATCCACTATCCCATATCATCCCGTGGATGTCGTAATATGCGATAGAAACAAATCAGGAGATGGGCAGCAGCGTATTCCTAATAAAGACTAAAATTAAAAAAAACTGCAGTTGCCAACCCGCTTGCCAAGCGTGGCAACTATGGCAAATATCCCCTATGAGGCAATCTATGGGGGAGGCCTATGTTCAGCAGTGGACTTTAATAGGCTGTTACGGTAATAGTGATGAAGTAACTCTACAACGTAAAATCCAAAAGGTCACTACTTAATAAATATGATTTAAATTATTATATCAAGGATATAAAAGAGATTATATTTTATTCCAATACCGTAGTAAATGTAGAGTGACAAAATATTCAAACGAATGAAACTGTTTTATCACTCTCAAAATACACTCATTTCCGTTCCCTGAGTGAAGCACGATAGTAATACTGATCATTTAAATATTTTTGCCTAAATGAAATATCTACATTATCCTGAAATATTAAGAATTCTGAACGAAGCATAAAATATAATCGAAAAATTGTTCGAGTTTGAAGGGTTTTAGGTATATTATGACGGCACAAAACACTTTTACAAACGTGATTTCCGTGTTGGAAGGCATTGTTGAAAGCGATTGGCTTATTTTACTGTATTGGCTACAGGGACAGCCAACCCTGGTCTTCTGATAAGACACATCGTCTGTCGCGCGAATATTTTTTTATTTTTACTCGGATTATAAGACACGCCGAAATTAACCTTTGTCCCTTCTTCTGTTTGTCCGTTACAAAGTAAGTTTTAGTCACATTAATGAAAGCCGGATTGCAAAGTTAAGTAGCATATAATATAATATGTAATATTTCAGTTATATTAATTCACTAATACGGGCTAGGGGAAGCACGCGTTGTTTGTCGGGGATTTTCCCTTTTCCCTGTCCATGTGTGCACTTTTTGAATAACATTCCTACAATTATGTTATACATAAAATTAAATTTTAAGTAGGTACATATTAATGGACCTACTATTGGGCACAACTATAATTAAATTCATTTAAACATATTATTTTCCCAACCGGAAGTGGAACAGTGGAGTGGGGAAATTGTACCAGGTGGGCAGCAGTACCTTCTAGATAAGAAATAAAATAAAATAAAAAATGCGGTTAAAAATTTAAATTAAAAGAAAAGATAATAAAATTCTCAATTTTAGGAACATCTAATAAAATGTCTTTGTTCATTCCCGGTAGCCCTATAGAATTGCGGTACTATGCCAAACTAGAGGGGTCGACTCTGGCTAAGATAAAAATAAACTCATAATAAAAATTAAAGCTGATTTCAAAGAACCCGATAGAATAAAATAATTTCGCATTCTGAAGTAGTTTTCTTGTCGTTGTAGGTTTTTGTTGTGTCGTTTAGATTTCAATAAATTGAGTACAGCGTCTCTTAATTAAAGGATTTTTTGTTTTATTTTTGTCATGTCGTAATTAGCTAAACCTAAAAGAGCCTACACCTTGTTCAAAAGTCGGCATCACTTCTGCGATTCCTCTGTTGATGCAGCTGTTTATGGGCGGTGGTAGTCGCCTTCCATCAAGTAACCGACACCTGGGTTCCATCCCCGCCGACACCAATGAAATTGTTAGTTGCAATTTTAAGAGCTGGTTTACCACGTGTTCGGCGGTGAGGAGCTGCATATGTCAGAAATAAAAAAATACGCATTGAGGTAGCGCGGCGAACACTTCTTTATCCTAAAAAAACCTTCTCAGAAATAATAATGGGTCTGTGCCCAGTAGTTGCTCGTATATAGGCTGTAACTAATTAACATCCTTCTGCATGTCGTAAGGTGAGTAGTGATAACAGGAACTCTTTTTACTAGTAACTAGTAACGAAGTATTCCATCCTAGTCCTCAGGGATAGACCAAGCATCCGCATTTTGATTCATAACTGCGGAGAGAATTAGGTCTATGGTCTATGATCTATGGGCCACAGAGCGAGCGCATAAAATTTTATTTCTGAGATTGGGTTAGTATTTATGAGGATATTGACTAGAATTCCTAGATCTAAAGCAACGTGAAAAAATTTACGACAAAAATATTTTATTTCAAGCAATATATTAGTAATTTCAAGACTAACTAGTCATCGTTGTCTCGGAGACAGTAGCGCATTAGCAAAGCGTTTGGCTGCGGCGCAATTGCCCGAGGATTCGGTTCCGACTCGAGACTAGTATTGCTATGAACTACAAAATATTTTTCCTGTCCTGTGTAAATCCTGATCCATGTGCAGTTTGTAGTAATAAATCTTTAAAAAAAAAGTTGAATTTGAATAATCGTCCCTATTTTTCCACTCTAAGGTTTGAAATTTATATTATCATCATACATAAAAAATTACATGTTGAATATAGAATCTCCTCGGTTTTGGAACTCGGTTAAAAAGAGACATCCTTGCTCTAAAATCTAAAATTATAGTCCCTAATAAAATATGCCTTTCATACCGGATTAGTTTCTTGCTTTTTTTTATGTATACAATTTTATATAAAACTTTTTATTAAAGATTTATACTCCCTTTTACTTTTCTATCCCACGTTGGTCTGGGACTTATCGTTTCCATGTTTATATGGGGCTTATTATAAAAATAATGTGTCAACTACGTTACCCGCCTAGCATGTCGTAAACGGAGACTAATAGGATATTGGGTTTGTAATTGTGTAGGCGATGGCTAGCCACCTATCACTTCTTTCATAATTTTTTTTATCTAAACCCATATACCTTAACTAAACTTGGTCCGAATAGATTACTGTTCTTTGAACTCTGCCTACCCCCTCGGGTATAACAGCTGTGAAGCTATATATAAAGATTTATACTCGTACTTTATATATTTTAAAGTAACTGAAATCGACAATAGCTACTTAAATTGTATTTATTTGAATGTTACGCAAATAAATTAAGAGTTTACAACATATAAATTTGGAAAGGTATTAAGAAAACTACTACGACTATAAATTTATTATACTTCATTTCATCATGAAGTATAATAAATTTATAGTCTTAAATATTAATCTTAAAGTATTTCGTGATTGACATCTCAAAAAACGATGTCAAAATACAGCACACAGAATGTTGCTAATGCAACAATTAAGCAGAACCCTTGTGTACACCTTGGTGTAACACCGTAACGATGTGTCCTGGACTTTAAGAGTCTTATGAAAAGGTTGGAATCTAGACAACACCAGACCAGCGCTGCATTTAAGTTTTATAGGTAGTAGGTACCGCCTTAACTATAAATCTTCATTGCATTTTTATGTGCCGATTTAACCAAAATATAATGCGCAGGCCTGCATGTCTAAAATTTAACATTTAGAAAAATTTCTCAAACATTTTTTTACAGTTTTATTACGGTAAACGAATGCAACAGAGAAAGAATTTAAAAAAATGCAGAAACATATTACTGTGTTGTTAGACCTGAGTACTAAGATGAAATGCCTGGTTACCAGTAAAATGGGTCTCCGCTTTTCGTCACTCACCATACAAAACATAACAGCATTATGTTGTTATTTCACGCTGGAGACTGTGCGAGCGTAATCCTTCCTGTCCTTCTTTTTGTGTCCCGAAATCCCCTTAGTAAAAAGACACATGACTACAGTTGGCTCAAGATCGTGTTTTGTAGAATTTCTTGAGGAAGGCCTGCGTTCAGCAGAGGACTTGCGAAATGACGTAAAGTTGATGTGTTGATAGATTTTGCATACTTTCCTATCATGTTATGGCAAAAAGAGTGTTATTTATTATGGCAAAAAGAGTTTTATTTCTTAATTTTTCGAACAGAACAAGTAATACTTTTTATTCATTCCTGTCTTCAATTATAAAAAGGAAATAATCCAGATTATTAAGTGACAATCCAGATTGCTTTGTGAATGGCGGGAATAATTTGTCTGCTTTTGACTATACTTAAAAGCAAGTAATGGAATTGAATGGAGTACGAGTACGATTATTTCGATTCTACATAATTAAGGAGAATAAAACAGAAGTACGGTAAATTCCCTTTGATCTGAACTAAAAACAAATAGAGACAAGATCTAAATACTTTTATAATTGGTGTCAAATGGATTTGTATAATAGTAATTATAATATTTGTTATCACTGTAACCGCAATTTAAATCAATATAAATAATAATAATAATAATAATAATAATCTTTATTTTCCATATATATCAGTTAACAATATGTCTATTTATAAACTACAAATGAATATTTTATGTTATAACATGAAAAATGGCATCCATTGGCGAACTAAGCCAAAAACCTGTATTGCAGCATATGGCGCTACTCCCCAGACAATAAACATAAATTATTTATTTATATTATGGAAAAATTACAAAACTTTGTTCTTTATAAGTGGTATAAAAAATGTAAAATAATATATATATATACGCGCGCGCGCGTGTGTGTGTGTGTGTGTGTGAGTGTGTGTGTGAGTGCGTGCGTGCGTGCGTGCGTGCGTGCGTGCGTGCGTGCGTGTGCGTGCGCGCGTGTGTGTGTGTGTGTGTGTGTGTGTAAGAGGGTGTGTACGAGATAAAGAAGTTTAATGAATACTTTAGGTTACCTAACAATAGAAGTTCGAGCACAGTTCATAATAACTCAGCGCTGCACTGTCAAAATATCTTCCGTTTCATCATATACTACAGTCAGTAACCAACCTGTTATTTTCTTTTTGCATTGCTTTATATGTAGGGAGTAAACTGGAATAATTTTATTAACTGTGTTATACACAAAAGGACCTAAAGAACAGTAAAATCTCCGAACACCTGTGGTATGAAACTGTTTTAGTTCGCAAGGTCTGACTATTCTGCAGTTTATAAAGTTTTGAGGATCAAATATCACTTCACTGTGTTGTTTCAAGATTATACCTAAAATAAACAGTTGTCTGACGGTAAGGCCTTCACAATTTTCAAACAGGAGTTTGAAGTTAAGTAAATGACGGTGATATAAAAATATTTTCCTATATAAATCCCAAAACTTCCTCACAAATGCCAGCTGTCGTCGAGTTCACCTCGGTTATCAAAAAAAAAGGTGTCTTGAACACCGTTAGAAAATTTAAACAGGACACAAAAGTAACCTAACGACTGTTTAGTCGTCAGCTTACTTTTTGTGTGTTTACGCCAAAATTGACGGCGGCCCTGTGAAATCTCTTTTCACATCGGAAAGCTCAACAGCGCAGTACAAGATAATCTTTGCCATGACTCGTAAGTTTGCAAATGAAAACAGTTACAAATTCTGTTGGACTAACTACGGTTTTGTATATGTACGAAAGGAAGAGGATTTGAAAGCTGTATGTTTGTACAATGAAGATGATATCAAGATGCTGGCCCCTACAAAATGACTACTTAAATATTGTAAACAGGTTTGCATGCACTGTGGTATGTCGCTTATTTATTCATACATTAATACCAACACTTATACAACACAAACTAACACACACACAACTCACTCACACACGCTTAAATTTAGTACTTTGAAATATTCACACACTATACCCTAGATTCACATGTGTAATAATAACTAAGATTTCTGGATGGATTGACGCAAAGTTATGTGTAACATAATACGGGGAAAATGGGCCCCGTATTATGTTACATATACTTCTTAAATTATTATAAAATATCTCCTTCAATTATTCTTTCATATAATTATTTACACAGAGTGCACTAATATTAAATAATCTGCAGTAATTGAGCCTAATGTCTGCGCAAATATGCTCAAAAATCCCAAAAATGTATAATAATCCTAACTATAATTATAATAATATATAATTATATATTATTATAATATATAATAATATATAATTTAATTATAATAATTAAATGTATAATAATAATTATACGTGGTAGAGCCACGCTGCAGCTATATTATGGTTGTAGCACGAATGGGTCGACTCGGCTCGACCGGGGTAGGACCACGCTCCATAGAATACCAGCGTAAAATAGCAGCTTCATGCTGCTGTGTTTCGTATGGTGAGTGTAGAGAACCGAAGACCCTTTTTACTGGAAAAAAGGGATTCCATCTTAGTCCTCAAGGGTGACAACTCATCTACTTTTTAATTCTTAATTGAGGATAAATGTAGATGTCTATGGGCCACATCATCCACTTACCATCAGGTTGACTGTGTGCTGTTTGTCACCCTATTCTATAAAAAAAACTCACAATATCAGAAGCATTTACCATAATTTTGACAAATTTCTTATTTTCTTAAAACGTTTAGGCCCTAATTACGACATAATTGTACGCACGGAATGCTGGTTGTCTGATCACAAACATCCTCCACTACTAGAAAATTACAAACTATACTACTCCTCCGATTGTCATAATGAAATTGACGGCTTAGTCATTTATATTCACAAAAACCTAGCCCATACTGTAGATCAACCCAAATTTTGTGATGCCAACTGTTTACTTATAAAAACTTCAGATGTTGCCATTCTCGGTATCTATAGATCTCCATATTATAATATACAGATAATTTTCTTACGTCCCTAGACAATAATTTGAAATCTTTTCGTAAATTAAAAACAATAGTCGTGACTGGAGACATTAATATAAATACTAAACCCTTTAGTGATAACCAAAAAAGCCAAGAGTACCTCAATCTACTTGCTGAACATGGCTTTTTGCCTGCTCACGTATTTTCCACACGTAACACGTTAACAGCTGCCATGATCACGTCAACATAAAAAGCGATAGACTAGTCAAACATTTGTGATCAAGACTTATACTGGGTGTTTGGAAGATGGGTGCTAAGCCTGAAGGGAATGATACCTTAAACCATTTAGAACATATTAAGCTAAACTTGACTTAGACGAAGTCTGCTCCTTTTTTTTAAATTAAATTTCTAAGGTTTTTAACAATAAAACGCTTTTTTTTTTCAATTAATTGCTAATAGTGTCTAGTAACAGTTGTTATGTTGTTAATTTTTTATTTATGTAATGTGTGATTACTCAAACAAAATGATTTTCAAGCATCTTCATCATCAGAAAAACATTCTACGCATATTTAAGTTTAAGAAACCAAAAAAAAATAAGGAAATTTTGTGTTTATGCCATCAAAAAAAAAATTGCCTTTGTTGTTCAAACCTTTTTAGAAACATGCTTTGTTATTGCCCTTTCTTTTAAGGTATTATTTACGCAGATGTTTCAATAACTCTTGGAATTAAGAGTGTACAAAGCAAATTGTGGACGACAATTTTTATTTTTATACGGACCAAAATAATGCACCATATTTGCTAATGCACTATTGTTTTCTTAGAACTGATTAGTTTTTAGAATTACGGTGCACGTGCACGGATTAACTTCCGGGAGCTCGTTTAGCAAAAGCTACCGCGCGACCTAAAAAAACTTAACTTTTGGACTCTCAGGTAGCGCCTCGTGAATAGACTTTTATTCAATAGAACAATCAGCTTAGTAAATCACATAAAGTCGTTATTTATTCACGCTAATTAAGATCAGAACTCGAGTAGTAGAGCGGATTCGTCTCATCTTCGGATCCTCAGTCAGTCAAGTAACGACTGCCCTTGTGGCTAGACGTCTTAATTGCGAATTTGTATTTATTTCGGATGTTCTTTTTTATTGAGTTGAGCCTAGCCCTAGCTATGTGCTTCTTCATTGTTCTCCGACTATTTGTGTGATCAATCAACTATGGCTGCTTTTACTAATGAAGAATATGCTGATATCGTAATGGATCTTTGGCACGGCAGATGTACCAAGAGCGATATCTGAATCGAAGATTACCAAATGTCAGAGTGATTTACATCACATTTCGTCGGCTTTCTGAAGTTGGAATCCATCACGCGAAACCTGGAGTTAATCCGGGAGGACATGGCCCAAGTGTCGAGGACGACATTATTGCAACTTACGATCCATACCGTAATATTGAGCTCAAAACCTCAACATTACGGTATGGAAGGTGTGGAATACGATGCATAGAGAAAACAAGTATCCTTTTCACAGCACGGGTGAACAAGGGTTAGAAAATGAAGATCCCCTACGAAGGATCATCGCTTCAGTTCTATCGCTTTTTGCTAAATATTGACATTAAAATGAATGGTTTTTAAAATCTATCTTGTGGACCGATGAGTCGAAGTTTTCGAAAGAAGGAATTACCAACTTTCATAACCTCCATTGATGTGCTGGCAAGGACAGCAATCCACACTGAAAGAAGCAAGTGTCGTTTCAAAGGAAATTTTCAGTAAACTTGTGGGCAGGAGAAATCGGCCGAACATT
Organism: Parnassius orleans; assembly: GCA_029286625.1. Classification (NCBI taxonomy): domain Eukaryota; kingdom Metazoa; phylum Arthropoda; class Insecta; order Lepidoptera; family Papilionidae; genus Parnassius; species Parnassius orleans. The sequence goes on from JAGSMP010000003.1 coordinate 7,994,719, forward strand.
TATTGGTCCCCACTTCCTACCAGATAATTTAAATGGAGATAATTACCTGGAATTCCTCATAAACGATCTCCAATTGAATTACTAATAAAATATATAAAAGAATAATTAATAAATATATCTTAAAGCCTTGGATAACTTTAGGCTTACTTAAATACACCTCACATCGTGGTGCTCTTCACAAAAGTCATAAAGCCTCAGTGACTGACGAAGTACTAAAGATTTCGTACAGCAAATACAGAAATTTCAGTAATGAGCATTTACATAATCGTGAAGAAAAGTACAAAATCTCGGAGATTGACAAATGTAAAAATCCCAAACAAACCTGGAAAGCAATACCTAAAATTACCGATACGAAGTCGAGGCATTGCTCCTTAATTTAAGACACGATTCAGCTTCTGGAGGGGACAATATACCTGTAGCTTTCCTAAAACGTATAAAATACGACATTTGCCCTATGTTAACGCACATATTTAATGTTTGTTTAAACAACGCAGTTTTTCCCGACAGCTTTAAACTTTCAATAATACATCCCATTTATAAAAATGGGAGCAGAGAATGTGTTAAAAAATACCTAACGCAAAAAAAGATCCTCTCTGAATCAAAATATGGTTTTCAACACAATAAATCTACAGATGATGCGGTTGCACATCTCACCACACTAACGTAGAATAAAGAAGCTGGAAATAATTGGTATCCGTGGTTTACCCTTTCAAATTTTTAAAGATTTTTTTAAATAACAGATTCCAATCCCTAAAAATAGGTGATTATGTTAGCAGTCCCTTACCCATCACCTGCGGTGTACCGCAGGGTAGTGTTCTTGGCCCAAGCCTCTTCTTGATTTACATAAATGAACTCTGCCAGCATATACAATCAAATGGAAAAATGTTTTCGTACACAGATGATACTGCGATCATATTGGCCATGGCGGTTATTTTGGACATAGCGAAGGCCTTCTATCGGATTAAGCACAAAGCGCTTCTTTCGAAGATTCCATCTTATGGGCTCCCCGAGAAATTGTGCAATTGGATCACCAGTTTTCTTGCTGATCGGAGCATCAAGGTCGTAGTAGATGGTGCGTGCTCCGACTACAAGCCTATCAATGCTGGTGTTCCACAAGGATGTGTGCTATCACCTACGCTGTTCCTTCTGCATATCAATGATATGTTGCAAACCAGTAGCATTCATTGTTATGCGGCCGACAGCACAGGTAATGTTTTTACACCGGCCGTGCCAATATTTCTCGGGATCACGTCATCGAGTACCGGAACAAATTTGTGTCTGAAGTCGAGTCATTGTCACACAAAGTCTCGGACGACTAAATTTAGTCCAGTTTAACCCTCAAAAGACACAAGTATGCGCGTTTACCGCTAAAAAAAAACCACTTTGTCGTATCTCTTCATTTTCAGGACACTCCCCTTGCTGCCTCAGTTAGCATCTGAATCCTCGGCGTCGAATGATGTGCAGTTTCGTGGTCACTTGGAAGGGAAGACTGAAATTGGCCTCTAAAAAGCTTGGCGTGCTCAGCAGAGCGGGACAGTATTTCATGCCGGCACACCGCTTGCAACTTTACAAGGCGCTAGTTCGGCCTCACATGGAATACTGTTCTCATCTCTGGGCCGGAACACTCCAGTGCCAGCTCCTTCCACTTGACCACATCCAGAGCAGAGCGGTTCGAATGGTTGACGACCGAGTTCTTTCTGATCGGCTCAATTCACTGGCGCTGCGAAGGGATGTTGCATCCCTTGGCATTTTCCATCGCATCTACCACGGGGAGTGCTCTGAGGAATTGTTCTGATTAATTCCAGCCGCCAAATTTCACGAACGCACATCACCACAAAATTTACGATACTATCCACATCATCTGGAAGCTTGGCGGTCCACCACTGTGCGTTTTACTAGGAGTTTTCTTCCCCGCACAATCTCTTTATGGGATTGTTTGTCACCGGATTTTTCCGGACCGATACGACTTAGAGACCTTCAAGAAAAGAGCTAACTCCTTTCTAAAAGGCCGGCAACGCACCTGCAATTCCTCTGGTGTTGTAGTTGTTCATGGGCAGCGGTAGTTACTTAACATCAGGTGAGCCGCATGCTCGTTTGCCCCTTAAAAAAATCTAGTGAGCGACTTGAGCCGAAACAGACACTTGCTGAAAAAGAACTTCATCAGATTTACTTATGGCTAAATAAGAACCTTTTAACGCTTAACATTCAGGAATCTAGTTACATGACATTCTATTTTTTTATGTATGGTGGACTGATTTCAATTATTCTTTTTTTTATTTGAAAGCTCGTGCTTTTCGTGTGGTTCCATGTAAATTTGATCAAGGTATGACCAATAGTTTTTGAGTTATTCTTAATTATTTATATTGAAGTCAGTTGTACAATTTTTTTAATTTTAAATTATAATAACTCTGAACCAGCAGTTAGTCATTTAAACCAAACATTTTTACTGCCATCATTACATAGTACATTCTCAGCGCCTCATACAGGCCGGGCTAATTATTTAACATTTTCACATTTTCCACTATATCCCTTTCAAACCTGGCGTGCATAATTGAGGAAATAACATATTTTTTTAACTATCCCTTTAAAATAAAATTTTACGTAGATAAAACCTACTGTTATCGCTTATGGACATTACAAGCTACTAAAATATATACCACTAACGACACCTCTGGCCACGTGTTTGCACTATTTTGACAGTTTTGAGGTGTGTAGGTAAGTGATTTATTTTACTATGAAATCTTGAGTTTTTACGTTAGTTACACTTGAAATAAATGTATATTGATAAGTTGTAGTGTACAAATACAGAAAAATGTGGGTTACCTGCAAATATTCAGATATTTGTCCAATAAATCGTGATTATTCCTTATGTCCCCAAACGTGGACAAGCGGTTTTAACTACATATTTTATCGTAACGTTTATAGGCTTCAACAGTGGAATAAATTTTAGATTTCATTGCGCATATTAGTAAGTAGTATTAATTAATTTTGTGGTAAAATATAATTTTTAATATTCTATTCTCTTTCAGATGATACCTACTCTTTGAATATGTTCTCAAGGGATTCATTGAAGGCGCTGCAAAATGGTCACATGTCGGATTTGGAGCTGTCTTCCGATGATGAAGGTGTAGGTGGAGATTCAAGATGTGTTCGGTTGGGTGCCGATGTAATAACTCAGAATCATCACTCAGAGTTCATACCTACACTTGACTCGCCTGGCGAATATGGATATGATAGCGAAGGTGAAGTTAGGTCTATCTCCGATTTAGAGCCTGAGCCTGAATCGTTAGGAGAACAATCTGGTTCTCTCAAGGAGGAACAATCCACATCAAATATAGACTACCTTACATCTAAACAAAACATAAAATGGTGGCACAGACAAATCGTAAACGAAATACCAACGGATTTTCTCCCACCTATCGCAATTGATCCCATCGTGCGAGAACCTCTGGATTATTATTGTAAGTATGTTCCCAAAGAGTTATTTTCTCAAATGGCTGATATGACCAACTTATATGCAGTGCAGTCAGGAAGAACCAGATTTCGGCCCACGACCAGTAAAGAAATGGAAGTCTTATTTGGCTTACACATGGCTACAGGAGTATTCAATTATCCCGTATTGCGAATGTACTGGGAAACGAACGTTAGCATTCCCCTTTTTACAGAAAATATGACAAGAGACAGATTTTTTGAGCTTCGGAATAATTTACATCTTGTAGATAATATGAACAAGCCTTCAAATTGCAATGACGTATATTATAAAGTAAGACCCATATATGACGCAATTAGAAACCAATGCCTTCAACTACCGCTGGAAAAAGAACTATGCGTTGACGAACAAATAGTTCCTTTTACTGGAAAGCACACTGCAAAGCAGTATGTGAAAGGCAAACCTTGTCCATGGGGTATCAAGCTTTTTATTTGTGCGGGAAAACTGGCCGGGCATACGATTTTCTCATTTATCAAAGTTCCACTCCTGAATTGGATAAAACACTCATAAAAAAAGTTGGTTTCGGCGCATCTGTAGTATTGCATCTAATAAAAAGAGTCAGTGAGAATAGTGGCCATGAGTTATACTGCGATAACTATTTCTCATCCTATCACATGCTGCAAATTTTGAAACGCAAAGGCATAATGGCTACCTGCACAGCTCGTATCAATAGATTTGTAAACCCTTCATTGCTCAGTGATAAACATATAAAAAAGAAACCAAGGGGATTTACTCAAGAGGTTTGCAGTACTGATGGCGATGTTACAGTTGTCAAGTGGTTGGATAACAAGCCAGCCAATTTAGCATCCAACTTCATCAGCATAGGAGAAACGGACTTGGTAAAGAGGTGGTCAAAAAATAGAGAAAAAATTCATAGAAGTTGAGAGGCCTGAAATCGTGATAAAATATAATCACGCGATGGGAGGTGTTGATCTGCTAGATCAATTGATGAGTTATTACAAAAATCAAATCGAAGAAGTGGCCCTTGCATATGATCTTTCATGCGTCTGATCTGGCAGTCGTGCAATCCTTTCGAGATTACGACATAGACAACGACTTGCCCGGAATACCGAAGGCGAAAACACTTTATCTTCTGCGTTTTCGCCGAAGACTGTCCGATGCTCTAATTTTGTGCAACAAAATTAATGTCACGAAACGAGGTCGACCAAGCAGTAACAGCCCTATCGCAACAGTTTTCTTTTTTATAGGATAGAGTGACAAACGAGCACACAGTCCACCTGATGGTAAGTGGTTGCTGTGACCCATAGATGCATAACTACATACGATCCTCAATAAAGAATGAAAATCAAGTTTAATCAAGTTACTCCAAGAAGACCAGAAGAAGTGTGCTTATCTACTGAAGTTGCTCGTGATGGTGTAGGTCATTTTCCTGCCCACGATGATGGGTCTGGAACACGTTGCAAATTAGTGGGGTGCAAAGGAAAATCCCGCATCAAGTGCGTGAAATGTAAAGTGCACTTGTGTCTCACTAAAGACAAAAATTGTTTTCTAGTTTTTCATTCGTAACCAAAGTTCCTAAAATTTATTGTTTTTGTTAGAAAATTCCTTATTCTTTCGTTTTTATTTATTATGTTGTTTAAAAACTAAGAAGTAAGAATTTAATTTTGTTATTATTTCATACTTTTATATAAAAAATATTATATCTTTTACGTTTTTTATTGCATTATCAAATACCCCATAAATTATTTTTTACAATCACTTTAGCCGAATGCACATAAAGAAAATAGCTTTTTTCTCAGTAATTATTTTACTAACCCCTATTATTTTATTGTTTTCACACTCAATTAGGCGTAAATTAATCGAAAAAAAAATCAACAGTAACATACACTTCAAAACAAAAAATCAGGTCTGAAAGGGATATAAGGAAGAAAACAAATAAAATAAAATTAGAAGGTCGCGGGGTCAACGCCTTTCAGGATCAGAAAGAAAATCGAGTACCTACTTTCCTTGCACGACTGGCGACGAGTCCGGCGGGAGTGGTTGGGTATATGTATCCGTTTTCGACTGATTCCACTTGTGCGAATTTAATATATATTTATTTAATTTATTTATTATTACGAAATAAATCCTCTCATCTAATTTTTTAAAAAAATATAATAATAACGATGTCACAGTTCCAGCGAAGTTCCTTGGAACACAGTCGATACCCTTAATTTACCTTGCTTTCAAAGTATGTATCATATACACCCACCGCAATAAACAACTGGGAGAGTAAAACTACTAAAGGCTTTAGAGTGGTGGTATATGCTACCAGAACTGAGGCAAAAATAAAGTTATAACTACTAAGTACTATGAAAAGATAAACAAAATTGCGTGATAAAATAACTAACATGTAACATATAATTACATACTAAGTACAAATTTGTTTACACATGTTTCAAAATTAAACTAACCTATTTATTATAATTATGTTATTTACCAAGTGCTCGGCGGTGAAGGAAAACATCGTGAGGAAACCTGCATGTCTGAGAAATCAAAAAAAAAAATATTTCGAAGACATGTGAAATGTGTGAAATGTCACTGACATATTAGGTCCTTACATATGAAATTGGCATTTTGTACGGGAGGAATATAAAGTAATTTTTTTTTTGTAAAATATATTTAATTAATCAAAGTATGCACCGTTGTTATCTATGCACTTTTGTCATCTCATAGGTAGTTCATTGATACCTTTACTAAAAACTTTTTTTCCTTGTAAGAAGTTGTCCAAATTCCGGAAAAAATGGTTATCTGTTGGAGCAAGGTCCGGGGAGTACGGTGGATGTCGCAGACATTCCAATTGTAGCTCATCTAACTTAGTGGTTGTTTGTTGTGCAGTGTGTGATCTTGCGTTGTCGTGAAGCAGCAGTGGCCTAGAGCGATTGACGAATCTCGGTTGTTTAGCAGCTAGTTCTTCCTTCACGGTTTGCAGTTGCTGACAATAGATATCTGCCGTAATCGTTTGGCCAGATTTTAGAAAGCTGTAGTGAACGACACCGGCGCTAGTCCACCAAACACTCACAAGTAACTTTTTCTGAGTCAATTTTCGTTTAGGCCAGGAATTGGCTGGGTCTCCAGGGATCAGCCATTGCGACGAGCGCTTCCGATTATTGTACAGTATCCATTTTTCATTACAAGTAATGATTCGATTTAAAATCTCATTCATTATTGTGTTGGTTGAGCAAAGTAACACAGCAGTCGACGCGTGTTTGCAAGTTCGATTCACTCAATTCATGAGGCACCCATCGTTCAAGTTTTTACTTTCCCGATTTGCTTCAAGTGGATTAATACAGTTTTATCACTTACCTCGAAGCCTGCAGCTATCTCTGAAGTGCTTTGTGATGGATCCGCTTCCACAATAGCCTTTAATTTTTCTTTGTCCACTTTGGTCTTTGGCCGTCCACGGGGTTGGTTCTGAAGGTCGAAATTTCCAGAACGAAAACGTTGAAACCAAAAACGTACCGTGCTTTCTTTTGCGACACCAGCGCCGTACACATCATTAATCCTTCGAGCTGTTTCTGCAGCACTGGTGCCACGGTAAAACTCGTACTTGTAAATATACCGATATTTCATGTTTTCCATTGTGCGGTAATAAGCGACGCCAAAGAATAAAATAATGAGGAAAAAACAAATGAATTACTGTTTTCAAAACTCAAATGTACCAGCTAAATAAATTTATAAATTTTAATTTGGAATTCTTAACCAAAGAGGAGATATTTCAGATCAAAGTGGTCAGTACGACAAAACGCTAATTTCATATGTACGAACCTAATAGATAAGTCACTGAGGTCACTGCTAGCCGCGCGGGCTATCATGCACCCCCACTTGTCTCCGCGCGCGAAGTAGATGACACATTACACTATTGAACTCCACTGCTGAATATAGGCCTCCCACATAGATTGCCTCATAGGGAGGATATTTGCCATAGTTGCCACGTTTGGCAAGCGGGTTGGCAGCCGCAGTTTTTTTATTTTTAGTCGTTATTGGAAAGACGTAGCTTTTTACGACACCCACGGGATGATATGGGTTAGTGTCTATTTTTTTTTTCTTATAGGATAGAGTGACAAACGAGCACACAGTCCACCTGATGGTAAGTGGTTGCTGTGACCCATAGACATCTACATTTATCCTCAATAAAGAATCAAAATGCAGATGCGTCGTCACCCGTGAAGACTAAGATGGAATGCCTCTTTTCCAGTAAAATGGGTCTCCGGTTCTCTACACTCACCATACGAAACACAGCAGTGTCAAGCTGCCATTTTACGCTGGTATTCTGTGAGAGCGTGGTCCTTCCCCGGTCGAGCCGACCCATTCGTGCTACAACTATACTACTAATATAGCTGCAGCATGGCTCTACCCCGTAAAAGACCACGTCTATATTCTTACACCGCCACTACACGGTCAACATTGCAAGTTTACAGTTAATGTATAGTCGAAAATATTGCAAAATTCATAGAAAACCAACTTCTAAAAAGAATTATTATTAGCTTATATTATTAGCTTTACCTAAATGTGTATCAAAAAAAAATTAAACACAGACTTTTTTATTAGAATTGACTTTATATTGAACCAGATATCATCTCATGGGTGTCTTAAGAGGCGACAGAGGGAAACTGAAACAGAAGACGAGCAGCAGCATCTTCCTGATAACAAAAATATATCAATAAAACTACGGTTGCCAACCCACTATGACAAAACCCCCACTATGAAGTGATCTATAGGGGGGCCTACGTTCAGCAGTGGACTTTTATGAGCTGTAATGATGATGATGATGATGATGAAAATATTTAAGTATCTACGTTTGAATGTGATGGAATTTTATAGTACAGTTTTGACTCACTTTTAGACGTCTGAATAATCTTAAATTTTGCAGAAATATTAAGAACTCATAACGATGCAGTTATATCATAACCATTACTTAAAATTCTCACAAGGATCATCACAGCTCATGATCAATGCGTGTTGTTATAATTTTTAACAACTTGCATTGATTGAAACAGTTGGCCTTAATAGGACAAAGTTGCACCCGGAGATAGATTCATACCTTAAGTTTTACCAGAATGATGAACTGTTTAACGCCGCCAACAGAAAGTGAACACAATAAACGATAAATTACTAAAAATGAAAAAGTTGGTTTACCATTAATCTAATCCTTCGATTAATCTATCTAATTATCCATAGAACAGTTAAAAACTTCGTGACTATCATCAATTACATACAACTTTGTAAAGGGATCAAATAAATATACAATAAATTTTAGGTAGTGTCTATAATTAAATTTAAAACTAATTGGATTCCTTTATCATAATCACAACATATTGTTAAAATTTTTGAGAAAAACTTTATTAGAGTGGTCAAAATATAAGATAAATATTTTTAATAATGTAATTAATTTAGTGGAAGGATATTTCTTTATTTACATTTTTTTTTGCGTTATGTGCATATAAAATATAGAAAGGCTACAAATATCCCATGATTTTTTTAAATATTTGACCCATAGTTGACAAATCTATTTCGGCTGGGCAGCATTCGGGAGATAACGGCACATCTTTTCGTCATGTTCACCTCAGAACTTGAAAACAAGAGTGTCCATGGGGGAGAGCTATGTTCAGCAGCGAACTTGTGATCCCTCCTACCGTTGTAGGATTATAATAATAAAAGGACGACGGAAAGGAAGAGGTCCATGACTAGCAGTGGGCAAAGGAAACGAAGAAGTAGATTTTTTAATTTTTATAGAAGTAAGGGTTACAAACGAGCACACAGTCAACCTGATCATAAGTGAATGCTGTTGTCTGTAGACACCTACGTCTATCCTTAATCAAAAATCAAAATATAAATGTGCTGTCAATTGTCAACCCGAGGTCTAAGTTAATTTTTATTTATTCTTCAAATTAAAAGACGTTATACGTTTGATCTCTTTCAGGAAAATCTACATTTAAATATCCTGCTCCTCTTTACCCATTTATTATATTTATTTTAAAAGAAATAAAGAAATTTTACTTGAGATAAAACAGCATTTTTATACTTGGAAGAGCCTCGCTTCAGCTATATTATGGATCGTAATACAATTGCAGCGAGGTTTTATTATCATTTTAGCGACGTTTCTTGCTTTAATAAATAATGAACGTAAATTCAGCTTTAAAGTTAAACTAAAATTTGTACATATAATTTTACCTTCTTTATTACATAGTTCCCGTAATATCAGTCATCAGTGTTTGTTGTGATAGGAACCATGTGCAAAAAATATCATAATCATTGTAAGAGTGTTTAGTGTAGGTTTCATGCGATTTTCCTAGAGATTTTAGTTGACCATAACCTACAAAAAATATAACAAATATAAGTAGGTGTATACTATAAGTGGGTGTATACTATAAGTGGGTGTATACTATAAGTGGTTATGCGCCTATGTCCCTGTCCCTGATCCTAACATAATAAAACCATAACATAGTCGCTATTATACTTAACACAACCCGTATTCTAGTTAAATTTATTATGTCAATGCATAATATAAATACAGATAAATACTTCATAGTTGAAAAAACATATCTATGACAAATATTTATGAATATAAAATAGTAGTTGTTTATAAGTATTTTTATATGACCAGTGTAGTTTAATTTAAAATTAATTTGTAAATATTTTATATTTAGCAGTGTATATATTACATAAATAATGTTATTATAAAACAATGATGTTATTTTAGTATAATTTAATAATACATATGTCACACAAATAATATAACAAATACTATGGTTATGATAACTTACTAATAGTATAGTGAGGGAGCTCTTATTGCGATAATAATAATAACGAAATGTGGAGATAGCACAGAAATTAACTGATTTTTTGTTTTTGTTTACATCCTCGATGCTCCTGATATAAATTTTTGGAAGTGTATCGTTTTTTCTTGCGAAGATCTTGCAATTACGAACCCACACGTACTGAAAGTCGAATAATTTTGCTTTATCTTTTGTCTCCTTGAGAAGATTTTTTTAGAGGAATGAGATGTTCGTTGACGTATATATTACGAGATTCACCAGCAATACCAATATCTATAGTAGTGATACCCTTTCTACGGCGTATCCCGGAAATTATGTTATCCTTCATTTGTATAGACCTCGGCCAAACGATGATATTTTTAGGCTTATCAGATGATTGGGATCTAAGTAAAACACGATATGCATGAATTATTTCCTCTTCAGATATATTTACTTCGCAATCGCAATGGCCAAAATTAGTGAAGTTTTCATTTTGTTTTTCGTGAATCCCGGATATTTCGAGATTCATAAGACGTTCACTTTGTTGTGCATTGTTAAGTTCCGCCTAAAGGATGTTGTGGTCATGCTTGAGTTTGGTAAAATCCTTATTCAAATCCTTTAATTCGTTTACGTCCAATGTGATTGATTTTATAAGTGAATTTAATGTTTCTTGCTCAACTGAATGATAGTTGAGGGATTCTTATAAACTGGAAATATAATTTTTTATTATATTGTGTTCTTTTATAATTGTATCCATCGTAGTTTTTATCGAATCAAGCTGTTCCTTTATAATGGAAATATTTTCGTTCATTGTTTTAATAAACTTCTTTCTGTGACTTACAAAATCCGTCAAGAAATTCATTATTTCATTGCAAAATTCTGCTAAATCATCCTTCATAATGTAATCACGTTCATTGCGTTTACGTTTTCTTTACGTTACTTGGTAAATTTCTTAGTTGCGATAGTTCGGGTTGAGAACCACTCAGACTAGAACCCTTCTTGGACTTAGGCGGAGTGAGGTTTAGGCTTAGGTTCATATTAAGTTGGACAATAGTAATCTTCAAGAGTGAGCAAGATAAAATTAAAATCAGTAATTGTCTCTTTTACCCGAGGTGGTAATGGGCGAGACCGCTGCACTTTTACTGTCTTCACACATGACACCATTACACGATAAACAAGTTTTTAATACACGTCCGCACTATAGCGCTCCTATAGGGGCGCTGGCGTGATAAAGCTTAGCGCTTAGCGGTGTAACGGTAAACGGAAGACGCGCGACAAGGTACCTTGCCGAGCGACCCTTACGAATGTGTGCGTACGTAAAATAGTAGGTGTTAGATATTTATGAATTACAATCAGTTAAAATAATGCATTACCACGCATTCTGAATTTAAAAGGTAAAGATGACAGAATGCTCGAGATTTTTTAATTAATTTTTCTTCACCATTCGCCTATATTGCTTATTCTGAACCTTCTCTGCAAATTTGGCCGTATGTTGCAAAATAACCCTATATATTCAGGTCCATACAAAGTAATAAGAGAATGTTCACCCAATGTCGAAATCATTAGAGATAATAAGAATTTTATTGTACACAAGAATGGAACAAAAATGTATTTTAAACCAATTACTTAACTAAACATATCGAACATCTGCAACGCCTCACTTTCCAATCAAGCGATCGCAGTCTATAAATTTAATTGATTTGGAGATTGATACCGTGCTAGTGATATTGCATTTGAGGCAGAAGGATTCTCTTGTTTGATGTGTATTGCTTAATCATTTTAATGAATAATTTACGTTATTTGTTTACTTGTCTGGAATGTATTATACATCTGAAATACAATCTGCAATGTATTTATAGTTTTATATAGTTTTTTAAGTGTGATAAACAAGCACACAGCAGAGCTTACGATAAGTGGATATTGTGGCCCATAGATGGATACCTACATTCTATCCTCGATGAAGAACCAAAACAAGATGCATTGTAACCCCTGAAGACAAAGATGGAATGCCTCAGTACCAGTTAAAGGGATCCCGGTTTTCGTCACTAAACACACGAAAAGGCCCCGACTACTGTTCTTAACAACTTCGGTCAGAATGCATGTTCCGATTAGGTAGGTTTAATATCAAATGTTGGCTTATTTCTGAAAAAAGGGTCTATTTATGATACGTAAAGCCTGGTTAACGTTAGTTTTCATTGCCTTAACCTTTGATATTTGACATAGCCTGAAACATGAAACACTTTCCTACGTTTTTCTATAGAATTAATATAAAACTGAAATTTATAGACCACTAGTGAAAGAATAAGATAGACGCTACGATTATCCTGACAATTTTACAACAAATTTCTTAAGATGATATGTAGTCCAATGCGCCAATCGGGGCGTAACGGACTACATCCAATTTAGTATTGATATTAGGGGCTTTTCCTTAATCTTAGGAAGGGATATTAAAGAAAAATGACCCTTATTAATATTATCAAAACACCGACTCTTTAAATCAGTTTTAATTTCACTTAAAATTCGTGGTAAAACTAATTCATTTATATATTGATTATATATTACCTATTATAAGTTTCACAATATTTTTTTACAAAAAATGGTATCAATATAATTTTGCATATATAAACTGATTCTCAAAACATAAAAATTTAATATGTTAAAAGGGGGCCTAGTTCGGCGCAAACGACTTTTGGGATCTCATCTCTTTTATCGGCATAGTTAAACCACTTTTCATTTTTATGTTTTTGGTGGAATATCATTTATTTAAAAAAAAGAGTTTTACTATTTATTAATCTCAATAAATAGATACATGACCTTCAACGTATTTTCGTACCCTTAAACTTCACTGTTTTATATTTTTAATGTCTACAAAATTATTGATGCGGCTACTTTTTACTTATTTCAAGTACTGTAAATAAAACTAACAACACCAACGACTTTGTCAACCATTTTTTATTTATTAACAGGTATCCTTAAATCACAAATGAATTAAATTGCAAAAATTTTAAATTGCTAGCTGACTTACGCATGCTCACATTGAAACAGTTTTCCGCTATATTTTATATATTATACCTAACTATACTTGATACTTGCTCAGACCAACAAAGGAAGAAAGACGGAGCGCTGCGGATACTTGAAGTATTATTAATTTTACAGGTATGAAGTAAAGTTAGTTGGCGAAACTTTTGCAATCGCATTTGGTATCTGGAATGATAATAATGTTTATATTATTTGTAAATTTGAGAGTGGGGTGCGAATTCAGCATTATTAATAAATAATTATTTAAAGGACGACACGAGCACGAGTGGCCTTGCGCCTGTTTTACCATACATGTACCGATTGTATGTGCATGTGTGAGTGAGGAATCTAGTTATACAATTATTAGTTTTATTTATACATACAATATCCTACAAAACACACAAATACTACACTAACAAATACATAGACACACTACATACTACTAATATTATTAACTAAAAACACACATGCTGTGTGCAATACGGGAATGTATATTATACACTATAAGTTTCCTCTCTGTACCACTTTTGGCGACCAATTAATTGTCGTTATCAACTTAGTTCTGTTAAATGTCACTTACAAAAATGTAACTATGAAAAATAAACGTTATAAAAATAGATAATACACTAAATAATACATACAACATAGATTCTGTCTCAGTGTCGGATTCATACACCTGTGATTTAGACAACTGTATCCCATTTAATTTCAACCCCAAGCAATCACTCAAAATACTTAATCAAAACATTAGAAGTATTTCAAAAAATATGATAGGTTTCTATACCATACTCGCTAGGACTAAAGTCGATTGGGACGTCATCACATTAACCGAATGTTGGCTTCCCAATACACATAATATTCCTGACCTAACAGGTCATAAATACTTTAAGACTGCTAACAATCTAACACAAAACGAGGGAGTAGTTGTATACATACGTGAAAACCTGCAGGTTTTTGTAGAAGAACCCTCATTTTTAGATGCAAATTGTCTCCAAATAAAAATAAACCATAATACCATTTTGTTAGCAATATATCGACCACCAAGCTATAGAGATGTCACTAACTTCCTGCATTCTCTTGACATAATCCTGACTAATATCACACATTACAACAATATAATAATAACTGGGGACATAAATATTAACATCCATGAACAATGCCATGACACAAGCAAACTTAATTATTTAAACTTATTAGCATCACACGGCCTGCTGCCTGCACATTCTTTGCCCACTAGACAAAATGCATGTCTTGATCATTTTGTCCTTAAAACTCTATTGCCTGCTTCAATATTAGTAGCCCACTCTGCACTAACTGATCATGAAACCGTGGTATTATTACTCGCAAGCAAAATGCCAAAAATTGCGGTTAAAAACACAACGACGCGCATTAACTATGATCAGTTAACTGACGACATATAAAGAATCGACTTTGGTGAAGTATAATACCCAAGATCCTCACGCAGCAACAGATTTAATGATAAGTCTTATTAAACAAGCGGTCAAAAAAAAACCAAAAAAACCGTGAAAGTACCAAACCGTAAAAAAATCATTAAGCCATGGATCACTCCAGGTCTCTTACGCTGTATCCGACATACGAGTAGAGATAATTTGCACAAAAAATCAAAAGAGTCGCCAGACAATGAAGTCTTAAAAATATCTTTTACTAGGTACAGAAACTATTGTAATAAGTTGTTAAAAAAATTAAATTGGAATATGAAAAAAATGAATTTAAAAAAACTAGTAATAATCCTAAGCAACTCTGGGGAGCAATAAATAACATAACAAACAGGACAAAAAAGAAAGAAAATTCTTCCCATCACTTTAACCTCATCATCCACCCCGGAGTTATTTGTTAATTCAGTCAATGATTTTTTCGCTAATATAGGCAAAAATATCGCGGAAAAGATACCGGGTAGACTTACAGAGTCAAGAAAAAAAGCTTTTAACAACAACAACAAGAACTCGCAGTCCATGGTATTGTTACCAACGGATGAGGATGAGGTTGCAAAATTAATAATATCTCTCCGTAATGACTGTGCTGTGGGTTGGGATGGAATATCCTCTAATCTCCTTAAAAGGCATATTAATGTAGTTGTCCCACCCCTGACATATATCTGCAATCTGGCTCTCACAATCGGAAAATTCCCTAAAGCTTTTAAAAAATCGATTATACACCCGATTTATAAGGATGGGGACAGAGACCGTGTCAATAATTATAGACCTATATCTGTGCTGTCTGCCTTGTCCAAAATACTCGTACGCATAATAAACAACAGGCTCGTAAATTACTTGGAAAAAAATAACTTACTTTCACCCTCACAATATGGTTTTAGGTCAGGTAAATCTACATCCGATGCGATTCATGACCTTACTAATTATATTGTTACAAACTTGGACAATGGGCATAAAGTTCTTGGCATATTTCTAGATCTAGCCAAAGCTTCCGACACGGTTTCTGTACCCATACTTTTACGTAGTATGGAGAGTATGGGAATTAGAGGTATACAACTGCAACTTTTTGAAGACTACTTGAGTGGACGTACTCAGTGCGTTCAGGTGGATAAATTCATCAGTGCTGAACGCACAATTACTTATGATACGCCTCAGGGCAGTGTACTCTCTCCTATTCTCTTTCTTATATATATTAATGAACTGAGTATGCTCACTTTTCCTAAAGGGCGGATCATAAGTTTTGCAGATGATACCGTCCTCCTATTTAGCGCTGGCTCATGGCAAGATGTCTATACGTACGCCCAGTTGGGCTACAATACAGTCTCTAACTGGCTTCAAAGTAATTTACTGACACTGAACATAGATAAAACATGTTATGTTACGTTTAGATTAAAAAATAACACATTAACCACATTATCTCTACCATATACCATCGTAAGTCACTCATGTTCCAACCCACTTAATAACACAAATACCTGCATAAAACTATGTCAAGCTGACAAAGTAAAATATCTAGGAGTCATAATTGATAGCACTCTACGTTTTCATGAACAAATAAATATTTATTTATTTATTTATTTTTAACAGATACACCATTGGCTTATCACTAGACATTGTTAAATATAACACAATTGGTTTTGTTCAAAATGATTCGCCTTTAAAGGTATATACAACATTCACAAAAATAGTGCAGCTGCAATAAGACAGTTGTTAACTTACTTAACTAGAACAATATCATTAATAAATTTACAAGTAATTTGCTTACAATAAAACTAATGCTAAACTTGAAGAAGAGAGAAAGAGTTATAAATACTTATTACATAATCTAGCAAATTCTGATACGTTATCCGTATGGAAAATGTCGACGTTGCCGTTGGTGGTTATGTCGTTATACGTTTGCATTAACCTATTTATTGGGGCTCGTTGACCTAAATTTGTTCTATGGTTAGGTAAACAGAAGATTTTGGTAATCGGATGTCTTGGTATAGATCTTGGAACTCTGATATTTATTTGATTTAACAGTGCCGGTGATAGTAGGAGGCCGTGAATTAGCTTATAAAATGTTTTAAGATCGCTACGTCGACGTCTTTTTTCGAGAGACTCTAATTTGAAGTGGGATAGCCTAGTATTATAGTCAGCACGGTAAGGACAAGTTTGATCTTTAAAGGCTAAGTAGCGGGTAAAATTGCGCTGGATACGCTCTATTCGATCACTGTGAATTTGGTATGGTGGGTTCCAAACAGGTGATGCATATTCTAGTGTACTACAAATAAGAGCTTTGTTTATTAATACCCTTAATAGCAGGTTGCGTAAACTTATATATGTATTTAAAACTTTGAGAGACGTGGCTGATGAAAAACTAAAGAAATCCGTCTACTACGCCTTGGCCCAATCTCTATTAACATATGGTATAACCTCCTGGGGCGGTGCTCCAAAATCTAAAATGCTTCAATTGGAGAGAACGCAGAGAGCCATCTTAAAGGTCTCTTTTTCACTGCCGTATCGCTATCCTACAGAGCTCCTATATAAAGAGTTGAAAATATTAACTGTGAGACAGCTGTTTATACAAAGAACCTTACTAAAACAACATGCTATACTAAAATACAATCCCTCACTCTCCCGAAGTAAAAGGCGTTTTAACCCCGTGGACCGCTGTCATATAACTCTATCCACCAAATTATCTAAACGTTTCTTTTGTCACCTTGGAGGTTTTTTATACAATAAAGTCAATAAGATTATTCCTATATTTAACGTTAATAAGACTATATGCAAAAAGAAAATAACTATCTGGCTCCAAGAATTAAATTATTGCTACTTACTAATCCTATCTAATTAACCAAATCAAATGTAATTACTAACCCAGTCACAAACTAAGAAACAAAAGCACACGCACACGCACACACACACACGTACGCGCACGCGCGCACACACACACACACACACACA
This sequence comes from Parnassius orleans, assembly GCA_029286625.1. Taxonomy (NCBI): domain Eukaryota; kingdom Metazoa; phylum Arthropoda; class Insecta; order Lepidoptera; family Papilionidae; genus Parnassius; species Parnassius orleans. Next base: position 8,012,385 of record JAGSMP010000003.1, read on the forward strand.
CACACACACACACGCACGCACACGTACACACACACACACACACACACACGTACACACACACACACACACACACACACACATTAATACTAACACCGCTTTTTAATATATCTAAAATCCTAGTTAGATGAAAGAAGATATTACGTAAATTATAAATATGGTACATGTACGAGTGCATAATAAAAGTATTGTAATTACAACAATAGGGCGGAGATCTGGCGTCCTGAAATACAGGCGTAAAGCTTAGCTTAGGCACCAGTCTCCCACAGTATAATATTGAGGCTATACTATAATATTATGTACAATAATTCCGTATTGTGGTGAGAAAATAACACTGACTATTTTAATACAAACGAAAAATATTTCACTGACAATAATTAATATTCGTAGCAGGGCATTTTTAATACCATGTATTTTTTCTTTTTCAAATGTATTTTATATTACGATAACAGTATTTAACAATCAAACATAAAAATTTGTTGTGAGAGAAAATGTATGTAGGTCTGACAGTTTATCAGGGCCTCGACATTTTAATATTTCATACGTATAAAATGGTTAATTGAGTTTTATTTGAACCAAATTCATTTGTTTTAAACAATATCATCAAAACAATGAGTCGTTTTAAGTCCACTGCTGGACAAGGAGCTTTCTAAGAAATCTAAAATAGCAGTAAGTATACCTCACGTTTTAAAATGAATATAAGACTACCTATGAAATTCCCATTTTGTATGGGAAAATTGTTTTTTTTAAAAGAGAATTTTATTATTTAAAATATTTGCGTAAAGTATGAACACATTCTTGCCATTTTATGGCCACTTCATTGATGCCCTTGCTATAGAAGTCTGCTGCACGAGAATCGGTGAACTCCTTAAAGGCGTTCTTTACTATTTCTTAGAAATTAAAATTTTTGCCAAAGTTTGGATAGTATTATAGTGGATAAGGAAGGGTCCCTAGTTTTATTTCTGATAATCGATCCAACGTCTGTGGTGCAGTATAAGGTCGGGAGTTACCATGAAGAAGCAATGGCGAAACTCACCAAACTGATTTGTTTGAATGTCATCATCTCCACCATTCTACGCAAATCTTGACAATAACTGTAAGCAGTAGCTGCGGCAACAGTTGACACGAATCTATGGTAAATAACACCAAAAGTAGATTACCAACCTGTGGTCACCAAACCATGAGCTTCTTTAATCTTTTTCACATCGAAATTCATATTCATAAATAAAACACGAATTTTCTTAGAGTCAATGCCACTAAAATAGCAATATTGCGGAAAAAACAAAACCGAAAGAAACAAATGAATACCTAAATTTTGAAAAAAAAAACATGCCTGAAATATAAAATGTATTTATATTTCGAATTCCAAATCCAAACACCGCTATTACAATTTAAAGTTAATGTAGACTCTGCTAGATATATTTTTTATTACTCCTTACATTAAGAATAAAATTAAAGTATTTAGAAAACACAGGATGTAGGTAAGTGGTGCACCCTGCTCGATTCCGGACAATGCTTTTTTTTATATAGGATTAGGGTGACAAACGAGCACACAGTCGACCTGATGGTAAGTGGTTGCTGCAGCCTATAGACATCTACATCTATCCTCGATTACAAATCAAAATGCAGATGCGTTGTCACCCGTGAGGACTAAGATGGAATGCCTCATTTCCTGTAAAAAGGGTTTCCGGTTCTCTACACTCACCATACGAAACACAGCAGTGTTAAGCTGCTATTTTACGCTGGTATTCTGCGAGAGCGTGGTCCTTCCCCGGTCGAGCCGAACCATTCTTGCTACAACTATACTACTAATATAGTTGCAGCATGGCTCTACCACGTCAAAATGATGCTCTAATGATGTTGATAAATCCATTCAAAACTGATGTACCTTAAAATTAATTAAACTGGTGATTGGCATCAGCTATGGGTATCGGTTCTGTGCTCAAGAATCCGTACAATCACCGTAGTGCGAAAGACCTATGCCCAGCGGAGAGTTAAAAAAGTCCTGTGTGTGACATGATGCGACGTGTCACCTTCAAAAACATTTTTCTATGTATAATATTTAAAGTTGTTAGTAGTTTTTACATTTTGATAGACGGTAGGATAAATTATTGACTCTATCAGAATCAGTAATACGTATATCTCTGGCATTTACCTTTACGTTTCACATCGCGTGATGAACCCTTTGCTAAGACGGCTCATGTAATTGATTACGAAACCGTTTTCAAACATTCTTTACTAAAATATCTTTATTATTTTGAAAATATTCGCTTTACGATTTCAATAATATAAAATAAAGAACCATCAACATAATAATAACTCGTTAGATTTTTTATCTACATCAACTGTACTGGAAAATTGTCGGTAATTCTAATAATTTTTGATAGAATCAGTCCAGACGACAATTGAAAAGATAAGGACAATAGAAAGACAAATAAGTGATTTTCATGATTTTTATCTGTTTTCCCTTCTATGTATTCAGGATTTACGTAAAAAAAACTAGATGTATTGTTATGAAACTAGGTATAGAGTGGAGTTGAGGCTAATTTTTATACGATTATGACATTTCAAGTAGGAGGGTTATGTTTTTCTTATCTTTAAAAGTTTAATTCAAATAGTAGCTGATAGTTCTGTTAGTCGTAATGGGGGTAAATTTGAACTCTTAAAAATATATGTTTTGTTCATAAATAAATGTCTAAAATATTATCAGTTTATGTGCGTTGTACATTTTTTAAAACAGCGCCATCCATTAAAGTGCAAAAACATATATTTTTATATCAGTTACTAATAGATAGCTTAATTAATAATTATAAATAGCTTATACATTCAGAGATGCTTTTATTAATTCAATTTTTGATAACAACGCCATTTAACATAAATGTAAAAATTGAAATTGGTCTGAGTTAAATGACTAATAATAACATGGTAGAGCCTCGCTGCTGGTTTTATTATGGTTGTAGCATAAATAGGTCGGCTTGACCGGGATAGGATAACGCTCTCACAGAATATGAGCGTAAAATAGCAGCTCAATGCTGCTGTATTTCGTATGGTGAGTGTAGAGAACCGGAGACCCTTTTCACTGGAAACAAGGCATTCCATCTTAGTCCTCAGGGGTGACAACGCATTTGCATTTTGATTCTTAATCGACTTTAAATGTAGATGTCTATGGGCCACAGCATCCACTTACCATCAGGTGGATGTGTGTGCATATTCTATTAAAAAAATCCTAAAAATTATATGAATTACCGTAGAATTTCGACCACTAGGCGACAACTAGTAGATTATGTAATAAGTATTTATAACTCTTTCTCTCTTCTTCAAGTTTAGCATTAGTTTTATTGTAAGCAAATTACTTGTAAATTTATTAATGATATTGTTCTAGTTAAGTAAGTTAACAACTGTCTTATTGTAGCTGCACTATTTTTGTGAATGTTGTATATACCTTTAAAGACAACAAACAATAAATAAAAATGGTAGATTTACAATATTACCGGTAGCAAAATTATCTTTACATCCATCCATCTATTCATCACAGCCTATAAAAGTCCAGGTGGGTTTACAACCGTAGTTTTTTATAATTTTGAGTTGTTATCAGGAAGATGCTGCTTCCTATCTGTTGTATAAGTTTCACTCTGTCGTCTCTGACGAAACCCACAGTAGGATATATTACGAAATACGAGTAAATATTTGTAAATTATTTACAAAATACGAACTTCTGAGTACAATGTTTAGTCACAAAATTAAAAATAAAGAAAAATCTTTATTAACATAATTAATTTAAAATGTCTCCGCCGCAGTTCTCGTCATATAAGTTTTTGTTGAATCCGTCGTAAAAGGTCTCATTTCAATTTCTGGTAACGACATTGATGGTTGGACGTCATTACGCATGGCCATACTAAACTTATATATAAATCCAATTTTTCAATAGATTCTTTGTGATATCGTAGTTGTAGCAAGTTTGATTGAATTTCTTAAGACCAATACGTTCGTATAATATAAAATTTTGGATATTTTCAAGTTTTATTCCTTATGTGTGGCCATGGTTTTGACCGAAGATAGTTTCGAACTAGATTTAAAAATAGGGGCTAGGCCTGCATACATTAAAAAACAATACAAATTTATTTAATGAAAAAGGAGCATGATGGTTAGTGATCACCGTCACCCAACATCTGCGACACCAGGGGAATTGCAGATTTATAACCGGTCTTTTAGAAAGAAGTAACTCTTTTCTTGAAGATTTCTAGGTCGTTTCGGTCTGGAAAAATCTGGCGACTGTAAATGTCTCAGTGTGGAGTTTGGCAGAATATTCTGCGTAAATCGGACAGTAGTGGACCGCCAACGAACGTGATGAGAATGGAATTTCAAGTTCTGTAGCAGTGTGCGATGGTAAAATTCAACAGCTGTAATTAATCCGAACAATTCCTCTAAGTAATCCCTAAGGTACATGCGTAGAAGATGCAAATAGATGCAACATCTCTTCGCAAGATCAGTGGATCAAGCCAATTGTAAAGAACTTGGTCGTCAACGATTCGATTAAATAAAAGTGACTTTGCAAAATCGTTTAAATCCTTCCTCGTAATAAAGTTTATTTATCGAGAGAGTTAGGAGTTTTGCAACTCTATAAATTTCCCCAAGTACTTTATTAAAAGGTGATACTTAAAAGGTGACACTCGCTCTGATAGGCGCACTAAAAGAACGCGTTGTAAAACTTTTTAGAAAAGTTGTGAAGAGACTAAGTTTTTTAATACATATCAAAATAAAATAATTAATTTCGCATCTGTAGCCTTTTTTGTATGAAGTTGGCTACGGGTGTCAATGGACTGTAGTAACCACTTATTATTAAGTTAACTGTAAATTCGTTTGCCACATCAGTTTTATAAAAAAAAATACTTGAAAAACCAATAAGTTGTCTCTGTTACAGAGGTTCTATTTTTTTTTATTGGTAAATAAACAACAATATTTAGATATCAGTTAAGAATGTATGCTTTAAAACTATGCATCAGTTTACGTTTATGCAAGAAAAAAACTGCAAGTTCACTACCAAAGCAAGTTTCCTACCAAATATAACGTTTATCATTACAGCCTATCAAAGTCCCCTGCTGCACATAAGCCTCCTTTATAGACTGCCTCATAGGAGGAATATGCCGTAGTAGCTATGCTTGGCAGCCGGATTGGCAACTGCAGTTTTTTATTATTTTGAGTTTTTATTAGGAATACGCTGCTGTCCGTCTCCTGTTTTAGTATCCCTCCTACTAAGTCCACGGGATGATATTGTGTAGTGGATGGCGACTACGACGGAACATAATGTTTACCTATCTGGTAACGTCCATGTTATGTCTTCGTCACCATCATTACAGCCCTTCAGAAGTCAATACTAGAAATAATAGAAAACACGAATAGAATAGAATTGTATAGAATAGAATACAATAGAATCGAATAGAATAGATATAGAATAGGGTACAATAGGATAGCATTGTATAGAATAGAAAAGAATATGATAGAATGGGATAGAAACGGAATTGAATGAAATGGAATTGAATGAAATGGAGTGGAACGGAATATAACAGCATAGAATAGAATAATTTTATTCAATATAGATTATATATAAGTAATTCTCATTTAACGTCATTTTCCACTTTTACCATCAAGAACAATCAAGAAACCCAGCCGGACTTTTTTCTCAAAGTAAATTGGAGTTATTATCAACCACGTATTCATCTTTATTATAATATGTATTATACGGCCCTTAGCCACCTGTCCTGCGTCCATAGACTTCCCGCATGTCTTACCAGTAGTTTCGGTTGCTGTTAGTATCTGTAACGATGATATCCGTTGTAAAACAATATGTTTTAATATGAAAAAATGTTATTAAGATAGGTAATTTATTACTTGAACGTCGTCGAGTAAACTTTTGTATGAGGCGGATCCAAATAAAAGATATTACTTTTTATGTTCTGAAATCATATCAATAGGAACGTGAGCAACTTAAAAAATACAAGATATAGTTATTATCTTATATAGGAAATAGAGTTACGAGATTTGATGTATAAGTAAATATCTTAAAAATATGTGTAAGCATAAATCGGATAAAAATTCTCGACAAATGAGAGTTTATTATAAACAAAAATATTGTAAATTTCACATGAGTCAATTTTGGCTGGAAGTCGAACTGTGTTCGTCGGGAGTTAGCTTAAGGCACACCAGGCTTTCAGCAGAAAACATGCTTTGCATGACGATATGGTAAGAAAAATAAACAGCTTTAGCCCCGTTTCCGTGTGTAGAAACGAATTTCCTTCCCTTCCCCTTCTTTTCGTGTAGGGTGACGTAAGAGAATCCAGTAACCAATATGATCCAGAAACCAGTAACTCATATGATCCCATAGATGTCGTAAGAGGCGACAGAATGAAAATGAAAGTGGATACAGGCTGCACCATAGTCTGATAGATACTCAATATTAATAATAAAACTGCGGCCACCAACCGGTCTGCCAAGCGTGCCGAAGAATGGGTGGAATTTATTCTCCGCTTTCGTGTGTAAAAAGTTAATTCATATAAAAACAAGCTAATTATATAATTCATAATTTTTTCATAATAAATAATTATTCAAAATAATTATATAAATAATTATATAATTCATAATAAATAATATTGCATGTCACAAAGTATAAAGTTGTTACAATATATAATATAATGTGACAACCTGTTCGGGCGTAGCATTTTAAGACAGAGTTTAAATATTAATTAATATAGAATTAAATTCAATTACAATATTTATAGTGCACAATCTATAGATTATTATTAATTAATTTATAAAAAGTCAAACTAAAAAATAATACACATTTATTTTAAAATTAAATGTCAATAAACATTTTATTTTAACTATTCATCATTCATCATTCTTATCTAACACCAGCTTTTGCCCGCGACTTTGTCCGCGTGGAGTTCGGTTATATCGCACCCATGTGTGAAAAAGAGTCTGCTGGTAGTCACAATTATAACTGGATGTCGCGGGCAAAAGCTAGTAAACACAAAACTTCTTTATACACCACATTTTTTGCTAATCTATTGCTGTGTGCCAAAATTATCAGACTACTGGACGAGCTTACGCGTGAGCAAGCTACATAGAATTGCCCGCGTGAAAAACAATTTTCTTTCAAGTCTATACCCGCAAATTTTAATGTCTGCCCTTGTGATTTGTTTATGGTCATTGCAAAGCAGACTTTGAGGGTAAACTGCATTCGTTTGAATTCAAAGGGAAGATCATTCGGGATCAAGGGAATTCTTGGTATAAATACAGTTTCCCCTTGCGCACATCCAGTTATAATTGGGGCTTCCACTACATTGCGATGTAACTCTTTTACTTTTAGTCTGGTTCCGTTGCACAGTTGAGGAGGTTTTAAATTTAGCATTTTCAGTGAATTAAGAAATTCGACAGGGTAGTTAATTGCGTCATCTGTGTTGACCACAGAGTCTATTGACGTGTACACCATTTCTTCCCCCTCAAAAGACGTTAACAGTATATCGTTAATTGCCGTTGCTTGGCCGTTTTTCGGGGTTAGTATGGCACACAACCATTCCATTTGCTTATCGTGTAAATGAGCATTATCTGGGTAAATTTTGGATATTAACTCCTGTAACGTAAATACATCTGTGCACAAATTATCAGGGATGGTTATCATTCCGTCATTTATCGGGTAATTACCGTTGCCGATTTCAAGTAGAAGATTCGCAAATCCACCAGCAGACTCTTTTTCTCCTAAGTGTACCCACATATTTTTCAAGAGCTTGAGGATTTTAATTAGAGGCCATAAATTGGATCTCTTTAGACACGCCTTAACTTCATCTGCTCTAGTTCCTTTTAGCACTACTGGTAGAGTCTGTCTAAAATCTCCAGCCAGCAAAACCGATAATATTAAAAGTATTTGTGACAAACCTAACTGAAAAGTGCAATAATATAATTTTACAACATGTTTACAACCTTAGTATTATAGTATAGAGCATCGTTTGGTAATAGCTAAGAAAATAACTCTTATTTGTACAAACAAAAAATCGACCAATCAGAGCGCGACACGTATAGAACATTCTAGAAATTATTAATTAACTGCGTAATACTTAGTCCCGAAAATGATGGAAATAATATTTATGCTCTAGAAGAATTGTAAACATGGCATTGAATTAGATTAAGGTTTATAGATTAAGGAAATAAAAGAATATTTAGCGTAACGAAACTTAATTCCTACTTATAGTAAAATTAAAGAATTAATGTACCCAAATATTGTGAAAATTTGGGATATTTTGGTTAATAACTTTTTACATTGTTAATATATTAAGAAACCTTATGGTGTGCTAATAGATAACTGAATTACCGATTTAACAAAGTATAGTACATTTGTGTAGGAAGTAATCGTGTATAGAATAAATTGTAAATTAAGACAATTGCATAGAGAAAATGTTATGTAATAAAGAGACAAAACGGACAATGGTAAGCTGCTCACTTTAAAGTAACGCTCGAGTCTACCTTATGGCTTCGGGGCCCAGTAACATTGTAGTAGCTGAAGTGACTAGTAGCAGAACCAAGAAGTAGCTGAATATAGAACATAGTGAATAGTAGCTAGCAACATAGTAGCTGATAATAGCAGCTACACAAGTGATAATAATAGGTAGTTGAACAACATAGTAGCTGATAATAGCAGCTAGTAAACAGTGATAATAAAAGCAGATAGCACTAGTAGTAGTAAGTTACTACCGAACAATTTAAAGAAATAGTCAACTGAAGGAATAGTCTGAAAAATATAGTGACCAACCGATAGTGAACAACCGATATAGAACAACCGTAGTTGAACAACCGTATTCAACAACCGTGGTCAGTAACCAATAGTCAGAAGATTTCCGGCGAACAGTTGAGCAGTCAAACCGCTGGCCACTGTCTTGCCATTTGTATTCTATTTCGGGCATTTTGATTTAACCTCAGTCCACAGTAACCCAGCTGAACCCACAAAGACGGCAGTAGAACTATATTCCGGAACCTATAGGTGTAGGACGTGAGCGACTCGCGGAGTACTTTCGATAACACTTACTCCAGAATTTCGCCCGTCCGGCACAATGTCCATTAGATAAATCATGGATAAATCTTAATCGCCTTACTGGACAGATATCTGTTCCGGACTCTGTGTATAGCAGACCGTTTCGATATACTTCAAACCGAAACGGCAATGTTAATCCTGCAGCTACCAATTCACAAAGTCTACCGTAAGTTTCATTTTTTAAGATATCAGCTGAATATTCATTTGCTGTTGAATAATTATCACCATTTCTGTCGTGGGTCATAACTGAAAACCTAGGCCAATCATTTACCACAAATCTAACAATTTGTGAACGCACTACCATCGCATTTTCTTGGATTCCGTAAATTAAAATGAAAGAGCACGAAATAAACAGGCGCTGTCACCTATAATGGGGACGACAGTATGTTCTTCCATTTTTCCTTTAATATTAGGAGTTTCTGTAGTCATTTTTTCAGTGAGAAAAAATACTTATATCAACAATACCTAATCACAAAGCAAATCGAATTCCAAGTTTCAACAGTGGTTGTAAGAAAGACAAAATCAAGCAACTAATTCGAAACACGAAGCAAATCTTAAACCGTAAGCAAGCAAACAAAGTCGAAGTCTAGTCAATTATCCGTTAACAGTGAATAGATACCGTATGTGGTACAGGTTGAAGCGCTCATTCACCATTCACTTTTTTTTTATAGAATAAGGGTGACAAACGAGCACACATTCTACCTGATGGTAAGTGGTTGCAGTGGCCCATAGACATCTACATCTATCTTCGTTTGCGAATAAACCCTTTTCACTGGAAAAGAGGCATTCTATCTTAGTCCTCACGGCTGACAACTTTATATTAGTTCGAAAAAACACAACGATACCGCGTTCTAAAACGATACGAACGCCATCTATTGGTAGGGATTGGAACTTGAAGATCAATACAAAATAGGTAGGTACCTAAGTATTTCTTTTGGTTTTGCCATCATTTATTAATTTGTAAAAATATATATTTGGTTTGGTTAAAATTATTATTAAAATAGTTTAACTAATCTTGTTTCCCATACAAACTTTCAACCCTTTTTCCCCCATTAGGGTTGAATTTTCAAAACCCTAGAATACGTGATTGTTTATTTCCAATTGTTAACCTAAAACAAAGTTTCAGGCTTCTAGCTCTAAAAGATGGACTTCCATACAAACTTTTAACCACTTTTTCACCCCTTAGGGGCAGTTCAAAATCCTTTTCAGCGGATGACATCGTCATTACAACTGTCTGTATGCCAAATTTCAGCGAAATCCGTTCAGTAGTTTTGGCTGTGCATTGATAGATGAATCAGTCAGGTTTGCTCTCCCGAAAACGAAGACAGACGACAGTACTAACTATATCTTTTGATGGGTGAAATATAAAATCGATCCTGATGAAAATAAATCATCTTTTCACAACATTTTATTAGCTTTATTCGCTCCATCGTGTTAGTATAGTTAAATAAAACGTTAATTTCATTTAAAAATCATGAAAATACTTAAACATAAAACCAGCAGTGGAATTACTGAATTACAATCAGTTGACTAGGGTCAATGTACGCGCGAACGTCAATTCGCGCGGCCCGCAACTACGATGGTATATAATAATACCTAATAATTTACAACACTTCTAAATACCTAACTTATCTACCCCTACTATTTTGCCACTGTAATTGTCTCCACGTACTTTAATTCAATTCACAGGTTAAATAAACCAAATAACTGTTTCAATTCCCGCTAATGAAAAAAATACTTAAATGAAATGTTAACAAGGTTAGAGTCATGCGTTTTTATTCATCGTGTAGGTATGTTTATTATTCTGATGTATTCAGTTATGTACCTATTCAGATCACTTCAGTACTAAGTTAAATAAAAAAATTAGGTATGAAACAGCTTACCGCTCTAAATCCTCCGTGGTCTTATGAGATGCGGCTCAAATTATGCTCCATTCATTTCGAGGCAGATGTGGGCTCGGTGTTGCGTCTCCTCACGCAGGCGGGGCATCATCGTGTGGTCTTCGACACAGTCCGCACGTAGTTTGTCGAAAACATCCACGATCCTTTGGCGTATTTCGTCAGCACTATCACACTCACGATTAAAAACCCTTTCTTTCACATACCCCACAGAAAGAAGTCTAACGGGGTCAGATCTGGTGAGCGAGGTGGCCAAGCGTGTGGTCCTAGTCTGCCAATCCAGCGATAATCAAATAATTCGGTAAGGCACTCACGGACGAACCTCACGACATGTGGAGGTGCACCATCATGCTGGAACCATGTCGCCGCACAGATATTCATCCAACGATAAGTCGTCTAAAATGTCAACCAACTGTTCATTTATAAAGTTTAGGTATCACTGTCCGTTAAGTCGCTGTGGCAGAAACACTGGTTCCAGTATGCGATCCTTAAATAAACCTGCCCATACGTTAACCGACCATCGGGTTTGGTGCCCGGTTAGTCGAACAGCGTGCGGGTTAACCTCTGAATACACGTGTGTATTTCTTCGGTTCCACAGGCCGTTTCTGGTAAATGTCGACTCATCCGTCCAGATAACGTGCTCAATGGAACCAGGCACATGTTGTTGTTGGTCTAATAACCAACGGCAGAAAACTCGTCGGCGGTCGTGATCGCCGGGAACTAAAGCTTGCACTTTGTGCACTTTGTATGGCCGCATTCGGTTACGCCTTAACACTTTGTGAACTGAACAGTATGACATACTTGTTCCATCCCGACGTCTTAACAATTTAGCGATACTTCGTGTACCTAGGTTTGGATATCGGCGAACGACATCTAAAATGCGCTCCTCGGAGTGAACAGTCACTTGACTTCCACCTCCTGCCGCTACCGGAGCAATGGGCCGATTTTCCAACACTCGCTGAAATGCTGCTGTTATCAGACGAGAGTCAGCTGGGTGTCGAGCGGTCGGGAATTTCTCTCGGTAAATTCAAAAAAAGAAACACAAAACGTAACAACAAGAATAACACGTAATAACAAGCAGGTAATAACAATAAGAATTTAATAAACGCATGCGTGTCCAAAGTCAACACGGAACTGTCTCAAAACTAAAATTAATAATGAATCCCAAAACTGAAGCCTACTGCGTCCTAACGTCCTTGCGGTAAACACTTTGAACATTCCACACAGACCGTCAAATGTTATGACATTGCCAACTTTTATTTTATAAGTTTAGTTTCCATATGATCCCTACGACTAGTTTTTCATATGGAATTTAAAAGTTATAGTTGTAATTTTTTTAATACAATTAGACAATTAATTGTACCCTGACGAAACAAGCAGTTCGTTACTACAAAAATGATATTGAAATTAATAAACGTACTTACTTGGGTACTCACTTACACAATTATAAACACTATTTCATCGTTATGATTGATTTTCTACAAGAAAATAGAAATGAAATGGTATTGAATAATTTAATAGTTGAAATCAATTGCAATTATGATCGACAGTTAATTAATCTAAAAAATGATTATTTTACTTTATTATAATTGACTTTCCGTTTTTAATCCGTCCAATACTTTGATTTAAAAAGAGGTACGTCAAAACTATTATTTACTACAAGTTTTATTGTAATTGCCGCCTCTAATTCTTATGTCGCTTGCAAACAAATCTTAGTAGGTAAATTTCGGAGCAACATGGCAGCGTTGCCAACACCAATTTGTCAAATTCTCCGAAAATCCATGTCAAATTCCCCAATATAACAACTAAACAACTTCAACAGATTCCCCTCAATTTTACTTTAAGAAATTAAGCAATTTTCAACTAATTTTATAAGATTTATTTTAAACTAATTTTTTTTTCTTTTTACCGAATTTTTTTTCACACTTTCCATATTTTTGTAACAAGCATTTTGCTCCATGGAGTATTTTTAATTTCTTCCCTTGTTGCCATTAAAAATACCACAATATCTGCATTTATATGCATGCGGTTCTCTGCTTTAAAATTAAAAAAATAAGAAATGAAAAGTATTAAATGATACACAAAAGTTGCCGAAATAAATCGTAAATGTGGTGCAATGAAGATATTTAAAAAAAGGGAGTCATTCGATATTCATAAGCAACCTAACAAAAATTTAAAATAAGTATATCGATTTTCAAAATCCCCGCATTTTCCCCGCATAATATCAATCCCCATTCTTTAAACGAACAAAATACAACTTACCTACACGCAGTATTAATAAAATTAAGGTAAATGATCAAACTCTATCAAATCCTCAGTGCATCGCTGAAGCATTTAACAACTATTTTATCGATATTCAGGCAAACATAGATGTCACTAACAAACATAAATCTTGTAAAATAAACACCAACAGTAAATCTTTATTCATGCCGCCTAGTGTTCCATTAGATATTCACAAAATAATAATGTCGTTAAATAATACAAGTAGCGTGGGATACGATGGCATTGCTACAATATTAAAAAACACATATCAATGGAAATATGGGACATCTAAGTCATCTAATCAACCTAAGTATTAGCGCAGGCATTTATCCAGATGCCTTAAAACATCAATTATAAAACCGCTGTTTAAGAAGGAAAATAGAGAACTAATGGAATATTATCGGCCCATCTCACTTATTCCCGTAATTTCAAAATATTTGAAATATATATATAAGGAAATATAAATTTATTGAAAAATATAACATTTTATGTGAGGAACAAAAGGATTTAGACCACATAGGACAATCAATATGGCCATATATGACTTTATATACAATATTATTAACAATATCGATAAACGTAGACATGTCTGTGGCATATTTTGCGACATGACAAAGGCATTTGATTATGTAAATTACGCTACTCTTTTAGAAAACTTGAAGCCTATGGCATTAGAGGCAATGTTCTTAATCTAATTGAATCTTACTTAAAGAATAGAATACAAATAACTGAAATTAATCAAATTAATATAGCAAATAAGAAGAGAATATTTCGATCGTCAAAGCGCGAAGTTAAATATGAGTACCACAGGAAGTGTGCTGGGACCTTTCATATTTATATTGTACATCAATGACTTACCTAAATGCATTGAGCAACCAGTAACACTGTTTGCGGACGATACCACAGTGACAATACCATGTAAAGTGTAGAGACCTATGAAAATGACATTAATAACTCCTTAAAATTAGTTGTAAACTGGTTGGATGAAAACAATTTAAAAATAAACTTAAATAAAACAAAGTTATCCATTTCAGTCAACGGATTCCTAGCATGAGCCTAAATGTACACTACAATAATGATGTTGTAAAAGTTGAAACTGCAAAGTTCCTAGGTCTCGAAATAGATAAACATCTTAACTGGAAAGCACACATTAATACTTTATGTAAAAAATTAGTAAAACCGCATATGCTTTACATAATTTGTCTTCAATAGTATATACGGATGCACTCCTCACTGCTTACTATGGCTTAGCAGAATCCCACCTCCGATATGGAATAATATTTTGGGGTAACTCAACCGAAAAAGAATCAGTGTTCAAGGCTCAAAAAAGATGCATAAGGGCGATGTTTAAGCTTAAAACTACCGATAGTTGCATGCCATATTTTAAACAGTATAAAATACTGACATTACCTTGTTTATACATACTAGAAGTAGCAGTGTTTGTTAAATTGCATCCAAAACGTTTTAAACGCCTTGACCAAGCAGTTCCACGTAATAGACGCGACAATACCCTTTTGTGCCATCATTCCGCTAAGACAGCACTAATGCGCAAAAGTATATACTGCATGGCTCCAGTCATATATGATAAAATACCAAAAGTTGGAAAGAATTGCCGCTATCGATATTTAAAAAGGCTTCGTAGCTTCTTGACAGTCAAAGCATACTATAGCGTAACAGAATTCTTGACTGAAAAAATTTTTTATTTTGAGATTAAGACTGTATAATGTTAAAAATTTGAATTATGTTTGTTTTGTGTTATTATTTTATTTCTTATAGCTGTTTAGGTGATTAGTTTATATTTCTGTATATTTTGCATGCCTACTGGTAAAATATGGCTGAACTCACCTATATTTCCATGTACTGTACCCATATTTGCAAAATAAAATATCTTTATCTTTATCTTTATCTTTATCTTTAAATTACCCGCAATTTGGGAATTCCTTATGTTGGCAACGCTGACGCGAGGTGACACAGTCAGCCGGGCGGCGGCAGCACGTTACGAGGCGACGGGGAATGCATTCTTCCCGCTTTGAAAATTCGATGTTCCCAATATACAGTCACACAGCTTTCTTTGCACGACGCGCGACGATGGTTTAAAGGAAGGAAGAAGAATTATTTATATCTATTGTTTTATGACTGAACTAGTGAACGAAAAGGTAAATAGAAGGTGAATGGGAAAATTGTGCAGTAAAGTTAAAAGTATTGAGGTAGAATACCGAAAAAATTACCATGTGGTCAACCTGATGACGGAAACATTTATCATTCGCATTGATGATGATTCTGATGAAGTAGCATCCGTAACACCAACATACCATCGACATCTCCAAAAAACAATCAAAAGAAGGACCCCATTCTGAATTTGAAAGTCTTAGAATCATTGATAATGGGAGTTCATGTTTTCCAATCTTACCGTTGATCTCAATGTTATTATTAAGAAACTCAAAACTTTAGATATTACCAAAGGTACTGGTGCCGATGGATTAGCGCCAATATTTCTTAAAATTGTGCTGATAGTTTAGCTTTTCCTTTGTGTAAAATTATAAATGAGTCATTTAGTACTGGTGTTTCCAGATCTGGAAGCTTGCAAAGGTAGTACCAGTCTTTAAATCAGGTGATATTGGTATTGTTTCAATTATCGGCCAATCTCGATACTTTCTACATTAGCCAAGCTTCTTGAATCAATCGTTTGTCCTCATATTCAAACCTATTTCCGACAATTTATGACTGACTCTCAGCACGGTTTCGTGAAAATAGATCAACTTTAACTAATCTTGTAACTTTTGTCGAAGATCTTGTAGATGCCATTGACAATAGAAATCAAGTTGATGTTATCTATACCGATTTTGCAAAGGCATTCGACAAAGTTTCACATTCAATTTTGCTAAGAAAATTAAGCTCTATGGATTCACAGGAAAGATTTGGGATTGGTTTAAGTCCTATTTAAGTAACCGTTCCTTCTATGTAGTCTTGGATGGGTTTAACTCTGATACTTACGATATAACATCTGGTGTGCCCAAGGATCACATCTTGGGCCCATACTTTTAACATCTTTATTAACGATATAACTGATAGTTTTATTTACTCTAAACCTTATCTTTATGCAGACGATTTAAAGATTTCTCGTAAAATTGATGATTCCGATGTAGTACTATTGCAATCTGATTTAAATAGGCTGTCACACTGGTGTAAAATAACTCAATGAACCTAAATGTAAATAAATGTTTTCATATTAAATTTTGTCGAAATCATAACTTTATAAGCTCGCATTATATAATAGATGATTCTACTTTAAGTGAAGTAGATACTGTTTTAGACTTAGGGTAGTGTTTGACCGCAAATTGACATTTATTCCATTATGATTATATTGTCAAGAAAGCATCGAAAATGTTAGGATTTATTATTAGAAACGGTAAAATTTTCGCAGTTATCAAACAAAAAAATATTATATAATGCCTTTATTCGTAGCACTCTCGAGTATTGTAGCGTAGTATGGAACCGCACTATACTACCCATTATTTCGGCTAGAAAGGATACAGAAGAGATTTCTTTGGCACCTGGCGTACTCTTCTGGAATGGGACGAAGGGCTTCTCTTACTCTTACTCCCAGGCTAAAACATTTTAACATGGACTCTCTTGAAAACGCAGAGCTATTATCGACCTAACTTTTATTTTAAAATTTAAGAAGTCAAATAGACTGTCCCCAACTTCTAAGCTACTTTAAATTTAGGGTGCCCAGGACACTTCCAGACTCCCATTCTGCCACTTGCCCCACCATTTCGTAGGACTGTGCTGGTAACAACTCTCCTGTAGCTAGGTTAAGTAAACTTTATAATGGGGTCAGTAGCCGGACAGATATAAATTTTGTTTCCTTGTACAAGTTTCGCAAGTACTTGTTAGACACAATTTCAAATTAAGTTATTTTTATTTTGTATGTTTACTACACATAATATCTAAATCACTGGTTGTTTTGTTGTTCTGTTTTTAAAATGTTTTAAACTTTTATTTTTTTTTCTTAACATAATATGTAAATTAACACTTTAATTATGGTTTAGCGGTGTTTACCTGTAAGTAATTGTGCAATTAGTATAAGACTTTATTATACATTTAGATTTAGTATGTTAAATTGTAACAATTGTAGGTAGACCTTTTAAATAAATAAATAAATAAATAAATAAATAAATAAATAGACATCTGGCTTCCATGTTCCATGTTCCAACGGTATAATGGACGGCGTGTCACCCTTAGCTTAAGCTTTCTTGTTACAAACTACTTTATTTTACGATAGAAATAAAAATAATGCTGAAGTAAACATTATCCCTTTAAGGCCGGGAAAAAAAATTGCGTAGCTCGTTTTCGATCTTATATTCTAAGTACCCATGTCCAAAGTCATCCTAGAAAATAATAAAAAATTCCGCCCTTCCCCCTGAGAAAACATGTCACGATAGTGCGATGTCGGCTTTACCTTGTCTATCAAAATTTTGTTAAGGTATAATTTTGCTATGTATATTTTGTAATTTATAATGAAAAAGGGCATGATTATTCGTAATTATTTATTAATATAAATAAAAAATTAATTAATCAACATTTAAACTAAAAATAACTTCTTGAGATCAATCATTTTTAAACATTTTGGTACAATCACTTTGAAATAAAATCTTAGAAACTTAGCCTCTAATTATTGCTTATGAAAGGATGTGAAACAGTTGCCTTTTCTGTTAAGACAAAGATACACGTTGCATTTTCACATCTTATCTTGGATCTACACCTTCCATTCTACAGGATCGAGGGTTTTCGATCTCGTCTAATACCGGTAATGTTCATAACCATCGTGACGTTTCGCCTCTGAAGGTACATTAGCCGGTCGGTATCTCTTGCAGGAATATTTGGGTCGACATTTTCCGGATCTTGAGTCTCAAACCTTCCATGTTTTCAACAGGATCTTGTCCTGGCCTTGGACGATCAGGGTTGGTAAGACCATCAGCTACTTGCAATTTGAATTGAAGTAAGTCAAAGACTTGGCCTCTATGTACGTGAGCCGTCTGGCAGTGTATTTTGTATAAACGCCAAGCATTTGCGACTGCAAGATCAAAAAAATGTAACATGATCTTCAAAGTCCATTTTCTGGTCTTCATATAAGTTCGATAATACTCGATTGATTGGTCGAGGACGTCAACTCCTCCCATGTTCCGATTATAATTGGCAATGATAAGGGGCTGCCTGACATCGATGTACGCATTCTCCTTTTTATCCCATCGCTTCACGAAAATATGATCGTCTGCCGAAGTGCAATTGGATGCCGCCAGAACGGATTTGTTGTCCATCCAGTGTACAATTACAACACCATTATTTACGAACTGTTCAGTATCTCCTCGGTTCATTTCACGGTCCTTTTTAAAAGTCATATATTTTTTGTCAGGTATTCATCATAACCGTTCCTGTGCCATGCATTCCTTTTTCAGATAATCTTTCCAAGAGGTATTGACGTGAAATAACGATCGAAGTAAATGCGACTTCCTGGGGAATGGATTTGGAAAAGTGCAAAATAACTGCACCACACCAGAGATTTATCTGTGAATGGGTGTTACCCTTGATAGACTTCAAAGTCGAGCATTAGACCATCGCTTGTTGTGGCTACAAAGTTTTCAAGCCGGTGGGTCTAGGTTTAAACTGTATGACTTGGCGTAGACCTTTTGGGCACAAGCCGCAGAAGGGATCATTTGTTCGTCTATAGAATAGTAACCCGGTAGCCTTTCTATTTTCTCACAGGCATTTTTACCTGATTTAATACCGGTTGTACTCCATAGACTGTTCTTAATACCAACTGGGGCGATATCCTCTTCCACCACATGAAAATTTGTGCGCAACAGCTTCAGTCGGTCTCTTGGAATGATATCAGCTACTAATGCCAGTCTCATTTCTTGCCTCCAGTACATATGAAGTCATGGATAAGTTATACCCCATTATAAAATGCACACCAATGAACTTCTTCATTTCTACAGGATTGGTATGAAGAACCCTTCCAGTTTGCCTCAAGTAGTAATTATTTGTGCAGTAAGCAGCTTTCTCATAAAATGCATCGTCAAAATAGTCCTCGAAGTATTCGAGAGGCGTTCTAATGGTTTGTTGTTCCCGTGGCGGAAAATTATGTTCTTTTTGGTCAAATGGAATAGATTTCCATAGCCTTCGCCTAGACGGATCCCTGTTGCGTTGAGCTGCCTCGGACTGAGCACGAACGCTAGGTGGCGGAGTACCAGATAAATCAGGCAGCTGATCATTTCTACTCATGCGGTCCCTCGTGCGGTACCGAGAAGTACCATGAGATGTGCTTGATGCGCTTGATGAACGATCAGGTAGATGATGCCGGCGACTTACAGAACGACCACGTTGAGAGACACCACGATTTCGTTGCGAAGGTCCTCGACCTCTCTGTGAATCCCCACGACCACGTTGAGATCCAGCGCAGACTGTATTCGGACTAGGACATATTATTTCTGGTACCTGAATGTTAGTGGCTTCTTCTTCTTGCTCGCTGTTAGAAATTTCGTCGTCCGAATACGACTGACCCGCCACTCGATCTGGTACAGCCTCAATGCCTTCCTCTTCATGACATTCCTCATCTTCGAAACCCCTATCTCAGACTCGTTTCCGTCTGCTATCAATTCTAGTAAGTATTCCGAGGTTAATGTTCTTTCTGCAACAGAAAAAAGAACGTTTTGTAATTTTTTTACCGATTAAAAACATTAAAAACATTGATGTAATTGTTAATCAACATACATTTTGATAGACGAGTTAAAGCCAGACTCGCACTATCGTGCGTGTTTGAACTAACAACCAAGTATCTTCGTGTCCGATAGGGTATGCATTGAACTATAGTTGTTTAATTGACTTGACTTTATTACCTATTAAAATCGCACAATCAATGTAGTTAATCACTATTTAAATATTTTAATCTATTTTAATATATTAAATTACTTACTTTTCCACGCGCGTCGATCAGCTGCACCGCCATTTTGAAAAGGGCAGAAATCGCGACAACTTCTGACAAGTATAACCTTTGCGGCAAAGTTCACACTATACTAAACGCGCTACCGTGTGGTAACGGCCGCGTCTCGTAAAGTTGATCGAGCGCGCGAAAATATTTTGTAAAGTTGAACGCACGATCGTATAAGAGCGTCGTTAAAGGATATCCATTTTAATTTCAACCTCTTCCAAAGTTCTAAGTTAAAGTAAAGTACCTGATTCTACAATAAAACCATTAATTACTATTATAATATTATAAAACAATAGCCTAGTATCATGTAGTACTTTAGAACGACTGTACACATGCGCAGACACACCCCTCCACTGTCGCTCAGCGTTCTTTTTACGTGACGGGACCTGTACCGAGCTAGATAAAAGTTTGGCTTCGACGCGGATATTGACCCTAGTCAGCTGATTTTATGATTTATTTATTTTAAATTCCACTGCTGGTTTAATGTTTAAGTATTTTCATGATTTTGTAATGAAATTAACGTTTTATTTAACTATACTAACACGATGGAGCAGGAATAAAGCTAATAAAACGTTGTGAAAATATTTTTTTCATCAGGATCGATTTTATATTTCACCCATCACCAAAGATGTAGTTAGTACTGTCGTCTGTCTTCGTTTTCAGGAGCGTTTCAAAATACCATGTATAGATCTATTACTAGCAGCATATTTTGGTTTAGTGTTTGCAAAATAAAATATGCTGCTATTAATTAGAAATTAGAGATTTGGGTGGCGTTGTAAGAACAAACACAGCCACGTCTTACCAGCCGACTGTTCTTGTTTGGAAAAGTTATGAGTCAAACTGTTTTTTTAGCCAGCTGATATGCTAATAACATAATATCCCAATGAGTTTGTCCAAATCCAGATTCTTCCATGTTACACATGCAGCTAGATCTGCCTCTAACTCGGCAGGAAGTGTTGCTTTTCTCCCGAGTTTCATATTTATTACCTCCTGTAAAGGCTTGTTTTCTTTTGAGATAAACGGATTAGTGTTGTTTATGCACATTATAGGTTTTAGATGTTTTAAGTATCCCATTTTGCCCTCTTGAATAGCCAATATTGCCATAGTCATAGAATCTGTGTCCCATTTTGCCTAAAACAAAAAGCGAACAAGGTTTTCAATATGGACCAGTGGATCATAATATGGACCACTATAATCATTATTATAGTCCATTTTAAAACCATTCGTAGCTCCATATTACAAAATGATGCAATGTCAAAGTTATAATTTCGTTAAAAAACAATGTTATGAGTTACAGTAACGGAATACTTTATGAATAACTAGTAACACTATAACGTTTCCAGAATGTAGACAGTCAAAATACAATGATTGTAATTGAAGTAGTAATAATGTTACAAAGCTTACTGAAAAGTTACATCAGACAGCGCTAAAATCTCAAAATGGTTGCTGTTGGCGCGCCCGGCACGCGCACGTCTGCCACTTACATCATCTGCGTCAAATCAGAACACATGAATATACTGCAATCAGTATAGATAATTGAAGTTGAGGCAGGCAGTGCATGATGCAGCTATTTGTCTCCCAAATATGCATTACACGCACACTGGTGTATTTTGATTTTGATCTCGACCTACTCACTCCATCGCCAATCTAGTGTAGCAGCCAGGCTAATCAACCCAAAACGGTAATAAATAACGTTACCCTGGTGCTACCATAACGCAGAAGGTGAAGGTCTGAAGAAAACATTTATTTCCTAATTACCCCGGCTACTGAGATACCGGACTGCATATCGATGCGTGATAATATGACGTATATATTTAACGTTCTAATACAAAACAAGAAACAGTCGCAAATATCATCAGCGCCGCATCGTCTTCACACGCCGGCTATCTTCGTGAATCCGTCGACCATTTTCGAGCCGTTTCTTCAACGCCGTAGCTTCTTCTTCTTGCTGTTCCGGAGATGTGTCACGCCGCCGCCGCTCGCCGATTACGCGCGCGCGTTTTGCGCCTTAAAGGCACCCTCGGAAGCGGGGAGGGTGGTGAATGCTCTAAGCATACCACGCAGCCGGCTGCGTGGTTATGGGACTCACTGACTAACCTAACTAACCTAAGTGCCTACCCACTAAACACCACCTTGGGGTCGGTATTGGCCATAGTGGCCCTACTGCCGAGATTTGATGCGACCCTCTTTAGGGAAAGAGGGCGCAGGCGGCGAGGCCGCTGAGAGACGTGCCTACTAAGGCATATTAAGAATGGATGAAGAAGGCTTTGCCTGAGCCGCCAAGAGGCAGTTAAGGTCGGCCGAAAGCTTTTGGGGGTCCGAGAGGCGTTTCTCGGTCTGCGGACTCGATAGCGAGAGGAAGTGGGGCTGCATAGGAAGCTGCCTCACGAATGAAATGATTGGAGTGGGACTCTGAAGCTTTGAAGAAGTTTTCAGAGTTTTTAAATTGCTGGACTGTGGGGAGCTCTAAGTCTCGGTGGAGGTCGGCGTTACGGACGTACCAGGGTGCGTTCGTAGCTCGACGACAGAAATTGTTTTGAACTATTTGAAGTTCATTAATGAGATTGGGATTAGCGTGGGCAAAATGGGGCCCGCGTAAGTCATGACTGGTCGTATACAGACCTTATAAAGGGTTCGCTTGTTGCGGAGGGACATCTTACTGTGTCGGCCCAGCATACTGTTGAGCCTACACAGATAGAAGCGTGCGTTGCGGGTTACTCTTTGACATGGGGCCTGAAAGTGAGCCTCGTGTCAAGGACACCTAAATATTTGCGGTCGTATGCCAGGGACAGGGTCCCTTGCATACGGATTGGGAATGGTAGAGATGCGGCGTTGTTTATGATCGAAGTGAACGGCGGAGCTCTTCTCCAGGTTCACATCGATACGCCATTTTGGAACCAAGCTCCTAAGTCACTGACTGTTGGATCCTGTTCCGAATACGTGTTAGTGATATACCTTTATAGTAAAGGGCAGTGTCATCTGCAAGAGGAGATCTGTACACCATTCGACGGTATGGGAATGTCGTTGGTGTACAGGATATATAGAAGAGGGCGAGTACCGAGCCTGAGGACACCGGCTTTGATTGGACGCGAAGAGGAGAGCGTGCCTTCGTGTCTGTAACAGAAGGTACGGTCTTTCAAGTAGGAGGCCACGAGACGAACAAGACGATCAGGAGACCTGTATTATGTAGTTTGTAGATAAGGCCTTCGGTCCAGACTCTATCAAACGCTTTCGCTATGTCAAGAAGACCGCGATGGTCTTATGACGGCGAGATAAAAACCGCTGAGGATGTATTCCACAATACGGTGAACTTGTTTGGGACAAAGTGTTTCGCTCGGAAACCAAATTGGTGAGGATGATGAGAGGGTCACCGTCTGTGGGAAACAGATGGCGCCTCATTCGAGTTGGATAACTCGTTCAAATAGTTGCCCATGGCCTTGAGGAGGCTGATGGGACGATAACTGGAGGAGATTGTGAGGCTTTCCTGGCTTGGGGATACCAATGACAGTTGCCTCTTTCCACGTGGTGGGAAAACTAACATTAAAGCAGGCGTTGAAGATAAAAGCTAAAGGGTTAACACCTGCTCAGAAATGTTTAAGGGCTTGGTTGGAGATGCCATCCGCGCCCGAGCCTTTTAGGCTTCAGTCCTTTGATGAGGATGAGATCTCATCATTGGACACAGTGATAGGGTCAGAGACTGTGAGGTGAGTTCCGGCGGACCTCCTCCTCCACTGTCTGGATGTGGGAGGGCTCTGTGGGTTGAGAGCTGGGAGGCATTGAGCAGCAAGCTGTCTGCAAAGCACTCGGCTTTTCCTCGTCCTCGAAGGCAATAGTACCGTCGGGGCGAGAGAGGAGGATATGGTGATAGCGTCTATGCGGAGGGCTCTTGCCATCCGGTAGTACGCTGTATGAGGAAGGAATATTCTCCATGAGATTACTCTTTTCGGGGTCTCGAAATTCGGTAAGGCGTGAACGGACTTCTCGTTGAAGACGATTGGCCGTCGTCTATATTCAGTAGGATGAGTGCTGCTCTCCGGAGAGCAGCTCTTTAGCTTTATTAGGTTGCTAATATGTAAGGAAGACCATTATTGCAACTGGGACGACTTCTCATTCTCCTTAAGGGAGGATGTTATAAGGGTGGAGGTGAATCGACCGCGGTGTCGATTTTTCAGTACTGTCGAATAAGTCCGAAGAAAGGATAGGGGTCCGGAGGTCCAAAGCTGTGGCTAGGGACGTCTTGAAGCCCTTCCAGTTAGTGAAGGTTTTCGTGGATGGAGTTGGGGAGGTGGCTGATGGCCAAGTATAAGGAGACAGGGCGGTGGTCGGAACCAAGATCGTCAAGGGTCTCGATTGACCTGAGGTTGAGACAGACTTCTTTGCTATCATAAAGTCTAATACGTCAGGAGCGTGGTCGGTGTTGTCAGGATAGTGAGTGACACCGGGGGACTGAGGACAGTGAGGTCAAGAGACTGCGTGATGTCAAGCAGTATCTTGCCGGTCTGAGTAGTGGTAAGACAAGTCAATCAGTATGCTTAGAGTTAAAATCTCCAAACATAATAACTGAATTGCCCAACAAGGATGGCCTCAAAATCTTTTGAGGGGAGTTCCACTGGGGATATAGCAGGAGGCTATGACGATGGACGGATGTCCGGTCAGGCCAGCCTGCATACCGTGGCTTCCATGTTGGTAAGCGGCGGAGTGGGAATGTGAGAGCAGTGAAGTGTCTTCTTGAAGTAAATGGCAGTACCGCCGCCTCTGCGGTCAGGTCTGTCATTACGAAGAAGAGAATATTTTTGATGGAGAAACCTTTGAGATTCTGGGGTCTGAGGTGGGTCTCCTGTGGGAGGAGGAGGTCGGCTTCGCGATCTCGAAGGAAGAGCTTAAGCTCGGGAGGTTATTTCGCAAACCGCGAGTATTGAAGGAGATGAGTGATAAGCCCTTGGGCTTAATACGTCCGTGGGACTTTGGGAGGGCAGAGTGAGTCGTCATAAGTTAAATTAACAACACAATGAGCTCAGAAGATTGTGGTGCTCCGCTAGAGCGAGGAGACGGTCCTGAGGGACCTAGCAGCACGCAGTTTGCGCGCTAGTATGGCGATCTCGTGTCGATGCTCTGAATAGCGGAGTAAACCGTATTCAGGTCATCAACCATTGAGGTTGCGCCTGTTGAGGAGCGGAGGATGTCCGCAGGGGTCGGCCTTTTGGGGCCCCAGGGGAGGTTGGTGGCTGCGTGGGCCGAGAAAAGCCCGGAGGGGCTGGATGGGGCCCATAAGGGGCCTAGGAGGGCCCATAAGGGGCCTAGGGGAGCCCAAAGGGCATGGGGCCCATAACAGGCCTTGGGGGCCCTGTGAGGGCTGGGAAGGGCCTGACAGGGCATCCTTGACCAGGTGCCGGGAATGTGGTGTCATTCACCGGCGGTGGAGGTCTAAAAGACAAGCCGAGGCGCAGGGGCATCCCCTAGTTGGCCGGGTGGCCAGGTTGCCCGCAAAGGACGCAAGCTGGCGGGATTCGGCGTCAGTGGGCCGAGGCACTCTTTCAGTGGTGTGGGTCTGGGCACTTAGCACCTGGGGGGCTGAGCAGTTGGCCGCCGCATGCCCGTAGAGCTGGCAGCGGTGGCACTGCGCCGGAAACCGCGCCTATGTGGAGGCTCGATCCTCACCTCGACAGGCCGCACACGGTGCGTACCTGCCGGAAGATGTTCGTTGCCTCCGGCATTGGTTAGGATGGCAGAAACAGCGGGAACCTCTTGCCCTTGCTGCTGTGCATCTTATGCACTGCTTCTAGAAACCTTGGGACTTAAGGTCCTCAAGGATGTCCTCGTTGGCGAGCTCGTGTGGGACACCGCGGATTACGGCCCTGACTTTACGCTCTTCTGGGAGAGCGTACGTGTGGTAGGACACACGTTGGGCTGTGAATAGCCTGGTGAGTCGGCGAAAGTCGTCGATGGTCTCTGGGATGATTTTGATGGAGTCACCTAGGTTGGTGGCCTGGCTGATACCGATTTTACTGTCGTAACAGGTTTTCGACAGTTTGGTATACCTTTCCTTGTCTCTAAGGAAGACAGGGGGCGGGACCTGATTCTTTGCGAGTTTTGGCTCGCAGCGAGCTGCTGGCTTAGAGCGGGGAGGTTGCGCGGCGAAGGGGTACTGCGGCGGCGGGGGGCTGCTGAGGTGGAGGCAGCGGTGGGAGCTGCGGGGCGGTGCAGCGGCGGGGGCTACGGAGGTGGCGGCAGGGACTGCCGGGACGGGGGAGCGATTTTTGGCGGCGCGCTTAGGGCCGCGTTTGGACTTCACTACAGTGAAGGGGGTCTCATCGGTCATTGTGCCGTCTGAGTCCGCGGAACTGCTACTGGATGTGTAGCCAGTTGGGGTGATGGTCCTCTTCCGGGAGGACGTGGAGGAGTCGGAGCACGAGCTCTCCGTTGACATGGCGACGTGGGACGCGGGTGGGACGGTCTGCGGGGCAGCCGTGGCGGCGACGGGGGCCGGGGGGGTGCATGCCTGAGGGGCAAGGGAGGCTTGGACTGCGGCGAGGGCCGTCTCGTCCAGGTTGATGCCCAGACCAAGAGATTGGTTCAGGGCGGCTACGATGGACCTAATGAGGTCCTGAGTGGACATGTTGGGGGAGCGACGTTCTAGAAACAGTGTACGGAGGAAGATCCTGTTCTCAAAGAACAGGGCTTGTTCTCAAAAGAACAAGAGACGTGACTTTCCAGAAACAGTAATACAATATACAAACAATAACAGAAAATAACAATAATAAAAAAATAACAAAAACAGTAACAATTAAATAACAAAAACAAGCGGTCAGAACCTCCCTGCCAGGCGGCAGGGGGCAAAGCAGTAAAGGTGGCAAGCGAACTCACCGAGCGACAGCGCTGCACAGCGTGAGCAGGATAGCGAGGCGCGAGCGAGGCACCTCAACGTACGGGGACAGAGCGCTAACTACTTGTCACGACCGCTCGAGAGCGGTGCGGTAAGCGGAATGATGATGCGCGCGCGCGGTCTGCATGACTTATATAGTCCCGTCCAGCAACGCAGCTACGAGAAGCTATCTACGCGTCTTACGCCGGCAAATGGAGCGCGACATATAATAGTTGTATATAATATTGTAATTGATTAATTTCATTGGTCAAAAATGTAGAAATTCTAATTGGCTAAATAAATAAAAGATATTGGTATTGGGTAACTAGGGATGTAGCCGGGAGTATAAATATAGGCAGGGTTCACTAAAATAAACACCTTCATTCGCCTGCACAGTAAGGCATATCAAGAAAATAGTTTCATTCCATCGCTCCTAGAGCACTCGGAGTCTGTTAATAGTGGACCCATTCACCACTATTACATTGGTGACCCGTTACGAACACCGATAAGGAAGATCCTGCAAGACCAGAACCTACCACCACATGTTCGATCGGTACTAGCAGTGAGTGAAACATTCAGCACGCAGACAAGCTCGACGAACTGGCACTCCTGGCGGACAAGATGATCGAAAACAGCAGTAGCTCACACATATCGATGATCGAAGGCACTTCAATCAAAGCCAATAATACCAGTTTCTTCGAAGAAATTCGGAAACTATCATTCGAAGTCGCCGCTCAAAGCTTCCCAGCATCAAACCTGTTACCAGCAACAGTACAACCAGCGCAATCAGCAACACCGAAGATCGCTTTTCGTCGCAACCGCTCTGCAAGTAGAAGTCGAACAAGCTCAAGAACAAGATCCCTTACTGCTACTATCATCGACGTTTCGGTTCCGAGGCGAAAATGCACAATACCGTGTACATTCAAAAATGAAAATATGAAGTCGGAAAACTAACTAATACGCTTGATGCGACGGGATCCAGCGTAACAGAAAATCCTACCGTCTTTTGTCACCGATAAAAAAGCAAGCTTACCTTCCTTATCGACACCGGGCGAATATATCAGTTTTACCGCCGAGTCAAAGACAGAAAATGAAGCCACTGGATTTTCAACTCTACGCAGCAAACAATACGGTGATTCCTACATATGGAGAAAAACAATGGAACTAGATTTAAACCTACGCCGACCATTCAAATGGGATTTATCGTCGCTAAAGTCAACAAACCAATCATCGGTGCTGATTTTCTTCAACATCACCAGTTGATCGTCGACATCAAAATAGAAGAATCATCGACGGAAAACCAATCTTACATCTCAGTCTTTCGTCCAAGCAACCAATCAGCCCACAATAAGAAGCATAGACGTTCAACAATCGTATCACAAGATTCTTGAAGAATATCCTGGAATCACAAGAATAACTTCAATGAAATTAACACCGAAGCACAACGTTGAGCATTTCATCGAAACCAATGGACCACCACTTCATTGCCGTGCACGTCCAATCGCACCATACCGAGCAAGTTCGAAGAGAATTCGAAAACATGATCGAGCAAGGAATATGCCGTCAAGCAAAAGCCCTTGGTCATCACCACTTCACGTTGTACCAAAGAAGAATGGAGAATTACGAGTTTGTGGAGATTACAGAAGACTGAATTCTATTACCACTCCTGACCGCTACAATACCGCGAGTCAAGTTTCACTCATCAACTGTCGACAAGACTATATTCTCCACCATCGATCTCAACCGAGGCTTACCAACAAATAAAAGTACGCGATGAAGACATAGAAGACAGCAATAATTACTCCAATGGGATTATTCAATTCCCAAGAATGACTCAGGACTGAAGAACGCTGGTCAAACCTTTCAAAGATTCATACACGAAGTACTTCATGGACTGGATTTCGTTTTCGCATTCATTGATGATCTCCTTGTTGCAAGCCCTGATAAAGAAACGAAACCCACCTACGCACCGTGCTACAGCGATTAGAAGACAATGGAATCACAATCAACCCTTCGAAATGCAAATTTGGACAACAAGAAGTTCAATTTCTTGGTTTCACCGTCAACAAGGAAGGAATCAAACCGCCTACTGAAAAGTCAGAGCAATCATCGATTATGCGAAACCTAAAACAATCGAAGAACTAAGGCGTTTTCTTGGGATGATTAATTTTACAGAGACACATTCCTAAAGCCGCTGAAATCCAAGCACCACTTCACGCTTACCTTCACAACACGAAGAAAAAGATAAAACGTCAATCGTATGGAACGATGAAGCCACGAAGGCATTTGAAGCTTGTAAAGTTGCGATCCAAATGCAGCTTTGCTCGCTCACCCATCACACGAGCAACCCTTGCTATCTTCAGCGACGCGTCCGATCTCTCAGCAGGAGCTGTACTCCAACAATACATCAATGGGAAATGGCAACCACTTGGCTATTTTCGAAGAAATTCTCCGATACTCAACGTAACTGGTACATTCGACCGAGTTACTCGCTATATACATGGCTATCAAGCACTTCAAAAAAACGTACGAGGTCGAAACCTGATCGTTTTACCGACCACAAGCCATTAACATATGTACTTCAGAAGAAACCATCATCATCGGAAACACGACGAGCAAGACAACTCATTTTCATAAGCGAATTCACGACCGACATACGTCACATCAGTGGGAAGGACAACATAGTCGCCGACGCACTCAGTCGCATACCAATCGACAGTGTAACATGCCTACATCAATCGACTATCACAAGATCGCCGAAGCACAAGACAGAGATGCGACAATATCAAACACCTATCGAAGCAAAGTAACTTGACCATCAAGCAAGTTACAATGCCAATGACGCATCTACCTATCTACTGCGAAGCATCAACGTCAACCATGCGACCATACCTACCAGAAGAATGTCGTCGCGAAGTCTTCAATACTGCACAACATCAGTCATCCAGGTGTTAGAGCAACCAGAAAACTCATCACTGGAAAATTCTTTTGGCCTTCAATACAAGTGGATGTTGGCAACTGGGCGAAGCAATGCATTCAATGTCAAAAATGCAAAGTACAAAGGCATACATCAAGCAGCCTAGATTCATTTCCACCTACGGAGATTCGAACACCTGCACGTTGACATCGTTGGACCATTACCTACTTCACCGCAAGGACATCGTTACCTCGTAACAATGATCGACAGAACAACAAGATGGCCAGAAGCAATACCTACCGATGATACATCAGCTGAATCCGTCGCGAAAATAATTTATGAAAATTGGATTACTCGTTTCGGATCACCCAAAACCATCAACGGATCAAGGAAGAAACTTCGAAAGCAACCTATTCCTCAAACTTCTTCAAACTATGGGAATACAGAAGACACGTACAACGGCATACCATCCTCAATCAAACGGAATAGTCGAACGATGGCATCGTACATTGAAGACCGCACTCAAAACTCGTTTATCTCAACATACAAAGTGGATTGATGAACTACCTACAGTGCTACTTGGACTACGAGCAACACCGCGACAGACACTAGTCTTAGCGCCGCTCAGCTAACCTATGGCTGCAGCATAAGACTACCGTGTGACTTCTTCACTTCAACATCGTCAAATAATCAAAAATGAATTACGATTTTGTGACTCAACTTCGAGAATCAATCAACAAAGTCTTATCGTCGAAACGCACATCATCACACGGAAATAATAAATCAGTATTCATTCATCAAGATTTGAAAACATGCAAGCAAGTTTTTATGAAACGACAGATGAAGAAGAAACAATTTCAACCTACCTACGATGGACCGTATAAAGTATTAGAGCGAAATAGCAAGACTTTTAAATTACAAATACCCGGAAGGAAATCTACAATTATATCGATCGACCGACTAAAGCCTGCCTATATTATTAACGAGGATACTTCAGAGAGTTCATCATCATCAGCATCATCATCTCAACCAGCGAGGAAGCTTGAAACCCATCACCTACATCAGCAGATAAAACCCATTTTAAAATTACGAGCCATGGGCGAGTCGTCAAACCTCGGTACGCTTTCGCTGGGGAGGTGATGTAGCAGCCAGGCTAATCAACCCAAAACGGTAATAAATAACGTTACCCTGGTGCTACCATAACGCAGAAGGTGAAGGTCTGAAGAAAACATTTATTCCTAATTACCCCGGCTGAGAACTGCGGACTGCATATCGATGCGTGATAATATGACGTATATAACGTTCTAATACAGAAACAAAAACAGTCGCAAATATCATCAGCGCCGCATCGTCTTCACACGCCGGCTATCTTCGTGAATCCGTCGACCATTTTCGAGCCGTTTCTTCAACGCCGCAGCTTCGCTTCTTCTTGCTGTTCCGGAGATGTGTCCCACGCCGCCGCCGCTCGCCGATTACGCGCGCGCGCCGGTCTGCATGACATATAGTCCGTCCAGCAACGCAGCTACGAGAAGCTATCTACGCGTCTTACGCCGGCAAATGGAGCGCGACATATAATAGTTGTATATAATATTGTAATTGATTAATTTCATTGGTCAAAAATGTAGAAATTCTAATTGGCTAAATAAATAAGATATTGGTATTGGGTAACTAGGGATGTAGCCGGGAGTATAAATATAGGCAGGGTTCACTAAAATAAACACCTTCATTCGCCTGCACATAGTAAGGCATATCAAGAAAATAGTTTCATTCCACCGCTCCTAGACCACTCGGAGTGTTAATAGTGGACCCATTCACCACTATTACACTAGTATATACTATATCTATGATTTTGTACAATATATAATGTATTTTTAACACTATAATATGTATACACAAAGTTTTGTTAGAAAACAAAATTAAAAATATACTTTTGTACTTACAATAAATATATTTAGTACTGCTTATTTCATATTGAAATTTGTACCAGCAGGCCCGATACAGGACAATTCAATGAAATATAAATGAATACAATATACTGTTTAATAATAAAGTCTTTTACCGGAAAAAGTGTACGCGAAGAACTTTAAAACCACATATTGACACTTATTCGGCTTCAATAATTTACTATTAAACAAAATCCTACATATACTAGACGTACTCGTAACTTCCATCTTTAGGGCACTTGATATGTGAATGTTGAACTGACGTAAGATGCTTATACAAGGTCGCTGTCCATTCTCTGATTAAATTATTCCCTAAGTCCCCTATAATTGTACACGCGGGGCGTTATCAACTAATGGATTTTTTTAGAATAGGAATATGTGATATGATGATAATTATGTACCTAATTGGAAATATAGAATGATATATTATTAAAAAAAAACTAGAGAAGTCTGAGGATGTTAAAGTTTTCTTTTATTTATGTTCAAGCCCATTTAAGCCTACTTTTGAATGTTTTTATAAAACTGAAGTGAGAAACAAACTTACAGTCCATCTGATGGTAAATAAGCTACTGCAGTAACCTGCAGCCGTTTTTAAACGAAAAAATTATTGGTTTTTGGTTATGCAGTACGATTTTGTGAATCTAGTGGGAATCGCGGTCGGCTGATTGGCCAACTAAGATTCCCACTGGAATCACATCATCATTTCGCTGTTTAACAATTGGTTTCATTTATAAATTACTCAATATCGACTACAAACTGTGTTTTAGATATCCATTTATTTATTGGAACCAACAAGATATAAACTTTACAAATTGTAATACTTAATCTTAGAACGAAACATGCAAACAAGCTTTATCTTAATTATAGGTAACCATGGCTGAGTAAAAATAACAAAAGTAGACAACAAAGTACAAAAATGTTCAGAAAAAAGGAAAAAAGTAATACCTTATTTTAGCTTACAAAATAATGTCATAATGAAAAAAACAATTGTGGATTGATTTCAAATGATATTTTTCAAAATAAAGATTTAAAAATATATTTTTATTAACAGAATGGTTTATTATGATCATTACTAATATTCGCGTTATCCACTCAATTAAGCTTAAAGTACTTGTGTGATGCTTAACTTTCTGAGTTTGCCCTGCACCCTTAACTATTTAGGCCACCGTCTTACAAAATCGCACTACTGGATATAGTGTAGTAACGCTATATATAGAGCGGCTCTTATATATATATATATAGGAGCCGTCTATAAAATACACATATAATTTTGCTTCGTGCAGCGGAATTTTTGTTGTACCATATAACCATATTACAATGTTTTAAAACACGAACGTACGAGACGTCTAGTACTGCGATTGCAAATCCGCCTGCTAAGCGTGACGATTAGTGCAAATCCTCCCTACAACAGGCGAAACCCATATGCAGCTGTGGACTTGATGGCCTGATGAAGAAGAAGAACAACCATATTTAAGGTTTTATAGGAAAAAGTTTGCCTAATGTATTTAATCAACGTAATTACTAAATTTCTACGTGTCAGTACTTTTGCTTTAATGTAGTTTTACAAGGTTACCTATGTAAAATAGTTTACCTAATTGCCATCCCTTGTTTAGCATATACATATATATATATAATATGTTTACATTAACTGTGATTTTATTACCGTTACCGCCTATTACAGCTTAATAAAGTCCACTGCTGAACATATCTCCATAGATTGCCTCATAGTAGGATATTTGCCACACTTGGCAAGCGGGTTGGCAACCGCAGTTTTTAATTTTAGTCGTTATTAGGAAGACGCTCTGATTTGTTTCCCTCTTGCCTCTTACGACACCCACAGGTTGATTCAGGGTAGTCGATATTCTTACACCGCCACTACACGGTGATATTATTATAAAGTAATTAGATTGTTATAGATATAGTGGACTGCCTTGTTGGTCTAGTGGCCGTAAGTGCGACTACTGCTCAAGTGGTCTCAGGTTCGAATCAGGGGTCAGGGCGGGATGAAGTCGTCAGAAGCAGCCTGGAGTCAGAATGTTGGCGATGTTTCACCCTCATGCCTTGGAAATCTAATCTCTCCCCGGTCGTGTCGGATTGCCATCCCATCAAGGGACTTTGAGATTGAGAAAATAGAGATTGCATCTGTTTTTAACTACACACTCGTGCACTTAGCATAATGCACATGCAATAAAATAAGCATAATGCTTCTGTATTTTATATGGTGAGTATAGTGTGTAGAATCTTTTTACAGAAACGAGGCATTTCATCTTAGTTTGCAACAACGCATGTTGTTCGTCTTCAAAAAAAACCTTTTGGGAGGGACTTTCATCAATTTGATCGAAACCGTGTTTGTAGTTGCGATGGAACGAGAAGGAGGAGGCAGACCGCTGTCGTACCGCGGTTACTATACTATCGTAACAATGCCCTCTGTATACGTTCCGTGAATCAAACCCGGTGTCGATTGAACAAACACAAATAAATAAAATATTTCAAAGCGGTTCTTGGGCACATTCTTACAGTTATAATTCCCCATGAAACCCATAATGAGTCTAGGGATAATTTGGCAGAAACATACCAGCTGAAGTTAAGTAGAAATCATAGTGATCCTATCAGGATATATTTTAAATTACTACGTTAGTGCGAAATTCTGCATTATCCGACTACGTTTTTGTTGTAAGATGTCAAATGAAACTTCTAAAACGTTCATTGATATAAATAAATATTACGAACCGGATTAATCAAAATCCTTAACTTTACTAAGTCATAGACTAAACAGAATTTATCGACAACGTTTTATGTTTCGCTAATTGCACATCAATAGAGGTGTCTGTGGAATGGAACAACGGCAACAACCTTGTTAATAAAGGAGGTGAGAATAATATAGCTATTCTATCTTATTTTGTACCACGTAAACCGTCATATTATACATTTGTTATTTAATTTAGGATTCCCTCTATGCTAGTGATTACTCTGAGGTTCAAACATTTAAGTTCTAAAATTATTGTTTAATCATTGTGACCAGTAGTGTTCTTTCTAATCAGCATTGTGTTCTCGTATACAAATAAACTGGTTGCCTAGTTATACAACAACTTATATTCCCAACATCAGCTCTAAGGATTTCCACTCGATTTGTTTTAATTTTTACTTTTTCTTGTACCTATCAACTCTGACATTGGCAGAGAATCATCGGCGAAACAATATAATTGCTTTATTTAAAGACGAAGTCATTTTAGCTCGCATATTTTCCAACGGACTTCTTTTTTGAAACAGACTCTAGCTTAAACCTACTTCTTTTTGTAATAAGGCAGTTAATGCTTGTATGTTTCTACTTAGAACATTTTTCTACGTGTGATTAGAATATTTCTAAGACTTCCTTAATTATTAAAACGCTAGTATTTTATAGTATCAAAGGTTACAGTATATATAAGTGTTTCTCTACAACCTGGCCGCATTAAATGTTATGAATTTTGAAAGGCGTAAAAAAGGATAAAAGTTAAAAAAGAAAAAAGTTAACGTAATAATGTAGGTATGGTAAATATGGTAGTAATAGGTATGAAAAGTAAGATAGGATGAAGTAGTTAAAAGGGTGTACAAGCGAGATAAAGAGAAAATATAATGTAATGGCGATAAGTGTTTCATTTCATCTTACATATATATAGTGCTTTG
This sequence comes from Parnassius orleans, assembly GCA_029286625.1. Classification (NCBI taxonomy): domain Eukaryota; kingdom Metazoa; phylum Arthropoda; class Insecta; order Lepidoptera; family Papilionidae; genus Parnassius; species Parnassius orleans. The sequence continues at coordinate 8,048,003 of JAGSMP010000003.1, forward strand.
TTGCACCCCAAAATACAGACAAATTAAACGTATTTAACACATAGAAAATTAAATATTTCAACAACCATTTACAATTTACGTTTTTTCTAACCATATCGTTCGATTAATGTTGTAAGAGGAGGAAACACTAGGAGATGAACAGCAGCATTTTCAGCGTTCTAATAACAACAAGAGAAACAAATCCCTCTTTGTGGAGCAACTTTGGGGAGGCTTATGTTCAGCAATGGACTTTGACAGATTGTAATGAATGGAGAAACGTGAATAAAAAACGAGATTCCGGTTAAGTTTGATCCCCGCTGTCACCAACAAAACAGCTTGTAATTTAAAGGCTAATTTACCACGAAATCGGCTGTGAAGAAAAATATTTTAAGAAAATCTGCATGTTCAAAATAAAATCCTAAAAGTGCTCCAAAGTCCAACTTGCGCAGCAGACCATAACCCTCTCAGAAATCAGAGGCCCATGCCTTCAGTGGCACGAATATAGTACGCAACTTTACCACATACAGCATGTCACGTTTGGTCGTCGTTGTCGTCAAAGTTCAAATTACTTGTCTACAACTTACTGAAACAAACTAATTTTAACTATCTCGGTGTGATCGCTGTAACCAAGTGTACTTACTGGATCGAGCTGTTCAAGTAGTTTACGAGAGCGACTTCGTTAATTTGATTTTGCTACACTTTGAATTCTTGGGTTGCTATGAACGAAATATTAAGAAGAGAATTTAAATAATTGAACATACAAAATAGATCGAACTTTGATCTTTGACCAAAATACATAACACATTACTTTTTTTTTACAGAAGAGCCCTGATGGTAAGTGACTACCGCCGCCCATGAACAACCGCAACACCAGGGGAATTGCAGGTGCATTTCCGGCCTTTTAGAAAGGAGTAAGCTCTTTTCTTGAAGGTCCCTAAGTCGTATCGGTCCGGAAAATCTCCGGTGGTAAACAATTCCACAGATAAGTTGTACGAGGAAGAAATCTCCTAGTAAAACGCACAGTGGTGGACCGCCAAGCATCCAGATAATGAGGATGATATCGTGAATTTTGACGCGATGTCCGTTCGTGAAATTGGCGGCTGGAATTAATCGAACAATTCCTCAAAGCACTCCCGTGGTAGGTTCGATAGAAAATGCAAAGGATGCAACATCTCTTCGCAGCGTCAGTAAATCAGGCCGATCAGAAAGAAATCAAGTTGATGTTATCTATACCGATTTTAGCAAGGCATTCGACAAAGTTTCACATTCAATTTTGCTAAGAAAATTAAGCTCCTATGGATTCACAGGAAAGATTTGGGATTGGTTTAAGTCCTATTTAAGTAACCGTTCCTTCTATGTTCTTGGATGGGTTTAACTCTGATACTGATATAACATCTGGTGTGCCGGGATCATCTTGGGCCCATACTTTTAACATCTTTATTAACGATATGATAGTTTTATTTACTCTAAACCTTATCTTTATGCAGACGATTTAAAGATTTCTCGTAAAATTGTTGATGATTCCGATGTAGTACTATTGCAATCTGATTTAAATAGGCTGTCACACTGGTGTAAAATAACTCAATGAACCTAAATGTAAATAAATGTTTTCATATTAAATTTTGTCGAAATCATAACTTAATAAAGCTCGCATTATATAATAGATGATTCTACTTTAAGTGAAGTAGATACTGTTTTAGACTTAGGGTAGTGTTTGACCCAAATTGACATTTATTCCGCATTATGATTATATTGTCAAGAAAGCATCGAAAATGTTAGGATTTATTATTAGAAACGGTAAAATTTTCACGCAGTTATCAAAAAAAAAATATTATATAATGCCTTTATTCATGCTCTCGAGTATTGTAGCGTAGTATGGAGACCGCACTATACCCATTATTTCTGCACTAGAAAGGATACAGAAGAGATTTCTTTGGCACCTGGCGTACTCTTCTGGAATGGGACGAAGGGCTTCTCTTACTCTTACTCCCACAGGCTAAAACATTTTAACATGGACTCTCTTGAAAACACAGAGCTATTATCGACCTAACTTTTATTTTAAAATTTTAGAAGTCAAATAGACTGTCCCCAACTTCTAAGCTACTTTAAATTTAGGGTGCAGGACACTTCCATGACTCCCATTCTGCCACTGCCCCACCATTTCGTAGGACTGTGCTTGGTAACAACTCTCCTGTAGCTAGGTTAAGTAAACTTTATAATGGGGTCAGTAGCCGGACAGATATAAATTTTGTTTCCTTGTACAAGTTTCGCAAGTACTTGTTAGACACAATTTCAAATTAAGTTATTTTTATTTTGTATGTTTACTACACATAATATCTAAATCACTGGTTGTTTTGTTGTTCTGTTTTTAAAATGTTTTAATTAACTTTTATTTTTTTTTCTTAACATAATATGTAAATTAACACTTTAATTATGGTTTAGCGGTGTTTACCTGTAAGTAATTGTGCAATTAGTATAAGACTTTATTATACATTTAGATTTAGTATGTTAAATTGTAACAATTGTAGGTAGACCTTTTTTAAATAAATAAATAAATAAATAAATAAATAAATAAATAGACATCTGGCTTCCATGTTCCATGTTCCAACGGTATAATGGACGGCGTGTCACCCTTAGCTTAAGCTTTGTTACAAACTATTTTATTTTACGATAGAAATAAAAAATAATGCTGAAGTAAACATTATCCCTTTAAGGCCGGGAAAAAAAATTGCGTAGCTCGTTTTCGATCTTATATTCTAAGTACCCATGTCCAAAGTCATCCTAGAAAAATAATAAAAAATTCCGCCCCTTCCCCTGAGAAAACGCCATGTCACGATAGTGCGATGTCGGCTTTACCTTGTCTATCAGAATTTTGTTAAGGTATAATTTTGCTATGTATATTTTTGTAATTTATAATGAAAAAAGGGCATGATTATTCGTAATTATTTATTAATATAAATAAAAAATTAATTAATCAACATTTAAACTAAAAAATAACTTCTTGAGATCAATCATTTTTTAAACATTTTGGTACAATCACTTTGAAATAAAATCTTGGAAACTTAGCCTCTAATTGTGCTTATGAAAGGATGTGAAACAGTTGCCTTTTCTGTTAAGACAAAGATACACGTTGCATTTTCACATCTTATCTTGGATCTACTTGTACACCTTCCATTCTACAGGATCGAGGGTTTTCGATCTCGTCTAATACCGGTAATGTTCATAACCATCGTGACGTTTCGCCTCTGAAGGTACATTAGCCGGTCGGTATCTCTTGCAGGAATATTTGGGTCGACATTTTCCGGATCTTGAGTCTCAAACCTTCCATGTTTTCAACAGGATCTTGTCCTGGCTTTGGACGATCAGGGGTATTGGTAAGACCATCAGCTACTTGCAATTTGAATTGAAGTAAGTCAAAGACTTGGCCTCTATGTACGTGAGCCGTCTGGCAGTGTATTTTGTATAAACGCCAAGCATTTGCGACTGCAAGATCAAAAAAATGTAACATGATCTTCAAAGTCCATTTTCTGGTCTTCATATAACAACTCCTCCTATGTTCCGATTATAATTGGCAATGTTAAGGGGCTGCCTGACATCGATGTACGCATTCTCCTTTTCATCCCATCGCTTCACGAAAATATGATCGTCTGCCGAAGTGCAATTGGATGCCACCAGAACGGATTTGTTGTCCATCCAGTGTACAATTACAACACCATTATTTACGAACTGTTCAGTATCTCCTCGGTTCATTTCACGGTCCTTTTAAAAGTCATATATTTTTGTCAGGTATTCATCATAACCGTTCCTGTGCCATGCATTCCTTTTCAGATAATCTTTCCAAGAGGTATTGACGTGAAATAACGATCGAAGTAAATGCGACTTCCTGGGGAATGGATTTGGAAAAGTGCAAAATAACTGCACCACACCAGAGATTTATCTGTGAATGGGGTGTTACCCTTGATAGACTTCAAAGTCGAGCATTAGACCATCGCTTGTTGTGGCTACAAAGTTTTCAAGCCGGTGGGTCTAGGTTTAAACTGTATGACTTGGCGTAGACCTTTTGGGCACAAGCCGCAGAAGGGATCATTTGTTCGTCTATAGAATAGTAACCCGGTAGCCTTTCTATTTTCTCACAGGCATTTTTACCTGATTTAATACCGGTTGTACTCCATAGACTGTTCTTAATACCAACTGGGGCGATATCCTCTTCCACCACATGAAAATTTGTGCGCAACAGCTTCAGTCGGTCTCTTGGAATGATATCAGCTACTAATGCCAGTCTCATTTCTTGCCTCCAGTACATATGAAGTCATGGATAAGTTATACCCCATTATAAAATGCACACCAATGAACTTCTTCATTTCTACAGGATTGGTATGAAGAACCCTTCCAGTTTGCCTCAAGTAGTAATTATTTGTGCAGTAAGCAGCTTTCTCATAAAATGCATCGTCAAAATAGTCCTCGAAGTATTCGAGAGGCGTTCTAATGGTTTGTTGTTCCCGTGGCGGAAAATTATGTTCTTTTTGGTCAAATGGAATAGATTTCCATAGCCTTCGCCTAGACGGATCCCTGTTGCGTTGAGCTGCCTCTGACTGAGCAGCACGCGCTGGTAGCGGAGTACCAGATAAATCAGGCAGCTGATCATTTCTACTCATGCGGTCCCTCGTGCGGTACCGAGAAGTACCATGAGATGTGCTTGATGCGCTTGATGAACGATCAGGTAGATGATGCCGGCGACTTACAGAACGACCACGTTGAGAGACACCACGATTTCGTTGCGAAGGTCCTCGACCTCTCTGTGAATCCCCACGACCACGTTGAGATCCAGCGCAGACTGTATTCGGACTAGGACATATTATTTCTGGTACCTGAATGTTGGTGGGCTCTTCTTCTTGCTCGCTGTTAGAAATTTCGTCGTCCGAATACGACTGACCCGCCACTCGATCTGGTACAGCCTCAATGCCTTCCTCTTCATGACATTCCTCATCTTCGAAACCCCCTATCTCAGACTCGTTTCCGTCTGCTATCAATTCTAGTAAGTATTCCGAGGTTAATGTTCTTTCTGCAACAGAAAAAAGAACGTTTTGTAATTTTTTTACCGATTAAAAACATTAAAAACATTGATGTAATTGTTAATCAACATACATTTTGATAGACGAGTTAAAGCCAGACTCGCACTATCGTGCGTGTTTGAACTAACAACCAAGTATCTTCGTGTCCGATAGAGGTATGCATTGAACTATAGTTGTTTAATTGACTTGACTTTATTACCTATTAAAATCGCACAATCAATGTAGTTAATCACTATTTAAAATATTTTAATCTATTTTAATATATTAAATTACTTACTTTTTCCACGCGCGTCGATCAGCTGCACCGCCATTTTGAAAAGGGCAGAAATCCGCGACAACTTCGACAAGTATAACCTTTGCGGCAAAGTTCACACTATACTAAACGCGCTACCGTGTGGTAACGGCCGCGTCTCGTAAAGTTGATCGAGCGCGCGAAAATATTTTGTAAAGTTGAACGCACGATCGTATAAGAGCGTCGTTAAAGGATATCCATTTTAATTTCAACCTCTTCCAAAGTTCTAAGTAGCTAGTAAAGTACCTATTATGATTCTACAATAAAACCATTAATTACTATTATAATATTATAAAACAATAGCCTAGTATCATGTAGTACTTTAGAACGCGACTGTACACACGCAGACACACCCCTCCACTGTCGCTCAGCGTTCTTTTTACGTGACGGGACCTGTACCGAGCTAGATAAAAGTTTGGCTTCGACGCGGATATTGACCCTAGTCAGCTGATTTTATGATTTATTTATTTTAAATTCCACTGCTGGTTTAATGTTTAAGTATTTTCATGATTTTGTAATGAAATTAACGTTTTATTTAACTATACTAACACGATGGAGCGGAATAAAGCTAATAAAACGTTGTGAAAATATTTTTTTCATCAGGATCGATTTTATATTTCACCCATCACCAAAGATGTAGTTAGTACTGTCGTCTGTCTTCGTTTTCAGGAGCGTTCAAAAATACCATGTATAGATCTAGAGCTACTAGCAGCATATTTTGGTTTAGTGTTTGCAAAATAAAATATGCTGCTATTAATTAAAATTAGAGATTTGGGTGGCGTTGTAAGAACAAACACAGCCACGTCTTACCAGCCGACTGTTCTTGTTTGGAAAAGTTATGAGTCAAACTGTTTTTTAGCCAGCTGATATGCTAATAACATAATATCCCAATGAGTTTGTCCAAATCCAGATTCTTCCATGTTAATTACACATGCAGCTAGATCTGCCTCTAACTCGGCAGGAAGTGTTGCTTCTCCCGAGTTTCATATTTATTACCTCCTGTAAAGGCTTGTTTTCTTTTGAGATAAACGGATTAGTGTTGTTTATGGCACATTATAGGTTTTAGATGTTTTAAGTATCCCATTTTGCCCTCTTGAATAGCCAATATTGCCATAGTCATAGAATCTGTGTCCCATTTTGCCTTAAAACAAAAAGCGAACAAGGTTTTCAATATGGACCAGTGGATCATAATATGGACCACTATAATCATTATTATAGTCCATTTTAAAACCATTCGTAGCTCCATATTACAAAATGATGCAATGTCAAAGTTATAATTTCGTTAAAAAACAATGTTATGAGATACAGTAACGGAATACTTTATGAATAACTAGTAACACTATAACGTTTCCAGAATGTAGACAGTCAAAATACAATGATTGTAATTGAAGTAGTAATAATGTTACAAAGCTTACTGAAAAGTTACATCAGACAGCGCTAAAATCTCAAAATGGTTGCTGTTGGCGCGCCCGGCACGCGCACGTCTGCCACTTACATCATCTGCGTCAAATCAGAACACATGAATATACTGCAATCAGTATAGATAATTGAAGTTGAGGCAGGCAATGCATAGTGCAGCACTATTTGTCTCCCAAATATGCACATTACACGCACACTGGTGTATTTTGATTTTGATCTCGACCTACTCACTCCATCGCCAATCTAGTGTAGCAGCCAGGCTAATCAACCCAAAACGGTAATAAATAACGTTACCCTGGTGCTACCATAACGCAGAAGGTGAAGGTCTGAAGAAAACATTTATTTCCTAATTACCCCGGCTACTGAGATACCGGACTGCATATCGATGCGTGATAATATGACGTATATATTTAACGTTCTAATACAAAACAAGAAACAGTCGCAAATATCATCAGCGCCGCATCGTCTTCACACGCCGGCTATCTTCGTGAATCCGTCGACCATTTTCGAGCCGTTTCTTCAACGCCGTAGCTTCTTCTTCTTGCTGTTCCGGAGATGTGTCACGCCGCCGCCGCTCGCCGATTACGCGCGCGCGTTTTGCGCCTTAAAGGCACCCTCGGAAGCGGGGAGGGTGGTGAATGCTCTAAGCATACCACGCAGCCGGCTGCGTGGTTATGGGACTCACTGACTAACCTAACTAACCTAAGTGCCTACCCACTAAACACCACCTTGGGGTCGGTATTGGCCATAGTGGCCCTACTGCCGAGATTTGATGCGACCCTCTTTAGGGAAAGAGGGCGCAGGCGGCGAGGCCGCTGAGAGACGTGCCTACTAAGGCATATTAAGAATGGATGAAGAAGGCTTTGCCTGAGCCGCCAAGAGGCAGTTAAGGTCGGCCGAAAGCTTTTGGGGGTCCGAGAGGCGTTTCTCGGTCTGCGGACTCGATAGCGAGAGGAAGTGGGGCTGCATAGGAAGCTGCCTCACGAATGAAATGATTGGAGTGGGACTCTGAAGCTTTGAAGAAGTTTTCAGAGAGTTTTTTAAGAAATTGCTGGACTGTGGGGAGCTCTAAGTCTCGGTGGAGGTCGGCGTTACGGACGTACCAGGGTGCGTTCGTAGCTCGACGACAGAAATTGTTTTGAACTATTTGAAGTTCATTAATGAGATTGGGATTAGCGTGGGCAAATATGGGGCCCGCGTAAGTCATGACTGGTCGTATACAGACCTTATAAAGGGTTCGCTTGTTGCGGAGGGACATCTTACTGTGTCGGCCCAGCATACTGTTGAGCCTACACAGATAGAAGCGTGCGTTGCGGGTTACTCTTTTGACATGGGGCCTGAAAGTGAGCCTCGTGTCAAGGACACCTAAATATTTGCGGTCGTATGCCAGGGACAGGGTCCCTTGCATACGGATTGGGAATGGTAGAGATGCGGCGTTGTTTATGATGATCGAAGTGAACGGCGGAGCTCTTCTCCGGGTTCACATCGATACGCCATTTTTGGAACCAAGCTCCTAAGTCACTGACTGACTGTTGGATCCTGTTCCGAATACGTGTTAGTGATATACCTTTATAGTAAAGGGCAGTGTCGTCTGCAAAGAGGGAGATCTGTACACCATTCGACGGTATGGGAATGTCGTTGGTGTACAGGATATATAGAAGAGGGCGAGTACCGAGCCTGAGGACACCGGCTTTGATTGGACGCGAAGAGGAGAGCGTGCCTTCGTGTCTGTAACAGAAGGTACGGTCTTTCAAGTAGGAGGCCACGAGACGAACAAGACGATCAGGAGACCTGTATTATGTAGTTTGTAGATAAGGCCTTCGGTCCAGACTCTATCAAACGCTTTCGCTATGTCAAGAAGACCGCGATGGTCTTATGACGGCGAGATAAAAACCGCTGAGGATGTATTCCACAATACGGTGAACTTGTTTGGGACAAAGTGTTTCGCTCGGAAACCAAATTGGTGAGGATGATGAGAGGGTCACCGTCTGTGGGAAACAGATGGCGCCTCATTCGAGTTGGATAACTCGTTCAAATAGTTGCCCATGGCCTTGAGGAGGCTGATGGGACGATAACTGGAGGAGATTGTGAGGCTTTCCTGGCTTGGGGATACCAATGACAGTTGCCTCTTTCCACGTGGTGGGAAAACTAACATTAAAGCAGGCGTTGAAGATAAAAGCTAAAGGGTTAACACCTGCTCAGAAATGTTTAAGGGCTTGGTTGGAGATGCCATCCGCGCCCGAGCCTTTTAGGCTTCAGTCCTTTGATGAGGATGAGATCTCATCATTGGACACAGTGATAGGGTCAGAGACTGTGAGGTGAGTTCCGGCGGACCTCCTCCTCCACTGTCTGGATGTGGGAGGGCTCTGTGGGTTGAGAGCTGGGAGGCATTGAGCAGCAAGCTGTCTGCAAAGCACTCGGCTTTTCCTCGTCCTCGAAGGCAATAGTACCGTCGGGGCGAGAGAGGAGGATATGGTGATAGCGTCTATGCGGAGGGCTCTTGCCATCCGGTAGTACGCTGTATGAGGAAGGAATATTCTCCATGAGATTACTCTTTTCGGGGTCTCGAAATTCGGTAAGGCGTGAACGGACTTCTCGTTGAAGACGATTGGCCGTCGTCTATATTCAGTAGGATGAGTGCTGCTCTCCGGAGAGCAGCTCTTTAGCTTTATTAGGTTGCTAATATGTAAGGAAGACCATTATTGCAACTGGGACGACTTCTCATTCTCCTTAAGGGAGGATGTTATAAGGGTGGAGGTGAATCGACCGCGGTGTCGATTTTTCAGTACTGTCGAATAAGTCCGAAGAAAGGATAGGGGTCCGGAGGTCCAAAGCTGTGGCTAGGGACGTCTTGAAGCCCTTCCAGTTAGTGAAGGTTTTCGTGGATGGAGTTGGGGAGGTGGCTGATGGCCAAGTATAAGGAGACAGGGCGGTGGTCGGAACCAAGATCGTCAAGGGTCTCGATTGACCTGAGGTTGAGACAGACTTCTTTGCTATCATAAAGTCTAATACGTCAGGAGCGTGGTCGGTGTTGTCAGGATAGTGAGTGACACCGGGGGACTGAGGACAGTGAGGTCAAGAGACTGCGTGATGTCAAGCAGTATCTTGCCGGTCTGAGTAGTGGTAAGACAAGTCAATCAGTATGCTTAGAGTTAAAATCTCCAAACATAATAACTGAATTGCCCAACAAGGATGGCCTCAAAATCTTTTGAGGGGAGTTCCACTGGGGATATAGCAGGAGGCTATGACGATGGACGGATGTCCGGTCAGGCCAGCCTGCATACCGTGGCTTCCATGTTGGTAAGCGGCGGAGTGGGAATGTGAGAGCAGTGAAGTGTCTTCTTGAAGTAAATGGCAGTACCGCCGCCTCTGCGGTCAGGTCTGTCATTACGAAGAAGAGAATATTTTTGATGGAGAAACCTTTGAGATTCTGGGGTCTGAGGTGGGTCTCCTGTGGGAGGAGGAGGTCGGCTTCGCGATCTCGAAGGAAGAGCTTAAGCTCGGGAGGTTATTTCGCAAACCGCGAGTATTGAAGGAGATGAGTGATAAGCCCTTGGGCTTAATACGTCCGTGGGACTTTGGGAGGGCAGAGTGAGTCGTCATAAGTTAAATTAACAACACAATGAGCTCAGAAGATTGTGGTGCTCCGCTAGAGCGAGGAGACGGTCCTGAGGGACCTAGCAGCACGCAGTTTGCGCGCTAGTATGGCGATCTCGCCAATGTCGATGCTCTGAATAGCGGAGTAAACCGTATTCAGGTCATCAACCATTGAGGTTGCGCCTGTTGAGGAGCGGAGGATGTCCGCAGGGGTCGGCCTTTTGGGGCCCCAGGGGAGGTTGGTGGCTGCGTGGGCCGAGAAAAGCCCGGAGGGGGCTGGATGGGGCCCATAAGGGGCCTAGGAGGGCCCATAAGGGGCCTAGGGGAGCCCAAAGGGCATGGGGCCCATAACAGGCCTTGGGGGCCCTGTGAGGGCTGGGAAGGGCCTGACAGGGCATCCTTGACCAGGTGCCGGGAATGTGGTGTCATTCACCGGCGGTGGAGGTCTAAAAGACAAGCCGAGGCGCAGGGGCATCCCCTAGTTGGCCGGGTGGCCAGGTTGCCCGCAAAGGACGCAAGCTGGCGGGATTCGGCGTCAGTGGGCCGAGGCACTCTTTCAGTGGTGTGGGTCTGGGCACTTAGCACCTGGGGGGCTGAGCAGTTAGCCGCCGCATGCCCGTAGAGCTGGCAGCGGTGGCACTGCGCCGGGAAACCGCGCCTATGTGGGGGCTCGATCCTCACCCTCGACAGGCCGCACACGGTGCGTACCTGCCGGAAGATGTTCGTTGCCTCCGGCACATTGGTTAGGATGGCAGAAACAGCGGGAACCTCTTGCCCTTGCTGCTGTGCATCTTATGCACTGCTTCAAGAAACCTTGGGACTTAAGGTCCTCAAGGATGTCCTCGTTGGCGAGCTCGTGTGGGACACCGCGGATTACGGCCCTGACTTTACGCTCTTCTGGGAGAGCGTACGTGTGGTAGGACACACGTTGGGCTGTGAATAGCCTGGTGAGTCGGCGAAAGTCGTCGATGGTCTCTGGGATGATTTTGATGGAGTCACCTAGGTTGGTGGCCTGGCTGATACCGATTTTACTGTCGTAACAGGTTTTCGACAGTTTGGTATACCTTTCCTTGTCTCTAAGGAAGACAGGGGGCGGGACCTGATTTTTGGCGAGTTTGGGTTCGCAGCGAGTTGCTGGTTTAGAGCGGGGAGGTTGCGCGGCGAAGGGGTACTGCGGCGGCGGGGGCTGCTGAGGTGGAGGCAGCGGTGGGAGCTGCGGGGCGGTGCAGCGGCGGGGGCTACGGAGGTGGCGGCAGGGACTGCCGGGACGGGGGAGCGGTTTTGGCGGCGCGCTTAGGGCCGCGTTTGGACTTCACTACAGTGAAGGGGTCTCATCGGTCATTGTGCCGTCTGAGTCCGCGGAACTGCTACTGGATGTGTAGCCAGTTGGGGTGATGGTCCTCTTCCGGGAGGACGTGGAGGAGTCGGAGCACGAGCTCTCCGTTGACATGGCGACGTGGGACGCGGGTGGGACGGTCTGCGGGGCAGCCGTGGCGGCGACGGGGGCCGGGGGGGTGCATGCCTGAGGGGCAAGGGAGGCTTGGACTGCGGCGAGGGCCGTCTCGTCCAGGTTGATGCCCAGACCAAGAGATTGGTTCAGGGCGGCTACGATGGACCTAATGAGGTCCTGAGTGGACATGTTGGGGGAGCGACGTTCTAGAAACAGTGTACGGAGGAAGATCCTGTTCTCAAAGAACAGGGCTTGTTCTCAAAAGAACAAGAGACGTGACTTTCCCAGAAACAGTAATACAATATACAAACAATAACAGAAAAATAACAATAATAAAAAAATAACAAAAACAGTAACAATTAAATAACAAAAACAAGCGGTCAGAACCTCCCTGCCAGGCGGCAGGGGGGCAAGAGCGGTAAGAGTGGCAAGCGAACTCACCGAGCGACAGCGCTGCACAGCGTGAGCAGGATAGCGAGGCGCGAGCGAGGCACCTCAACGTACGGGGACAGAGCGCTAACTACTTGTCACGACCGCTCGAGAGCGGTGCGGTAAGCGGAATGATGATGCGCGCGCGCGGTCTGCATGACTTATATAGTCCCGTCCAGCAACGCAGCTACGAGAAGCTATCTACGCGTCTTACGCCGGCAAATGGAGCGCGACATATAATAGTTGTATATAATATTGTAATTGATTAATTTCATTGGTCAAAATGTAGAAATTCTAATTGGCTAAATAAATAAAAGATATTGGTATTGGGTAACTAGGGATGTAGCCGGGAGTATAAATATAGGCAGGGTTCACTAAAATAAACACCTTCATTCGCCTGCACAGTAAGGCATATCAAGAAAATAGTTTCATTCCATCGCTCCTAGAGCACTCGGAGTCTGTTAATAGTGGACCCATTCACCACTATTACATTGGTGACCCGTTACGAACACCGATAAGGAAGATCCTGCAAGACCAGAACCTACCACCACATGTTCGATCGGTACTAGCAGTGAGTGAAACATTCAGCACGCAGACAAGCTCGACGAACTGGCACTCCTGGCGGACAAGATGATCGAAAACAGCAGTAGCTCACACATATCGATGATCGAAGGCACTTCAATCAAAGCCAATAATACCAGTTTCTTCGAAGAAATTCGGAAACTATCATTCGAAGTCGCCGCTCAAAGCTTCCCAGCATCAAACCTGTTACCAGCAACAGTACAACCAGCGCAATCAGCAACACCGAAGATCGCTTTTCGTCGCAACCGCTCTGCAAGTAGAAGTCGAACAAGCTCAAGAACAAGATCCCTTACTGCTACTATCATCGACGTTTCGGTTCCGAGGCGAAAATGCACAATACCGTGTACATTCAAAAATGAAAATATGAAGTCGGAAAACTAACTAATACGCTTGATGCGACGGGATCCAGCGTAACAGAAAATCCTACCGTCTTTTGTCACCGATAAAAAGCAAGCTTACCTTCCTTATCGACACCGGGCGAATATATCAGTTTTACCGCCGAGTCAAAGACAGAAAATGAAGCCACTGGATTTTCAACTCTACGCAGCAAACAATACGGTGATTCCTACATATGGAGAAAAACAATGGAACTAGATTTAAACCTACGCCGACCATTCAAATGGGATTTATCGTCGCTAAAGTCAACAAACCAATCATCGGTGCTGATTTTCTTCAACATCACCAGTTGATCGTCGACATCAAAATAGAAGAATCATCGACGGAAAACCAATCTTACATCTCAGTCTTTCGTCCAAGCAACCAATCAGCCCACAATAAGAAGCATAGACGTTCAACAATCGTATCACAAGATTCTTGAAGAATATCCTGGAATCACAAGAATAACTTCAATGAAATTAACACCGAAGCACAACGTTGAGCATTTCATCGAAACCAATGGACCACCACTTCATTGCCGTGCACGTCCAATCGCACCATACCGAGCAAGTTCGAAGAGAATTCGAAAACATGATCGAGCAAGGAATATGCCGTCAAGCAAAGCCCTTGGTCATCACCACTTCACGTTGTACCAAAGAAGAATGGAGAATTACGAGTTTGTGGAGATTACAGAAGACTGAATTCTATTACCACTCCTGACCGCTACAATACCGCGAGTCAAGTTTCACTCATCAACTGTCGACAAGACTATATTCTCCACCATCGATCTCAACCGAGGCTTACCAACAAATAAAAGTACGCGATGAAGACATAGAAGACAGCAATAATTACTCCAATGGGATTATTCAATTCCCAAGAATGACTCAGGACTGAAGAACGCTGGTCAAACCTTTCAAAGATTCATACACGAAGTACTTCATGGACTGGATTTCGTTTTCGCATTCATTGATGATCTCCTTGTTGCAAGCCCTGATAAAGAAACGAAACCCACCTACGCACCGTGCTACAGCGATTAGAAGACAATGGAATCACAATCAACCCTTCGAAATGCAAATTTGGACAACAAGAAGTTCAATTTCTTGGTTTCACCGTCAACAAGGAAGGAATCAAACCGCCTACTGAAAAGTCAGAGCAATCATCGATTATGCGAAACCTAAAACAATCGAAGAACTAAGGCGTTTTCTTGGGATGATTAATTTTACAGAGACACATTCCTAAAGCCGCTGAAATCCAAGCACCACTTCACGCTTACCTTCACAACACGAAGAAAAAGATAAAACGTCAATCGTATGGAACGATGAAGCCACGAAGGCATTTGAAGCTTGTAAAGTTGCGATCCAAAATGCAGCTTTGCTCGCTCACCCATCACACGAAGCAACCCTTGCTATCTTCAGCGACGCGTCCGATCTCTCAGCAGGAGCTGTACTCCAACAATACATCAATGGGAAATGGCAACCACTTGGCTATTTTCGAAGAAATTCTCCGATACTCAACGTAACTGGTACATTCGACCGAGTTACTCGCTATATACATGGCTATCAAGCACTTCAAAAAAACGTACGAGGTCGAAACCTGATCGTTTTACCGACCACAAGCCATTAACATATGTACTTCAGAAGAAACTATCATCATCGGAAACACCACGACGAGCAAGACAACTCATTTTCATAAGCGAATTCACGACCGACATACGTCACATCAGTGGGAAGGACAACATAGTCGCCGACGCACTCAGTCGCATACCAATCGACAGTGTAACATGCCTACATCAATCGACTATCACAAGATCGCCGAAGCACAAGACAGAGATGCGACAATATCAAACACCTATCGAAGCAAAGTAACTTGACCATCAAGCAAGTTACAATGCCAATGACGCATCTACCTATCTACTGCGAAGCATCAACGTCAACCATGCGACCATACCTACCAGAAGAATGTCGTCGCGAAGTCTTCAATACTGCACAACATCAGTCATCCAGGTGTTAGAGCAACCAGAAAACTCATCACTGGAAAATTCTTTTGGCCTTCAATACAAGTGGATGTTGGCAACTGGGCGAAGCAATGCATTCAATGTCAAAAATGCAAAGTACAAAGGCATACATCAAGCAGCCTAGATTCATTTCCACCTACGGAGATTCGAACACCTGCACGTTGACATCGTTGGACCATTACCTACTTCACCGCAAGGACATCGTTACCTCGTAACAATGATCGACAGAACAACAAGATGGCCAGAAGCAATACCTACCGATGATACATCAGCTGAATCCGTCGCGAAAATAATTTATGAAAATTGGATTACTCGTTTCGGATCACCCAAAACCATCAACGGATCAAGGAAGAAACTTCGAAAGCAACCTATTCCTCAAACTTCTTCAAACTATGGGAATACAGAAGACACGTACAACGGCATACCATCCTCAATCAAACGGAATAGTCGAACGATGGCATCGTACATTGAAGACCACACTCAAAACTCGTTTATCTCAACATACAAAGTGGATTGATGAACTACCTACAGTGCTACTTGGACTACGAGCAACACCGCGACAGACACTAGTCTTAGCGCCGCTCAGCTAACCTATGGCTGCAGCATAAGACTACCGTGTGACTTCTTCACTTCAACATCGTCAAATAATCAAAAATGAATTACGATTTTGTGACTCAACTTCGAGAATCAATCAACAAAGTCTTATCGTCGAAACGCACATCATCACACGGAAATAATAAATCAGTATTCATTCATCAAGATTTGAAAACATGCAAGCAAGTTTTTATGAAACGACAGATGAAGAAGAAACAATTTCAACCTACCTACGATGGACCGTATAAAGTATTAGAGCGAAATAGCAAGACTTTTAAATTACAAATACCCGGAAGGAAATCTACAATTATATCGATCGACCGACTAAAGCCTGCCTATATTATTAACGAGGATACTTCAGAGAGTTCATCATCATCAGCATCATCATCTCAACCACCAGCGAGGAAGCTTGAAACCCATCACCTACATCAGCAGATAAAACCCATTTTAAAATTACGAGCCATGGGCGAGTCGTCAAACCTCGGTACGCTTTCGCTGGGGAGGTGATGTAGCAGCCAGGCTAATCAACCCAAAACGGTAATAAATAACGTTACCCTGGTGCTACCATAACGCAGAAGGTGAAGGTCTGAAGAAAACATTTATTCCTAATTACCCCGGCTGAGAACTGCGGACTGCATATCGATGCGTGATAATATGACGTATATAACGTTCTAATACAGAAACAAAAACAGTCGCAAATATCATCAGCGCCGCATCGTCTTCACACGCCGGCTATCTTCGTGAATCCGTCGACCATTTTCGAGCCGTTTCTTCAACGCCGCAGCTTCGCTTCTTCTTGCTGTTCCGGAGATGTGTCCCACGCCGCCGCCGCTCGCCGATTACGCGCGCGCGCCGGTCTGCATGACATATAGTCCGTCCAGCAACGCAGCTACGAGAAGCTATCTACGCGTCTTACGCCGGCAAATGGAGCGCGACATATAATAGTTGTATATAATATTGTAATTGATTAATTTCATTGGTCAAAATGTAGAAATTCTAATTGGCTAAATAAATAAGATATTGGTATTGGGTAACTAGGGATGTAGCCGGGAGTATAAATATAGGCAGGGTTCACTAAAATAAACACCTTCATTCGCCTGCACATAGTAAGGCATATCAAGAAAATAGTTTCATTCCACCGCTCCTAGACCACTCGGAGTGTTAATAGTGGACCCATTCACCACTATTACACTAGTATATACTATATCTATGATTTTGTACAATATATAATGTATTTTTAACACTATAATATGTATACACAAAGTTTTGTTAGAAAACAAAATTAAAAATATACTTTTGTACTTACAATAAATATATTTAGTACTGCTTATTTCATATTGAAATTTGTACCAGCAGGCCCGATACAGGACAATTCAATGAAATATAAATGAATACAATATACTGTTTAATAATAAAGTCTTTTACCGGAAAAATGTACGCGAAGAACTTTAAAACCACATATTGACACTTATTCGGCTTCAATAATTTACTATTAAACAAAATCCTACATATACTAGACGTACTCGTAACTTCCATCTTTAGGGCACTTGATATGTGAATGTTGAACTGACGTAAGATGCTATACAAGGTCGCTGTCCATTCTCTGATTAAATTATTCCTAAGTCCCTATAATTGTACACGCGGGGCGTTATCAACTAATGGATTTTTAGAATAGGAATATGTGATATGATGATAATTATGTACCTAATTGGAAATATAGAATGATATATTATTAAAAAAAAAAAAACTAGAAGTCTGAGGATGTTAAAGTTTTCTTTTATTTATGTTCAAGCCCATTTAAGCCTACTTTTGAATGTTTTTATAAA
This sequence comes from Parnassius orleans, assembly GCA_029286625.1. NCBI lineage: Eukaryota > Metazoa > Arthropoda > Insecta > Lepidoptera > Papilionidae > Parnassius > Parnassius orleans. The sequence goes on from JAGSMP010000003.1 coordinate 8,065,632, forward strand.
ACTGAAGTGAGAAACAAACTTACAGTCCATCTGATGGTAAATAAGCTACTGCAGTAACCTGCAGCCGTTTTTAAACGAAAAAATTATTGGTTTTTGGTTATGCAGTACGATTTTGTGAATCTAGTGGGAATCGCGGTCGGCTGATTGGCCAACTAAGATTCCCACTGGAATCACATCATCATTTCGCTGTTTAACAATTGGTTTCATTTATAAATTACTCAATATCGACTACAAACTGTGTTTTAGATATCCATTTATTTATTGGAACCAACAAGATATAAACTTTACAAATTGTAATACTTAATCTTAGAACGAAACATGCAAACAAGCTTTATCTTAATTGTAGGTAACCATGGCTGAGTAAAAATAACAAAAAGTAGACAACAAAAGTACAAAAAATGTTCAGAAAAAAAGGAAAAAAGTAATACCTTATTTTAGCTTACAAAATAATGTCATAATGAAAAAAACAATTGTGGATTGATTTCAAATGATATTTTTCAAAATAAAGATTTAAAAATATATTTTTATTAACAGAATGGTTTATTATGATCATTACTAATATTCGCGTTATCCACTCAATTAAGCTTAAAGTACTTGTGTGATGCTTAACTTTCTGAGTTTGCCCTGCACCCTTAACTATTTAGGCCACCGTCTTACAAAATCGCACTACTGGATATAGTGTAGTAACGCTATATATAGAGCGGCTCTTATATATATATATATAGGAGCCGTCTATAAAATACACATATAATTTTGCTTCGTGCAGCGGGAATTTTTTGTTGTACCATATAACCATATTACAATGTTTTAAAACACGAACGTACGAGACGTCTAGTACTGCGATTGCAAATCCGCCTGCTAAGCGTGACGATTAGTGCAAATCCTCCCTACAACAGGCGAAACCCATATGCAGCTGTGGACTTGATGGCCTGATGAAGAAGAAGAACAACCATATTTAAGGTTTTATAGGAAAAAGTTTGCCTAATGTATTTAATCAACGTAATTACTAAATTTCTACGTGTCAGTACTTTTGCTTTAATGTAGTTTTTACAAGGTTACCTATGTAAAATAGTTTACCTAATTGCCATCCCGCTTGTTTTAGCATATACATATATATGTATAATATGTTTACATTAACTGTGATTTTATTACCGTTACCGCCTATTACAGCTTAATAAAGTCCACTGCTGAACATATCTCCATAGATTGCCTCATAGTAGGATATTTGCCACACTTGGCAAGCGGGTTGGCAACCGCAGTTTTTTAATTTTAGTCGTTATTAGGAAGACGCTCCTGATTTGTTTCCCTCTATTGCCTCTTACGACACCCACGGGTTGATTCGGGGTAGTCGATATTCTTACACCGCCACTACACGGTGATATTATTATAAAGTAATTAGATTGTTATAGATATAGTGGACTGCCTTGTTGGTCTAGTGGCCGTAAGTACGACTACTGCTCAAGTGGTCTCGGGTTCGAATCAGGGGTCAGGGCGGGATGAAGTCGTCAGAAGCAGCCTGGAGTCAGAATGTTGGCGATGTTTCACCCTCATGCCTTGGAAATCTGATCTCTCCCCGGTCGTGTCGGATTGCCATCCCATCAAGGGACTTTGAGATTGAGAAAATAGAGATTGCATCTGTTTTAACTACACACTCGTGCACTTAGCATAATGCACATGCAATAAAATAAGCATAATGCTTCTGTATTTTATATGGTGAGTATAGTGTGTAGAATCTTTTTACAGAAACGAGGCATTTCATCTTAGTTTGCAACAACGCATGTTGTTCGTCTTCAAAAACCTTTTGGGAGGGACTTTCATCAATTTGATCGAAACCGTGTTTGTAGTTGCGATGGAACGAGAAGGAGGAGGCAGACCGCTGTCGTACCGCGGTTACTATACTATCGTAACAATGCCCTCTGTATACGTTCCGTGAATCAAACCCGGTGTCGATTGAACAAACACAAATAAATAAAATATTTCAAAGCGGTTCTTGGGCACATTCTTACAGTTATAATTCCCCATGAAACCCATAATGAGACTAGGGATAATTTGGCAGAAACATACCAGCTGAAGTTAAGTAGAAATCATAGTGATCCTATCAGGATATATTTTAAATTACTACGTTAGTGCGAAATTCTGCATTATCCGACTACGTTTTTGTTGTAAGATGTCAAATGAAACTTCTAAAACGTTCATTGATATAAATAAATATTACGAACCGGATTAATCAAAATCCTTAACTTTACTAAGTCATAGACTAAACAGAATTTATCGACAACGTTTTATGTTTCGCTAATTGCACATCAATAGAGGTGTCTGTGGAATGGAACAACGGCAACAACCTTGTTAATAAAGGAGGTGAGAATAATATAGCTATTCTATCTTATTTTGTACCACGTAAACCGTCATATTATACATTTGTTATTTAATTTAGGATTCCTCTATGCTAGTGATTACTCTGAGGTTCAAACATTTAAGTTCTAAAATTATTGTTTAATCATTGTGACCAGTAGTGTTCTTTCTAATCAGCATTGTGTTCTCGTATACAAATAAACTGGTTGCCTAGTTATACAACAACTTATATTCCCAACATCAGCTCTAGGATTTCCACTCGATTTGTTTTAATTTTACTTTTCTTGTACCTATCAACTCTGACATTGGCAGAGAATCATCGGCGAAACAATATAATTGCTTTATTTAAAGACGAAGTCATTTTAGCTCGCATATTTTCCAACGGACTTCTTTTTTGAAACAGACTCTAGCTTAAACCTACTTCTTTTTGTAATAAGGCAGTTAATGCTTGTATGTTTCTACTTAGAACATTTTTCTACGTGTGATTAGAATATTTCTAAGACTTCCTTAATTATTAAAACGCTAGTATTTTATAGTATCAAAGGTTACAGTATATATAAGTGTTTCTCTACAACCTGGCCGCATTAAATGTTATGAATTTTGAAAGGCGTAAAAAAGGATAAAAGTTAAAAAAGAAAAAAGTTAACGTAATAATGTAGGTATGGTAAATATGGTAGTAATAGGTATGAAAAGTAAGATAGGATGAAGTAGTTAAAAGGGTGTACAAGCGAGATAAAGAGAAAATATAATGTAATGGCGATAAGTGTTTCATTTCATCTTACATATATATAGTGCTTTGTTGCACCCAAAATACAGACAAATTAAACGTATTTAACACATAGAAAATTAAATATTTCAACAACCATTTACAATTTACGTTTTCTAACCATATCGTCCGATTAATGTTGTAAGAGGAGGAAACACTAGGAGATGAACAGCAGCATTTTCAGCGTTCTAATAACAACAAGAGAAACAAATCCCTCTTTGTGGAGCAACTTTGGGAAGCTTATGTTCAGCAATGGACTTTGACAGATTGTAATGAATGGAGAAACGTGAATAAAAAACGAGATTCCGGTTAAGTTTGATCCCCGCTGTCACCAACAAAACAGCTTGTAATTTTAAAGGCTAATTTACCACGTAATCGGCTGTGAAGAAAAATATTTTAAGAAAATCTGCATGTTCAAAATAAAATCCTAAAAGTGCTCCAAAGTCCCCCAACTTGCATCGCAGCAGACCATAACCCTCTCAGAAATCAGAGGCCCATGCCTTCAGTGGCACGAATATAGTACGCAACTTTACCACATACAGCATGTCACGTTTGGTCGTCGTTGTCGTCAAAGTTCAAATTACTTGTCTACAACTTACTGAAACAAACTAATTTTAACTATCTCGGTGTGATCGCTGTAACCAAGTGTACTTACTGGATCGAGCTGTTCAAGTAGTTTACGAGAGCGACTTCGTTAATTTGATTTTGCTACACTTTGAATTCTTGGGTTGCTATGAACGAAATATTAAGAAGAGAATTTAAATAATTGAACATACAAAATAGATCGAACTTTGATCTTTGACCAAAATACATAACACATTACTTTTTTTTTACAGAAGAGCCCTGATGGTAAGTGACTACCGCCGCCCATGAACAACCGCAACACCAGGGGAATTGCAGGTGCATTTCCGGCCTTTTAGAAAGGAGTAAGCTCTTTTCTTGAAGGTCCCTAAGTCGTATCGGTCCGGAAAATCTCCGGTGGTAAACAATTCCACAGATAAGTTGTACGAGGAAGAAATCTCCTAGTAAAACGCACAGTGGTGGACCGCCAAGCATCCAGATAATGAGGATGATATCGTGAATTTTGACGCGATGTCCGTTCGTGAAATTGGCGGCTGGAATTAATCGAACAATTCCTCAAAGCACTCCCGTGGTAGGTTCGATAGAAAATGCAAAGGATGCAACATCTCTTCGCAGCGTCAGTAAATCAGGCCGATCAGAAAGAACTGGCCCATTTTCAATATATCGCCAATTTGGTCGATAAACCTTCGTCTAGGGCGTCCCTTTCCGACTCTTCCGTTCACTTCTGCAGCATAAATTTGCTTTGTCACTCTTTCTTCGTTCATTCTTTCTACATGACCAAACCACCGAAGCATTCCTTTCTTAATCCTGGTCACAACGTCATCTTGCAAACCACACTCTTTTCTTATCACACTATTTCTCACCCTGTCATTCAGATTCAGCCCTAGCATACTCCTTAATGACCGCATTTCTACAGCATTTATTCTACTCTCATGCTTCTTCTGCCAGACCCAACTTTCACTAACATACATTAAAGTAGGGACTCACACAGCATTGTGAATTGCCAAACGTACCATTTTTGACACATTCTGTCTCTTCACAATAGCGTGTAGAGCCCCATTCACTCTATTTCCTGCGTTCACTCGTCGTTCTATATCCTTATCATATCTACCACCCCTGCTAAATTAACATCCCAAATATACAAACTCATCCACTTGCTCAATCAACTCCCCTTCTATTCTTATTTCACATAACGTTTTACTTTCTTCTCTTTCAAAAACCATCACTTTCGTCTTACTTGCGTTCACTTTCATACCTCTTTCTTTTAATGACCGGTTCAATTAAAGTAACCATCATTTGTAACTCGGCCGCCGACGATGCAAATATGACTTGATCATCGGCGTACAAAAGGCATTTGACGGTTAACTCACCCATTCTCAACCCACATTCTTCAACTTTCAAAGTTTGCAAACAACTGTCCATAAATAGGTTAAACAGCCAGGGGGAAGCTACACAGCCCTGTCTGACACCTTTTTGGATGCCAAACCAGTCCGAGTAGACCCCGTTGATCCTGACACAAGCACTAGAGTTCCTATAAAGAGACTTCAATGCCTGTATCAAACCAGCGCTCAAACCAAATGAATTAAGTG